>CM046339.1:8082846-10482846 GCA_025403435.1 Artocarpus heterophyllus
ACCAAAAAGAAAAGAAAGAAAAAGAAAAGAAAGCAAAGGAAAGAAGAAAACAAGAGAATCCGAAAAAAAAATCAACCATTCATTTTACACGTTCTTGTGATTTAGCATCCTTGTTATTGAGTCTTCATTTGTCATTCTATGTATTGCATGTCAAATCTTGTGGATTGTTTGGGTAGAGTCTGGTCTGTTTGATTGCTACTTGAATCTTGTATGTTTCTTGAGTCTGATTAACAATTTGAGAAGACACAACGAGTGGAAAAAGGCAAGAGTGGTGAGAACATTAAGTTAAGAGCCAATTTGAGTGAAACACAAGTGTGAGCGAATCATTCTTGAGTGAAACACGTGAGAGAGTGCTTGGGAGGTTTCTAACCTTTTATTGCAGACTTTAAACATGTCTCACAATCTAGAAGATAATTCAATTGAAGAGGTCCAACAATGAACCATTCTGAACCTGCAGTTACAAGCTTCGATGGGGGAACTGAGACGGATGATGAGAGCTGAATTGAAACCTTTACATGAGAGAATTGAAACCCCATTAGGCAACCTAGACATGTACACCATGGTGAGCAATGGGGGGATATGGAGGATGATGATGACTGGGAGGAGTTTGATGATCCACCTAATAACCGGGGCAAGTTTGGGTGAGGTTTAGGGAATAGAGAAGATAGGCTAGGTAGGCAGAGGCGGGATGATAACTTAGGAAGCATCAAGGTGAAGATTGAGTCCATCCAAGGGAAGAATGATCCTGAGGTGTATCTAGAGTGGGAGAAGAGGATGGAGATGGTCTTCGATTGCCACAACTACTTTGAGTTAAAAAGGTAAAGCTCACTGCAATTGAATTCACTGACTATGCTATTGTTTGGTGGGATCAATTGTTGAAGGATAGAAGAAGAAAGAGAGAGCGAACTGTTCACACATGGGAGTAAATGTGATACGAACCCCGCCAAGAACTGACGCGACCCTAACCAAAATTGGTTTCCAAGATCAAATTCTAACCGGTTTTGAATGAAACTGCAACCTGATGCAAAACAAGAAGCACGAACCTTGGTATGTGAGGATGCCACAATCAGCTATGGATGGACTGATTGATAAGTCTATGAATGCCACAGAATTTTCTGATAAGTTCGAATAGTTCATTTAGGAACCAAAGAGAATTAAACCTCAAATTGTGTGTTAAAACTTATTCCCCATTGAATGAAATTTGTTACAATATACAGGGGTTCCCCTATGCGAATTTTCAGCTCCTAATTGCCCATGGAATTTCGGGCAAATCAATTACCAAAACGTCTAATCTAAAGCAAAGAAGGAAAGTTCCCTTAATGGCTTAAAAGCCTTACAATAATAGAAATAAAACAAACGCAAAAAGGAAACTAGACATTAAAAGGTAAATAGCTGATTCTTCTCGCCACTTGTCGCCTCAAAACAGGAAAGTAACTGAAATGGAAATTACTCGGTCCCTTCTAGAGCTTGAATCACGCATTTGTTGGTCTGGATGTCACATGCAATTCCCTCAATGGTCCTCCATGCAATAGCTTGAGCCCAAGTTGCTTGGATCAGCCCAATAAGTGTTTCTTTCAACTTCTTTGCACGAGCTCTCGTAACCGGACCAATGGGAACTTGAATTGGATCTGAATATGTCTCATCCCCTCCTCTTGAGAAGGATTTCTCCTCAAATCGTCGCCTGCATCAAAAGGACTTAGATCTGAAACATTAAAGGTGCCACTTACACCATACTCACCTGGCAAGTCTAGCTTGTACGCATTATCATTGATCCTTTTGAGAATTTGAAAAGGACCGTCCCCTCTAGGCAACAGCTTGGATTTCCTTTGTACCAGAAATCGCTCCTTGCGTAAGTGCAACCACACCCAATCGTCGGGCTCGAAGACGAGCTTGTGACGCCCTTTGTTGGCTTGTTCAGCATATTGTTTAGTTCTTCACTCGATGTTGAGTCTTGCCTTCTCGTGTATCTGCTTAACAAGGTCAGCTTTTCTTTTTTCATCTAAATTCACATGCTCAGATAAAGGTAATGGCATTAAATCCAAGGGAGTTAAAGGATTAAAACCATAAACAATTTCAAACAGTGAAAATTGAGTAGCAGAATGAACAGATCGATTATAAGCAAACTCAACATGTGGTAAACACTCCTCCCATGTTTTGATGTTCTTTTTAATTACAGCCCGCAACAAAGTAGACAAGGTTCTATTCACAACTTCTGCTTGACCATCGGTTTGAGGGTGACAAGTAGTCAAAAACAACAGCTTAGTCCCTAACTTAGCCCACAAAGTCTTCCAAAAGTAGCTTAAAAACTTGGTGTCCCTATCAGAAACAATTGTCCTAGGCATACCATGAAATCTCACAATTTCCCTAAAGAACAAATCAGCAACATTGGAAGCATCATTTGTCTTGTGGCATGGAATAAAATGGGCCATCTTGGAAAACCTATCCACGACCACAAATATCAAGTCTCTTCCCCGTTTAGACCTAGGCAAACCTAACACAAAATCCATCGAAATATCAATCCAGGGTTCACTAGGTATTGGTAAAGGGGTGTACAAACTGTGGGGCTGCACTATTAATTTAGCCTGCCTACAAGTTACACATCTACCACAAAGCCTCTCAACATCTTGTTCATATGTGGCCAATAGAAGTGTTCCTGCAACGCAGCCAAAGTCTTCATTACTCCAAAATGTCCCATCAATCCTCCCCCATGGGATTCTCTCACTAGCAAATCTCTTAATGAACAATTAGGCACACATAATTTATTCTCCCGAAACAAGTATCCCTCATGCCTAAAGTACTTACCACTAGCAAATCTCTCACAAGCTTGATACTCAGTACTAAAGTCACGGTCATCAGCATATAACTCTTTAATATGTTCAAAACCCAGTAGTTTAGCATTAAGAGTTGAGATTAAGACATACCTGCAAGAAAGTGCATCAGCAACGACGTTCTCCTTACCTTGCTTGTAGCGAATGACATACGGAAACGTCTCTATGAATTCCACCCAATGAGCATGCCTCTTGTTCAGCATGTGTTGGGCCTTCAAGTGTTTGAGGGACTCATGATCGGTGTGAATCACAAACTCCTTAGGCCATAGGTAGTGTTGCCACGTCTCTAACACCCGAACCAATGCATACATCTCTTTATCATAAGTTGGGTAATTAAGAGTTGCCCCATTCAGCTTCTCACTGAAATATGCTACTGGTCTCCCTTCCTGCATTAAAACAGCACCAATTCCAACACCTGAAGCATCACATTCAATCTCAAAAGTTTTGGAAAATTAGGTAAAGATAACAATGGAGCATTAGTCAACTTCTCCTTGATTAACTGAAATGCCTCTTCTTGCTCTTCTCCCCATCTAAACCCAACGTTCTTCTTGATCACTTCAGTCAGTGGTGCGGCTATAATACTGAAATCTTTCACAAACCGCTGGTAGAAACTAGCAAGTCCATGAAAACTCTGTACGTTTCCCACACTAGTTGGACTCGGCCACTCCTGGATGGCTCGCACCTTTTCTTCATCAACCTGTATACCTTGAGCACTAACAACAAAACCAAGAAACACAAGCTTATCTATGCAAAACGTACACTTCTTGAGGTTAGCATACAACTTCTCCTTTCTAAGCACATCCAAAACAGATTTTAAATGTACTACATGTTGGTCCATGTCTTTGCTATAAATGTGTATATCATCAAAATACACAACAACAAACCTACCAATAAATGTATGTAATACATGATTCATTAAACGCATAAATGTACTTGGAGCATTAGTTAAACCAAATTACATTACTAACCACTCATACAGTTCATATTTTGCCTTAAAGGCAGTTTTCCATTCATCACCCTCTTTCATGCGTATTTGATGGTATCCACTTTTCAAATCAATTTTTGAGAACACAGAAGCACCATGCAGTTCATCCAACATATCATCTAAACGAGGAATAGGATGGTGATACTTTACTGTGATATTGTTAATGGTTCTGCAATCCTCCATGTCCCATCCTTCTTAGGCACGAGTAAGACTCGAACGGCGCATGGGCTCATACTTTCTCTCACGTACCCCTTTTTCATCAACTCACTGACCTGCCTTTGAAGCTCCTTTGTCTCCTCGGGGTTGCTTCTATAAGCCGGTCGATTTGGAATGGAAGCGCCAGGTACAAAATCAATCTGACGTTCTATTCCTTGAATTGGTGGCAAACCATCAGGCACCTCATCCAAAAATACATCCTTGAATTCCTGCAATAGAGAAACAACAGAACTAGGCAATGCAAGGTCAAGTTCGTTAGTGTTTAAAAGTGCCTCTTTGTACAAAAGTACAATCATTGGCTGATTTGAAAACAAGGCCCTTTTAATTTCACTGCCTCTCGCATAGAAGTTTGTTTTTCTCTCTACTTTTCTCTCATTGGCTGATTGTGAATTCTTTTCAGCCTTCTCAATTTCTCTCCCTTTCTCTCTTTGCTCTCCTTTTTCTCGGCCATCTCTTCCTTTTTTCTCTCACTGGCCGAACTCTCTCTCTGCACTCCCACTCTTGATTTTTCTTTGCTCTTCATTTTTTTATCACTTTCTCTCTGTAAGCTCACTTGGTCTTCATAGACCTGTTTTGGTGTTAACGAAACAAGAGTGATCATTTTTTGATTGTGAACAAATGAGTACTTGTTGGTGAAACCATCATGTTTAACTCGCCGATCAAATTGCCATGGTCTGCATAATAACAAGTGCCCAGCTTGCATCGGAACCACATCACATAAAACTTCATCTTCATATCTTTCAATGCGAAAAGAAACTAACACTTGCTTATGCACCTTTACCTCACTAGTATCATTTAACCGTTGCAATTTATATGGTCGAGGATGCTTAATTGTTGGCAGCCGTAACTTCTCTACCATGGTTGTGCTAGCAACATTAGTATAACTCCCACCATCAATAATCACACTACATACCTTGTTTTGGACGTGGCATCTAGTGTGGAAGATGTTTTCCCGTTGCACCTCTTCATCTTCTTCTTTGGCTTGCACACTTAAAGCTCTCCTTGTGACCAATAATTCTCCTTGGACAGCGCACTTGTCATCGTCGGTATCCTCTAATGAAGGCATAGAATCGATGTTTGAATCCTCATCGGTTTCAATCTCTCCATTGTCCCGCATCACCATAGCTCGTTTGTTTGGACATTGGCTTGCTATGTGACCCCTGCCTTGACATTTAAAACATTTAATATCACGATTTTGGGTAGTGGAAGAATCAGATTTACCTTGATTCCTATGGCTGGCCACCTCTTGTTTTTGCTCGGTCTTTGGCTTGGTGTTGGGTTGCTTCTCATCCTTCTTCCATTGGTTCATTTTCCAAGCCGATGTACTTAGGTTTTGGTTAGGACGTGTGTTGCTGCCCCTCCTCATAAGTTGATTCTCAATTTTAATAGCCATGTGCACCATGTCCTCCAACTCGACATAATGTTGTAACTCAACGGTATTGTGAATATCTTGGTTCAAGCCCACCAAAAACCTTGCCATTGTAGCCTCCCGATCCTCCTCTATATTTTCCTGGATCATCATAACATCCATCTCCTTATAGTACTCCTCCACACTTCGGTTGCCTTGCTTAAGATTTTGTAGTTTTTTGTACAACTACCTGTAGTAGTAAGTTGGTACAAATCGCTTCCTCATCACGGTCTTCATTTCCTCCAATGACTCAATAGGTCGCTCTCTATTTCATCTCCTATTTATAACAAGCTGATCCCACCAAGTAATAGCATAATCAGAAAATTCAATTACAGCCAGTTTTACCTTCTTCGCCTCGGAATAGTTTTGGCAGTCAAAGACGAACTCCATTTTCCTCTCCCATTCTAGGTACGCTTCTGGATTGGATTTGCCTTGAAATGATGGTATCTTCATTTTTATGCCTCTCAAACTATCATTTTCCAAGTTCCTAACTCCTCTATCCTGTCCAAATCTTCGGTGACTACCCGCTGAATCTTCTCCTTCATCAAACTCTTCCCCATCAATCCTGTAGTAGTCATCAACCTCTCCTCTAACTGGAACCCTTTCCCGCCTACGCGCATGAGGAACATGTTGTGGCTGTTCCACACGTGCATTTTCTATCTGGTCTATCCTCTCATGAAGCTGTCCTAACTCTCCCCTCAACAATCGCCTCATCTCCCCCATGATCGCTTCCATAAGAAGTTTTGGATCTGCTGCACCCGAGGTACCCTCAATAGTGTTCTTGCTGTTGTTTGACTTTTTTTTTTTTTTACAAACCAAATAAGAAACAATGCAAAGGACCTTACCACACTCCCTTACGTGTTTCACTCGTGAAATGGTTCACTCAATTTCACTCGTGTTTACACTCAATACTTTCAGCTTTTGTCCACTCTAATGCTCTCGCCTCTTTGCCTTTTTCCACTCGTTAATTCTCACTCAGTTCCTATAAAACTAGTCAAATCAATATCAAAATTTCCTTGACAATTCACAAATAGATTACCAAGGAGGCTTAGATTAGAAACAAGACTATAACAGGAACAGATAGTTTAAGCTTTCAGAAATCACACCCAAAAGGAACAAAATTTGAGCAAAAATTTTTGGTCTATGCAAGGAATTCAATTTTGGGTTCCTTAAACGAAGAATAACAAGAATCTGAAAAAAAAAAAAATTTAAGGAAGGTTTCTAGACTCTTTTTTTTTTTTTTTTAGATCCTCTTGTTTTTCTTCCTTTCCCTTTCTTTTTCTTTTTTTTTTCTTTTTGGATCTTTTTTTTTAAGCAACTTTGATAATGGAAATCAAAACTCACGAATAACTGAAACAAACATAAACTAAGAGAACGGATAAGCAAAACCTGATTTGAACCTCGCTCTGATTACCAAATGATACGAACCCTGCCAAGAACTGACGCGACCCTAACCAAAATTGGTTTCCAAGATTAAATTCCTAACCAGTTTTAAATGGAACTGCGACCCGATGCCTAGCAAGAAGCACGAACCTTGGAATGTGAGGACGCCACAATCAGCTATGGATGGACTGATTGATAAGTCTATGAATGCCACAGAATTTTTCGATAAGTTTGAATAGTTTGTTTAGGAACCAAAGATTATTAAACCTCAAATTGTGTGTTAAAACTTATTCCCCATTGAATGAAATTCGTTACAATATGCAGGGGTTCCCCTATGTGAATTTTTAGCTCCTAATTGCCCATGGAATTTTGGGCAAATCAATTACTAGAACGTCTAATCTAAAGCAAAGAAGGAAAGTTCCCTTAATGGCTTAAAAGCCTTACAATAATAGAAATAAAACAAATGCAAAAAGGAAACTAGACATTAAAAGGTAAATAGCTGATTCTTCTCGTCACTTGTCGCCTCAAAACAAAAAAGTAACTAAAATGGAAATTACTCGGTCCTTTCTAGATCTTGAATCACGCATTTGTTGGTCTGGATGTCACATGCAATTCCCTCAATGGGCCTCCATGCAATAGCTTGAGCCCAAGTTGCTTGAATCAGCCCAATAAGTGTTTCTTTGAACTTCTTCGCACGAGCTCTCGTAACCGGACCAATGGGAACTTGAATTGGATCTGAATATGTCTCATCCCCCGTGCTCTTGCTTGTGCTAACGATGTCCTCATCAAAATAAAAGCAATCATGCGTAGATGATTTATCCTGAGTTACTACCATAGGGAGTTGTACAATAAGCTCCAACGCCTCACACAAGGTAATAGGAGTGTTGATGAATATCATAAAGATATGGAGGTCGTCATGATCCACACAAATGTAGTGGAGGACCGGGTGGCCACTATGGCTAGGTTCTTACATGGTTTAAACCATGAGATTGCAGATGTGGTAGAAATACAACATTATGTGGAGCTGATAGATATGGTGCACCAAGCCATCAAAGTGGAGCAACAGTTGAAGCGAAGAAACATGGCTAGGAGTTGATCTATCATGGCTACCTCAAACACATGGAGGCCAGCCCCTAAACGGGATGAATTTCCAGCAAACAAGCCAAAGACCGGGCCCTCTAAAGATGCCAAACAAGTTGCTACACCTAAACAAGGTAACATTGAATTTTCTACCTCAAAAAGTCATGACATTAAGTGCTTTAAATGTCAAGGTAGGGGTCACGTATCTCGCAAATGTCCAAACAAGAGAGTAATGGTGATTACAGCTCAAGAAGAGATTGTTTCAGAGGATGAAGAAGAAGAAGTAGATGACATGCCACCTGTCGAAGATGCTTATGAAGGGGAGTGTGCTGTAGTTGGAGAGTCATTAGTGGCAAGACAAGCGCTTAGTGCACAAGCTAAAGAAGAAGAGAATAATCAGGGAGAGAATTTGTTTCACACATAGTTTTTTATGAATAACAAGGTTTGTAGTGTGATAATAGATGGAGGAAGTTGCACAAATGTGGCCAGCACGGAGTTAGTGGAAAAATTGGCGTTACCTACGTTGAAGCATCCAAGGCCATATCGGCTTCAATGGCTGAATGCTTATGGTGAGATCAAGGTTACTAAACAAGTGATGGTGGTGTTTTCTATTTGAAAGTATGAGGACAAGGTGCTTCGTGATGTTGTGCCCATGCATGCATGTCACCTCTTGTTGGGAAGACCGTGGCAGTTCGATCAACGAACCACACATGATGGTTTCACCAATAGGTACTCTTTTACCATGAATAAATAGCCAATGTCACTTGCACCATTGACTCCAAAATAAGTTCTTGAAGATCAATTAAAAATGCAGAGAGCGAGTGAAAAAAGAAAAGAGAAAGAGAGGGAGGCTGAACATAAGAGAAAAGAAAAAGAGAGGAGAGAAAAAGAGAGTGTGAAAAAAAAGAGAGAAAAAGAGAAAGGAGAGAGTTCGACCTTAATGTGTGTGAGAGAGGAAAAATACAATTTCATCGCAAAGAAAAGTGAGATCCTGAGAGCTTTAATTTCCCATCAGCCCCTTATTGTACTAATGTATAAGGAGGGCCTTTTAAACACTAATGATCTTGCTGGTTCTTTGCCGAGCAATGTTGTTTCCCTTTTGTAGGAATTTGAGGATGCATTTCTTGAAGAGTTGCATCCAAGCTTACCTCCAATTCGAGGAATTGACTTCATACCTGGTGCTTCAATTCCAAACCAGCCTGCCTATAGGAGTAATCCTAAGGAGACAAGGGAACTTCAAAGACAAGTAGGCGAGTTATTGGAGAAGGGATATGTGCATGAAAGCATGAGTCCTTGTACGGTTCTAGTGTTGCTAGTGCCTAAGAAGGATGGGACATGGAGAATGTGTGTAGACTACCGATCCATCAACAGCATTACAGTAAAGTATCGTCATCCTATTCCTAGACTAGATAATATGCTAGATGAATGGCATGGTTCTTGTGTTTTTTCCAACATTGATCTTAAAAGTGGATATCCCTAAATTAGGATGAAGGAAGGTGATGAGTGGAAAAATGCATTTAAAACAAAATATGGTTTGTATGAATGGTTAGTTATGCCTTTCGGATTAACTAATGCACCCAACACTTTCATGAGACTTATGAACCATGTTTTGCATGCTTACATTGGCCAATTTGTAGTTGTCTACTTTGATAATATCCTAATTTATAGCAAAAACTTGGATGACATGTTGAACATTTAAAACTTGTTTTAGATGTTTTAAGGAAAGAAAGGTTGTTTGCTAAGTTCAAGAAATGTACCTTCTGCACAGATAATCTTGTATTTCTTAGTTTTGTTGTGAGTGCACAAGGTATATAGGTTGATGAGGAAAAGGTGGAGGCAATCCAAGATTGGCCAACTCCTACAACCACAGGGTAGGTGAGAAGTTTTTGTGGCTTGGCTAGTTTCTACCGGCATTTTGTTCTGGGACTTTAGTAGCCTTGCCGCACCTTTGAGTGGAGTCATCAAGAAGAACGTTCCATTTAAGAAGGGAGAGGAACAAGAAAAGGCATTCAAACTGATCAAGGAAAAGTTAACAAATGCACCTCTACTTGTTTTACCTAACTTCACTAAAACATTTGAAATTAAGTGTGATGCTTCATGTTAGACATGTATGCCCTAAGGAGTAAAAATGTAATAAGTTCTTGGAGGCATTTTTATCAATAAAGAATTTATTCATTATTTATATACCAAATGTATATCTGATATATTGGGTTTCATAATTATCGGGAGCTTGAACTATATAGGTCCATTTGGTCCCCTTTGCTAGCTCACAACATCATGTAACGACACAGCGTATTTTTCTAATAATTGGTGACTTATGTCAGATTTATTAGATTGATTGAAATTTGGAAGAATCAAATAATTTATGTCTGTTTATCGTTTGAATTAATTTTGTAATAAATTAATTCAAGATAAACTTGTTGAATTATTAGGATTGGATAATTCTTGTCTGTTTATCGGTTGATTTAATTTTAGATAACTTAGATCAAGATAAACTTGTATAATTATTGGGAATTAATTTATTTTCTTATAGATTATCTAGATAAAGTTGTTTTGATCAGATAACTTCTCTATTGGGTTATTTGAATTAGAATTGAGACGTTATCCTATAGAATCTCGGGTGGAAAATAAAATATTCACGAGATTTTTAATTTGACAGTTTGGCCTGCCGATGGACATGTTCGGCCGGCTGATGGGACCTATTCGGCTTGCCGATCAACTGGTTCGGCCTACCAATCAGCGAAGGATAAGATCACGCATTTCCACACGGATCTTATCAGATATTGATTTGAATTTGATTCTGATCTAAATTTTGGGACCTAATTTGATGAGGACTGACCCTAGGACCTGTAACACCCGCCTATTTTATGTAATGGACCACGTTAAGTTAGTAACGTTATTGAGAAATGTTATTAATAAATAATGTTATATGATATGATATGTGATGTGCATGTTACTAACTTTTTATGTCAAGTTTTGTGACAGGTGACGACGGCGTGGGATCGTTGTGCTCTAGTGTTCATGTGAAATTCTAAGCATATATTAATTTATGATACAATATATGATTATTTATGATGCAATGATGTATGAATGTTTTATGTTATGACATTTAATGACAAATCGGCAGGCCGAACGTCTTGCCCGAGAACGACAGGCCGAAGAACCCCCACCGGTAGGCCGAACTTGCTAGAATCGGCAGGCCGAAAGGGAAAACCGGTAGGCCGAACATGGCTGACAAGCAGTCAATAGAAAATTCCTCCAAAATTATGGCTGAGTTAATTACATTATTTAGGTGAATTAATGTGATGAATTGGCATAATAATGGAATGTTTTTATCAGTTAAGGAAAATTAAAGGATTTGATTTGTATTATTTAAAGAGGTTTCCTATTTTTAGAAGGTAAATTTAAGGTAAGATTTATAATGTTTGACCTTCCTTTTCTTTTTCCTCCTTTCCCACGCCAATCACTCTCTTAACAGTCAGAAATTTTTGACTTAATGACGAGTAATGATTCTTTATTATACGTATTACATTAGAAAATTTTAATGCTCTTTCCTCAGATAATTTGTCTCGGTTTGAAGACGTTCTCTCATTATTTTCTCTTCCTCTTCCCACGCCTCATGTCACGCTTTCAACAGTCAGAATTTTCTGACTTAATGAAGGCCATGAATGCTCATTATGTTTATTACGTTAAAAGAAAATTAATTAACGTTTCTTCTTTTTATTATTTTCTCTCTCTCTAAAAAGTCTGAGACATTTTCTGACTTTCTAATCTTCCTCTTCTTTTCTTCTTCACGAAATTTTTCTCTCTCCCGTGAAAATTTTTGAGAAAAAGTTTTGTTTCGTTGGTGAATTCAAGAATTTTGAGAAGAAACTCCAAGGTAAGAATTCGGCTTTTCTAGTATTTTTTTTTTGAAAAGAAAATCTTCTCCTCACTTTGCCTACAATATCCTCTCTAGGTATTGTGTTTTGTTTTGTGTTTTTATTTTGATGCTCATGGGTATTATGTGTGATGTTTCTTCACGTTTTATGTCATATAAATGTTTTTAATGAAAAATGAATATTTCTGTCTTCTACCCTTCACAGTAATGTTACTGTTTAAATTTTAAGTATGAAAAACGTAATGTTCAGTCAAGGGGTAAATACGATGTTTTCATGAAAAGTTGTTAAGAATATGTATATTAATGACGAATGTATTTTATTTCCATGATTATGAAATTTTATGAAATTATTATAAGAAAAATCTGTTTTGATAATGTTGTTTTTGGGATTTTGTTTTATTAAACGTTTTAATGTATTTACACGATTCTATGATAAGAAAATGATTTTATGCATGATGATATGATGATTGTATGAGGTTTTAAATTGATATATATATATATATTAATTGTACGAAATGTTTTATTTAAAAGATAATTATGTTTAGATGCATGGTTTGTTTTATATGCTTAAGTAATTTTTATGATTTAAGAAAATCATAATTACATGTATATGTGATGACGATTTTCTTTTTATGGTTATGAATAATGTTTAAAATATGAGATGAGTGTATGGATATTTTATGATAAGTATTGATTTTATTGCATCTTTAAATGGATAAATTACAACACCCGCCTATTTTATGGAACGGACCACGTTAAGTTGGTAACGTTATTGAGAAATGTTATTAATAAATAACGTTATATGATATGATATGTGATGTGCATGTTACTAACTTTTTATGTCAAGTTTTGTGACAAATGACGACCGCATGGGATCATTGTGCTCTAGTGTTCATGTGAAATTCTAAGCATATATTAATTTATGATACAATATATGATTATTTATGATGCAATGATGTATGAATGTTTTATGTTATGACATTTAATGACAGATCGGCAGGCTGAGCTTTTAAGCTCGGTAGGCCGAATGTCTTGCCCGAGAACGGTAGGGCGAAGAACCCCCACCGGCAGGGCGAACTTGCTGGAATCGGCAGGCCAAAAGGGAAAACCGGCAGGCCGAACGTGGCTGACAAGCAGTCAGCAGAAAATTCCTCCAAAATTATGGCTGAGTTAATTACATTAATTGGGTGAATTAATGTGATTAATTGGCATAATAATGGAATGTTTTTATCAGTTAAGGAAAATTAAAGGATTTGATTTGTATTATTTAAGAGGTTTCCTATTTTTAGAAGGTAAATTTAAGGTAAGATTTATAATGTTTGACCTTCCTTTTCTTTTTCCTCCTTTCCCACGCCAATCACTCTCTTAACAGTCAGAAATTTCTGACTTAATGAAGAGTAATGATTCTTTATTATACATATTACATTAGAAAATTTTAACGCTCTTCCCTCAGATAATTTCTCTCGGTTCTGAGACGTTCTCTCATTATTTTCTCTTCCTCTTCCCACGCCTCATGTCACGCTTTCAACAGTCAGAATTTTCTGACTTAATGAAGGCCATGAATGCTCATTATGTTTATTACGTTAAAAGAAAATTAATTAACGTTTCTTCTTTTATTATTTTTTCTCTCTAAAAAGTCTGAGACATTTTCTGACTTTCTAATCTTCCTCTTCTTTTCTTCTTCACGAAATTTCTTTTCTCTCCCGTGAAAATTTTTGAGAAAAAGTTTTGTTTCGTTGGTGAATTCAAGAATTTTGAGAAGAAACTCCAAGGTAAGAATTCGGCTTTTCTAGTATTTTTTTTTTGAAAAGAAAATCTTCTCCTCACTTCGCCTACAAAATCCTCTCTAGGTATTGTGTTTTGTTTTGTGTTTTTATTATGATGCTCATGGGTATTATGTGTGATGTTTCTTCACATTTTATGTCATATAAATGTTTTTACTGAAAAATGAATATTTCTGTCTTCTACCCTTTACAGTAATGTTACTATTTAATTTTTAAGTATGAAAAACGTAATGTTCAGTTAAGGGGTAAATATGATGTTTTCATGAAAAGTTGTTAAGAATATGTATATGAATGACGAATGTATTTTATTTCCATGATTATGAAATTTTATGAAATTATTATAAGAAAAATCTGTTTTGATAATGTTGTTTTTGGGATTTTGTTTTATTAAACGCTTTAATGTATTTACATGATTCTATGATAATAAAATGATTTTATGCATGATGATATGATGATTGTAGGAGGTTTTAAATTGATATATATATATATATATTAATTGTACGAAATGTTTTATTTAAAAGATAATTATGTTTAGATGCAAGGATATTTTCTGATAAATATTGATTTTATTGCATCTTTAAATGGATAAATGGCATGGACACTCAAGGAAGCGAGCACAACGAGACCGCGGCGTCGTCACCAAGTGCAATTTCTAGGTTAAGTAAGCTAACGATAAGGTAAGTACATTCTCACCTGCAACATGACACTTTTCAAGGTTTGATGATATGTTTACAAGGATATTCATGACGACTTTATGATGATTTTTCTTAAAAGATTTCTTATGAAAGATTTTCATGATTTCAAGCTATGCATGATGTTTATGGCATGTTTTAAAGTATGAAAAGTATGTATATATATATATATCACCTAATAAGTGTTGCACATCCAATGTTATGAAATGTTATGATATGATGTCATGTTTGGTTTGGGATTAGCTACCCTTCTCCTCTCATGACGGCGCGCCTATGATGATGTTTATGGTGCAACACTTGGGCCCTTAAGATAAAATGGATTAAGTTTTAACATGGTTAACGTTATGAAAGATATGTTCTATGAAATTGTGCTTAAGGCACTTTATGATATGATGATCATGAAGATGACGATGTTTATGAAATGCTTTATAAATTGTGAGAATTATATGTACTTACTAAGCGTTAGCTTAATCATGTTTTATATGTCATGTTGTAGATAAGGGTAAGAGAGTCATGGAATAGGTGGAGGACATGGGACGGCGTGTGAGCAACATGAACGATGAATTGTAACTGGAAGCATGCCAAGAAGAAATGATTTTTAAGATTTTATGATTTAATCAATTATATATTTTGAACATATTATATGTTAAGGTTTTTAAGAATACAGATATATATATTTTTTTATAAGTTGTTTTATCATTTTTGATGAATTATGAACTTCCGCTATATTTTACGAAAAGTTGGAACGTTTTAAGTTAGTTTCTTTCAAGGAAATGGGGTCTCGGACGGCCTGTCGAACTCTGTGGCCGGCCTGCCGAAGTCCCAAAGTTCGGCCAGCCGACTGGATTTTTTTGGTCTGCCGAACATGGATGAATTTTCAATCCGTTTTGCAAAGCCTCTGCTGGCAAGCCGGCAGAGAAAACACCGGCCTGCCGATGATTGAACGGCCTGCCGAAGTCCCAAGTTCGGCCTGCCAAACTATGGGAACAAATGAATTTCAAATGATGTGTTGATCAAGAGTTTTTATGGAATAAGTTTTGATTTATACAACTTGACAAACCTATAAGTTTATGATAAATTAAGTATAATTGAATAAAATATGTTATGAAATAAATTAAATGATTATTCTCGAAACAACAATAAGTTTTTCTTAAAAAAAAAAACGTATGAATGGATCCTGGTAATGTAAGTTTTAAATACTTGTAAAGTCAATTGTAACGATTAAGCTTGATATTATTTAATAGTATATAGTTTATGCTTGTTCAAATATAAGTATGTAACGACATCTATGACGTCTGATTTAAGGGGCGTTACATAAATGGCATGGACACTCAAGGAAGCGAGCACAATGAGACCGCGGCGTCGTCAGCAAGTGCAATTTTAAGGTTAAGTAAGCTAACGATAAGGTAAGTACAATCTCACCTGCAACATGACACTTTTTTTTTACAAGGATTGATGATATTATTTGCAAGGATATTCATGATGATTTTATGATGATTTTTCCTTAAAGGATTTCTTATGAAAGATTTTCTTGATTTTAAAGATATGCATGTATGATCATGACATGTTTCAAAGAATGAAAAGTATGTATATATATATCACCTAATAAGTGTTGCACATCCAATGTTATGAAATGTTATGTTATGATGTCATGTTTGGTTTGGGATTAGCTACCCTTCTCCTCTCATGACGGCGCGCCTATGATGATGTTTATGGTGCAACACTTGGGCCCTTAAGATAAAATGGATTAAGTTTTAACATGGTTAACGTTATGAAATATATGTTCTATGAAATTGTGCTTAAGGCACTTTATGATATGATGATCATGAAGATGACGATGTTTATGAAATGCTTTATAAATTGTGAGAATTATATGTACTTACCAAGCATTAGCTTAATCATGTTTTATATGTCATGTTGCAGATAAAGGTAAGAGAGTCATGGAATAGGTGGAGGACATGGGACGGCGTGTGAGCAACATGAACGATGAATTGTAACCGGAAGCATGCCAAGAAGAAATGATTTTTATGATTTTATGATTTAATCAATTATATATTTTGAACATATTTTATGTTAAGGTTATTTTTAAGAATACTTATATTATGTTTTATAAGTTGTTTTATCATTTTTGATGAATTATGAACTTCCGCTATATTTTACGTAAAGTTGGAACGTTTTAAGTTAGTTTTTTTTCAAGGAAATGGGGTCTCGGACGGCCTGCCGAAGTCCCAAAGTTCGGCCGGCCGACTGGATTTTTCGGTCTGCCGAACGTGGATGAATTTTCAATCTATTTTGCAAAGCCTCTGCTGGCAAGCCGACAGAGAAAACACCGGCCTGCCGATGATTGAACGGCCTGCCGAAGTCCCAAGTTCGGCCTGCCAAACTATGGGAACAAATGAATTTCAAATGATGTGTTGATCAAAAGTTTTTATGGAATAAGTTTTGATTTATACAACTTGACAAACCTATAAGTTTATGATAAATTAAGTATAATTGAATAAAATATGTTATGAAATAAATTAAATGATTATTTTCAAAACAACGATAATTTTTTTTTTAAAAAAAAAAAAAAAAAACGTATGAATGGATCCGGGTAATGTAAGTTTTAAATACTTGTAAAATCAATTGTAACGATTAAGCTTGATATTATTTAATAGTATATAGTTTATGCTTGTTCAAATGTAAGTATGTAACGACATCCATGACGTCTGATTTAAGGGGCGTTACAGGCTTTGGTATCAGAGCAAATCTTCCGATTACAATTCATATCACCACATGTCAATCCAAGTCCTCCAAGTAAGTATGATTAAGTTAGATTTATAGACGCAAGTATGATGATAAGATTAAGGTTTGATTGATTAATGATTAAAAGATATAGTAGTGAAAACCTGTCTCATAAATGGAAGATTATTTATAAGTCCTAATTATTTTAGGAAATTACGATGGACAGCCACAGAAGAATGCAGACCCGTACCTAGACCAACGAGAGACTTGTGACGATGATCGCTGAACTGCAAAGGCAGTTGGAGGATCAACGACAGGAAATAGCTGCATTAAGGGCCAACGGCCAGAATAATGAACAACCAGGCAATGAGGTGCCTCCTCCTCCTCCGCAGCCACAAGCACAAGTTAATGAAGTCATAGCTCCTGCTGCTGAACCAGGAGCAGCCCATCAGGAACTTCTTTTGGTCAAATGGAAGAGAGTCAAGCCAGCTGACTTTGAGGGTTCTAAGGACCCGTTAGTCGCTCAAGGATGGTTAAAGACAATTGAGGCCACCTTACGACTCATGGATTTCACAGATAACGAAAAGGTCCTCTGTGCCTCGTACTGCCTTACTATGGAGGCCAGGATATGGTGGGATGGCATCGAACAGAGCAGAAATGTTGAAGAGATGTCGTGGGCTGACTTTGTTCATGAGTTCAACACGAAGTTCTTCCACATGAATGTTACGAGGAAACATTATGAGGAGTTTGAAAGCTTACGCTAGGGGGATAGGACAGTCACTGATGTGGTGACAAAGTTTGACCAGCTTGCTCGTCTTTGTCCAGGGATGGTTATGAATGAAGATGAAAGGGTCAGAAGGTTGATAAGAGCCCTTAGACCAGACGTTGCTACAATTGTTGATGGGGCAAGTCCGCCAAGGACCCAAGAACAGGTTGTGATGAGAGCCCAACGTGCTGAGTTCCTTCTATCAAAATCAAGAAGGAATCAGCCTCAGCCCAACCAGCAAGCCAACAATGCTAACAACCAGAGCCATCCTCCCCACAGGAACAACAACAACAACAGCAACAACAATAGTTAGAACTGGAGGAATAACAAGAGGAAGGGCAATCCTCAACAACAGCAGGGCCATGACAACAAAAGGCACAATGATGGTCAGCGCAACAACAACGACAGGCGATTCCAACCATGTGCCAAATGTGGAAAGAAGCATCTGGGGGAATGCCGATTGGGAACGAACCAATGTTTCATATGTGGGCGTGAAGATCATTTCGTAAAGAATTGCCCCAAGCTGATAAATGCCAATGCCCCACAGAGACCTCCTCCTCAGGCCTAGCTGCATCAGATGCAAGCCTCCCTTGAAGGGCCACTAATTAGTCAAGGGAGACTTGAAGCCCCACCAACGAACGCTCGAATCTATACCATGACAAAGGAACAAGTGGCTGTAGAAGCCTCCAATGTGGTCACAGGTCAGATAACAAGCTTATGTAATGATGTTTATGTTCTTTTTGATACGGGTGCCACGCATTCTTTTGTGTCTATGTCACATGCTAAGAAGTTAGGGGTTCGTTTAGAGCTAATGAGACAGGGATTCACTACGACACTACCCTCCGGGGAAGTGATATTATCCATGCATTGTTTGCATACAACACCCCTATGGATTTCTGATAGGGAACTTTTCGTCGATCTCATTGTGATAGACATGCATGACTATGACATGATTCTTGGGATGGATTTCCTAAGCAAGTATAATGCCGCGATCGAATGCCAGAAACGAAAGGTGATCTTCCATCCTGAAGGCGATCAGAAATTTGTTTATGTTGGCGAAACCAGGAAGAAACCTCACATGTTTTTATCGGCCATGAAAGCAAGGAAACTGTTAGCAAGCGGTTGTATGGGCTATCTGCCAAATGTTGTAGACAAAAGCCAAGAAGGAAAGACAAGAATTAAAGATGTGCATGTTGTTCATGAATATGAAGATGTGTTCCCTGATGATCTGACGAGTCTACCGCCAGAAAGAGAAGTTGAATTTGAGATTGAACTCGTTCCAGGCACCGAACCAATCTCTAAAGCTCCTTACAGAATGGCCCCAGCAGAATTAAAGGAGCTTCACATGTAACTAAAGGAGCTACTTGACAAAGGATTTATCAGGCCAAGTCACTCACCATGGGGTGCACCAGTCTTATTTGTGAAAAAGAAGGATGGCACTATGAGACTCTGCATCGACTACAGGGAACTGAACAAGGTGACGATCAAGAACAAGTATCCGTTGCCTCGAATTGATGATTTGTTTGATCAGCTTAAGGGTGCATCGGTGTTCTCAAAAATTGATCTACGATCAGGGTATCACCAGTTGAAGCTTAAAGAAGGAGATATCCCCAAGACTGCGTTTCGGTCGAGATATGGTCACCATGAATTTGTGGTTATGCCTTTCAGTTTGACGAATGCACCTGCTGCCTTTATGGATTTAATGAACAGGGTATTTAAGGATTTCCTCGATAAATTTGTTGTTGTATTTATCGATGATATTCTTGTCTACTCGAAGAATCAGGAAGAGCATGAGGAGCATTTAAGGATTGTGCTGGAGACTTTAAGAAGACACCAGCTTTATGCTAAGTTCTCTAAATGCAAGTTTTGGCTTGATAAAGTGTCATTCCTAGGGCATGTTATTTCAAAGGATGGAATAATGGTGGATCCTGCTAAAGTAGAAGCTGTACTCAATTGGAAGCAACCGATGAACGCAAGTGAAATAAGGAGCTTCTTGGGTCTAGCAGGTTACTATCGGAGATTCGTAGAAGATTTCTCCAAGATAGCAGCTCCACTTACGAACTTAACTCGCAAGGGAAAGAAGTATGAATGGATGGATGCATGTGAAAAGAGCTTTCAAGAACTAAAGAAAAGATTAACGACAGCTCTAGTGTTGGCAATTCCTGAGGGAAATGATGGGTTTGTAATCTACAATGATGCTTCCAAGATGGGCCTAGGAGCTGTATTGATGCAAAATGAAAGGGTGATTGCTTATGCTTCAAGGCAACTAAAGGATTACGAAAAGAACTATCCTACTCATGACCTCGAGTTAGCAGCAGTCATTTTTGCGTTGAAGATATGGAGACACTATTTGTATGGGGTCCAATGTAAGATATTCACTGATCATCAAAGTCTGAAGTACTTTTTCACTCAAAGAGACCTGAACATGAGACAACAAAGATGGCTAGAATTGGTGAAGGATTATGATTATGAAATCCTTTATCATCCTGGTAAAGCTAACCGAGTAGCTGATGCTTTAAGTAGGAAGTCAGTTGCCATGTTAATGTCTATGCAAGCAATGTCTCCACCCTTAAGGAAGGAAATTCTAGACTTCGGTTTAGAACTTATAGTAGGCCAGTTATCAACACTCTCTCTTGCTCCGACGATGTATGATGAAATTCGGAGTAAGCAAGATGACGACGTAAGCCTTATAAGAATCAAGCAAGAAATGAAAGAAGGAAAATGTCAAGAGTTTCGTGTTGCGGATGATGGAACTTTGTACCTTAAGGACCGTTTATGTGTTCCCAATGTTGATGATTTAAGGGAAAGAATCTTGATAGAAATTTATAACACCCCCTACTCTATTCATCCAGGTGCAACAAAGATGTATAATGATCTAAAAGGTAACTTCTGGTGGTTTGGGATGAAACGTGATGTTGCAAAGTATGTGCAAAAATGTATGACATGTCAGCAAGTAAAGGCTGAACACCAGAGACCTGGTGGTGAACTACAGTCTATCCAAATACCGAAATGGAAATGGGAAGAAATAGCAATGGATTTCATTACCGGCTTACCCAGAACAACGAATGGTTATGATGCAATTTGGGTAATTGTGGATCGGCTGACGAAGACGGCGCATTTCATTCCTATCAAGATCACTTACTCTATGGAACGGTTAGCGAAACTCTATGTTAAGGAAATTGTATGACTACATGGGATTCCCAAGTCAATTATCTCAGATCGTGATGGCAGGTTCACATCTAAGTTTTGGAAGAGTGTCCAGAATGCAATGGGAACCAGGCTTCATTTCAGCACAGCTTTTCATCCTCAGACTGACGGCCAAACAGAGCGGACGAACTTGATTCTAGAAGATATGCTACGGGCATGTTCTCTCGATTTTAAGACCAGCTGGTATAAAATGCTACCGTTAGCAGAATTTGCTTACAACAACAGCTTTCAAGCAACAATTGGAATGGCACCATATGAAGCGCTGTATGGACGAAAATGCAGGTCACCTATATGTTGGCACGAAGCTGGTGAAAAGAAGTTAATTGAAAGTGTTGATGCTGAAAGAACAGACTTTGTGAATGAAACATCTGAGATGATAAAGTTGATAACAAGAAGGATAGAGACCGCTCAAAGCTGCCAAAAGAGTTAGGCTGACAAAAGAAGAAGACCTTTAGAATTCGCTATGGGTGATTATGTGTTCTTGAAAGTTGCACCAATGAAAGGGGTTATGAGATTTAGAAAGAAAAGCAAGTTAAGCCCAAGATTCATCGGTCCTTATAAAATTGTTAAACGAATAGGCAAAGTAGCTTATCAGTTGAAGTTGCCTTCTGAAATGTCTGCAATGCATGATGTATTTCATGTCTCCATGCTCAAGAAGTATGTTCCAGACCCTACGCATGTGATTGAGCCGCAAGTGATCGAGATACGGGAAGACCTAAGTTACGAAGAAAAGCCAATAAAGATACTCGATTGGAACACCAAGACTTTGAGGAATAAAGAAATTCCATTGGTCAAGGTGTTATGGCGAAATCAGCAAGTTGAAGAAGCTACATGGGAACGTGAAAATGACATGAAAGTTTTGTATCTGCATTTATTCTAAGTTTCGAGGATGAAACTTTTATAAGGTGGGGAGAATTGTAACACCCGCCTATTTTATGTAATGGACCACGTTAAGTTAGGAACGTTATTGAGAAATGTTATTAATAAATAACATTATATGATATGATATGTGATGTGCATGTTACTAACTTTTTATGTCAAGTTTTGTGACAGGTGATGACCTCATGGGATCGTTGTGCTCTAGTGTTCATGTGAAATTCTAAGCATATATTAATTTATGATACAATATATGATTATTTATGATGCAATGATGTATGAATGTTTTATGTTATGACATTTAATGACAGATCGACAGGACGAACTTTTAAGCTCGGCAGGCCGAACGTCTTGCCCGAGAACGGCAGGCCGAAGAACCCCCACCGGTAGGCCGAACTTGCTGGAATCGACAGGCCGAAAGGGAAAACCGGCAGGCCGAACATGGCTGACAAGCAGTCAACAGAAAATTCCTCCAAAATTATAGCTGAGTTAATTACATTAATTGGGTGAATTAACGCGATTAATTGGCATAATAATGGAATGTTTTTATCAGTTAAGGAAAATTAAAGGATTTGATTTGTAATATTTAAAGAGGTTTCCTATTTTTAGAAGGTAAATTTAAGGTAAGATTTATAATGTTTGACCTTCCTTTTCTTTTTCCTCCTTTCCCACGCCAATCACTCTCTTAACAGTCAGAAATTTCTGACTTAATGAAGAGTAATGATTCTTTATTATACGTATTACATTAGAAAATTTTAAGGCTCTTTCCTCAGATAATTTCTCTCGGTTCTGAGACGTTCTCTCATTATTTTCTCTTCCTCTTCCCACGCCTCATGTCACGCTTTCAACAGTCAGAATTTTCTGACTTAATGAAGGCCATGAATGCTCATTATGTTTATTACGTTAAAAGAAAATTAATTAACTTTTCTTCTTTTTATTATTTTCTCTCTCTCTAAAAAGTCTGAGACATTTTATGACTTTCTAATCTTCCTCTTCTTTTCTTCTTCACGAAATTTTTCTCTCTCCCGTGAAAATTTTTGAGAAAAAGTTTTGTTTCGTTGGTGAATTCAAGAATTTTGAGAAGAAACTCCAAGGTAACAATTTGGCTTTTCTGGTATTTTTTTTTGAAAAGAAATTCTTCTCCTCACTTCGCCTACAATATCCTCTCTAGATATTGTGTTTTGTTTTGTGTTTTTATTATGATGCTCATGGGTATTATGTGTGATGTTTCTTCACGTTTTATGTCATATAAATGTTTTTAATGAAAAATGAATATTTCTGTCTTCTACCCTTCACAGTAATGTTACTGTTTAATTTTTAAGTATGAAAAACGTAATGTTCAGTCAAGGGGTAAATATGATGTTTTTATGAAAAGTTGTTAAGAATATGTATATGAATGACGAATGTATTTTATTTCCATGATTATGAAATTTTATGAAATTATTATAAGAAAAATCTGTTTTGATAATGTTGTTTTTGGGATTTTGTTTTATTAAACGTTTTAATGTATTTACATGATTCTATGATAATAAAATGATTTTATGCATGATGATATGATGATTGTATGAGGTTTTAAATTGATATATATATATATATATATATATTAATTGTACAAAATGTTTTATTTAAAAGATAATTATGTTTAGATGCATGGTTTGTTTTATATGCTTAAGTAATTTTTATGATTTAAGAAAATCATAATTACATGTATATGTGATGATGATTTTCTTTTTATGGTTATGAATAATGTTTAAAATATGAGATGAGTGTATGGATATTTCATGATAAGTATTGATTTTATTGCATCTTTAAATGGATAAATGGCATGGACACTCAAGGAAGCGACCACAACGAGACCGCGACGTTGTCACCAAGTGCAATTTTAAGGTTAAGTAAGCTAACGATAAGGTAAGTACAATCTCACCTGCAACATGACACTTTTTTTTTACAAGGATTGATGATATGATTTGCAAGGATATTCATGATGATTTTATGATGATTTTTCCTTAAAGGATTTCTTATGAAAGATTTTCTTGATTTTAAAGATATGCATGTATGATGATGACATGTTTCAAAGAATGAAAAGTATGTATATATATATCACCTAATAATTGTTGCACATCCAATGTTATGAAATGTTATGTTATGATGTCATGTTTGGTTTGGGATTAGCTGCCCTTCTCCTCTCATGACGGCGCGCCTATGATGATGTTTATGGTGCAACACTTAGGCCCTTAAGATAAAATGGATTAAGTTTTAACATGGTTAATGTTATGAAAGATATGTTCTATGAAATTGTGCTTAAGGCACTTTATGATATGACGATCATGAAGATGACGATGTTTATGAAATGCTTTATAAATTGTGAGAATTATATGTACTTACTAAGCGTTAGCTTAATCATGTTTTATATGTCATGTTGCAGATAAGGGTAAGAGAGTCATGGAATAGGTGGAGGACATGGGACGGCGTGTGAGCAACACGAAC
Source organism: Artocarpus heterophyllus (assembly GCA_025403435.1). NCBI lineage: Eukaryota > Viridiplantae > Streptophyta > Magnoliopsida > Rosales > Moraceae > Artocarpus > Artocarpus heterophyllus. The sequence goes on from CM046339.1 coordinate 8,107,163, forward strand.
GATGAATTGTAACCGGAAGCATGCCAAGAAGAAATGATTTTTATGATTTTATGATTTAATCAATTATATATTTTGAACATATTTTATGTTAAGGTTTTTTTTAAGAATACTTATATTATGTTTTGTAAGTTGTTTTATCATTTTTGATGAATTATGAACTTCCGCTATATTTTACGTAAAGTTGGAATGTTTTAAGTTAGTTTTTTTTTCATGGAAATGGGGTCTCGGACGGCCTGCCGAACCATGTGGCCGGCCTGCCGAAGTCCCAAAGTTCGACCGGTTGACTGGATTTTTCAGTCTGCCGAACATGGATGAATTTTCAATCCGTTTTGCAAAGCCTCTGCCGGCAAGCCGGTAGAGAAAACACCGGCCTGCCGATGATTGAACGGCCTGTCGAAGTCCCAAGTTCGGCCTGTCGAACTATGGGAACAAATGAATTTCAAATGATGTGTTGATCAAGAGTTTTTATGGAATAAGTTTTGATTTATACAACTTGACAAACCTATAAGTTTATGATAAATTAAGTATAATTGAATAAAATATGTTATGAAATAAATTAAATGATTATTTTTGAAACAACGATAAGTTTTTTTTTTTAAAAAAAAAAAAAAAAATGTATGAATGGATCCTGGTAATGTAAGTTTTAAATACTTGTAAAATCAATTGTAACGATTAAGCTTGATATTATTTAATAGCATATAGTTTATGCTTGTTCAAATGTAAGTATGTAACAACATCTGTGACGTCTGATTTAAGGGGCGTTACAGGACCAACCTCAATAAATAGGCAGTGATTCTCACAAGTTACTTAGATCAATTGAGAGATTAAGAGAGATACTCTACTAGTGAGAATTTCAAAACTCCCTGAGAGCATTTGTTCACAAATCACGAACACTTGCTTTGTGTTCTCTCAATTGGTTGGAAAGAGAGTCACCGGTAGAAGAGCTGTATGTGTGAGCCCACACTCACTCTGGTCGTGGAGAGAGAATAGCAAGACCAGTTGGTTAGGCTATTCTGAAACGTTACTTCTCTTCACGTTTTACGAGAGTTCTTTGGTACACAAAGGTTAGTAAGATCTTGTTAATTTATGCATATAGCATGTCAAACTTGTGTTTTGGAAATTACTCTGATGTAAAATTTTAAAAATTTTGCTGCGCATTATTTTTCCAACAATTAGTATCAGAGATATGGTTTTTATATAAATTTACGAGTTTGTGGTCATGTTATACTCATAAATTTTGTGATCTTAATCTCTCCTATGCTTGAATTTTATTTTATAGAGAGTTGGCACTCTAGGTTTTTATAAATTATATATGTTGTCATGGATTATGTGATGAATGTTTATTAATTAATTATGGTTGATTAAATTGTTGTTTAATTATATATTAATTAATTAATTTATACCAGTTATGGTTCCTTAGAGGTTAGAATGTGTATCTAAATTTTTCATGTAATTAGATGGCGGACTATCATCTCCGTCTAAGAATTATTATTTATTTTCAATTTATAAGAATTTTGTAATTAAATAATTATTCAAAGAAGACGGATCTAGAAGATTGATGATAATGCTCCCAGGTATTTCATGAGTCTCTAATTTTATGTTTTTTAATTGTTAAAAATAAAATTGATGAATTGCATTAAAAATTGTATTCTCTAGAATGGGTGATTTCTACTCGGTCGGCATGCCGAACATCACAATTCAGCAGGCCGATGGTCACAGATCGATAGGCCGGACGTGTGGTTCGACAGGCCGTCAGTGGTGCAAAAATCGACTAGCTCTGCCGAGAGGCCGAACTTCCAATTCAGCAGGCCAAACGTTCATGGGTCGGCAGACCGATCTTCTTGATCGGCAGGCTGATGGAGCATGACCGACAGGCCGATCACCCAGATTGGCCTGCCGACCGAGAGCTAAAAAATTTCCAAAAAAAGTGTAGTTTTTTTCAATGCAGTTTTAATTTTATTTTTGGGACAATTCTAAGAAACATTAAATTTGGATATAACCGGAAATATAAAGTGTTCAATTCATACGGGATTGAAGACTTGAAGATGGAATTACATGAAGAAGGATATAGCTTGAGGATTCAAGGATGAAGAATCAATAATATGTCTCAATTATATTCTTGTAATCTTAGTTTTCTTTTCTCTAGGGTGGGGCCATAATATTACAGTTATTATTATTATTTTTCTTGTAGCTTTGCTTGATTGCTTTGCTTATCTGCATTATAATATCATTTGCCATGTATATTGATAACATGTCATATAGAATAGAGAGTGCCGCTCATATTAAAATTGTTCATGCATATTCTTAAAATAAAACCTTGATTTCGAAAGATTGAGTGGGAGAAGGTTTTCGAAAAGAGGACCTAAGGCCTCCATCCTTGGTCCATAGGCAGAACATGGTGGTCCCGACCCTTAGGAAGGGATTTCTATCATGTACCAAATTGGATCTCTAAGAGGATAAGGTATTTTAGCATGATTTATGGTTGCACACTCCTAGGTGGTGATTATAAATCATGGATAAAATATTGAAACTATAGTTATATACTCACGTTAATTTTATTATTAACCTCCCCTAGGAGCTCTGTTAATAAAATTAATGGCCAAAGAAATGATTATTAATATATGCTGGATCATACGGGTCCTGGATGGCATATATTAATCAAGAGGGGATCCGTGTTCCTGATTGATTTGGCATGACTCCCCTAGGAGCTTGTTCAATTCTATGTTGGGAATTATTGTTGTATGGTTGTGATATTTTCAAGGTTTTGACACATAAACACATTTGTATGATTTTTGCATGATTCTGTTATCTTACTAAATTATTGTTATATGTTTGCTTATATTTGCTATATGATTCTTTATTGTAGATTAAAAATGCCTAAAAATGCTTTATCATCGATACTTGACAAAAACCTATTAACCGATGAGAACTATACTGATTGGAAACAGAACCTGGATATCATCCTATCCTTTGAGAAACTGAAATATGTACTGACAATCCTTTGTCCTCCCGAGCCTACGGGAGACTCAAGTAATGAGTAATTCCAAGTGTATGATCGCTGGAAAGATGATAATGATCAGGCCTACTGCTATGTTATGGCTAGCATTAACAACGTGCTGTAGGCTCAACATCAAGATTATGAGACTGCAAAGCAGATCTTGGATAATCTTGAGGATATGTTTAGAGGCCAAGCCATAACAAAGTGGCAAGGGGTGCTTTGAAAACTTCTAAACTGTAGATAGAGGCCGGGGACATCTGTAAAGGAGCATATGATATTGGTCATGGGTTACCTTGCTGAGGCTCAAACCAATGGAGCTGACATTGATGCTGAAACTCAGATGACTATGGTTTTTGAGACTCTGTCTAAGGAATTTATTCTGTTTAGAGCTACTTTTAATTCAAGCAATAGACGGGATATGACCTTAACAGAACTGATGAAGCAGTTACAGGAGTTTGAACTGCTGATCAGGGAGTCTCTTGTGGGTGGTGAGGCCAACATTGATATGAACCCACCTAACTCCACCCCAAAAGCTAGCTCGTGAGGGGAGGATTGTGAACCCATATATATAACACCCAAGACCTCTTTTGCTAACCGATGTGGGACACATCATTCCCAACCCCTTTAGACTGCATGTCCTCATGCAGGGAACCTTTGTACATGCGCCCACCGACCAGTCAAGAGTAGGCTCTGATACCATATGATAAGAACCTCATCAATATACTGACGAAACCCGTTATCAATAAAAAAGGCACCAAGATCGTTTCTACTCATATTTGGATGGAAGTCACCGCAACCCGTTGCTTATATCGAAGCAAGAACATTGGTATATCGTAGATGCCACAATCAAGGATGGAAAGCTTGATTGATAAGTCAGGGTTGGACGTCCGGATTGATCCGAAGAGTTTGTGCAGTTCGTCAAAGAAACAAAGAAAGAATTTTCTCTCTTAGAAAAGAAACATTCATCATTCATTAACCTTGGAAACGCCAATTTATAGGCCACAATTACAAAATGACGCCCAAAAAGAAAAGTTGACAAATTCAAACATAACTACTAATCCTAAATTAAGCCTAAAATAAAAACCAAAATAAAGGAAAGTCTTAATAGCTGATATTCAGCCATTTACATGCCCAACAATTAAAGGAAAGTGCAATTTAATGCTCTTCAACAACTTACATAAATGATCAGCCACGTGTGTGCCAATAATGGGAAAGTTTCTGAAATCCGTCCATAGACTTGATCTTGCAAATTTTGAGCTGATTTCAAGCTTGACTCATTCGGACTCTTCTAGAAATTGGATCAAATTGATGCACCTTGTGGCTGACGTGGGCCTGGGTCAATGGGCTTGCAAAAATTTTCTTGATTCTAGATTTCATGAATCAACCCATTTAGTGCTTCCTTGAATTTCTTAGCTCGGGCTCTTGTGACTGGTCCAACAAGAACTTGTATTGGGTCAACCACATTTCTTGCATTTGAGCTCCCTAAGTCTCCATCATTCCCCTCCTCTTGACAATATACTGACGAAACCCATTATCAATAAAAAAGGCACCAAGACCGTTTCTACTCAGATTTGGATGGAAGTGATCGCGACCCGTTACTTATATCGAAGCAAGAACCTTAGTATATCGTAGACGCCACAATCAAGGATGGAAAGCTTGATTGATAAGTCGGGGTTGAACGCCCGGATTGATCCAAAGAGTTCGTGTAGTTCGTCAAAGAACCAAAGAAAGAATTCTCTCTCAAAAAATAAACATTCATCGTTCATTAACCTTGGAAACGCCTATTTATAGGCCAAAATTACAAAATGTCACCTAAAAAGAAAAGTTGGCAAATTCAAACATAACTACTAATCCTAATTTAAGCCTAAAATAAAAACCAAAATAAAGGAAAGTCTTAATGGCTGATATTCAGCCATTCACATGCCCAACAATTAAAGGAAAGTGTAATTTAATGCTCTTCAACAACTTGCAGAAATGATCAGCCACGTGTGTGCCAATAATGGGAAAGTTTTCAAAATTCGTCCATAGACTTGATCTTGCAAAATTTGAGCTGATTTCAAGCTTGACTCATCCGGATTCTTCTAGAGCTCGGATCAAATTGATGCACCTTTGTGGCTGACGTGGGCCTAGGTCAATGGGCTTGCATAAATTTTCTTGATTCCAGATTTCATGAATCAGCCCATTTAGTGCTTCATTGAATTTCTTAGCTTGGGCTCTTGTGACTGGTCCAACAAGAACTTGTATTGGGTCAACCACATTTCTTGCATTTGAGCTCCCTAAGTCTCCATCATTCCCTTTCTCTTGACAATACACTGAAGAAACCCGTTATCAATAAAAAAGGCACCAAGACCGTTTCTACTCAGATTTGGATGGAAGTCATTGCGACCTGTTGCTTATATCGAAGCAGGAACCTTGGTATATCGTAGACGCCACAATCAAGGTTGGAAAGCTTGATTGATAAGTCGGGGTTGAACGCCCGGATTGATCCGAAGAGTTCGTGCAGTTCATCAAAGAACCAAAGAAAGAATTTTCACTCTCAGAAAATAAACATTTTTCGTTCATTAACCTTGGAAACGCCTATTTATAGGCCAAAATTACAAAATGTCACCTAAAAAGAAAAGTTGACAAATTCAAACATAACTACTAATCCTAATTTAAGCCTAAATTAAAAACCAAAATAAAGGAAAGTCTTAATGGCTGATATTCAGCCATTCACACGCCCAACAATTAAAGGAAAGTGTAATTTAATGCTCTTCAACAACTTGCACAAATGATCAGCCATGTGTGTGTCAATAATGGGAAAAATCCATCCATAGATTTGATCTTGCAAAATTTGAGCTGATTTCAAGCTTGACTCATCCGGATTCTTCTAGAACTTGGATCAAATTGATGCACCTTTGTGGGTGACGTGGCCTTGGGTCAATGGGCTTGCACATATTTTCTTGATTCCAAATTTCGTGAATCAGCCCATTTAGTGCTTCATTGAATTTCTTAGATCGGGCTCTTGTGACTGGTCCAATTGGAACTTGTATTGGGTCAACCACCTTTCTTGCATTTAAGCTCCATAAGTCTCCATCATTCCCCTCCTCTTGACAATATACTGACGAAACCCGTTATCAATAAAAAAGACACCAAGACCATTTCTACTTAGATTTGGATGGAAGTCAACGTGACCCGTTGCTTATATCGAAGCAAGAGCCTTGGTATATCATAGACGCCACAATCAAGGATGGAAACCTTTATTGATAAGTCGGGGTTGAACACCCGGATTGATCCGAAGAGTTCGTACAGTTCTTCAAAGAACCAAAGAAAAAATTTTCTCTCTCAGAAAATAAACATTCAACGTTCATTACCTTGAAAATGCCTATTTATAGGCCAAAATTACAAAATGTCACCCAAAAGGAAAAGTTGACAAATTCAAACATAACTACTAATCCTAATTTAAGCCTAAAATAAAAACCAAAAGAAAGGAAAGTCTTAATGGCTGATATTCAGCCATTTACATGCATAACAATTAAAGGAAAGTGTAATTTAACACTCTTCAACAACTTGCACAAATGATGAGCCACGTGTGTGCCAATAATGGGAAAGTTTCTGAAATCCGTCCATAGACTTGATCTTGCAAAATTTGAGCTGATTTCAAGCTTGACTCTCCGGATTCTTCTAGAACTTGGATCAAATTGATGCAGCTTTTTGGCTGACGTGGGCCTGGATCAATGGGCTTGCACAAATTTTCTTGATTCCAGATTTCATGAATCAGCCCATTTAGTGCTTCATTGAATTTCTTAGCTTGGGCTCTTGTGACTGGTCCAACACAAACTTGTATTGGGTCAACCAACTTCCTTGCATTTGAGCTCCCTAAGTCTCCATCATTCCCCTCCTCTTGACAAGGATTTGTCCTCAAATCAGACTCTGCATCAAAAGGACTTAAATAAGAAACGTTGAAGGTAGCACTTACATTATACTCACCTTGCAAATCCAACTTGTAAGCATTGTCATTAATTTGTTCAAGGACTTGAAATGGACCATCTCCCTGCGGTAACAACTTTCACTTTCTTTGTTCTGGAAAACGCTCCTTTCTGAAGTGCAACCACACCTAGTCTCCGGGTTCAAAAATCAGCTTGTGTTGCCCCTTGTTGGCTTGCTTTGCATATTGTTCCGTTCTTCACTCAATGTTGAGTCTTGCTTTCTCATGAATCTGTTTAACAAAGTCAGCCTTCCTTTTGCCATCTAAATTAACACGCTTAGAAACAGGTAATGATGATAAATCCAATGGTGATAAAGGATTAAAACCATAAACAATTTCAAAAGGTGAATACTTAGTAGCAGAATGGGTAGAACGATTATATGCAAACTCAATATGTGGTAAACAATCTTCCCTTGTTTTAATGTTCTTACTGATGATTGCTCTTAATAAGGTTGACAAAGTCCTATTTCCTACCTCAGTTTGACCATCAGTTTGTGGGTGGTAAGGAGTAGAAAACAACAGCTTAGTACCTAACTTACTCCACAAAGTCTTCCAAATGTAGCTCAAGAACTTAGCATCTCTATTGAAACAATTTTCCTAGGCATGCCATGAATTCTCACAATCTCCCTCAAGAACAATTCAGCAACATGCGATGAATCATCAGTTTTATGACAGGGAATAAAATGTACCATCTTAGAAAATCGATCTACAACCACAAACACACTATCCTTCCCACGTTTGGTCCTAGGTAAACCTAACACAAATTCCATTGAAATATTAGTCCAAGGCTCACTAGGAATTGGCAAAGTTTGTATAAACCATGGGGTTGTGCTCTCGAAATAGCTTGCCAACATGTGACACATCTACCACATATCCTTTCAACATCCCTTTTCATGTGTGGCCAAAAGAAGTATTCCTGCAAAACAGCTAAAGTTCTAGCAATTCCAAAATGCCCCATCAATCTGCCACCATGGGATTCCCTCACTAACAAATCTCTCAAAGAACAATTAGGCACACAAAGCTTATTCACTCGAAACAAAAATCCATCATGTCTATAAAATTTACCCATTGTGTTTTTCTCACAAGCTCAATACTCCTCACTAAAATCTTGGTCTAAAGGGTATAAATCCTTAATATACTCAAAACCAAGCAGTTTAGCGTCAAGGATAGAAAGTAATGCGTACCTGCGAGAAAGTGCATCAGCAACAACATTCTGCTTACCTTGCTTATATCGGATGACATAAGGAAATGTCTTGATGAATTCCACCCAGCGGCCATGCCTCTTGTTCAACTTTTGTTGTCCCTTCAGATGTTTCAATGACTCGTGATCAGTGTGAATCACGAATTCCTTGGGCCATAGGTAGTGTTGCCAAGTCTTTAATGCTCGAACCAACGCGTACAACTCCTTGTCATAAGTCAGGTAATTTAGTGTTGACCCACTCAATTTTTCATTGAAATACGCGATTGGTCGTCCTCCTTGCATCAGCACAGCACCTATACCTACACCAGAAGCATCACATTCAATTTCAAATGTTTTAGAAAAATCAGTTAAAGCAAGTAAAGGAGCATGAGTAAGCTTATGCTTAGCAAGCTGAAATGCCTTCTCTTGTTCTTCTCCCCACTTGAACCCAACGTTCTTCTTGATTACTTCTGTGAGTGATGCAGCCAAAGTACTGAAATCCCTTACAAACCGTCGGTAAAAGCTAGCAAGTCCATGAAAACTCCTTACATCTCCAATGCTTTTGGGACTTGGCCATTCTTGGATAGCCCTAACCTTTTCTTCGTCGACCTGTATAACTTGAGTACTAACAACAAAACCAAGAAATTCAAGCTTATCTGTGCAAAAGGTACACTTCTTAAGATTAGCATACAACTTTTCCTTACGTAAAACATCTAAAACAAGTTTCAAATGTTCAATATGATCATCCAAATTGCTGCTATAGATCAGGATATCATCAAAATAAACGACGACAAATTTCCCAATAAAAGCTCGCAAAACATGGTTCATTAAACGCATAAATGTGCTAGGCGCATTGGTTAAACCGAAAGGCATTACCAACCACTCATACAAACCTTGTTTTTTTTGAAAGCTGTCTTCCACTCGTCTCCCTATTTCATGCGAATTTGATTATATCCACTTTTCAGATCAATTTTAGAAAATTCACAAGCACCATGCAATTCATCTAACTTGTCATCCAAGCGAGGAATGGGATGTCGATACTATACCGTGATGTTGTTGATGGCTCGACAATCAACGCAAGTCCTCCAAGCCCCATCTTTCTTTGGCACAAGTAAAACTGGTACGGCACACGGGCTCATGCTTTCTCTCACGTGTCCCTTTTCCATCAACTCACTTACCTGCCATTGGAGTTCCTTTGTCTCCTCGGGATTACTCCTATAGGCTGGTCAGTTTGGAATTGTAGCTCCAGGTATGAAGTCGATTTGATGTTCAATCCTGCAGATTGGAGGTAAACCTTGCGGTGTTTCCTCAGGGAAGATATCCTCATATTCTTGCAAAAGAGAAACAACAAAACTATGCAAGGTGGAATCAAGATCGTTAGTGTTTAATAACGTCTCCTTCTACATGAGTAAAATCATCGGCTGATTAGAAAACAAAGCCCTTCTCACATCACTCTCTCTTGCATAAAAGTTTGTTTTTCTCTCTATTTTTATCTCATTGGCCAAATCTTCTTTTGTATTGGCTCTCTCAATGTTCTCTCCTTTTCTCTCCTTTTTCTCGGCCCCTCTATCTTTTTTCCCTCTCTAGCTGAACTCTCTCTCTGCACTCCAACACTCATTTTTTTCACTCCCTTTCTCTCTCTTTTTATCATTCTCTCCTTTTTTTTCACTCTCCTTTTGTAACCTAACTTGATCTTCATGAACCTGTTTAGGTGTCATTGGTACGAGAGTGAATGGTCTCTGGTTGTGCACAAGAGAATATTTGTTGGTGTAGCCATCATGTTTGACTCGACGATCAAATTGCCATGGTCGACGTAGTAACAAGTGTCTAGCTTACATTGGGACTACATCAGACAAAACCTCATCTTCATATCTACCAATGCGAAATGAAATTAATGCCTATTTAGTTACCTTCACTTCACCACTATTATTCAACCATTGCAACTTGCAAGGTCGAGGATGTTTGGTCGTTGGCAGCCCTAATTAGTCAACCATAGTAGTGTTAGCAACGTTCGTACAAGTCCCTCCATCTATTATCACACTACATACCTTGTTCCGCACGTGGCACCTAGTATGAAAAATGTTCTCACGTTGTTCTTCTTCTTCCTCTTTGGCTTGCACATTAAGGGTTCGTCGAGCGACCAACAATTCACCTTGGGCAACATACTCCTCCTCATCCACATCCTCCAATGGTGGCATGGAGTCCTCGTCTGATTCGTCATCCGTAACAACCTCTCCGTTGTCCCGTAACACCATCACCCTTTTGTTTGGACATTGGCTTGAGACGTGACCCCTACCTTGGCATTTGAAACATTTAATATCACAGTTTCGAGAAGTGGATGAATCATGTTTACCTTGGTTTGAAGGGCTAGCCGTGGCTGGTTTTGGCTTGAACTTAGGCCTAGCGACCGATTTCTCTTCTCTCTTCCCATAATTCGGTTTCCATGAAGAAGGTGCCAAACTAACATTCGCACGTGAGCTACCCCTCCTCTTGAGCTGCCGCTCTACTGTGATGGCCATGTGTAACATGTCTTCTAATTCTACGTAGTGTTGCATCTCCACCCTATCTTGAGTATTTGGATTTAGCCCTTGCAAAAATCTTGCCATGGTTGCTTCTCGATCTTCTTCAACATTGGCTCGTATCATGGCCATTACCTTTTCTTGATAATATTCCTCCACACTCTTGTTTCCTTGTCTCAATCCTTGCAACTTTTTGTACAATTCCTAGTAGTAATGGCTGGGCACAAATCGCTTTCTCATCACCGTTTTCATCTCCTCCCATGTCTTAATCGGGTGTTCTCGGTTTTGTCACCTATTTATTACCAGCTGATCCCACCATACAGCTGCATAATTAGAGAACTCAATTGCAACAAGCTTAACTTTCTTTAACTCTGAGTAGTTATGGTAATCAAACACTAGCTCCACTTTCTTTTCCCACTCTAGGTAAGCTCCGGGGTCATTTTTCCCTTGGAATGGCAGAATCTTCATTTTAATACCTACCATATTATTGTCTTCCCGGTCTCTAGCTTCTCTATTCCCATTTCCATGCCTAAATCTGCCCCTATTTATCGGTGGTTCCTCCAACTCTTCTAATTCATCTTCCTCTGAAAGATCACATCCACCCCTCCGCCTATTTTGCATGTTTTGTGGCAGCCTATTACGTGTTCTAGCATCAACCTCATCTAATCTCTCCTGAATGGGCTCTAGCGCTTGCGCCAACAATCGTTCCATTTGCCTCATTAATGTTGCAACTGAAGATTTGGAACGTTTTGTTGTGGAAGGTCATCTTCGGATTCTCTTTCTTGATTCGGATTCATTTTTTTTTTAAACCTACAAAACAACATTAGATAATAAAAGACCTTACTTCTCTCCCTCACATGTTTCACTCTATCACTTGGTCACTCAGCTCAATCGTGTTTCACACAAATAATTGGCTTTTATCCTCGAATGTTCTCACCACTCTTGCCTTTTTTTTTTCACTCGTTTATTCTCTCTTTTAGTTCTTTTTGAATTACGCAAACAACAATCAAATCTATCCAGTGACAAATTCAACAATGGTTTTGATACGTAGTTTGAAATGAAGAAAATTTTTTTGTAATGCGAGGTGAGGTCAAATTCGGACTCCTGGACACTCAGACAATGGAAAGGAAAACAAAAATTTTAAGAAGGGCTTCCAGACTTGGTTTTTTTTTTCCAGATCCTCTTGGTTTTTTTTCTTTTCTTTTCTTTTCTTTTCTTTTTTTTTTTTTTTTTTTTTTGTGAAATTCGGCAAGAACAAAGACCAAGAAACACAAAATAGGAAGCTACAACCTAAACTTGAAGCCCAAGACACTAGTTACCCTAAAAAAAAAAAAAAAAAAAAACCCTAGCAGCACTAGGTGAAATTTCGGCCAACACTAAGTTATTTCCCAAACAAGAATTCACAAAACAACCTAGAATAGAATTTCAGATATGACCTTGTCAACAAACTGAAGAAAGTTCAAGAAACACAAATGAGAATGCAAGAACCCTATGAATTTAACAAACTCGAATTTTTTTTTTTTGAATGGAATAGAACCTAAGTAATAAATCAGAATTCAGAAACAACAAAGGATAGACAAACCTGAGGTAGAACCTCACTCTGATACCAAATGATAAGAACCTTGCCAATATACTACGAAACCTGTTATCAATAAAAAAGGCACCAAGACCGTTTCTACTCAGATTTGGATGGATGTCACTACGACCCGTTGCTAATATCGAAGCAAGAACCTTGGTATATCATAGACGCCACAATCAAGGATAGAAAGCTTGCTTGATAAGTCGGGGTTGAACGCCCAGATTGATCCGAAGAGTTCATGCAGTTCGTCAAAGAACCAAAGAAAGAATTTTCTCCCTTAGAAAATAAACATTCATCATTCATTAACCTTGGAAATGCCTATTTATAGGCCAAAATTACAAAATGTCACCCAATGACAAATTCAAACATAACTACTAATCCTAATTTAAGCCTAAAATAAAAACTAAAATAAAGGAAAGTCTTAATGGCTGATATTTAGCCATTTACACACACAACAATTAAAGGAAAGTGGAATTTAATGCTCCTCAACACCTTGCACAAATGATCAGCCACGTGTGTGCCAATAATGGGAAAGTTTCTAAAATCCATCCATAAACTTGATCTTGCAAAATTTGAGCTGATTTCAAGCTTGACTCGTCCAGATTCTTCTAGAACTTGGATCAAATTGATGCACCTTTGTGGCTGACCAGGGCCGAGGTCAGTGGGCTTGCACAAATTTTCTTGATTCCAAATTTTGTGAATCAGCACATTTAGTGCTTCCTTGAATTTCTTAGCTCGGGCTCTTGTGACTGGTCCAACAGGAACTTGTATTGGGTCAACCACCTTCCTTGTATTTGAGCTCCCTAAGTCTCCATCATTCCCCTCCTCTTGACAATATACTGACGAAACCCGTTATCAATAAAAAAGGCATCAAGACTGTTTCTATTCAGATTGGATGGAAGTCAGCACGACCCGTTGCTTATATCAAAGCAAGAACCTTGGTATATCATAGACGCCACAATCAAGGATGGAAAGCTTGATTGATAAGTCAGGATTGAACACCCAGATTGATCCGAAGAGTTCATGCAGTTCATCAAAGAACCAAAGAAAGAATTTTCTCTCTCAGAAAATAAACATTCATTGTTCATTAATCTTGGAAACACCTATTTATGCCAAAATTACAAAATGTCACCCAAACAGAAAAGTTGACAAATTCAAACATAACTAATAATCCTAATTTAAGCCTAAAATAAAAACCAAAATAAAGGAAAGTCTTAATGGCTGATATTCAGCCGTTTACACACCCAACAATTAAAGGAAAGTGTAATTTAATGCTCTTCAACAACTTGCACAAATGATCAGCCACGTGTATGCCAATATTGGGAAAGTTTTTGAAATCCATCCATAGACTTGATCTTGCAAAATTTGAGCTGATTTCAAGCTTGACTCATTTGGATTCTTCTAGAACTTGGATCAAATTGATGCACCTTTGTGGCTGATGTGGGCCTGGGTCAATGGGCTTGCACAAATTTTCTTGATTCCAAATTTCATGAATCAACCCATTTAGTGCTTCCTTGAATTTCTTATCTCAGGCTCTTGTGACTGGTCCAACAGGAACTTGTATTGGGTCAATGACCTTCCTTGCATTTGAGCTCCCTAAGTCTCCATCAAACATGGTAGCTGCTTTTGGTTCCAATCCTAACTCTAGGAATGGAAAGAAGCAATGGGCCAAGAACGGGATGTCTTCTACTCCTGCTACCACCAAAAGCAAGAAGAAGAAAAAGAAGAACCCGAAGAAGCTTAAGTGCTTCTTTTGTGGAAAGGTCGGGCATATCAAGAAGCATTACAAGGACTTCCTTTCCAAAGGAGGTAGGTGTGATCTTCTGTATTTAGAACCTTTTTTGGTTGAGGAATCCAGTGACATTTGGGTCATAGATTCTAGTGCAACTAATCATGTTTGTGTTTCTCTATAGGGTTTCAAAGAAATAAGAAGTCTCTAGCATAAGGACTTCACGCTTTGGATGGGTGATGGATCCTTAGTCCCAACGAAAGCAGTGGGAGACGTCCATCTTTATTTTGATAATTATAGGAATTTATTTTTACAAGATTGTTTTTATGTTCCTAAATTTAAAAGGAATTTAATTTATGTAGCTTGTTTATTTAAAGACTCCTACTTGGTTTCTTTTAATGATAAAGTGGTGATTCGTAAAAACAAATCTTTTATCTGTTCTGGATGGATGCAAAATAATCTATAGTTTATCAAACCTAAGATGGACTTATTGCTTAATGCTGAGACGAATGATAATAACTCTAAAAGACTTAAAAGTTCTCACTCTAATAAAACTTATCTTTGGCATTTGCACCTTGGTCATATTAACTTGAATATGATTCAAAGGTTGGTAAGGGATGGACCTTTAAGTCACTTAAAGGTGTAATCTATACCTCAATGTGAATCTTGTTTGGAGGGTAAAATGACCAAAAGACCATTCGGGTCTAAGGGAAATAGGGCGAAAGGGGTTCTAGAACTTGTGCATAGTGATGTTTGCGGACCGATGAACATCTGGGCACGAGGAGGGTATTAGTACTTCGTCACTTTTATTGATGATTACTGAAGATATGGATATTTGTACCTGATGCACCACAAAAGCAAAACTTTTGACAAGTTCAGGGAGTTTCAGGTTGAGGTGGAAAAGCATTTAGGTAGACCCATAAAGGCACCTCGATCAAATCGAGGTGGGGAATACCTTTCTGATGAGTTCTTGGAACACTTGTTAGAGAATGAGATTTTATCCCATTTGACTACGCCGGGCACTTTGTTGTAGAATGGCATAGTGGAGAGAAGAAATAGGACTTTGTTAGACATGATTAGTTCCATGATGAGTTATCCATCATTGCCTTTATCCTTTTGGGGATATGCACTACAAACCTCATGTTATCTTTTGAACAATATGCCTTCAAAATCGGTCCCTAAAACTCCTCACGAGTTGTGGATGGGTAGGAAGACATCCTTAAATCATATTCGCATATAGGGATGTCTGGCTCATGTCCTGTTTAAGGATCCGAATAAGTTGGAAGCACGTTTGGAAGTTTGCATGTTTGTAGGATATCCAAAAGGGACTAAAGGGGGTTATTTTTATAACCCAAAGGAAAATAAAGTCGTGGTTTCAACTAATGCAACTTTCCTTGAGGAGAGCTACATGGACGACTTTAAACCTCGAAGCAAAGTGGTGCTTGAGGAATTAAGGAGTGATCTGATCACTCTGGAGGTTCTAAATAAAACCATTCCGATCGGTGTAGAAAAACCAAACAAACCTAAACAACAACCTCAAGGGCTTCAGCGTAGTGGGAGGATTCTAAATGGACGACTTTAAACCTCGAAGCAAAGTGGTGCTTGAGGAGTTAAGGAGTGATCTGATCACTCTGGAGGTTCTAAATAAAACCATTCCGATCGGTGTAGAAAAACCAAACAAACCTAAACAACAACCTCAAGGGCTTCAGCGTAGTGGGAGGATTGGGCGTCAACCTGAGAGGTATATGTTCAATGGGGAGGTCTTTTTGGCTGAACTTGATGAACATGATAGGGATCCTTATACTTACGCAGAAGCTATGGAGGATGTTGATTCAAAACTCTAAGCAGAGGCCATGAACATTGAGATGAAGTCTATGGAGACTAATCAGGTCTGGGAGCTTATGGATCTTCCCGAAGGGGTAAAACCCATGGGGTGTAAGTGGATCTACAAGAGGAAAAGAGGATTCGATGAAAATGTTGAAACCTTTAAGGCTAGACTGGTAGCTAAGGGTTATACGCAAAAAGAAGGAATCGATTATGAGGAAACCTTTCGCCTGTAGCCATGCTTAAGTCCATCCGGATTCTCTTGTCCATAGCTGTCGCTCTCTACTACGAGATTTGGTAGATGGATGTTAAGACAACTTTTTTAATGGCTATCTTGATGAGTCCATTTATATGGAACAACTAGACGGTTCAAGGTCACAGGTCAAGAGGGTAAGGTTTGTAAGCTGCTGAAGCCAATTTATGGACTTAGGCAGGCTTCTCGTTCTTGGAACATAAGATTTGATTAGGTGATCAAGACTTATGGGTTCTCACAAAATGTGGATGAACCATGTATTTATAAACACATTAAGGATGGGAATGTGGTTTTTCTACTGATCTATGTAGATGACATTCTGTTGATTAGCAATGACGTTGGGGCATTGTCATCGGTCAAATTATGGTTGACCAAGCAGTTTGACATGAAGGACTTAGGAGAGGCTAATTTTGTTCTCGGTATCTAGATCTTTTGGGATAGAAAGAACAAAATGGTAGCTTTGTCCTAGGCCGACTACATTGATAAAATTCTAAGGAGGTTTGCAATGTAGGATTCCAAGAAAGGTGGGCAACCATCTAGGTCTGGAATTACTCTTTCTAAGAAAGACTCTCCAAAGTCTTATGAAGAAAGAGAATACATGAAGAAGGTAACTTATGATTTGATAGTGGGTAGTCTCATGCATGCCATGCTTTGCACACGACCGAATATTAGCTACGCGGTCAGGATTGTAAGTCAATTTTTGGCGGATCCAAGACCAAACCATTGGGTTGCAGTAAAGCATATTTTCAAGTACCTGAGAAGGACTTGAGGGTATATGCTTGTATATTCGGGTGAGGACCTGACTCCTCTAGGATATACTAACTCAGATTTTCAATCCTATCTGGATTCTAGGAAATCGACTTCAGGTTTTGTGTTTACTCTGGGCGGCGGTGCCATCATTTGAGAAGTGCTAAGAAAGATTGTACTTCAGATTCAATGATGGAGGCCGAGTATGTGGCATCTAGTGATGCTTTGAAAGAAACAGTGTGGCTCCACAAGTTCCGTGGGGATCTTCAGGTAGTTCCTAGCATGGATAAAGTAGTATCACTGTACTATGATAACAGTGCGGTGGTAGCTAATGCTAAGGAACCAAGATTTCACAACAAAAGTAAGCATATTGATCGAAAGTATCATGTGATAAAGGACTTCGTTGAGGGCGGGCATGTCATGGTATGCAAGATCACGTTAGAGGACAATTTAGTTGATCCATTTACGAAGGCACTTACTGGGAGAGTCTTCGAGAGGCATGTGGAAGCTATGGGGATGCAAAATTTGTCATATTGATCAAGTGGGAGATTGTTAAACGTGTATGCCCTAAGGAGTAAAAATGTAATAAGTTTTTGGAGGCATTTTTATCAATAAAGAATTTATTCATTATTTATATACCAATCTTGTCCTCTTTATGTTCATATTTGTTGAATGTATGTTAAGCAAACAATAGTCTGAGACTATCGGTATAAACCTTAAGAATTGGGCATATGATGGACGGATTATGCGGAAGACACGATTCTTAAGGTGATGGTCTAAATCGTATGATCCGCAATCGATGGAATAAAGTTGGGTGCTTTATTCATGTAAAGATTGTTATGTTGTCTATATCCCTTTTGGGAGATGGTTTGTCTTGACCATCGGAGGAGTACTCCGTGAATAGAAACATTGGCACATTGACATAAGTGACGATGTGTTGGATCGGGACATAAACTGAATTAATTTGGATTAATAATTCTGTCTCGACAAATCGATTCACTTTAGACAATCATTTGTGTTGTATCTTAATCCTAAGATGAATAGTGGGCCCGTTGTCTTGGCTTGTGTCTTTTGATGTACCAAAGGGTGACAACCACATCTTAATAGTGGTATGCATGTCGGTACATTGGAGGCATGACTCTTGATAGCGTAGACTTGTTATTC
This sequence comes from Artocarpus heterophyllus, assembly GCA_025403435.1. NCBI lineage: Eukaryota > Viridiplantae > Streptophyta > Magnoliopsida > Rosales > Moraceae > Artocarpus > Artocarpus heterophyllus. The sequence continues at coordinate 8,125,123 of CM046339.1, forward strand.
ATATATATGGAATCCATAGCTCCTCTCTAGGAGTAATGATATCTTCTTTATATGCATTATCCTGTAATTGAAAAACTGGAGCGCTCAACCATTTGGATACATAGGTATAACTGAACGGTATACTGTCATTGGATAGTAAGTTTTCTGATGGTGAGATAATGGAATGTAAGATAAAAAATAATCGAGAAGGTAAGACAGAACTTGTCCTTAAGCCGATTATGGATTATCATATGGGGATACGATACACTATGACATGTCATGGAGACTTAGCTATACGAGCTTCGTAATTCTATGTAGTTCGAGAGTGCAGCTCCAAGCTTTTAGTGGAGTAGCGTTGGAGTTGATAATTGTGAAATGTATATTTGGGATATTGGGTTTCCTAATTATCAGGAGCTTGAACTATATAGGTCCATTTGGTCCCCTTTGCTAGCTCACAACATCCTATAACGATAAGGCGTGTTTTTCCAATAATTGGTGACTTATGTCGGATTTATTAGATTGGTTGAAATTTGAAGGAATCAAATAATTTATGTCTGTTTATCAGTTGAATTAATTTTATAATAAATTAATTCAAGATAAACTTGTTGAATTATTGGGACCGGATAATTCTTGTCTATTTATCGGTTGATTTAATTTTAGATAACTTAGATCAAGATAAACTTGTAGAATTATTGGGAATTGATTTATTTTCTTAGAGATTATCTAGATAAAGTTGTTTTGATCAGATAACTTCTCTATTGGGTTATTTGAATTAAAATTGAGACTTTATCCTATAGAATCTCGGGTGGAAAATAAAAGATTCGCAAGATTTTTTATTCGATAGTTCAGCCTGTAGATGGACGTGTTAGGCCAGCCGATGGGATCTGTACGGCCAGCCGTTGGGACCTGTTCAGCCTGCCGATCAAGTGGTTCGGCCTGTCGATCAAAGAAGGATAAGATCACATGTTTTTACTTGGATCTTATTAGATATTGATTGGAATTTGATTCTAGTCTGAATTTTGAGACCTAATCTGATGAGGACTGACCCTAGGACCAACCTTTATAAATAGGGAGTGATTCTCATAAGTTGCTTAGATCAATTGAGAGATTAAGAGAGATACTCTACTAGTGAGAATCTAAAAACTCCCTGAGAGCTTTTATTCACAAATCACGAACACTTGCTTTGGGTTCTCTCGATTGGTTGGAAGGAGAGTCACTTGTGGCAGAGCTGTATGTGTGAGCCCACACTCACTCCAGTCGTGGATAGAGAATAGCAAAGAAGACCAATTGGTTGAGGCTCGTATGGAATGTTACTTCTCTTTACATTTTGCGAGAGTTCTTCGGCACACAAAGGTTAGTAAGATCTTGTTAATTTATGCATATAGTGTGTCAAACTTATGTTTTGGAAATTACTCTAATGTAAAATTTTAAAAATTCCACTATGCACTATTTTTCCAACACTTTAGGTTTAGGTATTGAAGGTGTCTTGATGCAAGAAGGAAGACCAGTTGCATACTTTAGTGAAAAGTTGAGTAGGGCAGCTCTAAATTATCCCACTTATGATAAGGAGATGTATGCATTGGTTCGAACTTTAGAGACTTGGCAGCACTATCTTTGGCAGAACGAGTTTGTGATTCACACGGATCATGAATCCTTGAAGTATTTGAAGGGGCAGCACAAAATTAATAACGCCATGCCAATTGGGTAGAATTCATTGAGACATTCCCATATGTGATCAAATACAAGTATGGTAAGGAAAACGTAGTGCCGACGCTCTATCTTGCAGGTATGCCTTACTTTCAACCCTTGATGCCAAGTTGCTTGGATTTCAGTACATTAAAGAATTGTATGCATTGGATTCTGATTTTGGAGTTGTGTTTAAGATTGCACAAAGGGAGCATGTGGAAAATACTACTTGCATGAGGGTTTCTTGTTTCGAGAAAATAAACTTTGCATTCCTCATTCTTCTTTGCGTGAGTTGTTAGTTAGAGAAGCACATGGCGGTGGTTTGATGGGTCACCTTGGAATAGCCAAGACTTTAGGTGTCTTGCATGAGCATTTCTTTTGGCCACATATGAAGCGTGACGTGGAGAGGATTTGTGGGAGATGCATTACATGTAGACAAGCTAAGTATAGGCTGCAACCACATGGGTTATATACTTCCTATCCTAGAGAACCTTGGGTTGACATCTCTATGGACTTTGTGTTGGGCTTACCTAGGACTAAGAGGGGGAGAGATTCTATGTTTGTGGTAGTTGATAGGCTTTCCAAGATGGCACACTTCATTGCATGTCATAAAACCGATGATGCATCACATATAGCCGATTTGTTTTTCAAGGAGATTGTTAGGTTGCATGGCATGCCTAGGAGTATTGTTTCTTATAGAGATGCAAAGTTCTTGAGTTACTTTTGGAAGACCTTGTGGGCAAAGTTGGGGACTAAGCTATTATTTTCTACTCCTTGTCACCTACAGACTGATGGTAAAACTAAAGTAGTGAACAAGACTTTATCCACTCTATTGCGTGCTGTCATTCAAAAGAATTTGAAAACTTGGGAAGATTGTTTGTTGCATGTTGAATTTGCTTATAATAGATGTGTTCATTCTGCAACTACGTTTTCAGTATTTGAAGTTGTTTATGGCTTTAATCCATTGACACCTTTGGATTTAACTTCTTTGCATTTGAATGAACAAGCTAACTTAGATGGCAAGAAAAAAGTAGACATAGAGAAGTGTACCGAGCAATATGTAAGACAAGCCAATAAGGACTGCAAGCAGGTGGTGTTTGAACCGGGAGATTGGGTGTGACTACATATGAGAAAGGAACGTTTCCCTGAACAAAGGTGTTCAAAACTCCTTCCGAGGGGCGATGGACCATTTCAAGTGTTGGAACGCATTAATGAGAATGCCTACAAACTTGATTTACTAGGTGAGTATGGTGTTAGTGCTAGTTTTAATGTTTCTAACTTAACTCCTTTTGATGTAGATGATGATTTGAGGACAAATCCTTTTCAAGAGGGGGAGAATGATGCAAGCAATGGAACTGCACTAGGTAGGAGGCATGTTCATGATCCATTAAGCCGTTCATGTGGTCCAATCATGAGATCTAAGGCCAAACGATTCAAAGAAGCATTGAACGGGCTCATTCAACAAGTTTACGACACGTCACATAAATGGAGCCCCGACATAGGCCCAAATCAATCTCAAGAGAGCCTAGTCACTATGATTAAGGTTCTAGAAGATTCACATTGATGATGGTGCATGATTCCAGTAAATTATGGGGCAGATTTGTAATTTCAAAAAACCTTCCTATTTCGGATCGACATGTGGCTGCCATGTCATCAAGTTCGAGCCTCGTCATCAATTTATTTTTGCTAATGTAATTTTTGTAATTTCTTAGTGTCAAATTCAGTTTTGTTAGGCATAAAAACAAATCTAGATATTTTCCCTTTTTCTAGATTAGGTTAGGTGCATTTTAAGCGATAAGATTAGCTACTTTCCTTTCGTGTTATTTTTGTTGGATTATAGTCAGGAAAGTCTGTTTTTAGGGCTTAATTTCGCATGGGAAAGCACCAATTAAGGGATTTTCTAATTTAGCCTTCGCTTAGGGATTTTATTGGGCTAAAAATCACTTTCATATAATTGTAAACACTTTGTTATTTTAAAATTAATCAATCATATCAATATTCACGAATTTTGTAAGGTTTTTCTTGCGTTCTTCTTATTTTCTTGAGAAGACCCTTGAACCTATCAAGATTAAACTTGTGGCGTTCAACAACAGACTTATCATCTAAAATTTTAAGTTTTCTTGCAATTCTAGGTGTGGCGTCTTCCTATTTGTGGTTCTTGGCTCGTGTTTCACTAGATTACAGGTCAAGGCTCAACAAACGTGTGTCTTAAGGTATTAGGGGTTCAATTCTAGATTTGGTGTCATGTCTTCTCGTATTAGTCAGCGAGGTTCATATCACATATTTAGTTTTAAATGATGTCTTTCATTCATCTCCATCTTTCATTCGTATTTGATGACGCCCACTTTTAAGATCAATCTTAGAAAGAATGCAAGAACCATGCAGCTCATCTAAGCGAGGAATAGGGTGGTGACATTTTACTGCTATATTGTTGATGGCTCTGCAATCAACACACATTCTTCATATCCCATCCTTCTTAGGCACTAGAATCACCAGAATTGCACAAGGACTCATTCTTTCTCTCACGTACCCTTTCTTCATCAAATCTTTGACTTGCCTTTGAAGCTCCTTTGTCTCTTCCGGGTTGCTTCTATATGCTGGTTGGTTTGGAATTGATGCACCTAGCACGAAATCGATTTGATGTTCAATCCCTCAGGTAGGTGGTAAACTATGTGGTAACTCCTCGAGAAACACATCCTTGATTATAAGAACCTCGCCAATATACTGACGAAACCCGTTATCAATAAAAAAAGGCACCAAGACCGTTTCTACTCAGATTTGGATGGAAGTCACCGTGACCTGTTGCTTATATCGAAGTAAGAACCTTGGTATATCGTAGATGCCGTAATCAAGGATGGAAAGCTTGATTGATAAGTTGGGATTGAACACTCGGATTGATCCAAAGAGTTCGTGCAGTTTGTCAAAGAACCAAAGAAAGAATTTTCTCTCTTAGAAAATAAACAGTCATCAATAATTCATTAACCTTGGAAACGCCTATTTATAGGAAAAAATTACAAAGTATCGCGCAAAAAGAAAAGTTGACAAATTCAAACATAACTAATAATCCTAATTTAAGCCTAAAATAAAAACCAAAAGAAAGGAAAGTCTTAATGGCTGATATTCAGCCATTTACATGCCCAACAATTAAAGGAAACTGCAATTTAATGCTCTTCAACAACTTGTACAAATGATCAGCCACGTGTGTGCCAATAATGGGAAAGTTTCCAAAATCCTTCCATAGACTTGATCTTGCAAAATTTGTGCTGATTTCAAGCTTGACTGATCTGGATTCTTCTAGAACTTGGATCAAACTAATGCACCTCTATGGCTGACGTGGGCCTGGGTCAATGGGTTTGCACAAATTTACTTGATTCCAAATTTCATGAATTAGCCCATTTAGTGCTTCCTTGAATTTCTTAGCTCAGGCTCTTGTGACTGGTCTAACAGGAACTTGTATTGGGTCAGCCACCTTCCTTGCATTTGAGCTCCCCACGTCTCCATCATCCCCCTCCTCTTGACAAGGATTTGTCCTCAAATCAAACTCTGCATCACAAGGACTCAAATCAAAAACATTGAAGGTAGCACTTACATTATACTCACCTTGCAAATCCAACTTGTAAGCATTGTCATTAATTCGTTTAAGGACTTGAAATGGACCATCTTCCCACGGTAACAACTTTGACTTTCTTTGTTTTGGAAAATGGTCCTTTATGAAATACAACCACACCCAGTCTCCGAGTTCAAAAATCAACTTGTGTAGCCCCTTGTTGGCTTGCTTTGCATATTGTTTTGTTCTCCACTCAATGTTGAGTCTTGCTTTCTCATGAATCTATTTAACAAAGTCAGCCTTCCTTTTGCCATCTAAATTAACACGCTCAGAAATAGGTAGTGGTGATAAATCCAATGGTGATAAAGGATTAAAACCATAAACAATTTCAAAAGGTGAATACTTAGTAGCAGAATGGATAGAGTGATTATATGCAAACTCAACATGTGGTAAACAGTCATCCCATGTCTTAATGTTCTTAATGATGATTGCTCTTAATAAGGTTGACAAAGTCCTATTTACTACCTCAGTTTGACCATCAGTTTGTGGGTGGCAAATAGTGGAAAACAACAGGCTAGTACCTAACTTACTCCACAAAGTCTTCCAAAAGTAGCTCAAGAACTTAGCATCTCTATCTAAAACAATTGTCCTAGGCATGCCATATATTCTCACAATCTCCCTAAAGAACAATTCAGCAACATGTGACGCATCATAAGTTTTATGACAGGGAATAAAATGTGCCATCTTAGAAAATCAAACTACAACCATGAACATACTATCCTTCCCACGTTTGGTCCTAGGTAAACCTAACACAAAGTCCATTGAAATATCAATCCAAGGCTCACTAGGAATTGGCAAAGGTGTGTATAAACCATGGGGTTGTGCTCTCGATTTAGCTTGCCTACACGTGACACATCTACCACATTTCCTTTCAACATCCCTTTCCATGTGTGGCCAAAACAAGTGTTCTTGCAAAACAGTTAAAGTTTTAGCAATTCCAAAATGCCCCATCAATCCGCCACCATGGGATTCCCTCACTAACAAATCTCTCAAAGAACAATTAGGCACACAAAGCTTATTCTCCCGAAACAAAAATCCATCATGTCTATAAAATTTACCTATTGCATTTTTCTCACAAGCTCGATACTCCTCACTAAAATCTTGGCTAAAGGGTATAAATCCTTAATATGCTCAAAACCAAGCAGTTTTGCGTCAAGGATAGAAAGTAATGTGTACCTACGAGAAAGTGCATCCGCAACGACATTCTCCTTACCTTGCTTATATCGGATGACGTAAGGAAATGTCTCAATGAATTCCACCCAACGGGCATGCCTCTTGTTCAACTTTTGTTGTCCCTTTAGATGTTTCAATGACTCGTGATCAATGTGAATCATGAATTCCTTGGGCAATAGGTAGTGTTGTCAAGTCTTTAATGCTCGAACCAACGCATGCAATTCCTTGTCATAAGTCAGGTAATATATTGTTGACCCACTCAATTTTTCATTGAAATACGTGATTGGTCGTCCTCCTTGCATCAGCATGGCACCTATACCTACACCAGAAGCATCACATTCAATTTCAAATGTTTTAGAAAAACTGGTAAAGCAAGTAAAGGAGCATGAGTAAGCTTATGCTTAATAAGCTGAAATGCCTTCTCTTGTTCTTCTCCCCACTTGAACCCAACATTCTTCTTGATTACTTCTATGAGTGGTGTAGCCAAAGTATTGAAATCCCTTACAAACAACTGGTAAAAGCTGGCAAGTCCATGAAAACTCCTTACATCTCCAACGCTTGTGGGACTTGGCCATTCTTGGATAGCCCTAACCTTTTCTTCGTCGACACGTATACTTTGAGCGCTAATAACAAAACCAAGAAATACAAGCTTATACGTGCAAAAGGTACACTTCTTAAGATTAGCATACAACTTTTCCTTCTGAAAAACATCTAAAACAAGTTTCAAATGTTCAATATGATCATCTAAGTTGCTGCTATAGATCGGGATATCATCAAAATAAATGACGACAAATTTCCCAATAAAAGCTCGCAAAACATGGTTCATTAAACGCATAAATGTGCTAGGCGCATTGGTTAAAATGAAAGGCATTACCAACCACTCATACAAACCTTGTTTTGTTTTGAAAGCCATCTTCCACTCGTGATGAGGACATCGTTAGCACAAGCAAGAGCACGTGGGAGACATATTCAGATCCAATTCAAGTTCCCATTGGTCCGGTGACGAGAGCTCGTGTGAAGAAGTTTAAAGAAACGCTTATTGGGCTGATTCAAGCAACTTGGGCTCAAGCCATTGCATGGAGGCCCATTGAGGGAATTGCATGTGACATCCAGACCAACAAATGCATGATTCAAGCTCTAGAAGGGATTGAGTAATTTCCATTTCAGTTACTTTACCGTTTTGAGGCGACACATGGCGAGAAGAATCAGCTTATGACCTTTTTAATGTCTAGTTTCCTTTTTGCGTTTGTTTTATTTCTATTATTGTAAGGCTTTTAAGCCATTAAGGGAACTTTCCTTATTTGCTTTAGATTTGACATTTGGTAATTGATTTGCCTGAAATTCCATGGGGAATTAGGAGCTGAAAATTCACATAGGGGAACTCCTATATATTGTAACAAATTTCATTCAATGGTAATAAGCATTAACACACAATTTGAGGTTTAATTCTCTTTGGTTCCTAAACGAACTTTTCGAACTTATCAATCAGTCCATCCATAGCTGATTGTGGCATCCTCACATACGAAGACTTATCAATCAGTCCCTCCATAGCTGATTGTGGGGTCCTCACATACCAAGGTTCGTGCTTCTTGTTGGGCATCGGGTCACGATACCATTCAAAACCGGTTAGGAATTTGATCTTAGAAACCAATTTTGGTTAGGGTCGCGTCAGTTCCTGGCGGGGTTCGTATCATTTGATAATCAAAGCGAGGTTCTAATCAGGTTTTGCCTATCTGTTCTCTTAGTTTATGCTTGTTTCAATTATTCGTGAGTTTTGATTTCTGTTATCAAAGTCAGTTTTTTTTTTTTAAAAAAAAAAAGATCCGAAAAGAAAAGAAAGAAAAGAAAAAAAAAAGTCTGGAAGCCTTCCTTAAATTTTTTTTTTCAGATTATTGTTATTCATCATTTAAGGAATCTGAAATTGAACTCCTTGCATAGACCAAAAATTTTTGTTCAAAATTCATTCCTTTTGGGTGTGATTTCTGAAAGCCTAAATTATCTGTTCATGTTATAGTCTTGTTTCTAATTTGAGCCTCCTTCGTAAACTATTTGTGAATTGTCAAGGAAATTTTGATATTGATTTGACTAATTTTATAGGAACTGAGTGAGAATTAAAGAGTGGAAAAAGGCATAGTGGCGAGAGCATTAGAGTGGACAAAAGCCAAAAGTATTGAGTGTAAACACGAGTGAAATTGAGTGAACCATTTCACGAGTGAAACACGTAAGGGAGTGTGGTAAGGTCCTTTGTATTGTTTCTTATTTTGTTTTACAAGAAAAAAAAAATGTCAAACAACAGCAAGAACACTATTGAGGGTACCTTGGGTGCAGCAGACCCAAAACTTCTTATGGAAGCTATGAAGGGGAAGATGAGGCGATTGTTGAGGGGAGAGTTAGGACAGCTTCATGAGAGGATAGACCAAATAGAAAATGCATGTATGGAACAGGCACAACATGTTCCTCATGCACGTAGGCGGGAAAGGGTTCCGGTTACAGGAGAGGTTGATGACTACTACAGGATTGATGGGGAAGAGTTTGACGAAGGAAAAGATTCAGCGGGTAGTCACCGAAGATTTGGACAGGATAGAGGATTTAGGAATCGGGAAAATGATAGTTTGAGAGGCATAAAAATGAAGATACCATCATTTCAAGGCAAATCCAATCTAGAAGCGTACCTAGAATGGGAGAAGAAAATGGAGTTCATCTTTGACTGCCACTACTATTCCGAGGCGAAGAAGGTAAAACTGGCTGTAATTGAATTTTCTGATTATGCTATTACTTGGTGGGATTAGCTTGTTATAAATAGGAGACGAAATAGAGAGCGACCTATTGAGTCATGGGAAGAGATGAAGACCGTAATGAGGAAGCGATTTGTACCAACTTACTACTACCGGGAGTTGTACAACAAACTACAAAATCTTAAGCAAGGCAACCGAAGTGTAGAGGAGTACTATAAGGAGATGGAGGTTATGATGATTCGGGCAAATATAGAGGAGGATCGGGAGGCTACAATGGCAAGGTTTTTGGCGGGCTTCAACCGAGATATTCACAATGCCGTTGAGTTACAACATTATGTGGAGTTGGAGGACATGGTGCACATGGCTATTAAAATTGAGAATCAACTTATCAGGAGGGGCAGTAACACACGTCATAGCCAAAACCTGAGTACATCCGCTTGGAAAATGCACCAATGGAAGAAGGATGAGAAGCAACCGAACACCAAGCCAAAGACCGAACAAAAACAAGAGGTGGTTAGCCATGGGAATCAAGGTAAATCTGATTCTTCCACTACTCAGAATCGTGATATTAAATGGTTTAAATGTCAAGGCAGGGGTCACATAGCAAGCCAATGTCCGAACAAACGAGCTATGGTGATGCGGGACAATGGAGAGATTGAAACCGAGGAGGATTCAGACAATGATTCTATGCCTTCATTAAAGGATGTCGATGATGAGGAGTGCGCTATCCAAGGAGAATTGTTGGTTACAAGGAGAGCTTTAAGTGTGCAAGCCAAAGAAGAAGATGAAGAGGTGCAACGGGAAAACATCTTCCACACTAGGTGCCACGTCCAAAACAAGGTATGTAGTGTGATTATTGATGGTGGGAGTTGTACTAATGTTGCTCGCATAACCATGGTAGAGAAGTTAGGGCTGCCAACAATTAAGCATCCTCGACCATATAAATTGCAATGGTTAAATGATACTGGTGAGGTAAAGGTGCGTAAGCAGGTGTTAGTTCCTTTTTGCATTGGAAGATATGAAGATGAAGTTTTATGCAATGTGGTTCCAATGTAAGCTGGGCACTTGTTATTTGGCAGACCATGGCAATTTGATCGACGAGTTAAACATGATGGTTTCACCAACAAGTACTCATTTATTCACAATCAAAAAACGATCACTCTTGTTCCGTTAACCCCGAAACAGGTCTATAAAGACCAAGTGAGCACAGAGAGAAAGTGATAAAAAAATGAAGAGTGGAGAAAAATCAAGAGTGGGAGTGTGGAGATAGAGTTCGGCCAATGAGAGAAAAAAGGAAGAGATGGCCGAGAAAAAGGAGAGAAAAGGGGAGAACATTGAGAGAGCCAGTACAAAAGAAGATTTGGCCAATGTGGCAAAAATAGAGAGAAAAACAAACTTTTATGCTAGAAAGAGTGATGTGAGAAGAGCTTTATTTTCTAATCAGCCGATGACTTTACTCATGTACAAGGAGGTGTTATTAAACACTAACGATCTTGATTCCACCTTGCATAGTTTTGTTGTTTCTCTTTTGTAGGAATATGAGGATATCTTTCCTGAGGAAACACCACAAGGTTTACCTCCAATCTGCGGGATTGAACATCAAATCGACTTCATACCTGGAGCTAAAATCCCAAACCGACCAGCCTATAGGAGTAATCTCGAGGAGACAAAGGAACTCCAGCCGCAGGTAAGTGAGTTGATGAAGAAGGGACACGTGAGAGAAAGCATGAGCTCGTGCGCCATACCAGTTTTACTTGTGCCTAAGAAAGATGGGACTTGGAGGATGTGCATTTATTGTCGAGCCATCAAAAACATCACAGTAAAGTATCGACATCCCATTCCTTGCTTGGATGACATGTTAGATGAATTGCATGGTGCTTGTGTGTTTTCTAAAATTGATCTGAAGAGTGGATATCATCAAATTTGCATGAAAGAGGGAGACAAGTGGAAGACGGCCTTCAAAACGAAACAAGGCTTGTATGAGTGGTTGGTAATGCCTTTTGGTTTAACCAATGAGCTTAGCACATTTATACGTTTAATGAACCATGTTTTGCGAGCTTTTATTGGGAAATTTGTCGTTGTTTATTTTGATGATATCCTTATCTATAGTAGCAATTTGGATGATCATATTGAACATTTGAAACTTGTTTTAGATGTTTTACGAAAGGAAAAGTTGTATGCTAACCTCAAGAAGTGTACCTTTTGCACATATAAGCTTGTGTTTCTTGGTTTTGTTGTTAGTGCTCAAGGTATACAGGTTGATGAAGAAAAGGTACGAGCCATCCAGGACTGGCCGAGTCCAACTAGTGTGGGAAACGTACGGAGTTTTCATGGACTTGCTAGTTTCTACTAGCGGTTTGCGAAAGATTTCAGTACTATAGCCACACCACTGACTGAAGTGATCAAGAAGAACATTGGGTTTAGATGCGGAGAAGAGCAAGAAAAGGCATTTCAGTTAATCAAGGAGAAGTTGACTAATGCTCCATTGTTATCTTTACCTAATTTTTCCAAAACATTTGAGATTGAATGTGATGCTTCAGGTGTTGGAATTGGTGCTGTTTTAATGCAGGAAGGGAGACCAGTAGCATATTTTAGTGAGAAGCTGAATGGGGCAACTCTTAATTACCCAACTTATGATAAAGAGATGTATTTATTGGTTTGGGCATTAGAGACGTGGCAGCACTACCTATGGCCTAACGAGTTTGTGATTCACACCGATCATGAGTCCCTGAAACACTTGAAGGGCCAACACAAACTGAACAAGAGGCATGCTTGTTGGGTGGAATTCATAGAGACGTTTCCGTATGTCATTTGCTACAAGCAAGGTAAGGAAAACGTCGTTGCCGATGCACTTTCTCACAGGTATGTCTTAATCTCAACTCTTAATGCTAAACTACTAGGTTTTGAACACATTAAAGAGTTATATGCTGATGACCGTGACTTTAGTACTGAGTATCAAGCTTGTGAGAGATTTGCTAGTGGTAAGTACTTTAGGCATGAGGGATACTTGTTTCGGGAGAATAAATTATGTGTGCTTAATTGTTCATTAAGAGATTTGCTAGTGAGAGAATCCCATGGGGGAGGATTGATGGGACATTTTGGAGTAATGAAGACTTTGGCTATGTTGTCGGGACACTTCTATTGGCGACATATGAAACGAGATGTTGAGAGGCTTTGTGGTAGATGTGTAACTTGTAGGCAGGCTAAATCAAGAGTGCAACCCCATGGTATATACACCCCTTTACCAATACCTAGTGAACCCTGGATTGATATTTCGATGGATTTTGTGTTAGGATTGGCTAGGTCTAAACGGGGAAGAGACTCGATATTTGTGGTCATGGATAGGTTTTCAAAGATGGCCCATTTTATTCCATGCCACAAGACAGATGATGCTTCCAATGTTGCTGATTTGTTCTTTAGGGAAATTGTGAGACTTCATTGTATGCCTAGGGCAATTGTTTATGATAGGGACACCAAGTTCTTAAGCTACTTTTGGAAGACTTTGTGGGCGAAGTTAGGGACTAAACTATTGTTTTCGACTACTTGTCACCCACAAACCGATGGTCAAACAGAAGTTGTGAATAGAACCTTGCCTACTTTGTTGCGGGCTATCATTAAAAAGAACATCAAAACATGGGAGGAGTGTTTACCACATGTTGAGTTTGCTTATAATCGATCTGTTCATTCTGCTACTCAATTTTCACCGTTTGAAATTGTTTATGGTTTTAATCCTTTAACTCCTTTGGATTTAATGCCATTACCTTTGTCTGAGCTTGTGAATTTAGATGGAAAAAGAAAAGCTGACCTTGTTAAGCAGATACACGAGAAGCCAAGACTCAATATCGAGCGAAGGACTAAACAATATGCTGAACAAGCCAACAAAGGGTGTCACAAGCTCATCTTCGAGCCCGGTGATTGGGTGTGGTTGCACTTACGCAAGGTACGGTTTTCAAAACAATGGATATCCAAGCTGTTGCCTAGAGGGGATGGTCCTTTTCAAATTCTCGAAAGGATCAATGATAATGCGTACAAGCTAGACTTGCCAGGTGAGTATGGTGTAAGTGCCTCCTTTAATGTTTTTGATTTAAGTCCTTTTGATGCAGGTGACGATTTGAGGACAAATCCCTCTCAAGAGAAGGGGAATGATGAGGACATCGTTAGCCCAAGCAAGAGCACGTGGGAGACACATTTAGATCCAATTCAAGGTCCCATTGGTCCGGTTATGAGAGCTCGTGCAAAGAAGTTTAACGAAACGCTTTTTGGGCTGATTCAAGCAACATGGGCTCAAGCCATTGCATGGAGGCCCATTGAGGGAATTGCATGTGACATCTTGACCAACAAATGCATGATTCAATCTCTAGAAGGGATTGAGTAATTTCCATTTCAGTTACTTTCCCGTTTTGAGGCGACACATGGCAAGAAGAATCAACTTATGACCTTTTAATGTCTAGTTTCCTTTTTGCGTTTGTTTTATTTCTATTATTGTAAGGCTTTTAAGCCATTAAGGGAACTTTCCTTATTTGCTTTAGATTTGACATTTGGTAATTGATTTGCCCAAAATTCCATGGGCAATTAGGAGCTGAAAATTCGCATAGGGGAACTCCTATATATTGTAACGAATTTCATTCAATGGTAATAAGCATTAACACACAATTTGAGGTTTAATTCTCTTTGGTTCCTAAACGAACTATTCAAACTTATCGGAAAATTTCTTGGCATTCATCGACTTATCAATCAGTCCATCCATAGCTGATTGTGGCATCCTCACATACCAAGGTTCATGCTTCTTGTTAGGCATCGGGTCGCAGTTCCATCCAAAACCGGTTAGGAATTTTGATCTTGGAAACAAATCTTGGTTAGGGTCGCTTCAGTTCTTGGCGGGGTTCGTATCATTTTAAAGGAACTGAGTGAGAATTAACGAGTGGAAAAAGGCATAGAGGCGAGAGCATTGGAGTGGACAAAAGCCGAAAGTATTGAGTGTAAACACGAGTGAAATTGAGTGAACCATTTCACGAGTGAAACACGTAAGGGAGTGTGGTAAGGTCCTTTGTATTGTTTCTTATTTTGTTTTACAAGAAAAAAAAAATGTCAAACAACAACAAGAACACTATTGAGGGTACCTTGGGTGCAGCAGACCCAAAACTTCTTATGGAAGCTATGAAGGGGAAGATGAGGCGATTGTTGAGGGGAGAGTTAGGACAGCTTCATGAGAGGATAGACCAAATAGAAAATGCATGTATGGAACAGGCACAACATGTTCCTCATGCACGTAGGCGGGAAAGGGTTCCGGTTACAGGAGAGGTTGATGACTACTACAGGATTGATGGGGAAGAGTTTGACGAAGGAGAAGATTCAACGGGTAGTCACCGAAGATTTGGACAGGATAGAGGATTTAGGAACCGGGAAAATGATAGTTCGAGAGGCATAAAAATGAAGATACCATCATTTCAAGGCAAATCCAATCTAGAAGCGTACCTAGAATGGGAGAAGAAAATGGAGTTCATCTTTGACTGCCACTACTATTCCGAGGCGAAGAAGGTAAAACTGGCTGTAATTGAATTTTCTGATTATGCTATTACTTGGTGGGATTAGCTTGTTATAAATAGGAGACGAAATAGAGAGCGACCTATTGAGTCATGGGAAGAGATGAAGACCGTAATGAGGAAGCGATTTGTACCAACTTACTACTACCGAGAGTTGTACAACAAACTACAAAATCTTAAGCAAGGCAACCGAAGTGTAGAGGAGTACTATAAGGAGATGGAGGTTATGATGATTCGGGCAAATATAGAGGAGGATCGGGAGGCTACAATGGCAAGGTTTTTGGCGGGCTTCAATCGAGATATTCACAATGCCGTTGAGTTACAACATTATGTGGAGTTGGAGGAAATGGTGCACATGGCTATTAAAATTGAGAATCAACTTATGAGGAGGGGCAGTAACACACGTCATAGCCAAAACCCGAGTACATCCGCTTGGAAAATGCACCAATGGAAGAAGGATGAGAAGCAACCGAACACCAAGCCAAAGACCGAGCAAAAACAAGAGGTGGTCAGCCATGGGAATCAAGGTAAATCCGATTCTTCCACTACTCAGAATCATGATATTAAATGTTTTAAATGTCAAGGCAGGGGTCACATAGCAAGCCAATGTCCGAACAAACGAGCTATGGTGATGCGGGACAATGGAGAGATTGAAACCGAGGAGGATTCGGACAATGATTCTATGCCTTCATTAGAGGATGCTGACGATGAGGAGTGTGCTGTCCAAGGAGAATTGTTGGTTACAAGGAGAGCTTTAAGTGTGCAAGCCAAAGAAGAAGATGAAGAGGTGCAACGGGAAAACATCTTCCACACTAGGTGCCACGTCCAAAACAAGGTATGTAGTGTGATTATTGATGGTGGGAGTTGTATTAATGTTGCTAGCACAACCATGGTAGAGAAGTTAGGGCTGCCAACAATTAAGCATCCTCGACCCTATAAATTGCAATGGTTAAATGATACTGGTGAGGTAAAGGTGCATAAGCAAGTGTTAGTTTCTTTTCGCATTGGAAGATATGAAGATGACGTTTTGTGCGATGTGGTTCTGATGCAAGCTGGGCACTTATTATTGGGGAGACCATGGCAATTTGATCGATGAGTTAAACATGATGGTTTCACCAACAAGTACTCATTTGTTCACAATCAAAAAATGATCACTCTTGTTCCATTAACACCAAAACAGGTCTATAAAGACCAAGTGAGCTTATAGAGAGAAAGTGATAAAAAAATGAAGAGTGGAGAAAAATCAAGAGTGGGAGTGCAGAGAGAGAATTTGGCCAGTGAGAGAAAAATGGAAGAGTTGGCCGAGAAAAAGGAGAGAAAAGGAGAGAACATTGAGAGAGCCAGTACAAGAGAAGATTGGGCCAATGAGGTAAAAATAGAGAGAAAAACAAACTTTTATGCAAGAAAGAGTGATGTGAGAAGAGCTTTGTTTTCAAATCAGCAGATGATTTTACTCATGTACAAGGAGGTGTTATTAAACACTAACGATCTTGATTCCACCTTGCATAGTTTTGTTGTTTCTCTTTTGTAGGAATATGAGGATATCTTTCCTGAGGAAACACCACAAGGTTTACCTCCAATCTGCGGGATTGAACATCAAATCGACTTCATACCTGGAGCTAAAATCCCAAACCGACCAGCCTATAGGAGTAATCTCGAGGAGACAAAGGAACTCCAGCCGCAGGTAAGTGAGTTGATGAAGAAGGGACACGTGAGAGAAAGCATGAGCTCGTGCGCCATACCAGTTTTACTTGTGCCTAAGAAAGATGGGACTTGGAGGATGTGCGTTGATTGTCGAGCCATCAACAACATCACGGTAAAGTATCGACATCCCATTCCTTGCTTGGATGACATGTTAGATGAATTGCATGGTGCTTGTGTGTTTTCTAAAATTGATCTGAAGAGTGGATATCATCAAATTCGCATGAAAGAGGGAGACGAGTGGAAGACGGCCTTCAAAACGAAACAAGGCTTGTATGAGTGGTTGGTAATGCCTTTTGGTTTAACCAATGAGCTTAGCACATTTATACGTTTAATGAACCATGTTTTGCGAACTTTTATTGGGAAATTTGTCGTTGTTTATTTTGATGATATCCTTATCTATAGTAGCAATTTGGATGATCATATTGAACATTTGAAACTTGTTTTAGATGTTTTACGAAAGGAAAAGTTGTATGCTAACCTCAAGAAGTGTACCTTTTGCACATATAAGCTTGTGTTTCTTGGTTTTGTTGTTAGTGCTCAAGGTATACAGGTTGATGAAGAAAAGGTACGAGCCATCCAGGACTGGCCGAGTCCAACTAGTGTGGTAAACGTACGGAGTTTTCATGGACTTGCTAGTTTCTACTAGCGGTTTGCGAAAGATTTCAGTACTATAGCCACACCATTGACTGAAGTGATCAAGAAGAACATTGGGTTTAGATGCGGAGAAGAGCAAGAAAAGGCATTTCAGTTAATCAAGGAGAAGTTGACTAATGCTCCATTGTTATCTTTACCTAATTTTTCCAAAACATTTGAGATTGAATGTGATGCTTCAGGTGTTGGAATTGGTGCTGTTTTAATGCAGGAAGGGAGACCAGTAGCATATTTCAGTGAGAAGCTGAATGGGGCAACTCTTAATTACCCAACTTATGATAAAGAGAAGTATGCATTGGTTCAGGCATTAGATATGTGGCAGTACTACCTATGGCCTAACGAGTTTGTGATTCACACCGATCATGAGTCCCTGAAACACTTGAAGGGCCAACACAAACTGAACAAGAGGCATGCTTGTTGGGTGGAATTCATAGAGACGTTTCCGTATGTCATTTGCTACAAGCAAGGTAAGGAAAACGTCGTTGCCGATGCACTTTCTCACAGGTATGTCTTAATCTCAACTCTTAATGCTAAACTACTGGGTTTTGAACACATTAAAGAGTTATATGCTGATGACCGTGACTTTAGTACTGAGTATCAAGCTTGTGAGAGATTTGCTAGTTGTAAGTTCTTTAGGCATGAGGGATACTTGTTCCTGTAGAATAAATTATGTGTGCCTAATTGTTCATTAAGAGATTTGCTAGTGAGAGAATCCCATGGGAGAGGATTGATGGGACATTTTGGAGTAATGAAGACTTTGGCTATGTTGCAGGAACACTTCTATTGGCCACATATGAAACGAGATGTTGAGAGGCTTTGTGGTAGATGTGTAACTTGTAGGCAGGCTAAATCAAGAGTGCAGCCCCATGGTTTATACACCCCTTTACCAATACCTAGTGAACCCTGGATTGATATTTCGATGGATTTTGTGTTAGGTTTGCCTAGGCCTAAACGGGGAAGAGACTCGATATTTGTGGTCGTGGATATGTTTTCAAAGATGGCCCATTTTATTCCATGCCACAAGACAGATGATGCTTCCAATGTTGTTGATTTGTTCTTTAGGGAAATTGTGAGACTTCATGGCATGCCTAGGACAATTGTTTCTGATAAGGACACCATGTTTTTAAGCTACTTTTGGAAGACTTCGTGGGCTAAGTTAGGGACTAAACAATTGTTTTCGACTACTTGTCACCAACAAACCGATGGTCAAACAGAAGTTGTGAATAGAACCTTGTCTACTTTGTTGCGGGCTGTCATTAAAAAGAACATCAAAACATGGGAGGAGTGTTTACCACATGTTGAGTTTGCTTATAATCGATCTGTTCATTCTGTTACTTAATTTTCACCGTTTGAAATTGTTTATGGTTTTAATCCTTTAACTCCTTTGGATTTAATGCCATTACCTTTGTCTGAGCATGTGAATTTAGATGGAAAAAGAAAATCTGACCTTGTTAAGCAGATACACGAGAAGGCAAGACTCAACATCGAGCGAAGAACTAAACAATATGCTGAACAAGCCAACAAAGGGCATCACAAGCTCGTCTTCGAACCGGACATTGGGTGTGGTTACACTTACGCAAGGAACGGTGTCTGAAACAAAGGAAATCCAAGCTGTTCCCTAGAGGGGACGGTCCTTTTCAAATTCTTGAAAGGATCAATGATAATGCATACAAGCTAGACTTGTCAGGTGAGTATGGTGTAAGTGCCTCCTTTAATGTTTCTAATCTAAGTCCTTTTGATGCAGGCGACGATTTGAGGACAAATCCCTCTCAAGAGGAGGGGAATGATGAGGACATCGTTAGCACAAGCAAGAGCACGTGGGAGACATATTCAGATCCAATGCAAGTTCCCATTGGTCCGGTTACGAGAGCTCATGCGAAGAAGTTTAAAGAAACTCTTATTAGGCTGATTCACGCAACTTGGGCTCAAGGCATTGCATGGAGGCCCATTGAGGGAATTGCATGTGACATCCAGACCAACAAATGCGTGATTCAAGCTCTAGAAGGGATCAAGTAATTTCCATTTTAGTTACTTTCCTGTTTTGAGGCGACACATGGCGAGAAGAATCAGCTTATGACCTTTTTAATGTCTAGTTTCCTTTTTGCGTTTGTTTTATTTCTATTATTGTAAGGCTTTTAAGCCATTAAGGGAACTTTCCTTATTTGCTTTAGATTTGACATTTGGTAATTGATTTGCCCAAAATTCCATGGGCAATTAGGAGCTGAAAATTCGCATAGGGGAACCCCTATATATTATAACGAATTTCATTCAATGAAAATTAAGTTTTAACACACAATTTGAGGTTTAATTCTCTTTGGTTCCTAAACGAACTAATCGAACTTATCAAAAAATTTCATGGCTTTCATTGACTTATCAATCAGTCCATCAATAGCTGATTGTGGCGTCCTCACATACCAAGACTTATCAATCAGTCCCTCCATAGCTGATTGTGGCATCCTCACATGCCAAGGTTTGTGCTTCTTGTTGGGCATCGGGTCGCGGTTCCATTCAAAACCGGTTAGGAATTTGATCTTGGAAATCAATTTTGGTTAGGGTCGCGTCAGTTCTTTGCGGGGTTCATATCAACTCGTCTCCCTCTTTCATGTGAATTTGATGATATCCACTTTTTAGATCAATTTTAGAAAATACACAAGCACCATGCAATTCATCTAACATGTCATCCAAGCAGGGAATGGGATGTCGATACTTTACTGTGATGTTGTTGATGGCTCGACAATGAATGCACATCCTCCAAGTCCCATCTTTCTTAGGCACAAGTAAAACTGGTATGGCGCACGGGCTCATGCTCTCTCTCACGTGTCCCTTCTCCATTAACTCACTTACCTGCCATTGGAGTTCCTTTGTCTCCTCGGGATTACTCCTACAGGCTGTTCAGTTTGGAATTGTAGCTCTAGCTATGAAGTCAATTTGATGTTCAATACCGCGGATTGGAGGCAAACCTTGTGGTGTTTCCTTGGAAAAGATATCCTCATATTCCTGCAAAAGAGAAACAACAGAACTATGCAAGGTGGAATCAAGATCATTAGTGTTTAATAACGCCTCCTTATACATGAGTAAAATCATTGGTTGATTAGAAAACAAAGCTCTTCTCACATCACTCACTCTTGCATAAAAGTTTGTTTTTCTCTCTATTTTTACCTCATTGGCCGAATCTTGTTTTGTATTGGCTCTCTCAATTTTCTCTCCTTTTCTCTCATTTTTCTCGGTCCCTCTATCTTTTTTCCCTCTTTGACTGAACTCTCTCTCTGCACTCTAACACTCATTATTTTCTCTCCCTTTCTCTCTCTTTTTCTCATTCTCTCCTTTTTGTTCACTCTCCTTTTGTAACCAAACTTGATCTTCATGAACCTGTTTAGGTGTCATTGGTACAAGATTAAATGGTCTCTAGTTGTGCACAAGAGAATATTTATTAGTGTTGCCATCATGTTTGACTCAACGATCAAATTGCCATGGTCGACCTAGTAACAAGTGTCCGGCTTGCATTGGGACTACATCGCATAAAACTTCATCTTCATATCTACCAATGTGAAATGAAATTAATACCTGTTTAGTTACCTTCATTTCACCACTATTATTCAACCATTGCAACTTGTAAGGTCGAGGATGTTTGGTCATTGGCAGCCCTAATTTGTCAACCATAATAGTGATAGCAATGTTCGTACAACTCTCTCCATCTATTGTCACACTACATACCTTGTTCCGCACGTGGCACCTAGTATGAAAAATGTTCACACATTGCTCTTCTTCTTCCTCTTTGGCTTGCACACTAAGGGCTCGTCGTGTGACCAACAATTCACCTTGGACAGTATACTCCTCCTCATCCATGTCCTCCAATGGTGGCATGGAGTCCTCGTCCGATTCGTCATCCGTAACAACCTCTCTGTCGTCCTGTAACACCATCACCCTTTTGTTTGAACATTGGCTTGAGATGTGACCCTTGTCTTGGCATTTGAAACATTTAATATCACGGTTTCAAGAAGTGGCTGAATCATGTTTGCCTTGGTTGAAATGGCTAGTCGTGGCAAGTTTTGGCTCAAACTTAGGCCTAGTGACCGATTTCTCTTCTCTCTTCCCATAATTTGGCTTCCATGAAGAAGGTCCCGAGCTAACATTCGCACGTGAACTACCCCTCCTCTTGAGCTGCCGCACTACCGTGATGGCCATGCACACCATGTCTTCTAATTTTATGTTGTGTTGCATCTCCACCCTATCTTGAATATTTGGATTTAGCCCTTGTAAAAATCTTGCCATGGTTGTTTCTCGATCTTCTTCAACATTGGCTTGTATCATGGCTATTTTCATTTCTTGATAATATTCCTCCACATTCCTGTTTCCTTGTCTAAGTCCTTGCAATGTTTTGTACAATTCCTGGTGGTAATGGCTAGACACAAATCACTTTCTCATCACCGTTTTCATCTCCTCCCATGTCGCAATCGGGTGTTCTTGGTCCCGTCGCCTATTCATTACCAACTGATCCCACCATACAATCGCATAGTCGGAGAACTCAATTGCAGCAAGCTTAACTTTCTTTAACTTTGAGTAGTTATGGCAATCGAATACTAGCTCCACTTTCGTCTCCCACTCTAGGTAAGCTTCGGGGTCATTGTTCCTTAGAATGGCAGAATCTTCATTTTTATACCTCCCATATTATTGTCTTCCTGGTCCCTAGCTTCTCTATTCCCATTTCCATGCCTAAATCTGCCGCTATTGATCGGTGGTTCCTCCAACTCTTCTAATTCATCCTCCTCCGAAAGAACACATCCACCCCTCCACCTATTTTGTAGGTTTTGTGGCTGCCTATTATGTGTTCTGGCATCAACTTCATCTAATCTCTCCTGAATGGGCTCTAGCGCTCGCGTCAACAAACGTTTCATTTGCCTCATTAATGCTTGCAACTAAAGATTTGGAACGTTTTGTTGTGGAAAATCATCTTCAGGTTCTCTTTCTTGATTCGGATTCTTTTTTTTTTAACCTGCAAAACAACGTTATATAATAAAGGACCTTACTTCTCTCCCTCACGTGTTTCACTCTATCACTTGGTCACTCAGTTCACTCGTGTTTCACTCAAATAATTGGCTTTTACCCTCGAATGTTTTTAGCACTCTTGCTTGTTTTTTCACTTGTTTATTCTCTCTTTTCGTTCTTTTGGACTTATGCATACAACAATCAAGTCTATCCGGTAACAAATTTAGCAACACGTTTTGATATGCAGTTTGGAATGAAGAAAATTTTTGCACTGCGAGGTGAGATCAAATTCAGACTCCTGGACACTCAAACAATGGAAAGGAAACATTTTTTTTTTCTTTGGATCCTCTTCATTTTTCTTTTCTTTTCTTTTCTTTTCTTTTTTCTTTTCTTTTCTTTTCTTTTCTTTTCTTTTCTTTTCTTTTCTTGTGAAATTCGGGAAGAACAAAGGCTAATAGACCAAGAAACACAAAACAGGAAGCTGCAACTAAACTTGAAGCCCAAGACACTAGTTACCTGAAACAAAAACTAACCCTAGCAGCCCTAGGTGAAATTTCTGCCACACTAAGTTCTTTCCCAAACAAGAATTTTGTAAAACAACCTAGAATATAATTTCAGATTTGACCTTATCAACAAACCAAAGATAGTTCAAGAAACACAAACGAGGATGCAAGAACCCTATGAATTTAACAAACTCGAAATATTTTGTTTTATTTTTGAACGGAATAGAACCTAAGTAATAAATCGGAATTCAGAAACAAATGAGAATAGACCAATGTGAGGCTAAAACCAAGGCTACTAATACCAAATGATAAGAACCTCGCCAATATACTGACGAAACCCGTTATCAATAAAAAAAGGCACCAAGATTGTTTCTACTCAGATTTGGATGGAAGCCACTGCGACCCATTGCTTATATCAAAGCAAGAACATTAGTATATCATAGAAGCCACAATCAAGGATGGAAAGCTTGATTGACAAGTCGGGATTAAACACCCGGATTGATCTAAAGAGTTCGTGCAGTTCGTCAAAGAATCAAAGAAAGAATTTTCTCTCTCAGAAAATAAACATTCATCAATAATTCATTAACCTTGGAAACGCCTATTTATAGGCCAAAATTACAAAGTGTCGCCCAAAAAAAAATTGACAAATTCAAACATAACTACTAATCCTAATTTAAGCCTAAAATAAAAACCAAAAGAAAGGAAAGTCTCAATGGCTAATATTCAGCCATTTACACGCCCAACAATTAAAGGAAAGTGCAATTTAATGCTCTTCAACAACTTGCACAAATGATCAGCCACGTGTGTGCCAATAATGGGAAAGTTTCTGAAATCCTTCCATAGACTTGATCTTGCAAAATTTGAGCTAATTTCAAGCTTGACTCATCCAGATTCTTCTAGAACTTGGATCAAATTGATGCACCTCTGTGGTTGACGTGGGCCTAGGTCAATGGGTTTGCACAAATTTACTTGATTCCAAATTTCGTGAATCAGCCCATTTAGTGCTCCTTGAATTTCTTAGCTTGGGTTCTTGTGATTGGTCCAACAGTAACTTGTATTGGGTCAGCCACCTTCCTTGCATTTGAGCTCGCCACGTCTCCATCACAATAGAGGAGCAACAACACTAGGTAAAGAAAAGTCAAGTTGGTCAGTGTTTAAAAGGGTCTCTTTGTACATGAGTACAACCATTGGCCGTTTTAAAAGTAATGCTCACTTAACCTAACTTGGTTTTGCATAGAAATTTCTTTGTTTTCTCTCTGATTTTACCTTTTTGGCTGAACTCTTCTCTCTCTTTTCTTCCTCATCGGATTTGGGCTTTCTCTCTTCTTTTCTCTCTTTCGCCGTGTGTTTCTCTCTCCCCTCACCCTCACTATGCATAGCCTCACTCTTTTTTTCACTCTCTTTCTTTTGCTATCTCAAATTATCTTGATCTCTCGGTTTCTTTTGTTCACTCAATTTTTGTAATCTCACTTGATCCTCATAGACTTGTTTTGGCATCATCGGAACTAGGGTGATTGTCCATTGATTGAACAAGAATGAGTACTTGTTGGTGAAGTCGTCATGCTACACATGTCGATCAAATTGCCACAGTCTTCCTAATAGGAGATGTCCAGCTTGCATCGGCACCACATCGCACAATACTTCATCTTCATATTTACCAATCCGAAATGGTATGACCACTTGCTTTGTAATCCTCACTTTGCCACTATCATTCAACCATTGCAGCTTGTATGGTTGAGGTTGCTTAATGGTTGTAAGCCCTAGCTTTTCCACCATGGACCTGCTTGCAACATTAGTGCAACTACCACCATCGATAATACACTACATATCTTGTCTTTAACATGGCAACGAGTATGAAAGATGTTCTCCTGCTGTACTTCTTCTTCCTCTTCTTTAGCATGCAAGCTTAAGGCTCGACGTGCGACTAATCCTAACATCTCACCATGCTCAGCCCCAAATTCATCGTCTCCCATGGGTGCATCCTCCAATGGTGGCATGTCATCAAGTCCAGCTTCATCTTCGGATTCAATTTCACCATCTTCCTAGATCACCATAACTCGCTTGTTTGGATATTGGTTAGCTATGTGTCCTCTCCCCTTGCATTTGAAGCATTTAATCTCACTAGAATGATTCAAAGTAGGGGCTGATTTACCTTGAGAAACCATGGTGGAGGTGGTTGGTTTGTGCTCAGGTTTGGCCTTGGAGGTGGACGGCTTTTCTTCTTTCTTTGGGTAGCTCGTCCTCCAAGGAGCGATGTTCAGATGTTGTGGAGCTGGTCTTGGTCGTGCGCCACCGCTCTTGAATTGCCTCTCAACCTTGATTGCCATATGCACCAAATCCTCCTATTCCACATAATGGTGTATCTTAATCATGTTAGCAATCTCTCGATTTAAACCATTCAAAAATCTTGTCATTGTTGCCTCCTGATCCTTTTCCACATTAGTTCTAATCATAGCCATCTCCATCTGTTTATAGTATTTATCTACGCTTCGGTTACCTTAATGGAGACCTTGCAGCTTGAGGTATAGATCCTGGTAGTAGTGACTTGGCACAAATCGTCATCGCATCAATCTCTTCATCTCATCCCAAGTTTCAATAGGACAATCCCCGTTCTGTCTCATATTGATGCACAACTGATCCCACCACGTAATTGCATAATCAGTAAACTCAATGGCAGCAAGTTTTACCTTCATTAATTTGGAGTAGTTGTGACAATCAAAGACTAACTCCATCTTCTTTTCCCACTCAAGGTATGCTTCGGGGTCACTTTTTCCTTGAAACGCTAGGATTTTCATCTTGATACTTCCCAAGTTGTCATCTACCAGGTTCCTAGCTTCTCTAACCCGACCAAATCTCCTATGGCTGCTCACTGACATCCTATCAAACTCCTCCTCTAAACCGTCCCCTTTAAGTTCATCCAATTCCACCACTTCCTGTTGGTACAACCTATTCCTCCTTGGGCTTTCAGAGCAATTGGTGGTTGCCCCTATTGTGTTTCCTCTTCTACCCTATCCAACCTTTCATGGATTTGATCTAACTTCCTCTTCAACATCCGTCTCATCTTTCCCATGAATGCTTGCATTTACAAATTCGATCCAACGGGTGGTTTAACCTCTTCCTTTGTGTTATTCTCATGATTTTGAGACATGATTGAATTCTGTAAAAGAAAGTTAGAACAATATAGAAAGGAACCTCACCACACTCCCTCACGTGTTTCACTCGAAATAAAATGATTCACTCAAATTCACTCGTGTTTCACTTAATTAATTTGGCTATTACCCTCTAATACGCTCACTCTCTCTACCTTTTTCCACTCGTATTCTTCTTTTAGTTCTTTCAAAACTAATCAAACAATAACAAGAAGGATTCAAGCAGCAATTTAAGGTAACATACAAACCAAAGGACTCAAATTTGGCCATAGATTTTAATGAATTTTGTCACTCAATTGTGGGGTTTTGGCAAAAAGGGGTCTAAGACGTAAGAAACAAGAATAGAACAAAAAAATTTAAGAAGGGTTCCCAGACTATGGCCAAATTTGGATCCTCTTGATTTTTTTTCTTCCTTCTTTTCTTTTCTTTTCTTTTCTTTCCTTTCTTTTCCTTTCTTTTTTTTTTTATAATTCGGCAAGGAACCACTAGAATAAATCAAGATTGTAAAGCGGGATCACAAGACCCAATCCACAATGCTCAACAAAATTCCTCCTCAAATTCACATCTCTAGGCTGCTGCTAACGAGGACATCAAGGCTGCAAGGAATTTTCATGATCCGGTTCAAGTTCTAGTTGGCCCAATGACAAGGGCTCGAGCTAAAAGATTCAAAGAAGAGTTGAATAACTTGTTCTGGAGAGTTCTACAACAAGAAGAGAGTGTGTTCACTATCGAAGGTGAACAATGGCTGGTTTTACTCATCAAAGTAGAGCCGGAAGGGAGGCAATCAGCCATACACACGCATTGAGTCCTTGCATGGCCAACTTGCATTTTCATTCCGTACATGTACACATGTAGGAATGGTGTGTCCAACAAAGAATCAAGTTGAGATTCAAGATTTGAATTCTTTGTTCAAGATTTGAATTCTTTGTAATCTTATTTTACTTTGAATTTCAGTTTTAGAATTTAAAATTTAGAATCTTTGTTTAGACTTTATTATAAGTGTGAATAGGAGAAGGGAATCTTGAGTAAAATAATTCCATCCGAGGCCTTTATTTAGGCGTTACTTTCATTAAGGGTAGATTAGGAATTTTACATTTAAAAATAAACCCTATGTGAATTTTGGCCATATAAGGCCATCTTTTAGATTATGCAATTTAGTTTTTGATGTTCATTCATCTTGAAAGTTATTCTTCTTGAGTTCTTGAAGAAAATTTTTCCAAACTTATCAAGGATTCCTTGTGGTGTTCAATTGACTTATCAAACAGACTTTCCATACCCGTTTGTGGCATCTTCATCATACGAAGGTTCTTACTTTGTTAAGCAGTAGGTTGCGGTTCCACTCAACTTGAGAGGCCTTGGGGTTCGAAATTCTAGATTTGGTATCGGGTTTCATCACGTGGTTGGCATGGTTCGTATCAGTTGGTAGCAGAGCCTAGATTGTTAGGTTTGTTTATCCTTTTTCTTGTTCCCAGGCTGAATTTGTGAGTTAGGGTTAGGGTGTCAAGTCTGCCAAAATATATATATATATATATTTTAAATTTGGTTCCTATCAGGTTACTCTTCTTCTAACCAATTAAGAAGACTTAGAGCTAACATTCGTGATTGTGAACAATAGCTCTTAGGGAGTTCTAGAGTATCTCACAGTAGAGTACTCACTCCAAACCTCTAAACTGATCTTAATAACTGAGAAAATTCACTCCTTATTTATAGAGGTTGGACCCAGGGTTGGTCATTATTAGATAAGGCCTCAAAAATTTGAAACTGGATCAACTTCTAGTAAAATCAAGTGAAAATGTGTAGTCAAAATATCGTTAGATCGGCAAGCTAAACTAACGGATCGGCCTACCGAACTTGCGATAATATGATCCCTAAGAATCTTTTATTTTCACTGGAGATTCCTTGGATAGAGCCTCAATTTTAATTCAAATAACCCAATAAAGAAGTTATCTAATTAAAACAATCATAACTAGATAATCTCAAGGAAAATAAACATTCTTGATAATTCAACAAGTTTATCTTGAATTAATTTACAAATTAATTCAACCGATAAACAGGTACGAATTATCTAATCTTATCGAATTTCAGTCAAATTGAACATTTAATATAAGTCACCAATTTATTGGAAAAGCATGCTGTATCGATAAAGGATTTATTATGGGCTAGCACAAGGGACATGATGGACTTATATAGTTCAAGCTCTGATATTTATAAAATATAATATCTTAGATATATACTTTAACGTAACTCCACTAAAAGATTAGAGCTGTATTCTCAAACTATATATAATTACAAAGCTTCAAATTAACTAAGTGTTCATGACATATCATAATTTGTCGTATCCCCACAGGATATTCATAATCGGCTTAAGGATGAATTTCATCTCACCTTCCCGATTATTTTTTTATCTTTTGTTTTGTTATCTCACAATTGGAAAACTTATTCTTTAAAGGCAGTATACCATTTGGTTACACCTATATATTCAAATGATTGAGTACTCTAGTTTTCCAATTATAGGATAACACATATAAAAGAATATCATCGACTCCACCAATGGATCTATGGATTCCATATCGATGAATAACAGGTCTATGCTACCATGAATCATGTCTTTGACGTACTAGTAAGCATACCATTATAAAGTCAAGATATCAACCTTTAACACATCAAAAGTCATAAGAAAAGATAACAGGCCCATTAGTTATTTCAAGATTAAGATATAACACATACGATTGTCTAAAGTAAATAGATTTGCATAGATAGAATTATTAATCCAAATCAATTCCACTTTATGTCCCGATCCAACACATTGTCACCTATGACAATGTACCAATGTTTCTACTTACTGAGTCCAACTCCGATGGCTAAGACAAGCCATCTCCCGTCAGGAATGTAGACGACATAACAATATTAGCATGAAAGAAGCGCCTAACTTTATTCCCTCGATTGTGGATCTAATGATTTATACCATCACCTTTTGAATCATGTCTTTAGCATAATCTGTCCATCATATGCCTTATTCTTAAGGGTTTAGACTAACAGTCTCAAACCATTTTTTGCTTAACATACATTCAACAAATATGAACATAAAGAGGGCAACATTTGGTATATAAATAATAAACAAATTCTTTATTGATAAAATGTCTCCAAAAACATATTACAATATTTTACTCCTTAGGGCATACATGTCTAACAATCTCCCACTTGTACTGCATGAGTAAACAAGACATATCACGCATCCTCATAGCTTCGACATGCCTCTTGAAACCCTCGTAGTTAGTGTCTTCGTGAATGGATCAGCTAAATTATCCTCAGATACGATTTTGCATATAGCAACATGCTCGCCCTCAATGAAGTCCTTTATCACATGATACTTCTGATGAATATGCTTACTCTTCTTGTGAAATCTTGGTTTCTTAGCATCAGCTATCATTGTAGTGTTATTACAATACAACGATACTGCCTTATCCATGCCAGGAACTAACTTAAGATCCCCAAGGGACTTGCAGAGCCATACTACTTCTTTCAAAGTATCACTAGCTGCCACATACTTGGCTTCCATTGTTGAATCCCAAGTGCAATCTTGCTTGACACTTCTCCAAATAATGGTACCACTACTTAAAGTAAACACAAAACTAGAAGTCAATCTTTTCGAATCCAGACAGGATTGAAAACCAAATCAGTGTAGCTTAGAGGTGTTAAATCCTCACCTGAATGCACAAGCATATACCCTCGAGTCATTCTCAGGTACTTGAAAATATGCTTGATGACAACCTAGTGGTTCAGTCCTAAATCCGA
The DNA here is from genome assembly GCA_025403435.1 of Artocarpus heterophyllus. Classification (NCBI taxonomy): domain Eukaryota; kingdom Viridiplantae; phylum Streptophyta; class Magnoliopsida; order Rosales; family Moraceae; genus Artocarpus; species Artocarpus heterophyllus. The sequence goes on from CM046339.1 coordinate 8,154,634, forward strand.
CTAAAACTGATTTACTATCCCAACCCTATAACTAATATCCGGTCGTGTGCAAAGCATAGCATACATTAGACTACTCATTGCCGAAACATAAGGCACCTTCTTCATGTATTCTCTATCCTCATCAGACTTTGGTGAGTTTTTCTTATAAAGAGTAATTCCAAACCAAGATGGTTGCCCACCTTTCTTGGAATCTTGCATTGCAAACTGTTGGAAACAAAGTGCACAGCTGAATTTTTTTAAATTTTTCATCAGAGTAATTTCCAAAACACAAGTTTGACATGTTATATGTATAAATTAAATAGATCTTACTAACCTCAGTGTGCCAAAGAACCTCCGCAACATGTGTAGAGAAGTAACGTTCCAGAAGAGCCTCAACCAACTGGTCTTCTTTGCTATTCTCTATCCACAACCGGAGTGAGTGTGGGCTCACACGTACAGCTTTTCCACCGGTGATTCTCCTTCCAACCAATAGAGAGAACCCAAAGCTAGTGTTCATGATTTGTGAACAAAAGCTCTTAGGGAGTTTTTTAGATGCTCACTAGAAGAGTATCACTTCTTAATCTCTCAAATTGATCTGAGTAAATCATAAGACTCACTCCCTTTTTATAGCTATTGGTCCTGGGGTTAGTCCATATCAGATTAGGTCTCAAAAACTCGAAACAGAATCAAGTTCGGATCAATATCTGATAAGATCTGCGTGAAAATGCGTAATCTTATCTCCCGTTGATTGGCAGACGAACATTCTGATCGGCAGGCCGAATAGGCCAGTTCGGCAGGCCGACCACGTCATTCAGCAGGCCGAACTCCCAAGAAAAAATCTTCGCGAATCTTTTATTTTCCACCCGAGATTCTAAAGGATAATGTCTCAGTTTTGATTCAAATAACCCAATAGAGAAGTTATCTAATCAAAACAAACTTTATCAAGATAATCTCTAAGAAAATAAATCAATTCATAATAATTCTACAAGTTTATCTTGTTTTAATTTGTCCAAAATTAAAACAACCGATAAACAGACAAGAATTATCTAATCGCAATAATTCAACAAGTTTATCTTGAACTAATTTCTTACAAAATTAATTCAACCGATAAACAGACATAAATTATTTGATTCTTACAAATTTTAAACTAATCTGATAAATCCGACATAAGTCAACAATTATTGGAAAAGCACGCCATGTCGTTACAGGACTTTGTGAGCTAGCAAAGGGGACCAAAATGGACCTATAAAGTTCAAGCTCATGATAATTATGAAACCCAATATCCTAGATATACATTTCACAATTATCAACTCCAACGCTACTCCACTAAAAGCTCGGAGCTGCACTCTCGAACTTTATAGAATTACGAAGCTCGTTTAGCTAAGTCTCCATCACATATCAAAGTGTATTGCATCCCCATATGATCATCCATAATCGGCTTAAGGACAAGTTTTGTCTTACCTTCCCGATTATTTTTATCTTACGTTCCATTGTCTCACCATTAGAAAACTTACCATCCAAAGATAGTATACCATTCGGTTACACCTATGTATCCAAATGGTTGAGCGCTCTAGTTTTTCAATTACAGGACAACGCATATAAGAGGATATCATTACTCCTAAAGAGGAGCTATGGATTTCATATCTATGAATAACAAGTCTACGCTATCAAGAGTCATGCCTCCAACATACCAGTATGCATACCACTATTGAGATGTGGGTGTCACCCTTTGGCACATCAAAAGACACAAGTCGAGACAACGGGCCCACTTAAAATTTTTCAAATTTTGACAGATTGGTAGGCTGAACTTAAGCTTTGGCAGGCCGGATTCAAAAGTGTAGCAGGCTAGACTCATTTCTTCGGCAAGCTAGATCCAAGAAATTTGAAAGGCCAGACCCGGGTGGCCGGTAGGCCGAACATTAGTTTGGCAGGCTGGACCAAGGAAACTGGTAAGCCGACTAGGCTATATGAAAATGATAGTTTTTCATTAGTTTTCACTATTAAGACATAAATAGAGATTTTAAACTTGTGGCATGATTTCTTGAATGTTAAAGGCACACTAAGACACCATGAGATAATATAGTATTGTAGAATACTCTAAGTTAGATATTGACGAATCTAGTTCACACCTAACGTTGTTCGTGGTTTTGAGGAGCTGACGTATAGCAAGCCAAGACCGTGGTGTTTGTGCTATCATACCAGATAGCAAGGTAGTATGCTAGACCCTCTTTCTTTGTTAGCCATGATTTTAAAAGTGTTTTGGCCACAAAGTGTTTTCCTAAAAATGTTTTTAAGGAATGGTTGAGATGAATTTATTCAGTTATATTCAGTAGCTATTGAATAATAAAATGATCATAATGAACGGAATCATGAATGTAAATAAGAACACTCAGTAATATAAGACTCAAATAATGATATAGTACCAAACGAGTCTGAAACAACATTCTGTCAAGCCCCGGAGTACAGGAGGTGACATGGCAGATTATTTAAATTAATTAAAAGAAGAATTTAATTTAAAATCAGGAGTTTAGGGGCTAAATTAAGTAATAAAATACAAGAGTTTCGAAACAACATTTTATAAAAGAATTCATACACATTAAGCAATTGAAATCATTAAACGAATAATAAAACAATAGAAAGCCGCGAGTATGGGTCCCATAGACCCACAACTTTTGCACACACATAGTACTGACAATATAGTAATACAATCACAGCCCAAGTACAAATAGAGTTAAAACATTACATGCCTTGTTCAAATAGTACAAATAATTTACTAATTCTTCTATTGCTCTTGAGATCTGTCCGTTGAGTCCTCTCTGAACCTAAATGGAAATCCACCTAGAGGGGGGAATTTAAAAAACAAGGAAAATGTGAGCGAAAGGCTCAGTAGGACTATGTTTTAATAAATCATTTAATTTAAAGGAAAATCTTATTATTCAGGGAATTATATAAAAGAAACATGGAATAAATAAATAAATTTAAATAAAACCGTTCTTACCCAAAATAGTTTATTAGGTCGACCAGAAACATCATTTTCATTTTCGTAGGGAAACCATAAGGATATCACCACCGTAGTGGCCCAGCTGGGTTTCAGGACCTGCCCCCAATGTCGATCGCTACACGACCTGATCTCTGTTATGGCATCATGCCTATGTGTTTATTTTCATCATCATTCAAAACCTATTTACTGAGTATTGTCATTTATATTCATTATGAAGTTCATTTCAGTTCACGGTATATTAAAATATAACTGATAAATTTATTTTCAAACAACCGTTGAAAACATTTTTGTAGAAATCCTTTTTCAAGGCCAAATCATTTTGGAACTGGGTTACCAAAGAAGGGTAGAAGTCCTACCTTGATACTTGTGCCGGTGCCCCACATCGAAATGCTGGTCCCCTATATGTTAGCTCCGCGGGACCACGAACGATTCTAGATACACTATAAGTCGATCAATATCTAGTTCAAGGCATTCTATGTTACTAAACAATTTCATGATGTCCTAGTGTGCCATTTATATCTTTAGAATCATTTTACAAAATTAGAATTTAAATCGGGGTTCAAAACAGTGAAAACGGGTGAAAAATCACAAAATTTTCTGGGCCCTGCCAGCCTGCCAAACGCCCTGCTTCAGCCAACCAAACTGTGCAGTTTGGCCTACCGAAAATCAGGACCTGTCGGTCAGACATTTCCCAAGTTCGGCCTGCCAAACGGTGCAGTCCGGCCTGTCGATCCTTTGAATCCAGCCTACTGAACACGTAGTTTGGCCTGTTGAACTAGAAAAACCTAGAAATTCCAGCCACGAGTTTTCAATATCCCAAAATCTAAATCTTGATTTTAACCTATTTTTCTCAAATCTTAGGCATGGAAAACAATCATATATGATAGAAAAACATACTAGAACACTTTTAAACTCATTTAAACAAGATTTAAACACAAAAATCTCAAAAATCCAAAAATGTGAAAAAATGAGGAAAAATGAAAAATCTTGAATCTAATCCGTTTTTCTTCAATCTAAGCTGAGATTCTAGTTGTTCTAAGTTCATTTAACTCAAATCAAAGGTTTTCTAAGCTTAAACGAACTTAAATTTCAAAAATGCACAAAATTGAAAATTTTTGAAAAAGTTTAGAAATTTCAAAACTAACCTCGAATCGAAGCTTCAATCTGCAATCTTGGTTGCCAAATCTCGATCCCAAGCTTCCTATTCGCTAACCTGAAGCTTGGATTCAAATTTTGATTCAAAAATTTCAAAGAAATTTGAGAGAGAGGTGAAGAACCGAGAGAGAACAGGAGAGAGAGAGGAACCACAGGAGAGAGAGAGTGAGAGCTGAGAGTGAAGATAGATGGAAAGGAGAGAGAATAAATAGAGAGAAACGATGGGCAATTTTACTGTGCGAAAATCATGTGCCACCCACGGCTTTATATAACAAAATATTTTTAACATTTTACAAACTGTTGTGTTTTAAAAACTGGAAATAACATTTTAAAACAATAAGAAATCATTGGAATTTATTACATTAACAAAACAACCTAAAATTCAAAATTTAACCAAATAATCAAATTAATGTTGAAACATTAATTATGGCACACTAATTCATCATTTATATTACAATAACATTAAATAAATTTTGGGGCGTTACAACTCTCCACCCCTAAAGAAATTTGACCCTCGAAATTTACAAATCAATTTACAAACAAAACAAATGCGGATACAATTCCCGCATACTCGACTCTAGTTCTCAAGTGGCTTCATCAACCCCGTGATGCTGCCACACGACCTTTACCAACGATATCTCATGACAACGCAAACTAATTACTTTCCGGTCGATGATCTGAATCGGTACTTCTTAATATGTCGTATCTTCCTGAACCTGCGCGAAATGAAACCCTCTTACCCTGGTCAGGCTAACACTTCCTAAGCATCGACACATGAAACACATCGTGAACATGAGAAAGTTCAGGCGAAAGATCAAGCCGATAAGCAACCACACAAACATGCTGAGTGATCTCGAACGGCCCAATATACCTCGGCACAAGCTTTCCACTCACTCCAAACCACATAGTTCCCTTACGAGGCGATACCTTGAAGAGAACAAAATCTCCAACCGTGAACTCTAAGGGTCTACGTCTCCTATCCACATAACTCTTTTATCGACTCTGAGCTGCCCTCAATTGATCTCGAATCATAGCGACTTTCTCATTGCTATCACGGATCTCATCCGGCCCAAGAATAACCCTGTCTTCCGGCTCTACCCAACACACCGGTGACCGACACAGCGCCTATACAACGCCTCAAACGGTGCCATACCAACACTCGCTTGATAGCTATTGTTGTACGCGAACTCCGCCAGATGCAAACATTTCTTCCAATTCCTGTCAAAGTCTAACACACAGGCACGCAACATATCCTCGAGAATCTGAATAACCTACTCAGATTACCCATCAGTCTGAGGATAAAATGCCGTACTGAAGGTCAAATCCGTACCTAAAGCCTCCTGAAAACTCCTTCAGTACTTAGCATTAAACCTGGTGTCTCGATCAGAGGTGATGGACAAAGAAACTCCATGCAACCTCACAATGTTCTGCAGATACAAATCCCTGAGAATCTTCCTCGAACATGTCGACTAAATGGAATGAAGTGCGCTGATTTTGTCAACCTGTCGACCACGACCCAAACTACATCATGCCGCTGCTCCGTCCTCAGCAAACCTATGAGGAAATCCATCGTCACATGCTTCCATTTCCACCCTGGAATAGGAAACGGCTAAAACTGACCCGTAGGCTTTTGATGCTCGGCTTTCACCTGAAGACACATCGTACACTTGGCCACATACTCTCGAACATCTTTCTTCATGCCTCTCCACCAATATTGCCTCTTCAAATCACGGTACATCTTTGTGCTCCTTGGATGAATAGCGAACTGAGACCTATGAGCTTCATTCAAAACGGCTTTCGTCATCTTGGCTATAGCTGAAACTGCAAGATGCTCCCAAAAATACAATGATCCATCTGCATGCACACTCCATTCTTTGAACTGCTCTTTGTTATGAATTCGCGACCAAATCCCCTACAAATGCTGATCCTGCCACTGACTTTGCTTCACCATCTTAACAAGAGCTGGGGTCGCCTCCACATGATATACCAAAACTCGATCATAGTCTTCATGATACTATAGCCCATACTCGCTCACTGTCACATCCCTGCTCCAGCCCTCAAAAGCCAAACAAGCGAGAATCCCTAAAGACTTCCTACTAAGCGCGTCCGCGACCACACTAGCTTTCCCGGGATGATACTGCAACACAAAATCATAATCCTCCATATACTCTATCCACCTACACTGCCTCAAATTAAGATCCCTCTGAGTGAACAGATACCTCAAACTCTTATGATCGAAGAAGAACTGAAACGATGCTCCATACAAATAACATCTCCAAATCTTCAGTGCGTGAATCACCGTCGCGAGCTCCAAGTCATGAGTAGAATAATTCTGCTCGTGAGGTCGTAGCTATCTCGTTCCGTACGCAACCACACGTCCATGCTCCATCAACATGTTAGACATGTATGCTCTAAGGAGTAAAAATGTAATACGTTTTTGGAGACATTTTTATCAATAAAGAATTTATTCATTTATATATACCAAATATTGTCCTCTTTACGTTCATATTTGTTGAATGTATGATAAGCAAACAGTAGTCTGAGACTATCAGTCTAAACCTTAAGAGTTGGGCATATGATGGGATGATTATACGGTAGACACGACTCTTAAGGTGATGGTCTAAAATATATGATCCGCAATCGAGGGAATAAAGTTGGGCGCTTTATTCATGTAAAGATTGCTATGTTGTCTATATCCCTTTTGGGAGATGGTTTGTCTTGGGCATCGGAGTTAGACTCCGTGAATAGAAACATTGGCGCGTTGTCATAGGTGATGATGTGTTGGATCTGGACATAAAGTGAATTGATTTGGATTAATAATTTTGTCTTGGCAAATCGATTCACTTTAGACAATCATTTGTATTGTATCTTAATCCTGAGATGAATAATGGGCCCGTTGTCTCAACTTGTGTCTTTTGATGTACCAATGGGTGACTCCCACATCTCTATAGTGGCATGCATGCCGGTACGTTGGAGGCATGACTCTTGGTAGCGTAGACTTGTTATTCATAGATATGGAATCCATAGCTCCTCTTTAGGAGTAATGATATCCTCTTATATGCGTTGTCCTGTATTTGGAAAAACTGGAGCGCTCAACCATTTGGATACATAGGTGTAACCGAATGGTATACTATCTTTGGATGGTAAGTTTTCTAATGGTGAGACAATGGAACGTAAGATAAAAATAATCGGGAAGGTAAGACAGAACTTGTCCTTAAGCCGATTATGGATTATCATATGGGGATGCGATACACTATGATATGTCATGGAGACTTAGCTACACGAGCTTCGTAATTCTATAAAGTTCGAGAGTGCAGCTCCAAGCTTTTAGTGGAGTAGCGTTGGAGTTGATAATTGTGAAATGTATATCTGGGATATTGGGTTTCATAATTATCATGAGCTTGAACTTTATAGGTCCATTTTGGTCCCCTTTGCTAGCTCACAAAATCCTGTAACGACACGGCGTGCTTTTCCAATAATTGGTGACTCATGTCGGATTTATCAGATTGGTTTAAAATTTATAAGAATCAAATAATTCATGTCTGTTTATCGGTTGAATTAATTATGTAAGAAATTAGTTCAAGATGAACTTGTTGAATTATGGCGTTCGGATAATTCTTGTTTGTTTATCGGTTGTTTTAATTTTGGACAATTAGAACAAGATAAACTTGTAGAATTATTGTGAATTGATTTATTTTCTTAGAGATTATCTTGATAAAGTTTGTTTTGATCAGATATCTTTTCTATTGGGATATTTGAATCAAAACTTAGACTTTATCCTTTAGAATCTCGGGTGGAAAATAAAAGATTCACGGAGATTTTTTCTCGGCAGTTCGGCCTGCCGATCAAAAAGTTCAGCCTGCCGAACTGACCAGTTCGGCCTGCCTATCACACAGTTCGGCATGCCGACCGCGACAGCTAAGATTACGCGTTTTTCACGCGTATCTTATCAGATATTGATCCAAACTTGATTCTGTTTCGATTTTTGAGACCTAATCTGATATGGACTGACTCCAAGGACCAATAGGTATAAAAAGGGAGTGAGTCTAATGATTTACTAAGATCAATTCGAGAGATTAAGAGTGATACTCTTCTAGTGAGCATCTGAAAACTCCCTGAGAGCTTTTGTTCACAAATCACGAACACTAGCTTTGGGTTCTCTCTATTGGTTGGAAGGAGAGTCACCGGTGGAAGAGCTGTACGTGTGAGCCCACACTCACTCCGGTTGTGGATAGAGAATAGCAAGAAGACCAGTTGGTTGAGGCTCTTCTGGAACGTTACTTCTGTACACAGGTCGCGGAGGTTCTTCGGCACATTGAGGTTAGTAAGATCTGTTTAATTTATACATATAACATGTCAAACTTGTGTTTTGGAAAATACTCTGATGAAAATTTTTAAAATTCCGCTGCGCACTTTGTTTCCAACAATTGGTATCAGAGACGAGGTTTTTACATAAATTTGCAAGTTTGTGATCATGTTATATGCATAAATTTTGTGATCTTAATCTCTCCAATGCTTGAATTAAATTTTATAGAGAGATGGCACTCTAGGTTTCTATATAATATATATGTTGTCATGGATTATGTGGTGAATGTTTATTAATTAATTTTGGTTGATTAAATTGTTGTTTAATTATTTATTAATTAATTAATACCGGTTATGGTTCCTTAGAGTTAGAATGTGTATCTAGGTTTTTCATGTAATTAGATAGCGGACTATCATCTCTGTCTAGGAATTATTATTTAATTTTTAATTTGTAAGAATTTTGTAATTAAATAATTATTCGGAGAAGACGGAACGAGAAGTCGGAACTTAAAGATTGATGATGGCGCCTCTAGGTATTTCCTAAGTCTCTAATTTTATGTTTTTGAATTGTTGAAAATAAAATTGATGAATTGCATTAAAATTGTATTTTCTGGATTGAGGGTTTTCTACTCGGTCGGCATGCCGGACCTCACAGTTCGGCAGGCCGAAGGTCACAGATCGGCAGGCCGGACGTACGGTCCGGCAGGCCGACAGTGGGGCAGAAATTTTGGTGCTCTGCCGGCAGGCCGAACCTTCATGTTCGGCAGGCGGAACCTCCATGATCGGTAGGCCGATCATCCAAATCGGCCTGCCGACCGAGAGCAGCCAGGTGTCCAGAAAAGGTGCAATTTTTGGTGCAGTTTTAATTTTATTTTTGGGACGATTCTGAGAAACATTAAATTTGGATATGACCGGAAATATGAAGTGTTCGATTCATACGGGATTGAGGACTTGAAGATGGATATTACATGAAGAAGGATATAGCTTGAGGATTCAAGGATGAAGAATCGATAAATGTCTCGATTATTCTCTTGTAATCTTAGTTTTTCTATTCTCTAGGGTGGAACCATAATATTACGGTTATTATTATTATTATGCTTGTAGCTTTGCTTGATTGCTTTGCTTGTCTGCATTATAATATGATTTACCATGTATATTGATAACATGTCATATAGAATAGGGAGTGCCGCTCATATTAAAATTGTTCATGCATAATTTTAAAATAAAACCTTGACTTCAAAAGATTGGGTGGGAGAAGGTTTTCGAAGAGAGAACCTAAGGCCTCCATCGTTGGTCCATAGGAAGAACATGGTGGTCGTGACCCCTAGGAAGGGATTTCTATCATGTACCAGATTGGATCTCTGAAAGGATAAGGTATTTTAGTATGATTTATGGTTGCACACCCCTAGGTGGTGATTATAAATCATGGATAAAATATTGAAACGGTGGTTATACACTCATGTTAATTTTATTATTAACCTCCCCTAGGAGCTCTGTTAATAAAATTAATGGCCAAAGAAATGATTATTAGTATATGCTGGATCATACGGGTCCTGGATGGCATATATTAATCAGGAGGGGATCCGTGTTCCTAATTGAATTTGGCATGACTCCCCTAGGAGCTTGTTGAATTCTGAGTTGAGAATTATCGTTGTAAGGTTGTGATATTTTCAAGGTTTTGACACATAAACACATTTGTATGATTTTACATGATTGTGTTATCTTACTAAATTATTATATATGTTTGCTTATGTTTGGTATATGATTCTTTATTGTAGATTGAAAATGTCTAAAAACGCTTTATCATCGATACTTGACAAAAACCAATTAACCGGTGAGAACTATAATGATTGGAAACGGAACCTGGACATCGTCCTATCCTTTGAGAAACTGAAATATGTTCTGACAACTCCTTGTCCTCCTGAGCCTACGGGAGACTCAAGTAATGAGCAATTCCAAGCGTACGACCGCTGGAAAGATGCTAATGATCAGGCCCGCTGCTATGTTATGGCTAGCATGAATAACGTGCTGCAGGCTCAACATCAGGATTATGAGACTGCGAAGCAGATCTTGGATAATCTTGAGGACATGTTTGGAGGCCAGGCCATAACAAAGTGGCAAGGGGCGCTTCGGAAACTCTTAAACTGTAGACAGAGACCGGGGACATCTGTAAAGGAGCACATGATGTTGGTCATGGGTTACCTCGCTGAGGCTCAAACCAATGGAGCCGACATCGATGCTGAAACTCAGATGACTATGGTCTTTGAGACTCTGTCTAAGGAATTTATTCCGTTTAGAGCTACTTTTAATTTGAGCAATAGACGGGATATGACCTTAACAGAACTGATGAAACAGTTACAGGAGTTTGAACTGCTGATCAGGGAGTCTCCTGCTGGTGGAGAGGCCAATATGGTAGCTGCTTCTGGTTCCAATCCTAACTCTGGGAATGGAAAGAAGCAACGGGCCAAGAGTGGGAAGTCTTCTATTCCTATTGCTACCAAAAGCAAGAAGAAGAAGAAGAAGAACCCAAAGAAGCTTAAGTGCTTCTTTTGTGGTAAGGTCAGGCATATAAAGAAGCATTGCAAGGACTTCCTTTCCAAGGGAGGTAGGTGTGATCTTCTATATTTAGAAACTTGTTTGGTTGAGGAATCCAGTGACATTTGGGTCATAGATTCCGGTGCAACTAATCATGTTTGTGTTTCTCTGCAGGGATTCAAAGAAACGAGAAGTCTACTTCGTGAAGACTTAACGCTTCGGATGGGCGATGGATCCTTGGTCTCAGCGGAAGCAGTGGGAGATGTCCATCTTTATTTTGATAATTATAGGAGTTTAATTTTGCGAGATTGTTTTTATGTTCCTAAATTTAAAAGGAATTTAATTTTTGTATCTTCTTTATTTAAAGACTCCTACATGGTATCTTTTAATGAAAAAGTAGTGATTCGTAAAAACAAATCTTTTATCTGTTCTGGATGGATGCAAAATAATCTATATTTTATCAAACCTAAGATGGACCTATTGCTTAATACTGAGATAAATGATAATTTCTCAAAAAGACTTAAAACTTCTCACTCTAATATGACTTATCTTTGGCATTTGCGCCTTGGCCATATTAACCTAAATAGGATTCAAAGGTTGGTAAGGGATGGACCTTTAAGTCACTTAAAGGTGGAATCTATACCTCAATGTGAGTCTTGTTTGGAGGGTAAAATGACCAAAAGACCATACGGGTCTAAGGGCAATAGGGCCGAAGGGGTTCTAGAACTTGTGCATAGTGATGTTTGCGGACCGATGAACATCCGGGCACGAGGAGGGTATGAGTACTTCGTTACTTTTATTGACGATTACTCAAGATATGGGTATGTGTACCTAATGCACCACAAAAGCGAAACTTATGATAAGTTCAGGGAGTTTTCGGGCTGAAGTGGAAAAGCAATTGGGTAGACCCATAAAGGCACTTCGATCTGATCGAGGTGGGGAATACATTTCTGATGAGTTCTTGGGACACTTATTAGAGAATGGGATTTTATCCCATTTGACTGCGCCGGGCACTCCGCAGCAGAATGGCGTAGCAGAGAGAAGGAATAGGACTTTGTTGGACATGACTCGGTCCATGATGAGTTATTCATCATTGCCTTTATCCTTTTGGGGATATGCACTACAAACCGCATGTTATCTTTTGAACAATGTGCCTTCAAAATCGGTCCCTAAAACTCCTCACGAGTTGTGGACAAGACGGAAGACATCCTTAAACCATATTCGCATATGGGGATGTCCAGCTCATGTCCTGTTTAAGGATCCGAATAAGTTGGAAGCACGTTCAGAAGTTTGTGTGTTTGTAGGATATCCAAAAGGGACTAAAGGGGGTTATTTTTATAACCCAAAGGAAAATAAAGTCGTGGTTTCTACTAATGCAACTTTCCTTGAGGAGAGTTACATGAACGACTTTAAACCTCAAAGCAAAGTGGTGCTTGAGGAGTTGAGGGGTAATCCATTTACTCCAGAGGTTCCGAACGAAACCATTCCGATCGGTGTAGAAAAACCAAACAAACCTGAACAACAACCTCAGGGGCTTCGGCGTAGTGGGAGGATCGGGCGTCAACCTGAGAGGTATATGTTCAATGGGGAGGTCTTTTTGGTTGAACCGGATGAACATGACAGGGATCCTTATACTTACGCAGAAGCTATGGAGGATGTTGATTCAAGACTCTAGACAGAGGCCATGAACATTGAGATGAAGTCTATGGAGACTAATCGGGTCTGGGAGCTTGTGGATCTTCCCGAAGGGGTAAAACCCATAGGGAGTAAGTGGATCTACAAGAGGAAAAGAGGAGTGGATGGAAAGGTCGAAACCTTTAAGGCTAGACTGGTAGCTAAGGGTTATACGCAAAAGGAAGGAATCGATTATGAGGAAACCTTTTCGCCTGTAGCCATGCTTAAGTCCATCCGGATTCTCTTGTCCATAGCTGCCGCTCTCGACTACTAGATTTGGCAGATGGATGTCAAGACGGCTTTTCTGAATGGCTATCTTGATGAGTCCATTTATATGGAACAACCAGATGGGTTCAAGGTCACGGGTCAAGAGGGTAAGGTTTGTAAGTTGCTAAAGTCCATTTATGGACTTAAGCAGGCTTCTCGTTCTTGGAACATAAGATTTGATCAAGTGATCAAGACTTATGGGTTCTCACAAAATGTGGATGAACCATGTGTTTACAAACACATTAAGAATGGGAAGGTGGTTTTTCTACTACTCTATGTAGATGACATTCTGCTAATTGGCAATGACGTTGGGGCATTGTCATCGGTCAAATTATGGTTGACCAAGCAGTTTGACATGAAGGACTTGGGTGAGGCTAATTTTGTTCTCGGTATCCAGATCTTTCGGGATAGGAAGAACAAAATGATAGCTTTGTCACAGGCCGGCTACATAGATAAAATTCTCAGGAGGTTTGCAATGCAGGATTCCAAGAAAGGTGGGCAACCATCTAGGTCTGGAATTACTCTTTCTAAGACTCTCCAAAGTCTTATGAAGAAAGAAAATACATGAAGAAGGTGCCTTATGCTTCGGCAGTGGGTAGTCTCATGTATGCCATGCTTTGCACTCGACCGGATATTAGCTATGCGGTCAGGATAGTGAGTCGATTTCGGGCGGATCCAGGACCGAACCATTGGGTTGCGGTAAAGCATATTTTCAAGTACCTGAGAAGGACTCGAGGGTTTATGCTTGTATATTCGGGTGAGAATTTTCAATCCTGCCTGGATTCTAGGAAATCGACATCGGGGTTTGTGTTTACTCTGGGTGGCGGTGCCATCAGTTGGAGAAGTGCGAAGCAAGATTGCACTTCGGATTCAACGATGGAGGCCGAGTATGTGGCGGCTAGTGATGCTTCGAAAGAAGCAGTGTGGCTCCGCAAGTTCCTTGGGGATCTTGAGGTAGTTCCTGGTATGGATAATGCGGTATCACTGTACTGTGATAACAGTGCGGCGGTAGCTAATGCTAAGGAACCAAGATTTCACAAGAAGAGTAAGCATATTGATCGGAAGTATCATGTGATAAAGGACTTCGTTGAGAGCGGGCATGTCACGGTGTGCAAGATCGCGTCAGAGGACAATTTAGCTGATCCATTTACGAAGACACTTTCTGGGAGAGTCTTCGAAAGGCATGTGGAAGCTATGGGGATGCGAAATTTGCAGTATTTACTCACATAGTGCAAGTGGGAGATTGTTAGACATGTATGCTCTAAGGAGTAAAAATGTAATACGTTTTTGGAGACATTTTTATCAATAAAGAATTTATTCATTTATATATACCAAATATTGTCCTCTTTACGTTCATATTTGTTGAATGTATGATAAGCAAACAGTAGTCTGAGACTATCAGTCTAAACCTTAAGAGTTGGGCATATGATGGGATGATTATGCGGTAGACACGACTCTTAAGGTGATGGTCTAAAATATATGATCCGCAATCGAGGGAATAAAGTTGGGCGCTTTATTCATGTAAAGATTGTTATGTTGTCTATATCCCTTTTGGGAGATGGTTTGTCTTGGCCATCGGAGTTGGACTCCGTGAATAGAAACATTGGCGCGTTGTCATAGGTGACGATGTGTTGGATCGGGACATAAAGTGAATTGATTTGGATTAATAATTCTGTCTTGGAAAATCGATTCACTTTAGACAATCATTTGTATTGTATCTTAATCCTGAGATGAATAATGGGCCCGTTGTCTCGACTTGTGTCTTTTGATGTACCAATGGGTGACTCCCACATCTCTATAGTGGCATGCATGCCGGTACGTTGGAGGCATGACTCTTGGTAGCGTAGACTTGTTATTCATAGATATGGAATCCATAGCTCCTCTTTAGGAGTAATGATATCCTCTTATATGCGTTGTCCTGTATTTGGAAAAACTGGAGCGCTCAACCATTTGGATACATAGGTGTAACCGAATGGTATACTATCTTTGGATGGTAAGTTTTCTAATGGTGAGACAATGGAACGTAAGATAAAAATAATCGGGAAGGTAAGACAGAACTTGTCCTTAAGCCGATTATGGATTATCATATGGGGATGCGATACACTATGATATGTCATGGAGACTTAGCTACACGAGCTTCGTAATTCTATAAAGTTCGAGAGTGCAGCTCCAAGCTTTTAGTGGAGTAGCGTTGGAGTTGATAATTGTGAAATGTATATCTGGGATATTGGGTTTCATAATTATCATGAGCTTGAACTTTATAGGTCCATTTTCGTCCCCTTTGCTAGCTCACAAAATCCTGTAACGACACGGCGTGCTTTTCCAATAATTGGTGACTCATGTCGGATTTATCAGATTGGTTTAAAATTTATAAGAATCAAATAATTCATGTCTGTTTATCGGTTGAATTAATTATGTAAGAAATTAGTTCAAGATGAACTTGTTGAATTATGGCGTTCGGATAATTCTTGTCTGTTTATCGGTTGTTTTAATTTTGGACAATTAGAACAAGATAAACTTGTAGAATTATTGTGAATTGATTTATTTTCTTAGAGATTATCTTGATAAAGTTTGTTTTGATCAGATATCTTTTCTATTGGGATATTTGAATCAAAACTGAGACTTTATCCTTTAGAATCTCGGGTGGAAAATAAAAGATTCGCGGAGATTTTTTCTCAGCAGTTCGGCCTGCCGATCAGAAAGTTCGGCCTGCCGAACTGACCAGTTCGGCCTGCCTATCACACAGTTCGGCATGCCGACCGCGACAGCTAAGATTACGCATTTTTCACGCGTATCTTATCAGATATTGATCCGAACTTGATTCTGTTTCGATTTTTGAGACCTAATCTGATATGGACTGACTCCAAGGACCAATAAGTATAAAAAGGGAGTGAGTCTAATGATTTACTAAGATCAATTCGAGAGATTAAGAGTGATACTCTTCTAGTGAGCATCTGAAAACTCCCTGAGAGCTTTTGTTCACAAATCACGAACACTAGCTTTGGGTTCTCTCTATTGGTTGGAAGGAGAGTCACCGGTGGAAGAGCTGTACGTGTGAGCCCACACTCACTCCGGTTGTGGATAGAGAATAGCAAAGAAGACCAGTTGGTTGAGGCTCTTCTGGAACGTTACTTCTCTACACAGGTCGCGGAGGTTCTTCGGCACATTGAGGTTAGTAAGATCTGTTTAATTTATACATATAACATGTCAAACTTGTGTTTTGGAAAATACTCTAATGAAAATTTTTAAAATTCCGCTGCGCACTTTGTTTCCAACACAACACGCATCCAAGTCAGCGCCCTGAAGCATCTGCATAAACTTCATACGGCTCGTCACTACTAGGAATAACCAACACTTGAGCTAAAGTCGACCGGTTTTTCATTTCCTAAAAAGCAAGCTCACAATCTTCATCCCACTCAAACCTGACATTTTTTTTATCAATCTCGTTAACGAAGCTGTAATCTTCAAAAAATCCTTTACAAATTTTCTATAATAACCAACAAGACGTAAGAAGTTGCGAATCTCCGCCACATTCCCTGGTTGTTCCCACTTCACTATGGCTTCAATCTTGGACGGATCCACAGAAATACCATGCTCAGAGATGACATGACCTAGAAACTTGACCTCAGTCAACCAAAACTCGCACTTTTCCCCCTTAGCATATAATTGGTGCTCCCGCAGAGTCTGAAGCATGATCCATAGATGCTGCTCATGCTCCTCCCAAGTCTTAGAATACACTAGAATGTCATCAATGAACACGATCACAAACTAATCCAAATACGGCCTAAATATCCTATTCATCAAATCCATGAAAGCTGCCGGAGCATTCGTCAACCCAAACAACTTAACCAGAAACTCAAAATGTCCATACTGAGTCCTAAAAG
This sequence comes from Artocarpus heterophyllus, assembly GCA_025403435.1. Lineage (NCBI taxonomy): Eukaryota > Viridiplantae > Streptophyta > Magnoliopsida > Rosales > Moraceae > Artocarpus > Artocarpus heterophyllus. Next base: position 8,171,434 of record CM046339.1, read on the forward strand.
CTGTCTTGGGAATATCCTCTTCCTTAATCCTAAGTTGATGGCAACCTGAGCGCAAATCAATCTTTGAGAAGTACCGCGAACCTCCCAACTGATCAAACAACTCATCAATCCTAGGCAAGGGATACTTATTCTTCACTATAACACGATTCAGCTGTCGATAATCCACACACAACCTGAGAGTCCCATCATGTTTTTTAGCAAAAAAAATCGGTGCTCCCCACGGAGATGTGCTATTTCGAATATACCCTTTATGAGCAAGCTCCTAAAGTTGCTTCCTTCATTCTTTCATTTTTCCTGGTGCCATCCGATAAGGTGCTATAGAAATCGATGTTGTCCCTGGAAACAACTCAATACCAAACTTGATTTCTCGATGCCGTGGTAATCCTAGCAACTCGTCGGGGAAGACATCCTCGAACATCAACCACCGAAATCGCTACACTTTCTCTCAAAGCATAAGGCTCGCAATCTAGGTTTGCAAGAAAAGCACAATAACCCAGATTTCTCTGCCCTCCTAGACACGATTTCATGAGACGCTCACTCAGTAACCAATCACCACCACCCTGATAGGTGATCATCGTCCCCCTATCAGGCACTAGGGTCACTTTCCTAAGTTGGCAGTCCACAACTGCATTATATCTGGACAACCAGTCCATTCCTAACATTACATCATATGAGCTCATGGGGAGTATAATCAAATCACTTTTCAAAATCTCATCCCCAATCTTTATTTTACAAGATTTACACATACAATTTATATACACCCGCCCCAAGGGAGAAGTTATGACTAGGGGTTCATTAAACTCTTTTATCTCTAATCCTAAGGCATGTACAAAAGAACTCAAAATGAGAGAATGAGAGGCACCTGTATCAAATAAAACACGAGCTAAAGATCGAGAAACTAAGATCGTACCATCGACAACCGCGTTACCAATATGAGAATCTGAACCTCCAGATGCCATTGCATGAACCTGCACTAGTGCCTTTCCTTTTCCTCTACCAACATTGCTGGGTCCGGGATTATTCTACCGATGCTGCTGGGACAGAGATGACTGCACACTAGCTGTACTCGATGCTCGATACTGAGGGACGCTATGCTGGAAATGCTGCAGCTGCTGCCCTCGTGCCAGATACAAAAACTGCTGAGGGAAAAACTAAGGATACTGCAACTGCAGATACTGCTGAGGCTGAGGTAGGGTCTGAGGCTAAGACTGACAACTGGCATCCTTCCTAGTCTGAGATCCAAGATGAGCACTCCTGATCGGGCAATTCCTCTTGATGTGCCTGGGCTGCTGACAAATATGACAATGGAAGCTGTAGGGATTGCTGCGCCTACTACCAGATGAACTGCTGCTACCACTATTCGCGCCACCTTGCTTGCTCTTCCCCGAAGTTGGACAGCTACTGGTGCTCTTCCTACTGCTCCTTTGTGATCCTCCTGAAGCCTTTGCTCGATCCTCACAATACTATGCATAGTCATTTTCCACTGATATTGCTGACGACACAAGCTCTCCAAAACTCCTAAGTCGCAGAGCAACCACCTGTCACCGAATAGGAGCCTTGAGTCCTTCTTGAAACTTAATACACTTCTCGCGTTCCGATGCCACTGCTGATGGAGCAAACCTGGCCAACTCATTAAATCTTGCCTCATATTCCCAGACTGACAAATCACCCTGCTACAACCTGTAGAACTCAGCTACCTTCTGATCTCTATACCCCTACGGAAATATCGATCATAGAACAGCTCCTCGAATCTGTCCCAACTGATTTCACTACCACGCTCCAAACTCTTAGCCTGTTTCCACCAAGTGTTAGCGCCACCCTTGAGCCTATACGCAACAAACTCCACACGATACTCCTCAGGCACACCAAGGGTATCCAAATGCTTTACGATCGAATCTAGCCAATATTCTGCCAATTGTGGATCCCCATTACCATCAAAAGTCAGAATAGACACACGTCAAAATTCCTTAAAGTACGTATGTCGACGACTGACATCAGAATCCTCCGGTCTAGCCCTAGCTGCCTTCTGTCAGAAAGCCGCAAACATAGACCTCATCATGCCCTTATCGTTTCCAAACTCGACGTTAGTTGTCGAATGACGTCTAGGTGCCATTCTCTCACTTCTAAAAACAGAATTTGGACTGTCAAAGGTATTTCATTGTCATACATATGTGTGCACAATTCCCAAGGTCCATAATCTTGTGCTCTGATACCATTCTGTCATGTCCCGGAGTAAGGGAGGTGACATGGCGGATTATTTAAATTAATTAAAAGAAGAATTTAATTAAAAATCAGGAGTTTAGGGGCTAAATTAAGTAATAAAATGCGAGAGTTTCAAAACAACATTTTATAAAAGAATTCATACACATTAAGCATTTGAAATCATTAAACGAATAACAAAACAATAGAGAGCCGCGAGTATGGGTCCCACAGACCCACAACTTGTGCACACACATAGTACTGACAATATAGTAATACAATCACAGCCTAAGTACAATAGAGTTAAAACATTACATGCCTTATTCAAATAGTACAAATTATTTACTAATTCTTCTACTACTCTTGAGATCTGTCCGTTGAGTCCTCCATGAACCTACATGGATATCCACCTAGAGGGGGAAATTTAAAAAACAAGGAAAATGTGAGTGAAAAGCTCAGTAGGACTATGTTTTAATAAATCATTTAATTTAAAGGAAAATCTTATTATTCAGGGAATTATATAAAAGAAACATTGAATAAATAAATAAATTTAAATAAAACCGTTCTTACCCAAAACAGTTTATTAGGTTGACCAGAAACATCATTTTCATTTTCCTAGGCAAACCATAAGGATATCACCACCGTAGTAGCCTAGTTGGGTTTTGGGACCTGCCCCCAAGGTCGATCGCTACACGACCCGATCTCTGATATGGCATCATGCCTATGTGTTTATTTTCATCATCATTCAAAACCCATTTACCGAGTATTGTCATTTACATTCATTATGAAGTTCATTTCAGTTCACAGTATATTAAAATATAACCGATAAATTTATTTTCAAACAACCGTTGAAAACATTTTTATAGAAATCCTTTTTCAAGGCCAAATCATTTTGGAACTGGGTTACCAAAGAAGGGTAGAAGTCCTACCTCGATACTAATGTTGGTGCCCCACACTGAAATCCTGGTCCGATATACGTTAACTCCGCGGGACCACGAACGATTCTAGATACACACTAAGTCGATCAATATCTAGTTCGAGACATTCTATGTTACTAAACCATTTCATGATGTCCTAGTGTGCCATTTATATCTTTAAAATCATTTTACAAGATTGGAATTTAAATCGGGGTTCAAAACAGTGAAAACGGGTGAAAAATCACAAAATTTTCTAGGCATTGTCGGCCTGCCGGATGCCCTGCTTCGGCCGGCCGAACTGTGCAATTCGGCCTACCAAAAATTAGGTCCGATTTGGCAAACATTTCTCTGGTTAGGCCTTCCGAATGGTGTAGTCCAGCCTGCCAATCCTTTGAATCCAGCCTACCGAACACATAGTTCGGCCTGCCGAACTAGAAAAACCCAGAAATTTCAGCCACAGGTTTTCAATCTCCCAAAATCCAAATCTTGATTTTAACCTGTTTTTCTCAATTCTCAGGCATGGAAAACAATCATAGATGATAGAAAAACATACTAGAACACTTTTAAATTCATTTAAACAAGATTTAAACACAAAAATCTCAAAAATCCAAAAATGGAGAAAAATGAGAAAAAATGAAAAATCTTTAATCTAATCCGTTTTTCTTCAATCTAAGATTAGATTCTAGTTGTTCTAAGTTCATTTAACTCAAATTAAAGGTTTTCTAAGCTCAAACGAACTTAAATTTCATAAATGCACAAAATTGAAAATTTTTGAAAAAGTTTAGAAATTTAAAAACTAACCTCGAATCAAAGCTTCAATCCGCGATCTTGGATGCCGAATCTCGTTCCCAAGCTTCCTATTCGCTAACCCGAAGCTTGGATTCAAATTTTGACTCAAAAATTTCAAAGAAATTTGAGAGAAAGGTGAGGAACCGAGAGAGAACAGGAGAGAGAGAGGAACCACGAGAGAGAGGAGGAGAGAGAGAGTGAGAGCTGAGAGTGAAGAGAGAGGGAGAGGAGAGAGAATAAATAGAGAGAAATGGTAGGTTGTTTTACTGTACAAAAATCATGTGCCACCCACGGCTTTATAAAACAGAATATTTTTAACATTTTACAAACTGTTGTGTTTTAAAAACTCGAAATAACATTTTAAAACAATAAGAAATCATTAGAATTTATTAAATTAACAAAACAACCCAAAATTCAAAACTTAACCAGATAATCAAATTAATGTTGAAACATTAATTATGGCACACTAATTCATCATTTATATTACAATAACATTAAATAAATTTCGGGGTGTTACACATTCAGAATGATATCTAGGGCATGATGCCATATTTAGAAATCAGGTCATGCAAAGAGCGACCTTGGAGGTAGGTCCTAAAACCCAGCTGGGTCACTACGGTGGTGATTCTAATGGCTTGCTTAAGATAAAATGATAAGATTAGTTTTAGATAAATGTTAGATCAAAATGGTAAGCATGAGATCAAAGAAGTTTATTTACTGTATTTTATAATCTTTGCACTAATGAAAGAATTTATATATTAAAATTAATATCTTCAAAGCTTAAGTCCTAATGAGCCTTCAGCTCAAAATTTTATTGTTTTAAAACTTTTCCCCCTTCAGGCAGTTCACAGCATAGAGTTGATTGGGACACTACTGATCAAACGCATGGACCGTAGAATTTTCTAATTAGGTTATTTGCTTATCTGATCAACACATTTAATATTTTAAATCGTTCTTGTTTTGGATTGGACTATGGTTCTATTTTATTTATGTCGATACTATGTGCGTGCGCAAACGTAGGTCCGGCATAGCCCGATTCATACCTATTAGTTTTTATTATTTTAAGCTACTTTAATTTATAGGTAACTATCTAGAAGTTTTAAATTTACCACGTTTTTATAAATTACACTATTAAATAATTGATGAGTTTAACTAAAATTTAGTTTGATTAATTTAATTAATCCACTACATCACCACCCAGGTCAGGATTCAAGGCATAAACCTTTTTTTTATTAAAACTACGTTCCCAAACGGGGTAGCTTAGCTCACAGTTAGTCTACTAGCCCTACTTGTCAGCAACACATCATTAGCACTCCAAGGGATCATGCCCTACCAATAATGTGCCAGGTGCACCCTAGCACAAATAATATTTGAATTCATTGTAGTTAAAAAGTGATTATTCAAAACTTTAACCCCAATATAGCCATGCTAGCTACGAATTTTCATATCCTGCAAGCATTATTTCTAAAACAATCTCATCCCTACGATTTCATCACCCTTACGTATAAAAATGTTTAATCAATGACTTCTAATTTGAGTCCTATTTGTTTTGTTCTGATCTCTTGTTTGTATTTTATATTCAGATTATGTCTAATGATAAATACCAGAGTGTAGAGCACAGAGTGTTGGCTAATTCGTGCAAGGAAGCACTTGTGTCTATTGCTGTTTTCTTACACCGGAGCAAGAGAGAAAAACTGTATGGTCCTTTGCCAGAGAAGATATTTTCAGACAAACCATCGATATATCAACGTTTTACATTATAAGAGTGTATTAATATTTTTTCAACTAATAAGTTGGGTGGAAAATCCTTAAAAGATTACCTTAAAATATGAAAGCCATGCGGTAAAAGTTCAAGTCATTTACCAAATAAAGTAATATTTATGGTGCGATCGTGTGTTTTGTTTCTTGTGTCATGTTTTTTTTTTATCTCTGTTTTCAGTATGTTTGCATGCATGCAAGGATGAAAGCTACGAGTTTCTATGATTCTAGGAACAATATGTATACATATATATAGACACATTTTATTGGTGCTTATAAACTTGGATCATATTGGAATTGGGATTCAAAGGAGACTTGGGCATTTATTACGTGGACCCTATTTTCGATTTGGAAACACGCAGTACGCCCTAACGTATTCTATTTGATAAATTTTTCAAGTGCGATAATCAATAATAGACACATGAACATATCTAAATATATGTACAAGGATTAAAAAAATACAGAAAGAATGGAATATCATCTTATCAAGAAAAGAAGAAAGAAAAAAAGGAATTAAGAAAAAATAAGAAAAAGATGATGAAAGAAAAAAAGAGTAAATGATTAAAATGGAAAGACGCATGGCAAGTGGAGAAAGACAAAGGAGTGTCATTAATACTTTTATACATGTTAAGATTTATTGTATTTCATATCTGACATTATGAAAAATAAAGTCTATGTATTTTATTATTAATTTCCAAAATATTTATATGTTGGGTTTAGTACTTTAAGATAATATTTATAATCCATATTTGACATTATGAAAAATAAAAGCTTACGTATTTTGTTTATGTATGTAGACTAAACGTGATAAGGATCCAATACCAACCATAACTAATTTTAATTATATATATATATATTATGAACTGTTACGTAATATAAAGTATTACAATTCACAATTGATAAATAACGAGATCAGCATTTTATTTTGAAAAGATTGTGATGTTGTCAATTATAGAATGAAATAACCTTATATATGTTGGATAGTTATGAGAGTTTATAAAATAGAAACAATATCTGTGTATTTGTATTGTTAAAAGACTTTTCATCTTTGTCAATCCCGTAAAGAAGAATTGAATTATTTTACTTGATTTTTTTTTTTTTTAATCTTTGAGGAACATCGATTGTCTTATTTTGACTTTTAATTCATACACTAATGATTCCTAATCTTTTCAAATATTATGCTAACGGTACCACTATAATGCCTCTGTAATAGAGACATTGAAAAAATATCAAATTTTATCATATAGGCGCACATAATTCCTTAATAAGGGAAGAAATTAACAAAGATGAAAATTCTATAGAGAATACTAGTTTTCATTTTATAAACTCTTAGAACGTATCCAACATATATAAGATTATTTCATTCTATAAGTGACACTATTAACGGATGGTTTTAACGTGATTTTACTATGTTATCTAAAAGTCGACCCCAAATGCAGTTGCAACTATATATATATACATACATATATATATATATTTTTGATACAAAGGGAGGAAAAATGCCACCTTCTTTTAAGTGGGGCTAAACGGACTCAAACCCTCGACCTATGGTTGAGATAGAGGGACTTACAACCAGCTTAGATGCCTTCACTTGTCCGCAACTATATATTAAACAGGCCGAAATTTATAAAAATATCTCATCAACAAATTAAACAATTAAAAAATTAAATAGATGCCTTCACTTGTCCGAAATTTATTAAACGGACTCAAACCCTCGACCTATGGTATAGATAGAGGGACTTACAACCAGCTTAGATGCCTTCACTTGTCCGCAACCTATGGTGTTAAAAAAAATGTTCAGAATTTTGAGAAAATATGGTTAGATATTGGTGTATATGACACTACTCGAGATCAGGGTATGACTAAGGCAAAAATTAAACAATTAAAAAATTAAATAGACTAATTAACATGCTCAGTTGAAATCTCATCAACAATAAACTAAAACAATATTCATCGCCTATCACGCCCCGGAGTACGGAAGGTGACATGGTGGATTATTTAAATTAATTAAAAGGAGAATTTAATTAAAATTAAGAGTTTAGGGGTTAAGTTAAATAATAAAATATAAAAGTTTCAAGAAAGCTATTGCATGAAAAATAAATAATAAACGTAGCGAGTATGGGTCCCACTGACCCACAACTTATGCACACACAAAGTATTGACAATATAGTAATACAACCACAATCCAAGTGCAAATAGAGTTAAAACATTACATGCCTTGTTCAAATAGTACAAATAATTTACTAATTCTTCTACTGCTCCTGAGTTCTATCCGTTGAGTCCTCTCTGAACCTAAATGGGATTCCACCTAGAGAAGGAAAGTTTAAAACAAATAAAACGTGAGCGAAAGGCTCAGTAAGACTATATTTTATTAAATCATTTAATTTAAAGGGAAAATCTCACTATTCAAGGAATTATTTAAAAGGAGCATTGAATAAATAAATAAATAAATAAATTTAAATAAAACCTTTCTTACCCAAAACAGTTTATTAGGTCGATCAGAAATATCGTTTTCCTTTTTCTTAGGCAAACCATAAGGATATCACCACCGTAGTGGCCCAGCTGGGTTTCGGGACCTGCCCCCAAGGTCGATCGCTACACGACCCGATCTCTGATATGGCATCATGACTTTATATTCATTTCTACCACTATTTGAAAATCCATTTACCAAATGTTTCCATTATCATTCATTATGAAGTTCATCATGATGTTTATCTCAGTTCATGGTTTACAAAAATACAACCAATAATTTTCATTTTCAATCAATCGTTAAAAACATCTTTATAGAAACCCTTTTTAAAGCCAAATCATTTTTGAAATTGGGTTACCAAAGAAAGGGTAGAAGTCCTACCTCGATACTCGTGCCAGTGCCCCACACCAAAATCCTGGTTTGCTATACGTTAGCTCCGCGGAACCACGAACGATCCTAGATACACACTATGTCGATCAATATCTAGTTTGAGACATTCTATGTTACTCAACCATTTCATGATGTCCTAGTGTGCCATTTATATTTTTAAAATCATTTCACATGGTTGGAATTTAAATCGGGGTTCAAAACAGTGAAAATGGGTGAAAAATCACAAAATTTCCCATGCTCTGCCGGCCGGCCGAACTCCCTACTTCGGCACAGTTCGGCCTGCCAGAAATTAGGTCTGCAAGATTCTCCTAGAACTACAAGATGCTCCCAGAAATACAACGATCCATCTGCATGCACACTCCACTCTTTGAACTGCTCTCCGTTCTAAATCCGTGACCAAATCCCCTGCAAATGCTGATCCTGCCACTGATTTTGCTTCACCATTTGAACAAGAGCTGGGGTCGCCTCCACATGATATACCGAAACTCGATCATAGTCTTCATGATACTATAGCCCATATTCACTCACTATCGCATCCCTGCTCTAGTCCTCAAAAGCCAAACATGCGACAATCCCTGAAGACTTCCTACTAAGCGCGTCCGCAACCACATTAGCTTTCCTGGGATGATACTGCAACGTAAAATCATAATCCTCCATATACTCTATCCATCTACGCTGCCTCAAATTAAGATCCCTTTGAGTGAACAGATACCTCAAACTCTTATAATTAGAGAAGACCTGAAACGACGCTCCATACAAATAACACCTCCAAATCTTCAGCGCGTGAATCACAACTGTGAGCTCTAAATCATGAGCAGGATAATTCTGCTCGTGAGGTTGTAGCTCTCTCAATCCGTATGCAACCAGCGTCCATGCTGCATCAACACGCATCCAAGTCCGCGCCCTGAAGCATCTACTTAAACCTCATACGGCTCGTCACTGCTAGGAATAACCAACACTGGAGCTAAAGTTAACCGGTTCCTCAATTCCTAAAAAGCAAGCTCACAATCTTCATCCCACTCAAACCTGATATTTTTCTTGATCAATCTCGTCAACGGAGCTACAATCTTCGAAAAATCCTTTACAAATTTCCTGTAATAACCAGCAAGACCTAAGAAGCTATGAATCTCTGCTACATTCCTTGGTTGTTCCCACTCCACTATGGCTTCAATCTTGGACAGATCCACAGAAATACCATGCTCAGAGATGACATGACCCAAAAACTTGACCTCAGTCAACCAAAACTCATACTTTTCCCTCTTAGCATACAACTGGTGCTCCCGTAGAGTCTGAAGCACGATCTAGAGATGCTGCTCATGCTCCTCCCAATTCTTAGAATACACAAGAATGTCATCAATGAACACGATCATGAACTGATCCAAATATGGCCTAAGTATCATGTTCATCAAATCCAAAAAGCTGCCAGAGCATTCGTCAACCCAAACGACATAACCAGAAACTCAAAATGTCCATATCGGGTCGTAAAAGCTGTCTTGGGAATATACTCTTCATTAATCCTGAGCTGATGGTAACCCGACCGTAAATCAATCTTTGAGAAGTACCACGAACCTCCCAACTGATCAAACAACTCGTCGATCCTAGGCAAGGGATACTTATTCTTCACCGCAACACGATTCAGCTATCGATAATCTACACATAACCTGAGAGTCCCATCATGTTTCTTAGCAAACAAAACTAGTGCTCCCCATGCAGATGTGTTATTCTGAATATACCCTCTATTAGCAAGTTCCTGAAGTTGCTTCCTCAATTCTTTCATTTCTGTCGGCGCCATCCGATAAGGTGCTATAGAAATCGGTGTTGTCCCCGGAAACAACTCAATACCAAACTAAATTTTTCGATGCGGTGGTAATCCTGGCAACTCATCGGTGAAGACATCCTCAAACTCATCAACCACCGAAATCACTACACTTTCTCTCAAAGCATAGGGCTCGCACTTTAGGTTCACAAGAAAAGCACAACAACCCAGATTCCTTTGCCCTCCTAGACATGATTTCATGAGACGCTCACTCATTAACCAATCACCACCACCCTGGTAAGTGATCATCGTCCCCCTATCAGAGACTAGGGTCACTTTTCTAAGTTGGCAATCTACAACTGCATTATATCTGGACAACTAGTCCATTCCTAGAATTACATCATATGAGCTCATGGGGAGTATAATCAAATTACTTTTCAAAATCTCATCCCCAATCTTTATTTTACAAGATTTACATATACAATTCACGCACACCCGCCCCAAGGGAGAAATTATGACTAGGGGTTCATTCAACTCGTCTATATCTAATCCCAAGGCATGTACAAAAGAACTCGAAATGAGAGAATGAGAGGCACCAATATCAAATAAAACGCGAGCTAAGGACTGAGAAACTAAGATCTTACGATCGATAACCACGTTACTTGTCTGAGAATCTAAACCACCCGATGCCATTGCATGAACCTGCACTGGAGCCTTTCCTTTTCCTCTACCAACATTGCTAGGTCCTGGATTATTCTGTCGATGCTGCTGAGACGGAGACGACTGCACACTAGCTGCACTCGACGCTCGATACTAAGGGACGCTACGTTGGAACTGCTGCAGCTGCTGCCCTTGTGTCGGATATTAAAACTGCTGAGGGGAAAACTAAGGATACTGCAACTGTGGATATTGCTGAGGCTGAGGTAGAGTCTAAGGCTGAGACTGATGACTAGCATCCTCTCCGGTCTAAGATCCAAGATGGGCACTCCTGATCGGCCAATTCCTTTTGATGTGTCTGGGTTGCTGATAGAAATGACAATGGAAGTTGTAGGGATTGCTGCGCCCGCTACCAGATGAACAACTGCTACCACTATTTGCACCACTTTGCTTGCTCTTCCCCAGAGTTGGACGGCTACTGGTGCTCTTCCTACCGCTCCTCTACGATCCTCCTGAAGCCTTTGCTCGATCCTCACAATACTGTGCATAGTCATTCTCCATGGATATTGTTGACGACACAAGCTCTCCAAAACTCCTAAGTTACAGAGCAACCAACTGTCACCGAATAGGAGCCTTGAGCCCTTCCTGAAACTTAATGCACTTCTCACGTTCCGATGCCACTGCTGACGGAGCAAACCTGGCCAACTCATTAAATCTTGCCTCATATTCCTAGATTGACAAATCACCCTACTGCAACCTGTAGAACTCAGCTGTCTTCTGATCTCTATTCCCTTGCGAAAAATACCGGTCATAGAACAGCTCCTCGAATCTGTCCTAACTGATATCGCCACCGTGTTCCAAATGCTTAGCCTGTTTCCACCAAGTGTGAGCACCACCCTTGAGCTTATATGCAGCAAACTCCACATGATACTCATCAGGCACACCAAGGGTATCTAAATGCTTCATGATTGAATCTAGCCAATGCTCTACCAACTGCAGATCCCCATTACCATCAAAGGTCCGAATAGACGCACGTCGAAATTCCTTAAAATACGTATGTCAACGACCAACATTAGAATCCTATGGTCTAGCCCTCGCTGCCATCTGCCAAAAAGCCGCAAACATAGACCTCATCATGCCCCCATCATTTTCGAACTCGGCATCAGTTGTCGAACGACATCTAGGTGCCATTCTCTCATTTCTGAAAACAAAATTTGGACTGTCAGAGGTATTTCATTGTCATACCTATGTGTGCACAATTACCATTCTGTCATGCCCCGGAGTACGGGAGGTGACGTGATGGATTATTTAAATCAATTAAAAAGAGAATTTAATTAAAATTAAGAGTTTATGGGTTAAGTTAAATAATAAAATATAAAAGTTTCAAGAAAGCTATTGCATGAAAAATAAATAATAAACGTAGCATGTTGGGTCCCACTGACCTACAACTTGTGCACACACATAGTACTGACAATATAGTAATACAACCATAGTCCAAGTGCAAATAGAGTTAAAACATTACATGCCTTATTCAAATAGTACAAATAATTTACTAATTCTTCTACTGCTCCTGAGTTCTGTCCGTTGAGTCCTCTCTGAACCTAAATGGGATTCCACCTAGAGGGGGAAAGTTTAAAACAAATAAAATGTGAGCGAAAGGCTCAGTAGGACTATATTTTATTAAATCATTTAATTTAAAGGGAAAATCTCACTATTCAAGGAATTATTTAAAAGGAGCATTGAATAAACAAATAAATAAATAAAACATTTCTTACCCAAAACAGTTTATTAGGTCGACCAGAAATATCGTTTTTCTTTTTCTTAGGCAAACCATAAGGATATCACCACTATAGTGGCCCAGCTGGGTTTCGGGACCTGCCCCCAAGGTCGATCGCTACACGACCCGATCTCTGATATGGCATCATGCCTTTATATTCATTTCTACCATTATTTGAAAATCCATTTACCAAATGTTTCCATTATCATTCATTATGAAGTTCATCATGAAGTTTGTCTCAGTTCATGGTTTACAAAAATACAACCAATAATTTCCATTTTCAATCAATTGTTGAAAACATCTTTATAGAAAACCTTTTTAAAGCCAAATCATTTTTGAAATTGGGTTACCAAAGAAAGGGTAGAAGTCCTACCTCGATACTCATGCCGGTACCCCACACCGAAATCCTGGTCCACTATACGTTAGCTTCGCAGAACCACGAACAATTCTAGATACACACTAAGTCGATCAATATCTAGTTCGAGACATTCTATGTTACTAACCATTTCATGATGTCCTATTGTGCCATTTATATTTTTAAAATCATTTCACATGATTGGAATTTAAATTGGGGTTCAAAACAGTGAAAACAGGTGAAAAATCACAAAATTTCCCATGCTCTGTCGGCCTGCCAAACTCCTTGCTTCGACCGGCCGAACTGCTAATAGAAATCAGGTCAGGTTGGCTGGACATTTCCCAGGTTTGGCCTGCTGATCCTTTGAATCTGGCCTGTCGAACATGTAGTTCGGCCTGTCAAACTGGAAAAACCTAAAAATTCTAGCCACGGGTTTTCAATCTCCCAAAATCCAAATCTTGATTTTAACCTGTTTTTCTCAAATTTCAGGCGTGGAAAACAATCATAGATGATAGAAAAACATACTAGAACACTTTTGAACTCATTTAAACAAGATTTAAACACAAAAATCTAAAAAATTCAAAAGTGGGGAAAAATGAGGAAAAATGAAAAATCTTGAATCCAATCCATTTTTCTTCAAACAAAGGATAGATTCTAGGTGTTCTAAGTTCATTTAACTCAAATCAAAGGTTTTCTAAGCTCAAACGAACTTAGGTTTCAAAAATGCACGAAAATTTGAAAATTTAGAAAAAGTTTAGAAATTTCAAAACTAACCTCGAATTCAAGCTTCAATCTACGTTCTTGGTTGCCAAACCACATTCCCGAGCTTCCTTCTAGCTAACCCAAAGCTTGGATTCAAATTTTGATTAAAAAATCTCAAAGAAATTTGAGAGGGAAAGAGGGAAACCGAGAGAGAGTGAGGGGGGGGGGGTCTCATGGGAGAGAGGAAGATCAGAGAGAGAGAGAGAGGGAATAAATAGAGAAAAACAGTGGGCGGTTTTACTGTGCAAAAATCAAAGGCCACCCACAGTTTTGTAAAACGAAATATTTTTAACATTTTACAAATTGTTGTGCTTTAAAACTCAAAACATCATTTTAAAACAATAAGAAATCATTTGAATTTATCAAATTAACAAAACAACCTAAAATTCAAAATTTAACCAAATGATCAAATTAATGTTGAAACATTAATTATGGCACACTAATTCATCATTTTACATTACAATAACATTAAATAAATTTTGGGGCATTACATCGCGACGTTCGGGCTTAGAGTCTACTAAGAATCTTATATAGTTTAATTATAAATAAAATAACAAGACCGACATTGGGATAAATCGTATAGCATATGTATCATACAACAGTTGTAGGGTAAAATATCGATCAAACTCTATGAACATCGAACTCAGTCAGGAACCCAACTAGTTTTACAAAATGGGAGGGGAATTTTTAAAACAATAAAACATGAGCGAAAGGCTCAGTAGGATAATCGATTAAAATCACACTATTTAAATCTTATATTGATAAAAAGACTATTATTGAAACACACTTAATGAAGCTAAAACGTAGCATCTTTATCAAAAGTCATAAACAATAAAATGCTTACTTGGAAAAAAGCTAGTTAATACACTGCCAAAGTGGCCCTATAGATTTTGGGAATTGAAAATATCTAAAACACAATTTTTTAAATGCGTAAACTAACTTTAAAATCATATATCTCAAATTTTCATATCTTCAAATAGCTTGAAATTGAAGTAAAAATCATTCTTAAAATTATTTAAGAATAAATGATTGGTCAAAATCATTCATAAAATGGGCTAGTAAATAAGGGATATATAATATCCTTCCTTGGTATTAGAAATGCAAATATTGTTAGCTCCAAACAAAACATAAACTCCATTAATATTCAAAACCTTAAAGCGCACCTTAAAAGTTAGAATTAAATTCAAGTAAAATCTTTATGAGCATTAACATGTAAATTTAATCATTAGTGTACCATTTCGGTATGTCAAATATCAAATGTGCACAATCTTGAAACACATGGTGTAACTATGCTTGTAAAAATATACATTCTGATCTACAATAGCTTCAAATTATATTTTCAAAAATTGGTGCTTTTAAAAGGAATTAAATTCACAAAATAGAAAAACCAATGGGAGAAAAACTTCTCGATTGGACTACATGGTGTTAGACATGTATGCCCTAAGGAGTAAAAATGTAATACATTATTAGAGACATTTTTATCAATAAATAATTTATTCATTTATATATACCATATCTTGTCCTCTTTACGTTCATATTTGTTGAATGTATGATAAGCAAACAGTAGTCTGAGACTGTCAGTCTAAACCTTAAGAATTGGGCATATGATGGACTGATTATGCAAAAGACACGATTCTTAAGGCGACGGACTAAAACATATAATCCGCAATCGAGGGAATAAAGTTGGGTGCTTTATTCATGTAAAGATTGTTATGTTGTCTATATCCCTTATGGAAGATGGTTTGTCTTGACCATCGGATTTGGACTCCATGAATAGAAACATTGGCACATTGTCATAGGTGACGATGTGTTGGATCGAGACATAAAGTGAATTGATTTGGATTAATAATTCTGTCTTGGCAAATCGATTCACTTTAGACAGTCATTTGTATTGTATCTTAATCCTGAGATGAATAGTGGGCTCGTTATCTCGACTTATGTCTTTTGATGTACCAAATGGTGACACCCACATCTCAATAGTGGTATGCATGCCGGTACGGTGGAGGCCTGACTCTTGATAGCGTAGACTCATTTATCATAGATATGGAATCCATAGCTCCTCTTTAAGAGTAATGATATCCTCTTATATGCGTTGTCCTATAATTGGAAAACTGGAGCACTCAACCATTTGGATACATAGGTGTAACCGAATGGTATACTATCTTTGGATGGTAAGTTTTCTAATGGTGAGACAATGGAACGTAAGATAAAAATAATCGAAAAGGTAAGACAGAATTTGTCCTTAAGTCGATTATGGATTATCATATAGGGATACGATACACTATGACATGCCATGGAGACTTAGCTATACGAGCTTCGTAATTCTATAAAGTTCGAGAGTGCAGCTTCAAGCTTTTAGTGGAGTAGCGTTGGAGTTGATAATTGTGAAATGTATATCTGGGATATTGGGTTTCATAATTATCATGAGCTTGAACTTTATAGGTCCATTTTGGTCCCCTTTGCTAGCTCACAAAATCCTGTAACGACACAACGTGCTTTTCCAATAATTGGTGACTTATGTTAGATTTATCAGATTGGTTTAAAATTTGGAAGAATTAAATAATTCATGTCTATTTATTGGTTGAATTAATTTTGTAAGAAATTAGTTCAAGATAAACTTGTTGAATTATTGCGATCAGATAACTCTTGTTTGTTTATCGGTTGTTTTAATTTTGGACAAATTAAATCAAGATAAACTTGTAGAATTATTGTGAATTGATTTGTTTTCTTAGAGATTATCTTGATAAAGTTTGTTTTGATCAGATAACTTCTCTAGTGGGTTATTTGAATCAAAACAGAGACTTTATCCATTAGAATCTTGGGTGGAAAATAAAAGATTTGTGGAGATTTTTTCTCCAGAGTTCAGCCTGTCGAATGACGTGTTTGGCCTGCCGATGG
Organism: Artocarpus heterophyllus; assembly: GCA_025403435.1. NCBI lineage: Eukaryota > Viridiplantae > Streptophyta > Magnoliopsida > Rosales > Moraceae > Artocarpus > Artocarpus heterophyllus. The sequence continues at coordinate 8,188,162 of CM046339.1, forward strand.
GGCCTGTTCGGCCTGCTGATCTGCGAGAGATAAGGTTATGCATTTTCACAGAGATCTTATCAGATATTGATTCGAACTTGATTCTATTTCGAGTTTTTGAGACCTAATCTGATAAGGACTAACCCCAGGACCAATAGCTATAAAAAGGGAGTGAGTCCTATGATTTACTAAGATCAATTGAGAGATTAAGAGTGATACTCTTCTAGTGAGCATCTGAAAACTCCCTGAGTGCTTTTTGTTTACAAATCACGAACACTATCTTTGGGTTCTCTCTATTGGTTGGAAGGAGAGTCACCGGTGGAAGTGCTGTACGTGTAAGCCCACACTCACTTCGGTTGTGGATAGAGAATAGCAAAGAAGACCAGTTGGTTGAGGCTCTTTTGGAACGTTACTTCTCTACACAGGTTACGGAGGTTCTTCGGCACACAGAGGTTAGTAAGATCTGTCTAATTTATACATATAGCATGTAAAACTTGTGTTTTAGAAATTACTCTAATCGAATTTTTTTTTTAAATTCTACTGCACACCGTATTTCCAACAATTGGTATCGGAGCCTTGGTTTTTACATAAATTTATAAGTTTGTGATCATGATATATGCATAAATTTTGTGATCTTGATCTCTCCTATGCTTGAATTAAATTTTATAGAGATTGGCACTCTAGGTTTCTATAAATTATGTATGTTGTCATGGATTATATGGTGAATGTTCATTAAATGATTATTCAGAGAAGACAGAACGACAAGTCGGATCTTAAAGATTGATGATGGCGCACCCAGGTATTTCTTGGGTCTCTAATTTTATTTTTTTGAATTGTTGAAAATAAAATTGATGAATTGCATTAAAATTGTATTTTCTGGAATGATGGATTAATGCTCGGTCGGTATGCCAAACGTCACAGTTCGACAGGCCAATAGTGGGGCAGAAATTGGGGTGCTCTGCCAGCAGGCCAAACTTTCAGTTCGACAGGCCAAACCTTCATGGGTCAACAGGCCGATCAGTATGATCGGTAGGCCGATGAAGCATGATCAACAGGCCAATCACCAAGATCGACCTGCCGATTGAGAGCTGCCAAGTGTCCAGAAAAGGTGCAATTTTTCCAGTGCAGTTTTAATTTTATTTTTGAGACGATTCTGAGAAACATTAAATTTGGATATGACCGAAAATATGAAGTATTTGATTCATACGAGATTGAAGACTTGAAGATGGGTATTACATGAAGAAGGATACAGCTTAAGGATTCAAGGATGAAGAATCGATAAATGTCTCGATCATTCTCTTGTAATCTTAGTTTTCTATTCTCTAGGGTGGAACCATAATATTATGGTTATTATTATTTTGCTTGTAGCTTTGCTTGATTGCTTTGCTTGTCTGCATTATAATATGATTTACCATGTATATTGATAACATGTCATATAGAATAGGGAGTGCCGTTCATATTAAAATTGTTCATGCATAATTTTAAAATAAAACCTTGATTTTAAAAGATTAAGTGGGAGAAGGTTTTCAAAGAGAGGACCTAAGGCCTCCATCGTTGGTCCATAGGAAGAACATGGTGGTCCCGACCTCTAGGAAGGGATTTCTATCATGTACCGGATTGGATCTCTGAATGGATAAGGTATTTTAGTATGATTTATGGTTACATACCCCTAGGTGGTGATAAATCATTGATAAAATATTGAAACGGTGGTTATACACTCACGTTAATTTTATTATTAACCTCCCCTAGGAGCTCTGTTAATAAAATTAATGGCCAAAGAAACGATTATTAGTATATGCTGGATCATACGGGTCCTGGATGGCATATATTAATCGGGAGGGTGTTCCTGATTGAATTTGGCATGACTCCCCTAGGAGCTTGTTGAATTCTGAGTTGGGAATTATCATTTTAAAGTTGTGATATTTTCAAGGTTTTGACACATAGACGCATTTGTATGATTTTACATGATTTTGTTATCTTACTAAATTATTATATATGCTTGCTTATATTTGGTAGATGATTCTTTATTGTAAATTGAAAATGTCTAAAAACGCTTTATCATCGATACTTGACAAAAACCAATTAACCGGTGAGAATTATAATGATTGGAAACAGAACCTGGACATCATCCTATCCTTTGAGAAACTAAAATATATGCTGACAACCCCTTGTCCTCCCGAGCCTACGGGAGACTCAAACAATGAGCAATTCTAAGCGTACGACCGCTGGAAAGATGCTAATTATCAAGCCCGCTGCTATGTTATGGCTAGCATGAACAACGTGCTGCAGACTCAACATCAGGATTATGAGACTACGAAGCAGATGTTGGATAATCTTGAGGACATTTTTGGAGGCCAAGACATAACAAAGCGGCAAGGGGCGCTTTGAAAACTCTTAAACTATAAACAGAGACTGGGGACATTTGTAAAGGAGCACATGATGTTGGTCATGGGTTGCCTCGCTGAGGCTCAAACCAATGGAGCCGACATCGATGCTGAAACTCAGATGACTATGGTCTTTGAGACTCTGTCTAAGGAATTTATTCCATTTAGAGCTACTTTTAATATAAGTAATAGATGGGATATGACCTTGACAGAACTGATGAAACAGTTACAGGAGTTCGAACTACTGATTAGGGAGTCTCTTGCTGGTGGTGAGGCCAACATGGTAGCTGCTTCTGGTTCCAATCCTAACTCAGGGAATGGAAAGAAGCAACAGGCCAAGAATGGCAAGTCTTCTATTCCTACTACTACCAAGAGCAAGAAGAAGAAGAAGAACCCAAAGAAGCTTAAGTGCTTCTTCTGTGGTAAGGTCGGGCATATAAAGAAGCATTGTAAGGACTTCCTTTCCAAGGGAGGTAGGTGTGATCTTCTAAATTTAGAAACTTGTTTGGTTGAGGAATCTAGTGACATCCGGGTCATAGATTCTGGTACAACTAATCATGTTTGTGTTTCTCTGCAGGGATTCAAAGAAATGAGAAGTCTGCTACAAGAAGACTTAACGCTTCGGATGGGCGATGGATCCTTGGTCTCAGCGGAAGCAGTGGGAGATGTCCATCTTTACTTTGATAATTATAGGAATTTAATTTTGCAAGATTGTTTTTATGTTCCTAAATTTAAAAGGAATTTAATTTCTATATCTTCTTTATTTAAAGACTCCTATGTGGTATCTTTTAAATAAAAAGTGGTGATTCATAAAAACAAATCTTTTATCTGTTCTGGATGGATGCAAAATAATCTATATTTTATCAAACCTAAGATGGACTTATTGCTTAATGCTGAGATGAATGATGATGACTCAAAAAGACTTAAAACTTCTCACTCTAATAAGACTTATCGTTGGCATTTGATCCTTGGTCATATTAACCAAAATAGAATTCAAAGGTTAGTAAGGGATGGACCTTTAAGTCACTTAAAGGTGGAATCTATACCCCAATGTGAATCTTGTTTGGAGGGTAAAATGACCAAAAGACCATACGGGTCTAAGGGCAAAAGGGCCGAAGGGGTTCTAGAACTTATGCATAGTGATGTTTGCGGACCGATGAACATCCAGGCACGAGGAGGGTATGAGTACTTTGTCACTTTTATTAACGATTACTCAAGATATGGGTATGTGTACCTGATCCACCACAAAAGAGAAACTTATGATAAGTTCAGGGAGTTTCAGGCTGAAGTGGAAAAGCAATTGAGTAGACCCATAAAGGCACTTCAATCTGATCAAGGTGGGGAATACCTTTCTGATGAGTTCTTGGGACACTTGTTAGAGAATGGGATTTTATTCCATTTGACTGCGCCGGGCAGTCTGCAGTAGAATGGTGTAGCGGAGAGAAGGAATGGGACTTTGTTGGACATGATTCAGTCCATGATCATTGCCTTTATCCTTTTGGGGATATGCACTACAAACCGCATGTTATCTTTTGAACAATGTGCCTTCAAAATCGATCACTAAAACTCCTCACGAGTTGTGGACAAGATGGAAGACATCCTTAAACCATATTCGCATATGGGGATGTCCAGCTCATGTCCTGTTTAAGGATCCGAATAAGTTGAAAGCACGTTCAGAAGTTTGCGTGTTTATAGGATATCCAAAAGGGACTAAAGGGGGTTATTTCTATAACCCAAAGGAAAATAAAGTCGTGGTTTCAACTAATGCAACTTTCCTTGAGGAGAGTTACATGGATGAATTTAAACCTCGAAGCAAAGTGATGCTTGAGGAGTTAAGGGGTGATTTGTTCACTCCAGAGGTTCCGAAAGAAACCATTCTGATCAGTGTAGAAAAACCAAACAAACCTGAACAACAATCTCAGGGGCTTCGGCGTAGTGGGAGGATCGGGCGTCAACCTAGGAGGTATATGCTCAACGGGGAGGTCTTCTTGGCTGAACCAGATGAACATGATAGGGATCCTTATACTTACGCAGAAGCTATGGAGGATGTTGATTCAAGACTCTGGACAGAGGCCATGAACATAGAGATGAAGTCTATGGAGACTAATCGGGTCTGGGAGCTTGTGGATCTTCCCAAAGGGGTAAAACCCATAGGGTGTGAGTGGATCTACAAGAGGAAAAGAGGAGTGGATGGAAAGGTTGAAACCTTTAAGGCTAGACTGGTAGCTAAGGGTTATACGTAAAAGGAAGGAATCGACTATGAGGAAACCTTTTCGCCTATAGCCATGCTTAAGTCCATCTAGATTCTCTTGTCCATAGTTGCTGCTCCCGACTATGAGATTTGACAGATGGATGTCAAGACGGCTTTTTAGAATGGCTATCTTGATGAGTCCATTTATATGGAACAACCAGACGGGTTCAAGGTCCCGGGTGAAGAGGATAAGGTTTGTAAGCTGCTAAAGTCAATTTATGGACTTAAGCAGGCTTCTTGTTCTTGGAACATAAGATTTGATCAAGTGATCAAGACTTATAGGTTCTCACAAAATGTGGATGAACCATGTGTTTACAAACACATTAAGGATGGGAATGTGGTTTTTCTACTGCTCTATGTAGATGACATTTTGCTAATTGGCAATGACGTTGGGGCGTTGTCATCGGTCAAATTATGGTTGACCAAGCAGTTTGACATGAAGGACTTCGGTGAGGCTAATTTTTTTCTCGGTATCCAGATTTTTCAGGATAGGAAGAACAAAATGATAGATTTGTCTCAGCCCGGCTACATAGATAAAATTCTCAAGAGGTTTGCAACGCAGGATTCTAAGAAAGGTGGGCAACCATCTAGGTCTGGAATTACTCTTTCTAAGAAAGACTCTCCAAAATCTTATGAAGAAAGAGAATACATGAAGAAGGTGCCTTATGCTTTGGCAGTGGGTAGTCTCATGTATGCCATGCTTTGCACACGATCGAATATTAGCTATGCGGTCGGGATTGTAAGTCGATTTCAGGCGAATCCAGGACCAAACCATTGGGTTGCGGTAAAGCATACTTTCAAGTACCTGAGAAGGACTCGAGGGTATATGCTTGTGTATTCGGGTGAGGATTTAACTCCTCTAGGATACACTGATTTGGATTTTCAATCCAGTCTGGATTCTAGGAAATCGACTTCCGGGTTTGTGTTTACTCTGGGAGGCGGTGCCATCAGTTGGAGAAGTGAGAAACAAGATTGCACTTCGGATTCAACGATGAAGGCCGAGTATGTGGTGGCTAGTGATGCTTTGAAAGAAGCAGTGTGACTCTGCACGTTCCTTGGGGATCTTGAGGTAGTTCCTGATACGGATAAAGCGGTATCACTATACTGTGATAACAGTGCGGCGGTAGCTAATGCAAAGGAACCAAGATTTCACAAGAAGAGTAAGCATATTGATCGGAAGTATCATGTGATAAAGGACTTCGTTGAGGGCGGGTATGTTACAGTGTGCAAGATCGCGTTAGAGGACAATTTAGCTGATCCATTTATGAAGACACTTACTGGGAGAGTCTTCGAGAGGCATGTGGAAGCTATGGGGATGCTAAATTTGTTGTATTTACTCACTTAGTGTAATTGGGAGATTGTTAGACATGTATGCCCTAAGGAGTAAAAATGTAATACCTTTTTGGAGACATTTTTATCAATAAATAATTTATTCATTTATATATACCAAATCATGTCCTCTTTACGTTCATATTTGTTGAATGTATGATAAGCAAACAGTAGTCTGAGACTGTCAGTCTAAACCTTAAGAATTGGGCATATGATGGACTGATTATGCGAAAGACACGATTCTTAAGGTGACGGTCTAAAACATATGATTCGCAATTGAGGGAATAAAGTTGGGCGCTTTATTCATGTAAAGATTGTTATGTTGTCTATATCCCTTATGGGAGATGGTTTGTCTTGACCATCGGATTTGGACTCCGTGAATAGAAACATTGGCACGTTGTCATAGGTGCTAATGTGTTGGATCGGGACATAAAGTGAATTGATTTGGATTAATAATTCTGTCTTAGCAAATTGATTCACTTTAGACAGTCATTTGTATTGCATCTTAATCCTGAGATGAATAGTGGGCCTGTTATCTCGACTAGTGTCTTTTGATGTACCGAAGGGTGACACCCATATCTCAATAGTGGTATGCATGTCAGTACGTTGGAGGCATGGCTCTTGATAGCGTAGACTTGCTATTCATAGATATGGAATCCATAGCTCCTCTTTAGGAGTAATGATATCCTCTTATATGCATTGTCCTGTAATTGGAAAACTGGAGCGCTCAACCATTTGGATACATAGGTGTAACCGAATGGTATACTATCTTTGGATGGTAAGTTTTCTAATGGTGAGACAATGGAACGTAAGATAAAAGTAATCGGGAAGGTAAGACATAACTTGTCCTTAAGCCGATTATGGATTATCATATGGGGATACGATACACTAAGATATGTCATGGAGACTTAGCTATACGAGCTTCGTAATTCTATAAAGTTCAAGTGTGCAGCTCTAAGCTTTTAGTAGAGTATTGTTGGAGTTGATAATTGTGAAATGTATATATGGAATATTGGGTTTCATAGTTATCATGAGCTTGAACTTTATAGGTCCATTTTGGTCCCCTTTGCTAGCTCACAAAATCTTGTAACAACACGGTGTGCTTTTTCAATAATTGGTGACTTATGTCAGATTTATCAGATTGGTTTAAAATTTAGAAGAATTAAATAATTCATGTCTGTGATACGAACCCCACCAAGAACTGACACGACCCTAACCAAAATTGGTTTCCAAGATCAAAATTCCTAGCCAGTTCTGAATGGAACCGCGACCCGATGCCTAACAAGAAGCACGAACCTTGGTATTTGAGGATGCCATAATCAACTATGGATGGCCTGATTGATAAGTCTTTGAACACCATGGAATTTTCCGATAAGTTCGAATAGTTCATTTAGGAACCAAAGAGAATTAAACCTCAAATTGTGTGTTAAAACTTATTCCCCATTGAATGAAATTCGTTACAATATATAGGGGTTCCCCTATGCAAATTTTCAACTCCTAATTGCCCATAGAATTTCGGGCAAATCAATTACCAAAACGTCTAATCTAAAGGGAAGAAGGAAAGTTCCTTCAATGGCTTAAAAGCCTTACAATAATAGAAATAAAACAAACGCAAAGAGGAAACTAGACATTAAAAGGTAAATAGCTGATTCTTCTCGCCACTTGTCACCTCAAAACGGGAAAGTAACTGAAATGGAAATTACTCGGTCCCTTTTAGAGCTTGAATCACACATTTGTTGGTCTGGATGTCACATGCAATTCCATCAATGGGCCTCCATGCAATAGCTTGAGCCCAAGTTGCTTGAATCAGCCCAATAAACGTTTCTTTGAACTTCTTCGCACGAGCTCTCATAACCAGAGCAATGGGAACTTGAATTGGATCTGAATATATCTCATCCCACGTGCTCTTGCTTGTGCTAATGATGTCCTTATTAGTCTGTTTATAAGTTGAATTAATTTTGTAAGAAATTAGTTCAAAATAAACTTGTTGAATTATTACGATCAGATAATTCTTGTCTATTTATCAGTTGTTTTAATTTTGGATAAATTAGATCAAGATAAACTTGTAGAATTATTGTGAATTGATTTGTTTTCTTAGAGATTATCTTGAGAAAGTTTGTTTTGATTAGATAACTTCTCTATTGGGTTATTTGAATCAAAACTAAGACTTTATCCTTTAGAATCTCGGGTGGAAAAAAAAAGATTCGCGGAGATTTTTTCTCTAGAGTTCGGCCTGCTGAATGATGTATTCAGCCTGCCGATGGGGCCTGTTCGGCCTGTCGATCAGCAAGAGATAAGATTACAAGTTTTCACAGGGATCTTATCAGATATTGATCTGAACTTGATTATGTTTCGAGTTTTTGAGACCTAATATGATAGGGACTGACCCCAGGACCAATAGCTATAAAAAGGGAGTGAGTCTTATGATTTACTAAGATCAATTGAGAGATTAAGAGTGATACTCTTCTAGTGAGCATCTAAAAACTCCCTGAGAGCTTTTGTTTACAAATCACGAACACTAGCTTTGAGTTCTCTCTATTAGTTGGAAGGAGAGTCACCGGTGGAAGAGCTGTACGTGTGAGCCCGCACTCACTTCGGTTGTGGATAGAGAATAGCAAAGAAGACCAGTTGGTTGAGGATCTTCTGGAACGTTACTTCTCTACACAGGTTGCGGAGGTTCTTCGGCACACAGAGGTTAGTAAGATCTGTCTAATTTATACATATAGCATGTCAAACTTGTGTTTTAGAAATTACTCTAATTGAAATCTTTTTTTTTAAATTCTGCTACGTACCGCGTTTCCAACACATGGTTGGCCTATTGCCAATGCTAGCTGGCCTGCTGCTTGGATAAGTCTAGCCTGCTGCCTTCAAAGGCCAACCGACTGGTTGTTCATAATATGAAAAATTCTATATTTCTATTTTTAGTAGTCCTAAACTCTAAAACTCAATCCAACCTATTCCAACAGTTCCCAGATCATAGAAAATGCACAAAAGGTATATAACAACAGTTCAAAACATTTTAAAACTATTTCTCCAGATTATATTTCCAAAAATCACAACAAAGCCTAAAATATGTTTGTAAAATATAAACATGCATGCTCAAAATCTTACAATTTCTCATATTTAAGTCGAAGACAGATAAAATTTAGATTTCAAAGAGGAAGAATTTTTAAATTTTCACCATTGAGCAAATAACCTTAAATCTTCAATAACATTGAGTGGGTTTAGCCAATCTTGAATCCTAGAGCAAGTATGGGCTAGAGGAAGAATTTATTCCTAAGTTGGAATGAGTATTTGTTGCTTAGAATATGCTTCAAGTAGAGATAGATGTGTAGCAAGGGAAGAAGGAAAATGAGTCTTTTGCTAGAAACTTGAGAGAAAATGAGAGAGAAACGTGAAAGAAAAAGGAAGAGGAGGAAATTCATGAGGCTTTGTTTGACATGGTTGGACTCCTTCTCTTTTCTTTTTCTTAAAAAAAAAAGGAGAATGGGCTTATTTTAAGCCAAAGTGATATAGATTATTTTAGAAATTCCCCATGACCTATGTACCTTATTTCACATTATCCCCTTATTATTTTTTTTAAAACTGGTTAAAACACCCCCTGAACTATAGAAAACAAGTCATTTTGCCCCTTCCATCCAATTCTGTCTATATCCTAAATAGAATTGCTGACGTGGCAACAATTAAATATTAAAAAAATATTAAAATTATAATTAAATATTTAAAGATAATTAAATATTAAAAATAACTAACAACATTTTATCTCCATTTTTTATTTTTTTTTCACTCCTTCGCTCTTCACTCACTCTCCTTCCTCTGGTTTTCTTTCTTCATTTGTCTCCCTATTGCAAATCAAACGAAAAAAAAAACCCTTCAAAACAAAACCATAATCAATTAATTAGAACCCTCCCCATTCCCACCTCTGTCGTCCAACCTACCACCTATCCTGGTGGCCCCCAAACCAACTAGTCCCACCCCAAGCCTAGCCCCTTTTTGTCGCACAAGTCCCATCCCCTTCGCTCACCCCCAATCACCGCCCCTGTTGCCCCTCCCATTGCCTCTCATCATGTCACCCACTCAAATTATGATCTCAAATGGAGGAGGAACTTCCATCCCTAACCCACTAGTTTTTCTCCGATGAATGGGAACAATATTGTTGATGGGCTTCTGGTGTCTTATTCATGTATATATATAGATTAATTTTAATTCTTCTCTGATTATCTTTGGTGACAACTTTCTTTTAGAAGATTTTTTTTTGGCCTAGATCAAGAGAGAGAAAGGAGAGAGAGAGGAGATGAAGAGAGATTGAAAGAAAGGAGAGAAAGAAAATCAGAATTAGATTAAAAAATAAAGTAAAACATTTTTATTATTTTTTAATATTTAATTAGAATTCTAATATATTTTTTAATCTTTAATGATACGCTATATCAGCAATTCTATTAAGTTTATAGACAAAATTGGATGAAGGGGCATTTTGATTGATTTTCTATAGATCGGGGGTACCTTGACCTATTTTAAAAAATCGAGAGCAAAGTGAAATAGGACGTAGAGACAAGGGAGATTTATAAAAATAATCCAAGTAATATAAGTAGGGAAAGTAGTGGGGACCATGTCATGTGAATGGGAAGGCTTTCGTCAGATCTTTAGAAGTTGAAAATTTTCATTTCAACACTTGTGTTTTTGATGGGCTTTCACGTAAAGTGCAGAAAAGAAAGCAATTGTTGCATTATGGTAATTAAAGAAAAAGCTAATAGCATGAAGGTCAAGGAGTAAAACTACTTCAAAATTAATATCTAAATATAAAACTAGAATTTTAAATGACTTTAAAATTATAATGATGCAAATAAAATTCTATAATACATGCTAATGACATTTATAAACTTTGGCACACTAATTAAATTAAAGTGACATAATTAATATTGTTTAAAAGTAGCAGGCACTGCAATATATTAATACCCTAAACAATACATAATTAATATTGTTTAAAAGTAGCAGGCATTGCAATATATTAATTTAAATATCGATTATATTGATGTTGTTGTGTATTTTGTATGATGTTTTAAAGAATGCTAGAGAAATACAAGATATCTAGCTAAAAAATGTTAGAAATTTCTAAAATTTTGGTCGTTACATATTTTCTAGTATTTTTGTTATTTCATAAATTTGTTACAAGTGTTTTTTAGCCCTCATAATTATTAGAGTTTTCAGAAATAATCTCCCACCAAAAAAAAGGGAGACAGAAGAAATGAAGATCATGTTGGCCTATACCTCACTAATTTTTTAAGGTAAAATTTCATTCAACTAAAAGGTCTTATAGACACAAACAATAATATAGATGACCCTGTGGTATACAATATAAGACACTCGATAAAAATCAATTCTATCAATAAATTCTATGAATCATAGAGAAGACGAAGTAAGACAGGACCTGATATTAGGAAGATTCCTCGGCACATCATTTGAACCCGCATAAGGCTCTTTTAGAAATCACTATAGTTGATGGAAGCTTTCTATCCATTGAGAGCATGTGACATGTTGCACTAAGGCCACCAAAATCTCTGCATATACTTATAAATTGTGGAATTTCCAACTCGCCAAGACCTAAATTTGGCATACTACAAACAAACACAAATGGTGAGAGAACCACCGCTATTATTACAAATAAAATATTAAAACTAGATAGAAATATCGATGCTTTTATTAGACTTAAACATAAAAAATTGAGGCCAAAAGCATGATCGCTGTAAACTTTCAATGAAGTACACCGACAGGAGGATCATTAGGGTAGGAAGAACGCTTCTAAGGACAAGCAACAAAAATGATGAGATGACATCAAACAGCCAGATGTGAAGCATACGTGCCACAATTGTCAACATCTAGAACCAACACTATCACCTCCAAAAGAAGCCTACCACCATTCGGAACAAAACCTGGAAAGACTACAAACACCATATGAGAAATACATCAAAAAATGCCTCTAAGCCATTTGGATTCTATCGTCTAAAATGAATTAGTTCCACCCTAATGAAGTCACCCCACCAAACACTGCCATGACCATTGAAAAGCCAATAATGATACAAGATCTATAACTAATTTTCAAGATTGAAAGTCTAACAACATGCTCGGTGGTAGTCTCAAAATTCTGATTGAATCACTCTATCTTTTTCTCCCTTTCTCATTCTTTTCCTAGGGACGGCTAGCTTTAAATCTCACCAATTTTATGTGTTCTTTTAATGCTAATTTGTCACAAATTAAGAAAAAGAACAAACCTATATTTGGCAAGCTAACAACTATTCACCTCTATTTGAATAACATGTCATGATACCAATATTTCTCCAGTCAAAGATAAAATTCTAACCATGTTTGAGCCTTGTAAAACTTTCTTTTATTATTGAGACATGTACATAATATTCATACTCTTTGTTTTAGGTTAATTCAAAAACTACACCTTTGATTTTTTATCTCATCGTATTTATACCTTTATATTAGATTTAATACATAAATCTACACCTCGTTTTTGATGTGTCCCACATCGGTTAGAGAGGGTGGTCTTGGGTGTTATATATATGGGTTCACAATCCTCCCCTCACGAGCTAGCTTTTGGGGTGGAGTTAGGTGGGTTCATATCATATGGTATTAGAGCCAAACCTCTGCTGGTCGGTGGGCGCATGTACAAAGGTTCCCTGCCGCTCGTGTGGGTTAACGACGGAGTTGGCACGAGGATGTGCAGTCTAAAGGAGTCAGGAGTGATGTGTCCCACATCGGTTAGAAAGGGTGGTCTTTGGTGTTATATATATGGGTTCATAATCCTCCCCTCACGAGCTAGCTTTTGGGGTGGAGTTAGGTGGGTTCATATCACTTTCAGTCAATAGTTGATTTTGACTTTTAAAATGATCAAAGTATCCTTCTAAAAAGAGAAAAACTAAAACTTTTAAAATATAAGAAGAAAACAAAAACACACAAAACACCCATTTTTGAGGATATTCTTTATTTTTTAATGTCAAAAATCTTAGTATAAAGTTTTTCTAAGTTCTTAAAGTTCTCCTTATTTTTTAATTTAATGGTATTTTGGGCAAATTTTTAGGTTAAAACTAAATATTGATCAAAAAATATATAAATTGGTGTCTTATATCCAATGAGAAGGTTGCATTCAACAAGATAAAAAGCCAAACATATTATATTTGAATAAACCTAAGATACAGGGTATAAAAAGATAAATAATCTTTTAAATATTTATCATATCCAAAAATTTCAAAATATATATTATTTTAAATTAATGTACGTAAGTTATATATATTTTAATATTTCCATTGATTTCAATTTTTTTCGATAATTTCATAAAATTATAGTATCAATATTTCTATTGATTTTGATTTTTTCATCATTGATCATAATGCTCTTTCTAAAAGTTTTCAATGATCACTCATGCCTCTCTCTTCTTTCTCCTTTCCTAAATGTACTAACTACTTTCTCTTTTCATCATATTTCTTTAATGGCCCATAAACTTTACGATCTCTCTCACTTTGCCCCTTGAACTTTAAAAATCACCACTCTATCCCTGAACTTTCGAAACTCCTCACTTTGCTCTTGAATTTTAAAAATCACCATTTTACTCTTGTTTCAAAGCTCCTTATTTTGTTTCTATTTTCTGATTTTCGATTCAAATAGATAGAATTAGGCCTACATGCTTCACATATAGGTCACTTATAAAGACAAAAATAAGATTTTATCACTCTTAGGTTTTGTTTCACGTTTCCACTCTCATTCAATTTTTTTAATCTATCCTCATTTAAAAAGGGTCTATACGTACATTCTTCTCAAGATTGTTGACCTATATCTCTTCATCTTTAATGCATAACTTATCTTCTTAAGTATTCATATTTAGACATTGTGACAAATAATATCGACTTATTAAAGGAGTTATGCATTGAAAATGAGATGAAATGTATAGGAAACCCCTCCTACATGAGAGTTCATATAAAAACAAAGGCGTTGAGTGAGAGTGTAAACATGAAACAACATTTAAGAGTGATCAAAATCTCATTTTTACACTCACAGATGACCCATGCATGAATCATGTAGCTTAATTACAAGTATTTGAACAGAAAATAAAAAATTTAGGAGGCAAAGCAAAGATGTTTGAAAGTTCGAGCACAAAATGGTGATTTTTAAAATTCAAGGGGCAAAATGAGGAGTTTTAAAGTTAAGGGAGTAAAGCGGTGATTTTAAATGTTTAGATGGCAAGATGAGCGAGACCTTAGAGTGTAGGAGCCATTAGTTTTAACAACCCTATTTAGATGCAGTGTTCATTGTGGCAGCGACAACGACTCTAGCAAGTTTTAGATTATTAATTTGCAATTTAGAGCCAGATCAAGCCATCATTTATTATATGAAAATGCATTTGACTTGTTCAATCAAAGTTGAAATCTTCTATCATGTGTGTGTGTATATATATTATAATCCAGTAGCATTGAAGTCTAGTGAAACAGTTGTGATCGCCAAGAAGGGAGATCTACAAGAGACCATCATATCTTCGATATAGGGTCGGCTCAAAAACTTTTAGGCCGTGGGAAAAAGATTTTTGAAGAATGAGGAAAATAGACCATTATTAATTAAGAATAAAATAAATAAATCAAAAAGTTTTAATAGGTAGTAAATAGCTTAATTAATCTTAGATCTGTATTAATTAATTGAGATAATGATTAAAATACCTAATTTCAAAATCCTAGTAGCCTTTTCCCCTCCCTCTTTCTCTCTTTTTTCTCAACAACTCCTCTCTGCCAAAGTACAGCTCCCACTGCTGCCCAACCTTGCCTTCACCAGAGCAACACTGGCGCAGCACCTGTCACGACCCAACCTTGCCACCAGCCATAGAGATGGGGAGGAACCAAGTGCAGTCATGAATCAAGATTCAGTCGTCGAGATCGCAAGCTTCAGTCGTTAGGAATCGCAAAGCCAGAGTTGCTTGGAAATAGTCCTCATCACCTGAAAAAGCAAGCGCCAGAGTTACAGACAGAAGATTCGTACCAGAGTTGCATCGTCAGATTACGCGTTGCAGAGGAAGCGCAAGAGTCATGGAGGGAGGCGCTGTCACTAAGGGAAGCGCTAGCCAGAGTCACACGAGGACAACATCGTTGCTAGAGTTGCTGACTGAGTTAGAGAAAAAAGAGAAAGAGAAAGGAGAGAGAGGAGAGCAAAAGTGGATCTGGGGTCAATTTGATAAATATCACTCAATTATAGTAATTTTTATTCTTATCACTTTTATGAAAAAAATTTGAAACATACCACTTTTTGGAAATAGAAAGAGAGAGGAAAGAGAAAGAAGCACAGGGAGATAGATGGAAGAGCATGGAACATAGAGTGACAGAAGAGAGACAAGAAGAACTATATTGTGAGATTTTTTGTACAGGTAATTTGTATATATTGTATGCCAAAAGTGATATAAATCAAAGGTTTGAAAAAATAGTGACACAAAAAATTAGTAGTATTAAAGAATTGGTGTGTGACCTAATTTCTCAATGGATCTAGGTTTTTTTTTTTTGGAGGAGATGAAGAAGACAGAGATAAAATTGGGAATTTTATTGCTTAAAAAAATCATAAAAGTGCAAAAATATTATATACTTTAATATTGTTTAAAGGTGTGCTATTTACTTCCATTAAGATTGAAAAGTGTATTATTTGGTGGGGCTTGATGGAGACGTGGGGAGCTCAAATGCAAGGAAGGTGGCAGACCCAATACAAGTTCCTGTTGGACCAGTCACAAGAGCTCGAGCTAAGAAATTCAAGGAAGCACTAAATGGGTTGATTAATGGAGACGTGGGGAGCTTAAATGCAAGGAAGGTGGCTGACCCAATACAAGTTCCTGTTGGACTAGTCACAAGAGCCCGAGCTAAGAAATTCAAAGAAGCACTAAATGGGTTGATTCATGAAATTTGGAATAAAGTAAATTTGTGCAAGCCCATTGACCCAGGCCCACGTCAGCCACAAAGGTGCATCAATTTGATCTAAGTTTTAGAAGAATCTAGATGAGTCAAGCTTGAAATCAGCTCAAATTTTGCAAGATCAAGTGTATGGAAAAATTTATGAAATTTTCCCATTATTGGCACACATGTAGCTAATCATTTGTGCAAGTTGTTGAAGAGCATTAATTGCACTTTCCTTTAATTGTTGGGAATGTAAATGACTGAATATCAGCCATTGAGACTTTCCTTTCTTTTGGTTTTTATTTTAGGCTTAAATTAGGACTAGTAGTTATGTTTGAATTTGTCAACTTTCCTTTGTAATTTTGGCCTATAAATAGGCGTTTCCAAGGTTAATGAATTGATTGATGAATGTTTATTTCTGAGAGAGAAAATTCTTTCTTTGGTTATGATAAGAACCTTGCCAATATACTGACGAAACTCGTTGTCAATAAGAAGGCACCAAGACCGTTTCTACTCAAATTTGGATGGAAGTCACTACGACCCGTTGCTTATACCGAAGCAAGAACCTTGGTATATCGTAGACATCACAATCAAGGATGGAAAGCTTGCTTGATAAGTCAGGGTTGAAGGCCCAGATTGATCCGATGAGTTCGTGTAGTTCGTCAAAGAACCAAAGAAAGAATTTTCTCTGGTTCGTGTAGTTCGTGTAGTTAGTCAAAAAAATAAACATTCATCAATGATTCATTAACCTTGGAAATGCCTATTTATAGGCCAAAATTACAAAGTGTTGCCCAAAAAGAAAAGTTGACATATTCAAACATAATTACTAAGCCTAAAATAAAAACCAAAAGAAAGGAAAGTCTTAATGGCTGATTTTCAGCCATTTACACGCCCAACAATTAAAGGAAAGTGCAATTAATCCTCGTCAACAATTTGCACAAAAGATCAGCCGCACGTGTACCAAAAATGGGAAAGTTTTCAAAATTCTTCCTTTGACTTGATCTTGCAAAATTTGAGTTGATTTCAAGCTTAACTCATCCAGATTCTTCTAGAACTTGGATCAAATTGATGCACCGTTGTGGTTGACGTGGGCCTGGGTCAATGGGCTTGCACAAATTTTCTTGATTCTATATTTCGTGAATCAGCCCATTTAGTGCTTCCTTGAATTTCTTCGCTCGGGCTCTTGTGACTGGTCCAACAGGAACTTGTATTGGGTCAACCACCTTCCATGCCCCTAAGTCTCCATCATTCCCCTCCTCTTGACAGGGATTTGTCCTCAAATCAGACTTTGCATCAAAAAGACTCAAATCAGAAACATTGAAGGTAGCACTTACATTATACTCACCTTGTAAATCCAACTTGTAAGCATTGTCATTAATTCATTCAAGGACTTGAAATGGACCAGCTCCCCGCGGTAACAACTTTGACTTTCTTTGTTTTGGAAAATGCTCATTTCTGAAGTGCAACCACACCTAGTCTCCAGGTTCAAAAATCAACTTGTGTCGCCCCTTGTTGGCTTGCTTTGCATATTGTTCCATTCTTTGCTCAATGTTGAGTCTTGCTCTCTCATGAATATGTTTAACAAAGTCAACCTTCCTTTTACCATCTAAAGTAACACGCTCAGAAACAGGTAGTGGTGATAAAGGATTAAAACCATAAACAATTTCAAAAGGTGAATACTTAGTAGCAGAATATGTTAGACATGTATGCTCTAAGGAGTAAAAATGTAATACGTTTTTGGAGACATTTTTATCAATAAAGAATTTATTCATTTATATATACCAAATATTGTCCTCTTTACGTTCATATTTGTTGAATGTATGATAAGTAAACAGTAGTCTGATACTATCAGTCTAAACCTTAAGAGTTGGGCATATGATGGGACGATTATGCGGTAGACACGACTCTTAAGGTGATGGTCTAAAATATATGATCCGCAATCGAGGGAATAAAGTTGGGCGCTTTATTCATGTAAAGATTGTTATGTTGTCTATATCCCTTTTGGGAGATGGTTTGTCTTGGCCATCGGAGTTGGACTCCGTGAATAGAAACATTGGCGCATTGTCATAGGTGACGATGTGTTGGATCGGGACATAAAGTGAATTGATTTGGATTAATAATTCTGTCTTGGCAAATAGATTCACTTTAGACAATCATTTGTATTGTATCTTAATCCTGAGATGAATAATGGGCCCGTTGTCTCGACTTGTGTCTTTTGATGTACCAATGGGTGACTCCCACATCTCTATAGTGGCATGCATGCCGGTACGTTGGAGGCATGACTCTTGGTAGCGTAGACTTGTTATTCGTAGATATGGAATCCATAGCTCCTCTTTAGGAGTAATGATATCCTCTTATATGCGTTGTCCTGTAATTGGAAAACTGGAGCGCTCAACCATTTGGATACATAGGTGTAACCGAATGGTATACTATCTTTGGATGGTAAGTTTTCTAATGGTGAGACAATGGAACGTAAGATAAAAATAATCGGGAAGGTAAGACAGAACTTGTCCTTAAGCCGATTATGGATGATCATATGGGGATGCGATACACTATGATATGTCATGGAGACTAGGCTACGCGAGCTTCGTAATTCTATAAAGTTTGAGAGTGCAGCTCCAAGCTTTTAGTGGAGTAGCGTTGGAGTTGATAATTGTGAAATGTATATCTGGGATATTGGGTTTCATATTTATCATGAGCTTGAACTTTATAGGTCCATTTTGGTCCCCTTTGCTAGCTCACAAAATCCTGTAACGACACGGCGTGTTTTTCCAATAATTGGTGACTTATGTGGGATTTATCAGATTGGTTTAAAATTTATAAGAATCAAATAATTCATGTCTGTTTATCGGTTGAATTAATTATGTAAGAAATTAGTTCAAGATGAACTTGTTGAATTATGGCGTTCGGATAATTCTTGTCTGTTTATCGGTTGTTTTAATTTTGGACAATTAGAACAAGATAAACTTGTAGAATTATTGTGAATTGATTTATTTTCTTAGAGATTATCTTGATAAAGTTTGTTTTGATCAGATATCTTTTCTATTGGGCTATTTGAATCAAAACTGAGACTTTATCCTTTAGAATCTCGGGTGGAAAATAAAAGATTCGCGGAGATTTTTTCTCGGCAGTTCGGCCTGCCGAACTGGCCAGTTCGGCCTGCCTATCACACAGTTCGGCATGCCGACCGCGACAGCTAAGATTACGCGTTTTTCACGCGTATCTTATCAGATATTGATCCGAACTTGATTCTGTTTCGATTTTTGAGACCTAATCTGATATGGACTGACTCCAAGGACCAATAGGTATAAAAAGGGAGTGAGTCTAATGATTTACTGAGATCAATTCGAGAGATTAAGAGTGATACTCTTCTAGTGAGCATCTGAAAACTCCCTGAGAGCTTTTGTTCACAAATCACGAACACTAGCTTTGGGTTCTCTCTATTGGTTGGAAGGAGAGTCACCGGTGGAAGAGCTGTACGTGTGAGCCCACACTCACTCCGGTTGTGGATAGAGAATAGCAAAGAAGACCAGTTGGTTGAGGCTCTTCTGGAACGTTACTTCTCTACACAGGTCGCGGAGGTTCTTCGGCACATTGAGGTTAGTAAGATATGTTTAATTTATACATATAACATGTCAAACTTGTGTTTTAGAAAATACTTTGATGAAAATTTTTAAAATTCCGTTGCGCACTTTGTTTCCAACAATTGGTATCAGAGCTGAGGTTTTTACATAAATTTGCAAGTTTGTGATCATGTTATATGCATAAATTTTGTGATCTTAATCTCTCCAATGCTTGAATTAAATTTTATAGAGAGATGGCACTCTAGGTTTCTATATAATATATATGTTGTCATGGATTATGTGGTGAATGTTTATTAATTAATTATGGTTGATTAAATTGTTGTTTAATTATTTATTAATTAATTAATACCGGTTATGGTTCCTTAGAGTTAGAATGTGTATCTAGGTTTTTCATGTAATTAGATGGCGGACTATCATCTCCGTCTAGGAATTATTATTTAATTTTTAATTTGTAAGAATTTTGTAATTAAATAATTATTCGAAGAAGACGGAACGAGAAGTCGGATCTTAAAGATTGATGATGGCGCCTCCAGGTATTTCCTGAGTCTCTAATTTTATGTTTTTGAATTGTTGAAAATAAAATTGATGAATTGCATTAAAATTGTATTTTCTGGATTGAGGGTTTTCTGCTCGGTCGGCATGTTGGACCTCACAGTTCGGCAGGCCGAAGGTCACAGATCAGCAGGCCGGACGTACGGTCCGGCAGGCCGACAGTGGGGCAGAAATTTTGGTGCTCTGTCGGCAGGCCGAACCTCCAGATCGGCCTGCCGACCGAGAGCAGCCAGGTGTCCAGAAAAGGTGCAATTTTTTGGTGCAGTTTTAATTTTATTTTTGGGACGATTCTGAGAAACATTAAATTTGGATATGACCGGAAATATGAAGTGTTCGATTCATACGGGATTGAGGACTTGAAGATGGATATTACATGAAGAAGGATACAGCTTGAGGATTCAAGGATGAAGAATCGATAAATGTCTCGATTATTCTCTTGTAATCTTAGTTTTTCTATTCTCTAGGGTGGAACCATAATATTACGGTTATTATTATTATTATGCTTGTAGCTTTGCTTGATTGCTTTGCTTGTCTGCATTATAATATGATTTACCATGTATGTTGATAACATGTCATATAGAATAGGGAGTGCCGCTCATATTAAAATTGTTCATGCATAATTTTAAAATAAAACCTTGACTTCAAAAGATTGAGTGGGAGAAGGTTTTCGAAGAGAGAACCTAAGGCCTCCATCGTTGGTCCATAGGAAGAACATGGTGGTCCTGACCCCTAGGAAGGGATTTCTATCATGTACCAGATTGGATCTCTGAAAGGATAAGGTATTTTAGTATGATTTATGGTTGCACACCCCTAGGTGGTGATTATAAATCATGGATAAAATATTAAAACGGTGGTTATATACTCACGTTAATTTTATTATTAACCTCCCCTAGGAGCTCTGTTAATAAAATTAATGGCCAAAGAAACGATTATTAATATATGCTGGATCATATGGGTCCTGGATGGCATATATTAATCAGGAGGGGATCCGTGTTCCTGATTGAATTTGGCATGACTCCCCTAGGAGCTTGTTGAATTCTGAGTTGGGAATTATCGTTGTAAGGTTGTGATATTTTCAAGGTATTGACACATAAACACATTTGTATGATTTTACATGATTGTGTTATCTTACTAAATTATTATATATGTTTGCTTATGTTTGGTATATGATTCTTTATTGTAGATTGAAAATGTCTAAAAACGCTTTATTATCGATACTTGACAAAAACCAATTAACCGGTGAGAACTATAATGATTGGAAACAGAACCTGGACATCGTCCTTTCCTTTGAGAAACTGAAATATGTTCTGACAACTCCTTGTCCTCCCGAGCCTACGGGAGACTCAAGTAATGAGCAATTCCAAGCGTACGACCGCTGGAAAGATGCTAATGATCAGGCCCGCTGCTATGTTATGGCTAGCATGAATAACGTGCTGCAGGCTCAACATCAGGATTATGAGACTGCGAAGCAGATCTTGGATAATCTTGAGGACATGTTTGGAGGCCAGGCCATAACAAAGCAGCAAGGGGCGGTTTGGAAACTCTTAAACTGTAAACAGAGACCGGGGACATCTGTAAAGGAGCACATGATGTTGGTCATGGGTTACCTCGCTGAGGCTCAAACCAATGGAGCCGACATCGATGCTGAAACTCAGATGACTATGGTCTTTGAGACTCTGTCTAAGGAATTTATTCCGTTTAGAGCTACTTTTAATTTGAGCAATAGACGGGATATGACCTTAACAGAATTGATGAAACAGTTACAGGAGTTTGAACTGCTGATCAGGGAGTCTCCTGCTGGTAGTGAGGCCAACATGGTAGCTGCTTCTGGTTCCAATCCTAACTCTGGGAATGGAAAGAAGCAACGGGCCAAGAGTGGGAAGTCTTCTATTCCTATTGCTACCAAGAGCAAGAAGAAGAAGAAGAAGAACCCAAAGAAGCTTAAGTGCTTCTTTTGTGGTAAGGTCGGGCATATAAAGAAGCATTGCAAGGACTTCCTTTCCAAGGGAGGTAGGTGTGATCTTCTATATTTAGAAACTTGTTTGGTTGAGGAATCCAGTGACATTTGGGTCATAGATTCCGGTGCAACTAATCATGTTTGTGTTTCTCTGCAGGGATTCAAAGAAACGAGAAGTCTACTTCGTGAAGACTTAACGCTTCGGATGGGCGATGGATCCTTGGTCTCAGCGGAAGCAGTGGGAGATGTCCATCTTTATTTTGATCATTATAGGAGTTTAATTTTGCGAGATTGTTTTTATGTTCCTAAATTTAAGAGGAATTTAATTTCTGTATCTTCTTTATTTAAAGACTCCTACGTGGTATCTTTTAATGAAAAAGTGATGATTCGTAAAAACAAATCTTTTATCTGTTCTGGATGGATGCAAAATAATCTATATTTTATCAAACCTAAGATGGACCTATTGCTTAATGCTGAGATAAATGATAATGACTCAAAAAGACTTAAAACTTCTCACTCTAATAAGACTTATCTTTGGCATTTGCGCCTTGGCCATATTAACCTAAATAGGATTCAAAGGTTGGTAAGGGATGGACCTTTAAGTCACTTAAAGGTGGAATCTATACCTCAATGTGAGTCTTGTTTGGAGGGTAAAATGACCAAAAGACCATACGGGTCTAAGGGCAATAGGGCCGAAGGGGTTCTAGAACTTGTGCATAGTGATGTTTGCGGACCGATGAACATCCAGGCACGAGGAGGGTATGAGTACTTCGTTACTTTTATTGACAATTACTCAAGATATGGGTATGTGTACCTAATGCACCACAAAATCGAAACTTATGATAAGTTCAGGGAGTTTCGGGCTGAAGTGGAAAAGCAATTAGGTAGACCCATAAAGGCACTTCGATCTGATCGAGGTGGGGAATACCTTTCTGATGAGTTCTTGGGACACTTATTAGAGAATGGGATTTTATCCCATTTGACTACGCCGGGCACTCCGCAGCAGAATGGCATAGCAGAGAGAAGGAATAGGACTTTGTTGGACATGATTCGGTCCATGATGAGTTATTCATCATTGCCTTTATCCTTTTGGGGATATGCACTACAAACCGCATGTTATCTTTTGAACAATGTGCCTTCAAAATCGGTCCCTAAAACTCCTCACGAGTTGTGGACAAGACGGAAGACATCCTTAAACCATATTCGCATATGGGGATGTCCAGCTCATGTCTTGTTTAAGGATCCGAATAAGTTGGAAGCACGTTAAGAAGTTTGCATGTTTGTAGGATATCCAAAAGGGACTAAAGGGGGTTATTTTTATAACCCAAAGGAAAATAAAGTCGTGGTTTCAACTAATGCAACTTTCCTTGAGGAGAGTTACATGAACGACTTTAAACCCCGAAGCAAAGTGGTGCTTGAGGAGTTGAGGGGTGATCCGTTTACTCCGGAGGTTCCGAATGAAACCATTCCGATCGGTGTAGAAAAACCAAACAAACCTGAACAACAACCTCAGGGGCTTCGGCGTAGTGGGAGGATCGGGCGTCAACCTGAGAGGTATATGTTCAATGGGGAGGTCTTTTTGGCTGAACCAGATGAACATGACAGGGATCCTTATACTTACGCAGAAGCTATGGAGGATGTTGATTCAAGACTCTGGACAGAGGCCATGAACATTGAGATGAAGTCTATGGAGACTAATCGGGTCTGGGACCTTGTGGATCTTCCCGAAGGGGTAAAACCCATAGGGAGTAAGTGGATCTACAAGAGGAAAAGAGGAGTGGATGGAAAGGTTGAAACCTTTAAGGCCAGACTGGTAGCTAAGGGTTATACACAAAAGGAAGGAATCGATTATGAGGAAACCTTTTCGCCTGTAGCCATGCTTAAGTCCATCCAGATTCTCTTGTCCATAGCTGCCGCTCTCGACTACGAGATTTGGCAGATGGATGTCAAGGCGGCTTTTCTGAATGGCTATCTTGATGAGTCCATTTATATGGAACAACCAGACGGGTTCAAGGTCACGGGTCAAGAGGGTAAGGTTTGTAAGCTGCTAAAGTCAATTTATGGACTTAAGCCGGCTTCTCGTTCTTGGAACATATGATTTGATCAAGTGATCAAGACTTATGGGTTCACACAAAATGTGGATGAACCATGTGTTTACAAACACATTAAGAATGGGAAGATGGTTTTTCTACTACTCTATGTAGATGACATTTTGCTAATTGGCAATGACGTTGGGGCATTGTCATCGGTCAAATTATGGTTGACCAAGCAGTTTGACATGAAGGACTTGGGTGAGGCTAATTTTGTTCTCGGTATCCAGATCTTTCGGGATAGGAAGAACAAAATGATAGCTTTGTCACAGGCCGGCTACATAGATAAAATTCTCAGGAGGTTTGCAATGCAGGATTCCAAGAAAGGTGGGCAACCATCTAGGTCTGGAATTACTCTTTCTAAGAAAGACTCTCCAAAGTCTTATGAAGAAAGAGAATACATGAAGAAGGTGCCTTATGCTTCGGCAGTGGGTAGTCTCATGTATGCCATGCTTTGCACTCGACCGGATATTAGCTATGCGGTCGGGATTGTGACTCGATTTCAGGCGGATCCAGGACCGAACCATTGGGTTGCGGTAAAGCATATTTTCAAGTACCTGAGAAGGACTCGAGGGTATATGCTTGTGTATTCGGGTGAGGATTTAACTCCTCTAGGATACACTGATTCGGATTTTCAATCCTGCCTGGATTCTAGGAAATCGACATCGGGGTTTGTGTTTACTCTGGGTGGCGGTGCCATCAGTTGGAGAAGTGCGAAGCAAGATTGCACTTCGGATTCAATGATGGAGGCCGAGTATGTGGCGGCTAGTGATGCTTCGAAAGAAGCAGTGTGGCTCCGCAAGTTCCTTGGGGATCTTGAGGTAGTTCCTGGTATGGATAAAGCGGTATCACTGTACTGTGATAACAGTGCGGCGGTAGCTAATGCTAAGGAACCAAGATTTCACAAGAAGAGTAAGCATATTGATCGGAAGTATCATGTGATAAAGGACTTCGTTGAGAGCGGGCATGTCACGGTGTGCAAGATCGCGTCAGAGGACAATTTAGCTGATCCATTTACGAAGACACTTTCTGGGAGAGTCTTCGAAAGGCATGTGGAAGCTATGGGGATGCAAAATTTGCAGTATTTACTCACTTAGTGCAAGTGGGAGATTGTTAGACATGTATGCTCTAAGGAGTAAAAATGTAATACGTTTTTGGAGACATTTTTATCAATAAAGAATTTATTCATTTATATATACCAAATATTGTCCTCTTTACGTTCATATTTGTTGAATGTATGATAAGCAAACAGTAGTCTGAGACTATCAGTCTAAACCTTAAGAGTTGGGCATATGATGGGATGATTATGCGGTAGACACGACTCTTAAGGTGATGGTCTAAAATATATGATCCGCAATCGAGGGAATAAAGTTGGGCGCTTTATTCATGTAAAGATTGTTATGTTGTCTATATCCCTTTTGGGAGATGGTTTGTCTTGGCCATCGGAGTTGGACTCCGTGAATAGAAACATTGGCGCGTTGTCATAGGTGACGATGTGTTGGATCGGGACATAAAGTGAATTGATTTGGATTAATAATTCTGTCTTGGCAAATCGATTCACTTTAGACAATCATTTGTATTGTATCTTAATCCTGAGATGAATAATGGGCCCGTTGTCTCGACTTGTGTCTTTTGATGTACCAAAGGGTGACTCCCACATCTCTATAGTGGCATGCATGCCGGTACGTTGGAGGCATGACTCTTGGTAGCGTAGACTTGTTATTCATAGATATGAAATCCATAGCTCCTCTTTAGGAGTAATGATATCCTCTTATATGCGTTGTCCTGTAATTGGAAAACTGGAGCGCTCAACCATTTGGATACATAGGTGTAACCGAATGGTATGCTATCTTTGGATGGTAAGTTTTCTAATGGTGAGACAATGGAACGTAAGATAAAAATAATCGGGAAGGTAAGACAGAACTTGTCCTTAAGCCGATTATGGATGATCATATGGGGATGCGATACACTATGATATGTCATGGAGACTAGGCTACGCGAGCTTCGTAATTCTATAAAGTTCGAGAGTGCAGCTCCAAGCTTTTAGTGGAGTAGTGTTGGAGTTGATAATTGTGAAATGTATATCTGGGATATTGGGTTTCATATTTATCATGAGCTTGAACTTTATAGGTCCATTTTGGTCCCCTTTGCTAGCTCACAAAATCCTGTAACGACACGGCGTGTTTTTCCAATAATTGGTGACTTATGTCGGATTTATCAGATTGGTTTAAAATTTATAAGAATCAAATAATTCATGTCTGTTTATCGGTTGAATTAATTATGTAAGAAATTAGTTCAAGATGAACTTGTTGAATTATGGCGTTCGGATAATTCTTGTCTGTTTATCGGTTGTTTTAATTTTGGACAATTAGAACAAGATAAACTTGTAGAATTATTGTGAATTGATTTATTTTCTTAGAGATTATCTTGATAAAGTTTGTTTTGATCAGATATCTTTTCTATTGGGCTATTTGAATCAAAACTGAGACTTTATCCTTTAGAATCTCGGGTGGAAAATAAAAGATTCGCGGAGATTTTTTCTCGGCAGTTCGGCCTGCCGATCAGAAAGTTCGGCCTGCCGAACTGGCCAGTTCGGCCTGCCTATCACACAGTTCGGCATGCCGACTGCGACAGCTAAGATTACACGTTTTTCACGCGTATCTTATCAGATATTGATCCGAACTTGATTCTGTTTCTTTTTTTGAGACCTAATCTAATATGGACTAACTCCAAGGACCAATAGGTATAAAAAGGGAGTGAGTCTAATGATTTACTGAGATCAATTCGAGAGATTAAGAGTGATACTCTTCTAGTGAGCATCTGAAAACTCCCTGAGAGCTTTTGTTCACAAATCATGAAATTTATGCATATAACATGATCACAAACTTGCAAATTTATGTAAAAACCTCGGCTCTGATGAAAATTTTTAAAATTCCGCTGCGCACTTTGTTTCCAACAGAATAGACAGAACGATTATATGCAAACTCAACATGTTGTAAACAGTCTTCCCATGTTTTAATGTTCTTACTGATGATTGCTCTTAATAAGGTTGACAAAGTCCTATTTACTACCTTAGTTTGACCATCAGTTTGTTGGTGGCAAGTAGTAGAAAACAATAGCTTAGTACCTAACTTACTCCATAAAGTCTTCCAAAAGTAGCTCAAGAACTTAGCAGCTCTATCTGAAACAATTGTCCTAGGCATGCCATGTATTCTCACAATCTCCCTAAAGAACAATTCAACAACATGTGATGCATCATCAGTTTTATGACAGGGAATGAAATGTGCCATCTTAGAAAATCGATCTACAACCACAAACACACTATCCTTCCCACATTTGGTCCTAGGTAAACCTAACACAAAGTCCATTGAAATATTAGTCCAAGGCTCACCAGGAATTGGAAAAGGTGTGTATAAACCATGGGGTTGTGCTCTCGATTTAGCTTGCCTGCACGTGACACATCTACTACATGTCCTTTCAACATTCCTTTTTATGTGTGGCCAAAAGAAGTGTTCCTTGTAAAACAGCTAAAGTTTTAGCAATTCCAAAATGCCCCATCAATCTGCCACCATGGGATTCCCTCACTAGCAAATCTCTTAAAGAACAATTAGTCACACAAAGCTTATTCTCCCGAAACAAAAATCCATAATGTCTATAAAATTTACCCATTGCATTTTTCTCACAAGCTCCATACTCCTCACTAAAATCTTGGTCTAAAGGGTATAAATCCTTAATATGCTCAAAACCAAGCAGTTTAGCGTCAAGGATAGAAAGTAATGCATACCTGCAAGAAAGTGCATCCGCAACAACATTCTCCTTACCTTGCTTGTTTCGGATGACATAAGGAAATGTCTCGATCAATTCCACCCAGCGGGCATGCCTCTTGTTCAACTTTTGTTGTCCCTTCAGATGTTTCAATGACTCGTGATCAGTGTGAATCACAAATTCCTTGGGCCATAGGCAGTGTTGCCAAGTCTTTAATGCTCGAACCAACGCGTACAACTCCTTGTCATAAGTCAGGTAATTTAGTGTTGACCCACTCAATTTTTCATTGAAATATGTGATTGGTCATCCTCCTTGCATCAGCACGACACTTATACCTACACTAGAAGCATCACATTCAATTTTAAATGTTTTAGAAAAATCAGGTAATGCGAGTAAAGGAGCATGAGTAAGCTTATGCTTAGTAAGCTGAAACGCCTTCTCTTGTACCTCTCCCCACTTGAACCCAACATTCTTCTTGATTACTTCTGTGAGTGGTGTAGCCAAAGTACTAAAATCCCTTACAAACCGCCAGTAAAAGCTGGCAAGTCCATGAAAACTCCGTACTTCTCCAATGCTTGTGGGACTTGGCCATTCTTGGATAGCCCTAACCTTTTCTTCGTCAACCTGTATACCTTGAGCACTAACAACAAAACCAAGAAAAACAAGCTTATCCTTGCAAAAGGTACACTTCTTAAGATTAGCATACAACTTTTCCTTCCATAAAACATCTAAAACAAGTTTCAAATGTTCAATATGATCATCCAAATTGCTGTTATAGATAAGGATATTGTCAAAATAAACAACAAAAAATTTCCCAATAAAAGCTCGCAAAACATGGTTCATTAAACGCATAAATGTGCTAGGCGCATTGGTTAAACCGAAAGGCATTACCAACCACTCAAACAAAACTTGTTTTGTTTTGAAAGCCATCTTCCACTCGTCTCCCTCTTTCATGCAAATTTGATGATATCCACTCTTTAGATCAATTTTAGAAAACACACAAGCACCATGCAATTCATCTAACATGTCATTCAAGCGAGGAATGGAATGTCAATACTTTACCATGATGTTGTTGATGGCTTGACAATCAACGCACATCCTCCAAGTCCCATCTTTCTTAGGCACAAGTAAAACTGGTACTGCGCGTGGGCTCATGCTTTCTCTCACGTGTCCTTTCTCCATCAACTCACTTACCTGCCGTTGGAGTTCCTTTATCTCCTTGGGATTACTCCGATAGGCTGGTCGGTTTGGAATTGTAGCTCCAGGTATGAAGTCAATTTGATGTTCAATCCCACAGATTGGAGGTAAACCTTGTGGTGTTTCCTCAGGAAAGATATCATCATATTCCTACAAAAGAGAAACAACAGAACTATGCAAGGTGGAATCAAGATCGTTAGTGTTTAATAACGCCTCCTTGTACATGAGTAAAATCATCGACTGATTAGAAAACAAAGCTCTTCTCACATCACTCTCTCTTGCATAAAAGTTTATTTTTCTCTCTATTTTTACCTCAATGGCCAAATCTTCTTTTGTACTGACTCTCTCAATGTTTTCTCCTTTTCTCTCCTTTTTCTTGGCCCCTCTATCTTTTTTCCCTCTTTGGCTGAACTCTCTCTCTGCACTCTAACACTCATTATTTTCACTCCCTTTCTCTCTCTTTTTCTCATTCTCTCCTTTTTGTTCACTCTCCTTTTGTAACCAAACTTGATCTTCATGAACCTGTTTTGGTGTCATTGGTACAAGAGTGAATGGTCTCTGGTTGTGCACAAGAGAATATTTATTGGAGCAGGCATCATGTTTGACTCGATGATCAAATTGCCATGGTCGACCTAGTAACAAGTGCCTAGCTTCCATTGGAACTACATCGCACAAAACTTCATCTTCATATCTACCAATGTGAAACGAAATTAATGTCTGTTTAGTTACCTTCATTTCACCACTATTATTCAACCATTGCAACTTGTAAGGTTGAGGATGTTTGGTCGTTGGCAGCCCTAATTTGGCAACCATAGTAGTGCTAGCAACGTTCGTACAACTCCCTCCATCTATTATCACACTACATACCTTATTCTGCACATGGCACCTAGTATGAAAAATGTTCTCACGTTGCTCTTCTTCTCCCTATTTGGCTTGTACACTAAGGGCTCATCGAGTGACCAACAATTCACCTTGGACAGCATACTCCTCCTCATCCACGTCCTCCAATGGTGGCATGGAGTCCTCATCCGATTCGTCATCCAGAACAACCTCTTCGTCGTCCCTGCCTTGGCATTTGAAACATTTAATATCACGGTTTTGAGAAGTGGATGAATCATGTTTACCTTGGTTTGAAGGGCTTGCCGTGGCTGGTTTTGGCTCAAACTTTGGCCTAGCGACCGATTTCTCTTCTCTCTTCCCATAATTCGGCTTCCATGAAGAAGGTGCCAAACTAACATTTGCACGTGAGCTACCCCTCCTCTTGAGCTGCCACTCTACTGTGATGGCCATGTGCAACATGTCTTCTAAGTCTACATAGTGTTGCATCTCCACCTTATCTTGAATATCTGGATTTAGCCCTTGCAAAAATCTTGCCATGGTTGCTTCTCAATCTTCTTCAACATTGGCTCATATCATGGCTATTTCCATTTCTTGATAATATTCCTCCACACTCCTGTATCCTTGTCTAAGTCCTTGCAACTTTTTGTACAATTCCCGGTAGTAATGGCTGGGTACAAATCGCTTTCTCATCACTGTTTTCATCTCCTCCCATGTCTCAATTGGGTGTTCTTAGTTTCGTCGCCTATTCATTACCAATTGATCCCACCATACAACCGCATAATCAGAGAACTCAATTGTAGCAAGCTTAACTTTTTTTAACTCTGAATAGTTATGGCAATCAAACACTAGCTCCACTTTCTTCTCCCACTCTAGGTAAGCTCCGGGGTCATTTTTCCCTTGGAATGGCGGAATCTTCATTTTAATACCTCCCATATTATTGTCTTCCCGGTCCCTAGCTTCTCTTTTCCCATTTCCATGCCTAAATATACCCCTATTTATCGGTGGTTCCTCCAACTCTTCTAATTCATCTTCCTCTGAAATATCACATCCACCCCTCCACCTATTTTGAATGTTTTGTGGCTACCTATTACGTGTTTTGGCATCAACCTCATCTAATTTCTCATGAATGGGCTCTAGCGCTTACGTCAACAGCCGTTTCATTTGCCTCATTAATGCTTGCAACTGAAGATTGGGAACGTTTTGTTGTGGAAGATAATCTTTGGCTTCTCTTTCTTGATTCGGATTCATTTTTTTAAACCTGTAAAACAACGTTAGATAATAAGGACCTTACTGCTCTCCCTCATGTGTTTCACTCTATCACTTGGTCACTCAGTTCACTCGAGTTTCACTCGAATAATTGACTTTTACCCTCGAATGTTAGATAATAAAGGACCTTACTTCTTCCTTTGACTTGATCTTGCAAAATTTGAGCTGATTTCAAGCTTGACTCATCTGGATTCTTCTAGAACTTGTATCAAATTGACACACCATTGTGGTTGACGTGGGCCTGGGTCAATGGGCTTGCACAAATTTTCTTGATTCCAGATTTCATGAATCAGCCCATTTAGCAAATTTTCTTAGCTCGGGCTCTTGTGACTGGTCCAATAGGAACTTGTATTGGGTCAACCACCTTCCACGCATTTGAGCTCCCTAAGTCTCCATCAGGTTCTTTGACGAACTACACGAACTCTTCGGATCAATCCGGGCTTTCAACCCGGACTTATCAATCAAGCTTTCCACCTTGATTGTGGCGTCTATGATATTCCAAGGTTCTTGCTTCGATATAAGCAACGGGTCGCGGTGACTTCCATTCAAATCTAAGTAGAAACGGTCTTGGTGCCTTTTTTATTGATAACGGGTTTCGTCAGTATATTGGCGAGGTTCTTATCAGGGCTTTTTTAAAAAAATTAAAAGTAATTTTTAGTTGAAATTTGATTTTATTTTTATGTCATTTGTAATTTCAAGTTGAAATATAACAAATACAAATTTATTTTCCCTATAATTTAAAAAGAAAGAAGTCATTTTAATTGGAGTTTCTATCTGCGCAAAATCAAAGATAAATAAACATCTACTTATTGTTATTTGTTAAATGTACTTTTCAAGGAGAATCTATAAGAGCCATATGCTTAAAAAATGACTATGGCAAAAGTTAATTTATTCCATCAAACAAAAGGCAACAAAAAAGTTATTGGAATATTTTTATTCACTTTTAAGTATGATAATGCCTAAAATTAAGCCATCATCAATTTGAGGGGTAAAAAGTTATCATCAATCCAACGTCCAATAACCATTTCACTCTCCAAAACTTTTGGTTACTTAGTTTATTCTTTTTTGCAGAACTTTAAATAACTGTGGTAATGATTTCTTCTTTGTAACATAACATTATCATGACATATACCAAATGTGAATATTTGTTGGAGGTGCTTATAAGAGAGTTTCTTCTGTGGGAATCCTATCGATGGTGCATGTTTTTTGAAATTGTTAGATTTTGTTAAAATTATTTTTCTGTAAATCTAACGGCTGAAAGACATATATCAACTAGTAGATATCCTTTTCTGGTCTCACAGTAGAAATTGTCGTGCTTATAACTAATAGGGTGTTTAGGAAGTGTGGTTAGAATTGAAACTTTTCAAGTGAAAACTGTAGCATATGAAAGTTTTATATTATAGCTTATTTTTTCTTATCACTATACTATGTAAGAGCTTTATACCGTAATAACTAAAAATTTTGATAAGAATTAATTTTGTCCAACGCTACATAAATAGTGATTATGGAAACTCATGAAAAATGCCTTAAGGTCATTAATAACTTAGTGCTTACACGTGAATAATACAGCAAGCCGATTATGATGATAACCATTTTAAAAAAATAAAAAAATAATAAAGAAATTAGGTTGTGTGACTTTTTAATAGATTCTTTAAAATCAATGACCATATTTTTTAATTGCAATAAATGATGCTAATAATGACGATGACGATGGTCATGATAAATCATCCCATTTATTTAACACTTAGGGCTTGTTTGGCATTGCTTTTGGAATTTGTTTTTATCTTCTACAACTGCCGACAACAATTTAACCTAAACCCTAGGCTAGGGGTTGCTTTTTTACAATAGCTTCTGTTTCTATAATTTAAAATTAGAAAAATATCCTTGAAAATAAAACACAATTATTAAGCTAAAAGACTTTTGATGGCTCCAAAAAATGATATTATGATAAGAAGTCAGATGTAGATTTTTTTTTTCTTTTTAACGTTGTTGGGTTGCAATTTTTTTCCTTCTTCCATCATATTTTTGTTTTCTTTAAAGGCCATCTTTTATAAGCCAGTTTTACATTTCTTTTTTTTGCTTTATTAATTTCTGTAAGTTTTTTATTAATATTTTCTTAATAAGCAATTTTTGTAAATACTTTAATGTACCAATATTATATACGTTAACCTTAAAATTAAAAATTAATTAAAAACTAAAAATATAAATATGCTTAGTAAAATATATCTATTTTTACAATAATATATTTCTACAGTAATTTTATATGTAGCAGCTTATCAAATACCTATAATTTTACTTCTAGTTCTTACAACGGCTTTTAAAAAAATTTACCAAATGCCTACTTTCTTCTGGTCTATAACACAACACAGTATAAACAATAGCACAACAATGTGAATCTAATCCTTGCTCGTGAATAAGGCAGTTAGAAAGTGATAATAATAAATATAATAAATCATCCCCTTTTTCTTATTGCTTAACGGACACAAATGGCCATAAATAATTTATATATAAACTCTTCTTTAGCTAGGGTCACTGCCTTTACTTCTCTTCTAATTCTTTCTCTCAGAAGCTAACCAGATTACCCAGACAATGAATGTAATACCCCTCAAGCTAACTAATAAGCTCGTGAAAAGCCTATTTAGTTAGGATAATTTCATTTTACATTATAAATGTTATAGTTTACTTAAAATCTTCATTACATTATAGAAGAGTTTTGAAACTGTTGTTTCATTCATTTCCTTATTTACATCATATACAGCATTTCAAAATAAGATGTGCAATATACTGTCACATCTAGAGTTAGTAACATATCTATTTACAAAACCATAACAGAGCTGCTAAGTTTGACAAAATAGAGTTCCAAAATAAGTTTCTAAAGTTGATCTAAAACATGGCATATGAACAAATCTCTGTTGGACAGCTCTGGATACTTAGTCAACCCTTAACCCTATACACCCTCACCAGTATCATAAGAACTATAATGAGCTAAAAGCTCAGTGAGCAAAAACTAATGCATGAACATGAACATTGAATGAGAATGCAATCAGACATTTTCTTTTAGCAATTTTCTTTCAACAATTCTCTCTTCTTTTGAGTACCCTTAGAGTGTGGTACTTAATTTGTAATGATAGGCTATAGTTTTTGAAACCTGTTCATCATTTTGGCCAATGTAATAATAATATGGGGTTTCCATCTTGGTCTTTAGACCTCAGTATTTGCCATATTCAGTCTTAGTCTTTGTGGCTTTTCTTATCTTGGTTTTTTAACCCAAAATTATTCACCACTCTTTGTTGGGTCTGTCGGTCCTACTCGAGTCCCATGCTTACTCAACCACCAATTAATCGCCAAACCCACATTTTAGTTAAAAATCTCATAAACTTTTTGATCATATCACATGTTCTAATATAAATGTCATGATGAGGACATCGTTAGCACAAGCAAGAGCATGTGGGATGAGACATATTCAGATCCAATTCAAGTTCCCATTGGTCCAGTTACGAGAGCACGTGTGAAGAAGTTCAAAGAAACGCTTATTGGGCTGATACAAGCAACTTGGGCTCAAGCTATTACATGGAGGCCCATTGAGGGAATTGCTGTTGGAAACAAAGTGCGCAGCAGAATTTTAAAAATTTTCCATCAAAGTAATTTCCAAAACACAAGTTTGACATTTTATATGTATAAATTAGATAGATCTTACTAACCTTTGTGTGAAGATCCTCCGCAGCCTGGTGAAGAGAAGTAACATTCTAGAAGAGCCTCAACCAACTGGTCTTCTTTGCTATTCTCTATCCACAACCGGAGTGAGTGTGGGCTCACACGTTTCAGGTTCGTCCATCGGTGACTCTCCTTCCAACCAATAGAGAGAACCCAAAGATAGTGTTCGTGATTTGTGAACAAAAGCTCTCAGGGAGTTTTTAGATGCTCACTAGAAGAGTATCACTCTTAATCTCTCAAATTGATCTAAGTAAATCATGAGACTCACTCCCTTTTTATACCTATTGGTCCTGGGGTCAGTCCATATCAGATTAGGTCTCAAAAACTTGAAACAGAATCAAGTTCGGATCAATATCTGATAAGATCTGCGTAAAAATGCGTAATCTTATCTTCGCTGATCGGCAGGCCGAACATTCTGATCGGCAGGCCGAACACGTCATCCGGCAGGCCAAACTCCTGAGAAAAAATCTCCGCGAATCTTTTATTTTCCACCCAAGATTCTAAAGGATAAAGTCTTAGTTTTGATTCAAATAACCCAATAGAGAAGATATGTAATCAAAACAAACTTTATCAAGATAATCTCTAAGAAAATAAATCAATTGACAATAATTCTACAAGTTTATCTTGTTCTAATTTGTCCAAAATTAAATCAACCGATAAACAGACAAGAATTATCTGATCGCAATAATTCAACAAGTTTATCTTGAACTAATTTCTTACAAAATTAATTCAACCAATAAACAGACATGAATTATTTGATTCTTACAAATTTTAAACCAATCTAATAAATCCGACATAAGTCACCAATTATTGGAAAAGCACGCCGTGTCGTTACAGGATTTTGTGAGCTAGCAAAGGGGACCAAAATGGACCTATAAAGTTCAAGCTTGTGATAATTATGAAACCCAATATCCCATATATACATTTCACAATTATCAACTCCAACACTACTCCACTAAAAGCTTGGAGCTGCACTCTCAAACTTTATAGAATTACGAGGCTCGTGTAGCCAAGTCTCCATGACATATCATAGTACATCGTATCCCCATATGATAATTCATAATCGATTTAAGGACAAGTTCTGTCTTACCTTCCCGATTATTTTTATCTTACGTTCCATTGTCTCACCATTAGAAAACTTACCATCCAAAGATAGTATACCTATTTGGTTACACCTATGTTAGGTGTAACCAAATGGTTGAGCGCTCCAGTTTTCCAATTACAGGACAACGCATATAAGAGGATATCATTACTCCTAAAGAGGAGCTATGGATTCCATATCTATGAATAACAAGTCTACGCTATCAAGAGTCATGCCTCCAACGTACCGGCATGCATACCACTATAGAGATGTGGGAGTCACCCATTGGTACATCAAAAGACACAAGTTGAGACAACGGTTCCACTATTCATATCAGGATTAAGATACAATATAAATGACTGTCTAAAGTCAATCGATTTGCCAAGACAGAATTATTAATCCAAATCAATTCACTTTATGTCCTGATCCAACACATCGTCACCTATGACAACGTGCCAATGTTTATATTCATGGAGTCCAACTCCGATGGTCAAGACAAACCATCTCCCATAAGGGATATAGACAACATAACAATCTCTACATGAATAAAGCGCCCAACTTTATTCCCTCGATTGCGGATCATATGTTTTAGACCATCACCTTAAGAATCGTGTCTACCGCATAATCATCCCATCATATGCCCAATTCTTAAGGTTTAGACTGACAGTCTTAGACTACTGTTTGTTTATCATACATTCAACAAATATGAATGTAAAGAGGACAAGATTTGGAATATATAAATGAATAAATTCTTTATTGATAAAAATGTCTCCAAAAACGTATTACATTTTTACTGTTTAGGGCATACATGTCTAACAATCTCCCACTTGCACTAAGTGAGTAAATACTGCAAATTTCGCATCCCCATAGCTTCCACATGCGTCTCGAAGACTCTCCCAGTAAGTGTCTTCGTAAATGGATCAGCTAAATTGTCCTCTGATGCGATCTTGCACACCGTGACATGCCCGCCCTCAACGAAGTCCATTATCACGTGATACTTCCGATCAATATGCTTACTCTTCTTGTGAAATCTTGGTTCCTTAGCATTGGCTACCACCGCACTGTTATCACAGTACAGTGATACCACCTTATCCATACCAGGAACTACCTCAAGATCCCTAAGGAACTTGCGGAGCCACACTGCTTCTTTGAAAGCATCACTAGCCGCCACATACTAGGCCTCCATCGTTGAATCCAAAGTGCAATCTTGCTTCGCACTTCTCCAACTGATGGCACCGCCACCCAGAGTAAACACAAACGCAGAAGTCGATTTCCTAGAATCCAGACAAGATTGAAAATCTGAATCAATGTATCCTAGAGGAGTCAAGTCCTCACCCGAATACACAAGCATATTCCCTCCAGTCCTTCTCAGGTACTTGAAAATATGCTTTACCGCAACCCAATGGTTCGGCCCTGGATCTGCCTAAAATTGACTTACAATCCCGACCGCATAGCTAATATCCGGTCGTGTGCAAAGCATGGCATACATGAGACTACCCACTATCGAAGCATAAGACACCTTCTTCATGTATTCTCTTTCTTCATAAGACTTTGGAGAATCTTTCTTAGAAAGAGTAATTCCAGACCTAGATGGTTGCCCACCTTTCTTGGAATCCTGCATTGCAAACCTCCTGAGAATGTTATCTATGTAGCTGGCCTGTGACAAAGCTATCATTTTGTTCTTCCTATCCCGAAAGATCTGGATACCGAGAACAAAATTAGCCTCACCCAAGTCCTTCATGTCAAACTGCTTGGTCAACCATAATTTGACGGATGACAACGCCCCAACGTCATTGCCAATTAGCAGAATGTCATCTACATAGAGCAGTAGAAAAACCACCTTCCCATCCTTAATGTGTTTGTAAACACATGGTTCATCCACATTTTGTGAGAACCCATAAGTCTTGATCACTTGATCAAATCTTATGTTCCAAGAACAAGAAGCCTGCTTAAGTCCATAAATAGACTTTAGCAGCTTACAAACCTTACCCTCTTGACCCGCGACCTTGAACCAGTCTGGTTGTTCCATATAAATGGACTCATCAAGATAGCCATTCAGAAAAGCCGTCTTGACATCCATCTATCTGTTAGACATGTATGCTCTAAGGAGTAAAAATGTAATACGTTTTTGGAGACATTTTTATCAATAAAGAATTTATTCATTTATATATACCAAATATTGTCCTCCTTACGTTCATATTTGTTGAATGTATGATAAGCAAACAGTAGTCTGAGACTGTCAGTCTAAACCTTAAGAGTTGGGCATATGATGGGATGATTATGCGGTAGACACGACTCTTAAGGTGATGGTCTAAAATATATGATCCGCAATCGAGGGAATAAAGTTGGGCGCTTTATTCATGTAAAGATTGTTATGTTGTCTATATCCCTTTTGGGAGATGGTTTGTCTTGGCCATCGGAGTTGGACTCCGTGAATAGAAACATTGGCGCGTTGTCATAGGTGACGATGTGTTGGATCGGGACATAAAGTGAATTGATTTGGATTAATAATTCTGTCTTGTCAAATTGATTCACTTTAGACAATCATTTGTATTGTATCTTAATCCTGAGATGAATAATGGGCCCGTTGTCTCGACTTGTGTCTTTTGATGTACCAATGGGTGACTCCCACATCTCTATAGTGGCATGCATGCCGGTACGTTGGAGGCATGACTCTTGGTAGCGTAGACTTGTTATTCATAGATATGGAATCCATAGCTCCTCTTTAGGAGTAATGATATCCTCTTATATGCGTTGTCCTGTAATTGGAAAACTGGAGCGCTCAACCATTTGGATACATAGGTGTAACCGAATGGTATACTATCTTTGGATGGTAAGTTTTCTAATGGTGAGACAATGGAATGTAAGATAAAAATAATCGGGAAGGTAAGACAGAACTTGTCCTTAAGCCGATTATGGATGATCATATGGGGATACGAACACTATGATACGAACACTATTAAATAATTATTCGGAGAAGACGGAACGAGAAGTCGGATCTTGAAGATAGATGATGGCGCCTCCAGGTATTTCCTGAGTCTCTAATTTTATGTTTTTGAATTGTTGAAAATAAAATTGATGAATTGCATTAAAATTGTATTTTCTGGATTGAGGGTTTTCTGCTCGGTCGGCATGCCGGACCTCACAGTTCGGCAGGCCGAAGGTCACAGATCGGCAGGCCGGACGTACGGTCCGGCAGGCTGACAGTGGGGTAGAAATTTTGGTGCTCTGCCGGCAGGCCAAACCTTCATGTTCGGCAGGCCGAACCACCATGATCGGCAGACCGATCACCCAGATCGGCCTGCCGACCGAGAGCTGCCAGGCGTCCAGAAAAGGTGCGATTTTTTCAGTGCAGTTTTAATTTTATTTTTGGGACGATTCTGAGAAACATTAAATTTGGATATGACCGGAAATATGAAGTGTTCGATTCATACGGGATTGAGGACTTGAAGATGGATATTACATGAAGAAGGATACAGCTTAAGGATTCAAGGATGAAGAATCGATAAATGTCTCGATTATTCTCTTGTAATCTTATTTTTTCTATTCTCTAGGGTGGAACCATAATATTACGGTTATTATTATTATGCTTGTAGCTTTGCTTGATTGCTTTGCTTGTCTGCATTATAATATGATTTACCATGTATATTGATAACATGTCATATAGAATAGGGAGTGCCACTCATATTAAAATTGTTCATGCATGATTTTTTAAAATAAAACCTTGACTTCAAAAGATTGAGTGGGAGAAGGTTTTCAAAAAGAGAACCTAAGGCCTCCATCGTTGGTCCATAGGAAGAACATGGTGGTCCCAACCCCTAGGAAGGGATTTCTATCATGTACCAGATTGGATCTCTGAAAGGATAAGGTATTTTAGTATGATTTATGGTTGCACACCCCTAGGTGGTGATTATAAATCATGGATAAAATATTAAAACGGTGGTTATACACTCACGTTAACTTTATTATTAACCTCCCCTAGGAGCTCTGTTAATAAAATTAATGGCCAAAGAAACGATTATTAGTATATGCTGGATCATACGGGTCCTGGATGGCATATATTAATCAGGAGGGGATCCGTGTTCCTGATTGAATTTGGCATGACTCCCCTAGGAGCTTGATAAATTCTGAGTTGGGAATTATCGTTGTAAGGTTGTGATATTTTCAAGGTTTTGACACATAAACACATTTGTATGATTTTACATGATTGTGTTAACTTACTAAATTATTATATATGTTTGCTTATGTTTGGTATATGATTCTTTATTGTAGATTGAAAATGTCTAAAAACGCTTTATCATCGATACTTGACAAAAACCAATTAACCGGTGAGAACTATAATGATTGGAAACGGAACCTGGACATCGTCCTTTCCTTTGAGAAACTGAAATATGTTCTGACAACTCCTTGTCCTCCCGAGCCTACGGGAGACTCAAGTAATGAGCAATTCCAAGCGTACGAACGCTGGAAAGATGCTAATGATCAGGCCCGCTGCTATGTTATGGCTAGCATGAATAACGTGCTGCAGGCTCAACATCAGGATTATGAGACTGCGAAGCAGATCTTGGATAATCTTGAGGACATGTTTGGAGGCCAGGCCATAACAAAGCGGCAAGGGGCGCTTCGGAAACTCTTAAACTGTAGACAGAGACCGGGGACATCTGTAAAGGAGCACATGATGTTGGTCATGGGTTACCTCGCTGAGGCTCAAACCAATGGAGCCGACATCGATGCTGAAACTCAGATGACTATGGTCTTTGAGACTCTGTCTAAGGAATTTATTCCGTTTAGAGCTACTTTTAATCTAAGCAATAGACGGGATATGACCTTGACAGAACTGATGAAACAGTTACAAGAGTTTGAACTGCTGATCAGGGAGTCTCCTGCTGGTGGAGAGGCCAATATGGTAGCTGCTTCTGGTTCCAATCCTAACTCTGGGAATGGAAAGAAACAACGGGCCAAGAGTGGGAAGTCTTCTATTCCTATTGCTACCAAGAGCAAGAAGAAGAAGAAGAAGAACCCAAAGAAGCTTAAGTGCTTCTTTTGTGGTAAGGTCGGGCATATAAAGAAGCATTGCAAGGACTTCCTTTCCAAGGGAGGTAGGTGTGATCTTCTATATTTAGAAACTTGTTTGGTTGAGGAATCCAGTGACATTTGGGTCATAGATTCCGGTGCAACTAATCATGTTTGTGTTTCTCTGCAGGGATTCAAAGAAACGAGAAGTCTACTTCGTGAAGACTTAACGCTTCGGATGGGCGATGGATCCTTGGTCTCAGCGGAAGCAGTGGGAGATGTCCATCTTTATTTTGATAATTATAGGAGTTTAATTTTGCGAGATTGTTTTTATGTTCCTAAATTTAAAAGGAATTTAATTTCTGTATCTTCTTTATTTAAAGACTCCTACGTGGTATCTTTTAATGAAAAAGTGGTGATTCGTAAAAACAAATCTTTTATCTGTTGTGGATGGATGCAAAATAATCTATATTTTATCAAACCTAAGATGGACCTATTGCTTAATGCTGAGATAAATGATAATAACTCAAAAAGACTTAAAACTTCTCACTCTAATAAGACTTATCTTTGGCATTTGCGCCTTGGCCATATTAACCTAAATAGGATTCAAAGGTTGGTAAGGGATGGACCTTTAAGTCACTTAAAGGTGGAATCTATACCTCAATGTGAGTCTTGTTTGGAGGGTAAAATGACCAAAAGACCATACGGGTCTAAGGGCAATAGGGCCGAAGGGGTTCTAGAACTTGTGCATAGTGATGTTTGCGGACCGATGAACATCCGGGCACGAGGAGGGTATGAGTACTTCGTTACTTTTATTGACGATTACTCTAGATATGGGTATGTGTATCTAATGCACCACAAAAGCGAAACTTATGATAAATTCAGGGAGTTTCGGGCTGAAGTGGAAAAGCAATTGGGTAGACCCATAAAGGCACTTCGATCAGATCGAGGTGGAGAATACCTTTCTGATGAGTTCTTGGGACACTTGTTAGAGAATGGGATTTTATCCCATTTGACTGCGCCGGGTACTCCGCAGCAGAATGGCGTAGCAGAGAGAAGGAATAGGACTTTGTTGGACATGATTCGGTCCATGATGAGTTATTCATCATTGCCTTTATCCTTTTGGGGATATGCACTACAAACCGCATGTTATCTTTTGAACAATGTGCCTTCAAAATCGGTCCCTAAAACTCCTCACGAGTTGTGGACAAGATGGAAGACATCCTTAAACCATATTCGCATATGGGGATGTCCAGCTCATGTCCTGTTTAAGGATCCGAATAAGTTGGAAGCACGTTCAGAAGTTTGCGTGTTTGTAGGATATCCAAAAGGGACTAAAGGGGGTTATTTTTATAACCCAAAGGAAAATAAAGTCGTGGTTTCAACTAATGCAACTTTCCTTGAGGAGAGTTACATGAACGACTTTAAACCTCAAAGCAAAGTGGTGCTTGAGGAGTTGAGGGGTAATCTGTTTACTCCGGAGGTTCCGAACGAAACCATTCCGATCGGTGTAGAAAAACCAAACAAACCTGAACAACAACCTCAGGGGCTTCGGCGTAGTGGGAGGATCGGGCGTCAACCTGAGAGGTATATGTTCAATGGGGAGGTCTTTTTGGCTGAACCGGATGAACATGACAGGGATCCTTATACTTACGCAGAAGCTATGGAGGATGTTGATTCAAGACTCTGGACAGAGGCCATGAACATTGAGATGAAGTCTATGGAGACTAATCGGGTCTGGGAGCTTGTGGATCTTCCCGAAGGGGTAAAACCCATAGGGTGTAAGTGGATCTACAAGAGGAAAAGAGGAGTGGATGGAAAGGTCGAAACCTTTAAGGCTAGACTGGTAGCTAAGGGTTATACGCAAAAGGAAGGAATCGATTATGAGGAAACCTTTTCGCCTGTAGCCATGCTAAAGTCCATCCGGATTCTCTTGTCCATAGCTGTCGCTCTCGACTACGAGATTTGGCAGATGGATGTCAAGACGGCTTTTCTGAATGGCTATCTTGATGAGTCCATTTATATGGAACAACCAGACGGGTTCAAGGTCACGGGTGAAGAGGGTAAGGTTTGTAAGTTGCGAAAGTCTATTTATGGACTTAAGCAGGCTTCTCGTTCTTGGAACATAAGATTTGATCAAGTGATCAAGACTTATGGGTTCTCACAAAATGTGGATGAACCATGTGTTTACAAACACATTAAGAATGGGAAGGTGGTTTTTCTACTACTCTATGTAGATGACATTCTGCTAATTGGCAATGACGTTGGGGCGTTGTCATCGGTCAAATTATGGTTGACCAAGCAGTTTGACATGAAGGACTTGGGTGAGGCTAATTTTGTTCTCGGTATCCAGATCTTTCGGGATAGGAAGAACAAAATGATAGCTTTGTCACAGGCCAGGTACATAGATAAAATTCTCAGGAGGTTTGCAATGCAGGATTCCAAGAAAGGTGGGCAACCATCTAGGTCTGGAATTACTCTTTCTAAGAAAGACTCTCCAAAGTCTTATGAAGAAAGAGAATACATGAAGAAGGTGCCTTATGCTTCGGCAGTAGGTAGTCTCATGTATGCCATGCTTTGCACTCGACCGGATATTAGCTATGCGGTCGGGATTGTGAGTCGATTTCAGGCGGATCCAGGACCAAACCATTGGGTTGCGGTAAAGCATATTTTCAAGTACCTGAGAAGGACTCGAGGGTATATGCTTGTGTATTCGGGTGAGGATTTAACTCCTCTAGGATACACTGATTCGGATTTTCAATCCTGCCTGGATTCTAGGAAATCGACTTCAGGGTTTGTGTTTACTCTAGGTGGCGGTGCCATCAGTTGGAGAAGTGCGAAGCAAGATTGCACTTCGGATTCAACGATGGAGGCCGAGTATGTGGCGGCTAGTGATGCTTCGAAAGAAGCAGTGTG
Organism: Artocarpus heterophyllus; assembly: GCA_025403435.1. Classification (NCBI taxonomy): domain Eukaryota; kingdom Viridiplantae; phylum Streptophyta; class Magnoliopsida; order Rosales; family Moraceae; genus Artocarpus; species Artocarpus heterophyllus. The sequence goes on from CM046339.1 coordinate 8,232,003, forward strand.
GCTCCGCAAGTTCCTTGGGGATCTTGAGGTAGTTCCTGGTATGCATAAAGCGGTATCACTGTACTGTGATAACAGTGCGGCGGTAGCTAATGCTAAGGAACCAAGATTTCACAAGAAGAGTAAGCATATTGATCGGAAGTATCATGTGATAAAGGACTTCGTTGAGAGCGGGCATGTCACGGTGTGCAAGATCGCGTCAGAGGACAATTTAGCTGATCCATTTACGAAGACACTTTCTGGGAGAGTCTTCGAAAGGCATGTGGAAGCTATGGGGATGCGAAATTTGCAGTATTTACTCACTTAGTGCAAGTGGGAGATTGTTAGACATGTATGCTCTAAGGAGTAAAAATGTAATACGTTTTTGGAGACATTTTTATCAATAAAGAATTTATTCATTTATATATACCAAATATTGTCCTCTTTACGTTCATATTTGTTGAATGTATGATAAGCAAACAGTAGTCTGAGACTGTCAGTCTAAACCTTAAGAGTTGGGCATATGATGGGATGATTATGCGGTAGACACGACTCTTAAGGTGATGGTCTAAAATATATGATCCGCAATCGAGGGAATAAAGTTGGGCGCTTTATTCATGTAAAGATTGTTATGTTGTCTATATCCCTTTTGGGAGATGGTTTGTCTTGGCCATCGGAGTTGGACTCCGTGAATAGAAACATTGGCGCGTTGTCATAGGTGACGATGTGTTGGATCGGGACATAAAGTGAATTGATTTGGATTAATAATTCTGTCTTGTCAAATTGATTCACTTTAGACAATCATTTGTATTGTATCTTAATCCTGAGATGAAAAATGGGCCCGTTGTCTCGACTTGTGTCTTTTGATGTACCAATGGGTGACTCCCACATCTCTATAGTGGCATGCATGCCGGTACGTTGGAGGCATGACTCTTGGTAGCGTAGACTTGTTATTCATAGATATGGAATCCATAGCTCCTCTTTAGGAGTAATGATATCCTCTTATATGCGTTGTCCTGTAATTGGAAAACTGGAGCGCTCAACCATTTGGTTACACCTAACATAGGTGTAACCAAATAGGTATACTATCTTTGGATGGTAAGTTTTCTAATGGTGAGACAATGGAACGTAAGATAAAAATAATCGGGAAGGTAAGACAGAACTTGTCCTTAAATCGATTATGAATTATCATATGGGGATACGATGTACTATGATATGTCATGGAGACTTGGCTACACGAGCCTCGTAATTCTATAAAGTTTGAGAGTGCAGCTCCAAGCTTTTAGTGGAGTAGTGTTGGAGTTGATAATTGTGAAATGTATATATGGGATATTGGGTTTCATAATTATCACAAGCTTGAACTTTATAGGTCCATTTTGGTCCCCTTTGCTAGCTCACAAAATCCTGTAACGACACGGCGTGCTTTTCCAATAATTGGTGACTTATGTCGGATTTATCAGATTGGTTTAAAATTTATAAGAATCAAATAATTCATGTCTGTTTATCGGTTGAATTAATTATGTAAGAAATTAGTTCAAGATGAACTTGTTGAATTATGGCGTTCGGATAATTCTTGTCTGTTTATCGGTTGTTTTAATTTTGGACAATTAGAACAAGATAAACTTGTAGAATTATTGTGAATTGATTTATTTTCTTAGAGATTATCTTGATAAAGTTTGTTTTGATCAGATATCTTTTCTATTGGGCTATTTGAATCAAAACTGAGACTTTATCCTTTAGAATCTCGGGTGGAAAATAAAAGATTCGCGGAGATTTTTTCTCGGCAGTTCGGCCTGCCGATCAGAAAGTTCGGCCTGCCGAACTGGCCAGTTCGGCCTGCCTATCTCACAGTTCGGCATGCCGACCGCGACAGCTAAGATTACGCGTTTTTCACGCGTATCTTATCAGATATTGATCCGAACTTGATTCTATTTCGATTTTTGAGACCTAATCTGATATGGACTGACCCCAAGGACCAATAGGTATAAAAAGGGAGTGAGTCTAATGATTTACTCAGATCAATTTGAGAGATTAAGAGTGATACTCTTCTAGTGAGCATCTGAAAACTCCCTGAGAGCTTTTGTTCACAAATCACGAACACTAGATTTGGGTTCTCTCTATTGGTTGGAAGGAGAGTCACCGGTGGAAGAGCTGTACGTGTGAGCCCACACTCACTCCGGTTGTGGATAGAGAATAGCAAAGAAGACCAGTTGGTTGAGGCTCTTCTGGAACGTTACTTCTCTACACAGGTCGCGGAGGTTCTTCGGCATACTGAGGTTAGTAAGATCTGTTTAATTTATACGTATAACATGTCAAACTTGTGTTTTGGAAAATACTCTGATGAAAAAATTTTTAAAATTCCGCTGCGCACTTTGTTTCCAACACTATCAAATCTCGTAGTCGAGAGCGGCAGCTATGGACAAGAGAATCTGGATGGACTTAAGCATGGCTACAGGTGAAAAGGTTTCCTCCTAATCGATTCCTTCCTTTTGCGTATAACCCTTAGCTACCAGTCTAGCCTTAAAGGTTTTGACCTTTCCATCCACTCCTCTTTTCCTCTTGTAGATCCACTTACACCCTATGGGTTTTACCCCTTCGGGAAGATCCACAAGCTCCCAGACCCGATTAGTCTCCATATACTTCATCTCTATGTTCATGGCCTCTGTCCAGAGTCTTGAATCAACATCCTCCATAGTTTCTACGTAAGTATAAGGATCCCTCTCATGTTCATCCGGTTCAGCCAAGAAGACCTCCCCATTGAACATATACCTCTCAGGTTGACGCCCAATCCTCCCACTACGCCGAAGCCCCTGAGGTTGTTGTTCAAGTTTGTTTGGTTTTTCTACACCGATCGGAATGGTTTCATTCGAAACCTCCAGAGTGAACGGATCACCCCTTAACTCCTCAAGCACCACTTTGCTTTGAGGTTTAAAGTCATCCATGTAACTCTCCTTAAGGAAAGTTGCATTAGTTGAAACCACGACTTTATTTTCCTTTGGGTTATAAAAATAACCCCCTTTAGTCCCTTTTGGATATCCTGCAAACACACAAACTTCCGAACATGCTTCCAACTTGTTCGGATCCTTAAACAGGACATGAGCCGGACATCCCCATATGTAAATATGGTTTAAGGATGTCTTCCGTCTTGTCCACAACTCATGAGGAGTTTTAGGGACCGATTTTGAAGGCACATTGTTCAAAAGATAACATGTGGTTTGTAGTGCATATCCCCAAAAGGATAAAGGCAATGATGAATAACTCATAATGGACCTAATCATGTCCAACAAAGTCCTATTTCATCTCTCCGCTATGCCATTCTGCTGCGGAGTGCCCGGCGCAGTCAAATGGGATAAAATCCCATTCTCTAACAAGTGTCCCAAGAACTCATCAGAAAGGTATTCCCCACCTCGATCAGATCGAAGTGCCTTTATGGGCCTACCCAATTCCTTTTCCACTTCAGCCTGAAACTCCCTGAACTTATAATAAGTTTCTCTTTTATGGTGCATTAGGTACACATACCCATATCTTGAGTAATCGTCAATAAAAGTGATGAAATACTCATACCATCCTCGTGCCCGGATGTTCATCGGTCCGCAAACATCACTATGCACAAGTTCTAGAACCCCTTTGGCCCTATTGCCCTTAGACCCGTATGGTCTTTTGGTCATTTTACCCTCCAAACAAGACTCACATTGAGGTATAGATTCCACCTTTAAGTGACTTAAAGGTCCATCCCATACCAACCTTTGAATCCTATTCAGGTTAATATGGCCAAGGCGCAAATGCTAAAGATAAGTCTTATTAGAGTGAGAAGTTTTAAGTCTTTTTGAGTTATTATCATTTATCTCAGCATTAAGCAATAAGTCCATCTTAGGTTTGATAAAATATAGATTATTTTGCATCCATCCAGAACAGATAAAAGATTTGTTTTTATGAATCACCACTTTTTCATTAAAAGATACCACGTAGGAGTCTTTAAATAAAGAAGATACAGAAATTAAATTCCTTTTAAATTTAGGAACATAAAAACAATCTCGCAAAATTAAATTCCTATAATTATCAAAATAAAGATGGACATCTCCCACTGCTTCCGCTGAGACCAAGGATCCATCGTCCATCCGAAACGTTAAGTCTTCACGAAGTAGACTTCGCGTTTCTTTGAATCCCTACAGAGAAACACAAACATGATTAGTTGCACCGGAATCTATGACCCAGATGTCACTGGATTTCTCAACCAATCAAGTTTCTAAATATAGAAGATCACACCTACCTCCCTTGGAAAGGAAGTCCTTGCAATGCTTCTTTATATGTCCGACCTTACTACAGAAGAAGCACTTAAGCTTCTTTGGGTTCTTCTTCTTCTTCTTCTTGCTATTGGTTGCAGGAGGAATAGAAGACTTCCCACTCTTGGCCCGTTGCCTCTTTCCATTCCCAGAGTTAGGATTGGAACCAGAAGTAGCTACCATATTGGCCTCACCACCAGCAGGAGACTCCCTGATTAGCAGTTTAAAGTCCTGTAACTGTTTCATCAGTTCTGTCAAGGTCATATCCCATTTATTGCTTAAATTAAAAGTAGCTCTAAACCGAATAAATTCCTTAGACAAAGTCTCAAAGACCATAGTCATCTGAGTTTCAGCATCGATGTCGGCTCCATTGGTTTGAGCCTCAGTGAGATAACCCATGACCAACATCATGTGCTCTTTTACAGATGTCCCCGGTCTCTGTCTACAGTTTAAGAGTTTTTGAAGCGCCCCTTGCCGCTTTGTTATGGCTTGGCCTCCAAACATGTCCTCAAGATTATACAAGATCTGCTTCGCAGTCTCATAATCCTGATGTTGAGCCTGCAGCACATTGTTCATGCTAGCCATAACATAGTAGCGGGCCTGATCATTAGCATCTTTCCAGCGGTCATACGCTTGGAATTGCTCATTACTTGAGTCTCCCATAGGCTCGGGAGGACAAGGAGTTGTCAGAACATATTTTAGTTTCTCAAAGGAAAGGACGATGTCCAGGTTTCGTTTCTAATCGTTATAATTCTCACCGGTTATTGATTTTTGTCAAGTATCGATGATAAAGCGTTTTTAGACATTTTCAATCTACAATAAAGAATCATATACCAAACATAAGCAAACATATATAATAATTTAGTAAGATAACACAATCATGTAAAATCATACAAATGTGTTTATGTGTCAAAACCTTGAAAATATCACAACCTTACAATGATAATCCCCAACTCAGAATTCAACAAGCTCCTAGGGGAGTCATGCTAAATTCAATCAGGAACACGGATCCCCTCCTGATTAATATATGCCATCCAGGACCCGTATGATCCAGCATATACTAATAATCGTTTCTTTGGCCATTAATTTTATTAACAGAGCTCCTAGGGGAGGTTAATAATAAAATTAACGTGAGTGTATAACCACCGTTTCAATATTTTATCAATGATTTATCACCACCTAGGGGTGTGCAACCATAAATCATACTAAAATACCTTATCCTTTCAAAGATCCAATCTGGTACATGATAGAAATCCCTTTATAGGGGTCAGGACCACCATGTTCTTCCTATGGACCAACGATGGAGGCCTTAGGTCCTCTCTTCGAAAACCTTCTCCCACTCAATCTTTTGAAGTCAAGGTTTTATTTTAAAATTATGCATGAACAATTTTAATATGAGTGGCACTCCCTATTCTATATGACATGTCATCAATATACATGGTAAATCATATTATAATGCAGACAAGCAAAGCAATCAAGCAAAGCTATAAGCAAAATAATAGTAACCGTAATATTATGGCTCCACCCTAGAGAATAGAAAAATAAGATTACAAGAGAATAATCAAGACATTTTTCAATTCTTCATCCTTGAATCCTCAAGCAGTATCCTTCTTCAAGTAATATCAATCTTCAAGTCTTCAATCCCGTATGAATCGAATACTTCATATTTTCGGTCATATCCAAGTTTAATGTTTCTCAGAATCTTCTCAAAAATAAAATTAAAACTGCACCGAAAAAATTGCACCTTTTCTGGACACTCGGTAGCTCTCGGTCAGCATGCCGATCTGGGTGATCGGCCTGCCAGTCTAAAACATCGGCCTACCGATCTATGCAGGTTCGGCCTGCCAAACATGAAAGTTCGGCCTGCCGGACCACACGTCCGGCCTGTCGATTTGTGACCTTCGGCCTGTCGAACTGTGAGGTCCGGCATGCCGACCGAGCAGAAAACCCTCAATCCAAAAAATACAATTTTAATGTAATTCATCAATTTTATTTTCAACAATTCAAAAACATAAAATTAGAGACTCAGGAAATACCTGGAGGCACCATCATCAATCTTCTAGATCCGACTTCTCGATCCATCTTCTTCGAATAATTATTTAATTACAAAATTCTTACAAATTAAAAATTAAATAACAATTCCGAGACGGAGATGAGAGTCTGCCATCTAATTACATGAAAAACCTAGATACACATACTAACCTCTAAGGAACTATAACCGGTATTAATTAATTAATAAATAATTAAACAACAATTTAATCAACCATAATTAATTAATGAAAATTCACCATATAATCCATGACAACATATATATTATATAGAAACCTAGAGTGCCATCTCTCAATAAAATTCAATTCAAGCATAGGAGAGATTAAGATCACAAAATTTATGCATATAACATGATCATAAACTTGCAAATTTATGTAAAAACCTCAGCTCTGATACCAATTGTTGGAAACAAAGTGCGCAGCGGAATTTTAAAAATTTTCCATCAGAGTAATTTCCAAAACACAAGTTTTACATGTTATATGTATAAATTAGACAGATCTTACTAACCTTTGTGTGAAGATCCTCCGCAGCCTGTGAAGAGAAGTAATGTTCCAGAAGAGCCTCAACCAACTGGTCTTCTTTGCTATTCTCTATCCACAACCGAAGTGAGTGTGGGCTCATACGCTTCAGCTTCGTCCACCGGTGACTCTCCTTCCAACCAATAGAGAGAACCCAAAGCTAGTATTTGTGATTTGTGAACAAAAGCTCTCAGGGAGTTTTTAGATGCTCACAAGAATTGTATCACTCTTAATCTCTCAAATTGATCTGAGTAAATCATGAGACTCGCTCCCTTTTTATGCCTATTGGTCTTGGGGTCAGTCCATATCAGATTAGGTCTCAAAAACTCAAAACAGAATCAAGTTCGGATCAATATCTGATAAGATTCACATAAAAACACGTAATCTTATCTCCGCTGATCGGTAGACGAACATTCTGATCGGCAGGCCGAACAGGCCAGTTCGGCAGTAATTCTACAATAGAGAAGATATCTGATCAAAACAAACTTTATCAAGATAAAGTCTAAGAAAAAAAATCAATTCACAATAATTCTACAAGTTTATCTTGTTCTAATTTGTCCAAAATTAAATCAACCGATAAATAGACAAGAATTATCTAATCGCAATAATTCAACAAGTTTATCTTGAACTAATTTCTTACAAAATTAATTCAACCAATAAATAGACATGAATTATTTGATTCTTACAAATTTTAAACCAATCTAATAAATCCGACATAAGTCACCAATTATTGGAAAAGCACGCCGTGTCGTTACAGGATTTTGTGAGCTAGCAAAGGGGACCAATTTGGACCTATAAAGTTCAAGCTCATGATAATTATGAAACCCAATATCCCAGATATACATTTCACAATTATCAACTCCAACGCTACTCCACTAAAAGCTTGGAGCTGCACTCTCAAACTTTATAGAATTTCGAAGCTCGTGTAGCCAAGTCTCCATGACATATCATAGTGCATCGTAACCCCATATGATAATCCATAATCGGCTTAAGGAAAAGTTCTGTCTTACCTTCCCGATTACTTTTATCTTACGTTCTATTGTCTCACCATTAGAAAACTTACCATCCAAAGATAGTATACCTATTTGGTTACACCTATGTATCCAAATGGTTGAGCGCTCCAGTTTTCCAATTACAGGACAACGCATATAAGAGGATATCATTACTCCTAAAGAGGAGCTATGGATTCCATATCTATGAATAACAAGTCTACGCTATCAAGAGTCATGCCTCCAACGTACCGGCATGCATACCACTATAGAGATGTGGGAGTCACCCATTGGTACATCAAAAGGCACAAGTCGAGACAACGGGCCCACTATTCATCTCAGGATTATGATACAATATAAATGACTGTCTAAAGTGAATCGATTTGCCAAGACAGAATTATTAATCCAAATCAATTCACTTTATGTCCCGATCCAACACATCGTCACCTACGACAACGTGCCAATGTTTCTATTCATGGAGTCCAACTCCGATGGTCAAGACAAACCATCTCCCATAAGGGATATAGACAACATAACAATCTTTACATGAATAAAGCACCCAACTTTATTACCTCGATTGCGGATCATATGTTTTAGACCATCACCTTAAGAATCGTGTCTACCGCATAATCATCCCATCATATGCCCAATTCTTAAGGTTTAGACTGATAGTCTCAGACTACTGTTTGCTTATCATACATTCAACAAATATGAATGTAAAGAGGACAAGATTTGGTATATATAAATGAATAAATTCTTTATTGATAAAAATATATCCAAAAACGTATTACAATTTTACTCCTTAGGGCATACATGTCTAACAATTGCATGTGACATCCAGACCAACAAATGCATGATTCAAGTTCTAGAAGGGACCGAGTAATCCTGTTTACAGAATCAACAAGTGATTAGAACCATATGGCTGCAAATAATCAAGCTACTTTCCATTTCAGTTACTTTCCCATTTTGAGGCGACAAGTGGCGAGAAGAATCAGCTATTTACCATTTTATTGTCTTGTTTCCTTTTTCTCTTTAGAAAACATGTATTTCTTTTATTTCCTATTATTGTAAGGCTTTTAAGCCATTAAAGGAACTTATCTTATTTGCTTTAGATTAGAAGTTTTTTTTTTTTGGTAATTGATTTGCCTGAAATTCCATGGGCAATTAGGAGCTGAAAATTTGCAATGGGGAAACCCCTATATATTGTAACAAATTTCAATCAATGGAGAGAAGTTTTTTTAACATGCAATTTGAGGTTTTAATTCTCAGCGGTTCCTAAATGAACTATTCAAACTTATCGAAAAATTCCATGGCGTTCATAGACTTATCAATCAGTCCGTCCATAGCTGATTGTGGTATCCTTACATACCAAGGTTCGTGCTTCTTGTTAGAAATCTAGTCATGGTTCCATTCAAAACTGATTAGGAATTTTGATCTTGGAGACCAATTTTGGTTAGGGTCGCATCAGTTCTTGGCGGGGTTCGTATCATTTGGTATCAGAGCGAGATTCTAATCAGGTTTTGGTTTTTAGTTTCCTTAGTTTATGTTTGTTTCAATTATTTGTGAGTCTTGATTTCCATTATCAAAGTCAGGTTTAAAAAAAAAAGACCCTAAAAGAAAAGAAAGAAAAAAAAAAGGAAAGAAGAAAAACAAGAGGACCCAAAAAAAAAAAAAGAAGAGTCTGGGAACCTTCCTTAAATTTTTTTTTTAGATTCTTGTTATTCATCATTTAAGGAACCCAAAATTTAATTCCCTACAAAGACAAAAAAATTTTGCTCAAATTTCCTTCATTTTGGGTGTGATTTCGGAAAGCCTAAATTATCTGCTCCTGTTATATTCTTGTTTCTAATCTGAGCCTCCTTGGTAATCTATTTGTGAATTGTCAAGGAAATTTTAATATTGATTTGACTAGTTTTATAGGAACTGAGTGAGAATTAACGAGTGGAAAAGGCAAAGAGGTGAGAGCATTAGAGTGGACAAAAGCTGAAAGTATTGAGTGTAAACACGAGTGAAATTGAGTGAACTATTTCAAGAGTGAAACACATAAGGGAGTGTGGTAAGGTCCTTCGCATTGTTTCTTACTTTGTTTTGCAAAAAAAAAATGTCAAACAACAACAAGAACACTATTGAGGGTACCTCACGTGCAGCATATCCAAAACTTCTTATGGAAGCGATGATAGGGGAGATGAGGCGATTGTTGAGGGGAGAGTTAGGACAGCTTCATGAGAGGATAGATAGGACAGACAACGCACGTGTGGAACAGCCACAACATGTACCTCATGCACGTAGGTGGGAAAGGGTTCCTGCTAGAGGAGAGGTTGATGACTACTACGGGATTGATGGGGAAGAGTTTGATGAAGGAGAAGATTCAGCGGGTAGTCATCCGAGATTTGGACGGGATAAAGGAGTTAGGAACCCAGAAAATGATAGTTTGAGAGGCATAAAAATGAAGATACCATCATTTCAAGGCAAATCCAATCCAGAAGCGTACCTAGAATGGGAGAAGAAAATGGAGTTCGTCTTTGACTGCCACAACTATTTCGACGCGAAGAAGGTAAAACTGGCTATAATTGAATTTTTTGATTATGCTATTACCTGGTAGGATCAGCTTATTATAAATAGGAGACGAAATAGAGAGCGACCTATTGAGTCATGGGAAGAGATGAAGACCGTGATGAGGAAGTGATTTGTACTAGCTTACTCTATCAAGAGTTGTACAACAAACTACAAAATCTTAAGCAAGGCAACTGGAGTGTGGAGGAGTACTATAAGGAGATGGAGATTGAGATGATTCGGGCAAATATAGAGGAGGATCGGGAGGCTACAATGGCAAGGTTTTTGGCGGGCTTGAACCGAGATATTCACAATGCCGTTGAGTTACAACATTATGTAGAGTTGGAGGACATGGTGCACATGGCTATTAAAATTGAGAATCAACTTATGAGGAGGGGCAGTAACACATGTCCCAGCCAAAACCCAAGTACATCCGCTTGGAAAATGAACCAATGGAAGAACGATAAGAAGCAACACAACACCAAGCTAAAGACTGAGCAAAAACAAGAGGTGGCTAGCCATGGCAATCAAGGTAAATCCGATTCTTCCACTACTCAAAATCGTGATATTAAATGTTTTAATGTCAAGGCATGGGTCACATAGCAAGCCAATGTCCGAACAAATAAGCTATGGTGATGCAGGACAATGGAGAGATTGAAACCGATGAGGATTCAAACAAAGATTCTATGCCTTCATTAGAGGATGCTGATGATGAGGAGTGCGCTGTACAAGGAGAATTGTTGGTTACAAGGAGAGCTTTAAGTGTGCAAGCCAAAGAAGAAAAAGAAGAGGTGCAACGGGAAAACATCTTCGACACTAAGTGCCACATCCAAAACAATGTATGTAGTGTGATTATTGATGGTGGGAGTTGTACTAACGTTGCTAGCACAACCATCATAGAGAAGTTAGGGCTGCCAACAAGTAAGCATCCTCGACCTTATAAATTACAATGGTTAAATGATAGTGGTGAGGTAAAGGTGAATAAGCAAGTGTTAGTTTCTTTTCGCATTGGAGGATATGAAGATGAAGTTTTGTATGAGCACAAGCAAGAGCACGTGGGATGAGACATATTCAGATCCAATTCAAGTTCCCATTTGTCCGGTTACGAAAGCTCTTGCGAAGAAGTTCAAAGAAATGCTTATTGGGCTGATTCAAGCAACTTGGGCTCAAGCTATTGCATTGAGGCCCATTGAGGGAATTGCATGTGACATCCAAACCAACAAATGCATGATTCAAGTTCTAGAAGGGACCGAGTAATCATGTTTGCAGAATCAATAAGTGATTAGCACCATATGGCTGCAAATAATCAAGCTACTTTCCATTTCAGTTACTTTCCCATTTTGAGGCGACAAGTGGTGAGAAGAATCAGCTATTTACCATTTTATTGTTGAGTTTCCTTTTTCTTTTTAGAAAACATGCGTTTCTTTTATTTCCTATTATTGTAAGGCTTTTAAGCCATTAAGGGAACTTATCTTATTTGCTTTAGATTAGACGTTTTTTTTTTGGTAATTGATTTGCCCGAAATTCCATGGGCAATTAGGAGCTGAAAATTCACAAAAGGGAAACCCCTATATATTGTAACGAATTTCAATCAATGGAGAGAAGTTTTTTTAACACACAATTTGAGGTTTTAATTCTCAGCGGTTCCTAAACAAACTATTCAAACTTATCAGAAAATTCTGTGGCGTTCATAGACTTATCAATAAGTCCATCCATAGCTGATTGTGGCATCCTCACATACCAAGGTTTGTGCTTCTTGTTAGGCATCGGGTCGCAGTTCCGTTCAAAACCAATTAGGAATTTTGATCTTGGAGACCAATTTTGGTTAGGGTCGCATCAGTTCTTGGTGGGGTTCGTATCATGTCATGAATCATGAATGCATTTCAATAAACTATATCATTACCAAATAACAACAATTCAATCAATGCTCCTTGAAACAAAACATGGCATAGTTCTTGTGATGCAGTAAAAAGTAGTTTCTACTTACCTCGAATCCAATTTACATTGAGTGAAAAGATTAGTCCTCTTAGAAGATAAAATGTGCTAAAGGCCTAGCATTATAAAATCATATACATTTAATTTCTCATAAACCAAACTCATTGATCTAGGTTATAAGTTCATATTACAATGGCTTTGTATTAATTCAAACACAAAATGAGCTGAGTATCAAATGTCACTATACACACTTTTGGCCAAGGAACGTGCTATATTACAATAATTATGATTAAACATGGAGATTAAATGTTCAACCATCTCAATAAACATTCATTTTAGCTCATTCCTACTACAAATTATATTATGTCAAACACATAACAATTTTACCTCTTTCTAGTCAAAATTAGGTCTTCAATAAATAAATAATATTTCTAAACATTAAATATCATTAAGGAAGTATATAACCCTATAAAAACTACCTAATACATGAGAATCAAGCATAGTGCAAATTTGATTTTCCACTTAACCTAGTTTTGCATTTTCTTTCTGTAAATTCAGAAATAACATTCTAACTAATTCCCATCTATTTACAAGCATCCAAAATGACTTAACAAACACTTAGGATCAATAGAAGTAAATGAAATAATCAGATTTCACAAGATTATCAATTGTACAAAGAAACTAACTTAACTAGCTTAGTTTGAGCTCAAATCTATCATCTATAATCATATATAATATAAAAAATAAATTCATTTTATTGCAAAAAATGTAAATATAGATGTTATCATGTGGGGCTTGAAGTTAGGGCTCTATTGAAGATTAAAACACTTGATTTTCAAGCTCAACATGGTGAGAACTTGGCCTGGTTTGTGTAACCCGGATTTCTATGGTGTTGTGTAAGTTTTTGTGAGCTTTTGGACATGGAAAATGGAGAAAAAGAAGTGGGAAGAGTGCTGGATGTTTTTAGAGTTGTTTGAAAAATAAAAAAAAAATGAACATTCTAGTTCATTTAACTTGCTCTAAACCAGGTAAGAGAATGGAGGAGCTTGCTTGGGGGGTTTTGCCATCTTTTTCTTAGGTTTGACATGTGAAAAGAGTACTGAGTAAGAGAATTTAGTTAATAGCTAGTCACTTAAATTTAGAAAAAGCAAACGTAATTCAATATGCTATAACCTAGTTAGTAAAACAATCAAATTGCTCCATTTTGTATACCTTCAATTTCAATCAAATTTGTCTATTTCAAATACATAAATAGGTGAAACAATTAGTTTAGAATGTATTTGAAATGGAAAAACACTTTCCAATCAATTCGGAACCATTTAGTACACCAATCTTCCTTATCGAGAAACCAAGTTTTTCACTACAATTAGAACTTTTTAAAAGCATGTTAGATAATATATTAATAATTCAATGTCATATTTATGAATATAAGCACGTTTATGCATGATTCAATCTTTAAAATAATAAATACTCATTATGCTTTCTATATGCTCTAGCCCAGTAATGTGTGTTTGTTAAATGAATAGACATGCAAGATGATTATTACAGACTAATTATGAGTTAATTGGGCATTACAATCCTCTCCTCCTTATAAAATTTCATCCTCAAAATTTGACATATTGAATAGTTCTACTTATTTTGGTACGAACCACGCTAACCATGTGACGAAACCCGATACCAAATCTGGAATTTCAAACCCCAAGACCTCTCAAGTTGAGTGGAACAGCGACCCGTTGCTTAGCAAAGCAAGAACCTTGGTATGATGAAGACACCACAAACAGGTATGGAAAGTCCATTTGATAAGTCAATTGAACGCCACAAGGAATCCTTGATAAGTTCAGAAAAGTTTCTTCAAGAACTCAAGAAGAATAACTTTCAATATGAATGAACATCAAAACTGAATTTCATTATCTGAACGATGGCCTTATATGGCCGAAATTCACATAGGGTTTATTTTTAAATGTAAAATTCTAATCTACCCTTAATGAAAGAAATTCCTAAAAAAGCCCTAGGATAGAATTATTTAACTCAAGATTCCTTCCTCCTATTCACGCCCATAATAAAGTCTAAACAAAAATTCTAAATTTCAAATTCCAAAATTGAAACTTAAACAAAAATAAGATTACAAAGAATTCAAATCTTGAACAAAGAATTCAAATCTTGAATCTTGAATCTCGACTTGATTCTTTCCTAGACATACCACTCCTACATGTGTACGTGTACGGAATGAACATGTAAGTTGGCCATGCAAGGACTCAATGCGCATGTATGGCTGATTGACTCCCTTCCGGCTCTACTTTGATGAGTAAAACCAGCCTTTGTTCATCCTCAGTAGTGAACACACTCTCTTCTTGTTGTAGAACTATCTGGACTAGGTTATTGAGCTCTTCTTTGAATCTTTTAGCTCGAGCCCTCATCACCGGATCAACTGGAACTTGAATCGAATCGTGAAAATTCCTTGCAGTCTTGATGTCCTCATCATATTTGTTCTATATCTTCTCTTCTCTCTCCTATGTGGCTTCTTCTACTGAATGATTCCTCCACAAAACTTTAATTAGTTGAATCTTTTTAGTCCTCAACTCCTTTTCTTTTCTATAAAGGATCTGTACTAGTTTCTCCTCATTTTCTAAATCAAAAGTTATTTCCGATGGCTCATAACTTAAAGCATGTGAGGGATTTGGAATGTACTTCTTAAGCATGGACACATAGAAGACATCATGTACACTGGATATTGAAGGAGGTAAGGCCAATCTATATGCTCTATCACCAACCCTGTCAAGGATTTCAAATGGGCCAACATACCTTGGGCTCATGACGCCCTTCATTGGAGCTATCTTTGGGAGTACATGATCCCCAGCAGTAAACTCTAAACCTTTTCTTCTTTTATTTGTATAGCTTTTCTGTCTACTTTGTACTGTCCTCATTCTATCAAGTATCTTTTCTACTGCCTTAGTGGCTTTTTGTACCATCGTTGGACCGAGTAATTCCCTTTCTCTAACTTCATCCCCATGAATGAGAGATCTACATTTTCTTCCATACAGTGCTCCATATGGTGCCATTCCAATTGTTGCTTAGTAACTGTTGTTGTAAGTAAATTCCACTAGAGGAAGCTTTTTATCCCAACGCTCTTGCAAATCAAGCATACAAGCTCTTAACATATCTTTCAATATCTTAATTACCCTCTCAGACTGTCCATCACTTTGAGGATGAAATGCTATACTAAATGCAAGCTTTGTTCCCATAGCACTATGTAAGCTCTTCCAAAATGTAGATGTGAACTTAGGGTCACTCTCAGATACTATTGAAACTGGCACTCCATGTAATCTGACTATCTCTTTGATATACAATTAAGCATATTGGTCCATGATATAAGTGGATTTCATTGGAAGAAAATGTTAGACGTGTATGACCTAAGGAGTAAAAATTTAATGTATTTTTGGAGACATTTTTATCAATAAAGAATTTATTTATTAGTTATATACCAAATCCTGTGCTCTTTACATTCATATTTGTTGAACGTATGTTAAGCAAACAAAAGTCTAAGACTGTCGGTTAAACCTTTAAGAACTGGGCATATGATGGATAGATTATGCGAAGGACACGATTCTTAAGGTGACGGTCTAAATCATAAGATTTGCAATCAAGGGAATAAAGTTTGGTGCTTTATTCATGTAAAGATTGTTATGTTCTCTATATCCTATTGGGAGATGGTTTGTCTTGACCATTGGAGGTGGACTTTGTGAATAGAAACTGATGAGGATATCATTAGCACAAGCAAGAGCACGTGGGATGAGACATATTTAGATCCAATTCAAGTTTCCATTGGTACGGTTACGAGAGCTCATACGAAGAAGTTCAAAGAAACGCTTATTGGGTTGATTCAAGCAACTTGGGCTCAAGCTATTGCATGGAGGCCCATTGAGGGAATTGCATACGACATCCAGACCAACAAATGCATTATTCAAGCTCTAGAAGGGACCGAGTAATTTCCATTTCAGTTACTTTCCCATTTTAAGGTGACAAGTGGCGAGAAGAATCAGCTATTTACCTTTTAATGTCTTGTTTCCTTTTTCTTTTACAAATATGCGTTTGTGTTATTTCTATTATTGTAAGGTTTTTAAGCGATTAAGGGAACTTACCTTATTTGCTTTAGATTAGACGTGTTGGTAATTGATTTGCCCAAAATTCCATGGGCAATTAGGAGCTGAAATTCACATAGGGGAACCACTATATATTGTAATGAATTTCATTCAATGGAAATAAGTTTTAACACACAATTTGAGGTTTAATTCTCTTCGGTTCCTAAACGAACTATTCGAACTTATCGGAAAATTCTGTGGCGTTCATAGACTTATCAATCAGTCCATCCATAGCTGATTGTGGTGTCCTCACATACCAAGGTTCATGCTTCTTGTTAGGTTTTGGGTCGCGGTTCCATCCAAAACTGGTTAGGAATTTTGATCTTGGAAACCAATCTTGGTTAGGGTCGCGTCAGTTCTTGGTGGGGTTCATATCATTTGGTAATCAGAGCGAGGTTCTAATCAGGTTTTGCTTATCCGTTCTCTTAGTTTATGTTTGTTTCAGTTATTCGTGAGTTTTGATTTCCATTATCAAAGTCGGTTAAAAAAAATCCAAAAAGAAAAGAAAAAGAAAAGAAAGAAAAAAAAAGGAAAAGAAGAAAAACAAGAGTACCCAAAAAAAAAAAAAAAAGTCTGGAAACCTTCCTTAAATTTTTTTTTTCAGATTCTTGTTATTCATCGTTTAAGGAACCTGAAATTGAATTCCTTACACAGACCAAAAATTTTTGCTCAAATTTCGTTCCTTTTAGGTGTGATTTCTGAAAGCATAAATTATCTATTCCTGTTATAGTCTTGTTTCTAATCTGAGCCTCCTTGGTAATCTATTTGTGAATTGTCAAGGAAATTTTGATATTGATTTGACTGGTTTTATAGGAACTGAGTGAGAATTAACGAGTGGAGAAAGGCAAAGAGGCGAGAGCATTAGAGTAGACAAAAGCTGAAAGTATTGGGTGTAAACACGAGTGCAATTGAGTGAACCATTTCACGAGTGAAACACGTAAGGGAGTGTGGTAAGGTCCTTTGCATTGTTTCTTATTTTGTTTTGCAAAAAAAAAAAAAGTCAAACAACAGCAAGAACACTATTGAGGGTACCTCGGGTGCAGTAGATCCAAAACTTCTTATGGAAGCGATGATAGGGGAGATGGGGCGATTGTTGAGGGGAGAGTTAGGACAGCTTCATGAGAGGATAGACCGGATAGAGAATACATGTGTGCAACAGCCACAACATGTTCCTCATGCGCGTAGGCGGGAAAGGGTTCCGGTTAGAGGAGAGGTTGATGACTACTATAGGATTGATGGGGAAGAGTTTGACGAAGGAGAAGATTCAGCGGGTAGTCACCGAAGATTTGGATGGGATAGAGGAGTTAGGAACTGGGAAAATGATAGTTTGAGAGGCATAAAAATGAAGATACCATCATTTCAAGGCAAATCCAATCTAGAAGCGTACCTAGAATGGGAGAAGAAAATGGAGTTCGTCTTTGACTACCAAAACTATTCTGAGGCGAAGAAGGTAAAACTGGCTGTAATTGAATTTTCTGATTATGCTATTACTTGGTGGGATCAACTTGTTATAAACAGGAGACGAAAAAGAGTGCGACCTATTGAGTCATGGGAAGAGATGAAGACTGTGATGAGGAAGTGATTTGTACCAACTTACTACTACCGGGAGTTGTACAACAAACTACAAAATCTTAAGCAAGGCAACTGGAGTGTAGAGGAGTACTATAAGGAGATGGAGGTTATGATGATTCGGGAAAATATAGAGGAGGAACGGGAGGCTACAATGGCAAGGTTTTTGGCAGGCTTGAACCGAGATATTCACAATGCCGTTGAGTTACAACATTATGTGGAGTTGGAGGACATGGTGCACATGGCTATTAAAATTGAGAATCAACTTATGAGGAGGGGCAGTAGCACACGTCCTAGCCAAAACCCAAGTACATCCGCTTGGAAAATGAACCAATGGAAGAGGGATGAGAAGCAATCCAACACCAAGCCAAAGATCGAGCAAAAACAAGAGGTGGCCAGCCATGGGAATCAAGGTAAATCTGATTCTTCCACTACTCAGAATCGTGATATTAAATGTTTTAAATGTCAAGCCAGGGGTCACATAGCAAGCCAATGTCCGAACAAACGAGCTATGGTGATGCGGGACAATGGAGAGATTGAAACCGATGAGGATTTGGACAATGATTCTATGCCTTCATTAGAGGATGCCGACAATGAGGAGTGCGCTATCTAAGGAGAATTATTGGTAACAAGGAGAGCTTTAAGTGTGCAAGCCAAAGAAGAAGATGAAGTGGTGCAACGGGAAAACATCTTCTACACTAGGTGCCATGTTCAAAGCAAGGTATGTAGTGTGATTATTGATTGATGGTGGGAGTTGTACTAATGTTGCTAGCACAACCATGGTAGAGAAGTTAGGGTTGCCAACAATTAAGCATCCTCGACCATATAAATTGCAATGGTTAAATGATAATGGTGATGTAAAGGTGCATAAGCAAGTGTTAGTTTCTTTTCACATTGGAAGATATGAAGATGAAGTTTTGTGCGATGTGGTTCTGCTGCAAGCTGGGCACTTGTTATTAGGCAGACCATGGCAATTTGATCGGCGAGTTAAACATGACGGTTTCACCAACAAGTACTCATTTGTTCACAATCAAAAAATGATCACTCTTGTTCCGTTAACACCAAAACAAGTCTATGAAGACCAAGTGAGCTTACAGAGAGAAAGTGATAAAAAAAATGAAGAGTGGAGAAAAATCATGAGTGGGAGTGCAGAGAGAGTTCGGCCAGTGAGAGAAAAAAGGAAGAGATGGCTGAGAAAAAGGAGAGCAAAGAGAGCAAGGGAGAGAAAATTGAGAGGGCTAAAAAGAATTCACAATCAGCCAATAAGAGAAAAGCAGAGAGAAAAACAAACTTCTATGTGAGAAGCAGTGAAATTAAAAAGGCCTTGTTTTCAAATCAGCCAATGATTGTACTTTTGTACAAAGAGGCGCTTTTAAACACTAACAAACTTGACCCTGCATTGCCTAGTTCTGTTGTTTCTCTGTTGCAAGAATTCGAGGATGTATTTCCAGATGAGGTGCCTGATGGTTTGCTGCCAATGCGAGGAATAGAACATCAGATTGATTTTGTACCTGGCACTTCCATTCCAAACTGACCAGCTTATAGAAGCAACCCCGAGGAGACAAAAGAGCTTCAAAGGTAAGTCAGTGAGTTGATGAAGAAGGGGTACGTGAGAGAAAGTGCGCCGTTCTAGTCTTACTCGTGACTAAGAAGGATGGGACATGGAGGATGTGCGTAGATTGTAGAACCATTAACAATATCACAGTAAAGTATCACCATCCTATTCCTCGTTTAGATGATATGTTGGATGAACTGCATGGTGCTTCTGTGTTCTCAAAAATTGATTTGAAAAGTGGATACCATCAAATACGCATGAAAGAGGGTGATGAATGGAAAACTGCCTTTAAGACAAAACATGGACTGTATGAGTGGTTAGTAATGCCATTTGGTTTAACTAATGCTCCAAGTACATTTATGCGTTTAATGAATCATGTATTATGTGCATTTATTGGTAGGTTTGTGGTTGTGTATTTTGATGATATACTCATTTATAGCGAAGACATGGACCGACATGTAGTGCATTTAAAATTTGTTTTGGATGTGCTTAGAAAGGAAAAGTTGTATGCTAACCTCAAGAAGTGTACCTTTTGTACAGATAAGCTTGTGTTTCTTGGTTTTGTTGTTAGTGCTCAAGGTATACAGGTTGTGAAGAAAAGGTGCGAGCCATCCAGGAGTGGCCGAGTCCAACTAGTGTGGGAAACGTACGGAGTTTTCATGGACTTGCTAGTTTCTACTAGCGGTTTGTGAAAGATTTCAGTACTATAGCCGCACCACTGACTGAAGTGATCAAGAAGAACGTTGGGTTTAGATGGGGAGAAGAGCAAGAAAAGGCATTTCAGTTAATCAAGGATAAGTTGACTAATGCTCCATTGTTATCTTTACCTAATTTTTCCAAAACTTTTGAGATTGAATGTGATGCTACAGGTGTTGGAATTGGTGATGTTTTAATGCAGGAAGGGAGACCAGTAGCATATTTCAGTGAGAAGCTGAATAGGGCAACTCTTAATTACCCAACTTATGATAAAGAGATGTATGCATTGGTTTGGGCATTAGAGACATGGCAGCACTACCTATGGCCTAAGGAGTTTATGAATCACACCGATCATGAGTCCCTGAAACACTTGAAGGGCCATCACAAGCTATACAAGAGGCATGCTCGTTGGGTGGAATTCATAGAGACGTTTCTGTATGTCATTCGCTACAAGCAAGGTCAGGAAAATGTCGTTGGTGATGCACTTTCTCGTAGGTATGTCTTAATCTCAACTCTTAATGCTAAACTACTGGGTTTTGAACACATTAAAGAGTTATATGCTGATGACTGTGACTTTAGTACTGAGTATCAAGCTTGTGAGAGATTTGCTAGTGGTAAGTACTTCAGGCATGAAGGATACTTGTTTCGGGAGAATAAATTGTGTGTGCCTAATTATTCATTAAGAGATTTACTAGTGAGAGAATCCCATGGGGGAGGATTGATGGGACATTTTGGAGTAATGAAGACTTTGGGGGTGTTGCAGGAACACTTCTATTGGCCACATATGAAACGAGATATTGAGAGGCTTTGTGGTAGATGTGTAACTTATAGGCAGGCTAAATCAAGAGTGCAGCCCCACGGTTTGTACACCCCTTTACCAATACCTAGTGAACCCTGGATTGATATTTTGATGGATTTTGTGTTAGGTTTGCCTAGGTCTAAACGGGGAAGAGACTCGATATTTGTGGTCGTGGATAGGTTTTCCAAGATGGCCCATTTTATTCCATGCCACAAGACAGATGATGCTTCCAATGTTGCTGATTTGTTCTTTAGGGAAATTGTGAGACTTCATGGTATGCCTAGGACAATTGTTTGTGATAGGGACACCAAGTTTTTAAGCTACTTTTGGAAGACTTAATGGGCTAAGTTAGGGATTAAGCTGTTGTTTTCGACTACTTGTCACCCTTAAACCGATGGTCAAACAGAAGTTGTGAATAGAACCTTGTCTACTTTGTTACAGGTTGTCATTAAAAAGAACATCAAAACATGGGAGGACTGTTTACCACATGTTGAGTTTGCTTATAATCGATCTATTCATTCTGCTACTCAATTTTCACCATTTGAAATTGTTTATGGTTTTAATCCTTTAACTCCTTTGGATTTAATGCCATTACCTTTGTCTGAGCATGTGAATTTAGATGGAAAAAGAAATGCTAACCTTGTTAAGTAGATACACGAGAAGGCAAGACTCAACATCGAGCGAAGAACTAAACAATATGCTAAACAAGCCAACAAAGGGCGTCACAAGCTCGACTTCGAGCCCGACGATTGGGTGTGGTTGCACTTATGCAAGGAACAGTTTTCAGAACAAAGGAAATCCAACCTGTTGCCTAGAGGGGATGGTCTTTTTCAAATTCTCAAAAGGATCAACGATAATGCGTACAAGCTAGACTTGCTAGGTGAGTATCATGTAAGTGCCACCTTTAATGTTTCTGATCTAAGTCCTTTTGATGCAGGCGATGATTTGAGGGCAAATCCCTCTCACGAGGTGGGGAATGATGAGGACATCATTAGCACAAGCAAGAGCATGTGGGATGAGACATATTCAAATCCAATTCAAGTTCCCATTGGTCCGGTTACGAGAGCTCGTGCGAAGAAGTTCAAAGAAATGCTTATTGGGCTGATTCAAGCAACTTGGGCTCAAGCTATTGCATGGAGGCCCATTGAGGGAATTGCATGTGACATCCAGACCAACAAATGCGTTATTCAAGCTCTAGAAGGGACCGAGTAATTTCCATTTTAGTTACTTTCCTGTTTTGAGGCGACAAGTGGCGAGAAGAATCAGCTAGTTACCTTTTAATATCTAGTTTCCTTTTTCTTTTACAAATATGCGTTTGTGTTATTTCTATTATTGTAAGGTTTTTAAGCCATTAATGGAACTTACCTTATTTGCTTTAGATTAGACATTTTGGTAATTGATTTGCCCAAAATTCCATGGGCAATTAGGAGCTGAAATTCGCATAGGGGAACCACTATATATTGTAATGAATTTCATTCAATGGAAATAAGTTTTAACACACAATTTGAGGTTTAATTCCCTTCGGTTCCTAAACGAACTATTCAAACTTATTGAAAAATTTCGTGGCGTTCATAGACTTATCAATCAGTCCATCCATAGCTGATTGTGGTGTCCTCACATACCAAGGTTCATGCTTCTTGTTAGGCATCGGGTCGCGGTTCTATCCAAAACCAGTTAGGAATTTTGATCTTGGAAACCAATCTTGGTTAGGGTCGCGTCAGTTCTTGGCGGGGTTCATATCAGAAACATTGGCACTTTATCATAGGTGATGATGTGTTGGGTTGTGACATAAAGTGAATTGATTTGGATTAATAATTCTGTCTCGGCAAATCGATTCACTTTTGACAGTCATTTATATTATATCTTAATCTTGAGATGAATAGTGAGCCTGTTGTCTTGACTTATGTCTTTTAATGTACCAAAGGGTGACACCCCCATTTTAGTAAGTGGTACGCATGTTGGTACATTAGAGGCATGACTCTAGATAGCGTAGACCTGTTATTCATAGATATGGAATCTGTAGCTCCTCTTTAGGAGTAGTGATATCCTCTTATATGCGTTATCCTATAATTGAAAAACTAGAGCGTTCAACTATTTGGATACATAGATGTAACTAAATGGCATACTGTCTTTAGATGGTAAGTTTTTCGATGGTGAGATAATAGAAGATAACATAAAAATAATCAGGAAGGTAAGACAAAACTTATCCTTAAGCCGATTATGGATAATCCTGTGGGGATATGATACACTATGATATATCATGGAGACTTAGCTATACGGGCTTCATAATTCTATATAGTTCGAGGGTGCAACTCCAAGCTTTTAGTGGAGTAGCGTTGGACTTGATAATTATGAAAGATATATCTAGGATATTGGGTTTCATAATTATCAGGAGCTTGAACTATAGAGATCTATCATCTCCCCTTTTCTAGCTCACAAAAATATAGTAATGATATGGCATGCTTTTCCAATAATTGGTGACTTATGTTAGATTTATCAAATTGGCTAAAATTTGGTAAAATAAGATAATTCATGTCTATTTATCGGTTGAATTAATTTTGTGATAAAATTAATTCAAGGTAAACTTGTTGAGTTATCGAGAACGGATAATTCATGGCTGTTTATCAAATGGATTAATTTTGAATTAATTCAAGATAAACTTGTTATATTATTATGAATATTTATTTTCCTAGAGATTATCTAGATATGACTATTTTAATCAAATAACTTTCCTATTGGGTTATTTGAATTAAAATTGAGGCTCTATCCCAAGAATCTCGGGTGCAAAATAAAGACTCATGGGGATCTTTTATCGGAGGTTCGGCAGGCCGATCTTTGAGTTTGGCTTGCCGATGAGGCAGGTTTGGCAGGCGAATTTGCCAGTTTGTTTTGTCGATCGACGATAAAGGGGTCACGCATTTCCATCAAGATTTTATTAGATATTGCTTTTGATTTGATTCTGATTCAAATTTTGAGGCCTTATTTGATAAGGACTAACCCTAGACTTAACCTCTATAAAAGGAGAGTAAGTCTCATTATTATTAAGATCAATTAAGAGATTAAGAGTGAAACTCTACTGGTGAGATTCTAAAAACTCCCTAAGAGCTCTAGTTCACAAATCATGAACACTAGCTTTGGGTTCTCTCAATTGCTTGGAAGGAGAGTCGCTTAAAGGAAGAGTTGTACGTGTGAGCCCACACTCACTCTGATCGTGGATAGAGAATAGCAAAGAAGACCAGTTGGTTGAGGTCCTTTTAGAACGTTACTTCTCTTTACTGATTGAGGAAGCTTTTTGGCATTTAAAAGGTTAGTAAGATCTGGTTAATTTATGCATATAGCAAGCAAAATTGTGTTTTAGAAAATACTCTAATATTAAAAAATTTTAAATTCCACTACATACTATTTTTCCAACAGAAAATGGGGATGACTTAGTTAACCTATCCATGACCACCCATATGAAATTAAATCTTTTTTGAGTTCTAGGCAATCCAAGTCCAAAGTTCATTGTGATGTGTTCCCATTTCCACTCTAGAATCAATAGAGGCTTCAGCAACCCTGCTGGTCTTTGATGTTCAATCTTAACTTGTTGACAAGTAAAACATTCAGCCACAAACTTTATTATATCTTTCTTCATTCTAGGCCACCAATAATGTTGCTTTAGATCTCTATACATTTTTATGCTACCTGGGTATATTAAATAAAGAGTCATATGCGCTTCTTTCAAGATGTCTTCTTTAATGGCCTTAACAAACAGCACACACAACCTCCCTCTATATCTTATAATCCCATCTTCAGTAACTGAGAAGTTTGGTGTCTGTCCTGCATCAATTTTGTTTCTCAACCCAATAAAATACTTGTCCACCTTTTGACCTTCTTTAATTTTATCTTGTAGCATAGGTTGCAATACTAGAGCTGACAATCTACTCGTCATTTCTTTTGGGACTGTTTCAAGCTCCAACCTTTGGAAATCCAATAATATTGGCTTTTGAATGACATGAAGGGATGACATTGATTTTCTACTCAAGGCATCAATGACCACGTTTGCTTTGCCAGGATGGTAATTGATCAAACAATCATAGTCTTTCACAAGTTCCAACCATATGTGTTGCCTCATATTCAACTCTTCTAGGTGAAGAAGTATTTTAGACTCTTATGGTCAATATAAATCTCATGCTTCTCACCATACAAATAATGTCTCCAGATGTTCAAAGCAAAAACTATAGCAGCAAGTTCCAAATCATGAGTTAGGTAATTCTTTTCATACTCTTTAAGTTGCCTTGAGGCATATTTGATTACCTTCCTACTCTGCAGTAACACACAACCTAAACCACTCTTGAAGGCTTCACTATACACTACAAATCCATCAGTTGCTATTGGAATGGTAAGCACTAGAGCTATGATTAGCCTATGCTTCAATTCTTGAAAACTCCTTTCAAATTTCACAATCTTCCTAGTCAACGATGTTAATGGAGTGGCTATTTTAGAGAATCCCTCAACAAATCGCCGATAGTACCCCGCTAATCCTAAAAATCTCCTAACTGATAATACATTTCTTAGTGTTGGCCAGTTAGCAACAGCTTCCACTTTTCCTGATCAACAGAAATTCCATTCTTTGACACTATATGTCCTAGGAATGCAACTTGTTCTGACTAAAATTCACACTTCTTAAATTTAGCATACAACTTGTTTTCCTTAAGAACTTATATCACAATTCTTAAATGTTGTTTATGTTCTTCCTTACTCCGAGAATTGATCAAAATATCATCACTGAACACAATCACAAATTTATCAAGAAACTACTTGAACACCCTATTCATCAAGTCTATAAATGCGGCAAGGGCATTTGTAAAATCAAAAGACATCACTAAAAATTCATAATGCCCATGCCTTGTTTTAAAGTTAGTCTTGATGAGGACATCAAGGCTGCAAGGAATTTTCACGATTCGATTCAAGTTCCAGTTGGTCTGGTGATGAGGGCTCGAGTTAAAAGATTGAAAGAAGAGCTGAATAACCTGGTTCGGAGAGTTCTACAACAAGAAGAGAGTGTGTCCACTACTGAGGGTGAACAAAGGCTGGTTTTACTCATCAAAGTAGAGCCAGAAGGGAGCCAATGTTTCCAATCAGTCGTACACGCACATTGAGTCCTTGCATAGCCAACTTGCATGTTCATTCCATACACGTACACATGTAGGAGTGGTGTGTCTAGCAAAGATTCAAGATTCAAGATTTGAATTCTTTGTTCATGATTTGAATTCTTTGTAATCTTATTTTAGTTTAAGTTTCAGTTTTAGAATTTGAAATTTAGAATCTTTGTTTAGACTTTATTATTATGGGCGTGAATAGGAGGAAGGAATCTTGAGTTAAATAATTCCATCATAGGGCTTTATTTAGGTGTTTCTTTCATTAAGAGTAGATTAGGAATTTTACATTTAAAAATAAACCTTATGTGAATTTCAGCCATATAAGGCCATCTTTCAGATAATGCAATTTAGTTTTGATGTTCATTCATATTGAAAGTTATTCTTGTTGAGTTCTTGAAGAAACTTTTCCAAACTTATCAAGGATTCCTTGTGGCGTTCAATTGACTTGTCAAACGGACTTTTCCATACCCGTTTGTTGCATCTTCATCATGCCAAGGTTCTTGCTTTGCTAAGCAACGGGTTGTGGTTCCACTCAACTTGAGAGGTCTTGAGGTTCGAAATTCTAGATTTGGTATTGGGTTTCATCATGTGGTTGGCGTGGTTGGTATCAAGTCTTCTGTTCATCATTTTTTTTGATCTTCAATTGATGATATCCACTCCACAAATCAATTTTTGAGAAAATTGAAGTACCCTGTAGTTGATCAAACAAATCATTTATCCCTAAAAATGGATGCTTATTCTTAATGGTCACCTTGTTTACCTCTCTATAATCAATACATAACCATAATGTGCCATCCTCTTTCTTTACAAATAACACAGGTGCTCCCTAAGGAGAATAATTAGGGTGCATAAAACCCTTATCAAGTAATTCTTGTAATTGTACCTTCAACGTCATTAATTCTGTTGGTGCTATTCTATAAGTTGTTTTGTAAATTGGTGCAGTTCTTGGTACAAGATCAATTATAGACTCAATCTCTCAATTAGGTAGCAATCCTGGTAAGTCATTTGGAAACACTTCTAGGAATTCTCGAACCACATCTATATCTTTTGGCTTTAATTTCTATTCCACTGAAGTATCTATCATGCTAGCAAAATAGCCAACATAACCCTTGCTAAGCGTCTTCTCTCCATTGCAATTATAGTTGGTATAGATGATCTCCTTATGGTTCCTCTAAATAAAAACTATTCTTCTCGAAGTAGTTGAAAGATCACAATCCTCTTATTACAGTGAATTATGACATGATATTTTGTCAACCAATCCATACCCAAAATGACTTCAAAATAACCCATATCTAAAACCATGAGATCCACATATAAGGTTATATCACAAATCTAAACCAAGCAAGCCCCTAACATTTGATTTGATTCCATTTCTTCCCTAGATGGTAACATCACACTATATCTTATTTTTTGCAAATCTGGTGTAATGCCCAATTTCCTCACAAATGTACTTGATGCAAATGAATACGTAGATCCTGAATTTATCAATGCATTTGCAACAACTCTAGAAATTAAAATATTACCCAAAACTACAAAAGCAGCCACATTACCTTGTTCCTTTGTCTCGCATACACCCTTCCTTGGACTTTCTTTTGCATTGTGGGACGATTCTCTGCTAAATATCCTAGCTTCTTGCACTTGAAACATAAGTTACTACCTTTTTAACACTCTCTAAAATGATACTTTCCACACTTAGCACATAGTGGCTTCTTAGTTACATTAGTAGCTTGTCCAAGTCTAGCGCATTTACTGTTTCCCTGTTGTGGCTTCTGTTATGCCTTCTTCTATTAGGTGGGATTCCTTGGAGTAAATGCTAACCTCCTTTGTTGGTGAAGCTTCTTAATATCTTTCCCATCATGATCAGCCATCAACGCCTTGTCCACTAACTCCCTAAACTCCATTACAGAAAACGTCCTCACATCCTTTTTGATTTCAAGATTAAGACCTCTCAAGAAGTGATCTATCTTCTCATTGTTGTCTTTTTCAATATAAGGGACATATTTGCAACCTTCATTGAATTTTCTAACATAATCATTGAAACGCCCCTTAAATCAGACGTCATAGATGTCGTTACATACTTACATTTGAACAAACATAAACTATATACTATTAAATAATATCAAGCTTAATAGTTACAATTGACTTTACAAGTATTTAAAACTTATATTACCAGGATCCATTCATACGTTTTTTTTTTTTTTTTTTAAGAAAAACTTATCATTGTTTCGAGAATAATCATTTAATTTATTTCATAACATATTTTATTCAATTATACTTAATTTATCATAAACTTATAGGTTTGTTAAGTTGTATAAATCAAAACTTATTCCATAAAAACACTTGATCAACACATCATTTGAAATTCACTTGTTCCCATAGTTCAGCAGGCCGAACTTGGGACTTCGGTAGGCCGGTGTTTTCTCTACCGGCAACCTGGCAGAGACTTTGCAAAACGGATTGAAAATTCATCCATGTTCGGCAGACCGAAAAATCCAGTCGGCCGGCCGAACTTTGGGACTTCGGCAGGCCAGCTACAGAGTTCGGCAGGCCGTCCAAGACCCCATTTCCTTGAAAAAAACTAACTTAAAACGTTCCAACTTTACGTAAAATATAGCGAAAGTTCATAATTCATCAAAAATGATAAAACAACTTATAAAAAAAAACATAATATAAGTATTCTTAAAAACCTTAACATATAATATGTTCAAAATATATAATTGATTAAATCATAAAATCTTAAAAATCATTTCTTCTTGGCATGCTTCCGGTTGCAATTCATCGTTCATGTTGCTCACACACCGTCCCATGTCCTCCACCTATTCCATGACTCTCTTACCCTTATCTGCAACATGACATATAAAACATGATTAAGCTAACGCTTAGTAAGTACATATAATTCTCACAATTTATAAAGCATTTCATAAACATCGTCATCTTCATGATCATCATATCATAAAGTGCCTTAAGCACAATTTCATAGAACATATCTTTCATAACGTTAACCATGTTAAAACTTAATCCATTTTATCGTAAGGGCCCAAGTGTTGCACCATAAACATCATCATAGGCGCGCCGTCATGAGAGAAGAAGGGTAGCTAATCCCAAACCAAACATGACATCATATCATAACATTTCATAACATTGGATGTGCAACACTTATTAGGTGATATATATATATACATACTTTTCATACTTTAAAACATGCCATAAACATCACGCATAGCTTGAAATCATGAAAATCTTTCATAAGAAATCTTTTAAGAAAAATCATCATAAAGTCATCATGAATATCCTTGTAAACATATCATCAAACCTTGAAAAGTGTCATGTTGCAGGTGAGAATGTACTTACCTTATCGTTAGCTTACTTAAACTTATTGCACTTGGTGACGACGCCGCGGTCTCATTGTGCTCGCTTCCTTGAGTGTCCATGCCATTTATCCATTTAAAGATGCAATAAAATCAATACTTATCATAAAATATCCATGCATCTAAACATAATTATCTTTTAAATAAAACATTTCGTACAGTTAATATATATATATATATATATCAATTTAAAACCTCATACAATCATCATATCATCATGCATAAAATCATTTTATTATCATAGAATCATGTAAATACATTAAAACGTTTAATAAAACAAAATCCCAAAAACAACATTATCAAAACAGATTTTTCTTATAATAATTTCATAAAAATTTCATAATCATGGAAATAAAATACATTCCTCATTCATATACATATTCTTAACAACTTTTCATGAAAACATCTTATTTACCCCTTGACTGAACATTACGTTTTTCATACTTAAAAATTAAACAATAACATTACTGTGAAGGGTAGAAGACAGAAATATTCATTTTTCATTAAAAACATTTATATGACATAAAACGTGAAGAAACATCACACATAATACCCATGAGCATCATAATAAAAACACAAAACAAAACACAATACCTAGAGAGGATATTGTAGGCGAAGTGAGGAGAAGAATTTCTTTTCAAAAATACCAGAAAAGCCAAATTCTTACCTTGGAGTTTCTTCTCAAAATTCTTGAATTCACCAACGAAACAAAACTTTTTCTCAAAAATTTTCACGGGAGAGAAAAATTTCATGAAGAAGAAAAGAAGAGGAAGATTAGAAAGTCAAAAAATGTCTCAGACTTTTTAGAGAGAGAGAGAAACTAATAAAAAGAAGAAACGTTAATTAATTTTCTTTTAACGTAATAAACATAATGAGCATTCATGGCCTTCATTAAGTCAGAAAATTCTGACTGTTGAAAGCGTGACATGAGGCGTGGGAAGAGGAAGAGAAAATAATGAGAGAACGTCTCAGAACCGAGAGAAATTATTTGAGGGAAGAGCGTTAAAATTTTCTAATGTAATATGTATATAAAGAATCATTACTCTTCATTAAGTCAGAAATTTCTGACTGTAAGGAGAGTGATTGGCGTGGGAAAGGAGGAAAAAGAAAAGGAAGGTCAAACATTATAAATCTTACCATAAATTTACCTTCTAAAAATAGGAAACCTCTTTAAATAATACAAATCAAATCCTTTAATTTTCCTTAACTGATAAAACATTCCATTATTATGCCAATTAATCACATTAATTCACCCAATTAATGTAATTAACTCAGCCATAATTTTGGAGGAATTTTCTACTGACTGCTTGTCAGTCATGTTTGGCTTGCCGGTTTTCCCTTTCGGCCTGTCGATTCCAGCAAGTTCGGCCTGCCGGTGGGGGTTCTTCAGCCTGCCGTTCTCGAGCAAGACGTTCAGCCTGCCGAGCTTAAAAGTTTGGCCTGCCGATCTGTCATTAAATGTCATAACATAAAACATTCATACATCATTGCATCATAAATAATCATATATTGTATCATAAATTAATATATGCTTAGAATTTCACATGAACACTAGAGCACAACGATCCCATGCGGTCGTCACCTGTCACAAAACTTGACATAAAATGTTAGTAACATGCACATCACATATCATATCATATAACGTTATTTATTAATAACACTTCTCAATAACGTTACTAACTTAACGTGGTCCGTTACATAAAATAGGCGGGTGTTACAATCATACACTGACATTCCTCCTTGCTTCAGCGCTACAAACTTCTTCACTTTCAATGTTGTAACATCTATGGTGAAATATTTTTCATAGAAGATGTTCTTGAATTTGTCCCATGTTAACTCATTCATATTCATTCCAAGCTTAGTTCCTTCCCACTAGGTTCTAGCTCCCTTTCAAGTAAGAAAATTGTACAAAGTACCTTTTTAGCATTACTAATCCTCATGTAATCAAAGATGACATCCAAGGATTTTGGCCATTCTTCTGCAACTAATGGGTCCGAACCAATATCAAAGTCAAGAGGCTCCATCTTCTTGAATCTCTCATAAACAATTTGTGAAGCATTTGTGAAGAGGACATCAAGGCTACAAGGAATTTTCATGATCCGATTCAAGTTCTAGTTAGTCCGGTGATGAGGGCTCGAGCTAAAAGATTCAAAGAAGAACTGAATAACCTAGTCCAGAGAGTTCTATAACAAGAAGAGAGTGTGTTCACTACTGAGGGTGAGCAAAGGCTGGTTTTACTCATCAAAGTAGAGCCAGAAGGGAGCCAATCAGCCGTACACGCACATTGAGTCATTGCATGGCCAACTTGCATGTTCATTCCATACATGTACGCATGTAGAATTCTTTGTAATCTTATTTTAGTTTAAGTTTTAGTTTCAGAATTTGAAATTTAGAATCTTTGTTTCAACTTTATTATAGGCGTGAATAGGAGGAAGGAATCTTGAGTTAAATAATTCCACCCTAGGGCTTTATTTAGTCGTTTCTTTCATTAAGCGTATATTAGGAATTTTACATTTAAAGATAAACCCTATGTGAATTTCGGCCATATAAGGCCCTCTTTCATATTACGCAATACAGTTTTTGATGAGCATTAATATTGAGAGTTATTCTTCTTGAGTTCTTGAAGAAACTTTTCCAAACTTATCAAGGATTCCTTGTGGCGTTCAATTGACTTATCAAACAGACATTCCATACCCGTTTATGGCGTCTCCATCATACCAAGGTTCTTCCTTTGCTAAGCAACAGGTCGCGGTTCCACTCAACTTGAGAGATCTTTGATGGAGACTTAGGGAGCTCAAATGCATGGAAGGTGGTTGACCCAATACAAGTTCCTGTTGGACCAGTCACAAGAGCCCTAGCTAAGAAATTCAAGGAAGCACTAAATAGGCTGATTCACGAAATCTGGAATCAAGAAAATTTATGCAAGCCCATTGGTCCAGGCCCACGTCAACCACAACGGTGCGTCAATTTGATCCAAGTTCTACAAGAATCCGGATGAGTCAAGCTTGAAATCAACTCAAATTTTGCAAGATCAAGTCAGTGGAAGGATTTTGGAAACTTTCCCATTTTGGCACACATGCGGATTAATTGCACTTTCCTTTAATTGTTGGGCGTGTAAATGGTCGAAAATCAACCATTAAGACTTTCCTTTCTTTTGGTTTTTATTTTAGGCTTAGTAATTATGTTTGAATTTGTCAACTTTTCTTTTTGGGCAACACTTTGTAATTTTGGCCTATAAATAGGCGTTTCCTAGGTTAATGAAAAGGATGAATGTTTATTTTCTAAGAGAAATAATTCTTTCTTTGGTTATTTGACAAATTGCATGAACTCTTTAGATCAATCCGAGCGTTCAATGCTGACTTATCAATCAAGCTTTCCATCCTTGATTGTGGCGTCTATGATATACCAAGGTTCTTGCTTCGATATAAGCAACAGGTCGCGATGACTTCCATCCAAATCTGAGTAGAAATGATCTTGGAGCCTTCTTATTGATAACGGGTTTCGTCAGTATATTGGCGAGGTTCTTACCATTTGGTATCAATAGCCTCGGTTCTAGCCTCAGGTTTGTCTATCGTTCTTTGTTTTTGAATTCTAATTTATTACTTAGGTTCTATTCCGTTTTAAAAAAAATAGTCGAATTTAGAGTCTTAAACCAAAAAAAAAAAAGATCTGAAAAGAAAAGAAAGAAAGAAAAAAAAAGGAAAAGAAAAAAAAATCAAGAGGATCCAAAATTTTTGATATTAAGAGGATCCAAAAAAAAATCTGGAGACCCTCCTTAAAATTTTTTGTTTCCTTTCCATTGTTTGAGTGTCCAGGTGTCTGAATTTGACCTCACCTCATAGTGCAAAAAATTTGCTTCATTCTGAACTGCGTGTCAAAATGTGTTGCTGAATTTGTTGCCGGATAGATTTTGTTATTGTTTGTGTAATTCCAAAAGAACTGAAAGAGAGAATAAGCGAGTTAAAAAAAGAGAGGCAAGAGTGGTGAGAACATTCGAGGGCAAAAGCCAATTATTCATGTGGAAAACGAGTGAACTGAGTGACCAAGTGATAGAGTGAAACACGTGAGGGAGAGAAGTAAGGTCCTTTATTATCTAACATTGTTTTGTAGGTTTTAAAAAAAAAAAGAATCCGAATCAAGAAAGAGAAGCCGAAGATGATCTTCCACAACAAAACGTTCCCAATCTTCAGTTGCAAGCATTAATGAGGCAAATGGAACGGCTGTTCACGCGAGTGGTAGAGCCCATTCATGAGAGATTAGATGAGGTTGATGCCAGAACACGTAATAGGCAGCCACAAAACATGCAAAATAGGCGGAGGGGTGGATTGGATCTTTCAGAGGAAGATGAATTAGAAGAGTTGGAGGAACCACCGATAAATAGGGGCAGATTTAGGCATGGAAATGGGAATCGAGAAGCTAGGGACCGGGAAGACAATAATATGGGAGGTATTAAAATGAAGATTCTGCCATTCCAAGGGAAAAATGACCCCGGAGCTTACCTAGAGTGGGAGAAGAAAGTGGAGCTAGTGTTTGATTGCCATAACTATTCACAGTTAAAGAAAGTTAAGCTTGCTGCAATTAAGTTCTCTGATTATGCGGTTGTATGGTGGGATCAGTTGGTAATGAATAGGCGATGGAACCGAGAACACCCGATTGAGACATGGGAGGAGATGAAAACAGTGATGAGAAAGCGATTTGTACCCAGCCATTACTATCGAGAATTGTACAAAAGGTTGCAAGGACTTAGACAAGGAAACAGGAGTGTGGAGGAATATTATCAAGAAATGGAAATAGCCATGATACGAGCCAATGTTGAAGAAGATCGAGAAGCAACCATGGAAAGATTTTTGCAAGGGCTAAATTCGGATATTCAAGATAGGGTGGAGATGCAGCACTTTAGCTGTTTTGCAGGAACACTTCTTTTGGCCACACATGAAAAGGGATGTTGAAAGGATATGTAGTAGATGTGTCACGTGTAGGCAAGCTAAATCCAGAGCACAACCCCATGGTTTATACACACCTTTGCCAATTCCAAGTGAACCTTGGACTGATATTTCAATGGACTTTGTGTTAGGTTTATCTAGCACCAAACGTGGGATGGATAGTGTGTTTGTGGTTGTAGATCGGTTTTCTAAGATGACACATTTTATTCCCTGTGATAAAACTGATGATGCATCGCATGTTGCTGAATTGTTCTTTAGGGAGATTGTGAGAATACATGGCATGCCTAGGACAATTGTTTCAGATAGAGATGCTAAGTTCTTTAGCTACTTTTGGAAGACTTTATGGAGTAAGTTAGGTACTAAGCTGTTGTTTTCTACTACTTGCCACCCACAAACTGATTGTCAAACTGAGGTAGTAAATAGGACTTTGTCAACCTTATTAAGAGCAATCATCAGTAAGAACATTAAATCATGGGAAGACTGTTTACCGCATGTTGAGTTTGCATATAACCGCTCTGTCCATTCTGCTACTAAGTATTCACCTTTTGAAATTGTTTATGGTTTTAATCCTTTATCACCATTGGATTTATCACCACTACTTGTTTTTGAGCGTGTTAATTTAGATGGAAAAAGGAAGGCTGACTTTGTAAAACAGATTCATGAGAAAGCAAGACTCAACATTGAGCGAAGAACGAAACAATATGCAAAGCAAGCCAACAAGGGGAGACACAAGCTGATTTTTGAACTTGGAGACTAGGTGTGGTTGTACTTTAGAAAGGAGCGTTTCCTAGAACAAAGAAAGTCAAAGTTGTTACCACGTGGAGATGGTCCATTTCAAGTCCTTGAAAGAATTAATGACAATGCTTACAAGTTGGATTTGCAAGGTGAGTATAATGTAAGTGCTACCTTCAATGTTTCTGATTTGAGTCCTTTTGATGCAGAGTCTGATTTGAGGACAAATCCTTTTCAAGAGGAGGGGAATGATGGAGACTTAGGGAGCTCAAATGCATGGAAGGTGGTTGACCCAATACAAGTTCCTGCTGGATCAGTCACAAGAGCCCGAGCTAAGAAATTCAAGGAAGCACTAAATGGGCTGATTCACG
This sequence comes from Artocarpus heterophyllus, assembly GCA_025403435.1. NCBI lineage: Eukaryota > Viridiplantae > Streptophyta > Magnoliopsida > Rosales > Moraceae > Artocarpus > Artocarpus heterophyllus. Next base: position 8,267,619 of record CM046339.1, read on the forward strand.
AAATCTGGAATCAAGAAAATTCGTGCAAGCCCATTGACCCAGGTCCACGTCAACCACAACGGTGCATCAATTTGATCCAAGTTCTACAAGAATCCGGATGAGTCAAGCTTGAAATCAGCTCAAATTTTGCAAGATCAAGTCAATGGAAGAATTTTTAAAACTTTCCCATTTTGGCACACATGCGGACTAATTGCACTTTCCTTTAATTGTTGGGCGTGTAAATGGCCGAAAATCAGCCATTAAGACTTTCCTTTCTTTTGGTTTTTATTTTAGGCTTAGTAATTATGTTTGAATTTGTCAACTTTTCTTTTTGGGCAACACTTTATAATTTTGGCCTATAAATAGGTGTTTCCAAGGTTAATGAAAAGGATGAATGTTTATTTTCTAAGAGAAACAATTCTTTCTTTGGTTCTTTGATGAACTGCACGAACTCTTCGGATCAATTTGAGCGTTCAACCTCGACTTATCAATCAAGCTTTCCATCCTTGATTGTGGTGTCTACGATATACCAAGGTTCTTGCTTCGATATAAGCAACGGGTCGTGGTGACTTCCATCCAAATCTGTGTAGAAATGATCTTGGTGCCTTCTTATTGATAACGGGTTTCGTTAGTATATTGGCAAGGTTCTTATCAATCTTGGGGTTCGAAATTCCAGATTTGATATCGGGTTTCGTCACGTGGTTGGCGTGGTTCGTATCAATTGGTATTAGAGCCTAGGATTATCAGGTTTGCTTATCTTTTTCTTGTTTCTAGGCCAAATTCATAAATTAGGGTTAGGGTGTCAATTCGGCCAAAAGAAAAAAATATATATATCTATTTCAAATTTGGTTCTTTAGGGTTTCTTGAAATCATCATTAGTGGTTCTTGAATTGTTTCTTAGTCTTGAAAGAGTCAAACCTGAATTGCTCTTTTGGTTTCTAGGGTTACAATTTTTTTTCGTTCTTGAATTTCTTTAGGATTCTGCATTGATTCTTTAGTTTTCTAGGTTTCTTTGGGGGATTCTTCTAATCTTGATATTGAAATTCTAGTTTGACATTGTGGATTCTGTTTGGTGAGCCCGGTTTACAATCTTGATTTGTTCTAGTAGTTCCTTTCCAAATTATTAAAAAAAAAAGAAAGGAAAAGAAACAAAAGAAAAGAAAAGAAAAGAAAAGAAGAAAAAAAATCAAGAGGATCCAAAAAAAAAAATCCATAAATTTTGTGTTCTATTCTTATTTCTTACGTCTTAGACCCCGTTTTGCCAAAACCCCACGCTTGAGTGACAAAATTCTTCAAAATCCATGGCCAAATTTGAGTCCTTTGGTTTGTCTCTTACCTTAAATTGCTGCTTGAATCCTTCTTGTTATTGTTTGATTAGTTTTGAAAGAACTAAAAGAAGAATATGAGTGGAAAAAGACAGAGAGAGCGAGTGTATTAGAGGGTAAAAGCCAAATTAGTTGAGTGAAACACAAGTGAATTTAAGTGAATCATTTTATTTCGAGCGAAACACGTGAGGGAGTGTAGTGAGGTTCCTTTCTATATTATTATAACTTTCTTTTACCGAATTCAATCATGTCTCAAAATCAAGAGAATAACACAAATGAAGAGGTTCAACCACCCTTTGGACCGAATTTGTAAATGCAAGCATTCATGGGGGAGATGAGATGGATGTTGAGGAGGGAGTTAGATCAAATCCATGAGAGGTTGGATAGGGTAGAAGAGGGAACACAACAGGGGCAACCACCAATTACTCTGAATGCCCCAAGGACGAATAGGTTGTACCAATGGGAAGTGGAGGATTTGGATGAACTTGAAGGGTACAGTTTAGAGGAGGAGTTTGATAGGATGTCAGTGAGCAACCATAGAAGATTTGGTTGGGGTAGAGAAGCTAGGAACTGGGTAGATGACAACTTAGGAAGTATCAAGATGAAAATTCTGACGTTTCAAGGAAAAAGTGACCCCGAAGCATACCTTGAGTGGGAACAGAAGATGGAATAGGTTTTTGATTGTCATAACTACTCTGACTTAAAGAAGGTAAAACTTGCTACCATTGAGTTTACTGATAATGCTATTGTGTGGTGGGATCAATTGTGCATCAATAGGAGGCGTAACAGGTATCGTCCTATTGAAACTTGGGATGAGATGAAGAGAGTGATGAGACGACGATTTGTGCCAAGTCACTACTACCAGGATCTATACCTCAAGCTACAAGGTCTCCATCAAGGTAACCAAAGCATAGATGAATACTATAAAGAGATGGAGATGGCTATGATTAGAGCCAATGTGGAAGAGGATCAAGAGGTGACAATGGCTAGATTTTTGAATGGGTTAAACCGAGAGATTGCCAACATGATTGAGATACACCATTATGTGGAGTTGGAGGATTTGGTGCATATGGCAATCAAAGTTGAGAGGCAATTCAAGAGAGGTGGTGCATGACCAAGACCAGCCCCACCACATCCAAACACCGCTCCTTGGAGGATGAGCTACCCAAGAAAGAAGAAAATCCGTCCACCTCCAAGGCCAAATCCAAGCACAAACCAGCCACCTCCACCATGGTTTCTCAAGGTAAATCAGCCCCTACTTTGAATCGTTCTAGTGAGATTAAATGCTTCAAATGCCAGGGGAGAGGACACATAGCTAGCCAATGTCCAAACACGTGAGTTATGGTTATCCAAGAAGATGGTGAGATCGATTCCGAAGATGAAGCTGATCTCGATGGTATGCCACCATTGGAGGACGCCCCCATGGGAGACAATGATTTTGGGGCCGAACACGATGAGATGTTAGGACTAGTCGCACGTCGAGCCTTAAGCTTGCATGCTAAAGAAGAGGAAGAAGAAGTACGGCGGGAGAACATCTTTCACACTCATTGCCATGTTAAACACAAGGTATGTAGTGTTATTATCGATCACGGTAGTTGCACTAATGTTGGAAGTAGGTCCATGGTGGAAAAGCTAGGGCTTACAACACTTAAGCACCCTCGACCATACAAGCTACAATGGTTGAATGATAGTGGTGAAGTGAGGGTTACAAAGCAAGGGTGGTACCATTTTGGATTCGTAAATATGAAGATGAAGTATTGTGCAATGTGGTGTCGATGCAAGTGGGACATCTCTTGTTAGGAAGACCATGGCAATTTGATCGACATGTGTAGCATGACGGCTTCACCAACAAGTACTCATTCTTGTTTAATCAACGGACAATCACCCTAGTTCTGATGATGCCAAAACTAGTGTATGAGGATCAAGTGAGATTACAAAAATTGAGTGAACAAAAGAAACTGAGAGATCAAGATAATTTGAGAGAGCAAAAGAAAGAGAGTGAAAAGAAGAGTGAGGCTGTGCGTAGTGAGGGTGAGGGGAGAGAGAAACACATGGCCAAAGAGAGAAAAGAAGAGAGAAAGCCCGAATCTAATGAGGAAGAAAAGAGAGAGAAGAGTTCAACCAAAGAGGTAAAATTAGAGAGAAAACAAAGAAATTTCTATGCAAAAACAAGTGAGGTTAAGTGAGCATTGCTTTTAAAACGGCCAGTTGTTGTACTCATGTACAAAGAGACCCTTTTAAACACTAACCAACTTGACTCTTCTTTGCCTAGTGTTGTTGTTCCTCTTTTACAGGAGTTCGAGGATGTGTTTCCTGAGGAATTACCACATGGTTTACCACCTACCTGAGGGATTGAACATCAAATCGATTTCATGCCTAGTGCATCAATTCCAAATCCACCAGCATATAGGAGCAAACCAAAAGAGATGAAGAAGCTTCAAAGACAAGTCGAAGATTTGATGAAGAAAGGGTACGTGAGAGAAAGCATGAGTCCTTGCATAGATTCGGTGATTCTAGTGCCTAAGAAGGATGGGACATGGAGAATGTATGTTGATGGCAGAGCCATCAACAACATAAGGTAAAATATGACCATCCTATTCCTCGCTTAGATGATATGTTAGATGAGTTGCATGGTTCTTGCGTGCTTTCTAAGATTGATCTTAAAAGTGGGTATCATCAAATACGAATGAAAGAAGAAGATGAATGGGAGACAGCGTTTAAAACTAAATATGGGCTGTATGAGTGGTTAGTTATGCCGTTTGGATTAAATAATGCACCTAGCACTTTCATGTGTTTAATGAATCATGTTTTACGTGCTTTCATTGGTAAATTCGTTGTTGTGTATTTTGATGATATTATGATTTATAGCAAGAGTTTGCATGAACATATCTCACATTTGTGTTCAGTTTTGGATGTGCTTAGAAGGAGAAGTTATATGCTAACCTCAAAAAGTGTACTTTCTGCACCGATAAGCTTGTTTTCCTAGGTTTTGTTGTGAGTGCTAAAGGTATTGAGGTTGATGAAGCCAAGATCAAAGCCATCCAAGATTGGCCGACCCCCTCCAGTATAGGTGATGTTAGAAGTGTACATGGACTTGCTAGTTTTTATAGGAGGTTCGTGAAAGATTTTAGCACCATCGTTGCACTGCTTACCCAAGTTGTCAAGAAGAATGTTGCATTCAAATGGGGTGAAGAACAAGAGAAGGCATTTCAGCTCATTAAACATAAGCTTACTCATGCTCCTTTACTTGCTTTACCTAATTTTTCTAAAACACTTGAAATTCAATGTGATGCTTCTGGTGTAGGTATAGGCGCTGTTGTTATGTTGGATGGAAGACCACTTGCGCACTTTAGCAAGAAGCTAAGCGGGGCTACACTTAACTACCCCATTTATGACAAAGAGTTGTACGCATTGGTTCAAGCTTTGGAGATATGGCAGCACTACTTGTGGCCAAAGGAGTTTGTGATTCATACGGATCATGAATCCTTGAAGCATTTGAAAGGTCAACACAAGCTGAACAAGAGACATGCTCGATGGGTTGAATTCATTGAGACTTTTCCCTATGCCATTCAGTATAAACAAGGTAAGGAAAATGTGGTTGTAGATGCGCTTTCATGCAGGTATGCCTTAATCTCTACTCTTGATGCTAAGTTTCTTGGTTTTGAGCACATCAAGGGACTTTATCTTGATGATCATGACTTTGGCGAGATTTATAGAGCATGTGAAAAATCAACAGAAGGTAAGTTCTATAGGCATGAGGGCTTCTTGTTTAGAGAAAATAAGTAGTGTGTGCCAAATTGTTCATTGAGAGACTTGTTAGTTCGGGAATCCCATGGTAGAGGTTTAATGGGACACTTTGGAGTCACCAAAACTCTAGTTATTTTGCAGAAGCACTTTTATTGGCCATACATGAAACAAGATGTTGAGAGAATTGGTGGTAGATATGTCACCTATAGGCAAGCTAAGTCGAGGATTTAACCGAATGGTCTTTACATGCCCTTACCTATTCCTAGTTCACCTTGGATTGATATTTAAATGGACTTTGTTTTGGGTTTACCTAGGAGTAGGCATGGAAGGGATTCAATCTTTGTGGTTGTATATCGGTTTTCTAAGATGGCTCATTTTATCCCTTGTCATAAGACTGATGATGCTTCTCATGTTGCAGATTTGTTCTTTTGGGAGATTGTATGGTTACATGGTATGCCTAGGACAATCATTTCAGATCGAGATGCTAAGTTCTTAAGTTACTTTTGGAAAACATTATAGGGAAAACTAGGAATGAAACTTTTGTTTTCTACTACTTGTCATCCTCAAACTGATGGTCAGACAGAAGTAGTTAATAGGACTTTATCCACTTTGTTGAGGGCTGTCAATAGTAAGAACATTAAGACCTGGGAGGATTGTCTACCTCATGTTGAGTTTGCTTATAATCGTACCATTCATTCTGCTACTAAGTTTTTACCATTTGAAATTATTTATGGTTTTAATCCTTTAACTCCTTTGGTTTTAACACCTTTATGATAAGAACCTTGCCAATATATTGACGAAACCAATTATCAATAATAAGAAGGCACCAAGACCGTTTCTACTCAAATTTGGATGGAAGTCACTGTGACCCATTGCTTATATCGAAGCAAGAACCTTGGTATATCGTAGATGCCAAAATCAAGGATGGAAAGCTTGATTGATAAGTTAGGGTTGAACGCCCGGATTGATCGGATGAGTTCGTGTAGTTCGTCAAAGAACCAAAGAAAGAATTTTCTCTCTCAAAAAAATAAACATTCATCAATGATTCATTAACCTTGGAAATGCCTGTTTATAGGCCAAAATTAGAAAGTGTTGCCCAAAAAGAAAAGTTGACGAATTCAAACATAATTACTAAGCCTAAAATAAAAACCAAAAGAAAGGAAAGTCTTAATGGTTGATTTCCAGCCATTTACACGCCCAACAATTAAAGGAAAGTGCAATTAATCCTCGTCAACAATTTGTACAAATGATCAGCCGCATGTGTACCAATAATGGGAAAGTTTTCGAAATTCTTCCATTGACTTGATCTTGCAAAATTTGAGCTGATTTCAAGCTTGACTCATCTAGATTCTTTTAGAACTTGGATCAAATTGACGCATCGTTGTGGTTAACGTGGGCCTGGGTCAATGGGCTTGCATAAATTTTCTTGATTCCAGATTTCATGAATCAGCCCATTTAGTGCTTCCTTGAATTTCTTATCTCGGGCTCTTGTGATTGGTCCAACATAAACTTGTATTGGGTCAACCACCTTCCATGCATTTGAGCTCCCTAAGTCTCCATCACTTTACCTATTTTTGTGCATGTGAACTTAGATGGTAAGAAGAAGGCAGAATATGTGAAGCAACTCCATGAGAGGGCATGGCTCAACATATTGAGGAGAACCAAACAATACATCAAGCAAGCTAACAAAGGACGTCAGCAGTAGGTTTTTGAGCCCAGTGATTGGGTGTTGTTACACATGAGGAAAGAACGATTTCCAGCACAATGATGTTCTAAGTTGCTACCTCGAGGAGATGGTCCTTTTCAAGTGCTAGAACGGATCACTGACAATGCCTACAGACTTGACTTACCAAGTGAGTACAATGTTAACGCTACTTTCAATGTTTCTGACTTGAGTCCCTTTAATGTAGGTGCTAATTTGAGGACAAATCCCTCTCAAGAGGGGGGGAATGATGAGGACATCAAGGCTACAAGGAATTTTCACGATCCGATTCAAGTTCTAGTTGGTCTGGTGACGACGGCTCAAACTAAAAGATTCAAAGAAGAGTTGAATAACCTGGTCTAGAGAGTTCTACAACAAGAAGAGAGTGTGTTCACTATTGAGGGTGAGCAAAGGCTAGTTGTACTCATCAAAGTAGAGCCGGAAGGGAGCCAATCAGCTGTACACACACATTGAGTCCTTGCATGGCGAACTTGCATGTTCATTCCATACACGTACACATGTAGGAATGGTGTGTCTAGCAAAGATTCATGATTCAAGATTCAAGAATTGAATTCTTTGTAATCTTATTTTATTTTAAGTTTTGGTTTCAGAATTTGAAATTTAGAATCTTTGTTTCAACTTTATTATAGGCATGAATAGGAGGAAGGAATCCTAAGTTAAATAATTCCATCCTAGGGCTTTATTTAGGCATTTCTTTCATTAAGGGTAGATTAGGAATTTTACATTTAAAGATAAACCCTATGTGAATTTTGGCCATATGCCCCTCTTTCAAATTACGCAATATAGTTTTTGATGAGCATTCATATTGAGAGTTATTCTTTTTGAGTTCTTGAAGAAACGTTTCTGAACTTATCAAGGATTCCTTGTGGCGTTCAATTAACTTATCAAGTTTACTTTCCATACCCGTTTGTGGCGTCTCCATCATACCAAGGTTCTTGCTTTGCTAAGCAACGAGTCGCGGTTCCACTCAACTTAAGAGATCTTGGGGTTCGAAATTCCAGATTTGATATCGGGTTTCATCACATGGTTAGCGTGGTTCATATCAATTCGCCAAGGTGGAGGTGGGGGTGGATGAGGAAGTTGGCACTGGTTATTGCCTTGTATGTCCAACAACTGCTATATCTATTCACCATGCATCCTAGTCTGTTGCTAGATCCAATTTGTCAAATCTTATTTCCAATCTTGTTTCTTTAATTAGCCCATAATAAACAAAATCATAAATTAACAAAATCGTAAACAAGAAATCATAAAGACAAGAGATACTAACGGTTAACCAAGTTTCTTAGGTAGGATATGTCGAAATGCCTTCTTTTGTCTTCAGAAATGATTTAAACCTCCTCTCTGATACCAAAAATGATAACACCCCTTAAGCTAACAAATAAGCATGTGAAAAGCCTATTTAGTTACGATAAAGAGTATTAACCTCTCATTTTACATTATAAATGTTATGGTTTACTTAAAACATCCATTACATTATAGAAGAGTTTTGAAACTGTTGTTTCACTCATTTCCTTATTTAAAACATATACAGTATTTTAAAATAAGATGTGCAATACTGTCACATCCAGAGTTAGTAATATATCTATTTATAAAACCACAATAAAGCTGCTAAGTTTAACAAAATAGAGTTCCAAAATAAGCTTCTAAAGCTGATCCAAAACATGGCATATGAACAAATCTCTATCTAGTAGCTGTGGATACTTAGCCAACCTAACCTTGTACACCTTCACTGCATCATAAGAACTATAATAACCTAAAAACTCAGTAAATAAAATCTAATATATAAACATGAACATTGAATGAGAATGCAATCAAATATTTCCTTTTATCAGTTTTCTTTCAACAATTCTCTCTTCTTTCGGGTACCCTTGGAATGTGGTACTTAACTGGTAATGATAGGCCGTGGCTTTTGAAACCTATTCATCATTTTGGCCAATGCAATAATATTAATATGGGGTTTTCATCTTGATCTTTAAGACCTCAAATATTTGCCATATGCAGTCTCAGTCTTTGTGGCATTTCTTATCTTGGTTTTTCAACCTCAAAGTATTCACCACTCTTTGTTGGGTCCGTCAGTCCCACTTGGGCCTCTCGTGCCTACCCAACCACCAATTAAGCACAAAAGCCCCATTTTAGTTAAAACCCTCATTCCCCTTTTGGTCAACACCGCCGACTAATGCGACAAGACCCAACACCAAATCTGGAATCGAACCCCTAATCCCTTAAGACACACGTTTGTTGAGCCTTGACCTATAATCTAGTGAGACACGAACCAAGAACCACGAATAGGAAGGCGCTGCACCTAGAATTTCAATAACACTTAAAACCCTAGATGATAAGTCAGTTTGTTAAACGCCATGAGATTAATCTTGATAAGTTCAAAGAGTCTTCTCAAGAAAATAAGAAGAACACAAGACAAACCTCACAAAATTCGTGAATATTGATTTGATTGATTTAATTTTAAAACAACAAAGTGTTTACAATTATATGGGAACGATTTTCAGCCCAAAAGAATCCCTAAGCATAGGCTGACTTAGAAAATCCCTTAATTGGTGCTTTCCCATGCCAAATTAAGCCTTAAAATCTGACTTTGCTGACTATAATTCCAACAAGAATAACACAAAAGGAAAGTAGCTAATCTTATCTCTTAAAATGCACCTAACCTAATTTAGAAAAAGGAAAAATATCCAGGTCTGTTTTTATGCCTACAAAACCAAATTTGACACTAACAAATTAATTGATGACGACGCTCGAACTTGATGACATAGCGTCCACGTGTCGATCCAAAATAGGAACATTTTTTGAAATTACAAATCTGCCCTACAATTTACTGGAATCGTGCACTATCATCAATGTGAATCTTCTAGAACCTTAATCATAGTGACTAGGCTCTCTTGAACTTAATTTGGGCCAATGCCGGGGCTCCATTTATGTGACACATCGCAAACTTGTTGAATGAGCCCGTTCAATGCCTCCTTGAATCGCTTTGCCTTAGATCTCATGATTGGACCACTTGAATAGCTTAAGGGATCACGAACATGGCTCTTAACTTGTGCAGCTCTGTTGCTTGCATCATTCTCCCCCTCTTGAAAAGGATTTGTCCTCAAATCGTCATCTGCATCAAAAGGAATTAAGTCAGAAACATTAAAACTAGCACTAACACCATACTCACCGGTTAAATCAAGTTTGTAGGCATTGTCATTAATACATTCCAACACTTGAAATGGTCCATCTGATATGAACCCCGCCGACTAACGTGACAAGACCCGAAACCAAATATGGAATTCGAACCCTTAATCCTTTAAGACACACGTTTGTTGAGCCTTTACCCGTAATCTAGTAAGACACGAACCAAGAACCATGGATAGGAAGATGCCACACCTCGAATTTGAAGAACACTTAAAACCCTAGATGATATGTTAGTTTGTTGAATGCCACAAGATTAATCTTGATAAGTTCAAAGAGTCTTCTCAAGAAAACAAGAAGAACACCAGAAAAGGCCTCACAAAATTTGTGAATATGATATGATTGATTAATTCCCAAAATAACAAAGTGTTACAATAACATGGGAATAATTTTCAGCCCAAAAGAATCCCTAAGCGAAGGTTGACTTAGAAAATTTCTTAATTGGCGCGTTGCTAAGCCAAATTAAGCCCTAAATAAACACAAAAGGAAAGTTGCTAATCTTATCCCTTAAAATGCGCCTAACCTAATCCAGAAAAGGAAAAATATCTAGGTTTGTTTTTATGCCTAAGAAAACCGAATTTGAACTAAGAAATTATGAAAATTACATTAGCAAAAATAAAATTGATGACGAGACTCAAACTTGATGACATGGCACCTACGTGCCTATCCAAAATAGGAAGGTTTCTTAAAATTACAAATCTGCCCCACAATTTACTAGAATCGTGCACATCATCAATGTGAATCTTCTAGAACCTGAATCATTGTGACTAGGCTCTCTTGAGATTGACTTGGGCCTATGCCGGGGCTCATTTTTGTGACATGTTGTAAACTTGTTGAATGAGCCCGTTCAATGCTTCCTTGAATCGCTTGGCCTTAGATCTCGTGATTGGACCACTTGAACGGCTAAAGGGATCATGAACATGGCTCCTAACTTGTACAGCTCCATTTCTTGCATCACCATGGCCACTCAGAAGGAGTTTTGAATGCCTTTGTTTAGGGAAACATTCCTTTCTCATATGCAGCCACACCCAATCTCTCGATTCAAACACCACCTACTTGCTGTCCTTATTGGCTTGTCTTGCATATTGCTCGGTACGCTTCTCTATGCTCTGTCTTGCCTTATCATGAATTTTCCTAACAAAATTAGCTTTTTCCTTGCCATCTAAGTTAACTCGTTCGTTCAAAGGTAAAGGAGTTAAATCCAAAGGAGTCAATGGATTAAAACCATAAACAACTTCAAACGGTGAAAACTTTGTTACAGACTGAACACTTCTATTATAAGCAAATTCAACATGTGGCAAACAATCTTCCCAAGTTTTCAAATTCTTTTGAATGACAGCACGTAAAAGAGTAGATAAAGTCCTATTCACTACTTCATTTTGACCATCAGTCTGCGGGTGACAAGTAGTAGAAAATAATAGCTTAGTTCCCAACTTTACCGACAAGGACTTCCAAAAGTAACTCAAGAACTTTGCATCTCTATCAGAAACAATACTCCTAGGCATGCCATGCAACCTAACAATCTCCTTGAAAAACAAATTGGCTATATGTGATGCATCATCAGTTTTATGACATACAATGAAGTGTGCCATCTTAGAAAACCTATCAACTACCACAAACATAGAATCTCTCCCCCTCTTAGTCCTAGGTAAGCCCAACACAAAGTCCATAGAGATGTCAACCCAAGGTTCTCTAGGAATAGGAAGTGGAGTATATAATCCATGTGGTTGTAGCCTAGACTTAGCTTGTCTACATGTAATGCATCTCCCGCAAATCCTTCCAACATCATGCTTCATATGTGGCCAAAATAAATGCTCATGCAAGACACCTAAAGTCTTAGCTATTCCAAAGTGACCCATCAAACCACTGCCATGTGCTTCTCTAACTAACAACTCATGCAAAGAAGAATGAGGATTGCAAAGTTTATTTTCTCGAAACAAGAAACCCTCATGTAAGTAGTATTTCCCACATGCCCCCTTTGTGCAATCTTTAAACACAACTCCAAAATCAAAATCCAATGCATACAATTCTTTAATGTACTAGAATCCAAGCAACTTAGCATCAAGGGTTGAAAGTAAGGTGTACCTGCAAGATAGTGCATTGGCAACTACATTTTCCTTACCTTACTTGTATTTGATCACACATGGGAATGTCTCAATGAATTCTACCGACTTGGCATGGCGTTTATTCAATTTGTGCTGCCCCTTCACATGCTTCAAGGATTCGTGATCCGTGTGAATCACAAACTCCTTCGGTCAAAGAGAGTGCTGCCAAGTCTTTAAAGTTTGAACCAATGCATACATCTCCTTATCATAAGTGGGATAATTTAGAGCTGCCCCACTCAACTTTTCACTAAAGTATGCAACCAGTTTTCCTTCTTGCATCAAAACGCCTCCAATACCTGTACCTGAAGCATCACACTCAATTTCAAATGTTTTAGTGATGTTAGTTAAAACAAGTAGAGGTGCATTTGTTAACTTCTCCTTGATCAATTTGAATGCCTTTTCTTGTTCCTCTCCCCACTTAAATGGAACGTTCTTCTTGATGACTTCAGTCAAAGGTGTGGCAAGGCTACTAAAGTCCCGAACAAAATGCCTGTAGAAACTAGCAAAGCCATGGAAACTTCTCACTTGCCCTATGGTTGTAGGAGTTGGCCAATATTAGATTACCTTCACCTTTTCCTCATCAACCTATATACCTTGCGCACTCACAACAAAACCAAGAAATACAAGCTTATCTATGCAAAAGGTACATTTCTTGAAGTTAGCAAACAACTTTTCTTTCCTTAAACATCTAAAACAAGTTTTAAATATTCAACATGATCATCCAAGTTTTTGCTATAAATTAAGATATCATCAAAGTAGACAACTACAAATTGACCAATGTAAGCACGCAAAACATGGTTCATAAGTCTCATGAAAGTGCTAGGTGCATTAGTTAATCCGAAAGGCATAACTAACCATTCATACAAACCATATTTTGTTTTAAATGTAGTTTTCCACTCATCACCTTCCTTCATCCTAATTTGGTGATATCCACTCTTAAGATCAATCTTGGTAAAAACACAAGAACCATGCAATTCATCCAACATATCATCTAGTCTAGGAATGGAACGATGAAACTTTACCATAATGTTGTTGATGGCTCCGTAGTCTACACACATTCTCCATGTCCCATCCTTCTTAGGCACTAGCAACACCGGAACCGCATAAGGACTCATGTTTTCATGCACATATCCCTTCTCCAATAACTCGCCTACTTGTCTTTGAAGTTCCCTTGTCTCCTCAGGATTACTCCTATAGGCAAGCTGGTTTGGAATTGAAGCACTAAGTATGAAGTCAATTTGATGCTCTATTCCTCGAATTGGAGGTAAGCCTGGAGGCAACTCTTTAGGAAATACATCCTCGAATTCCTGCAAAAGGGAAACAACATTGCTCGGCAAAGAACCTGCAAGATCATTAGTATTTAAAAGGGCCTCCTTGTACATTAGTACTATGAGGGGCTGATGGGAAATCTTGATATCGCTTTTCTTTGCAATGAAATTGTATTTTTCCTCTCTCGTACACATTAAGGTCGAACTCTCTCCTTTCTCTTTTTCTCTCTTATTTTTCACGCTCTCTTTTTCTTTTCTCTTATGTTCAGCCTCCCTCTCTTTCTCTTTTCTTTTTTCACTTGCTCTCTGCATTTTTAATTGATCTTCAAGAACTTGTTTTGGAGTCAATGGTACAAGTGACTTTGTCTGTTTATTCATGGCAAAAGAGTACCTATTGGTGAAACCATCATGTGTGGTTCATTGATCGAACTGCCACGGTCTTCCCAACAAGAGGTGACATGCATACATGGGCACAACATCACAAAGCACCTTGTCCTCATACTTTCCAATAGAAAACACCACCATCACCTATTTAGTAACCTTAATCTCACCACAATAATTTAGCCATTGAAGCCGGTATGGCCTTGGATGCTTAAAGGTAGGTAACGTCAATTTCTCCACTAACTCGGTGCTGGCCACATTTGTGCAACTTCCTCCATCTATTATCACACTACAAACCTTGTTATTCACAAAACATCGTGTGTGAAACAAATTCTCTCGCTGATTGTTCTCTTCTTCTTTAGCCTGTGCACTGAGAGCTCGTCTTGCCACTAATGACTCTCCAACTACAGCACACTCCCCTTGATAAGCTTCTTCGAGAGGTGGCATGTCATCTACTTCTTCTTCTTCTTCATCCTCTGAAACAATCTCTCCTTGAGCTATAATCACCATTACTCACTTGTTTGGACATTCGTGAGATATGTGACCCCTGCTGATGAGGACATGTTAGCACAAGCAAGAGCACATGGGATGAGACATATTTAGATCCAATTCAAGTTTCCATTGGTCTGGTTCCGAGAGCTCATGCGAAGAAGTTCAAAGAAATGCTCATTGGGCTATTTCAAGCAACTCGGGCTCAAGCTATTGCATGGAGGCCCATTGAGGGAATTGCATGTGACATCCAGACCAACAAATGCGTGATTCAAGCTCTAGAAGGGACTGAGTAATTTCCATTTTAGTTACTTTCCTATTTTAAGGCGACAAGTGGCAAGAAGAATCAGCTATTTACCTTTTAATGTCTAGTTTCCTTTTTGCGTTTGTTTTATTTCTATTATTGTAAGGCTTTTAAGCCATTAAGGGAACTTTCCTTCCTTGCTTTAGATTAGACATTTTGGTAATTGATTTGCCCGAAATTCCATGGGCAATTAGGAGCTGAAAATTCGCATAGGGGAACCCCTATATATTGTAACGAATATCATTCAGTGGGGAATAAGTTTTAACACACAATTTGAGGTTTAATTCTCTTTGGTTCCTAAACGAACTATTCAAACTTATCAAAAAATTCTGTGGCGTTCATAGACTTATCAATCTGTCCATCCATAGCTGATTGTGGCGTCCTCACATACCAAGACTTATCAATCAGTCCATCCATAGCTGATTGTGGCATCCTCACATACCAAGGTTCGTGCTTCTTGTTAGGCATCGGGTCGCAGTTCCATTCAAAACTGGTTAGGAATTTGATCTTGGAAACCAATTTTGGTTAGGGTCGCGTCAGTTCTTGGCGGAGTTCTATCACCTACCTTGACATTTAAAGCACTTAATGTCACGACTTTTTGAGGTAGAAAATTCAGTGTTACCTCTTTTAGGTGCAGCAAGTTGTTTGGCATCTTTAGAGGGCTCGGTCTTTGGCTTGTTTGCTGGAATGGTTCGTTGTTGGACCTCTTCAATTGAATTATCTTCTGGATTTTGAGACATGTTTAAAGTCTGCAATAAAAAGTTAGAAACCTCACAAACACTCCCTCACGTGTTTCACTCAAGAACGATTCGCTCACACTCGTGTTTCACTCAAATTGGCTCTTAACTTAATGTTCTCACCGCACTTGCCTTTTTCCACTCATTGTGTCTTCTAAAATTCTTAATTAGACTCAAGAAACACACAAGATTCAAGCAGCAATTCAAATAAACTAGACTCTACCAAAACAATCTAGAAGATTTGACATGCAATACATAGAATGACAAACAAAGATTCAAAAACAAGGATGCTAAATCACAAGAACGTGTGAAATGAATGGCTGAATTTTTTATTTTTATTTTATTTTTTGCTATGGAGTAAAGTGTGTTCAGGGCTTATGGAACCCTATAGAGATGAAAACAAACAAAAAATTTTAAGATGGGTCTATAGACTTCTTTTTTTTTGGATCCTCTTGTTTTCTTCTTTCCCTTGTTTTCATTTATTTTTCTTTCTTTTCTTTTCTTTCTTTTCTTTTTGGATCCTTTTTTTTTTTGTTTTTTCTTTTATAAAACTAGAATCAATAGATAAACGAGTAGGTGTGCTCAAATAAACAAGAAACGAATGAGAACAATTGAATTCAAATGAAACGGAACTAACTGACAAGTATTCAAAGCAAAATAGAATTAGCAAAATTCAAACAAGAATAGGAAGGGAAGAATTCAGCCAAGAATTTCAGACCTTAAACCAGAATTTTTTTTAGGACTCTAAACTCAACAAAATAAGAATAAGAATATAAGATAAAGGATAGTTAAGCTTGCCTTGGAACCTAAGCTCTGATGCCAACTGATATGAACCCCGCCGACTATCGCAATAAGAACCAACACCAAATCTGGAATCGAACCCCTAATCCCTTAAGACATAGGTTTGTTGATCCTTGACCCGTAATCTAGTGAGACACGAACCAAGAACCACAGATAGGAAGACGCCACACCTAGAATTTCAAGAACACTTAAAACCCTAGATGATAAGTTAGTTTGTTGAACACCACAAGATTAATCTTGATAAGTTCAAAAAGTCTTCTCAAGAAAATAAGAAGAACGCAGGAGAAACCTCACAAAATTCATGAATATTGATCTGATTAATTTAATTTTAGAATAACAAAGTGTTTACAATTATATGGGAATGATTTTCAGCCCAAAAGAATCCCTAAGCAAAGGCTGACTTAGAAAATCCCTTAATTGGTGCTTTCCCATGTGAAATTAAGCCCTAAAATCTGACTTTACTGGCTATAATTCCAATAAGAATAACACAAAAGGAAAGTAGCTAATCTTATCCCTTAAAATGCGCCTAAACTAATCTAGAAAAAGGGAAAATATCTAGGTTTGTTTTTATGCCTAACAAAACAGAATTTGACACTAACAAATTACAAAAATTACATTAGCAAAAATAAATTGATGACGAGGCTCGAACTTGATGACATGGCACCCACGTATTGATCCAAAAAAGGAAGGTATTTGAAATTACAAATCTGACAAATTGGCCTCCACAATTTACTAGAATCGTGCACCATCATCAATGTGAATCTTCTAGAACCTTAATTATCATGACCAGGCTCTCTTGAGATTGATTTGGGCCTATGCTGGGGCTCCATTCATGTGACACGTCACAAACTTGTTAAATGAGCCCGTTCAATGCCTCCTTGAATTGCTTGGCCTTAGATCTCATGACTGGACCACTTTAACAACTTAAGGGATCATGAACATGGCTCTTAACTTGTGCAGCTCTGTTGCTTGCATCACATGTTCTAATATAAATTTCATGAATCATGAATGCACTTCAACAAACTATATCATTCCCTAATAAAAACAAGTCAATCAATGCACCTTAAAAATAACATGACATAGTTCTTGTGATGTAGTGAGAAGTAGTTTTTACTTACCTTGAGTCTAATTTATGTTGAGCGAAAATATCAGTCCTCGTAGAAGATAAGATATGCTAAAGGCCTGGCATTGTAAAATCATATAAATTTAATTTCTCATAAACCAAACTCATTGATCAAGGTTATAAGTTCATATTACAATGGCTTTGCATCAATTCAAACACAAAATGGGCTGAGTATTAAAATATCACAATGCACACTTTTGGCCAAGGAAGATGCTATAATACTAAAATATTGATTAAACATGGGGATTAAATGATTAATCATCTCAACAAACATTCATTTCAGGTCATTGCTATTACAAATTATATTATGTCAAATACATCACAATTTTCCCTCTTTCTAGCCAAAATTAGGTCTTCAATAAGTAAATAACATTGTTAAACATTAAATATCATTAAGGAAAATACATAATCATATAAAAATAGCCTAATACATGAGAATCAGGCATAGTGCAAATTTGATTTTCCACTTAACTTAGTTTTGCATTTTCTTTCAATAAATTCAGAAATAACATTCTAACTAATTCCCATCTATTTACAAGCATCCAAAATCACTTAATAAGCACTTAGATCAATAGAAGTAAAGGAAATAATCAGATTTCATAAGATTATCAATTGGGCAAGGAAACTAACTTAACTAGCTTAATTTGAGCTCAAATATGTCCTAGCTTACTTTATTCATATTTATAATCATATATAACATAAAAAGAAAACTTCATTTTATTGTAAGAAACATAAATATTGATGTTACTTTGCAGGGCTTGAAGTTAGGGCTCTATTGAAGGTCAAAACACTCAATTTTCAAGCCCAAAATGGTGAGAACTTGGCTTGGTTTGTCTAACCCTAATTTCTATGGCATTGTTTAAGTTTTTGTGAGTTTTTGGACATGGAAAATAGGGAGAAAGAAGTGGGAATGATATGAACCCCATCGACTAACGCGACAAGACCCGACAACAAATTTGGAATTTGAACCCCTAATCCCTTAAGACACACGTTTGTTGAGCCTTGACCCGTAATCTAATAAGACACGAACCAAGAACCACAGATAGGAGGACGCCACACCTAGAATTGCAAGAACACTTAAAATTCTAGATGATAAGTCAGTTTGTTGGATGCCACAAGTTTAATCTTGATAAGTTGAAGAGTCTTCTCAAGAAAACAAGAAGAACGCAAGAAACGCCTCACAAAATTCATGAATAATAATCTGATTGATTCATTCTCAAAATAACAAAGTGTTTACAATTATATGGGAATGATTTTCAGCCCAAAAGAATCCCCAAGGGAAGGCTGACTTAGAAAATCCCTTAATTGACGCTTGCCCATGCAAAATTAAGCCCTAAAATCTGACTTTGCTGACTATAAATTGATGATGAGGCTCAAACTTGATGACATGGTGCCACATGTCGATCCAAAATAGGAAGGTTTCTCAAAATTACAAATCTGACAAATTGGCCCCACAATTTACTTAAATCATGCACATCATCAATGTGAATCTTCTAGAACCTTAATCATCACTAGGCTCTCCTGAGATTGACTTGAGCCTATGCTAGGGCTCCATTTATGTGACACGTTGCAAACTTATTGAATAAGACCGTTCAATGCTTCCTTGAATCGCTTGGCCTTTGACATTGTGATTGGACCACTTGAACGGCTAAAGGGATCACAAACATGGCTCCTAACTTGTGCAGCTCCATTGCTTGCATCATTGGCGAGGTTCATATTAGTTGGTATCAGAGCTTAGGTTCCAAGGTAGGTTTGACTATCCTTTATCTTATGTTCTTATTCTTGTTTAGTCGAATTTAGAGTCCTAAAAAAAAATTTCTAGTTTAAGGTCTGAATTTCTTGGCCGAAATTCTTTTCCCTTCCTTTTCTTGTTTGAATTTTGCCAATTCTGTTTACTTTGAGTACTTTTGTCAGTTAGTTTCCATTTGATTTGAATTCAATTGCTCCTATTTGTTTCTCATTTATTTGTTTATCGTGTAAAAAAAGGGAGGGGGGGATCTAAAAAGAAAAGAAAAACAAAGAAAATAAGAGAAAGAAGAAAACAAGAGGATCCAAAAAAAAAAAAAGCCCAGAACACACTTTACTCCATAGCAACAAAAAAAAAATCAAAATTTGGCTACTCATTTTACATGTTCTTGTGACTTAGCATTCTTGTTATTGAGTCTTCGTTTGCCATTCTATGTATTGCATGTTAAATCTTGTGGATTGTTTGGGTAGAGTTTGGTTTGTTTGAATTTCTGCTTGGATCTTGTGTGTTTCTTGAGTCTGATTAAGAATTTGAGAAGGCACAATGAGTGAAAAAAGGTAAGAGTGTTACAAACATTAAGTTAAAAGCCAATTTGAGTGAAAACACGAGTGTTAGCGAATCATTATTGAGTGAAACACGTGAGGGAGTGCTTGTGAGGCACCTAACCTTTTATTGCAAACTCTAAAACATGTCTCACAATCAAGAAGATAATTCAACTGAAGAGGCCCAACAATGAACCCTTCCAAACCTACAATTACAAGCTTTGATGGGGGAATTGAGATGGATGATGAGAGCTAATTGGAACCTCTACATGAGAGAATGGATAGGTTGGAAGAGGGAACACCTAGGGGGTAGCGCCAAAATAATCCCATTAGACAACCTAGACGAGTACACCATGGTGAACAATGGGGGGACGTAGAGGATGATGATGATTGGGAGGAGTTTGATGATCCACCGAATAACCAAGGCAGGTTTGGGCGTGGTTTAGGGAATAGAGAAGGTAGGCAGAGGCAGGATGATAACTTAGAAAGCATCAAGTTGAAGATTCCATCCTTTCAAGGGAAAAATGATCCTGAGGTGTATCTAGAGTGGGAGAAGAGGATGGAGATGGTCTTCAATTGCCACAACTACTCTAAGTTGAAAAAGGTAAAACTCGCTGCAATTGAATTCACTGACTATGCTATTGTTTGGTGGGATCAGTTGTTGAAGGATAGAAGGAGAAACGGAGGGCGATCTGTTGAGACGTGGGAGGAAATGAAAGTAATCATGCGCAAATGATTCAACCCGAGTTACTACCATAGGGAGTTGTACAACAAGCTCCAACGCCTCACACAAGGTAATAGGAATGTTGATGAATATCATAAAGAGATGGAGGTCACCGTGATCCACGCAAATGTAGTGGAGGACCAAGAGGCCACTATGGCTAGGTTTTTACATGGTTTAAATCGTGAGATTGCAGATGTGGTAGAAATGCAACATTATGTGGAGCTAACAGATATGGTGCACCAAGCCATCAAAGTGGAACAACAGTTGAAGCGAAGAAACATGGCTAGGAGGGGATCTAGCATGGCTACGTCAAACACATGGAGACCAGCCCCTAAACGAGATGAATTTCTAGCAAACAAGCCAAAGACCGAGCCCTCTAAAGATGCCAAACAACTTGCTACACCTAAACAAGGTAACATTGAATTTTCTACCTCAAAAAGTCATGACATTAAGTGCTTTAAATGTCAAGGCAAGGGCCATAAATCTAGTGAATGTCCAAACAAGAGAGTAATGGTGATTACAGCTCAAGGAGAGATTATTTCAGAGGATGAAGAAGAAGAAGAAGTAGATGACATGCCACCTCTCGAAGATGCCTATGAAGGAGAGTGTGTTGTAGTTGGAGAGTCAGTAGTGGCAAGACGAGCTCCTAGTGCACAGGCTAAAGAAGAAGAGAATAATCAGCAAGAGAATTTGTTTCACACATGGTGTTTTGTGAATAACAAGGTTTGTACTGTGATAATAGATGGAGGAAGTTGCACAAATGTGGCTAGCACCGAGTTAGTGGAGAAATTGGCATTACCTACCTTGAAGCATCCAAGGCCATACCGGCTTCAATGGCTAAATGATTGTGGTGAGATCAAGGTTACTAAACAGGTGACGGTGGCATTTTCTATTGGAAAGTATGAGGACAACGTGCTTTGTGATGTTGTTACCATGCACGCATGTCACCTCTTGTTAGGAAGACCGTGGTAGTTCGATCGACGAACCGCACATGACAGTTTCACCAATAGTACTCTTTTATCATGAATAAACAGCCAATGTCACTTGTACCATTGACTCTGAAACAAGTTCTTGAAGATCAATTAAAAATACAGAGAGAGAGAAAGAGAGGGAGGCTGAACATAAGAGAAAAGAAAAAGAGAGGATTTGTGGGAGATGCGTTATATGTAGACAAGCTAAGTCTAGGCTGCAACCACATGGATTATATATGCCACTTCCTATTCCTATAGAGCCTTTGGTTGACATCTCTATGGATTTTGTGTTGGGGTTACCTAGGACTAAGAGGGGGAGAGATTCTGTATTTGTGGTAGTTGATTGGTTTTCTAAGAGGGCACACTTCATTGCATGTCATAAAACTAATGATGCATCACATATAGCCAATTTGTTTTTCAAGGAGATTGTTAGGTTGCGTGGCATGCCTAGGAGTATTTTTTTCTTATAAGGATGCAAAGTTCTTGAGTTACTTTTGGAAGACCTTGTGGGCAAAGTTGGGGACTAAGCTATTATTTTCTACTACTTGTCACCCGCAGACTGATGGTCAAACTGAAGTAGTGAATAGGACTTTATCTACCCTATTACGTGCTGTCATTCAAAGGAATTTGAAAACTTGGGAAGATTGTTTGTCACATGTTGAATTTGCTTATAATAGATGTGTTCATTCTACAACTAAGTTTTCACCGTTTGAAGTTGTTTATGGTTTTAATCCATTGACTCCTTTGGATTTAACTCCTTTACCTTTGAAGGAATGAGTTAACTTAGATGGCAAGAAAAAAGCTGATTTTGTTAAGCAAATTCATGAGAAGGCAAGACAAAACATAGAGAGGTATACCGAGCAATATGCAAGACAAGCCAATAAGGACCACAAGCAGATAGTGCTTGAACCAGGAGATTGGGTGTGGCTGCATGTGAGAAAGGAATGTTTCCCCAAACAAAGGCATTCAAAACTCCTTTTGTGGGGTGATGGGCTGCTTTGAAGTGTTGGAACACATTAATGACAATGCCTACAAACTTGATTTACTAGGTGAGTATGGTGTTAGTGCTAGTCTTAATGTTTCTAACTTAACTCCTTCTGATGCAGGTGACGATTTGAGGAAAAATCCTTCTCAAGAGGGGGAGAATGAGGCAAGCAATGGAGCTGCACAAGTTAGGAGCCTTGTTCGTGATCCCTTAAGCCGTTTAAGTGGTCCAATCATGAGATCTAAGGCAAAGCGATTCAAGGAAGCATTGAACGTGCCCATTCAACAAGTTTGCGACGTGTC
This sequence comes from Artocarpus heterophyllus, assembly GCA_025403435.1. Classification (NCBI taxonomy): domain Eukaryota; kingdom Viridiplantae; phylum Streptophyta; class Magnoliopsida; order Rosales; family Moraceae; genus Artocarpus; species Artocarpus heterophyllus. The sequence goes on from CM046339.1 coordinate 8,290,058, forward strand.
ACGTAAATGGAGCCCCGGCACAGGCCCAAGTCAATCTCAAGAGAGCCTAGTCACGATGATTAAGGTTCTAGAAGATTCACACTAGTGATGTGCACGATTCAGGTAAATTGTGGGGCCAATTTGTCAGATTTGTAATTTCGGGAATCCTTCCTATTTTGGATCAACACGTGGCGCCATGTCATCAAGTTTGAGCCTCATCATCAAATTATTTTTTTGATGTAATTTTCATATTTTCTTAGTTGTCAAATTTGGTTTTGTTAGGCGTGAAAACAAACCTGGATACTTTCCCTTTTCTAGAATAGATTAGGTGCATTTTAAGGGATAAGATTAGTTACTTTCCTTTTGTGTTATTATAGTGAACAAAGTCAGATTTTAGGGCTTAATTTCGCCTGGGAAAGTGCCAATTAAGGGATTTTCTAACTCAACCTTCGCTTAGGGATTCTTTTGGGCTGAAAGTCATTCCTATATAATTGTAAACAATTTTTTATTTTGAGAATGAATCAATCAAATTATTATTCACGAATTTTGTGAGGCTTTTCTTGCATTCTTCTTATTTTCTTGAGAAGACTCTCAAACTTATCAAGATTAAACTTGTAGCATTCAACAAATTGACTTATCATCTAGAATTTTAAGTGTTCTTGCAATTCTAGATGTGGCATCTTCTTATCCGTGGTTCTTGGTTCGTGTCTTATTATATTATGGGTCAAGGCTCAACAAACGTGTGTCTTAATGGATTAGGATTTGGTGTCGGGTCTTGTCGCATTCATCAGCGAGGTTCATATCAGGGAAGACTGCTGGATGTTTTTAGAGTTGTTTAAAAAATAAAGAGGCAAAAATGAACATTCTAGTTCATTTAACTTGCTCTAAATCAAGTAAGAAAATGAAGGAGCTTGCTTGGGTGCTTTTACCATCTTTTTCTTAGGTTCGACATTCGAAAAGAGTCCTGAGTAAGGGAATTTAGCTAATAGCTAGCCACTTAAACCTAGTACAAGCAAGACTAATTCAATTTGCTATAACCTAGTTAGCAAACCAATCAAATCGCACTATTTTGCATACCTTCAATTCCAATCAAATTTGTCTATTTCAAATACATAAATGGGCAAAAAAATTCATTTAGAATGTATTTAAAATGGAAAAACACCTTCCAATCCATTCGGAACCGTTTAGCACACCAATCTTCCTTACTAAGAAACCGAGTAGTTCACTATAATTAGACTTTTTAAAAGCAAGTTAGATCATATATTAATAATTCAATGTCATATTTATGAATATAAGCATGTTTATACATGAGTCAATCTTAAAAATAATAAATACTCATCCTCATAAGATATGCTTTCTATGTGCTCTAATTAAATAATGTATGTTTCTTAAATGCATAGATATGTATGATGCTTATTACTGGCTAATTATGAGTTAATTCTGCATTACAATAAACTAGGAAATCACAATGATGAAGAGCCATGAAGAAGAATACGACAAAGCCAAAGAACTGAAACAATTCGATGACACAAAGATATGAGTGAAAGGCCTCTTCGAAATTGGCATCACCTTCATCCCCTGCATCTTCTATCATCCTCCCCACACTCTATCTGACCTCTAGCCTGATTCGAGAGCTCAACACTTGATGAATATTTTATGACTTCTTGAATTTTCTTTAAGATAGGTTTTTTATGTCTATCTATTTGGTGAATTCGAGACTTCTTGTTCATGTGACCTATTTATATGGCTAAAAAAATTTATTTTCTAATGAGATTTTTTGTGGTACTGTGTACATATGTTATTAGATTGTCTTAAAAATTTTAGGGTTAAAGTAATTTGATTTTAATTATTGGAATTTTGTGATCATGTGTTACTCACTGCTTTAGGTAATTAGAGTTTGTTTGGTCTCTGAATTCTAATGCATGTTTATTTGAAGCTAATTTTTGGATATGTTATAGTTTTAGTGTATTATGTTAGCACTAGAAATATTATTATCATCACAAAGATTCTTTTATTGTATGTATTTCAAGTCAATTGGTGATTGAAAAGAGTTAATGATTTGGTTGTCTTTGTTAACTTCTCATGAAACCCTAGATTGGAGATATCATATATTTTCATATTTTATTATGTAGATCCTTATGGGTATATATTTATTATCAATTGGTATCATGTTAATTATATGTTTACAATTTTAATTGAGGTTTTATTGGCTTATTAATTGGTATTGAATTTTTTTGATGCATTAAGCCTACTTTTCATACAAACACCTAACAGCCATTGTGTTTTAGTAATTTTTGATTCTGTATTGCTCTGTTTATATTTTTCCTAAATACTAGACATCTTGAGCTTTCGTTTGGCTTTTGAATTGCTTGAATCGGAGTTTTCATTAAATAGTTATGTTTTTTTGAAGTTGACCTTGAGAGCTGTACAGTTTTACACAGACCCAAAATTTAGATTGAATTTTGAGGAATTTTTCTTCATGTAAATTATTGTCAAAATATGCGCGTAATATATCAAGTTCTTTGTTTTTGAGTCTAGTTTCTAATGCCATTGGATTTAGCTGATTTAGAGTTAAGATAAAATTATTATGAATTTTTAAGTGAATAAAGGTCATTCTGCCTACTTTTGGGAATTATGCCTTAGGTTCATAAATTGTGATTTTGTGCTTCTTGATATTATTGCCTGCTAAAGTGATGTTTAATGATAGTATGAGATGTTTATATATTACTAATAGTATTGCTAGTGACTTATGGTCAATATGAATGCTTGACATAAACACTCCAAAAGACGAGTACACCGAGAACCGCAGCAACGTCACCCAAGTTAAGGTTTAGTAAGCAAGCAAGACAAGTAAGTACATTCTCACTTGCAACATGATAAAATTTAAGAAAAAGTTTTGAGGAAATGTTTTATGATAATTTTAAAAGTTTGTTTTTACATGTTGTTTTCTCATGAAAACTCTTGTTGCAACAAGAAAGTTTAACGAATGTTTCAATGACGAGGTATGTTAAAAGTATATCAAATATACATGTATCACTTAATTAAGTGTTGCACACCCTATATTTATGTTTATGTTTATGATGTCCCAAAGGTTAGACTGTCATGTTCGGTTTGGGATTAGCTACCCCTCTCCTCTCACGAAGGCACGCCTACAATGATGATGTTTATGTTGCAACACTTGGACCCCCAAAGATAAAATGAATGAAGTTTTTAATATGGATAATGATAATAAAAGATATGTTTTATATGAAACTGTAACAAGTGCACTATTATGGTAATGATGATTATGATTATGATGTTTCATAAAGATGTTTGTAAAATGTTTTATGTTGTGAGATTGGAAAGTGTACTACTAAGCTTTTGCTTACTTAGTTTATAATCATGTTGCAGATAAAGGTAAGAGGACTATGGAATAGGTGGAGGGCGAGGACGGGTGTATAGGTTATGAACGATTGATTGGAAACGGAAGAACGCCAAGAAAGAATAATTTTTTTAACTATGTTTTCATTTCTTTGAATGCATAATTTTTTGCATTATTAAGTAAAAAGACTTGTTTTACATTTATTTTGATTTTGCAGAAGTTCAATCTACTAAATTGTTCACCTTGATGCTTCCTAAGTTATCATCCCACCTCTGCCTACCTAGCCTATCTTCTCTATTCCCTAAACCACGCCCAAACCTGCCCCGATTATTAGGTGAATCGTCAAACTCCTCCCAGTCATTATCATCCTCTACATCCCCCCATTGTTCACCATGGTGTACACGCCTAGGTTGCCTAATGGGATTATTTTGGCATTGCCCCCTAGGTGTTCCCTTTTCCAACCTATCCATTCTCTCATGTAAAGGTTCCAATTTAGCTCTCATCATCCGTCTTAGTTCCCCCATCAAAGCTTGTAATTGCAGGTTCGGAATGGTTCGTTGTTGGACCTCTTCAGTTGAATTATATTCTGGATTGTGAGACATGTTTAAAGTTTGCAATAAAAGGTCAGAAACCTCACAAGCACTCCCTCACATGTTTCACTCAAAAATGATTCGCTCACACTCATGTTTCACTCAAATTGGCTCTTAACTAAATGTTCCCACCGCTCTTGCCTTTTTCCACTCGTTGTGTCTTCTCAAATTCTTAATCAGACTCAAGAAACACACAAGATTCAAGCAACAATTCAAACAAACCAGACTATACCCAAACAATCCACAAGATTTGACATGCAATACATAGAATGACAAATGAAGACTCAATAACAACGATGCTAATTCAAAAGAACGTATAAAATGAATGGCTGAATTTTATTTTATTTTTTTTGCTATGGAGTAAAGTTTGTTCTGGGCTTATGGAACCCTTATAGATATGAAAACAAGCAAAAAATTTTAAGATAGGTCTCCAGACTACTTTTTTTTTTTTTTTGAATCCTCTTGTTTTCTTCTTTCCCTTGTTTTCTTTTCTTTTTCTTTCTTTTCTTTTCAAATCCTTTTTTTTCCTTTTTAGGACTCTAAACTCGATAAAACAAGAACAAGAATATAAGGTAAAGGATAGTCAAACTTGCCTTGGAACCTAAGCTCTAATGCCAACTGATATGAACCCCGCAGACTAACGCGAGAAGACCCGACACTAAATCTAGAATTTGAACCCCTAATCCCTTAAGACACGTGTTTGTTGAGTCTTGACCCGTAAACTAATAAGACATGCACCAAGAACCACAAATAGGAAGAAGCCACACCTAGAATTTCAAGAACACTTAAAACCCTAGATGATCAATCAGTTTGTTGAATGCCACAAGATTAATCTTGATAAGTTCAAAGAGTCTTCTCAAGAAAATAAGAAGAATGCAAGAAAAACCTCACAAAATTTGTGAATATTGATCTGATTGATTAATTTTAAAATAACAAAGTGTTTACAATTGTATAGGAACGATTGTCAGCCCAAAAATACCTAAATGAGTGCTGACTTGGAAAATCCCTTTATTGGTGCTTAACCTAATCTAGAAAAGGGAAAGTATCCAGGTTTGTTTTTATGCCTAACAAAACCAAATTTGACAACTAAGAAAATTCAAAAATTACATCAGGAAAATAAATTGATGACAAGGCTCGAACTTGATGACATGGCGCCCATGTGTCAATCCAAAATAGGAAGGTTTCTCAAAATTACAAATCTACCCCACAATTTAATAGAATCGTACACCCTCATCAATGTGAATCTTCTAGAACCTTAATCATAGTGACTAGGCTCTAGCTTGTTCAATGCTTCCTTGAATTGCTTGGCCTTAGATCTCGTGATTGGACCACTGGAACGGATTAATGGATCACGAACATGCCTTCTAACTTGTGCAGCTCCATTGCTTGCATCACCAGGCCTCAACTAAGCAGCAAGGGGCACTTTGGAAACTTCTTAACTGTAAACAAAAACTAGAGACATCTATAAAGGAAACCAATAGAGCTGACATCGATGCTGAAACTCAGATGACTATGGTCTTTGAGACTCTATCAAAGGAATTTATTCTATTTAGAGCTACTTTTAATTTGAGCAATAGGCAGGATATGAACTTAACAGAGTTGATAAAACAGTTACAGGAGTTCAAACTACTTATCAAGGAGTCTCCTGTTGGTGGCAAGGCCAATTTGGCAGCTGCTTCTGGTTCCAATCCCAATCCTAGCAAAGGAAAGAAGCAACGGGCCAAGAATGGAAAATCTTCTATTCCTGCTAACAATAAGAGCAAGAAGAAGAAGAAAAAGAACCCAAAGAAGCTTAAGTGCTTCTTCTGCGGGAAGGTCAGGCACATTAAGAAGAATTACAACGACTTCCTTTCCCGAGGAGGTACGTGTGATCTTCTATATTTAGAAACTTGTTTGGTTGAGGAATCTAGAGACATTTGGGTTATAGATTCCGATGCAGCAAATCATGTTTGTGTTTCTCTGTAGGGGTTCAAAGAAACGAGAAGTCTGGTTTATGAAGACTTCACGCTTCAGATGGGCGATGGATCCCTGGTCTTAACGGAAGTAGTGGGAGACGTCTATCTTTATTTTGATAATTATAGGAATTTAATTTTGTGAGATTGCTTTTATGTTCCTAAATTTAAAAGGAATTAAATTTCTGTAGCTTATTTATTTAAAGCCTTCTATTTGTTTACTTTTAATAATAAAGTGATGATTCTTAAAAACAAATCTTTTATCTATTCTGGATGGATGCAAAATAGTCTATATTTTATCAAACCTAAGATGGACTTACTACTTAAAGTTGAGATGAATGATAATAACTCTAAAGGACTTAAAACTTCTCACTCTAATGAGACTTATCTTTGGCATTTGCGCTATGGTCATATTAACCTGAATAGGAATCAAAGATTGGTAAAGGATGGATCTTTAAGTCACTTAAAGGTGGAATCTATACCACAACATGAATCTTCTTTGGAGGGTAATCTGACCAAAAAACCATTCAGGTTTAAGAGCAATAAGGCCAAAGGGGTTTTAGAAAATGTGCATAGTGATGTTTGCAGACTGATGAACATCCGGGCGTGAGGAAGATATGAGTACTTCATTACTTTTATTGATGATTACTCAAGGTATGGGCAAGCGTACCTGATGCACCACAAAAGCGAAACTTATGACAAGCTCAAGGAGTTTCGGGCTGAAGTGAAAAAGCAATTGGGTAGACCCATAAAGGCACTTCGATCCAATCGAGGTAGAGAATACCTTTTTGATGAGTTCTTAGGATACTTATTAGAGAATGGGATTTTATCCCATTTGACTACGTCGGGCACTCCACAATAGAATGGCATAGCGGAGAGAAGAAATAGGACTTTATGGGACATGGTCAGGTCCATAATGAGTTATTCATCATTGCCTCTATCCTTTAGGGATATGAACAACAAACCACATGTTATCTTTTGAACAACGTGCCTTGAAAATGGGTCCCTAAAACTCTTCACGAGTTATGGACAGGCAAGAAGGCATCCTTAAACCATATTCACATATGGGGATGTCTGGCTCATGTCCTATTTAAGGATGCGAACAAGTTGGAAGCATGTTTTGAAGTTTGCGTGTTTATAGGATATACAAAAAGGGACTAAATAGTGTAATTTTCTTAAACTAAAGGAAAATTAAAGTCGTGGTTTCAACTCATGTAACTTTCCTTAAGGAGAGTTACATAGATGACTTTAAGCCCCAAAGCAAAGTAGTGCTTAAGGAGTTAAGGAGTGATTCAATCCCTCTAGGGGTTCTGGTAGAAACCACTCCAATCGGTGTACTCAAGGTATTGGCATGTGTACCTGATGCACCACAAAAGTGAAACTTATGGCAAGTTCAAGGAGTTTTGGGCTGAAGTGGAAAAGCAATTGGGTAGACCCATAAAGGCACTTTTATCCAATCGAGGTGGAGAATACTGTTCTGATGAGTTCTTAGGGCACTTATTAGAGAATAGGATTTTATCCCATTTGACTACGTCAGGCACTCCACCACAGAATGACGTAGCGGAGAGAAGAAATAGGACTTCATTGGATGTGGTCAGGTCCATAATGAGTTATTCATCATCACCTTTACCCTTTTAGGGATATGCACAACAAACCGCATGTTATCTTCTGAACAACGTGCCTTCAAAATCGGTCCCTAAAACTCTTTACGAGTTATGGACAGGCAAAAAGATATCCTTAAACCATATTCACATACGGGGACCTCTGGCTCATGTCCTATTTAAGGATGCGAACAAGTTGGAAGCACGTTTTGAAGTTTACGTGTTTATAGGATATACAAAAAGGGAGTAAATAGTGTAATTCTCTTAACCTAAAGGAAAATTAAAGCCGTGGTTTAAACTCATGCAACTTTCCTTGAGGAGAGTTACATGGATGACTTTAAGCCCTAAAGCAAAGTAGTGCTTAAGGAGTTAAGGAGTGATCCAATCGCTCTAGGGGTTCTGGTAGAAACCACTCCAATCGGTGTACTCAAGGTATGGGCATGTATACCTGATGCACCACAAAAGCGAAACTCATCACAAGTTCAAGGAGTTTCAGGCTGAAGTGAAAAAGCATTTGGGTAGACCCATAAAGGCACTTCGATCCAATTGAGGCAGAGAATAAATTTCTAATGAGTTCTTAGGACACTTATTAGAGCATGGGATTTTATCCCATTCGACGTCAGGTCCATAATGAGTTATTCATCATTGCCTTTATCCTTTTAGGGATATGCACAACAAACCGCATGTTATCTTTTGAACAATGTGCCATCAAAAACGGTCCCTAAAACTCTTCATGAGTTATGGATAGGCAAGAAGACATCCTTAAACCATATTCACATATGGGGATGTCTGGCTCATGTCCTATTTAAGGGTGCAAATAAGTTGGAAGCACGTCCTGAAGTTTACGTGTTTATAGGATATCCTAAAGGGACTAAAGAGGGTTATTTTTTCAACCCAAAGGAAAATAAAGTCATGGTTTCAACTCATGCAACTTTCCTTGAGGAGAGATACATGGATGACTTTAAACCCCAAAGCAATGTAGTGCTTAAGGAGTTAAGGAGTGATCCAATCACTCCGGGCATTCCGGTAGAAACCACTACAATCGATGTACTCAGGGAATTGGCATGTGTACCTGATGCACCACAAAAGCAAAACTTATGACAAGTTCAAGGAGTTTTGGGCTGAAGTGGAAAAGCAATTAGATAGACCCATAAAGGCACTTTGATCCGATCGAGGTGGAGAATACCTTTCTCATGAGTTCTTAGGACACTTATTAGAGAATGGCATTTTATCCCATTTGACTACGTCGGGCACTCCACCGCAGAATGGCATAGCGGAGAGAAGAAATAGGACTTTATTGGACATGGTAAAGTCCATAATGAATTATTCATCATTGCCTTTATCCTTTTAGGATTATGCACAACAAACCGCATGTTATCTTTTGAACAACGTGCCTTCAAAATCGGTCCCTAAAACTCTTCACGTGATATGGACAGGCAAAAAGACATCCTTAAACCATATTCACCTTAGGGGATGTCTGACCCATGTCCTATTTAAGGATGCGAACAAGTTGGAAGCACGTTTTGAAGTTTACGTATTTATAGGATATACAAAAAGGGACTAAATAGTATAATTTTCTTAACTTAAAGGAAAATTAAAGTCGTGGTTTCAACTCATGCAACTTTCCTTAAGGACAATTACATGGATGACTTTAAGCCCTGAAGCAAAGTAGTGCTTAAGGAGTTAAGAAGTGATCCAATGCCTCTGGGGGTTCCGGTAGAAACCACTCCAATCGGTGTACTCAAGGTATTGCCATGTGTACCTGATGCACCACAAAAGCAAAACTTATGACAAGTTCAAGGAGTTTTAGGCAGAAGTGGAAAAGCAATTGGGTAGACCCATAATGGCACTTCTATCCAATCGAGGTGGAGAATACCTTTCTGATGAGTTCTTAGGGCACTTATTAGAGAATAGGATTTTATCCCATTTGATTACGTCATGCACTCCACAGCATAATGGCGTAGCGGAGAGAAGAAATAGGACTTTATCGGATGTGGTCAGGTCCATAATGAGTTATTCATCATCGCCTTTATCCTTTTAGGGATATGTACAACAAACAGCATGTTATCTTTTGAACAATGTGCCTTCAAAATTGGACCCTAAAACTCTTCACGAGTTATGGACAAGCAAGAAGACATCCTTAAACCATATTCACATATGGGGATGTCTGGTTCATATCCTATTTAAGGAAGTGAATAAGTTGGAAGCACGTCCTGAAGTTTGCGTGTTTATAGGATATCCAAAAGGGACTATAGAGGGTTATTTTTTTAACCCAAAGGAAAATAAACTCATGGTTTCAACTCATGCTACTTTCCTTGAGGAGAGTTACATAGACGACTTTAAGCCCTGCAGCAAAGTAGTGCTCAAGGAGTTAAGGAGTGATCCAATCGCTCTAGGGGTTCTGGTAGAAACCACTCCAATCGGTGTACTCAAGGTATGGGCATGTGTACCTGATGCACCACAAAAGCGAAACTTATGACAAGTTCAAGGAGTTTCAGGCTAAAGTGAAAAAGCAATTAGGTAGACCCATAAAGGCACTTTGATCCAATTGAGGCAGAGAATACCTTTTTAATGAGTTCTTAGGACACTTATTAGGGAATGGGATTTTATCTCATTCGGCGTCAGGTCCATAATGAGTTATTCATCATTGCCTTTATCCTTTTAGGGATATGCACAACAAACCGCATGTTATCTTTTGAACAATGTGCCTTCAAAATTGGTCCCTAAAACTCTTCATGAGTTATGGATAGGCAAGAAGACATCCTTAAACCATATTAACATATGGGGATGTCTGGCTCATATCCTATTTAAGGAAGCGAATAAGTTGGAAGCACGTCTTGAAGTTTGCGTGTGTATAGGATATCCAAAAGGGACTAAAGAGGGTTATTTTATTAACCCAAAGGAAAATAAAGTCATGGTTTCAACTCATGCAACTTTCCTTGAGGAGAGTTACATGCACAACTTTAAACCATGAAGCAAAGGAGTGCTTAAGGAGTTAAGGAGTGATCTAATCGCTCTGGGGGTTCTGGTAGAAACCACTCCAATCTGTGCACTCAAGGTATGGGCATGTGTACCTGATGCGCCACAAAAGCAAAACTTATGACAAGTTCAAGGAGTTTCGGGCTGAAGTGGAAAAGCAATTGAGTAGACCCATAAAGGTACTTCGATCCGATCGAGGTGGAGAATACCTTTCTAATGAGTTCTTAGGACACTTATTAGAGAATGGGATTTTATCCCATTTGACTGCGTCGGGCACTCCACAGCAGAATGGCATAGCGAAGAGGAGAAATAGGACTTTATTGGACATGGTCAGGTTCATAATGAGTTATTCATCATTGCCTTTATCCTTTTAGGGATATGCACAACAGACCGCATGTTATCTTTTGAACAATGTGCCTTCAAAATCGGTCTCTAAAACTCTTCACGAGTTATGGATAGGCAAGAAGACATCCTTGAACCATATTCACATATGGGGATGTCTAGCTCATGTCCTATTTAAGGATGCGAATAAGTTGAAAGCACGTCCTGAAGTTTGCGTGTTTATAGGATATCCAAAAGGGACTAAAGAGGGTTATTTTTTTAACCTAAAGGAAAATAAAGTCGTGGTTTCAACTCATGCAACTTTCCTTGAGGAGAGTTACATGGACCACTTTAAGCCCCGAAGCAAAGTAGTGCTTAAGGAGTTAAGGAGTGATCCAATCGCTCTGGGGGTTCCGGAAGAAACCACTCCAATTAATTGACTAAGTTATGGGCATGTGTACCTGATGCACCACAAAAGCGAAACTTATGACAAGGTCAAGGAGTTTCAGGCTGAAGTGGAAAAGCAATTGGGTAGACCCATAAAGGCACTTCGATCTGATCGAGGTGGAGAATACCTTTCTGTTGAGTTCTTAGGACACTTATGAGAGAATGGGATTTTATCCCATTTGACTGCGTTGGGCACTCCACAGGAGAATGGCATGGCAGAGAGAAGAAATAGGACTTTATTGGACATGGTCAGGTCCATAATGAGTTATTCGTCATTGCTTTTATCCTTTTAGGGATATACACAACAAACCGCTTGTTATTTTTTGAACAACGTGCCTTCAAAATCGGTCCCTAAAACTCTTCATGAGTTATGTACACGCAAGAAGACATCCTTAAACCATATTCATATATGGGGATGTCTGGTTTATGTCCTATTTAAGGTTGCGAATAAGTTGGAAGCACGTCCTGAAGTTTGCATGCTTATAGGATATCCAAAAGGGACTAAAGTGGGTTATTTTTTTAACCCAAAGGAAAATAAAGTCATGGTTTCAACTCATGCAACTTTCCTTGAGGAGAGTTACATGGATGACTTTAAGCCTTGAAGCAAAAAAGTGCTTAAGTAGTTAAGGAGTGATCCAATCACTCCAGGGGTTTCGGTAGAAACCACTCAAATTGGTGTACTCAAGAGATGGGCATGTGTACCTGATGCACCACAAAAGCAAGACTTATGACAAGTTCAAGGTGTTTCAGGCTGAAGTGGAAAAGCAATTGGGTAGACCCATAAAGGCACTTTGATCCGATCGAGGTGGAGAATACATTTTTGATGAGTTCTTATGACACTTATTAGAGAATGGGATTTTATCCCATTTGACTGCCTCGGGCACTCCACAGCAGAATGACATAGCGTAAAGGAGAAATAGGACTTTATTGGAGATGGTCAGGTTCATAATGAATTATTCATCATTGCCTTTATCCTTTTAGGGACATGCACAACAAACCGCATGTTATCGTTTGAACAACGTGCCTTCAAAATCGATCCCTAAAACTCTTCACGAGTTATGGACCGGCAAGAAGACTTCCTTAAACCGTATTCACATTTGGGGATGTCTAGCTCATGTCCTATTTAAGGATGCAAGTAAGTTGGAAGCACGTCCTGAAGTTTACGTGTTTATAGGATATCCGAAAGGGACTAAAGAGGGTTATTTTTTTAACCCAAAGGAAAATAATGTTGTGGTTTCAACTCATGCAACTTTTGTTAAGGAGAGTTACATGGATGACTTTAAACCTTAAAGCAAAGTAGTGCTTAAGGAGTTAAGGAGTGATCCAATCACTCTAGGGGTTCCGGTAGAATCCACTCCAATCGGTGTAGAAAAACCAAACAAACCCAAACAACAATCTAAAGGGCTTTGGTGAAGTGGGAGGATCGGGTGTCAACCCGTGAGGTATATGTTCAATGGTGAGGCCTTTTTGGCTAAACTGGATGAACATGATAGGGATCCTTATACTTACACAAAAGCTATGAAGGATGTTGATTCGAAACTCTGGACAGTGGCCATGAACACAAAGATGAAGTCGATGGAGACTAATCAAGTCTGAGAGCTTGTGAATCTTCCCAAAGGGATAAATCCCATAGGATGTAAGCACTGGCATATGCCCAAGTCAATCTGAAGAGAGTCCAGTCACGATGATTAAGGTTCTAGAAGATTCACATTGATGATGTGCATGATTCCAGTAAATTGTGGGGCAGATTTGTAATTTCAAAAAACCTTCCTATTTTGGATCGACACGTGTGCGCCATGTCTCAAGTTTAAGCCTCGTCATCAATTTATTTTCCTAGTGTAATTTTTGTATTTTCTTAGTTAACAAATTCGGTTTTGTTAGGCATAAAAATAAACCTGGATATTTTCCCTTTTTCTAGATTAGGTTAGGCGCATTTTAAGGGATAAGATTAGCAACTTTCCTTTTGTGTTATTCTAGGGCTTAATTTCGCCTGGGAAAGCGCCAATTAAGGGATTTTCTAGGTCAACCTTCTCTTAGGGATTCTTTTGGGCTGAAAATCGTTCCCATATAATTGTAAACACTTTGCTATTTTGAGAATTAATCAATTTGAACATTATTCATGAATTTGGTGAGGCTTTCTTGTGTTCTTCTTATTTTCTTGAGAAGACTCTTTGAACTTATCAAGATTAATCTTGTGGTGTTCAACAAATTGACTTATCATCTAGGGTTTTTAAGTGTTCTTGAAATTCTAGGTGTGGTGTCTTTCTATCCGTGGTTCATGGTTCGTGTCTCACTAGATTACGGGTCAAGGCTCAACAAACGTGTGTCTTAAGGGATTAGGGGTTTGAATTCCAGACCTGGCGTCGGGTCTTGTAGCCTTAGTAGGTGGGGTTCATATCAGAAAGGTCGAAACCTTTAAGGCTAGACTAGGAGCTAAGGGTTACACACAAAAGGAAGGAATCAATTTTGAGGAAACGTTTTCATCGGTAGCCATGCTTAAGTTCATCCGGATTCTCTTGTCCATAGTTGCCGCTCTCGACTCTGAGATTTGGCAGATGGATGTCAAGATGGCTTTTCTGAATGGCTATCTTGATGATTCCATTTATATGGAATAACTAGACAGGTTAAAGGTCAAGGGTCAAGATGGTAGGGTTTGTAAGCTGTCAAAATCAATATATGGACTTCAGCAGGCTTCCTGTTCCTGGAATATAAGATTTGATCAAGTGATCAAGACTTATGGGTTCTCACAAAATGTGGATGAGCCATGTATTTACAAACACATTAAAGATAGGAAGGTAGTTTTTCTACTGCTCTATGTAGATGACATTCTATTAATTGGTAATGACGTTGGAGTATTGTCATTGGTCAAATTATAGTTGACCAAGCAATTTGACATGAAGGACTTGGGTGAGGATAATTTTGTTCTTGGTATCCAGATCTTTCGAGATAGGAAGAACAAAATGATAGCTTTGTCCCAAGCCGGCTACATAGATAAAATTCTCAGGAGGTTTGTAATACAGGATTCCAAGAAAGGTAGGCAGCCATCTAGGTCTGGAATTACTCTTTCTAAGAAAGACTCTCCAAAGTCTAAGGAAGAAAGAGAATACATGAAGAAGGTGTCTTATGCCTCAGCAGTGGGTAGTCTCATGTATGTCATTCTTTGCACACGATCAGATATTTGTTATCCTGTCAAGACTATAAGTCGATTTCAGGTGGATTCAGGGTTGAACCATTGGGTTACGGTTAAATATATTTTCAAGTACTTGAGAAGGACTCGAGGGTATATGCTTGTATATTCAGGTGAGGACTTAACTCCTCTAGGATATACTAATTTAGATTTTCAATCCTGTGTGGATTCAAGGAGATCGACTTCGGGTTTTGTGTTTACTCTAGGCGACAGTGCCATCATTTGGAGAAGTGTGAAAAGAGTTATACTTTGGATTCAATGATGGAGGCCAAGTATGTGGCAGCTAGTAATACTTAGAAAGAAGCAGTATGGATCTGCAAGTTCCTTGAGGATCTTAAGGTAGTTCCTAGTATGGATAAGGTGATATCGCTATACTATGATAACAGTGTGGGGGTAGCTAATGCTAAGGAACCAAGATTTCATAAGAAGAGTAAGCGTATTGATTAGAAGTATCATGTGACAAAGGACTTCATTGAGGGGGGACACGTCACAATGTGCAAAATCGCGTCAAAGGATAATTTAGCCGATCCATTCATGAAGACACTTACTGGGAAAGTCTTCAAGAGGCATGTGCAAGCTATAGGGATGCGAGATTTGTTATATTTACTCACTTAGTGCAAGTCGAAGATTGTTAGACATGTATGCCCTAAGGAGTAAAAATGTAGTATGTTTTTGGAGATATTTTTTATCAATAAAGAATTTATTTATTATTTATATATACCAAATTTTGTCCTCTTTATGTTCATATTTGTTGAATATATGTTAAGCAAAAAAAAGTATGAGATTATCGGTCTAAACCTTAAGAATTAGGCATATGATGGACAGATTATATGCAAGACATGATTCTTAAGGTGACAGTCTAAATCATAAGATCTGCAATCAAGGGAATAAAGTTGGGCACTTTATTCATGTAAAGGTTGTTATGTTGTCTATATCCCTCTTGGGAGATGGTTTGTCTTGGCCATTGGAGGTGGACTCCATGAATAGAAAAATTGGCACATTGGCATAGGTGACGATGCATTGTATCAAGACATAAAGTGAATTGATTTAGATTAATTATCCTATCTTGACAAATCGATTCACTTTAGACAATCATTTGCATTGTATCTTAATCCTGAGGTGAATAGTGGGCCCGTTGTCTTGACTTGTGTCTTTTGATGTACCAAGGGTCACACCCACATTTTAATAGTGGTATGCATGTTGGTATGTTGGAGGTATGACTCTTGATAGCATAGACTTGTTATTCAAAGATATAGAATCTATAGCTCCTCTTTAAGAGTAGTTGATATCCTCTTATATGCGCTATCCTATAATTGGAAAACTAGAGTGCTCAACCATTTAGATACATAGATGTAACCAAATAGCATACTGTCTTATGGATGGTAAGTTTTTCGATGTTGAGATAATGGAATGTAAGATAAAAATAATAGGAAAGGTAAGACAGAGCTTGTCCTCAAGCCGATTATGGATAATCCTATGAGGATACGATACATTATAATATGTCATAAAGACTTAGCTATATGGGCTTTGTAATTCTATATAGTTCAAGAGTGCAGCTCCAAGCTTTTAGTGGAGTAGCATTGGAGTTGATAATTATGAGATGTATATCTGGGATATTGAGTTTCATAATTAATGGAAGCTTGAACTATATAGGTCCATTTGGTCCCTTTTGCTAGCTGACAAAAATCCTGTAACGATACAACGTGTTTTCTCAATAATTGGTGACTTATGTCAAATTTATCAGATTGGCTAAAATTCGAAAGAATCAAATAATTCATGTCTGTTTATCAGTTGAATTAATTTTGTGACAAAATTAATTCAAGATAAACTTGTTGAATTATTGGGATCAGATAATTCTTGTCTGTTTATCAGTTGATTTAATTTTGAATAAATTAAATAAAGATAAACTTATAGAATTATTAGGAATTTATTTATTTTCTCGGAGATTATCTAGATAAAGTTGTTTCAATTAGATAACTTTCTTATTGGGTTATTTAAATTTAAACTAAGACTTTATCCTATAGAATCTTTGATAGAAAATAAAAGATTCACTAAGATTTTTATCGCAGTTTGGCCTGTCGATGGGGCATGTTTGGCATGCCAATTAGACAGATTGGCATGCTGGTAGTGCAAAAAAGGATCACGTATTTTCACATGGATTTTATCAAATTTTGATCCTGTTTTGATTCTAATTCGAATTTTTGAGACCCTATCTGATAAGGACTAACCCAAACCCAACCTCTATAAAAAGGGAGTGAGTCTCATAAGTTATTCAAATCAGTTGAGAGATTAAAAGTGAAACTCTGCTGGTAAGATTCTGAAACTCCCTGAGAGCTCTTGTTCACAAATCACGAACACTAACTTTGGGTTCTCTTAATTGGTTGGAAGGAGAATCACCTGGTGGAAAAGCTGAATGATGTGAGCCCACACTCACTCCTATCGTGGATAGAGAGTAGCAAAAAAGGTCAGTTGGTTGAGGTCCTTTTGGAATGTTACTTCTCGTCATTGATTGTAGAAGCTTTTCAGCACACAAAAGGTTGGTAAGATCTGGTTAATTTATACATATAGTGTGTCAAACTTGTGTCTAGGAAAAGACTCTAATATAAAAAAATTTAAAATTCTGTTGCATACTATTTTTCCAACAAGGCAAGGTGAGCCCAAGATTTATCAGACCCTATGAAATTGTGAAGCGGATAGGCAAGGTAGTGTATCAATTGAGATTGCCACCCAAAATGTCAGCTATGCATGATGTGTTCTATGTTTCAATGCTCAAGAAGTATGTTTCAGATCCTAAGCACGTGACCAAGCCACAGGTGATTGAAGTACGAGATGACCTTAGTTATGAAGAAAAGCTAGTGGAGATTTTAGATCGAAAGGCTAAAATATTGAGCAATTAAGAAATTCCTTTGGTCAAAGTTTTATAGTGAGATCACCAATTGGAAGAAGCTACATGGGAACACGAAGATGACATAAGAACTGAATATTTGCAGCTGTTTTAAGTTTCAAGGATGAAACTCTTATAAGGTGGGGAGAATTGTAACACTCATCAATTTTCATGTAGCGTATCAATTGAGAATACCACCTGAAATGTCGGCTATGCATGATGTGTTATATGTTTCAATGCTTAAGAAGTATGTTTCGAATCCTGCACACGTGATCAAGTCACAAGTGATTGAAGTACGAGATGACCTTAGTTATGGAGAAAAGCCAGTGGAGAATTTAGATCGAAAGGCTAAAATCTTGAGGAATAAAGAAATTCCTTTGGTCAAAGTTTTATGGTGAAATCGCCAAGTGGAAGAAGCTACATGGGAATACGAAGATAACGTGAGAACTAAATATCTACAACTTTTCTGAGTTTCGAGGATGAAACTCTTATAGGGTGATACGAACCACGCCAACTACGTGACGAAACTCGATACTGGAATTTCAAACCCCAAGACCTCTCAAGTTGAGTGGAACCGTGACTCGTTTCTTAGCAAAGCAAGAACCTTGGTCTGATGAAGACGCCACAAACGGGTATAGAAAGTCCGTATGATAAGTCAATTGAATGCCACAAGGAATCTTTGGTAAGTTTGGAAAACTTTCTTCAAGAACTCAAGAAGAATAACTTTCAATATGAATTGCCATCAAAACAGAATTGCATTACCTGAAAGATGGCCTTATGTGGCTGAAAATCATATAGGGTTTATATTTAAATGTAAAATTCTTAATCTACCCTTAATGAAAGAAATGCCTAAATAAAGCCTGATGAGGACATCGCTAGCACAAGCAAGAACACGTGGGATGAGACATATTCAGATTCAATTCAAGTTCCCATTGGTCGGGTTACGAGAGCTCGTGCGAAGAAGTTCAAAGAAACGCTTATTGGGCTGATTCAAGAACTTGGGCTCAAGCCATTGCATGGAGGCCCATTGAGGGAATTGCATGTGACATCCAGACCAACAAATGCGTGATTCAAGCTCTAGAAGGAATCGAGTAATTTCCATTTCAGTTACTTTCCTGTTTTGAGGCGAGATGTGGCGAGAAGAATCAGCTATTTACCTTTTAATGTCTAGTTTCCTTTTTGCGTTTGTCTATTTCTATTATTGTAAGGCTTTTAAGCCATTAAGGGAACTTTCCTTATTTGCTTTAGATTTGACATTTGTTAATAGATTTGCCCGAAATTCCATGGGCAATTAGGAGCTGAAAATTCGCATAGGGGAACTCCTATATATTGTAACGAATTTCATTCAATGGGGAATAAGTTTTAACACACAATTTGAGGTTTAATTCTCTTTGGTTCCTAAATGAACGATTCAAACTTATCGGAAAATTCTGTGGCATTCATAGACTTATCAATCAGTCCATCCATAGCTGATTGTGGCATCCTCACATACCAAGACTTATCAATCAGTCCCTCTATAGATGATTGTGGCGTCCTCACATACCAAGGTTCGTGCTTCTTGTTGGGCATCGGGTCGCAGTTTCATTCAAAACCGGTTAGGAATTTGATCTTGGAAACCAATTTTGGTTAGGGTCGCATTAGTTCTTGGCGGGGTTTGTATCATTTGGTAATCAGAGCGAGGTTCTAATCAGGTTTTGCTTATCCATTCTCTTAGTTTATGCTTGTTTCAGTTATTCATGAGTTTTGATTTCCATTATCAAAGTCGGTTAAAAAAAAAAAGATCCGAAAGGAAAACAAAGAAAAGAAAAAAAAAAAAAGTCTAGAAACCTTCCTTAAATTTTTTTTTCAGATTCTTGTTATTCATCATTTAAGGAATCCAAAATTGAATTCCCTAGACAGACCAAAAATTTTGCGTCAAATTTCATTCCTTTTGGGTGTGATTTTTGAAAGCCTAAATTATCTGTTCCTGTTATAGTCTTGTTTCTAATCTGAGCCTCTTTGGTAATCTATTTGTGAATTGTCAAGGAAATTTTGATATTGATTTGACTAGTTTTATAGGAACTGAGTGAGAATTAACGAGTGCAAAAAGGCAAAGAGGCGAGAGCATTAGAGTGGACAAAAGCCAAAAGTATTGAGTGTAAACACGACTGAAATTGAGTGAACCATTTCACGAGTGAAACACATAAGAAAGTGTGGTAAGGTCCTTTGCGTTGTTTCTTATTTTGTTTTGCAAAAAGAAAAAAAAATGTCAAGCAACAGCAAGAACACTATTGAGTGTACCTCGGGTGCAGCAGATCCAAAACTTCTTATGGAAGCGATGATGGGGGAGATGAGGCGATTGTTGAGGGGAGAGTTAGGACAGCTTCATGAGAGGATAGACCGGATAGAAAACGCACGTGTGGAACAGCCACAACATGCTCCTCATGCGCGTAGGTGGGAAATGGTTCCAGTTAGAGGAGAGGTTGATGACTACTACAGGATTGATGGGGAAGAGTTTGACGAAGGAGAAGATTCAGCGGGTAGTCACCGAAGATTTGGACGGGATAGAGGAGTTAAGAACCGGGAAAATGATAGTTTGAGAGGCATAAAAATGAAGATACCATCATTTCAAGGCAAATCCAATCCAGAAGCGTACCTAGAATGGGAGAAGAAAATGGAGTTCGTCTTTGACTGCCAAAACTATTCTGAGGCAAAGAAGGTAAAACTGGCTGTAATTGAATTTTCTGATTATGCTATTACTTGGTGGGATCAGCTTGTTATAAACAGGAGATGAAATAGAGAGCGGCCTATTGAGTCATGGGAAGAGATGAAGACCGTGATGAGGAAGCGATTTGTACCAACTTACTACTACCGGGAGTTGTACAACAAACTACAAAATCTTAAGCAAGGCAACCAGAGTGTAGAGGAGTACTATAAGGAGATGGAGGTTATGATGATTCGGGCAAATATAGAGGAGGATCGGGAGGCTACAATGGCAAGGTTTTTGGCGGGCTTGAACCGAGATATTCACAATGCCGTTGAGTTACAACATTATGTGGAGTTGGAGGACATGGTGCACATGGCTATTAAAATTGAGAATCAACTTATGAGGACGGGCAGTAACACACGTCCTAGCCAAAACCCGAGTACATCGGCTTGGAGAATGAGCCAGTGGAAGAAGGATGAGAAGCAACCCAACACCAAGCCAAAGACTGAGCAAAAACAAGAGGTGGCCAGCCATGGGAATCAAGGTAAATCCGATTCTTCCACTACCGAGAATTGAGATATTAAATGTTTTAAATGTCAAGGCATGGGTCACATAGCAAGCCAATGTCCGAACAAACGAGCTATGGTGATGCAGGACAATGGAGAGATTGAAACCGAGGAGGATTCGGACAATGATTCTTTGCCTTCATTAGAGGATGCCGATGATGAGGAGTGTGCTATCCAAGGAGTATTGTTGGTTACAAGGAGA
Organism: Artocarpus heterophyllus; assembly: GCA_025403435.1. Lineage (NCBI taxonomy): Eukaryota > Viridiplantae > Streptophyta > Magnoliopsida > Rosales > Moraceae > Artocarpus > Artocarpus heterophyllus. The sequence continues at coordinate 8,310,813 of CM046339.1, forward strand.
GCTTTAAGTGTGCAAGCCAAAGAAGAAGATGGAGAGGTGCAACGGGAAGTTAGGGCCACGTCCAAAACATGGTATGTAGTGTGATTATTGATGGTGGGAGTTGTAATAATGTTGCTAGCACAACCATGGTAGAGAAGTTAGGGCTGCCAACAATTAAGCATCCTCGACCATATAAATTGCAATGGTTAAATGATAGTGGTGAGGTAAAGTTGCATAAGCAAGTGTTAGTTTCTTTTCGCATTGGAAGATATGAAGATGAAGTTTTGTGCGATGTGGTTCCGATGGAAGCTGGGCACTTGTTATTAGGCAGACCATGGCAATTTGATCGGCGAGTTAAACATGATGGTTTCACCAACAAGTACTCATTGGTTAACAATCAAAAAACAATCACTCTTGTTCCGTTAACACCAAAACAGATCTATGAAGACCAAGTGAGCTTACAGAGAGAAAGTGATAAAAAAATAAAGAGCACAAAAAAATCAAGAGTGGGAGTGCAGAGAGAGAGTTCGGCCAGTGAGAGAAAAAGGGAAGAGATGGCCGAGAAAAAGGAGAGCAAAGAGAGCAAGGGAGAGAAAATTGAGAGGGCTGAAAAGAATTCACAATCAGCCAATGAGAGAAAAGTAGAGAGAAAAACAAACTTCTATGCCAAAAGCAGTGAAATTAAAAGGGCCTTGTTTTCAATTCAGCCAATGATTGTACTTTTGTACAAAGAGGCGCTTTTAAACACTAACGAACTTGACCCTACATTGCCTAGTTCTGTTGTTTCTCTTTTGCAGGAATATGAGGATATCTTTCCCGAGGAAACACCGCCAGGTTTACCTCCAATCCGCGGAATTGAACATCAAATCGACTTCATACCTGGAGCTACAATCCCAAACCGACCAGCATATAGGAGTAATCCTGAGGAGACAAAGGAACTCCAACGGCAGGTAAGTGAGTTGATGGAGAAGGGACACGTGAGAGAAAGCATGAGCCCGTGCGCCGTACCAGTTTTACTTGTGCCTAAGAAAGATGGGACTCGGAGGATGTGCGTTGATTGTCGAGCCATCAACAACATCACGGTAAAGTATCGACATCCCAGTCCTCGCTTGGATGACATGTTAGATGAATTGTATGGTGCTTGTGTGTTTTCTAAAATTGATCTGAAGAGTGGTTATCATCAAATTCACATGAAAGAGGGAGACGAGTGGAAGACGGCTTCAATACAAAACAAGGCTTGTATGACTGGTTGGTAATGCCTTTCGGTTTAACTAATGCGCCTAGCACATTTATGCGTTTAATGAACCATGTTTTGTGAGGTTTTATTGGGAAATTTGTCGTTGTTTATTTTGATGATATCCTTATCTATAGCAGCAAATTGGATGATCATATTGAACATTTGAAACTTGTTTTAGATGTTTTACAGAAGGAAAAGTTGTATGCTAACCTAAAGAAGTGTACCTTTTGCATAGATAAGCTTGTGTTTCTTGGTTTTGTTGTTAGTGCTCAAGGTATACAGGTTGATGAGGAAAAGGTACGAGCCATCCAAGAGTGGCTGAGTCCAACTAGTGTGGGAAACGTATGGAGTTTTCATGGACTTGCTAGTTTCTACCGGCAGTTTGTGAAAGATTTCAGTACTATAGCCGCACCACTGACTGAAGTAATCAAGAAGAACGTTGGGTTTAGATGGGGAGAAGAGCAAGAAAATGCATTTCAATTAATCAAGGAGAAGCTGACTAATGCCCCATTGTTATCTTTACCTAATTTTTCCAAAACTTTTGAGATTGAATGTGATGCTTCAGGTGTTGGAATTGGTGTTGTTTTAATGCAGGAAGGGAGACCAGTAGCATATTTCAGTGAGAAACTGAATGGGGAAACTCTTAATTACCCAACTTATGATAAAGAGATGTATGCATTGGTTTGGGCATTCGAGACGTGGTAGCACTGCCTATGGCCTAAGGAGTTCGTGATTCACATCGATCGTGAGTCCCTGAAACACTTGAAGGGCCAGCACATGCTGAACAAGAGGCATGCTCGTTGGGTAGAATTCATAGAGACGTTTCCGTATGTCATTCATGACAAGCAAGGTAAGGAAAACGTCGTTGTCGATGCACTTTCTCGCAGGTATGTCTTAATCTCAACTCTTAATGCTAAACTACTGGGTTTTGAACACATTAAAGAGTTATATGCTGAAGACCGTGACTTTAGTACTAAGTATCAAGCTTGTGAGAGATTTGCTAGTGGTAAGTACTTTAGGCATGAGGGATACTTGTTTCGGGAGAATAAATTAAGTGTGCCTAATTGTTCATTAAGAGATTTGCTAGTGAGAGAATCCCATGGGGGAGGATTGATGGGACATTTTGGAGTAATGAAGACTTTGGCTATGTTGCAGGAACACTTCTATTGGCCACATATGAAACGAGATGTTGAGAGGCTTTGTGGTAGATGTGTAACTTGTAGGCAGGCTAAATCAAGAGTGCAGCCCCACAATTTGTACACTCCTTTACCAATACCTAGTGAACCCTGGATTGATATTTCGATGGATTTTGTGTTAGGTTTGCCTAGGTCTAAACGGGGAAGAGACTCGATATTTGTGGTTGTGGATAGGTTTTCCAAGATGGCCCATTTCATTCCATGCCACAAGACAGATGATGCTTCCAATGTTGCTGATTTGTTCTTTAGGGAAATTGTGAGACTTCATGGTATGCCTAGGAGAATTGTTTCTGATAGGGACACCAAGTTCTTAAGCTAGTTTTGGAAGACTTTGTAGGCTAAGTTAGGGACTAAGCTATTATTTTCGACTACTTGTCACCCTCAAATTGATGGTCAAACAGAAGTTGTGAATAGAACCTTGTCTACTTTGTTGTGGGCTGTCATTAAAAGGAACATCAAAACATGGTAAGAGTGTTTACCACATGTTGAGTTTGTTTATAATTGATCTGTTCATTCTGCTACTCAATTTTCACCGTTTGAAATTGTTTATGGTTTTAATCCTTTAACTCCTTTGGATTTAATGCCATTACCTTTGTCTGAGCATGTGAATTTAGATGGAAAAAGAAAAGCTGACCTTGTTAAGCAGATACATGAGAAGGCAAGGCTCAACATCGAGCGAAGAACTAAACAATATGCTGAACAAGCCAACAAAGGGCATCACAAGCTCGTCTTCGAGCCCGACGATTGGGTGTGGTTGCACTTACGCAAGGAACGGTTTCCGAAACAAAGGAAATCCAAGCTGTTACCTAGAGGGGACGGTCCTTTTCAAATTCTCGAAAGGATCAACGATAATACATACAAGCTAGACTTGCCAGGTGAGTATGGTGTAAGTGCCACCTTTAATGTTTCTGATCTAAGTCCTTTTGATGCAGGAGATGATTTGAGGACAAATCCCTCTAAGAGGAGGGGAATGATGAGGACATCGCTAGCACAAGCAAGAGCACGTGGGATGAGACATATTCAGATCCAATTCAAGTTCCCATTGGTCCGGTTACGAGAGCTCACGCTTATTGGGCTGATTCAAGCAACTTGGGCTCAAGCCATTGCGTGGAGGCCCATTGAGGGAATTGCATGTGACATCCAGACCAACAAATGTGTGATTCAAGCTCTAGAAGGGATCGAGTAATTTCCATTTCAGTTACTTTCCCGTTTTGAGGCATCATGTGGTGAGAAGAATCAGCTATTTACCTTTTAATGTCTAGTTTCCTTTTTGTCTTTGTTTTTTTTTTCTATTATTGTAAGGCTTTTAAGCCATTAAGGGAACTTTCCTTATTTGCTTTAGATTTGACATTTGGTAATAGATTTGCCCGAAATTCCATGGGCAATTAGGAGCTGAAAATTCGCATAGGGGAACTCCTATATATTGTAACGAATTTCATTCAATGGATAATAAGTTTTAACACACAATTTGAGGTTTAATTCTCTTTGGTTCCTAAATGAACTATTCAAACTTATCATAAAATTCCATGGCGTTCATAGACTTATCAAGCAGTCCATCCATAGCTGATTGTGGCGTCCTCACATACCAAGACTTATCAATCAGTCCCTCCATAGCTGATTGTGGCGTCCTCACATACCAAGGTTCGTGCTTCTTGTTGGGTATCGGGTCGCAGTTCCATTCAAAACTGGTTAGGAATTTGATCTTGGAAACCAATTTTGTTTAGGGTCGCGTCAGTTCTTGGCTGGGTTTGTATCAAAGCCCCAGGATGGAATTATTTAACTTAAGATTCCTTCCTCCTATTCACGCCTATAATAAAGTCTAAACAAAGATTCTAAATTTCAAATTCTAAAACTGAAACTTAAACTAAAATAAGATTACAAGTAATTCAAATCTTAAACAAAGAATTCAAAACTTGAATCTTGAATCTTGAATCTCGACTTGATTCTTTGCTAGACACACCACTCCTACACGTGTACGTCTACGAAATGAACTTGCAAGTTGGCCAAGCAAGGACTCAATGTACGTGTACGGCTAATTGGCTCCCTTCCGGCTCTACTTTAATGAGTAAAACCAGCCTTTGTGATATGAACCCCGCCAAGAACTGACGCGACCCTAACCAAAATTGGTCTTAAAGATCAAAATTCCTAATAGGTTTTGAATGGAACCGCGACCCGATGCCTAACAAGAAGCACAAACCTTGGTATACGAGGACGCCACAATCAGCTATGGATGGACTGATTGATGAGTCTATGAACGCCACAGAATTTTCTAATAAGTTTGAATAGTTAGTCTAAGAACTGAAAAGAATTAAACCTCAAATTGTGTGTTAAAACTTATACCCATTGATTGAAATTTGTTACAATATATAGGTGTTTCACCTTTATGAATTTTCAGCTCCTAATTGCCCATGGAATTTTGGGCAAATCAATTACCAAAAAAGGTCTAATCTAAAGCAAATAAGGTAAGTTCCCTTAATGGCTTAAAAACCTTACAATAATAGGAAATAAAAGAAACACTTGTTTTCTAAAAAGAAGAAAAAGGAAACTAGATAATAAAATGATAAATAGCTAATTCTTCTCGCCACTTGTGGAAACTAGATAACTAAAATGGAAAGTAGCTTCATTATTTGCAGCCATATGGTGCTAATCGCTTGTTGATTCTGCAAACATGATTACTCGGTCCCTTCTAGAACTTGAATCATGCATTTGTTGGTCTAGATGTCACATGTAATTCCCTCAATGGGCCTCCATACAATAGCTTGAGCCTAAGTTGCATGAATCAGCACAATAAGCATTTCTTTGAACTTCTTCGTACAAGCTCTCGTAACCAGACCAATGGGAACTTGAATTGGATCTGAATATGTCTCATCCCACGTGCCCTTGCTTGTGCTAATGATGTCCTCATCATTCCCCTCCTCTTGAGAGGGATTTGTCCTTAAATCATCGCCTGCATCAAAAGGACTTAGGTCAGAAACATTAAAGGAGGCACTTACACCATACTCACCTAGAAAGTCTAGCTTGTATGCATTATCATTGATCCTTTCAAGAATTTGAAAAGGACCGTCCCCTCTAGGCAACAGCTTGGATTTCCTTTGTTTCAAAAACCGTTCTTTGCGTAAGTGCAACCACACCCAATCGCCAGGCTCGAAGACGAGCTTGTGATGCCCTTTGTTGGCTTGTTCAGCATATTGTTTAGTCCTTCACTCGATGTTGAGTCTTGCCTTCTCGTGTATCTGCTTAACAAGGTCAGCTTTTCTTTTTCCATCTAAATTCACACGGTTAGACAAAGGTAAAGGCATTAAATCCAAAGGAGTTAAAGGATTAAAACCATAAACAATTTCAAATGGAAAAAATTGAGTAGCAAAATGAACAGATCGATTATAAGCAAACTCAACATGTGGTAAACACTCCTCCCATGTTTTGATGTTCTTTTTAATGATAGCCTGCAACAAAGTAGACAAGGTTCTATTCACAACTTTTGTTTGACCATCGGTTTGAGGCTGACAAGAAGTCGAAAACAATAGTTTAGTCCCTAACTTAGCCCACAAAGTCTTCCAAAAGTAGCTTAAGAACTTGGTGTACCTATCAGAAATAATTGTCCTAGGCATGCCATGAAGTCTCACAATTTCCCTAAAGAACAAATCAGCAACATTGGAGGCATCCTCTGTCTTGTGGCATGGAATAAAATGGGCCATCTTGGAAAACCTATCCACGACCACAAATATCGAGTCTCTTCCCCGTTTAGACCTAGGCAAACCTAACACAAAATCCATCAAAATATCAGTCCAGGGTTCACTAGGTATTGGTAAAGGAGTGTACAAACCGTGGGGCTGCACTCTTGATTTAGCTTGCCTACAAGTTACACATCTACCACAAAGCCTCTCAACATCTCGTTTCATATGTGGCCAATAGAAGTGTTCCTGCAACACCGCCAAAGTCTTCATTACTCCAAAATGTCCCATCAATCCTCCCCCATGGGATTCTCTCACTAGCAAATCTCTTAATGAACAATTAGGCACACATAATTTATTCTCCCGAAACAAGTATCCCTCATGCCTAAAGTACTTACCGCTAGCAAATCTCTCACAAGCTTGATACTCAGTACTAAAGTCATGGTCATCAGCATATAACTCTTTAATATGTTCAAAACCCAATAGTTTAGCATTAAGAGTTGAGATTAAGACATACCTGTGAGAAAGTGCATCAGCAACGATGTTTTCCTTACCTTGCTTGTAACGAATGACATATGGAAACGTCTCTATGAATTCCACCCAAGGAGCATGCCTCTTGTTCAACTTGTGTTGGCCCTTCAAGTGTTTTAGGGACTCATGATCGGTGTGAATCATGAACTCCTTAGGCCATAGGTAGTGCTGCCACATCTCTAATTGATAAGAACCTCGCCAATATACTGATAAAACCTGTTATCAATAAGAAGGCACCAAGATCATTTCTACTTAGATTTGGAAGGAAGTCACCACGACCCATTGCTTATATCGAAGCAAGAACCTTGGTATATCGTAGATGCCACAATCAAGGATGGAAAGCTTGATTGATAAGTCTACAATATACCAAGGTTCTTGCTTCGATATAAGCAACAGGTCGCGGTGACTTCCATCCAAATCTGAGTAGAAACGATCTTGGTGCCTTCTTATTGATAATGGGTTTCGTCAGTATATTGGGGACGTTCTTATCATTTGGTATCAGTAGCCTTGGTTGTAGCCTCAGGTTTGTCTATCCTTCTTTGTTTTTGAATTCAAATTTATTACTTAGGTTCTATTCCATTTTTTTTAAAAAAAATAGTCGAATTTAGAGTCTTAAACAAAAAAAAAGATCCAAAAAGAAAAGAAAAGAAAAGAAAAATCAAGAAAAAAAAAGTCTGGTGACCCTCCTTAAAGTTTTTTGTTTCCTTTCCATTCTTTGAGTGTCCAGGTGTCCGAATTTGACCTCACCTCATAGTGTAAAAAAATTTGCTTCATTCTGAACTGCGTATCAAAATGTGTTGCTGAATTTGTTGCTGGATAGATTTTATTGTTGTTTGTTTAATTCCAAAAGAACTGAAAGAGAGAATAAGCGAGTTAAAAAAAAAAGGCAAGAGTGGTGAGAACATTCGAGGGTAGAAGCCAATTATTCGAGTGAAACACGAGTGAACTGAGTGACCAAGTGATAGAGTGAAGCACGTGAGGGAGAGAAGTAAGGTCCTTTATTATCTAACATTGTTTTGCAGGTTTTAAAAAAAAATGAATCCGAATCAAGAAAGAGAAGCTGAAGATGATCTTCCACAACAAAACATTCCCAATCTTTAGTTGCAAGCATTAATGAGGCAACTCGAACGGTTGTTGACGGGAGCGCTAGAGCCCATTCATGAGAGATTAGATCAGGTTGATGCCAGAACACATAATAGGCAGCCACAAGACATGCAAAATAGGCAGAGGGGTGGATTGGATCTTTCGGAGGAAGATGAATTAGAAGAGTTGGAGGAACCACCGATAAATAGGGGCAGATTTAGGCGTGGAAATGGGAATAGAGAAGCTAGGGACCGGGAAGACAATAATACGGGAGGTGTTAAAATGAAGATTCTGCCATTCCAAGGGAAAAATGACCCCGGAGCTTACCTAGAGTGGGAGAAGAAAGTGGAGCTAGTGTTTAATTGCCAAACTATTCACAGTTAAAGAAAGTTAAGCTTGCTGTAATAGAGTTCTCTGATTATGAGGTTGTATGGTGGGATCAGTTGGTAATGAATAGGTGACGAAACTGAGAACACCTGATTGAGACATGGGAGGAGATGAAAACGGTGATGAGAAAGCGATTTGTACCCAGCCATTACTACCAGGAATTGTACAAAAGGTTGCAAGGACTTAGACAAGGGAATAGGAGTGTGGAGGAATATTCTCAAGAAATGGAAATAGCCATGATACGAGCCAATGTTGAAGAAGATCGAGAAGCAACCATGGCAAGATTTTTGCAAGGGCTAAATTTAGATATTCAAGATAGGGTGGAGATGCAACACTATGTAGAGTTAGAAGACATGTTGCACATGGCCATCACAGTAGAGCGACAGCTCAAGAGGAGGGGTAGCTCAGGTGCGAATGTTAGTTCGGCACCTTCTTCATGGAAGCCAAATTATGGGAAGAGAGAAGAGAAATCGGTCGCTAGGAGAAAGTTTGAGCCAAAACCAGCCACGGCTAGCCCTTCAAACCAAGGTAAACATGATTCATCCACTTCTCAAAACCGTGATATTAAATGTTTCAAATGCCAAGGCAGGGGTCACATCTCAAGCCAATGTCCGAACAAAAGGGTGATGGTGTTACGGGACGATGGAGAGGTTGTTACGGATGACGAATCGGACGAGGACTCCATGCCACCATTGGAGGACGTGGATGAGGAGGAGTATGCTGTCCAAGGTGAATTGTTGGTGACTCGACGAGCCCTTAGTGTGCAAGCCAAAGAGGAAGAAGAAGAGCAACGTGAGAACATTTTTCATACTAGGTGCCACGTGCAGAACAAGGTATGTAGTGTGACAATAGATGGAGGAAGTTGTATGAACGTTGCTAGCACTACTATGGTTGAAAAATTAGGGCTTCCAATGACCAAACATCCTCGACCTTACAAGTTGCAATGGTTGAATAGTAGTGGTGAAGTGAAGGTAACCAAACAGGCATTAATTTCGTTTCGCATTGGTAGATACGAAGATGAAGTTTTGTACGATGTAGTTCCAATGGAAGCCGGACACTTATTACTAGGTCAACCATGGCAATTTGATCATCGAGTCAAACATGATGGCTACACCAATAAATATTCTCTTGTGCACAACCAGAGAACATTCACTCTTGTACCAATGACACCAAAACAGGTTCATGAAGATCAAGTTTGGTTACAAAAGGAGAGTGAACAAAAAGGAGAGAATGAGAAAAAGAGAGAGAAAGGGAGTGAAAATAATGAGTGTTGGAGTGCAGAGAGAGAGTTCGGCCAGAGAGGGAAAAGGGATAGAGAAAAGGAGAGAACATTGAGAGAGCCAGTACAAACTTTTATGAGGTAAAAATAGAGAGAAAAACAAACTTTTATGCAAGAGAGAGTGATGTGAGAAGAGCTTTGTTTTCTAATCAGCCGATGATTTTACTCATGTACAAGGAGGCGTTATTAAACACTAACGATCTTGATTCCACCTTGCATAGTTCTGTTGTTTCTCTTTTGTAGGAATATGAGGATATCTTTGTCGAGGAAACACCGCAAGGTTTACCTCCAATACGTGGGATTGAACATCAAATCGACTTCATACCTGGAGCTACAATCCCAAACCGACCAGCCTATAGGAGTAATCCCGAGGAGACAAAGGAACTCCAACCGCAGGTAAGTGAGTTGATGGAGAAGGGACACGTGAGAGAAAGCATGAGCCCGTGCGTCGTACCAGTTTTACTTGTGCCTAAGAAAGATGGGACTTGGAGGCTGTGCGTTGATTGTCGAGCCATCAACAACATCACGGTAAAGTATCGACATCCCATTCCTCGCTTGGATGACATGTTAGATGAATTGCATGGTGCTTGTGTGTTTTCTAAAATTGATCTGAAGAGTGGATATCATCAAATTTGCATGAAAGAGGGAGACGAGTGGAAGACGACTTTCAAAACAAAACAAGGCTTGTATGAGTAGTTGGTAATGCTTTTCGGTTTAACCAATGCGCCTAGCACATTTATGCGTTTAATGAACCATGTTTTGCGAGCTTTTATTGGGAAATTTGTCGTTGTTTATTTTGATGATATCCTTATCTATAGCAGCAATTTGGATGATCATATTGAACATTTGAAACTTTTTTTAGATGTTTTACGGAAGGAAAAGTTGTATGCTAATCTTAAGAAGTGTACATTTTGCACGGATAAGCTTGTTTTTCTTGGTTTTGTTGTTAGTGCTCAAGGTATACAGGTTGATGAAGAAAAGGTTAGGGCTATCCAAGAATGGCCAAGCCCCACAAGCATTGGAGAAGTACGGAGTTTTCATGGACTTGCCAGCTTTTACCGACGGTTTGTAAGGGATTTCAATACTTTGGCTGCACCACTCACAGAAGTAATCAAGACGAATGTTGGGTTCAAGTGGGGAGAAGAACAAGAGAAGGCGTTTCAGCTTATTAAGCATAAGCTTACTCATGCTCCTTTACTTGCTTTGCCTGATTTTTCTAAAACATTTAAATTGAATGTGATGCTTCTGGTGTAGGTATAGGTGCCGTGCTAATGCAAGGAGGATGACCAATCGCGTATTTCAGTGAAAAATTGAGTGGGTCAACACTAAATTACCCGACTTATGATAAGGAGTTGTACGCGTTGGTTTGAGCATTAAAGACTTGGAAACACTACCTATGGCCCAAGGAATTCGTGATTCACACTAATCACGAGTCATTGAAACATCTGAAGGGACAACAAAAGTTGAACAAGAGGCATGCCCGCTGGGTGGAATACGTCGAGACATTTCCTTATGTCATTTGATACAAGCAAGGTCAGAAGAATGTTGTTGCGGATGCTCTTTCTTGTAGGTACGCATTACTTTCTATCCTTGATGCTAAACTGCTTGGTTTTCAGCATATTAAGGATTTATACCCTTTAGACTCCTCACAATGGCTAAATTTTATAGACATGATGGATTTTTGTTTCGGGAGAATAAGTTTTGTGTGCCTAATTCTTCTTTGAGAGATTTGTTAGTGAGGAAATCCCATGGTGGCAGATTGATGGGGCATTTTGGAATTGCTAAAACTTTAGCTGTTTTACAGGAACACTTCTTTTGGCCACACATGAAAAGGGATGTTGAAAGGATATGTAGTAGATGTGTCACGTGTAGGCAAGCTAAATCGAGAGCACAACCCCATGGTTTATACACACCTTTGCCAATTCCTAGTGAGCCTTGGACTGATATTTCAATGGACTTTGTGTTAGGTTTACCTAGGACCAAACGTGGGACAGATAGTGTGTTTGTGGTTGTAGATCAGTTTTCTAAGATGGCACATTTTATTCCCTGTCATAAAACTGATGATGCATCGCATGTTGCTGAATTGTTCTTAAGGGAGATTGTGAGAATACATGGCATGCCTAGGACAATTGTTTTAGATAGAGATGCTAAGTTCTTGAGTTACTTTTGGAAGACTTTGTGGAGTAAGTTAGGTACTAAGCTGTTGTTTTCTACTACTTGCCACCCACAAACTAATGGTCAAACTAAGGTAGTAAATAGGACTTTGTCAACCTTATTAAGAGCAATCATCAGTAAGAACATTAAATCATGGCCAGACTGTTTACCGCATGTTGAGTTTGCATATAACCGCTCTGTCCATTCTGCTACTACGTATTCACCTTTTGAAATTATTTTTGGTTTTAATCCTTTATCACCATTGGATTTATCACCACTACCTGTTTTTGAGCTTGTTAATTTAGATGGCAAAAGGAAGGCTAACTTTGTTAAATAGATTCATGAGAAAGCAAGACTCAACATTGAGCGAAGAACGCAACAATATGCAAAGCAAGCCAACAAGGGGCGACACAAGCTGATTTTTGAACCTGGAGACTGGGTGTGGTTGCACTTTAGAAAGGAGCATTTCCCAGAACAAAGAAAGTCAAAGTTGTTCCACGTGGAGATGGTCCATTTCAAGTCCTTGAAAGAATTAATGATATTGTTTACAAGTTGGATTTGCAAGAGGAGGGGAATGATGGAGACTTAGGGAGCTCAAATGCATGGAAGATGGTTGACCCAATACAAGTTCCTGTTGGACCAGTCACAAGAACCTGAGCTAAGAAATTCAAGGAAGCACTAAATGGGCTGATTCACAAAATTTGGAATCAAGAAAATTTGTGCAAGCCCATTGACCCAGGCCCACGTCAACCACAACGGTGAGTCAATTTGATCCAAGTTCTAGAAGAATCCGGATGAGTCAAGCTTGAAATCAGCTCAAATTTTGCAAGATCAAGTCAATGGAAGAATTTTAGAAACTTTCCCATTTTGGCACACATGCGGATTATTTGCACTTTCCTTTAATTGTTGGGCATGTAAATGGCTGAAAATCAGCCATTAAGACTTTCTTTTCTTTTGGTTTTTATTTTAGGCTTAATAATTATGTTTGAATTTGTCAACTTTTCTTTTTGGGCAACACTTTGTAATTTTGGCCTATAAATAGGCGTTTCCAAGGTTAATGAAAAGGATGAATGTTTATTTTCTAAGAGAAATAATTCTTTCTTTGGTTCTTTGACGAACTGCACGAACTCTTCGGATCAATCCGAGCATTCAACCCCGACTTATCAATCAAGCTTTTCATCCTTGATTGTGGCGTCTACGATATACCAAGGTTCGATATAAGCAACGGGTCGTGGTGACTTCCATCCAAATCTGAGTAGAAACGATCTTGGTGCCCTCTTATTGATAACGGGTTTCGTCAGTATATTGGCGAGGTTCTTATCACTAATGCCTGAACCAACGCATACATCTCTTTATCATAAGTTGGGTAATTGAGAGTTGGCCAATTTAGCTTCTCATTGAAATATGCTATTGGTTTCCCTTCCTGCATTAAAACGGTGCCAATTCCAACACCTAAAGCATCACATTCAATCTCAAAAGTTTTGGAAAAATTAGGTAAAGATAACAATGGAGCATTAGTCAACTTCTCCTTGATTAACTGAAATGCCTTTTCTTGTTCTTCTCCCTATCTAAATCCAACGTTCTTCTTGATCACTTCAGTTAGTGGTGCGGCTATAGTACTGAAATCTTTCACAAACCGCCGGTAGAAACTAGCAAGTCCAAGAAAACTCCATACGTTTCCCACACTAGTTGGGCTCGGCCACTCCTAGATGGCTCACACCTTTTCTTCATCAACTTGTATACCTTGAGCACTAACAATAAAACCAAGAAACACAAGCTTATCTGTGCAAAAGGTACACTTCTTGAGGTTAGTATACAACTTCTCCTTTCTAAGCACATCCATAACAGATTTTAAATGCGCTACATGTTGGTCCATGTCTTTGCTATAAATGAGTATATCATCAAAATACACAACAACAAACCTGCCAAAAAATGCACGTAATACATGATTCATTAAATGCATAAATGTACTTGGAGCATTAGTTAAACCAAATGGCATTACTAACCACTCATACAATCCATATTTTGTTTTAAAGGTAATTTTCCATTCATCACCCTCTTTCATGCGTATTTGATGGTATCCACTTTTCAAATAAATTTTTGAGAACACAAAAGCACCACGCAATTCATCCAATATATCATCTAAACGAGGAAAAGGATGGCGATACTTTACCGTGATATTGTTAATGGTTCTGCAATCTACCCACATCCTCCATGTCCCATCCTTCTTAGGCACGAGTAAGACTAGAATGGCGCACGGGCTCATGTTTTCTCTCACATACCCCTTTTTCATCAACTCACTGACCTGCCTTTGAAGCTCTTTTGTCTCCTTGGGGTTGCTTCTATAAGCTGGTCAGTTTGGAATGGAAGCGCCAGGTACAAAATCAATATGATGTTCTATTCCCCACATTGGCGGCAAACCATCAGGCACCTCATCTGAAAATACATCCTCGAATTCCTGCAATAGAGAAACAATAGAACTAGGCAATGCAAGTTCAAGTTCGTTAGTGCTTAAGAATGCCTCTTTGTACAAAAGTACAATCATTGGCTGATTTGAAAAGAACGCCCTTTTAATCTCACCGCCTCTCGCATAGAAGTTTATTTTTCTCTCTACTTTTCTCTCTTTGGTTAATTGTGAATTTTTTTCAGCCCTTTCAATTTTCTCTCCCTTGCACTCTTTGCTCTCCTTTTTCTAGGCCACCTCTTCCTTTTTTCTCTCACTAGCCGAACTCTCTCTCTGCACTCCCACTCTTGATTTTTCTCCACTCATCATTTTCTTTTTATCATTTTCTCTCTGTAAGCTCACTTGGTCTTCATAGACCTATTTTGGTGTTAATGGAACAAGAGTGATCGTTTTTTGATTGTGATCAAATGAGTACTTGTTGGTGAAATCATCATGTTTAACTTGCCAATCAAATTGCCATGGTCTACCTAATAACAACTGCCCGCTTGCATCGGAACCACATCGCACATAACTTCATCTTCATATCCAATGCAAAAAGAAACTAATACTTGCTTATGCACCTTTACCTCACCACTATCATTTAACCATTGCAATTTATATGGTCGAGGGTGCTTACTTGTTGGCAGCCCTAACTTCTCTACCATGGTTGTGCTAGCAACATTAGTACAACTCCCACCATCAATAATCACACTACATACCTTGTTTTGGACGTGGCACCTAGTGTGGAAGATGTTTTCCCGTTGCACCTCTTCATCTTCTTCTTTGGCTTGCACACTTAAAGCTCTCCTTGTAACCAACAATTCTCCTTGTACAGCGCACTCCTCATCGTCGGCATCCTCTAATGAAGGCATAGAATCATTGTTCGAGTCCTCATCGGTTTCAATCTCTCCATTGTCCCGCATCACCATAGCTCATTTGTTCGGACATTGGCTTGCTATGTGACACCTGCCTTGACATTTAAAACATTTAATATCACGATTTTGAGTAGTGGAAGAATCGGATTTACCTTGATTCCCATGGCTGGCCACCTCTTGTTTTTGCTCAGTCTTTGGCTTGGTGTTGGGTTGCTTCTCATCCTTCTTCCATTAGTTCATTTTCCAAGCCGATGTACTCGGGTTTTGGCTGATTCAAGCAACTTGGGCTCAAGCTATTGCATGGAGGCCCATTGAGGGAATTACATGTGACATCCAGACCAAAAAATGCATGATTCAAGTTCTAGAAGGGACTGAGTAATCATGTTTGTAGAATCAACAAGTGATTAGCACCATATGGCTACAAATAATCAAGCTACTTTCCATTTCAGTTACTTTCCCGTTTTGAGGTGACAAGTGGCGAGAAGAATCAACTATTTACCATTTTATTGTCTAGTTTCCTTTTTCTTTTTTTAGAAAACATGTGTTTCTTTTATTTCCTATTGTTGTAAGGCTTTTAAGCCATTAAGGGAACTTACCTTATTTGCTTTAGATTAGACCTTTTTTTGGTAATTGATTTGCCTGAAATTCCATGGGAAATTAGGAGCTAAAAATTTGTAAAGGGGAAACCCCTATATATTGTAATGAATTTCAATCAATGAGGATAAGTTTTAACACACAATTTGAGGTTTAATTCTCTTCGGTTCTTAGACGAACTATTCAAACTTATCAAAAAATTTTGTGGTGTTCATAGACTCATCAATCAGTCCGTCCATAGCTGATTATGGCGTCCTCGCATACCAAGGTTCATGCTTCTTGTTAGGCATCGGGTCTCCGTTCCATTCAAAACCTATTAGGAATTTTGATCTTGAAGACCAATTTTGGTTAGGGTGGCATCAGTTCTTGGTGGGGTTCGTAGCATATGGTATGATGGAGACTTAGGGAGCTCAAATGCATGGAAGGTGGTTGACCCAATACAAGTTCCTGCTGGACCAGTCACAAGAGTCCGAGCGAAGAAATTCAAGGAAGCACTAAATGGGCTGATCCACAAAATTTGGAATCAAGAAAATTTGTGCAAGCCCATTGACCCAGGCCCACGTCAACCACAACGGTGCGTCAATTTGATCCAAGTTCCAGAAGAATCTGGATGAATCAAGCTTGAAATCAGCTCAAATTTTGCAAGATCAAGTCAATGGAAGAATTTTGGAAACTTTCCCATTTTGGCACACATGCATATTATTTGCACTTTCCCTTAATTGTTGGGTGCATAAATGGCTGAAAATCAGCCATTAAGACTTTCCTTTCTTTTGGTTTTTATTTTAGGCTTAGTAATTATGTTTGAATTTGTCAACTTTTCTTTTTGGGCAACACTTTGTAATTTTGGCCTATAAATAGGCGTTTCCAAGGTTAATGAAAAGGATGAATGTTTATTTTCTGAGAGAAATAATTCTTTCTTTGGTTCTTTGATGAAGTGCACGAACTCTTCGGATCAATCCGAGCATTCAACCCCGACTTATCAATCAAGCTTTCCATCCTTGATTGTGGCGTCTACTATATACCAAGGTTCTTACTTCGATATAAGCAACGGGTCGCGGTGACTTCCATCCAAATCTGAGTAGAAACGATCTTGGTGCCTTCTTATTGATAACAGGTTTCATCAGTGTATTGGTGAGGTTCTTATCATTTGGTATCAGTAGCCTCGGTTCTAGCCTCAGGTTTGTCTATCCTTCTTTGTTTCTGAATTCTAATTTATTACTTAGGTTCTATTCCATTTTTTTTTAAAAAAAAAATAGTCGAATTTAGAGTCTTAAACAAAAAAAAAAAAGATCCGAAAAGAAATAAAGAAAAAAAAAAGGAAAAGAAAAAAAAATCAAGAGGGTCCAAAAAAAAAAAAAAAAGTCTAGAGACCCTCCTTAAAAGTTTTTGTTTCCTTTCCATTGTTTGAGTGTCCAGGTGTCCGAATTTGACCTCACCTCATGGTGCAAAAAATTTTGCTTCATTCTGAACTGCGTATCAAAATGTGTTGCTGAATTTGTTGTCGGAGAGATTTTATTCTTGTTTGTGTAATTCCAAAAGAACTGAAAGAGAGAATAAGCGGGTTAAAAAAAAAAAGAGGCAAGAGTGGTGAGAACATTCGAGGATAAAAGCCAATTATTCGAGTGAAACATGAGTGAACTGAGTGACCAAGTGATAGAGTGAAAATTGTGAGGGAGAGAAGTAAGGTCATTTATTATCTAACATTGTCTTGCAGGTTTAAAAAAAATGAATCCGAATCAAGAAAGAGAAGCTAAAGATGATCTTCCACAACAAAACATGCCCAATCTTCAGTTGCAAGCATTAATGAGGCAAATGGAACGGTTGCTGACGCGAGCGCTAGAGCCCATTCATGAGAGATTAGATGAGGTTGATGCCAGAACACGTAATAGGCAACCACAAAACATGCAAAATAGGCAGAGGGGTGGATTGGATCTTTCGGAGGAAGATGAATTAGAAGAGTTGGAGGAACCACCGATAAATAGAGGCAAATTTAGGCATGGAAATGGGAATAGAGAAGCTAGGGACTGGGAAGACAATAATATGGGAGGTATTAAAATGAAGATTCTGCCATTCCAAGGGAAAAATGACCCCAGAGCTTACCTAGAGTGGGAGAAGAAAGTGGAGCTAGTGTTTGATTGCCATAACTATTCACAGTTAAAAAAAGTTAAGCTTGCTGCAATTGAGTTCTCTGATTATGCGATTGTATGGCGGGATCAGTTGGTAATAAATAGGCGATGAAACCGAGAACACTCGATTGAGACATGGGAGGATATGAAAATGGTGATGAGAAAGCGATTTGTACCCAGCCATTGATGAGGACATCATTAGCACAAGCAAGAGCATGTGGGATGAGACATATTCAGGTCCAATTCAAGTTCCCATTGGTCCGGTTACGAGAGCTCATGCGAAGAAGTTCAAAGAAATGCTTATTGGGCTAATTCAAGCAACTTGGGCTCAAGCTATTGCATGGAGGCCCATTGAGGGAATTGCATTTGACATCCAGACCAACAAATGCGTGATTCAAGCTCTAGAAGGGACCGAGTAATTTTCATTTCAGTTACTTTCCCGTTTTGAGGCGACAAGTGGCGAGAAGAATCAGCTATTTACCTTTTAAAGTCTAGTTTCCTTTTTGCATTTGTTTTATTTCTATTATTGCAAGGCTTTTAAGCCATTAAGGGAACTTTCCTTAAATTGCTTTAGATTAGACGTTTTGGTAATTGATTTGCTCGAAATTCCATCAAAAATTAGGAACTGAAAATTTGCATAGGGGAACCCCTATATATTGTAACGAATTTGATTCAATGGGATAAGTTTTAACACACAATTTGAGGTTTAATTCTCTTTGGTTCCTAAACAAACTATTCAAACATATCAAAAAATTTCGTGGCATTCATAGACTTATCAATCAGTCCATCCATAGCTGATTGTGGCGTCCTCACATACCAAGACTTATCAATCAGTCCATCCATAGCTGATTGTGGCATCCTCACATACCAAGGTTTGTGCTTCTTGTTGGGCATCGGGTCACGGTTCCATTCAAAACCGGTTAGGAATTTGATCTTGGAAACCAATTTTGGTTAGGGTTGCGTCAGTTCTTGGTGGGGTTCGTATCATTTGGTAATCAGAGCGAGGTTCTAATCAGGTTTTGCTTATCTGTTCTCTTAGTTTATGTTTGTTTCAGTTAATCGTGAGTTTTGATTTCCATTATCAAAGTCGGTTAAAAAAAAAAGAAGATCCGAAAAGAAAAGAAAGAAAGGAAAAGAAAAAAAGAAGGAAAAGAAGAAAAACAAGAGGATCCAAAAAAAAAAAAAAAAAGGCACCCGAAATTGAATTCCTTACACAGACCAAAAATTTTTTGTTGAAATTTCGTTCCTTTTGGGTGTGATTTCTGAAAGCTTAAATTATCTGTTCCTCTTATAGTCTTGTTTTTAATCTGAGCCTCCTTGGTAAACTATTTGTGAATTGTCAAGGAAATTTTGATATTGATTTAACTAGTTTTATAGGAACTAAGTGAGAATTAACGAGTGGAAAAAGGCAAAGAGGCGAGAGCATTAGAGTGGACAAAAGCCAAAAGTATTGAGTGTAAACACGAGTGAAATTGAGTGAACCATTTCACGAGTGAAACACGTAAGAGAGTGTGGTAAGGTCCTTTGCATTGTTTCTTATTTTGTTTTGGAAAAAAAAAATGTCAAACAACAGCAAGAACACTATTGAGCGTACCTCGGGTGCAGTAGATCCAAAACTTCTTATGGAAGCGATGATGGGGGAGATGAGGCGATTGTTGAGGGGAGAGTTAGGACAGCTTCATGAGAGGATGGACCGGATAGAAAACGCACGTGTGGAATAGCCACAACATGTTCCTCATGCGCGTAGGTGGGAAAGGGTTCCGGTTAGACGAAAGGTTGATGACTACTACAGGATTGATGGGGAAGAGTTTGACGAAGGAGAAGATTCAACGGGTAGTCACCAAACATTTGGATGGGATAGAGGAGTTAGGAACCGGGAAAATGATAGTTTGAGAGGCATAAAAATGAAGATACCATCATTTCAAGGCAAATCCAATCCAAAAGCGTACCTAGAATGGGAGAAGAAAATGGAGTTCATCTTTGACTGCCACTACTATTCCGAGGCGAAGGAGGTAAAATTGGCTGTAATTGAATTTTTTGATTATGCTATTACTTGGTGGGATCAGCTTGTTATAAACAGGAGACGAAATAGAAAGCGACCTATTGAGTAATGGGAAAAGATGAAGACCGTGATGAGGAAGCGATTTGTACCAACTTACTACTACCGGGAGTTGTACAACAAACTACAAAATCTTAAGCAAGGCAACCGGAGTATAGAGGAGTACTATAAGGAGATGGAGGTTTTGATGATCCGGGTCAATATAGAGGAGGATCGAGAGGCTACAATGGTAAGGTTTTTGGCGGGCTTGAACCGAGATATTCACAATGCCATTGAGTTACAACATTATGTGGAGTTGGAGGACATGGTGCACATGGCTATTAAAATTGAGAATCAACTTATGAGGAGGGATAGTAACACACGTCCTAGCCAAAACCCGAGTACATCCACTTGGAAAGTGAACCAATGGAAGAGGGATGAGAAGCAATCCAACACCAAGCCCAAGATCGAGCAAAAACAAGAGGTGGCCGGCCATGGGAATCAAGGTAAATCCGATTCTTCCACTACTCAGAATCGTGATATTAAATGTTTTAAATGTCAAGGCAGGGGTCACATAGCAAGCCAATGTCCCAACAAATGAGCTATGGTGATGCGGGACAATGGAGAGATTGAAACCGACGAGGGTTCGAACAACGATTCTATGCCTTCATTAGAGGATGCCGACTATGAAGGGTGCGCTGTATAAGGAGAATTGTTGGTTACAAGGAGAGCTTTAAGTGTACAAGCCAAAGAAGAAGATGAAGAGGTGCAATGGGAAAACATCTTCCACACTAGGTACCACGTCCAAAACAAGGTATGTAGTGTGATTATAGATGGTGGGAGTTGTCCTAATGTTGCTAGCACAACCATGGTGGAGAAGTTAGGGTTGCTAGCAATTAAGCATCCTCGACCATATAAATTGCAATGGTTAAATGATACTGGTGAGGTAAAGGTGCATAAGCAAGTGTTAGTTTCTTTTCGCATTGGAAGATATGAAGATGAAGTTTTGTGCGATATGGTTCCGATGGAAGCTAGGCACTTGTTATTAGGCAGACCATGGCAATTTGATCGGCGAGTTAAACATGATGGTTTCACCAACAAGTACTCATTTGTTCACAATCAAAAAACAATCACTCTTGTTCCGTTAACACCAAAACAGGTCTTTGAAGACCAAGTGAGCTTACAGAGAGAAAGTGATAAAAAAATGAAGAGCGTAGAAAAATCAAGAGTGGGAGTGCAGAGAGAGAGTTCGGCCAGTGAGAGAAAAAAGGAAGAGATGGCCAAGAAAAAGGAGAGCAAAGAAAGCAAGGGAGAGAAATTGAGAGGGCTGAAAATAATTCACAATCAGCCAATGAGAGAAAAGCAGAGAGAAAAACAAACTTCTATGCGAAAAGCAGTGAAATTAAAAGGGCCTTGTTTTCAAATCAGCCAATGATTGTAGTTTTGTACAAAGAGGCACTTTTAAACACTAACGAACTTGACCCTGCATTGCCTAGTTTTGTTGTTTCTCTGTTGCAGGAATTCGAGGATGTATTTCCAGATGAGGTGCCTGATGGTTTGCCACCAATTCGGGGAATAGAACATCATATTGATTTTGTACCTGGCACTTCCATTCCAAACCGACCGGCTTATAGAAGCAACCCCGAGGAGACAAAAGAGCTTCAAAGGCAGGTCAGTGAGTTGATGAAAAAGGGGTATGTGAGAGAAAACAAGAGCCCGTGCGCCATTCTAGTCTTACTCGTGCCTAAGAAGGATGGGACATGGAGGATGTGGGTAGATTGCAGAACCATTAACAATATCACGGTAAAGTATCGCCATCCTTTTCCTCATTTAGATGATATGTTGGATGAATTGTGTGGTGCTTTTGTGTTCTCAAAAATTTATTTGAAAAGTGGATACCATCAAATACGCATGAAAGAGGGTGATGAATGGAAAAATGCCTTTAAGACAAAATATGGACTGTATGAGTGGTTAGTAATGCCATTTGGTTTAACTAATGCTCCAAGTACATTAATGCATTTAATGAATCATGTATTATATGCATTTATTGGCAGGTTTGTTGTTGTGTATTTTGATGACATACTCATTTATAGCAAAGACATGGACCAACATGTAGTACATTTAAACTTTGTTTTGGATGTGCTTAGAAAGGAGAAGTTGTATGCTAACCTCAAGAAGTGTACCTTTTGCATAGATAGGCTTGTGTTTCTTGGTTTTGTTGTTAGTGCTCAAGGTATACAGGTTGATGAAGAAAAGGTGCGAGCCATCCAGGAGCGGTCGAGTCCAACTAGTGTGGGAAACGTACAGAGTTTTCATGGACTTGCTAGTTTCTACCGACGGTTTGTGAAAGATTTCAGTACTATAGCCGCACCACTGACTGAAGTGATCAAGAAGAACGTTGGGTTTAGATGGGGAGAAGAGCAAGTAAAGGCATTTCAGTTAATCAAGGAGAAGTTGGCTGATGCTCCATTGTTATCTTTACCTAATTTTTCCAAAACTTTTGAGATTGAATGTGATGCTTCAGGTGTTGGAATTGGTGTTGTTTTAATGGTGGAAGGGAGACCAGTAGCATATTTTAGTGAGAAGCTGAATGGGGCAACTCTTAATTACTCAACTTATGATAAAGAGATGTATGCATTGGTTCGGGCATTAGAGATGTGGCAACACTACCTATGGCCTAAGGAGTTTGTGATTCACACCGATCATGAGTCCTTGACACACTTGAAGGGCCAACACAAGCTGAACAAGAGGCATGCTCGTTGGGTGGAATTCATAGAGACATTTTCGTATGTCATTCGCTACAAGCAAGGTAAGGAAAACGTCGTTGCCGATGCACTTTCTCGCAGGTATGTCTTAATCTCAACTCTTAATACTAAACTACTGGGTTTTGAACACATTAAAGAGTTATATGCTGATGACCGTGACTTTAGTACTGAGTATCAAGCTTGTGAGAGATTTGCTAGTGGTAAGTACTTTAGGCATGAGGGATACTTGTTTCGGGAGAATAAATTATGTTTGCCTAATTGTTCATTAAGAGATTTGCTAGTGAGAGAATCCCATGGGGGAGGATTGATGGGACATTTTGGAGTAATGAAGACTTTGACTATGTTGCAGGAACACTTCTATTGGTCACATACAAAACGAGATGTTGAAAGGCTTTGTGGTAGATCTGTAACTTGTAGGCAGGCTAAATCAAGAGTGAAGCCCCACGGTATGTACACCCCTTTACCAATACCTAGTGAACCCTGGATTGATATTTCGATGGATTTTGTGTTAGGTTTGCCTGGGTCTAAACAGGGAAGAGACTTGATATTTGTGGTCGTGGATAGGTTTTCCAAGATAGTCCATTTTATTCCATGCCACAAGACAGCTGATGCTTCCAATGTTGCTGATTTGTTCTTTAGGGAAATTGTGGGACTTCATGGTATGCCCAGGACAATTGTTTCTAATAGGGACACCAAGTTCTTAAGCTACTTTTGGAAGACTTTGTGGGCTAAGTTAGGGACTAAGCTATTGTTTTCGACTACTTGTCACCCTCAAACCGATGGTCAAACAAAAGTTGTGAATAGAACCTTGTCTACTTTGTTGCAGGCTATCATTAAAAAGAACATCAAAACATGGGAGGAGTGTTTACCACATGTTGAGTTTGCTTATAATCGATCTGTTCATTCTACTATACAATTTTCACCATTTGAAATTGTTTATGGTTTTAATCCTTTAACTCCTTTGGATTTAATGCCATTACCTTTGTCTGAGCATGTGAATTTAGATGGAAAAAGAAAAGCTGACCTTGTTAAGCAGATACACGAGAAGGCAAGACTCAACATCGAGCAAAGAACTAAACAATATGCTGAACAAGCCAACAAAGGGCGTCACAAGCTCGTCTTCATCAGAGTAATTTCTAAAACACAAGTTTGACATGTTATATGTATAAATTAAACAGATCTTACTAACCTCATTGTACCGAAGAACCTCCGCAACCTGTGTAGAGAAGTAACGTTCCAGACGAGCCTCAACCAACTGGTCTTCTTTGCTATTCTCTATCCACAACCGGAGTGAGTGTGGGCTCACACGTACAGCTCTTCCACCGGTGACTCTCCTTCCAACCAACAGAGAGAACCCAAAGCTAGTGCTCGTGATTTGTGAACAAAAGCTCTCAAGGAGTTTTCAGATGCTCACTACAAGAGTATCACTCTTAATCTCTCAAATTGATCTGAGTAAATCATGAGACTCACTCCCTTTTTATACCTATTGGTCCTAGGGTTAGTCCATATCAGATTAGGTCTCAAAAACTTGAAACAGAATCAAGTTTAGATCAATAACTGATAAGATCCGCGTGAAAATGCGTAATCTTATCTCCGCTGATCGGCAGGCCGAACATTCTGATCGGCAGGCCAAATAGGCCAGTTCGGCAGGCCAAACACGTCATTCGGCAGGCCAAACTCCCGAGAAAAAATCTCCGCGAATCTTTTATTTTTCACCTGAGATTCTAAAGGATAAAGTCTCAGTTTTGATTCAAATAACCCAATGAGAAATATATCCATGCATCTAAACATAATTATCTTTTAAATAAAACATTTCGTACAGTTAATATATATATATATATATATCAATTTAAAACGTCATACAATCATCATATCATCATGCATAAAATCATTTTATTATCATAGAATCATGTAAATACATTAAAACGTTTAATAAAACAAAATCCCAAAAACAACATTATCAAAACAGATTTTTCTTATAATAATTTCATAATCATGGAAATAAAATACATTCGTCATTCATATACATATTCTTAACAACTTTTCATGAAAACATCATATTTACCCCTTGACTGAACATTACGTTTTTCGTACTTAAAAATTAAACAGTAACATTACTGTGAAGGGTAGAAGATAGAAATATTCATTTTTCATTAAAAACATTTATATGACATAAAACGTGAAGAAACATCACACATAATACCCATGAGCATCATAATAAAAACACAAAACAAAACACAATACCTAGAGAGGATATTGTAGGCGAAGTGAGGAGAAGAATTTCTTTTCAAAAATACCAGAAAAGCCGAATTCTTACCTTGGAGTTTCTTCTCAAAATTCTTGAATTCACCAACGAAACAAAACTCTTTCTCAAAAATTTTCACGGGAGAGAGAAAAATTTTGTGAAGAAGAAAAGAAGAGGAAGATTAGAAAGTCAGAAAATGTCTCAGACTTTTTAGAGAGAGAGAGAAAATAATAAAAAGAAGAAACGTTAATTAATTTTCTTTTAACGTAATAAACATAATGAGCATTCATGGCCTTCATTAAGTCAGAAAATTCTGACTTTTGAAAGCGTGACATGAGGCGTGGGAAGAGGAAGAGAAAATAATGAGAGAACGTCTCAGAACCGAGAGAAATTATCTGAGGGAAGAGCGTTAAAATTTTCTAATGTAATATGTATAATAAAGAATCATTACTCTTCATTAAGTCAGAAATTTCTGACTGTTAAGAGAGTGATTGGCGTGGGAAAGGAGGAAAAAGAAAAGGAAGGTCAAACATTATAAATCTTACCTTAAATTTACCTTCTAAAAATAGGAACCTCATTAAATAATACAAATCAAATCCTTTAATTTTCCTTAACTGATAAAAACATTCCATTATTATGCCAATTAATCACATTAATTCACCCAATTAATGTAATTAACTCAGCCATAATTTTGGAGGAATTTTCTGCTGACTGCTTGTCAGCCATGTTTGGCCTGCCGGTTTTCCCTTTCGGCCTGCCGATTCCAGCAAGTTCGGCCTACCGGTGGGGGTTCTTTGGCCTGTCGTTCTCGGGCAAGACGTTCGGCCTGCCGAGCTTAAAAGTTTGGCCTGCCGATCTGTCATTAAATGTCATAACATAAAACATTCATACATCATTGCATCATAAATAATCATATATTGTATCATAAATTAATATATGCTTAGAATTTCACATGAACACTAGAGCACAACGATCCCATGCGGTCGTCACCTGTCACAAAACTTGACATAAAAAGTTAGTAACATGCACATCACATATCATATCATATAACGTTATTTATTAATAACATTTCTCAATAACGTTACTAACTTAACGTGGTCCGTTCAATAAAATAGGCGGGTGTTACAGATGGTGTTACGGGACAACAGAGAGGTTGTTACGGATGACGAATCGGACGAGGACTCCATGCCACCATTGGAGGACGTGGATGAGGAGGAGTATGCTGCCCAAGGTGAATTACTGGTCACTCGACGAGCCCTTAGTGTGCAAGCCAAAGAGGAAGAAGAAGAGCAACGTGAGAACATTTTTCATACTAGGTGCCACGTACAGAACAAGGTACGTAGTGTGACAATAGATGGAGGAAGTTGTACGAACGTTGCTAGCACTACTATGGTTGACAAATTAGGGCTGCCAACGACCAAACATCCTCGACCTTACAAGTTGCAATGGTTGAATAATAGTGGTGAAGTGAAGGTAACCAAACAGGCATTAATTTCATGTCGCATTGGTGGATACGAAGATGAAGTTTTGTACGATGTAGTTCCAATGGAAGCCGGACACTTGTTACTAGGTCAACAATGGCAATTTGATCATCGATTCAAACATGATGGCTACACCAATAAATATTCTCTTGTGCACAACCAGAGAACATTCACTCTTGGACCAATGATACCAAAACAGGTTCATGAAGATCAAGCTTGGTTACAAAAGGAGAGTGAACAAAAAGGAGAGAATGAGAAAAAGAGAGAGAAAGGGAGTGAAAATAATGAGTGTTGGAGTGCAGAGAGAGTTCGGCTAGAGAGGGAAAAAAGATAGAGGGGCTGAGAAAAAGGAGAGAAAAGGAGAGAACATTGAGAGAGCCAGTACAAACTTTTATGAGGTAAAAATAGAGAGAAAAACAAACTTTTATGCAAGAGAGAGTGATGTGAGAAGAGCTTTGTTTTCTAATCAGCCGATGATTTTACTCATGTACAAGGAGGCGTTATTAAACACAAACGATCTTGATTCCACCTTGCATAGTTCTGTTGTTTCTCTTTTGCAGGAATATGAGGATATCTTTCCCGAGGAAACACAGCAAGGTTTCCCTCCAATCTGCGAGATTGAGCATCAAATCGACTTCATACCTGGAGCTACAATCCCAAACCGACCAGCCTATAGGAGTAATCCCAAGGAGACAAAGGAACTCCAACGGCAGGTAAGTGAGTTGATGGAGAAGGGACACATGAGAGAAAGCATGAGCCCGTGCGTCGTACCAGTTTTACTTGTGCCTAAAAAAGATGGGACTTGGAGGATGTGCATTGATTGTCGAGCCATCAACAACATCACGGTAAAGTATCGACATCCCATTCCTCGCTTGGATGACATGTTAGATGAATTGCATGGTGCTTGTGTGTTTTCTAAAATTGATCTGAAGAGTGGATATCATCAAATTCGCATGAAAGAGGGAGACGAGTGGAAGATGGCTTTCAAAACAAAACAAGGCTTGTATGAGTGGTTGGTAATGCCTTTCGGTTTAACCAATGCGCCTAGCACATTTATGCGTTTAATGAACCATGTTTTGCGAGCTTTTATTGGGAAATTTGTCATTGTTTATTTTGATGATATCCTTATCTATAGCAGCAATTTGGATGATCAAATTGAACATTTGAAACTTGTTTTAGATGTTTTACGAAAGGAAAAGTTGTATGCTAATCTTAAGAAGTGTACCTTTTGCACGGATAAGCTTGTTTTTCTTGGTTTTGTTGTTAGTGCTCAAGGTATACAGGTTGACAAAGAAAAGGTTAGGGCTATCCAAGAATGGCCAAGTCCTATAAGCATTGTAGAAGTACAGAGTTTTCATGGACTTGCCAGCTTTTACCGACGGTTTGTAAGGGATTTCAGTACTTTGGCTGCACCACTCATAGAAGTAATCAAGAAGAACGTTGGGTTCATGTGGGGAGAACAACAAGAGAAGGTGTTTCAGCTTATTAAGCATAAGCTTACTCATGCTCCTTTACTTGCTTTACCTGATTTTTCCAAAACATTTGAAATTGAATGTGATGCTTCTGATGTAGGTATAGGTGCCGTGCTGATGCAAGGAGGATGACCAATCGCGTATTTCAGTGAAAAATTGAGTGGGTCAACACTAAATTACCCAACTTATGACAAGGAGTTATACGTGTTGGTTCGAGCATTAAAGACTTGGCAACACTACCTATGGCCCAAGGAATTCCTGATTCACACTGATCACGAGTCATTGAAACATCTAAAGGGACAACAAAAGTTGAACAAGAGGCAAGCCCGCTGGGTGGAATTCGTCGAGACATTTCCTTATGTCATTCGATACAAGCAAGGTAAGGAGAATGTTGTTGTGGATGCACTTTCTCGCAGGTCCGCATTACTTTCTATCCTTGACGCTAAACTTCTTGGTTTTGAGCATATTAAGGATTTATACCCTTTAGACTAAGATTTTAGTGAGGAGTATCGAGCTTGTGAGAAAAACGCAATGGGTAAATTTTATAGACATGATGGATTTTTGTTTCGGGAGAATAAGCTTTGTGTGCCTAATTGTTCTTTGAGAGATTTGTTAGTGAGGGAATCTCATGGTGGCGGATTAATGGGGCATTTTAGAATTGCTAAAACTTTAGCTGTTTTGCAGGAACACTTCTTTTGGCCACACATGAAAAGGGATGTTGAAAGGATATGTAGTAGATGTGTCACGTGTAGGCAAGCTAAATCGAGAGCATAACCCCATGGTTTATATACACCTTTGCCAATTCCTAGTGAGCCTTGGACTGATATTTCAATGGACTTTGTGTTAGGTTTACCTAGGACCAAACGTGGGAAGGATAGTGTGTTTGTGGTTGTAGATCGGTTTTCTAAGATGGCACATTTTATTTCCTGTCATAAAACTGATGATGCATCACATGTTGCTGAATTGTTCTTTAGGGAGATTGTGAGAATACATGGCATGCCTAGGACAATTGTTTCGGATAGAGATGCTAAGTTCTTGAGCTACATTTGGAAGACTTTGTGGAGTAAGTTAGGTACTAAGTTGTTGTTTTCTACTACTTGCCACCCACAAACTGATGGTCAAACTGAGGTAGTAAATAGGACTTTGTCAACCTTATTAAGAGCAATCATCAGTAAGAACATTAAATCATGGGAAGACTGTTTACCGCATGTTGAGTTTGCATATAACCGCTCTGTCCATTCTGTTACTAAGTATTCACCTTTTGAAATTGTTTATGGTTTTAATCCTTTATCACCATTGGATTTATCACCACTACCTGTTTTTGAGTGTCTTAATTTAGATGGCGAAAGGAAGGCTGACTTTGTTAAACATATTCATGAGAAAGCAAGACTCAACATTGAGCGAAGAACGGAACAATTTGCAAAGCAAGCCAACAAGGAGCGACACAAGCTGATTTTTGAACCTGGAGACTGGGTGTGGTTGTACTTTAGAAAGGAACGTTTCCCAGAACAAAGAAAGTCAAAGTTGTTACCACATGGAGATGGTCCATTTCAAGTCCTTGAAAGAATTAATGACGGTGCTGTTAGACATGTATGCTCTAAGGAGTGAAAATGTAATATGTTTTTGGAGACATTTTTATCAATAAAGAATTTATTCATTTATATATACCAAATATTGTCCTCTTTACGTTCATATTTGTTGAATGTATGATAAGCAAACAGTAGTCTGAGACTATCAGTCTAAACCTTAAGAGTTGGGCATATGATGGGATGATTATGCGGTAGACACGACTCTTAAGGTGATGGTCTAAAATATATGATCCGCAATCGAGGGAATAAAGTTGGGTGCTTTATTCAAGTAAAGATTGTTATGTTGTCTATATCCCTTTTGGGAGATGGTTTGTCTTGGCCATCGGAGTTGGACTCCGTGAATAGAAACATTTGCGCGTTGTCATAGGTGACGATGTGTTGGATCGGGACATAAAGTGAATTGATTTGGATTAATAATTCTGTCTTGGCAAATCGATTCACTTTAGACAATCATTTGTATTGTATCTTAATCCTGAGATGAATAATGGGCCCGTTGTCTCGATTTGTGTCTTTTGATGTACCAATGGGTGACTCCCACATCTCTATAGTGGCATGCATGCCGGTACGTTGGAGGCATGACTCTTGGTAGCGTAGACTTGTTATTCATAGATATGGAATCCATAGCTCCTCTTTAGGAGTAATGATATCCTCTTATATGCGTTGTCCTGTAATTGGAAAACTGGAGCGCTCAACCATTTGGATACATAGGTGTAACCGAATGGTATACTATCTTTGGATGGTAAGTTTTCTAATGGTGAGACAATGGAACGTAAGATAAAAATAATCGGGAAGGTAAGACAGAACTTGTCCTTAAGCCGGTTATGGATGATCATATGGGCATGCGATACACTATGATATGTCATGGAGACTTAGCTACACGAGCTTCATAATTCTATAAAGTTCGAGAGTGCAGCTCCAAGCTTTTAGTGGAGTAGCGTTGGAGTTGATAATTGTGAAATGTATTTCTGGGATATTGGGTTTCATAATTATCATGAGCTTGAACTTTATAGGTCCATTTTGGTCCCCTTTGCTAGCTCACAAAATCCTGTAACGACACGGCGTGCTTTTCCAATAATTGGTGACTTATGTCGAATTTATCAGATTGGTTTAAAATTTATAAGAATCAAATAATTCATGTCTGTTTATCGGTTGAATTAATTATGTAAGAAATTAGTTCAAGATGAACTTGTTGAATTATGGCGTTCGGATAATTCTTGTCTGTTTATCGGTTGTTTTAATTTTGGACAATTAGAACAAGATAAACTTGTAGAATTATTTGAATTGATTTATTTTCTTAGAGATTATCTTGATAAAGTTTGTTTTGATCAGATATCTTTTCTATTGGGCTATTTGAATCAAAACTGAGACTTTATCCTTTAGAATCTCGGGTGGAAAATAAAAGATTCGCGGAGATTTTTTCTCGGCAGTTCGGCCTGCCTATCAGAAAGTTCGGCCTGCCAAACTGGCCAGTTCGGCCTGCCTATCACACAGTTCGGCATGCCGACCGCGACAGTTAAGATTACGCGTTTTTCACGCGTATCTTATCAGATATTGATCCGAACTTGATTCTGTTTCGATTTTTGAGACCTAATCTGATATGGACTGACCCCAAGGACCAATAGGTATAAAAAGGGAGTGAGTCTAATGATTTACTCAGATCAATTTGAGAGATTAAGAGTGATACTCTTCTAGTGAGCATCTGAAAACTCCCTGAGAGCTTTTGTTCACAAATCACGAACACTAGCTTTGGGTTCTCTCTATTGGTTGGAAGGAGAGTCACCGGTGGAAGAGCTGTACGTGTGAGCCCACACTCACTCCGGTTGTGGATAGAGAATAGCAAAGAAGACCAGTTGGTTGAGGCTCTTCTGGAACGTTACTTCTCTACACAGGTCGCGGAGGTTCTTCGGCACACTGAGGTTAGTAAGATCTGTTTAATTTATACATATAACATGTCAAACTTGTGTTTTGGAAAATACTCTGATGAAAAATTTTTAAAATTCCGCTGCGCACTTTGTTTCCAACAATTGGTATCAGAGCCGAGGTTTTTACATAAATTTGCAAGTTTGTGATCATGTTATATGCATAAATTTTGTGATCTTAATCTCTCCAATGCTTGAATTAAATTTTGTAGAGAGATGGCACTCTAGGTTTCTATATAATATATATGTTGTCATGGATTATATGGTGAATGTTTATTAATTAATTATGGTTGATTAAATTGTTGTTTAATTATTTATTAATTAATTAATACCGGTTATGGTTCCTTAGAGGTTAGAATGTGTATCTAGGTTTTTCATGTAATTAGATGGCGGACTATCATCTCCGTCTAGGAATTATTATTTAATTTTTAATTTGTAAGAATTTTGTAATTAAATAATTATTAGGAGAAGACGGAACGAGAAGTCGAAACTTAAAGATTGATGATGGCGCCTCCAGGTATTTCCTGAGTCTCTAATTTTATGTTTTTGAATTTTTGAAAATAAAATTGATGAATTGCATTAAAATTGTATTTTCTGGATTGAGGGTTTTCTGCTCGGTCGGCATGCCGGACCTCACAGTTCGGCAGGCCGAAGGTCACAGATCGGCAGGCCGGACGTACGGTCCGGCAGGCCGACAGTGGGGCAGAAATTTTGGTGCTCTGCCGACAGGCCGAACCTTCATGTTCAGCAGGCCGAACCACCATGATCTGGGTGATCGGTCTGCCGACCGAGAGCAGCCAGGTGTCCAGAAAAGGTGCAATTTTTTGGTGCAGTTTTAATTTTATTTTTGGGACGATTCTGAGAAACATTAAATTTGGATATGACCGGAAATATGAAGTGTTCGATTCATACGGGATTGAGGACTTGAAGATGGATATTACATGAAAAAGGATACAGGTTGAGGATTCAAGGATGAAGAATCGATAAATGTCTCGATTATTCTCTTGTAATCTTAGTTTTTCTATTCTCTAGGGTGGAACCATAATATTACGGTTATTATTATTATTATGCTTGTAGCTTTGCTTGTCTGCATTATAATATGATTTACCATGTATATTGATAACATGTCATATAGAATAGGGAGTGCCGCTCATATTCAATTTGTTCATGCATAATTTCAAAATAAAACCTTGACTTCAAAAGATTGAGTGGGAGAAGGTTTTCGAAGAGAGAACCTAAGGCCTCCATCGTTGGTCCATAGGAAGAACATGATGGTCCCAACCCCTAGGAAGGGATTTCTATCATGTACCAGATTGGATCTCTGAAAGGATAAGGTATTTTAGTATGATTTATGGTTGCACACCCCTAGGTGGTGATTATAAATCATGGATAAAATATTAAAACGGTGGTTATACACTCACGTTAATTTTATTATTAACCTCCCCTAAGAGCTCTGTTAATAAAATTAATGGCCAAAGAAACGATTATTAGTATATGCTGGATCATACGGGTCCTGGATGGCATATATTAATCAGGAGGGGATCCGTGTTCCTGATTGAATTTGGCATGACTCCCCTAGGAGCTTGTTGAATTCTGAGTTGGGAATTATCGTTGTAAGGTTGTGATATTTTCAAGGTTTTGACACATAAACACATTTGTATGATTTTACATGATTGTGTTATCTTACTAAATTATTATATATGTTTGCTTATGTTTGGTATATGACTCTTTATTGTAGATTGAAAAGTCTAAAAACGCTTTATCATCGATACTTGACAAAAACCAATTAACCGGTGAGAACTATAATGATTGGAAACGGAACCTGGACATCGTCCTTTCCTTTGAGAAACTGAAATATGTTCTGACAACTCCTTGTCCTCCCGAGCCTACGGGAGACTCAAGTAATGAGCAATTCCAAGCGTACGATCGCTGGAAAGATGCTAATGATCAGGCCCGCTGCTATGTTATGGCTAGCATGAATAACGTGCTGTAGGCTCAACATCAAGATTATGAGACTGCGAAGCAGATCTTGGATAATCTTGAGGACATGTTTGGAGGCCAGGCCATAACAAAGCGGCAAGGGGCGCTTCGGAAACTCTTAAACTGTAGACAGAGACCGGGGACATCTGTAAAGGAGCACATGATGTTGGTCATGGGTTACCTCGCTGAGGCTCAAACCAATGGAGCCGACATCGATGCTGAAACTCAGATGACTACGGTCTTTGAGACTCTGTCTAAGGAATTTATTCCGTTTAGAGCTACTTTTAATCTAAGCAATAGACGGGATATGACCTTGACAGAACTGATGAAACAGTTACAAGAGTTTGAACTGCTGATCAGGGAGTCTCCTGCTGGTGGAGAGGCCAATATGGTAGCTGCTTCTGGTTCCAATCCTAACTCTGGGAATGGAAAGAAGCAACGGGCCAAAAGTGGGAAGTCTTCTATTCCTATTGCTACCAAGAGAAAGAAGAAGAAGAAGAAGAACCCAAAGAAGCTTAAGTGCTTCTTTTGTGGTAAGGTCGGGCATATAAAGAAGCATTCCAAGGACTTCCTTTCCAAGGGAGGTAGGTGTGATCTTCTATATTTAGAAACTTGTTTGGTTGAAGAATCCAGTGACATTTGGGTCATAGATTCCGGTGCAACTAATCATGTTTGTGTTTCTCTGTAGGGATTCAAAGAAACGAGAAGTCTACTTCGTGAAGACTTAACGCTTCGGATGGGCGATGGATCCTTGGTCTCAGCGGAAGCAGTGGGAGATGTCCATCTTTATTTTGATAATTATAGGAGTTTAATTTTGCGAGATTGTTTTTATGTTCCTAAATTTAAAAGGAATTTAATTTCTGTATCTTCTTTATTTAAAGACTCCTACGTGGTATCTTTTAATGAAAAAGTAGTGATTCGTAAAAACAAATCTTTTATCTGTTCTGGATGGATGCAAAATAATCTATATTTTATCAAACCTAAGATGGACCTATTGCTTAATGCTGAGATAAATGATAATGACTCAAAAAGACTTAAAACTTCTCACTCTAGTAAGACTTATCTTTGGCATTTGCGCCTTGGCCATATTAACCTAAATAGGATTCAAAGGTTGGTAAGGGATGGACCTTTAAGTCACTTAAAGGTGGAATCTATACCTCAATGTGAGTCTTGTTTGGAGGGTAAAATGACCAAAAGACCATACGGGTCTAAGGGCAATAGGGCCGAAGGGGTTCTAGAACTTGTGCATAGTGATGTTTGCGGACCGATGAACATCCGGGCACGAGGAGGGTATGAGTACTTCGTTACTTTTATTGACGATTACTCAAGATATGGGTATGTGTACCTAATGCACCACAAAAGCGAAACTTATGATAAGTTCAGGGAGTTTCAGACTGAAGTCGAAAAGCAATTGGGTAGACCCATAAAGGCACTTCGATCTGATCGAGGTGGGGAATACCTTTCTGATGAGTTCTTGGGACACTTGTTAGAGAATGGGATTTTATCCCATTTGACTGCGCCGGGTACTCCGCAGCAGAATGGCGTAGCAGAGAGAAGGAATAGGACTTTGTTGGACATGATTCGGTCCATGATGAGTTATTCATCATTGCCTTTATCCTTTTGGGGATATGCACTACAAACCGCATGTTATCTTTTGAACAATGTGCCTTCAAAATCGGTCCCTAAAACTCCTCACGAGTTGTGGACAAGACGGAAGACATCCTTATACCATATTCGCATATGGGGATGTCCAGCTCATGTCCTGTTTAAGGATCCGAATAAGTTGGAAGCACGTTCAGAAGTTTGCATGTTTGTAGGATATCCAAAAGGGACTAAAGGGGGTTATTTTTATAACCCAAAGGAAAATAAAGTCGTGGTTTCAACTAATGCAACTTTCCTTGAGGAGAGTTACATGAACGACTTTAAACCTCAAAGCAAAGTGGTGCTTGAGGAATTGAGGGGTAATCTGTTTACTCTGGAGGTTCCGAACGAAACCATTCCGATCGGTGTAGAAAAACCAAACAAACCTGAACAACAACCTCAGGGGCTTCGGCGTAGTGGGAGGATCGGGCGTCAACCTGAGAGGTATATGTTCAATGGGGAGGTCTTTTTGGCTGAACCGGATGAACATGACAGGGATCCTTATACTTACGCAGAAGCTATGGAGGATGTTGATTCAAGACTCTGGACAGAGGCCATGAACATTGAGATGAAGTCTATGGAGACTAATCGGGTCTGGGAGCTTGTGGATCTTCCCGAAGGGGTAAAACCCATAGGGAGTAAGTGGATCTACAAGAGGAAAAGAGGAGTGGATGGAAAGGTCGAAACCTTTAAGGCTAGACTGGTAGCTAAGGGTTATACGCAAAAGGAAGGAATCGATTATGAGGAAACCTTTTCGCTTGTAGCCATGCTTAAGTCCATCCGGATTCTCTTGTCCATAGCTGCCGCTCTCGACTACGAGATTTGGCAGATGGATGTCAAGACGGCTTTTCTGAATGGCTATCTTGATGAGTCCATTTATATGGAACAACCAGACGGGTTCAAGGTCACGGGTCAAGAGGGTAAGGTTTGTAAGTTGCTAAAGTCTATTTATGGACTTAAGCAGGCTTCT
Organism: Artocarpus heterophyllus; assembly: GCA_025403435.1. Taxonomy (NCBI): domain Eukaryota; kingdom Viridiplantae; phylum Streptophyta; class Magnoliopsida; order Rosales; family Moraceae; genus Artocarpus; species Artocarpus heterophyllus. The sequence continues at coordinate 8,346,468 of CM046339.1, forward strand.
CGTTCTTGGAACATAAGATTTGATCAAGTGATCAAGACTTATGGGTTCTCACAAAATGTGGATGAGCCATGTGTTTACAAACACATTAAGAATGGGAAGGTGGTTTTTCTACTACTCTATGTAGATGACATTCTGCTAATTGGCAATGACGTTGGGGCATTGTCATCGGTCAAATTATGGTTGACCAAGCAGTTTGACATGAAGGACTTGGGTGAGGCTAATTTTGTTCTCGGTATCCAGATCTTTCGGGATAGGAAGAACAAAATGATAGCTTTGTCACAGGCCAGCTACATAGATAAAATTCTCAGGAGGTTTGCAATGCAGGATTCCAAGAAAGGTGGGCAACCATCTAGGTCTGGAATTACTCTTTCTAAGAAAGACTCTCTAAAGTCTTATGAAGAAAGAGAATACATGAAGAAGGTACCTTATGCTTCGGCAGTGGGTAGTCTCATGTATGCCATGCTTTGCACTCGACCGGATATTAGCTATGCGGTCGGGATTGTGAGTCGATTTCAGGAGGATCCAGGACCGAACCATTGGGTTGCGGTAAAGCATATTTTCAAGTACCTAAGAAGGACTCGAGGGTATATGCTTGTGTATTCGGGTGAGGATTTAACTCCTCTAGGATACACTGATTCAGATTTTCAATCCTGCCTGGATTCTAGGAAATCGACATCGGGGTTTGTGTTTACTCTGGGTGGCGGTGCCATCAGTTGGAGAAGTGCGAAGCAAGATTGCACTTCGGATTCAACGATGGAGGCCGAGTATGTGGCGGCTAGTGATGCTTCGAAAGAAGCAGTGTGGCTCCGCAAGTTCCTTGGGGATCTTGAGGTAGTTCCTGGTATGGATAAAGCGGTATCACTGTACTGTGATAACAGTGCGGCGGTAGCTAATGCTAAGGAACCAAGATTTCACAAGAAGAGTAAGCATATTGATCGGAAGTATCATGTGATAAAGGACTTCGTTGAGAGCGGGCATGTCACGGTATGCAAGATCGCGTCAGAGGACAATTTAGCTGATCCATTCACGAAGACACTTACTGGGAGAGTCTTCGAGAGGCATGTGGAAGCTATGGGGATGCGAAATTTGCAGTATTTACTCACTTAGTGCAAGTGGTAGATTGTTAGACATGTATGCTCTAAGGAGTAAAAATGTAATACGTTTTTGGAGACATTTTTATCAATAAAGAATTTATTCATTTATATATACCAAATATTGTCCTCTTTACGTTCATATTTGTTGAATGTATGATAAGCAAACAGTAGTCTGAGACTATCAGTCTAAACCTTAAGAGTTGGGCATATGATGGGATGATTATGCGGTAGACACGACTCTTAAGGTGATGGTCTAAAATATATGATCCGCAATCGAGGGAATAAAGTTGGGCGCTTTATTCACGTAAAGATTGTTATGTTGTCTATATCCCTTTTGGGAGATGGTTTGTCTTGGCCATCAAAGTTGGACTCCGTGAATAGAAACATTGGCGCGTTGTCATAGGTGACGATGTGTTGGATCGGGACATAAAGTGAATTGATTTGGATTAATAATTCTGTCTTGGCAAATCGATTCACTTTAGACAATCATTTGTATTGTATCTTAATCCTGAGATGAATAATGGGCCCGTTGTCTCGATTTGTGTCTTTTGATGTACCAATGGGTGACTCCCACATCTCTATAGTGGCATGCATGCCGGTACGTTGGAGGCATGACTCTTGGTAGCATAGACTTGTTATTCATAGATATGGAATCCATAGCTCCTCTTTAGGAGTAATGATATCCTCTTATATGCGTTGTCCTGTAATTGGAAAACTGGAGCGCTCAACCATTTGGATACATAGGTGTAACCGAATGGTATACTATCTTTGGATGGTAAGTTTTCTAATGGTGAGACAATGGAACGTAAGATAAAAATAATCGGGAAGGTAAGACAGAACTTGTCCTTAAGCCGGTTATGGATGATCATATGGGGATGCGATACACTATGATATGTCATGGAGACTTAGCTACACGAGCTTCGTAATTCTATAAAGTTCGAGAGTGCAGCTCCAAGCTTTTAGTGGAGTAGCGTTGGAGTTGATAATTGTGAAATGTATATCTGGGATATTGGGTTTCATAATTATCATGAGCTTGAACTTTATAGGTCCATTTTGGTCCCCTTTGCTAGCTCACAAAATCCTGTAACGACACGGCGTGCTTTTCCAATAATTGGTGACTTATGTCGGATTTATCAGATTGGTTTAAAATTTATAAGAATCAAATAATTCATGTCTGTTTATCGGTTGAATTAATTATGTAAGAAATTAGTTCAAGATGAACTTGTTGAATTATGGCGTTCGGATAATTCTTGTCTGTTTATCGGTTGTTTTAATTTTGGACAATTAGAACAAGATAAACTTGTAGAATTATTGTGAATTGATTTATTTTCTTAGAGATTATCTTGATAAAGTTTGTTTTGATCAGATATCTTTTCTATTGGGCTATTTGAATCAAAACTGAGACTTTATCCTTTAGAATCTCGGGTGGAAAATAAAAGATTCGCGGAGATTTTTTCTCGGCAGTTCGGCCTGCCTATCAGAAAGTTCGGCCTGCCGAACTGGCCAGTTCGGCCTGCCTATCACACAGTTCGGCATGCCGACCGCGACAGTTAAGATTACGCATTTTTCACGCGTATCTTATAGATATTGATCCGAACTTGATTCTGTTTCGATTTTTGAGACCTAATCTGATATGGACTGACCCCAAGGACCAATAGGTATAAAAAGGGAGTGAGTCTAATGATTTACTCAGATCAATTTGAGAGATTAAGAGTGATACTCTTCTAGTGAGCATCTGAAAACTCCCTGAGAGCTTTTGTTCACAAATCACGAACACTAGCTTTGGGTTCTCTCTATTGGTTGGAAGGAGAGTCAGCGGTGGAAGAGCTGTACGTGTGAGCCCGCACTCACTCCGTTTGTGGATAGAGAATAGCAAAGAAGACCAGTTGGTTGAGGCTCTTCTGGAATGTTACTTCTCTACACAGGTCGCGGAGGTTCTTCGGCACATTGAGGTTAGTAAGATCTGTTTAATTTATACATATAACATGTCAAACTTGTGTTTTGGAAAATACTCTGATGAAAAATTTTTAAAATTCCGCTGCGTACTTTGTTTCCAACAAGTGCTACCTTCAATGTTTCTGATTTGAGTCCTTTTGATGTAGAGTCTGATTTGAGGACAAATCCTTGTCAAGAGGAGGGGCATGATGGAGACTTAGGGAGCTCAAATGCATGGAAGGCGGTTGACCCAATACAAGTTCTTGCTAGACCAGTCACAAGAGCCCGAGCTAAGAAATTCAAGGAAGCACTAAATGGGCTGCTTCACGAAATTTGGAGTCAAGAAAATTTGTGCAAGCCCATTGACCCAGGCCCACGTCAACCACAACGATGCGTCAATTTGATCCAAATTCTAGAAGACTCTAGATGAATCAAGCTTGAAATCAGCTCAAATTTTGCAAGATCAAGTCAATGGAAGAATTTTGGAAACTTTCCCATTTTGGCACACATGCGGATTATTTGCACTTTCCTTTAATTGTTGGGCGTGTAATGGCTGAAAATCAGCCATTAAGACTTTCTTTTCTTTTGGTTTTTATTTTAGGCTTAGTAATTATGTTTGAATTTGTCAACTTTTCTTTTTGGGCAACACTTTGTAATTTTGGCCTATAGATAGGCGTTTCCAAGGTTAATGAAAAGGATGAATGTTTATTTTCTATAGAAATAATTCTTTCTTTGGTTCTTTGACGAACTGCACGAACTCTTTGGATCAATCCGAGCGTTCAACCCTGACTTATCAATCAAGCTTTCCATCCTTGATTGTGACGTCTACGATATACCAAGGTTTTTGCTTCGATATAAGCAACGGGTCGCGGTGACTTCCATCCAAATCTGAGTAGAAATGATCTTGGTGCCTTCTTATTGATAACGGGTTTTGTCAGTATATTGGCGAGGTTCTTATCGTGGTACTAGAGCCAAACCTCTGCTGGTCGGTGGGCACATGTACAAGGTTCCCTGTCGCTCGTGTGGGTTAACGACGGAGTTGGCACGAGGACGTGCAGTCTAAAGGGGTCAAGAATGATGTGTCCCACATCGATTAGGGAGGGTGGTTTGGGTTTTATATATATGGGTTCACAATCCTCCCCTCACGAGCTAGCTTTTGGGGTGGAGTTAGGTGGGTTCATATCACTTTATTTACCCTCAATAGTGAATTCACTCTCTTCTTGTTGTAGAACTCTCCAGACCAGGTTATTCAACTCTTCTTTGAATATTTTAGCTTTAGCCCGCGTCACCAGACCAACTAGAACTTGAATCAGATCGTGAAAATTCCTTGCAGCCTTGATGTCCTCATCATAAGGTGGGGAGAATTGTAACACTCGTCAATTTTCATGTAACGGATATTGTTAAATAAGTAACAATGTTATGTGTTTCTCGTTATGATGTCATGTTACTGACTATTTTATTCTGAGTATTATGACAAGTGACAGTCACATGAAATTGATGTGCTCAAGGTGTTTATGTCATTTATGTAGCGGACAAGGTAGATGTTGAATGTTTATTTGTATGTAATATTGCATGTAACACTTCGACGAGCCAAAGTTCCTAATTCGGCAAACCAAATTATTCCTTTTGGTGGCACGCCGATGGATTTCATTGGCAGGCCGAACGGAGCAGTCGGTAGGTCGAAGACTACTGACGAGAAATTAGCAGAAACTCTCCAAAATTGTGGCATTGATGATTGGATATGATTGGATGTAAATTTTCTGGATGATTGGCATGTCTGTCCCTTTCCTTATTTTATGAATGAATAATTGAACTTTTATAATGATTTAGAATTTGATAGGGTTTCCCACTTTGAAAGCATGAAATAGGGTAAGTAAAACCAATCAATTTGACGTTCCCTTATTTCACTCCCTTTCCTACGTGAAAACATCATTTTTGTTCTTTTCTTACTGCAAATATAGAGAGCTATTTGACCTAATTTACAACATTTTTCCAAGTACACATATTGCCTCTTTCTCTCTCCCTAAATCGCTTTCTCCCTCTCTCTATTTTCCCAAACAGATCCTCCTTCTCTCCATGTTCTTTTCTCCTCTTCACTCCCTTATTTTCCTGCAATTATTTGATTGAAATATTGGTTTCCTCTTGGGTGAATTCAAAGGAACTTTGAGAAGATATCATTTTGAGGTAAGAAACTCATTTTAAGCATTTCTAAAATTCTTATTCACCCTATAAACCAACCCCCATAACTCTGTCTACGAATTTCCATTAGCAATGAAATTTTAGTATGATGTTCATTTTTTGTTGTGTTATGTTCCTCAAAATTTCACACCATTTGGAGTTTTCTATATTGAGTTATTAAATTTTTAATCTCTGCCATTCATAGTAAACTGTTGTTGATTGGTAATGTTGCACAAAAATATAGCTTTTGTTCTTAGGGCAAATGAATGTTATTTTAAATGAAATTTGGTAGATATATTCATGTATATATTAAGTGTTGAATTGCAAAGTCTCATGATGATATGATGAATATTTTATGCATCATTGAATTTTAATTAAGACTAGGTTTTATGGCTATTCTATAAGTGAATTTTTAGACTTCTTGTTGAGACACATTTTTGTGTGACTAAACGAATTTATTTGACAATGAGACTTTTTGACGTACTATATTTACATGTTAATAGGTTGTCATAAAAATTTTAGAGTCTAAGTAATTTTATTTTAATTGTTTCAAAATAATGATTGTCTATAACTCACTGCCTGATATGTTTGAAGTTATTTTTTGTCTTTCACTTCTAATGCATGTTTTGGTTTGTTTTGAATTTATTTAAAGGTAATTTTCGGGTATGTTATAGTTTTAGGTGTCTATTACATGTAGGATTTTTGTGGAATTTTTTTTTTTGATATAAATACTTTATTATATGAATGTCAGATAAGACTACTCATTGTTTTGTTTGTACTGGCAGATTTCATGTGATGATATGTGTGACTTGTTTTAATTGCCTCATGGAAATTTTATAGTCAATGAAAAATTTAAGTAATTTATATATATGTTAGTTATGCCCTAGCAAAGTCTCATGCCTAAATTGTGTACAAACTGAGATTTATTGAGTTGTTAAGCCTTAGTAGTTAGGCAAGTTTTAGTTTTGCAGTTAGCACAAATATTCCAAATGATTAGTATAATGCATCTATGTACTTGTATTTCTTATGTTAGAATTATGAATGAAGTTATATGATGTTGGATGATTTCATGAAAATGAGTATTAATTGTATATGTGTAAATGAATGTATGACATAAACACGCCAAGAATTGAACACGTTGAGACCACGGCAATGTCATCTAAAATTAAGGTTTAGTAAACTAATCAAGTAAGTACATTCTCACTTGCAACATGATGAAGTTTATAAAAGTTTGAAATCTACATTCATGATGGTTTTATGATAATTTCCATGATGTTTTATTATGAAAGTTTTGATGTATAAAAGTTTATGCATGTTTTGATGATGATGCTTTTCAAGCATATAAGTATATATATATGTGTATATATATATGTACACCAAATAAGTGCTGCATGTCCTATGTTATGTTATGCTTATGTTTATGATGTCATGTTTGGTTTGGGATTAGCTACCCCTCTCCTCTCATGACAGCGCGCCTATGATGATAATGGCGCAACACTTGGGCCCCTAAAGATAAAATAAACAAAGTTTTAATATGGACAATGTAACGAAAGATATGTTCTATATGAAACTGTTCCTAGTGCACTATTATGTTTATGATGATTATGAATGTGATTTTGCATAAAGAATGTTCATAAATTGTTTTATGTTGTGAGATAGGAAATGTACTTACTAAGCTTTTGCTTACTTAGTTTTACATCATGTTGTAGATAAGCGTGAAAGGATTATGGAATAGGTGGAGGGTGAGGACAGGCATGTAAGCATGAAAGGATGGATTGAAAGCAGAAGAACGTGAAGCAAGAGTTAATTAGTTTTTGGACAATGATTTTATTTATTTATTGTTTGTTAAGATTTTTCACACTATGTTGAATTTGGGACTTGTTTTTCCTAAATTGCTATTGTTTTGCAACAAATCAGCCTTTCGATCATTATTGACCAGTCTGTCGATGTTGGTATCGGCTTGCCAATTACCCTGTACCGGCCTGTCGGTAGTTGAATTTCAGACTACCGGTCATGTTCGGCCTACCAGTGTCCGAAGTTTGACCTACCGAACTGTGAACAAAATTGAAATTATGATTTTAAATTTATTTGCATTATGGCTTCATTAATTTGGTATTGATAAATTGTTTAAATAAACATAGGAGGTTTTGAAATATTGATATTTAAAAAAAATATGCATGGATCCTGGGATAAGCTAATAAACTTTATCTTAATTAAATGGTTTATCTATGTTTTAATTCAAAATAGTTTATCAAAATAATAGCAACACAGATGAATGTTACGACATCTATGACATCCATAAGGGGGCATTATGATGCAAGCAACAGAGCCACATAAGTTAGGAGCCATGTTTGTGATCCCTTAAGCTGTTCAAGTGGTCCAATCACGAGATCTAAGGCCAAGCAATTCAAGGAGGCATTGAACGGGCTCATTCAACAAGTTTGCGACGTGTCACATAAATGGAGCCTTAGCATAGGCCCAAATCAATCTCAAGAGAGCCTAGTCACTATGAATAAGGTTCTAGAAGATTCACATTGATGATGGTGCACGATTCCAGTAAATTGTTGGGCAGATATGTAATTTCTAGAAACCTTCCTATTTTGGATCGACACATGAGAGCCATGTCATCAAGTTCGAGCCTCGTCATCAATTTATTTTTGCTAATGTAATTTTCATAATTTCTTAGTGTCAAATTCGGTTTTGTTAGGCATAAAAACAAACCTGGATATTTTCCCTTTTTCTAGATTAGGTTAGGCGCATTTTAAGGGATAAGATTAGCTACTTTCCTTTTGTGTTATTCTTGTTAGAATTACAGTCAGCAAAGTCAGATTTTAGGGCTTAATTTCGCATGGGAAAGTGCCAATTAAGGGATTTTCTAAGTCAGCCATCGCTTAGGGATTCTTTTGGGTTGAAAATTGTTCCCATATAATTGTAAACACTTTGTTATTTTAAATTAATCAATCATATCAATATTCACAAATTTTTGTGAGGTTTTTCTTATATTCTTCTTATTTTCTTAAGAAGACTCTTTGAACTTATCAAGATTAATCTTGTGGCATTCAACAAACTGACTTATCATCTAGGGTTTAAAGTGTTCTTGAAATTCTAGGTGTGGCGTCTTCCTATCCATGGTTCTTGGTTCGTGTCTCACGAGATTACGGGTCAAGGCTGAACAAACGTGTGTCTTCAGGGATTAGGGGTTTGATTCCTGATTTGGTGTCGGGTCTTGTCGCGTTAGTCGGCGGGGTTCATATCAGGTTACATAGGGAGTTGTACAATAAGCTCCAACACCTCACATAAGGTAATAGGAGTGTTGATGAATATCACAAAGAGATGGAGGTCGCCATGATCTGCGCAAATGTAGTGGAGGACCGGGAGGCCATTATGGCTAGGTTCTTGCATGGTTTAAACCGTGAGATTGCAGATGTGGTAGAAATGCTGCATTATGTGGAGCTAACAGATATGGTGCACCAAGCCATCAAAGTGGAGCAGTAGTTGAAGCGAAGAAACATGGCTAGGAGGGGATCTAGCATGGCCACCTCAAACACATGGAGACTAGCCCCTAAATGAGATGAATTTCCAGCAAACAAGCCAAAGACTGAGCCATCTAAAGATGCCAAACAACTTGCTGCAACCAAACAAGGTAACACTGAATTTTCTACCTCAAAAAGTCGTGACATTAAGTGCTTTAAATGTCAAGGCAGGGGTCACATATCTCGCAAATGCCCAAACAAGAGAGTAATGGTGATTATAGCTCAAGGAGAGATTGTTTCAAAGGATGAAGAAGAAGAAGAAGTAGATGACATGCCACCTCTCGAAGATGCTTATCAAGGAGAATGTGTTGTAGTTGGAGAGTCATTAGTGGCAAGACGAGCTCTCAGTGCATAGGCTAAAGAAGAAGAGAACAATCAGCAAGAGAATTTGTTTCACACATGGTGTTTTGTGAATAACAAGGTTTGTAGTGCGATAATAGATGGACGAAGTTGCATAAATGTGGGCCAACACCGAGTTAGTGGAGAAATTGGCGTTACCTACCTTGAAGCATCCAAGGCCATACCGGCTTCAATGGCTGAATGATTGTGGTGAAATCAAGGTTACTAAACAAGTGATGGAGGTGTTTTCTATTGGAAAGTATGAGGACAAGGTGCTTTGTGATGTTGTGCCCATGCATGCATGCCAACTCTTATTGGAAAGACCATGGCAGCTCGATTGATGAACCACACATGATGGTTTCACCAATAGGTACTATTTTACCATGAATAAACAGCCAATGTCACTTGTACCATTGACTCCAAAACAAGTTCTTGAAGATCAATTAAAAATGCAGAGAGCGAGTGAAAAAAGAAAAGATAAGGAGATGGAGGCTGAACATAAGAGAAAAGAAAAAGAGAGGACAGAAAATAAGAGTGTGAAAAATAAGAGAGAAAAAGAGAAAGGAGAGAGTTCGACCTTAATGTGTGCGAGAGAGGAAAAATACAATTTCATTGCAAAGAAAGCGAGATCAAGAGAGCTTTAATTTCCCATCAGCCCCTTATAGTACTAATGTACAAGGAGACCCTTTTAAACAGTAATGATCTTACTGGTTCTTTGTCGAGCAATCTTGTTTCCCTTTTGTAGGAATTCGAGGATGTATTTCCTGAAGAGTAGCCTCCAGGCTTACCTCCAATTCGAGGAACTTCATAACTGGTGCTTCAATTCTAAACCGGCCTGCCTATAGGAGTAATCCTGAGGAGACAAGGGAACTTCAAAGACAAGTAGGTGAGTTGTTAGAGAAGGGACATGTGCGTGAAAGCATGAGTCATTGTGTGGTTCCGATGTTGCTAGTGCCTAAGAAGGATGGGACATGGTTAATGTGTGTAGACTGCCAAGTCATCAACAACATTACGGTAAAGTATCGTCATTCCATTCCTAGACTAGATGATATGTTGGATGAATTGCATGGTTCTTGTGTTTTTACCAAGATTGATCTTAAGAGTGGATATCGCCAAATTAGGATGAAGGAAGGTGATGAGGGGAAAACTGCATTTAAAACAAAATATGGTTTGTATGAATGGTTAGTTATGCCTTTCGGATTAACTAATGCACTGACAAGAACCTCGCCAATATACTGACGAAACCTGTTATCAATAAGAAGGCACCAAGATCGTTTCTACTCAGATTTGGATGGAAGTCACCGCGACCCGTTGCTTATATCGAAGCAAGAACCTTGGTATATCATAGACGCCACAATCAAGGATGGAAAGCTTGATTGATAAGTCAGGGTTGAACGCTCAGATTGATCCAAAGAGTTTGTGTAGTTCGTCAAAGAACCAAAGAAAGAATTATTTCTCTCAGAAAATAAACATTCATTCTTTTCATTAACCTTGGAAACGCCTATTTATAGGCCAAAATTACAAAGTGTTGCTCAAAAAAAAAAGTTGACAAATTCAAACATAATTACTAAGCCTAAAATAAAAACCAAAAGAAAGGAAAGTCTTAATGGCTGATTTTCGGCCATTTACACGCCCAACAATTAAAGGAAAGTGCAATTAATCTACATGTGTGCCAAAATGGGAAAGTTTCCAAAATTCTTCCATTGACTTGATCTTGCAAAATTTGAGCTGATTTCAAGCTTGATTCATCTGGATTCTTCTAGAACTTGGATCAAATTGATGCACTGTTGTGGTTGACGTGGGCCTGGGTCAATGGGCTTGCACAAATTTTCTTGATTCCAAATTTCGTGAATCAGCCCATTTAGTGCTTTCTTGAATTTCTTAGCTCGGGCTCTTGTGACTGGTCCAGCAAGAACTTGTATTGGTTCAACCACCTTCCATGCATTTGAGCTCCCTAAGTCTCCATCATGCACCTAGCACTTTCATGAGACTTATGAACCATGTTTTGTGTGCTTACATTGGTCAATTTGTAGTTGTCTACTTTGATGATATCCTGATTTATATCCAAAACTTTGATGATCATGTTGAACATTTAAAACTTGTTTTAGATGTTTTAAGGAAAGAAAAGTTGTTTGCTAACTTCAAGAAATGTACCTTTTGCACAAATAAGCTTGTATTTCTTGGTTTAGTTGTGAGTGCGCAAGGTATACAGGTTGATGAGGAAAAGGTGAAGGCAATCCAAGATTGGCCAACTCCTACAACCATAGGGCAGGTGAGAAGTTTCCATGGCTTGGCTAGTTTCTACCGACGTTTTGTTCGGGACTTTAGTAGCCTTGCTGCACCTTTGACTGAAGTCATCAAGAAGAACGTTCCATTTAAGTGGGGAGAGGAACAAGAAAAGGCATTCAAACTGATCAAGGAGAAGTTAACAAATGCACCTCTACTTGTTTTACCTAACTTCACTAAAACATTTGAAATTGAGTGTGATGCTTCAGGTACAGGTATTGGAGACATTTTGATGCAAGAAGGATGACCGGTTGCATACTTTTGAGAAAAGTTGAGTGAGGTAGCTCTAAATTATCCCACTTATGATAAGGAGATGTATGCATTGGTTCGAACTTTAGAGACTTGGCAGCACTATCTTTGGCCGAAGGAGTTTGTGATTCACACAGATCATGAATCCTTGAAGCATTTGAAGGGGCAGCACAAATTGAATAAATGCCATACCAAGTGGGTAGAATTCATTGACACATTCCCATATGTGATCAAATACAAGCAAGGTAAGGAAAACGTAGTTGCCGATGCACTATCTCGTAGGTACGCCTTACTTTCAACCCTTGATGCTAAGTTGCTTGCATTTGAGTACATTAAAGAATTGTATGCATTGGATTCTGATTTTGGAGTTGTGTTTAAAGATTGCACAAAGGGGGCATGTGGGAAATACTACTTTCATGAGGGTTTCTTGTTTCGAGAAAATAAACTTTGCATTCCTCATTCTTCTTTGTGTGAGTTGTTAGTTAGAGAAGCACATGGTGGTGGCTTGATGGGTCACTTTGGAATAGCTAAGACTTTAGGTGTCTTGCATGAGCATTTCTTTTGGCCACATATTAAACGTGATGTTGAGAGGATTTGTGGGAGATGCATTACATGTAGACAAGCTAAGTCTAGGCTGCAACCACATGGGTCATATACTCCACTTCCTATTCCTAGAGAACCTTGGGTTGACATCTCTATGGACTTTGTGTTGGGCTTACCTAGGACTAAGAGGGGGGGAGATTCTATGTTTGTGGTAGTTGATAAGTTTTCTAAGATGGCACACTTCATTGCATGTCATAAAACCGATGATGCATCACATATAGCCGATTTGTTTTTCAAGGAGATTGTTAGGTTGCATGGCATGCCTAGGAGTATTGTTTCTGATAGAGATGCAAAGTTCTTGAGTTACTTTTGGAAGACCTTGTGGGCAAAGTTGGGGACTAAGCTATTATTTTCTACTACTTGTCACCCACAGACTGATGGTCAAACTAAAGTAGTGAACATAACTTTATCTACTCTATTACGTGCTGTCATTCAAAAGAATTTGAAAACTTGGGAAGATTGTTTACACATGTTCAATTTGCTTATAATAGAAGTGTTCATTCTGCAACTAAGTTTTCACCGTTTGAAGTTGTTTATGGTTTTAATCCATTGACTCCTTTGGATTTAACTCCTTTACCTTTGAACATACGAGTTAACTTAGATGGCAAGAAAAAAGCAGATTTTGTTAGGCAAATTCATGAGACGGCAAGACATAAAATAGGGAAGCACACCGAGCAATATGCAAGACAAGCCAATAAGGACCGCAAGTAGGTGGTGTTTGAACCAGGAGATTGGGTGTGGCTGCATATGAGAAATGAACATTTCCCAGAACAAAGGCATTCAAAACTCCTTTCGAGGGGCGATGGACCATTTCAAGTGTTGGAATGCATTAATTACAATGCCTACAAACTTGATTTACCAAGTGAGTATGGTGTTAGTGCTAGTTTTAATATTTTTGACTTAACTCCTTTTGATGCAGATGACGATTTGAGGACAAATCCTTTTCAAGAGGGGGAGAAAGATGCAAACAACAGAGCTACACAAGTTAGGAGCCATGTTTGTGATCCCTTAAGCTGTTCAAGTGGTCCAATCATGAGATCTAAGGCCAAGCGATTCAAGGAGGCATTGAACGGGCCCATTCAATAAGTTTACGACATGTCACATAAATGGAGCCCCGGCACAGGCCCAAATCAATCTCAAGAGAGCCTAGTCACTATGATTAAGGTTCTAGAAGATTCACATTGATTAAGGTGCACGATTCTAGTAAATTGTGGGGTAGATTTTTAATTTCAGAAAACCTTCCTATTTTGGGTCAACATGTGGGCACCATGTCATCAAGTTCGAGCCTCGTCATCAATTTATTTTTGCTAATGTAATTTTCATAATTTCTTAGTGTCAAATTCGGTTTTGTTAGGCATAAAAACAAACCTGGATATTTTCCCTTTTTCTAGATTAGGCTAGGCGCATTTTAAGGGATAAGATTAGCTACTTTCCTTTTGTGTTATTCTTGTTGGAATTACAGTCAGCAAAGTCAGATTTTAGGGCTTAATAACGCCAATTAAGGGATTTTCTAAGTTAGCCTTCGCTTAGGGATTCTTTTGGGCTGAAAATTGTTCCCATATAATTGTAAACACTTTGTTATTTTAAAATTAATCAATCAAATCAATATTCACAAATTTTTATGAGGTTTTTCTTGCGTTCTTCTTATTTTCTTAAGAAGACTCTTTGAACTTATCAAGATTAATCTTGTGGCGTTCAACAAACTGACTTATCATCTAGGGTTTTAAGTGTTCTTGAAATTCTAGGTGTGGCATCTTCCTTTCCATGGTTTTTGGTTCGTGTCTCACAAGATTACAGGTCAAGGTTGAACAAACGTGTGTCTTAAGGGATTAGGGGTTCGATCCCTGATTTGGTGTCGGGTCTTGTCGTGTTAGTCGGTGGGGTTCATATCATGTTACATGAACGTGCTTCCAACTTGTTTGCTTCCTTCTACTAGACATGAGCCAAACATCCCCATATGCGAATATGGTTTAAGAATGTCTTCCTATCTATGTCCACAACTAGTGAGGAGTTTTAAAAACTGACTTTGAAGGCATATTGTTCAAAAGATAACATGTGGTTTCTAGTGCATATCCCCCAAAAGATAAAGGTAATGTCAAATAACTCATCATGGACTTTACCATATCCAACAAAGTCCCATTTCTTCTCTCAACTATGCCATTTCGCTACAGAGCTCCAGGCACTGTCAAATATTATAAGATCCCATTCTTTAATAAGTGTCCCAAGAACTCATCGGATAGGTATTCTCTACCTTGATCAGATCATAGTGCCTTTATAGGTTTACCTAATTGCTTCTCTGCTTCATCCTGAAATTCCTTGAACTTGTCAAAAGTTTTGCTTTTATGATGAATTAGGTAGACATACTCATATCTTGAGTAATCATTAATAAAAATGGCGAAGTAATCATACCCTCCACGTGCCCTTAATTTTATGGGACCACAAACATCATATGCACAAGCCCTAGAACCCCTCGGCCCTATTGCCCTTAGACCCAAATGGTCTTTTGGTCATTTTGCCTTCTAAACAAGATTCATATTGTAGTATAGATTCTATCTCTAAGTGACCTAAAGGTCCATCCCTTACCAACCTTTTAATCTTATTTAGGCTAATATGACCTTATCCCAAATGCCAAAGATAAGTCTTATTAGAGTGAGAAGTTTTAAGTCTTTTAGAGTTATTATTAACCTCAGTATTCAGCAGTGAGTCTATCCTAGGTTTGATAAAATATATATTGTTTTGCATCTATCCATCACAGATAAAAGATTTATTTTTATGAATCACCACTTTATTATTAAAAGATACTAAATAAGAGTCATTAAATAAACAAGCTACGGATATTAAATTTCTTTTGAGTTTAGAAACATAAAAACAATCTTTCAAAACTAAAGTCCTATAATTATCAAAGTAAAGATAGACATCTCCCACTTTTCAGCCAACACGAAGGATCCATCGCCCATCTGTAACATGAAGTGCTCATGTAGCAAACTTTGTGTTTCCTTGAACCCCAGTAGAAAAACATAAACATGACTAGTTGCTCTAGAATCTATGACCCAAGTATCACTTGATTCCTCAACTAAACAAATTTCAATAACCAAAAGTTTGTACTTACCTCCTCGAGGAAGGAAGTCCTTGCAAACTCTTGTAACTGCTTCATCAGCTCAGTTAAGGTCACATCTGGTCTATTGCTCAAATTATATGAAGCTCTAAACGGGAAGAACTACTTAGATAGAGTCTCAAAGACCATAGTCATCTGTAACTCAACATCATTGTTAGTTTCATAGGTTTAAGCTTCAGCGAGGTAACCCATGACCAACATCATATGCTCCTTCATAGGAGTCCCTAGTCTTTGTTTATAGTTTAAGAGTTTTTGAAGATCCCCTTGCCATTTTGTTAGGGCTTGGCCTCCAAACATGTCTTTTAGATTATTTAAGATCTGCGTAGCAGTCTCATAATCCTCATGTTGAGCCTGCAGCACATTATTCATGCTAGCCATAACGTAACAAGAGGCCTGATCGTTAGCATCTTCTAATGATCATACGTTTGGATTTGCTCATTTGTGGAATCCCTGGTAGGTTTAAAAGGACACTGTGTTGTCAGCACAAATTTTAGTTTCTCCAAGGATAGGACGATATTTGGTTCCTTTTCCAATCATTATAATTCTCGCCAGTTAACATGTTCTTATCGAGCATCAATGATAAAGTGTTTTTAGACATTTTAATCTACAATAAAGATTCATATACCAAATATAAGAAAACATTCCACAATATTATAGTAAGATAAGACAAACAAGTAAACATACAATTGTGTTTGCTAATAGCAATAATTTCCAACTTAGAATCCAACAAGCTGTCTAGGGGAGACTTGCTAAATTAAATTATGAACACGGATTCTCTTCAATTAATATATGTTATCCAAGACCCGTAGATCTAGCATATAGTAATAATCATTTTCTTTGGCCCTTAATTTCATTAACAAAACTCCTAAGAGAGGTTAATAACAAAATTAATCTTGAGTCCATAACCATCATTTCAACTATTTTATCCATGATTTATAATTACCACCTTGGGGTGTATAATGATAAATCATTCTCAAATAAATTATCCCTTTAGAGATCCAATCTAATATATGATGAAATCCCTTCTTGGGGTCAGAACCACCATAAGCTATCTATGGACCAATGATAGAGGCCTTAGGTCCTCTCTTCGAAAACATTCTCCCACTCAATATTTTGAAAGCCAAGGTTTTATGTTAACATGAATGAACAATTTTTAATGACGGCACTCACTCTTCTACATATATGGTATATCATATTATAATACAGACTAGCAAAGCAACATGCAAAGCTACAAGCAAAATAATAAATAGTTGTAATATTATGTTCCATCCTAGAGAAAAGAAAATGAAGATTACAAAAGATTAATTGAAACATATTATTGATTCTTCATCATATATCTTCTTGTTGTATCCTTATTCATGTGGCATCCATCTTCTATTCTTCAATCTCACATAGATCAAAAGGCTATTTTTTTTATCATCATAAAATTTCATATTTCTCAGAATTATCTCAAAAACAGTTAAATACTGCACCAAAAAATGCAACTTTTTGGAAAACTGTTATGCCTCACTGCCGACCTATCGACCTAAAAGGTTCGGCCAACCGACCGAGGCTGAACTAGCATTTTCCAAAAATAATCTAGAAAATAGTTTTTAATTTTATTTTCAATAATTGAAAAACATAAATTTAATCAACCATAATTAATTAAATATTCACCACATAATCTCATGACAACATTTAATAATATAGAAACCTTAGAGTGCCAACTCTCTAAAAAGTTAAATTCAAGCATAGGAGAGAATAAATCACATAATCCATATACATGGTATGATCACAAACTCATAAAATTAACATAAAAACTAGGCTCTAATACCAATTGTTAGAAAATGTAGTGGAATTTTAAAAAACTTAAATCAGAGTATTTTATAAAACATAAATTTGACATGATAAATAAATAAATAAATTACAGATCTTATAACCTCTTTTGTATATCAAAAGTAGTAGGAATCCGCGAAGAGACAAACGTTCAGTAGAGCCTCAACCAACTGGTCTTCTTTGTTATTCTCTGTCCATAATCGGAGTGCAGGTGGTTGCACGTCGTACAGCTTTTCCTCCGTTGACTCTCCTTCTAACCACTTGAGAAAACCTAGAGCTAAGGTTCTTGATGTTGAACAATAGCTTTTAGGGAGTTTCAGAGTTTCTCTCACTAGACTACTCACTCTATGCTTCTCAAATGATCTAAATAACAAAGAAAACTCACTCTCTATTTATAGTAGTCGAATTTGGGGTTAAATCTTATTAAATTAGGCCTCAAAATTCGAGTATGGATCAATTTCTAATGAAAAAGCTTCAAAAATGTGTATACTAATTATTGCATGTTTGGCATACCGATCTGAGAGATCGGCCTGCCGAACTTAATTCATTGGCCTACTGAAGTTTTCCGCTAGCTTGCCAATCATGTGATAATCTGGAATCCTCATAATATCTTATTTTCACTTAGGAATCTTAGACAGGCCTTAATTTTAATTCAAATAACCAAATAGAGAGGTTATCTAATTAAAACAGCAATATATAGATAATCCTATAGTAAATAAAATACTATCCAAGTAATTCAACATGTATCTTGAATTAATTCACAAAATTAATTCAACCGATAAACTAACATGAATTATTAAATCTAGTATTCTTGAATTTTAGCCAATCTAATAATTTAATATAAGCCAGTAAGATGTAGGAAAAACATGCCTTATCATTACAGGATTTATTATGAGCTAGCAAAGAGGACCCAATGGACATATAGAAATCAAGCTCTTATAATTATATAATACAATATCACAGATACATATCTTATAATTATCAACTCTAACGCTACTCCACTAAAAGCTTAGAGCTGTACTCTTGAACTATATAAAATTACAAAGCTCCAAAAACCTAATAATCTATGACAAATCATAATGTGTCACATCCCTCTAGGATATTCATAATCAGCTTAAGGATAAATTTTCGTTTTACCTTCCTGATTATTTTTATCTTATGTCCCATTATCACACTATTGGAATACTTACTATCCATAGATAGTATATCATTTGATTGCACCTATGTATCAAAATGGTTGAGTGTTTCATTCTTCCAATTGTAGGATAATGCATATAAGAGAATATCATTAACTCTACAAAAAGAGCTATGGATTCCATATCTATAAATAACGAGTCGACGTGAATCAAGAGTTATGTCTTCAATATACCGGTATGCGTACCATCATTAAATCAGGATGTCACCCTTTGGTACTTCAAAAGACATAAGTTAAGAATACGGGCCCATTAGTCATTTCAAGATTAAGACACAACACATGATTTTCTAAAGTGAATTAATTTGAACGAAAGGAATTCTTAAACAAATCAATTTAAGTTTTTGTCCCGATCCTATATAACGTGACCTATGACAATACACTAATGTTTCTACTCGCAAAGTTCTACTCCGATGACCAAGACAAGCCATCTCTCGTTAGCGATGTAGACAACATGACAATCGTAGCATGAATAAAGCATCCAACTTTATTTCTTCGATTACGGATCTTATGATTTAGACCATCACATTTAAGATTCAATGTCTTCCGTGTAATATGTCTATCATGTGCATGATTCTTAAAGGTTTAGACTGACAATCTTAGACTTTTGTTTGCTTATCATACATTCAACAGAAATGAACATAAAGAGGACAATATTTGGTATATGAATAATAAATAAACTCTTTATGGATAAAATATTTTCAAAAACTTATTACAACATTTTACCCCTTAGGGCACTATGTCTAATTGAAAGAAGAGAAGAAAATTAAGATATCTTTACTTTAATATTTTTTATTAAAAATATTATACTTATAAAAAAGACACAGTAACATACACAACTAAACACAATTTTAGAAACAATCCTAACAACATTCTCAAAAGAGTTTTCATTGTCAAATTTTTTAGAAACAAAAATCAAAATGAAACGTTACTAAATGGGGCCATAGTTTCCCTAGAAGCCACTCTGTGCTCTCTTGATCTCTTCAAGATTTCTCTACGAATTAAGGTATATTTTTTTTTTCTCAATTAAGAAATACAAAAATCATATCATTCTAAGATCTTTGGGCAAAATTATGTATGCAAAATTAGGGTCCGATTTGCATAGTTAAAAGAAATTTCTTACAACTAGTAATTCATTAAAGCACTAAATGTGCTTTCTAAGTTTTTTTTTTTTGGGGGGCAAATATGCTTCCAAGTTTTAACTTAAGCATAACTAAAAACTTAAGCAAAATAGATCTTAAAATGTTGAAAACTGGAAAGTACAGAAAATAGAGAACAACTAAAAAAGGTGACAGATTCTCAAATCCCTAGAATTTGAGACATGGATGCATTTTGAATGCGAAAGTGTGTGAATCTCTCAAATCAATAATGGCAAAGGCAGGATGAACGGCAGAGTCAAACGACTGCAGCAATGTGTGATATGTGACTCTCCAACTCATGAAACATGTTAAAATCGGCATCCTTTAAAGTTGAGCCTCAACGGACGAATTTCTTAACTGTGGAAAATGAGGTATAATTGGTTTGAGAATGTTTTAAGATATGGTTTGGTTTTAATACAGTTTGTTCGAATTATTTATTTATTTATTTTTTGCATTGAAGATTAAAAAATTATATTTAGTTTTGAGTTTATCATGATAAACTTAGATTCACTTTCATCGTCAAGGTTTTAAGTGAATTCAATTGTTGCATTAATCTTAGATTTATATTTTAGTTAAATTTTATTTAGTTTACATAAACTTTAGTTTATTTTGATGGTGTTATTTATCGGTTAGATTATGGAGGTTATATACTCGCACTCGAGTGCGACATGATCTTTACTCAAGAGATGAGATTTTTCTATGGTTTTGAATTAAGGACGCAAGATAGGATCAATCTATCAACACAACGAGATATCCTGAGCTTAGTGAAAGATTTTACAGCAAAGGTTTATAGAGAGGTTTAGGAAGTGGCGACCACTTATAGCTATCCTTTCTGGTAACGTTGAGATGGGTTTTGATTTATAAATAATTTTAAGCACAAACCTTGTCCTGAGACATTCTACCTAACGAACAGAAAATTAAGGTCCCGTGTCACTTCCTTTTGTCAATTAAAAAAAAAGTTATATTTCTGTTTTTTCCTCCATTAAATCGTAGTGTGTGGCCTCACAATCTCCAAAGACATGGCATGACCGACGACCACAGAGCGTTGATATCCGACCATAGCAACCGCCAAATGTCCAGTTCAGGTTCCCTTGGATAGGATCTCTACGAAAGAGTTTTAGTTTGGAAAGAGGCATATCAAATGTTATGAGGTGAGGGAGGGCATCACATGGCAAAAAAGCCATTGCATATGCCAATGTGTCTTGTATGGGAAAGGATCAACGAAAACTTATTGTATCACATTCGAAGGAGCCAATGTGCTAGGGGATTGAGGAGGGAGCAGATTTGCTTAGGTATTGAAGCCTGATGAAAGTGATTTTTTTAAGGATTAGGGCTAAAGAAAGTGGTATGTTTTTTAAAAAATTATGCTTACGTATTGAAGCCTGATGAAAGTGATTTTTTTTTTAACCCTCTAACAAACCATTTAAGAGTGAGACTAATACCACTGGGACACAAATTATTGGAATACTTCCACGTAAGGCTTTCGCACATTTTCTGACAGTTGGATTTCATCAATATTAGATTAGGACAAAAGTCTATAAAACGCAAGTTTCTAATATAAGCTGGCGTAAGGGAAACACAAAAATACCGGTACTTCATTTTTCCAAGTTCTACTGGAGAATCTCTAAATTATTATCGTACTTAGGTATTTTAAAAATTTAACTTTCTGTTTACTAAAGATGAAAGTTTGAAGAGTTAAAATGTCTGTTAATACCGATAACCCTTAAAATTTAGGGTCTATTTTTTCCCTAAAGATGAAAATTTGGTGTCTCTTCTATTGTGCCTTTTGAACTATAAAAATCATCACTTTGCCTCTTGATATTTCAAAACTCCTTATTTTACTTCCTAAGCTTTAAAAATCACTACTTTACTCCATGAACTTTTGAAGCTCCTCATTTTGCCCCTTGAACCTCTGATTTTTCGTTTAAATATATGAAATTAAGCCTATATAATTAGCATATGGGGGTGATAAAATTTCAATTTTGCCCTTAAAGGTGACCTATGTGGGAATCACATAGGCTTAATTTTGTCTATTTTTCGGTGGTTCAAGTGGCAAAGTGAGGAGCTTAGAAAGTTTAAGGAGAAGAGTAGTGATTTTATTTAGGGGCAAAGTAAGGAGTTTTGAAATATTTGGGAGTAAATTGCTGATTTTTAAAGTTTAAGAAGTAAAGTGGGAGAGACCTTAAAATTTAAGGGCCATTTGGTTTTAACAATCAAGGAAAAAAAACCAACCAACCAACAATAAAACAGTAAAAAAGGTTTATGAAAAAATACCTAAAATACTTTGTATTTTGCTTAAATATCACTTTTGTCCCTCTTATTATTAAAATACCTAAAACACTTTTGTGCTTTGCCTAAATACCACTTTTACCCCTATTATTATTAAAATACGCAAAACATCACTTATGTTTTCAAAATCATATTCAAAATACTCCTGAGGCAATTAATTATTTAAAAATTCTAAGATTATTCCTCTCAAAATATATTAAATGTTATTTTAAATATAACTTGATTTAAAAATTAAAGAAAAGTTAACTTAAAATGTTCAAATAAATATTTTAATTAAGCAAACACTTTAATTATTTTGAGACTTTCTAACTTTTTAAGATTGATTTTAATTAGTATTTTTGTTTAATAATACTTTAAATTGTATTTAGTAAAGATAAAGAAGGATAATTTTAGCTTTTTAATAAGTTTAATAAAAAATTAATAAAAGACTCTTTAAAGAAAAAAACACACAAAAAAAGCTTTTCAATTATGTTTTACAAAGACAAAAAAATGAAAGTGTAGGTAAAATGATAATAATATATATAATGGACATTAACATCAACTAAAGATAGCAAATTAACAATTCATGCACATTAACATCAACTAAATATAGCAAATAACAATTCATTAGGGGAAAAAAAACTAATAACATTTGTAGCTATAGTCACAATCCCAGCTAGGTTGCATTCATGGTTGACGTTCCAAGTGCGGTTATTGCAGCTGCTGTAGTAGTTGTTGTTATTGCTACGTCATTGCAAGTTATATTTAAAATATATTTTGAATAACAATTTTTAAATTTTTTTAAACAATAATTGTTTTAAGAAGTATTTGAGTATAATTTTAAAAATATAAAGATTGTTTTACGTATTTTAATAATAAAAGTGGCAAAAATAAATTTAAAAAAAATACAGGCAGTGTTCCTTTTTTTTCCAAAATCTTTTTAACAATCGGTAAGCCGTGGAACATCCGAACCCTCGGTCGTTTCGCCGTCTTACCCCCGTTAAGCATGTTCTAAAATTTCCCGCCGCCAGCGAACGTACGAAATGCAGAAGCTTTTCCAAACCACCCATGGATACATCTCTTCCACCTTCAGAAACCACTTCAATAACTCGAAATTCCTCTCATCCATTTCTCGATTTCACGACCACAGCGAAAACCCCGCTCCCAATCCAAAGCTCGACTTTGTGCTGGGCGAAGTTAAAGACCTACAGTTGTCGAAACAGGAGAATGGCGTTTGCCGTTCGGAATTGAAAACGGAATCAGACGAATATCGTTCTGTCCAGATTTTGCATCCGTGGCCCGAGTGGGTGGACTTGATGGAGTTTTTGTTGAAGAGAGGCTACTTTGAAGAAGACGGAAACCCATTTCGGAATGGCGAGTTGGGTCATAGGGAAGCGAAATGGATAAGGACTGCGTGCCTTAATTTTGCCCGTGATCAATATGATCTTATAAGGTAATGTTGATTGTTTTCAGATATGAATGTGTTTGATTTTATTATTATTATAATATATATATATATATATTGCACGCCACCTGTTTGATATTGGACTTAGGTGAAAGACAACTTTCACTTTTTTGTTTTATTTTGATGGCTTTGGGAAGTGTTGTTAAACCAAAGTAATTTTAGTTAAAAATGTTATAATATATGAAAGTTTTATATTATAGTTGATTTGTTTTTTAACATTTTAACGTATAGGAGATGTATACTTTAACAATTAAAAATTTTGGTAAAACTGAGATTGCTAAACACACTAAAAAATTATTTAGTTGAACTGTTACTGCCTGTGTATCTAATAGAGTCATGACTTTGCGAGTTTGCCTTGCTGAGTAATCTCTTGCTAAATTTTCACCAAGGGCGGTTCAAAGAGTAAAATGGAATAGGAGGTTTCCAATTTTTCACTCTATTGTTGTGTCTCCGTACCAAACGATTTGGGAAAATGGGTGTGTTTGGTTAGTCTAGTTATTGAGATTCGTTGTGAAATTGACTGCTGGTCATGAGGATTCACTGTTTTACTTGCTTCAGGCCAGAAAGTTGTGAGAAGTAAGTTGTTTTGGAATGCGACGTTTTTTGGATGTTAGAAATTGGTTTATATAGGTGCCTTTGCTGCAGATTCTTATCAAGGAAAGACATCCAGGTCATTGCAGGATGCGGATGCCCAAGTCTAGATAGGAAAGTTGTCAACTCGGGAAAGCGTCTGAGGGCACACGTGGCTGTCAATGAAGGAGATGTACGTTCCATTTTTCCTCTTTAGGCATTTTAGTTGAATTAACCTATCAAATTTTTCCTGCAAGTAAATCACTGGTATTTCTAGGTATCTAATTGTTAAAATAAGGAATATGCCAGACATTTATTTTTCCAAGTAGTCTTTGTTTGAGTGAGGCAGGTAGGCATTTATCATCTAACATGAACGTGATTGTGGTAGATTTGCAGCTCCTGCAACTTGCGGGGTGAGTGTGAAAGGGCATATGTAAAGGCACGAGAAGACGAAGGTAGGCGGAACGTGGATGTTATGCGCTTCTTGTTAACATATGGGCTTGATCCAATCACTAGTACAGTGGAAAACAAGCCATGTCTCAGCCAAAGGGTAAAAGAATCAGTAAGAAGCCTGCTGAAACAGATAGTAGACTATAGCATGCAGATCATGGATTTTCATCTCCCAAAGTCAACATCCGAAGACGTCCTACCGTTGAGCAACCACTCAAGTTCACAAAGAAATGGTTGCATAAATTTTCCCGTGAAGCAAGGCGACTGGCGTTGCCCCAAGTCAATAGAAATTGCACCTTGTTTCAATTTTTATCCTTTTCAAGTCCATGTATCTTTTCTCGTTTCATGTTAATAATCTTTTTACTTTTGCAGATGCAACTTTCTAAACTTTGCAAAAAATATTAAGTGCTTGCGCTGTGATGGTTTATACCAAGAAAGATTGAAGCAACTTAGGGAGGATCAGGATCATCTTCCGTTGAAGAAAGGGGACTGGATATGTGACAAGTAATGGCTGCTGATATTTTAGACCTTGACCACTCTTCTTGTTCTTTTTCTAATGGAGAGTTTCTAATCCTGCAGATGCAATTTCTTGAATTTTGCGAGGAACACAAAATGCTTGCAATGCAAAGAGAATCCTCCAAAGCGGCAGCTTAATCCTGGGGAGTGGGAATGTCCATCGTGAGTTGTCATTTATTTATCAACTTTTGAAGTCGTTCAGTTTTTGATGGCGTATAATATGTTAAAACCATGCTTCATAAAACAATTGGCATATATCGTGTTTAGGTGCAACTACATCAATTTTAGGAGAAACATGGTGTGCTTAAAATGTGACCACAGAAGGCCTAAGGCAGCAAATTCTTCTAAAATTTGTTCTGAGAATCAACTTGAAAATGAAGGTCACCGGGGAAACAATAGATTGAGGACTTTTCAAGGTGACCATACTTGTGTTAACGTTCAAACGTCTTCATGGCGACAAGGACAAAACCAAAACAACGGCACAAACATGTGGAGATCTGTGGAAGAAGAGAGTGAAGAACATGGTTATCCAAACTCGAGGAATGAGGCTTCAGATTTTGTAGATTTTCCCATTGCCGGGGGTTCTTGGGATGCAGAAAAGATAGACAGATGGAAGTCGGAGATGATAGAGAGGAGTAAAGGTATCTTTAAGGCCAAAAGAGATGAGCTTGAAACTGCTAGTACTCAAAGAAGGTTAGAGTTCCCAAATTATGCTGACGATGAAGAAATGGCTGAATGGTTTGGACCTGAAAAGTGAGAAAGAAAAAGCCTTGTGCGTGGACCTCAGATATTTCAAGATTGATTGAAGATGCATTAACTCCATCAAAATGATCCATATCAGTAAAAATGTGAAATACTTGTAGAATACGAGTAAAAAATTCACTAAAAAGCCTAATAGTAAAATTCTTCAACCTCAAATTAGAAAAGAAAGAAACAGAGAAATCTTTTTGCACTAATGCGGCAAATAAGGCTAATAGGGTGTTTGGAAGGGTGGTGGAAACCAATGGTGGAAATCACTTTTATTGTAGCATGTGAGAGTTTTACACTGTTTATAACTGAGATTATGGTGAAAACTGAGTGGTTCTTACCACTGCCAAACACCCCCTAAGCATCTTTTATGTTTTTTTCTCTTCCCGGGTTGATGAATTTTTCATTTTTTCCCCTGTCCATTGGGCACTCTTACAGCGTGTTTTAGCTTTGCTAAGTTGAGAAAATGAATAACAAAATATATTGCATGGTGGCGGTGGGGGCAGGAGCAACAACAACAATAATAATAGTAATAGTAATAAAAGATTCAGAGAGACTTATACTACCCCTTTTTCCACGCATATTTACTCTGCCATACAGTGTGCATTTTTATCCAACTGCACCTTCTTTCCTTTTTCCTCTTTAATATTAACCTCTCAAATGATTTACGTGTTCTTTGAGCATTACCTCTTGCACAAGGTAAACCCTAATTTTTTTTCCTCCTTGTAAGAAAATGATTTTTTTTAGTCAAATCACTCAACTATGCACAATCAGCAATATTTTCAACTATCACTCTTGTCAGTGCACAACTTCAGTAGATAGATACACGACTTCAATAGTCCAATTAAATTTTCATTTGTCCTAGCTCACAAGTATTGAAGCACCGAAGTAACATATTGCTTCATGTATCAGGTTGTTGCCTGGGCAACGGATCACATGTATTCCTTTGAACGGTATAAAAGTATTCGCATCCTGTAATGCCCCAAGAAGAGGAGGGGGTTGCAAGTTAAAACATGATTAAAATAAATTAAGCAAATCATTTGTCTCATACCAAGAAAACCTGGATATTTCATAATAAAATTAAACAAAAGATTTAGTTTAAATGAAAAATCTAAGTTTAAACCGAAATAAATGTTCCATTAAAACTTTAGAATTCCCAAGGGTTTAAATCTCATAACGGTCCATAAATTTACAACATTTGTCAAAATAAAATGTAAGGACAGTGTTGATTCATACAATCTTTACACATATACAATAAAAAGAAAACAACATGATTGTATTAACACCAACTGTACTAGAAACTTGGTATGCGCCACAACCTTGTTGGGAAACATCACGAAACATGAACTGATAACTTATCATTACTACCTCGATGCCATCTTAGCACCATTCTTGGCACCACCTAGAGGGGGGTTAAATAAAAACAGAGAAAAATGAGCTAAAGGCCTAATAAGATATCATTTAACAAATTTTGCATTTTGAATAAATGAGTAAGTCATAACCATTTGAATAATCAAGTAAAGAGAGAGTTGAACTAGTCCAAACAAGTTCTTAGTTCTTATCAATACATATATCATATACCAATATAATTACAGTGTTTTAGCCAATCGCCCACGATGCGGAGTGCCCTGATCAAGGTTTAGGGTCTTGCTGTTAGACATGTATGCTCTAAGGAGTAAAAATGTAATACGTTTTTGGAGACATTTTTATCAATAAAGAATTTATTCATTTATATATACCAAATATTGTCCTCTTTACGTTCATATTCGTTGAATGTATGATAAGCAAACAGTAGTCTGAGACTGTCAGTCTAAACCTTAAGAGTTGGGCATATGATGGGATGATTATGCGGTAGACACGACTCTTAAGGTGATGGTCTAAAATATATGATCCGCAATCGAGGGAATAAAGTTGGGCGCTTTATTCATGTAAAGATTGTTATGTTGTCTATATCCCTTTTGGGAGATGGTTTGTCTTGGCCATCGGAGTTGGACTCCGTGAATAGAAACATTGGCACGTTGTCATAGGTGACGATGTGTTGGATCGGGACATAAAGTGAATTGATTTGGATTAATAATTCTGTCTTGGCAAATCGATTCACTTTAGACAGTCGTTTGTATTGTATCTTAATCCTGAGATGAATAATGGGCCCGTTGTCTCGACTTGTGTCTTTTGATGTACCAATGGGTGACTCCCACATCTCTATAGTGGCATGCATGCCGGTACGTTGGAGGCATGACTCTTGATAGCGTAGACTTGTTATTCATAGATATGGAATCCATAGCTCCTCTTTAGGAGTAATGATATCCTCTTATATGCGTTGTCCTGTAATTGGAAAACTGGAGCGCTCAACCATTTGGATACATAGGTGTAACCGAATGGTATACTATCTTTGGATGGTAAGTTTTCTAATGGTGAGACAATGGAACGTAAGATAAAAATAATCGGGAAGGTAAGACAGAACTTGTCCTTAAGCCGATTATGGATGATCATATGGGGATGCGATACACTATGATATGTCATGGAGACTTAGCTACACGAGCTTCGTAATTCTATAAAGTTCGAGAGTGCAGCTCCAAGCTTTTAGTGGAGTAGCGTTGGAGTTGATAATTGTGAAATGTATATCTGGGATATTGGGTTTCATAGTTATCATGAGCTTGAACTTTATAGGTCCATTTTGGTCCCCTTTGCTAGCTCACAAAATCCTGTAACGACACGGCGTGCTTTTCCAATAATTGGTGACTTATGTCGGATTTATCAGATTGGTTTAAAATTTATAAGAATCAAATAATTCATGTCTGTTTATCGGTTGAATTAATTTTGTAAGAAATTAGTTCAAGATGAACTTGTTGAATTATGGCGTTCGGATAATTCTTGTCTGTTTATCGGTTGTTTTAATTTTGGACAATTAGAACAAGATAAACTTGTAGAATTATTTGAATTGATTTATTTTCTTAGAGATTATCTTGATAGAGTTTGTTTTGATCAGATATCTTTTCTATTGGGCTATTTGAATCAAAACTGAGACTTTATCCTTTAGAATCTCGGGTGGAAAAAAAAAGATTCGCGGAGATTTTTTCTCGGCAGTTCGGCCTGCCGATCAGAAAGTTCGGCCTGCCTATCTCACAGTTCGGCATGCCGACCGCGACAGCTAAGATTACGCGTTTTTCACGCGTATCTTATCAGATATTGATCCGAACTTGATTCTATTTCGATTTTTGAGACCTAATCTGATATGGACTGACCCCAAGGACCAATAGGTATAAAAAGGGAGTGAGTCTAATGATTTACTCAGATCAATTTGAGAGATTAAGAGTGATACTCTTCTAGTGAGCATCTGAAAACTCCCTGAGAGCTTTTGTTCACAAATCACGAACACTAGCTTTGGGTTCTCTCTATTGGTTGGAAGGAGAGTCACCGGTGGAAGAGCTGTACGTGTGAGCCCACACTCACTCCGGTTGTGGATAGAGAATAGCAAAGAAGACCAGTTGGTTGAGGCTCTTCTGGAACGTTACTTCTCTACACAGGTCGCGGAGGTTCTTCGGCACACTGAGGTTAGTAAGATCTGTTTAATTTATACATATAACATGTCATACTTGTATTTTGGAAAATACTCTGATGAAAAATTTTTAAAAATTCCGCTGCGCACTTTGTTTCCAACAATTGGTATCAGAGCCGAGGTTTTTACATAAATTTGCAAGTTTGTGATCATGTTATATGCATAAATTTTGTGATCTTAATCTCTCCTATGCTTGAATTAAATTTTATAGAGAGATGGCACTCTAGGTTTCTATATAATATATATGTTGTCATAGATTATGTGGTGAATGTTTATTAATTAATTATGGTTGATTAAATTGTTGTTTAATTATTTATTAATTAATTAATACCGGTTATGGTTCCTTAGAGATTAGAATGTGTATCTAGGTTTTTCATGTAATTAGATGGCGGACTATCATCTCCGTCTAGGAATTATTATTTAATTTGTAAGAATTTTGTAATTAAATAATTATTCGGAGAAGACGGAACGAGAAGTCGGAACTCGAAGATAGATGATGGCGCCTCCAGGTATTTCCTGAGTCTCTAATTTTATGTTTTTGAATTGTTGAAAATAAAATTGATGAATTGCATTAAAATTGTATTTTCTGGATTGAGGGTTTTCTGCTCGGTCGGCATGCCGGACCTCACAGTTCGGCAGGCCGAAGGTCACAGATCGGCAGGCCGGACGTACGGTCCGGCAGGCCGACAGTGGGGCAGAAATTTTGGTGCTCTGCCGGCAGGCCGAACCTTCATGTTCGGCAGGCCGAACCACCATGATCGGCAGACCGATCACCTAGATCGGCCTGCCGACAGAGAGCATCCAGGTGTCCAGAAAAGGTGCAATTTTTGGTGCAGTTTTAATTTTATTTTTGGGACAATTCTGAGAAACATTAAATTTGGATATGACCGGAAATATGAAGTGTTCGATTCATACGGGATTGAGGACTTGAAGATGGATATTACATGAAGAATGATACAGCTTGAGGATTCAAGGATGAAGAATCGATAAATGTCTCGATTATTCTCTTGTAATCTTAGTTTTTCTATTCTCTAGGGTGGAACCATAATATTACGGTTATTATTATTATGCTTGTAGCTTTGCTTGATTGCTTTGCTTGTCTGCATTATAATATGATTTACCATGTATATTGATAACATGTCATATAGAATAGGGAGTGCCGCTCATATTAAAATTGTTCATGCATAATTTTAAAATAAAACCTTGACTTCAAAAAATTGAGTGGGAGAAGGTTTTCGAAGAGAGAACCTAAGGCCTCCATCGTTGGTCCATAGGAAGAACATGGTGGTCCCAACCCCTAGGAAAGGATTTCTATCATGTACCAGATTGGATCCCTGAAAGGATAAGGTATTTTAGTATGATTTATGGTTGCACACCCCTAGGTGGTGATTATAAATCATGGATAAAATATTGAAACGGTGGTTATACACTCACGTTAATTTTATTATTAACCTCCCCTAGGAGCTCTGTTAATAAAATTAATGGCCAAAGAAACGATTATTAGTATATGCTGGATCATACGGGTCCTAGATGGCATATATTAATCAGGAGGGGATCCGTGTTCCTGATTGAATTTGGCATGACTCCCCTAGGAGCTTGTTGAATTCTGAGTTGGGAATTATCGTTGTAAGGTTGTGATATTTTCAAGGTTTTGACACATAAACACATTTGTATGATTTTACATGATTGTGTTATCTTACTAAATTATTATATATGTTTGCTTATGTTTGGTATATGATTCTTTATTGTAGATTGAAAATGTCTAAAAACGCTTTATCATCGATACTTGACAAAAACCAATTGACCGGTGAGAACTATAATGATTGGAAACGGAACCTGGACATCGTCCTATCCTTTGAGAAACTGAAATATGTACTGACAACTCCTTGTCCTCCCGAGCCTACGGGAGACTCAAGTAATGAGCAATTCCAAGCGTACGACCGCTGGAAAGATGCTAATGATCAGGCCCGCTGCTATGTTATGGCTAGCATGAATAACGTGCTGCAGGCTCAACATCAGGATTATGAGACTGCGAAGCAGATCTTGGATAATCTTGAGGATATGTTTGGAGGCCAGGCCATAACAAAGCGGCAAGGGGCGCTTCGGAAACTCTTAAACTGTAGACAGAGACCGGGGACATCTGTAAAGGAGCACATGATGTTGGTCATGGGTTACCTCGCTGAGGCTCAAACCAATGGAGCCGACATCGATGCTGAAACTCAGATGACTATGGTCTTTGAGACTCTGTCTAAGGAATTTATTCCGTTTAGAGCTACTTTTAATTTGAGCAATAGACGGGATATGACCTTGACAGAACTGATGAAACAGTTACAGGAGTTTGAACTGCTGATCAGGGAGTCTCCTGTTGGTGGAGAGGCCAATATGGTAGCTGCTTCTGGTTCCAATCCTAACTCTGGGAATGGAAAGAAGCAACGGGCCAAGAGTGGTAAGTCTTCTATTCCTATTGCTACCAAGAGCAAGAAGAAAAAGAAGAAGAACCCAAAGAAGCTTAAGTGCTTCTTCTGTGGTAAGGTCGGGCATATAAAGAAGCATTGCAAGGACTTCCTTTCCAAGGGAGGTAGGTGTGATCTTCTATATTTAGAAACTTGTTTGGTTGAGGAATCCAGTGACATTTGGGTCATAGATTCCGGTGCAACTAATCATGTTTGTGTTTCTCTGCAGGGATTCAAAGAAACGAGAAGTCTACTTCGTGAAGACTTAACGCTTCGGATGGGCGATGGATCCTTGGTCTCAGCGGAAGCAGTGGGAGATGTCCATCTTTGTTTTGATAATTATAGGAGTTTAATTTTGCGAGATTGTTTTTATGTTCCTAAATTTAAAAGGAATTTAATTTCTGTATCTTCTTTATTTAAAGACTCCTACGTGGTATCTTTTAATGAAAAAGTGGTGATTCGTAAAAACAAATCTTTTATCTGTTCTGGATGGATGCAAAATAATCTATATTTTATCAAACCTAAGATGGACTTATTGCTTAATGCTGAGATAAATGATAATAACTCAAAAAGACTTAAAACTTCTCACTCTAATAAGACTTATCTTTGGCATTTGCGCCTTGGCCATATTAACCTGAATAGGATTCAAAGGTTGGTAAGGGATGGACCTTTAAGTCACTTAAAGGTGGAATCTATACCTCAATGTGAGTCTTGTTTGGAGGGTAAAATGACCAAAAGACCATACGGGTCTAAGGGCAATAGGGCCGAAGGGGTTCTAGAACTTGTGCATAGTGATGTTTGCGGACCGATGAACATCCGGGCACGAGGAGGGTATGAGTACTTCGTCACTTTTATTGATGATTACTCTAGATATGGGTATGTGTACCTAATGCACCACAAAAGCGAAACTTATGATAAGTTCAGGGAGTTTCGGGCTGAAGTGGAAAAGCAATTGGGTAGACCCATAAAGGCACTTCGATCTGATCGAGGTGGGGAATACCTTTCTGATGAGTTCTTGGGACACTTGTTAGAGAATGGGATTTTATCCCATTTGACTGCGCCGGGCACTCCGCAGCAGAATGGCGTAGCGGAGAGAAGGAATAGGACTTTGTTGGACATGATTCGGTCCATGATGAGTTATTCATCATTGCCTTTATCCTTTTGGGGATATGCACTACAAACCGCATGTTATCTTTTGAACAATGTGCCTTCAAAATCGGTCCCTAAAACTCCTCACGAGTTGTGGACAAGACGGAAGACATCCTTAAACCATATTCGCATATGGGGATGTCCAGCTCATGTCCTGTTTAAGGATCCGAATAAGTTGGAAGCACGTTCAGAAGTTTGCGTGTTTGTAGGATATCCAAAAGGGACTAAAGGGGGTTATTTTTATAACCCAAAGGAAAATAAAGTCGTGGTTTCAACTAATGCAACTTTCCTTGAGGAGAGTTACATGAACGACTTTAAACCTCAAAGCAAAGTGGTGCTTGAGGAGTTGAGGGGTAATCCGTTTACTCCGGAGGTTCCGAACGAAACCATTCCGATCGGTGTAGAAAAACCAAACAAACCTGAACAACAACCACAGGGGCTTCGACGTAGTGGGAGGATCGGGCGTCAACCTGAGAGGTATATGTTCAATGGGGAGGTCTTTTTGGCTGAACCGGATGAACATGACAGGGATCCTTATACTTACGCAGATGCTATGGAGGATGTTGATTCAAGACTCTGGACAGAGGCCATGAACATTGAGATGAAGTCTATGGAGACTAATCGGGTCTGGGAGCTCGTGGATCTTCCCGAAGGGGTAAAACCCATAGGGTGTAAGTGGATCTACAAGAGGAAAAGAGGAGTGGATGGAAAGGTCGAAACCTTTAAGGCTAGACTGGTAGCTAAGGGTTATACGCAAAAGGAAGGAATCGATTATGAGGAAACCTTTTCGCCTGTAGCCATGCTTAAGTCCATCCGGATTCTCTTGTCCATAGCTGCCGCTCTCGACTACGAGATTTGGCAGATGGATGTCAAGACGGCTTTTCTAAATGGCTATCTTGATGAGTCCATTTATATGGAACAACCAGACGGGTTCAAGGTCGCGGGTCAAGAGGGTAAGGTTTGTAAGTTGCTAAAGTCTATTTATGGACTTAAGCAGGCTTCTCGTTCTTGGAACATAAGATTTGATCAAGTGATCAAGACTTATGGGTTCTCACAAAATGTGGATGAACCATGTGTTTACAAACACATTAAGAATGGGAAGGTGGTTTTTCTACTACTCTATGTAGATGACATTCTGCTAATTGGCAATGACGTTGGGGCGTTGTCATCGGTCAAATTATGGTTGACCAAGCAGTTTGACATGAAGGACTTGGGTGAGGCTAATTTTGTTCTCGGTATCCAGATCTTGCGGGATAGGAAGAACAAAATGATAGCTTTGTCACAGGCCGGCTACATAGATAAAATTCTCAGGAGGTTTGCAATGCAGGATTCCAAGAAAGGTGGACAACCATCTAGGTCTGGAATTACTCTTTCTAAGAAAGACTCTCCAAAGTCTTATGAAGAAAGAGAATACATGAAGAAGGTGCCTTATGCTTCGGCAGTGGGTAGTCTCATGTATGCCATGTTTTGCACTCGACCGAATATTAGCTATGCGGTTGGGATTGTGAGTCGATTTCAGGCAGATCCAGGACCGAACCATTGGGTTGCGGTAAAGCATATTTTCAAGTACCTGAGAAGGACTCGAGGGTATATGCTTGTGTATTCGGGTGAGGATTTAACTCCTCTAGGATACACTGATTCGGATTTTCAATCCTGCCTGGATTCTAGGAAATCGACTTCAGGGTTTGTGTTTACTCTGGGTGGCGGTGCCATCAGTTGGAGAAGTGTGAAGCAAGATTGCACTTCGGATTCAACGATGGAGGCCGAGTATGTGGCAGCTAGTGATGCTTCGAAAGAAGCAGTGTGGCTCCGCAAGTTCCTTGGGGATCTTGAGGTAGTTCCTGGTATGGATAAAGCGGTATCACTGTACTGTGATAACAGTGCGGCGGTAGCTAATGCTAAGGAACCAAGATTTCACAAGAAGAGTAAGCATATTGATCGGAAGTATCATGTGATAAAGAACTTCGTTGAGAGCGGGCATGTCACGGTGTGCAAGATCGCGTCAGAGGACAATTTAGCTGATCCATTTACGAAGACACTTTCTGGGAGAGTCTTCGAAAGGCATGTGGAAGCTATGGGGATGCGAAATTTGCAGTATTTACTCACTTAGTGCAAGTGGGAGATTGTTAGACATGTATGCTCTAAGGAGTAAAAATGTAATACGTTTTTGGAGACATTTTTATCAATAAAGAATTTATTCATTTATATATACCAAATATTGTCCTCTTTACGTTCATATTCGTTGAATGTATGATAAGCAAACAGTAGTCTGAGACTGTCAGTCTAAACCTTAAGAGTTGGGCATATGATGGGATGATTATGCGGTAGACACGACTCTTAAGGTGATGGTCTAAAATATATGATCCGCAATCGAGGGAATAAAGTTGGGCGCTTTATTCATGTAAAGATTGTTATGTTGTCTATATCCCTTTTGGGAGATGGTTTGTCTTGGCCATCGGAGTTGGACTCCGTGAATAGAAACATTGGCACGTTGTCATAGGTGACGATGTGTTGGATCGGGACATAAAGTGAATTGATTTGGATTAATAATTCTGTCTTGGCAAATCGATTCACTTTAGACAGTCGTTTGTATTGTATCTTAATCCTGAGATGAATAATGGGCCCGTTGTCTCGACTTGTGTCTTTTGATGTACCAATGGGTGACTCCCACATCTCTATAGTGGCATGCATGCCGGTACGTTGGAGGCATGACTCTTGATAGCGTAGACTTGTTATTCATAGATATGGAATCCATAGCTCCTCTTTAGGAGTAATGATATCCTCTTATATGCGTTGTCCTGTAATTGGAAAACTGGAGCGCTCAACCATTTGGATACATAGGTGTAACCGAATGGTATACTATCTTTGGATGGTAAGTTTTCTAATGGTGAGACAATGGAACGTAAGATAAAAATAATCGGGAAGGTAAGACAGAACTTGTCCTTAAGCCGATTATGGATGATCATATGGGGATGCGATACACTATGATATGTCATGGAGACTTAGCTACACGAGCTTCGTAATTCTA
Organism: Artocarpus heterophyllus; assembly: GCA_025403435.1. Lineage (NCBI taxonomy): Eukaryota > Viridiplantae > Streptophyta > Magnoliopsida > Rosales > Moraceae > Artocarpus > Artocarpus heterophyllus. Next base: position 8,382,151 of record CM046339.1, read on the forward strand.
TAAAGTTCGAGAGTGCAGCTCCAAGCTTTTAGTGGAGTAGCGTTGGAGTTGATAATTGTGAAATGTATATCTGGGATATTGGGTTTCATAGTTATCATGAGCTTGAACTTTATAGGTCCATTTTGGTCCCCTTTGCTAGCTCACAAAATCCTGTAACGACACGGCGTGCTTTTCCAATAATTGGTGACTTATGTCGGATTTATCAGATTGGTTTAAAATTTATAAGAATCAAATAATTCATGTCTGTTTATCGGTTGAATTAATTTTGTAAGAAATTAGTTCAAGATGAACTTGTTGAATTATGGCGTTCGGATAATTCTTGTCTGTTTATCGGTTGTTTTAATTTTGGACAATTAGAACAAGATAAACTTGTAGAATTATTTGAATTGATTTATTTTCTTAGAGATTATCTTGATAGAGTTTGTTTTGATCAGATATCTTTTCTATTGGGCTATTTGAATCAAAACTGAGACTTTATCCTTTAGAATCTCGGGTGGAAAAAAAAAGATTCGCGGAGATTTTTTCTCGGCAGTTCGGCCTGCCGATCAGAAAGTTCGGCCTGCCTATCTCACAGTTCGGCATGCCGACCGCGACAGCTAAGATTACGCGTTTTTCACGCGTATCTTATCAGATATTGATCCGAACTTGATTCTATTTCGATTTTTGAGACCTAATCTGATATGGACTGACCCCAAGGACCAATAGGTATAAAAAGGGAGTGAGTCTAATGATTTACTCAGATCAATTTGAGAGATTAAGAGTGATACTCTTCTAGTGAGCATCTAAAAACTCCCTGAGAGCTTTTGTTCACAAATCACGAACACTAGCTTTGGGTTCTCTCTATTGGTTGGAAGGAGAGTCACCGGTGGAAGAGCTGTACGTGTGAGCCCACACTCACTCCGGTTGTGGATAGAGAATAGCAAAGAAGACCAGTTGGTTGAGGCTCTTCTGGAACGTTACTTCTCTACACAGGTCGCGGAGGTTCTTCGGCACACTGAGGTTAGTAAGATCTGTTTAATTTATACATATAACATGTCATACTTGTATTTTGGAAAATACTCTGATGAAAAATTTTTAAAAATTCCGTTGCGCACTTTGTTTCCAACACTTGCCCCCAAGGTTATATCTTATAACCCGATTTCTGTGGCTATAAAACCAACCGCCAAAAGACGTATCACATTCATGGTGGTGTTTGAAATCTCAACCGCTAAAAGACATGCACATTCATGGCGGCGTTTGAAAATCATTGTGCTTAAAATATGATAACATAGCAATATTTACATACATATACTTTCGCAATCATTTAGTTACAGAAACAACGTTTCATAAACAATTTATGTGGAACATGCTCATCTCAAGATTACAACAATTTTGGACACAACAAAATCATTAAAACGTGGTTATTAAAGAAAGGATTAGGAATCCTACCTCCTTAGCAATAACATCCAAGGATAGTTGTAAGTCCTACAAGCTCAATCCACAAAACATAAGCTCCTAATGCTACCTGAACCTTAATGGTTCTAATAAATTCAATGGATGACCGAGTAAGAACGAAATCAAGTTACAAGTTCACATTATGTAAAAGTCAATCATTAGTATGCCTTCTTTATAAAATATGATTTTAGAGTGCATTTAGTTTTTCTAAGTGTTAAAACATTAAAATGGAGGTTTTGAAAACATTTTTTACATTTCAGAATGTCAAGAAACCAAATCGGTGCATGTTGGGAGGCCCAAGTGGCTTGGAGAGAGGTGGTAACCCATGGTTGCTATCATACGGTCGAGCCCACTACACAAGGTATGGTCAATTGCCCCATCAGAGCTGGGCAAAGCCTAATTCGTCCGTTTACAGATTTAGCTTTAACTCAATTTTTCACTCTAAATCAGTTTTTAATGCATAAAACTTGTCCAGAACACTTAGAAAAACATGCTAAAATATAATGAACATTTCTATCGACTTTTTCATGCTTCAAACATATCTAAAATTATCAAATACTGATTTTTACAAAAATTTTCAAGAACATGAACGAAATCTGATTTTTGAACTCTAAATCATAAGAACCTAGAATATGGAACCAAGGAATTTGAATAAAACTAGTTTCTAATCTCAATATTGAATCAAAGTAATAATTTACCCTTTGTTTATAGCAACAAATTTCATATTTTTAGATATACAACTCACTTTTAACATCAAAACCGCAAAAAAAAAAAAAAAGAATCTTTATGAAGCCAAAACTCAGACTTAAGAATACGAATTTAAACAAAACTTTTAGATATAAAACTTATGAATGGAAAATTAAATCAGTTCACAAGGTTCTAACCTCAGAGTATTGCTAGAATGAGGCTTGAGTTGATGGTATTTGCCTCTGCTATTGTTTGTAAAAACTGAGTATTTGTTTCTGAGTTTGGAGTAGACAATGAGAGTGTAAGAGTGAGAGAATGACGTGAAAGAGAGGGGAATGGGAGAAATGTTTTCCTAAAATTTTGAGTGGGCTCTTTAGTTTTGATTTGGAAGGTGGTTTTATAGACAAAACCAAGGGCTGCTTTCTTGGGAATTTGCGAGGCTGATTTTTGCATTTCCCAGTCTACATATTTTCACATGAATGTTGTAAGAGGTTAGTGGAGGGGCTGCTTCGTAATTTAGAGGAAGTTGGGGCTTTCTAGAAAGAATTAAACAGAACAAGGTGGGTTATGGTGAAATTATTGAAATAAGTGACTAGGAATTGATTTTCAAAAATATATTTATATTTTTGTCAAAATTTTGGATGGTAAAAAAATATGAATAAATCTAAATGCTAATGATAACAAATTAAATTAAAATTAAATTTGAGTGGCACACTAATTAACCATGTTTACATGCTAATTGTAATTAATTCTAAATGGGATATTACAGCTCTCTTTCTCTTATGGAATTTTGTCATTAAAATTCAAACTTATCTCAAAAACTAAACAAGTGTAGGTATAACTCCCACATCTTTGACTTTAACTCTCAGGTCGCTTCTTCTTCATAGCAATGTCACCATAATACATTGACTAATGAGATTCCTCATAATCGTTAAACTCTTTGTCTTGGGATCTATGAATTGAACAGGTATTTCTATTGAAAAAATAGTACGCAGTGAAAATTTTAAAAATTTTCAATCAGAGTATTTTTTAAATCACAAGTTTGACACACTATATGCATAAATTAACTAGATCTTACTAACCTTTGAATGCCGAAGAGCTCTTGCAATCTGTGAAGAGAAGAATGTTCCAGAAGAGCCTCAACCAACTAGTCTTCTTTGGTATTTTCTATCCACAATCGGTATGTGTGTGGGCACACCTCGTACTGCTCTTCCCTGGTGACTCTCCTTCCAACCAATTGAGAAAACTAATGTTTGTGATTTGTGAATAATAGCTCTCAAGGAGTTTCAGAGACTTTTAGATTAGAGTGCTCACTGTTAATTTCTAAACTGATCTAAATAACATAGAAAACTCACTACCTATTTATAGAGGTCGTCTCCATGGTTGGTTACTATCAGATAAGGCCTTAAAAATTGGAATATGGATTAATATATGATAAAATTGTGTCTAAAACACGTGATCAAAAAATCATTAGATCGGTAGGCCAAACTTATCCCATCGGCAGGCCAAACTAACTAATCAGCCTACCGAACTTATGATAAATGATCCCTATGAATCTTTATTTCCCACCCGAGATTCTTTGGATAATGCCTCAGTTTTAATTCAAATAACCCAATAAAAAAGTTATCTAATTAAAACAACCATATCTAGATAATCTCTAGAAAATAAATATTATGGATAATTTAACAAGTTTATCTTTAATTAATTTACAAAATTAATTCAACCGATAAACAAACATGAATTATCTGATCCTATCGAATTTTAGCAAATCTAATAATTTAACAGAAGTTACCAATTTTTTGGAAAAGCATGTTGTATTGTTGTAGGATTTATTATGAGCTAGCAATGGGGACGTGATGGACCTATATAGTTGAAGCTCCCGATAATTATAAAACCCAATGTCCTAGATATTTGTTTCATAATTATCAACTCTAACGCTAGTCCACTAAAAGCTTAGAGCTGCACTCTCAGCTATATAAAATTACGAAGTCCAAATAGCTAAGTATTCACGACATAACATAATGTATCATATCCTTATAAGATATCCATAATCGGCTTAAGGATAAATTATATCTTACCTTCCCGATTATTTTTCTCTTACATTCCATTATCTCACCATCGAAAAACTTACCATCTAATGACAGTATGCCATTTGGTTATACCTATGTATCTAAATGATTGAGCGCTCCAGTCTTCTAATTATAGGATAATCATATAAGAGGATATCATCGACTCCTAAAGAGGAGTTATGGATTCCGTATGTATGAATAACTGGTCTATACTATCAAGAGTCATGTCCCTAACATACTGGCATGCGTACCAACATAAAATGTGGATGTCACCCTTTGGTATATCAAAAGACATAAGTCAAGGCAACGGATCTACTATTCAACTCAGGATTAAGACAAAACACATATGATTGTCTAAAGTAAATTAATTAACTGAGATAAAATTATTAATCCAAATCAATTACACTTTATTTCCTGATCCAATACATTGTCACCTATGACAATGCACCAATGTTTTTATTGTGGATTCCACCTCCAATGGTCAAGACAAATCATCTCCCGCTAAGGATATATACAACACAACAACCTTTGCATGAATAAAGCACCCAACTTTCTTCCTTTGATTGCAGATCTTATAATTTAGATCGTTACCTTTAGAATCATGTCTTCTGCGTAATCTGTCTATCATATGCCTAATTCTAAAGGCTTAAAACGACAGTCTCAGACTTTTGTTTACTTGTTATACATTCAACAAATATGAACGTAAAGAGGACAACAACCTACTTGTCATCATCGTTACTCTAGACCTAGCATCAATTCGACTCTTATGATATCAATTTCAATAATGATCTAAAATACCCTTTGTAATATCATGCAGCTCTTAGTGTTAATAACTCGATGATTAGTCGGTCATGTGAGGTGAGTCTTTAAAAACCTTGGTAGATAATCATTTAACCACATGACGATTCCTAGGGACATGAGATTTAGGTAGATATATCAATCCAAATTAGGAACCCCATAAACTTCTCCTATATCTTAAAAAATATAAACCAATGATCGAGGATAATAGGCATACACATCTTAATTTAAGCCCTATAAATCTTTCAAGATAGTCTTTAAAGAAACAAAATCCCATACTCCAATGACTCAATGATATTTGTGGAGATTACGTGAAGCCTCAAATATGCATACTCGAGCTACTAAGCATCAACAATGTGGTTCCTCATACAACATATGTCTCATAACACACTTTAGCATGTGGTATGTCACGTCATGTGTATGGTCACATCTAAAGATCAAGGTCTTAGTGCCTTACTATCCAACCCTTGACGTCACAGTAAAACTAAATTCTTATTTTTCATAAATTCCTGTGAACTAGTCTATACGATTCAAACTAAATGGAATCACTAGATGACATTCTAAAATTCACCAATAGGGGATGCCAACTTAGGGCATTAGGAAGGAAGCTCTCGAATCTCAACTAAAATAAAATTTTGGACCTCATCAAATCTTTACAAGCTTGAAACCTCAAGGTGCATTTTCCATATACCACCAAAGACACATTTTATGGATGAGTACTAATCTCCTAACATGGATTCCAAATCTTACATGTCTAAGTTATAAATTCAGAGGAAAAATGACCTTAGGAATATATATCTTAAGGTTGTTTTAGATTATAGTCTCTTTGATGGAGACGTGGGGAGCTGAAATGAAAGGAAGGTGGCTGACCCAATACAAGTTCCTGTTGGACCAGTCACAAGAGCTCGAGCTACGAAATTCAAGGAAGCACTAAAGGTGCTGATTCACGAAATTTGGAATCTAGTAAATTTGTGCAAGCACATTGACCCAGGCCCACGTCAGCCACAAAGTTGCGTCAATTTGATCCAAGTTCTAAAAGAATCCGGATGAGTCAAGCTGGAAATCAGCTTAAATTTTGCAAGATCAAGTCTATAGAAGGATTTCGGAAACTTTCCCATTATTGGCACACATGTGGCTGATCATTTGTGCAAGTTGTTGAAGAGCATTAAATTGCACTTTCCTTTAATTGTTGGGTGTGTAAATGGCTGAATATCAGCCATTGAGACTTTCTTTTCTTTTGGTTTTTATTTTAGGCTTAAATTAGGATTACTAGTTATGTTTGAATTTGTCAACTTTTCTTTTCGGGGAACACTTTGTAATTTTGGCCTATAAATAGGTGTTTCCAAGGTTAATGAATTATTGATGGATGTTTATTTCTGAGAGAGAAAGTTCTTTCTTTGGTTTTTGGACGAACTACATGAACTCTTCAGATCAATCCGGTCGTTCAACCCTAATTTATCAATCAAGCTTTCCATCCTTGATTGTGGTGTCTACGATATACCAAGGTTCTTGCTTCGATATAAGCAACGGGTCGCGGTGACTTCGATCTAAATCTGAGTAGATATGGTCTTGGTGCCTTTTTTATTGATAACGGGTTTCGTCAGTATATTGGCGAGGTTCTTATCACTCTTCAATTGCTTATTTTCATCTGTTGCCTTAATTATCATATAGCTCAAAATCCCCAAGGCAACTACACCTTATAATTTAGTGTCTTTATTGAATTTTAAAAGCTAACATGTAGCCTTTCTAACTAAGTTTCTATCCACCCGATGGTCAACCCAAAACACTAGGTAAAATACTCAACCAATCCATTATGTATGTGCTTGAGGTAGCTGATCATAGTCGCATAATTACACAAACTTAAAGCGAGAGTTAACTCTACTCCAATCCCAAGTAGCAATAACAAAACAAGATCAACACTCTCTCAGAGTTGGTATCCAAAATAAATAATATCAAATAACGTTACTATTCAAAATCGATAAGAAATCACACGTACGTAACTACGACCCAGACTTTGTTGCTACCCAGCTTTTTAAGCTTGGACAATTCACATCAAACATGCAAATAAGCCCTGCCGATCATAAAAGAAAAGCTAATAATTACAAACTGTCATTTAAAGTAAGGGACGTATCGACATAGCAGAATAAATGGCAAGGTTCTAAGGGTATACATTACTTAGAATTTCACATATAATGTACAAGCTCAAAGACTATAAAGCAAAATAATAAAACTAATGAATTGGGTCAGAATCATCAAGTCCACTACTAGTTAAAGGCAGAAGAATGCAATGGAGTAACCAAATAGATGACTAGGCCCTAAACGTTATAACAATTCATCAGAACATCACCATGACCATGAGCATTTCTCATCCCCTAAAACATAGTGTGCTATCTCCTATCTGTGTAAATATTCTTCCTAGGATAATTTGTCTTGCAAAAATATAAATGAACAACCTTTCCTTAATTTGGCCTTTTAAAATCATTATCTTCTGAGATACCTCCCACAAAACTTAAAAATTTGACAAGGACGTCATTTGTTCTTAGTGCATAATGATTATCATCCTAAGGTCATTACTTAACATTGAATATTAAGAAAATCTCTTTATTTCTAAATCCATCATTATAATACTCTTCATGTATACTAAGGGACAAATCGTTCTTTCTTAAAACCTAACCTGTAGCATAGAAACATATGGACTTTGCATCATTTTCTTCTATCCACTAATCCTCATAAATCTGTAGTAGTCACATACATCGTATAAATCTATGATAAACTAAGCTTGAATATTCTACCAATACACATAGGATCATGATTAAGAATAATGACTTAAAACTGAAAACTAAGTAAACATACTCTCAAATCTCCCATGAGAAACTTGCAACCAAAGCATGCTTACAGGAATGCATCAAGAATATGTAAATTCCTAAGCTCTATTAATACTTCTCTAAGAAAATCTAGAAAACTTATATCAATGTATAACGGCTCATAAAGTTCCTAGAAATTAAATATTAGGGTACATAAATTAGGTCCTGATATGGAGTCCTTGTCTGTTAGGCCAGATTGTTATCTCCTCAAAAATTCCAACTAAGAAGACACAAGGTTACTCAACTATAGTAGAACTATAAATCATGGCAAAACTGCAAATTCTAAAGACCTTGATTTACGTTCAAATCACCTATGTAAAGGAAACTCATCTTCAAAGCCTCACAACAAATCAACATCTAGGACTTAGAGATAATGTCATGAAATAGATCCTAATAATAATTTTGTGCAGTGTACTTGACTCATATTTACGCAACATGTGTCTCGTTAACAAAAACCACCTAAAGAAAACATTATTCTCAAAAAATCTTAGGAAGCAAAACATTTGTAAGTAAACAATTTTTTTTAACCCAAAACATTTTTTTTACAAAACTTTTTACGCAAAATAGAATCCTCTATTTTTTGAAGTAAAACAAAGCTTTGAAACAAAACCCTTTTTTTTCACCAAATGTAAAACAAGACTAACACGGGGAATATGGAGCCTTGTTCTAACACCAAAATATGTAATGCCTTGAGGAGAGGGTTACAAGTTAAAACATGATTAAAATAAATTAAGCAAATAATTTATCTTAAATTAAGAAAACCTAAATATTTTATAACAAAATTAAACAAAAAGATTTAGTTTGAATGAAAAATCTATGTCTAAACCAACATAAACTGTCACGGCCCGGAGTACGGGAGGTGACGTGGCGGAATATTTAGATTAATTAAAAGAGAATTTAATTAAAAACCAATGGTTTAAGACTCAAATTAAGTAAGAAATAAGAAGATTTCCACCACATTTTATAAAAGAATTTATAAATATTAAACAAATAATAATATTAAATAAAAATCGCGAGTAGGGGTTCCACAACCCACAACTTGTGCACACACATAGTACTGACAATATCATAAATACAATTTATAGTCTAAGTACAAATAAAGTTAAGTCTTACATGCCCTGATTAATAATACAGAATATAAATAAACTCTCCTATTGCTCCTGAGTTCGATCCGAAGAATCTTCTCGAAACCTAAATGGAAGACCACCTAGATGGGGGAAATTTAAAACAATAAAACGTGAGCGAAAGGCTCAGTAGGACTAAGTTTTATAAATAATTTAATTTAAAGAAACAGTTCATTGTTTGGAGTACTCAAAAGAGAACTTAATAAATAAATAAATAAATGCATAATTTGAGTAGAGCCGTTCTGACACAGAACAGTCTACTCGTACAACCAAAAACACCATTTTTCTTTTACCTAGGCAAACCATGAAATCACCACCGTAGTGGCCCAGCTGGGTTTCGGGCCCTGCCCCCAAGGTCGATCGCTACACGACCCGATCTCTGATATGGCATCATGCCCATGTGTTTATTATCATTATCATTCAAAACCCAATTACCGAGTGTTGTCAATTACATTTATTATGAAATTCATTTCAGATCATGGTATATTAAAATATAACCGATAAAACCATTTTCAAACAACCGTTGAAAACATTTTAATAGAAATCCTTTTCAAAGCCAAATCATTTTGAAACTAGGCTACCAAGGAATAGGATAGGAGTCCTACCTCAATACTCGTGCCGGTGCCCCACACCGCAATCCCGGTCCGCTATACGTTAGCTCCACGGAACCACGAACGATCCTAGATACCAACTACGTCGATCAATATCTAGTTCAAGACATTCTATGTTACCAAACCATTTCATGATGTCCTAGTGTGCCATTTGTACCTTTAAAATCATCCTATAAGGTTGGAATTTAAATCAGGGTTCAAAACAGTGAAAACGGGTAAAAATCACAAAAATTTTCATGCCTCGGTCGGCCTGCCGGACGCCCTGCTTCGGCCTGCCGAACTGCACAGTTCGGCCTGCCGGAAGCAAAGTTCGGTCGGCCGAACATTTCCTAGATTCGGCCTGCCGGTCGGAAGAACACCGACCTGCCGATCATCACTCCGGCCTGCCAAACATGAACTTCGGCCTACCGAACTGGGAAAACCCAGAAATCCCAGCCACGGGTTTCTCGATCCCCAAAATCCAAATCTTGTTTCTAACCTGTTTTTCTCAAATCCCAGGCATGAAAAACAATTATAGTTGATAGAAAAACATTCTAGAACATGTTTGGAATCATTTAAACAACATTTAAACTCAAAATCCTCAAAAATCCGAAAATGAGAAAAAGAGGAGAAAAATGAAAAATCTTGAATCCAATCCGTTTTTCTTCAATCTAGGCTTAGATTCTAGTTGTTCTAAGTTCATTTAACACAAATCCACGGTTTTCTAAGCTTAAACAAACCTAGATTTCAAAAACACACAAAATTGAAAATTTTGTAAAAAGTTTAGAAATTTCGAATCTAACCTCGAATCGAAGCTTCAATCCGCGTTCTCGGTTGCCGAATCACGTCCCCGAGCTTCCTCCTTGCTATCCCGAAGCTTGGATTCAAAATTGGGTTTAAAAATTTTTGAAAGAGATTGAGAGAGAGGGAGCTGCCGAGAGAGAGAGATAAGAGAGAGAGAGAGAGAGTGAAACGTGAGAGTGAGGAGAGAGAGAGAGAAGAGGGAAATAAATAGAGAAAATCGGTGGGCGGTTTTACTGTGCGAAAACCATGTGCCGCCCACGGTTTTGCAAAACAGAGTATTTTTAACATCTTACAAATTGTTGTGTTTTAAAACTCAAAACATCATTTTAAAACAATAAGAAATCTTTTGAATGCATCAATTTAACAAAACAACCAAAAACTCAAAATCCAACCAAATAATCTAATTAAAGTTAAAACTTTAATTATGGCACACTAATTCATCATTTATAGTACATTAACATTAAATAAATTTCGGGACGTTACAGCTCTCCACCCCTAAAAGAAATTTCGTCCTCGAAATTTACAACTCATCTCAAAAGCAAAACAAATGCAGATACAATTCCCGCATACTCTACTCTAATTCCCAAGTGGCTTCATCAACCCCGTGATGCTACCACACAACCTTTACCAACGGTATCTCGCGATGACGCAAGCTAATCACTTTCCGGTCGATAATCTGAATCGGCACTTCTTCGTACGTCGTATCCTCCTGAACCTGTACATCGCGAAACGAAACTATCTTATCCTGCCCAGGTGGACATTTCCTAAGCTTCGACACATGAAACACATCGTGCACATGAAAAAGTTCAGGCGGAAGGTTAAGCCGATAAGCGACCACACCAACACGCTGAGTGATCTCGAACGGCCCAATATACCTCGGCGCGAGCTTCCCACTCACTTCGAACTGCATAGTTCCCTTACAAGGCGATACCCTCAAGAGAACAAAATCTCCAACCGCGAACTCTAAAGGTCTACGTCTCCTATCCACGTAACTCTTCTGATGACTCTGAGCTGCTCTCAACCGACCTCGAATCACCGCGACTTTCTCGTTGCTATCACGAATCTCTTTCGGCCCAAGAATAACTCTATCTTTCGACTCGGCCCAACACACAGGTGACAGACACGGTCGCCCATACAATGCCTCAAATGGTGCCATACCGATACTCGCCTGATAACTGTTGTTGTACACAAACTCTGCCAAATGCAAACATTGCTTCCAATTGCCGCCGAAGTCCAACGCACAAGCACGCAACATATCCTCGAGAACCTGGATAACCCGCTCAGACTGTCCATCAGTCTGAGGATGAAACGCCGTACTGAAGTTCAAATCCATACCCAAAGCCTCCTGAAAACTCCTCCAGTACTTAGCATTAAACCTGGTGTCTCGATCAGAGGTGATGGACAAAGGAACTCCATGCAACCTCACAATGTTCTGCATATACAACTCCCCAAGAACCTTCCTAGAACACGTCGACCTAAACGGAATGAAATGCGCCGATTTCGTCAACCTGTCGACCACAACCCAAACTGCATCATGCCGCTGCTCCGTCCTCGGCAAACCTGTGAGGAAATCCATCGTCACATGCTCCCATTTCCACCCTGGAATAGGAAGCGGCTGAAGCTGACCTGCAGGCTTCTGATGCTCAGCTTTCACCTAAAGACACGTCGAACACTTGGCCACGTACTCTCGAACATCTTTCTTCATGCCTCTCCACTAATACTGCCTCTTCAAATCACGATACATCTTGGTGCTCCCCGGATGAATAGAGAACTGAGACATATGAGCTTCGTCTAGAACGGCTTTCGTCACCTCGGTGATAACTGGAACTGCAAGATGCTCCTGAAAGTACAACGATCCATCTGCATGCACGCTCCATTCTTCAAACTGCTCCCCGTTCTGAATCCGCGACCAAATCCCCTGCAAATGCCGATCCTACCACTGACCTTGCTTCACCATCCGAACAAGAGCTGGAGTCGCTTCCACATGATATAACGAAACTCGATCACCGTCTTCATGATACAGTAGCCGATACTCACTCACTGTTGCATCCCTGCTCCAGTCCTCAAAAATCAAACAAGCGAGAATCCCTGAAGACTTCCTGCTAAGCGTGTCCACTACCACATTAGCTTTCCCGGGATGATACTGCAAAGCGAAATCATAATCCTCCATGTACTCCACCCATCTGCGCTGCCTCAAGTTGAGATCCCTCTGAGTGAACAAATACCTCAAACTCTTGTGATCGGAGAAGACCTGAAACGATGCTCCATACAAGTAACATCTCCAAATCTTCAGCGTGTAGATCACTGTCGGAAGCTCTAAATCGTGAGTAGGATAATTCCGCTCGTGAGGTCGTAGCTGTCTCGATCTGTATGCAACCACACGTCCATGCTGCATCAACACGCATCCAAGTCCGCGCCCTGAAGCATCAGCATAAACCTCATACGGCTCATCACTGCTAGGAATAATCAACACTGGAGCTGAAGTCAACCGGTTCTTCAATTCCTGAAAAGCAGACTCACAGTCTTCATCCCAATCAAACCTGACATTTTTCTTCATCAATCTCGTCAACGGAGCTACAATCTTCGAAAAGTCCTTTACAAATTTCCTATAATATCCAGCAAGACCTAAGAAGCTGCGAATCTCCGCTACATTCCTTGGTCGTTCCCACTCCAATATAGCTTCAATCTTGGATGGATCCACTGAAATACCATGCTCCGAGATGACATGACCCAGAAATTTGACCTCAGTCAACCAGAACTCACATTTTGCCCTCTTAGCATACAACTGGTGCTCCCGCAGAGTCTAAAGCCCGATCCGAAGATGCTGCTCATGCTCCTCCCAAGTCTTAGAATACACAAGAATGTCGTCGATGAACACGATCACAAACTGATCCAGATACGGCCTCAATACCCTGTTCATCAGATCCATAAAAGCTGCTGGAGCATTCGTCAACCCAAACGACATAACCAGGAACTCGAAGTGCCCATACCGAGTCCTAAAAGCTGTCTTGGGAATATCCTCTTCCTTGATCCTGAGCTGATGATAACCTGAACGTAAATCAATCTTCGAGAAGTATCGCGAACCTCCCAACTGATCAAATAGCTCATCAATCCTAGGCAAAGGATACTTGTTCTTCACCGTAACACGATTCAGCTGTCGATAATCCACACATAACCTGAGAGTCCCATCGTGCTTCTTAGCGAACAAAACTGGCGCTCCCCACGGAGATGTGCTATTCCGATTATACCCTTTATCAGCAAGCTCCTGAAGTTGCTTCCTCAATTCCTTCATTTCTGCTGGCGCCATCCGATAAGGTGCCATAGAAATCGGTGCTGTCCCTGGAAACAACTCAATACCAAACTCAATCTCCCGATGCGGTGGTAACCCTGGTAACTCGTCGGGGAAAACATCCTCGAACTCATCAACCACCGGAATCGCTGCACTACCCCTCAAAACATAGGGCTCGCAATCTAGATTGGCAAGAAAAGCACAACAACCTAGATTCCTTCGCCCTCCTAGACACGACTTTATAAGACGCTCACTCATTAGCCAATCACCACCACCCTGGTAAGTGATTACCGTCCCCCTATCAGACACTAGGGTTACTTTCCTAAGTTGGCAGTCCACAACTGCACTATACCTTGACAACCAGTCCATCCCTAAAATCACATCATAGGAGCTCATGGGGAGTACAATCAAATCACTTTTCAAAATCTCATCCCCAATCTTTATTTTACAGGATTTACACATACAATTCACACACACCCGCCCCAAGGGAGAAGTTATGACTAGGGGTTCATTAAACTCTTCTACCTCTAATCCCAAGGCATGTACAAAGGAACTCGAAATGAGAGAATGAGAGGCACCGGTATCAAATAAAACGCGAGCTAAAGATCTGGAAACCAAAATCATACCATCGACAACCGCGTTACCAGTCTGAGAATCTGACCCTCCAGATGCCATTGCATGAACCTGCACTGGCGCCTTTCCTTTTCCTCTACCGACATTACTGGGTCCTGGATTACTCGGCCGATGCTGCTGAGATGGAGACGACTGCACACTACCTGTACTCGGAGCTCTATACTGAGGAACACTGCGCTAAAAATACTGCGGTTGCTGCCCCCGTGCCGGATATGAGAATTGCTGAGGAGAAAACTACGGATACTGCAACTACGGGTACTGCGAAGGCAGGGGTAGGGTCTGAGGCTGAGGCTGAGATGAACGACTGGCATCCTCCCTGGTCTGCGATCCAAGACGAGCACTCCTGATCGGGCAATTCCTCTTGATGTGTCCGGGCTGCTGACAGAAATGACAATGAAAGCTGTAGGGATTGCTACGCCCACTGCCAGACGAACTGCTGCTACCATTGGTCGGACCGCCTTGCTTGCCTTTCTCTTGAGCTGGACGACTACTAATGCTCTTCCTGCCACTCCTCTGCGGTCCTCCTAAAGCCTTGGCTCGGTCCTCACAATACTGCACGTAATCATTCTCCACGGAGATCGCCGACGACACAAGCTCTCCGAAACTCCTAAGCCGTAGAGCAACCAACTACCGCTGAATAGGAGCCTTGAGTCCCTCCTGAAACTTGATACATTTCTCGCGCTCCGATGCCACAGCTGATGGAGCAAATATAGCCAACTCGTTAAATTTTGCCTCATACTCCCGAACTGACATATCACCCTGCTGCAATCTATAAAACTCAGTTGCTTTCTGGTCTCTATATCCCTGCGGAAAATACCGATCATAGAACAACTCCTTGAACTTGTCCCAGCTGATATCGCCACCGTGCTCAAGACGCTTAGTCTGCTTCCACCAAGTGTTGGCGCCACCCTCGAGCTTATATGCCGCAAACTCCACACGATACTCCTCAGGCACACCAAGAGTATCCAGATGCTTCAAGATCGAATCCAACAAATATTCTGCTAATTGTGGATCCCCATTGCCATCAAAAGTCAGAATTGACGCCCGCTGGAATTCCTTAAAGAACGCATGCCGACTACCAACACTGGAGTCTTCTGGTCTAGCCCTGGCTGCCATCTGCTGGAAAGCCGCAAACATAGACCTCATCAGGCTCTCATCATTTCCGAACTCGGCGTCAGCTGTCGAACGACGTCTAGGTGCCATTCTCTCACTTCTGAAAACAAAATTGGACTGTCAGAGGTATTTCATTGTCAAACCTATGTGTGCACAATTCCCAAGGTTCATAATCTTGAGCTCTAATACCATTCTGTCACGCCCCGGAGTACGGGAGGTGACGTGACAGAATATTTAGATTAATTAAAAGAGAATTGAATTAAAAACCAATGGTTTAAGACTCAAATTAAGTAAGAAATAAGAAGATTTCCACCACATTTTATAAAAGAATTTATAAATATTAAACAAATAATAATATTAAATAAAAATCGCGAGTAGGGGTTCCACAACCCACAACTTGTGCACACACATAGTACTGACAATATCATAAATACAATTTACAGTCCAAGTACAAATAAAGTTAAGTCTTACATGCCCTGATTAATAATACAGAATATAAATAAACTCTCCTATTGCTCCTGAGTTCGATCCGAAGAATCTTCCCCAAACCTAAATGGAAGACCACCTAGATGGGGGAAATTTAAAACAATAAAACGTGAGCGAAAGGCTCAGTAGGACTAAGTTTTATAAATAATTTAATTTAAAGAAACAGTTCATTGTTAGGAGTACTCAAAAGAGAACTTAATAAATAAATAAATAAATAAATAAATAAATAAATAAATGCATAATTTGAGTAGAGCCGTTCTGACACAGAACAGTCTACTCGTACAACCAAAAACACCATTTTTCTTTTACCTAGGCAAACCATGAAATCACCACCGTAGTGGCCCAGCTGGGTTTCGGGACCTGCCCCCAAGGTCGATCGCTACACGACCCGATCTCTGATATGGCATCATGCCCATGTGTTTATTATCATTATCATTCAAAACCCAATTACTGAGTGTTGTCAATTACATTTATTATGAAATTCATTTCAGATCATGGTATATTAAAATATAACCGATAAAACCATTTTCAAACAACCGTTGAAAACATTTTAATAGAAATCCTTTTCAAAGCCAAATCATTTTGAAACTAGGCTACCAAGGAATAGGATAGGAGTCCTACCTCAATACTCGTGCCGGTGCCCCACACCGCAATCCCGGTCCGCTATACGTTAGCTCCACGGAACCACGAACGATCCTAGATACCAACTACGTCGATCAATAACTAGTTCAAGACATTCTATGTTACCAAACCATTTCATGATGTCCTAGTGTGCCATTTGTACCTTTAAAATCATCCTATAAGGTTGGAATTTAAATCAGGGTTCAAAATAGTGAAAATGGGTAAAAATCACAAAAATTTCCATGCCTCGGTCGGCCTGTCGGACGCCCTGCTTCGGCCTGCCGAACTGCACCGTTCGGCCTGCCAGAAGCAAAGTTCGGTCGGCTGAACATTTCCCAGATTCGGCCTGCCGGTCGGAAGAACACCGGCCTGCCGATCATCACTCCGGCCTGCCGAACATGAACTTCGGCCTGCCGAACTGGGAAAACCCAGAAATCCCAGCCACGGGTTTCTCGATCCCCAAAATCCAAATCTTGTTTCTTACCTGTTTTTCTCAAATCCCAGGCATGAAAAACAATTATAGTTGATAGAAAAACATTCTAGAACATGTTTGGAATCATTTAAACAACATTTAAACTCAAAATCCTCAAAAATCCAAAAATGAGAAAAAGAGGAGAAAAATGAAAAATCTTGAATCCAATCCGTTTTTCTTCAATCTAGGCTTAGATTCTAGTTGTTCTAAGTTCATTTAACACAAATCCATGGTTTTCTAAGCTTAAACAAACCTAGATTTCAAAAACACGCAAAATTGAAAATTTTGTAAAAAGTTTAGAAATTTCGAATCTAACCTCGAATCGAAGCTTCAATCCGCGTTCTCGGTTGCCGAATCACGTCCTCGAGCTTCCTCCTTGCTATCTCGAAGCTTGGATTTGAAATTGGGTTTAAAAATTTTTGAAAGAGATTGAGAGAGAGGGAGCTGCCGAGAGAGAGAGAGAAGAGAGAGAGAGAGAGTGAAACGTGAGAGTGAGGAGAGAGAGAGAGAAGAGGGAAATAAATAGAGAAAATCGGTGGGCGGTTTTACTGTGCGAAAACCATGTGCCGCCCACGGTTTTGCAAAACAGAGTATTTTTAACATCTTACAAATTGTTGTGTTTTAAAACTCAAAATATCATTTTAAAACAATAAGAAATCTTTTGAATGCATCAATTTAACAAAACAACCAAAAACTCAAAATCTAACCAAATAATCTAATTAAAGTTAAAACTTTAATTATGGCACACTAATTCATCATTTATAGTACATTAACATTAAATAAATTTCGGGACGTTACATAAACATTCTAAACAAAACTTTAGAATTTCTAAGAGTTTAAATCTCTTAACGGCCCATAAATTTACATCTTTCGTCAAAGTAAAATACAATGACAGTGTCAGTCTATACAATCTTTATACATATGCAATTAAAAGAAAATGACATGATTGTATTAACACCAACAGTACAAGAAAACTGGTATGTGCCACAAGTTCGTTGGAAAACATCAAGGAACATGAATTGATAGCTTATCGTCACTGTTGGAAAAATAGTACACTGTAGAATTTTAAAATTTTTTTATATAAGAGTATTTTCTAAACAAAAATTTGACACGCTATATGCATAAATTAACCAGATTTTACTAAACTTTGTTTGTCGAAAAGCTCTTGTAATCAATGAAGAGAAGTAACGTTCCAGAAAGACCTCAACTAATTGTCCTTCTTTGCTATTCTCTATACTCGATTGGTGTGAGGGCAGGCTCACGTTGTTCAGTTTTTCCAGCAAGTGACTCTCCTTTCAACTAGTTAAGAAATACCTAAAGCTATAATTCGTGATTTGTGAATGATAGCTCTCTAGGGAGTTTCAGAGTCTCACTAACAAAGTCTCACTTTAGATTTCTCAACTGATCTAAATAATAATGAGACTCACTCTCCTTTTATAGAGGTTGGGCCTAGGAGTCAGTCCTTATTAGATAAGGCCTCAAAAATTCAAATTAGAACCAATATCTGATAAAATCCACATGGAAACATGTGATCCTTTTGTCGCCTGGTTGGTAGGCTGAACTAGCAGATCGGCTTGCCAAACCTCCTCAATCAACAAGCTAAACCAGTGATAAAAACTTCTCTATGAATCTTTATTTCCCACCCGAGATTCTGAAGATAGAGCCTCAGTTTTAATTCAAACAGCCCAATAGAGAAGTTATTTCATTAAAACAGTCATATCTTGATAATCTCTAGGAAAATAAATATTCATAATAATTCAACAAATTTATCTTGAATTAATTTATTTAAAATTATTCCAACTGATAAACAGATATGAATTATCTAATCCCAATAATTCAATAAGTTTATCTTGAATTAATTTTCACAAAATTAATTTAATTGATAAACAGACATAAATTATTCAATTCTATTGAATTTTCAACCAATGTGATAATTTGACACAAGTCACCAATTATTGAAAACGTACGTCGTATCGTTGTAAGATTTTTATGAGCTAGCAAAGGGGACCTGATGGACCTATATAGTTTAAGCTCCTAATAATTATGAAACCGAATATCCTAGATATACATTTCATAATTATTAACTCCAACGCTACTCCACTAAAAGCTAGGAGATGCACTCTCAAACTATATAGAATTACGAAGCCTATATAGCTAAGTCTCCATGACATATCATAATGTATCGTATCCCCATAGAATTATCTATAATCGGCTTAAGGACAAGTTTGGTCTTACCTTTTCAATTTTTTTTCTCTTACGTTCTATTATCTCACCATCAACAAACTTACCATCCAAAGATAGTATACCATTCGGTTACACCTATGTATCCAAATGGTTAAGTGCTCTAGTTTTTCAATTACAAGATAACGCATATAAGAGGATATCAACTACTCCTAAAGAGGAGCTATGGATTCCATATCTAGGAATAACAGGTCTACGCTATTAAGAGTCATGCCTCCAACGTACCATCATGCGTACCACTATTAAAATGTGGATGCCACCCTTTGGTACATGAAAAGACACAAGTTAAGATAACAGGCCCACTATTCATCTCAGGATTAAGATACAATACATATGATTGTCTAAACTGAATCAATTTGTTGAGACAGAATTATTAATCCAAATCAATTCACTTTTTGTCCCGCTCCAACACATCATCACCCTAACAAAATCTTAGGTGGCGTTTGGTTTAAAGAATAAAATAAGAATAAGAATATGAATATAATAGAATAAAAATATGAATAGACTGAATGATATATTCATATTCCTGATAAGAACCTCGCCAATATACTGACGAAACCCATTATCAATAAAAAGGTACCAAGACCATTTCTACTCAGATTTAGATGGAAGTCACTACGACCCGTTGCTTTTATCAAAGCAAGAACCTTGGTATATCGTAGACGTTACAATCAAGGATGGAAAGCTTGATTGATAAGTTGGGGTTGACCGCCTGGATTGATCTGATGAGTTCGTGTAGTTCGTCAAAGAACCAAAGAAAGAATTTTTTCTCTCAGAAATAAACATTCATCAATCCATTCATTAACCTTGAAAACGCCTATTTATAGGCCAAAATTACAAGGGAAAGTTGACAAATTCAAACATAACTACTAATCCTAATTTAAACCTAAAATAAAAACCAAAAGAAAGGAAAGTCTCAATGGCTGATATTTAGCCATTTACATGCCCAACAATTAAAGGAAGGTGCAATTAATGCTCTTCAACAACTTGAACAAATGATCAGCCACGTGTGTGCCAATAATGGGAAAGTTTCCAAAATCCTTCCATAGACTTGATCTTGCAAAATTTGAGTTGATTTCAAGCTTGACTCATCAGAATTATTCTAGAACTTGGATCAAATTGAAGCACCTTTGTGGCTGACATGGGCCTGGGTCAATGGGCTTGCACAAATTTACTTGATTCCAAATTTTGTGAACCAGCCCATTTAGTGCTTTCTTGAATTTCTTGGCTTGGGCTCTTGTGACTAGCCTAACAGGAACTTGTATTGGATCAGCCACCTTTCTTGCATTTGAGCTCCCCACGTCTCCATCATTCCCCTCCTCTTGACAAGGATTTGTCCTCAAATCAGACTCTACATCAAAAGGGGTCAAATCAGAAACATTGAAGGTAGCACTTACATTATAGTCACCTGGCAAATCCAACTTGTAAGCATTGTCATTAATTAGTTCAAGGACTTGAAATGGACTATCTCCCTGTGGTAACAACTTTGACTTCCTGTGTTCTGAAAAATGCTCCTTTCTGAAGTGCAACCACACCCAGTCTCTAGGTTTGAAATTCAGCTTGTGTCGCCCCTTGTTGGCTTGCTTTGCATATTGTTCCATCTTCGCTCAATGTTGAGTCTTGCTTTCTCAGGAATATGTTTAACAAAGTCAGCCTTCCTTTTTGCCATCTAAATTAACACGCTTAGAAATAGGTAGTTGTGATAAATCCAATGGTGACAAAGGATTAAAACCATAAACAATTTCGAAAGGTGAATACTTAGTAGCGGAATGGATAGAGCGATTATATGCAAACTAAACATGTGGTAAACAGTCTTCCCATGTTTTAATGTTCTTACTGATGATCGCTCTTAATAAGGTTGACAAAATCCTATTTACTACCTTAGTTTGACCATCAGTTTGTGGGTGGCAAGTAGTAGAAAACAACAGCTTAGTACCTAACTTACTCCACAAAGTCTTCCAAAAGTAGCTATGTATTCTCACAATCTCCCTACAGAACAATTCTGCAACATGCGACGCATCATCAGTTTTATGACAGGGAATAAAATGTGCCATCTTAGAAAATCGATCTACAACCACAAACACACTATCCTTCCCACGTTTGATCCTAGGTAAACCTAACACAAAGTTCATTGAAATATCAGCCCAAGGCTCACTAGGAATTGGCAAAGGTGTGTATAAACCATGGGGTTGTGCTCTCGATTTAGCTTGCCTACACGTGACACATCTACTACATATCCTTTCAACATCCCTTTTCATGTGTGGCCAAAAGAAGTGTTCCTGCAAAACAACTAAAGTTTTAGCAATTCCAAAATGCCCCATCAATCCACCACCATGGGATTCCCTCACTAACAAATCTCTCAAAGAACAATTAGGCACACAAAGCTTATTCTCCTGAAACAAAAATCCATCATGTCTATAAAATTTACCCATTGTGTTTTTCTCACAAGCTCGATACTCCTTACTAAAATCTTGGTCTAAAGGGTATAAGTCCTTAATATGCTCAAAACTAAGCGGTTTAGCATCAAGGATAGAAAATAATGCGTACCTACAAGAAAGTGCATCCACAATGACATTCTCCTTATCTTGCTTATATCGGATGACGGAAGGAAATGTCTCGATGAATTCCACCCAACAGGCATGCCTCTTGTTCAACTTTTGTTGTCCCTTCAGATGTTTCAATGACTCGTGATCAGTGTGAAGCATGAATTCCTTGGGCCATAGGTAGTGTAGCCAAGTCTTTAATGCTCGAACCAACGCGTACAACTCCTTGTCATAAGTCCGGTAATTTAGTGTTGACCCACTCAATTTTTCACTGAAATACATGATTGGTCGTCCTCCTTGCATCAGCACGACACCTATACCTACACCAGAAGTTTCACATTCAATTTCAAACGTTTTAAAAAAATCAGGTAAAGCAAGTAAAGGAGCATGAGTAAGCTTATTCTTAATAAGCTAAAACACCTTCTCTTGTTCTTCTTGCCACATGAACCCAACGTTCTTCTTGATTACTTCTGTGAGTGGTACAGCCAAAGTACTGAAATCCCTTACAAACCGTTCGTAAAAGCTAGCAAGTCCATGAAAACTCCTTACATCTCCAATGCTTGTGGGACTTGGCCATTCTTGCATAGCCCTAACCTTTTCTTTGTCAACCTGCATAACTTGAGCACTAACAACAAAACCAAGAAATACAAGCTTATCCATGTAAAAGGTACACTTCTTAAGATTAGCATACAACTTTTCCTTTCGTAAAACATCTAAAACAAGTTTCAAATGTTTAATATGATCGTCCAAGTTGCTGCTATAGATTACGATATCATCAAAATAAATGACGGCAAATTTCCTAATAAAAGCTCACAAAACATGGTTCATTAAATGCTTAAATGTGCTAGGTGCATTGGTTAAACCGAAAGGCATTACCAACCACTCATACAAACCTTGTTTTGTTTTGAAAGCCGTCTTCCGCTAGTCTCCCTCTTTCATGTGAATTTGATGATATCCACTTTTCAGATCAATTTTAGAAAATACACAAGCACTATGCAATTCATCTAACATATCATCCAAACGAGGAATGGGATGTCGATACTTTACCGTGATGTTATTGATGGCTCGACAATCAACGCACATCCTCCAAGTCCCATCTTTCTTAGGCACAAGTAAAACTATTATGGCACACGGGCTCATGCTTTCTCTCATGTACCCCTTCTCCATCAACTCACTTACTTGCCGTTGGAGTTCCTTTGTCTCCTCGGGATTACTCCTATAGGTTGGTTGGTTTGGAATTGTAGCTCCAGGTATGAAGTCGATTTGATGTTCAATCTTGTGGATTGGAGGTAAACCTTGCGGTGTTTCCTCAAGAAAGATATCCTCATATTCCTACAAAAGAGAAACAACAAAACTATGCAAGGTGGAATCAAGATCGTTAGTGTTTAATAACGCCTTCTTGTACATGAGTAAAATCATTGGCTGATTAGCAAACGAGGCTCTTCTCACATCACTCTCTCTTGCATAAAAGTTTGTTTTTCTCTCTATTTTTACCTCATTGGCCGAATCTTCTTTTGAATTGGCTCTCTCAATTTTCTCTCCTTTTCTCTCCTTCTTCTTGGCCCCTCTATCTTTTTTTCCTCTCTAGCCAAACTCTCTCTCTACACTCCAACACTCATTCTTTTCACTCCCTTTCTCTCTCTTTTTCTCATTCTCTCCTTTTTGTTCGCTATCCTTTTGTAACCACACTTGATCTTCATGAACCTGTTTACGTGTCAGTGGTACAAGAGTGAATGGTCTCTGGTTGTGCACAAGAGAATATTCATTGGTGTAGCCATTATGTTTGACTTGATGATCAAATCGCCATGGTCGACCTAGTATCAAGTGCCCGGCTTGCATTGGGACTACATCGTACAAAACTTCATGTTCATATCTACCAATGCAAAATGAAATTAATACCTATTTAGTTACCTTCACTTCACCACTATTGTTCAACCATTGCAACTTGTAAGGTCAAGGATGTTTGGTCATTGGCAGCCCTAATTTGTCAACCATAGTAGTGCTAACAGCGTTCGTACAACTCCCTCCATCTATTATCACACTACATACCTTGTTCCGCACATGGCACCTAGTATGAAAAATGTTCTCACGTTGCTCTTCTTCTTCCCCTTTGGCTTGCACACTAAGGGCTCGTTGAGTGACCAACAATTCACCTTGGGTAGCATACTCCTCATCCACGTCCTCCAATGGTGGCATGGAGTCCTCGTCCGATTCATCGTCTGTAACAACCTCTCTGTTGTCCCGTAATGTTGTCACCCTTTTGTTCGGACATTGGCTTGAAATGTGACCCCTGCCTTGGCATTTGAAACATTTAATATCACGGTTTTGAGAAGTGGATGAATAATGTTTACCTTGGTTTGAAGGGCTAGCCGTGGCTGGTTTTGGCTCGAACTTAGGCTTGGCGACCGATTTCTCTTCTCTCTTCCCATAATTCGGCTTCCATGAAGAAGGTCTCGAGCTAACATGCACACGTGAACTACCCCTCCTCTTGAGCTGCCACTCTACTGTGATGGCCATGTGCACCATGTCTTCTAATTCTATGTAGTGTTGCATCTCCACCCTATCTTGAATATCTGGATTTAGCCCTTGCAAAAATCTTGCCATGGTTGCTTCTCAAGCTTCTTCAACATTGGCTCATATCATGGCTATTTCTATATCTTGATAATGTTCCTCTACACTCCTGTTTCCTTGTCTAAGTCCTTGCAACTTTTTGTACAATTCCTGGTGGTAATGGCTGGGCACAGATCGCTTTCTCATCACCATTTTCATCTCCTCCCATGTCTCAATCGGGTGTTCCCGGTTCCGTCGCCTATTCATTACCAACTGATACCACCATACAATCGCATAATCGGAGAACTCAATTGCAACAAGCTTAACTTTCTTTAACTCTAAGTAGTTATGGCAATCGAACACTAGCTCCACTTTCTTCTCCCACTCTAGGTAAGCTCTAGGGTCATTTTTCCCTTGGAATGGTAGAATCTTCATTTTAATACCTCCCATATTATTGTCTTCTCGGTCCCTAGCTTCTCTATTCCCATTTCCACACCTAAATCTGCCCCTATTTATCGGTGGTTCCTCCAACTCTTCTAATTCATCCTCCTCCGAGAGAACACAACCACCCCTCTGCCTATTTTGCATGTTTTGTGGCTGCCTATTACGTGTCCTGGCATCAACCTCATCTAATCTCTCCTGAATGGGCTCTAGAGCTCGCGTCAACAACCAATCCATTTGACTCATTAATGCTTGCAACTGAAGATTTGGAACGTTTTGTTGTGGAAGGTCATCTTCAGCTTCTCTTTCTAGATTTGGATTCATTTTTTTTAAACCTGCAAAACAACGTTAGATAATAAAGAACCTCACTTCTCTCCCTCACGTGTTTCACTCTATCACTAGTCACCCAATTCACTCGTGTTTCACTTGAATAATTGGCTTTTACCCTCAAATGTTCTCACCACTCTTGCCTTTTTTTTTTACTCGTTTATTCTCTCTTTTGGTTCTTTTGAAATTACACAAATGACAGTCAAATCTGTCTGGCAACAAATTCAGCAACACGTTTCGATACGTAGTTTAGAATGAAGCAAAAAGGTCAAGAACGTCTATCCAAAATTTTTCCACATACACGCAAAATTTGAGAAATATTTTCGCACTGCGAGGTGAGGTCAAATTCAGACTCCTGGACACTCAAACAATGGAAAGGAAACAAAAAATTTTAAGGAGGGTCTCCACCCTTTTTTTTTTGGATCCTCCTGATTTTTTTTTCTTCTTTTCTTTTCTTTTCTTCTTTTTTTTGTTGTGAAATTTGGCAAAAACAAAGACTAATAGACCAAGAAACACAAAACAGGAAGCTACAACCTAAACTTGAAGCTGAAGACACTAGTTACCTGAACTAAAACAAACCCTAGCAGCCCTAGGTGAAATTTCGGCTAACACTAAGTTCTTTCCCAAACAAGAATTCACAAAATAACCTAGAATAGAATTTTGGATTTGACCTTGTCAACAAACCAAAGAAAGTTCAAGAAACACAAATGAGGATGCAAGAACCCTATGAATTTAACAAACTCAAAATATTTTATTTTATTTTTGAATGGAATAGGACCCAAGTAATAAATCAGAATTCAAAAACAAATTAGATTAGACAAACCTAAGGCTAGAACCTCGCTTTGATACCAAATGATAAGAACCTCGCCAATATACTGACAAAACCTGTTATCAATAAAAAGGCACCAAGACTGTTTCTACTCAGATTTGGATGGAAGTCACTGCGACCCGTTGCTTATATCGAAGCAAGAATCTTGGTATATCATAGACACCACAATCAAGGATGGAAAGCTTGATTGATAAGTCAGGGTTGAACACTCGGATTGATCCGAAGAGTTCATGTAGTTCGTCAAAGAACCAAAGAAAGAATTTTTTCTCTCAGAAATAAACATTCATCAATCCATTCATTAACCTTGGAAACACCTTTATCTAGGCCAAAATTACAAGGGAAAGTTGACAAATTCAAACATAACTACTAATCCTAATTTAAGCCTAAAATAAAGACCAAAAGAAAGGAAAGTCTCAATGGCTGATATTCAGCCATTTACACGCCCAACAACTAAAGGAAAGTACAATTAATGCTCTTCAACAACTTTCATAAATGATCAGCCACGTGTGTGCCAATGATGGGAAAGTTTCCGAAATCCTTCCATAGACTTGATCTTGCAAAATTTGAGCTAATTTCAAGCTTGACTCATCCGTATTCTTCTAGAACTTGGGTCAAATTGATGCACCTTTGTGGCTGACGTGGACCTGGGTCAATGGGCTTGCACAAATTTACTTGATTCCAAATTTCATGAATCAGCCCATTTGGTGCTTCCTTGAATTTCTTAGGTCGAGCTCTTGTGACTGGTCCAACAGGAACTTGTATTGGATCAGCCACCTTCCTTGCATTTGAGCTCCCCACGTCTCCATCAATTCCACTATTTGGTTGAATATTGAAATCGATGTTAGAATCATTATTATTATGTTTGATTAGCCATTTGAAAAGAATAAAATTGTAATTGTTTTAACAAAAATAACCTTTTATTTAATTATTAACAAAGTTTTAAAACTACATTGTATCGTATTCTAAACTACTAATTCTTTTCCCTCTATATGTTTAAATTTTTTACTTCATTTGTTGTAACTAATTCTCGAATAATTTTTAATTTTATTATATAACTAGTTATTCAAGTAAGAAAACAAAAAGCAAACCATATAAAACACTTTCACACTTGAGAATGAGAAGTAAAAATAAGGAAAAAAATATTTCTAAGAATTAGAAGTAGAAACTTCACTTCATAATTTAAAACATATGTACATATTTTATATTGAGTAAATTGTATTGTTGCACATTAAACTATTAACTTTTTACACAGTGCACTCCAAACTTTTTAATCTTGGCATAATACATTCTAAACTTAAAATTATTGGTAATTGAGGTCCAATTACAGGTGGAGGGTGGGCTGGGTGCGATGGGGATAGGGCTCAACAATGGCAAGGTGTGAGGGTTAGGTGGTTGGGCCTAGAGATGGGGCCGTCGGTAGGTGGTTGGGAGTGGAGGTGGGGCCTCCGGAGCGAGGGGTGGCAGTGGGCAATGGGGGAAGGAGGCTTGCTATATTTTGATTTTTTTAGGTAAAATCAAACAAGTGATTGTGATTTGCTGTTTTTAAACCAATGGCTATAATTCAAAAGGATATTTTTGTCATTTTATATTAAAAGTTAACAAAGTTAAACTCAAAGAACATTAGTGTAATTAGTTTTGATGCATAACATGTTTTTGTAATTTAGATAAAATACATTAAGCCTCTGTTTGGTAGGAAGGAAAGAAAATTAAAGGGATAGGAAAATTATAAAGGATAGAAAACTAAAAGGAAAGAAAGGATTTTAGTTTTCTCTTTAGTTGTTTGGTATGATAAGGAGGAAAGAAAATAAATTTACCTCTATGTGTTTGGTATTGAAAGTAAAACCTAAAGGATTGATAAATTATAATCAAAATAATTACTTTTTTACCCAACAGAACCAATACAATTCTTCACTTGTAAAATAGGCGGAATGTCAAATAGCACCTAACAGATTAACACACAACTCACCACAGTGCACTTTACAAATAGAGTCAAGAATTCCACGCAAATAAGAGTGCATTTTATTATTGATTTCCTTTATTTTTTTTTTCTTTTCACAATATTGTAAAAGCATAAGAGAGTCATTTGGGCTGATAAGTTCAACTACCATAGATGCAAAGGACCTAGCTTTTGTAAAATTAACTCAACTATTTTCATGATTTTTTTCATTTTAATCAATGGCTCATTCACAGAAAACGCACAAGAGATGGAGCCATAAAAAGGATAAACATAGAAAAAGGCATTCCTCATTTTTAATTTCCTTCCATAAAGATGACAACCCATTCATTGTTCCCTACAAACTTCCAAATTTTCGATCAAAGTAACACTAGATGGGACTAAAAGAAAACAGAAAAACTATTACATGTCGCATGAAAGCTCCAAGGAAATTTGTAAATTTGCAATCAATAGACATCAAAAAAAAAAACCCAGAAGCTAAACTAGTAAAACTGGTAACTTTAGAACAAAATAGCCATGGCAAAAAAAAAAAAAAAAAAAACAAAACAAAATTGTAAAGTGTAAACAATAAGCTTTTTTGCAAAAAAGATGGGAAATTTATGATGAAGATGTGAGGTATAGTGATTGGTGAAGGTTTGCAAGGGAGAGAACTAGTCAAAAAAACTAATGTTTCTATTCACGGCGTCCACCTCTGATGGCCAAGACAAACTATCATCCTAATAGGGATATGGACAACATAACAATCTTTACATGAATTAAGCACCCAACTTTATTCCCTCATTGCGGATCTTATGATTTAGACAGTCACCTTAAGAATCGTGTCTTCCACATAATCTGTCCATCATATTCCCAATTCTTAAAATTTTAGCTGACAGTCTCAGACTATTGTTTACTTAACATACATTCAACAAATATGAACATAAAGAGGACAAATTTGGTATATAAATAATAAATAAATTCTTTATTGATAAAAATGTCTCCAAAAACATGTTACATTTTTACTCCTTAGGGCATACATGTCTAACAATCTCCCACTTGCACTAAGTGAGAAATATGGCAAATCTCGCATCCCCATAGCTTCCACATGCTTCTTGAAGACTCTCCTAGTAAGTGTCTTTGTGAATGGATCAGCTAAATTGTCCTTTGACACGATTTTGCACACCATGACATGCCCGTCATCGACGAAGTCCTTTATCACATGATACTTTCGATCAATATGCTTACTCTTCTTGTGAGATCTTGGTTCCTTAGCATTATCTATCGCTGTACTATTATCACAATACAGTGATACCGCCTTATCTATACCAGGAACTACCTCTGATCCCTAAGGAACATGCGGTGCCACACTGCTTCTTTTGAAGCATCAATAGCTGCCACTTATTCGGCCTCCATCATTGAATTCAGAGTGCAATCTTGCTTCACACTTCTCCAACTAATGGCACCGCAGCCCAGAGTAAACACAAACCCAAAAGTCAATCTCCTCAAATCTAGATAGGATTTAAAATCCAAGTCTGTGTACCCTAGAGAGTCAAATCCTCACCCGAATACACAAGCATATACCCTCGAGTCCTTCTTAGGTACTTAAAAATATGCTTGACTGCAACCCAGTGGTTCGATCTTGGATCCGCTTGAAATCTACTTACAACCCCACCACATAACAAATATCCAGTCATGTGCAAAGCATGACATATATGAGACTACCCACACCGAAGCATAAGGCACCTTCTTCATATATTCTCTTTCTTCCTCAAACTTTGGAGAGTCTTTCTTTGAAAGAGTAATTCTAGACCTAGATGGTTGCCCACCTTTCTTAAATCCTGCATTGCAAACCTCCTGAGAATCTTATCTATGCAGTCGGCTTGTGACAAAGCAATCATTTTGTTCTTTCTATCTTGAAAAATCTAGATACCGAGAACAAAATTAGCCTCACCTAAGTCCTTCATGTCAAATTATATGGTCAACCATAATTTGACCTATGACAACGCCCCAATGTCGTCGCCAATTAGCAGAATGTCATCCACATAGAGTAGTAGAAAAACCACCTTCCCATAATTAATGTTTTTATAAACACATGGCTCATCCACATTTGGTGAGAACCCATAAGTGTTGATTACTTGATCAAATCTTATGTTCTAAGAACGGGAAAGCCTGTTTAAGTCCATATATTGACTTTAGCAGCTTACAAACCTTACCCTCTTAACCCTTGACCTTGAACCCATTTGGTTATTCTATATAAATGGACTCATCAAGATAGCCATTTAGAAAAGCCGTCTTGACATCCATCTGTCAAATCTCGCAATCGAGTGTGGCAGCTATGGACAAGAGAATCCGAATGGGCTTAAGCGTGGCTAAATCTTGTAATTTATTTGCCAAATCTTGTAATTGAGTGCCAAATCTCGTAATTGAGTGCCAAATCTCGTAATCGAGTGTGGTAACTTTCGACCTTTCCATCCACTCCTCTTTTCCTCTTGTAGATCCATTTACACCCTATGGGTTTTACCCTTTCGGGAAGATCCATAAGTTCCCAGACTCGATTAGTCTCTATAGACTTTATCTCTCTTTTCATGGCCTCTGTCTAGAGTTTCAAATCAACATCCTCCATAGCCTCTACATAAGTGTAAAGATACTTGTCATGTTCATCCGGTTCAACCAATAAGTCCTCAGCATTGAACATATACTGATGCCCGATCCTCCCACTATGTCGAAGCCCCTTTGGCTATTGTTCGAGTTCATTTGGTTTTTCTGCACTGATTGGAGTGGTTTTTACTGGAACTCCTAGGGTGATTGAATCACTCCTCAACTCCTCAAGCACCACTTTGCTTCAAGGCTTAAAGTCATCCATGTAACTCTCCTCAATAAAAGTTGCATGAGTTGAAACCACGACTTTATTTTCCTTTGGGTTATAAAAATTACCCCTTTTACTCCCTTTTGGATATCTTACAAATACGCAAACTTTCAAACATGCTTCCAAATTATTTGTGATGAGGGCATCATTAGCACAAGCAAGAGAACATGCGATGAGACATATTCAGATCCAATTCAAGTTCCCATTGGTCTTGTTACGAGAGCTCATGCGAAGAAGTTCAAAGAAATGCTTGTTGGGCTAATTGAAGCAACTTGGGCTCAAGCTATTGCATGAAGGCCCATTGAGGGAATTGCATGTGACATCCAGACCAACAAATGCATGATTCAAGTTCTAGAAGGGACTGAGTAATCATGTTTGCAGAATCAACAAGTGATTAGCACCATATGGCTACAAATAATCAAGCTACTTTCCATTTCAGTTGCTTTCCCGTTTTGGATCGACAAGTGGTGAGAAGAATCAGCTCTTTACCTAATTATTGTCTATTTTCCTTTTCTTCTCTTTTATTTCATATTATTGTAAGGCTTTTAAGCCATTTAGGGAACTTCCCTTATTTGCTTTAGATTAGGTGTTTTTGGTAATTGATTTGTCCAAAATTCATGGGCAATTAGGAGCTGAAATTCGCAAAGGAGAAACCACTATATATTGTAACAAATTTCATTCAATGGACAATTTTTTTAAATACACAATTTGAGGTTTTAATTCTCTTCGATTCTTAAACGAACTATTCGAACTTATCAAAAAATTCTGTGGCGTTCATAAACTCATCAATCAGTCCGTCCATAGTTCATTGTGGCATCCTCACATACCAAGGTTCGTGCTTCTTGTTAGGCATCAGGTTGCGGTTCCATTCAAAATCGATTAGGAATTTTGACCTTGGAGACCAATTTTGGTTAGGGTCGCGTCAGTTCTTGGCGGGGTTCCTATCATTTGGTATCAGAGCGGGGTTTCGCTCAAGTTTTGCCTATCCATTCCCTTAGTTTATGTTTGTTTCAATTATTCATGAGTCTTGATTTCCATTATCAAAGTCGGGTTAAGAAAAAAAAAGGGGGATCTGAAAAGAAAAGAAAAACAAATAAAACAAGAGAAAGAAGGAAACAAGAGGATCTGAAAAAAAAAAAAAAAGTCAGGGAACCTTCTTTAAATTTTTTTTTTTAGATTCTTGATATTCTTGGTTTAAGGAACCCGGAATTAAATTCCTTGCAAAGACCAAAAATTTTTTGCTCAAATTTCGTTTCTTTTGGGTGTGATTTCTGAAAGCCCAAATTATTTGTGCTTGTTTCTAATTAGAGCCTTCTTGGTAATCTGTTTATGAATTGTCAAGGAAAATTTGATATTGATTTGACTAGTTTTATAAGAACTGAGTGAGAATTAAAAAGTGGAAAAGGCAAAGAGGAGAGAGCATTAGAGTGGTCAAAAGCCAAAAGTATTGAGTGCAAACACGAGTGAAATTGAGTGAACCATTTCACGAGTAAAACACATAAGGGAGTGTGGTAAGGTCCTTTGCATTGTTTAGTACTTTGTTTTGCAAAAAAAAAAATGTCAAACAACAGCAAGAATACTATTAAGGGTACCTCTGGTGCAACAGATCCAAAACTCCTCATGGAAGCATTGATAGGGGAGATGAGGCAATTGTTGAGAGGAGAGTTGGGACAGCTTCATGAGAGGATAGACCGGATAGAAAATGCACATGTGGTACAGCCACAACAAGTTCCTCGTGCGCGTAGGTGGGAAAGGGTTCCAGTTAGAGGAGAGGTTGATGACTACTACGGGATTGATGGGGAAGAGTTTGATGAAGGAGAAGATTCAGAGGGTAGTCACCCGAGATTTGGACGGGATAGAGGAGTTAGGAACAGGGAAAATGATAGTTTGAGAGGCATAAAAATGAAGATACCATCATTTCAAGGTAAATCTAATCCTGAAGCGTACCTATAATGGGAGAAGAAAATGGAGTTTGTCTTTGACTGCCACAACTATTCCGAGGTAAAGAAGGTAAAACTGGCTGTAATTGAATTTTCTGATTAAGCTATTACTTGGTGGGATCAGCTTGTCATAAATAGGAGATGAAATAGAGAGCGACCTATTGAGTCATGGGAAGAGATGAAGACCGTGATGAGGAAGCGATTTGTACCAGGTTACTACTACCAAGAGTTGTACAACAAACTACAAAATCTTAAACAGGGCAACCGGAGTGTGGAGGAGTACTATAAGGACATGGAGGTTATGATGATTCAGGCAAATATAGCAAAGGATTGGGAGGCTACAATGGCAAGGTTTTTGGTAGGCTTGAACCAAGAAATTCACAATGCCGTTGAGTTAAAACATTATGTGGAGTTGGAGGACATGGTGCACATGGCTATCAAAATTGAGAGTCAACTTATGAGGAGGGGCAGTAACACACGTGCCCGCCAAAACCGAGTACATCCACTTGGAAAATGAACCATTGGAAGAAGGATGAGAAGCAACCCAACACAAAGCCAAAGACCGAGCAAAAACAAGAGGTGGCTAGCCATGGGAATCAAGGTAAATCCGATTCTTCACTACTCAGAATCATGATATTAAATGTTTTAAATGTCAAGGCAGGGGTCACATAGCAAGCCAATGTCCAAATAAATGAGCTATGGTGATGCGGGACAATGGAGAGATTTAAACCGATGAGGATTCGGACAATGATTCTATGCCTTTATTAGAGGATGCCGATGATGAGGAGCATGCTGTCTGATACGAACCCCACAAAGAACTGACGTGACCCTAACCAAAATTGGTTTCCAATATCAAAATTCCTAACCGGTTTTGAATGGGACCACGACCTGATGCCTAACAAGAAGCACGAACCTTGGTATGTGAGGATGCCACAATCGGCTATGGATGGACTGATTGATAAGTCTATGAACGCCACAGAATTTTCTGATAAGTTTGAATAGTTCGTTTAGGAACAGTTGAGAATTAAAACCTCAAATTGTGTGTAAAAACTTATCCTCCATTGAATGAAATTCATTACAATATATAGTGGTTCCCCTATGTGAATTTTCAGCTCCTAATTGCCCATGGAATTTCAGGCAAATCAATTACCAAAACGTCTAATCTAAAGCAAATAAGGTAAGTTCCCTTAATGGCTTAAAAGCCTTACAATAATAGAAATAAAACAAATGCATGTTGGTAAAAGAAAAAGGAAACTAGACATTAAAAGGTAAATAGCTGATTCTTCTCACCACTTGTTGCCTCAAAACGGGAAAGTAACTGAAATGGAAATTACTCAGTCCCTTCTAGAACTTGAATCATGCATTTGTTGGTCTGGATGTCACATGCAATTCCCTCAATGGGCGCCTATGCAATAGCTTGAGCCCAAGTTGCTTGAATCAGCCCAATAAGCATTTCTTTGAACTTCTTCGCATGAGCTCTCGTAACCGGACCAATGGGAACTTGAATTGGATCTGAATATGTCTCATCCCATGTGCTCTTGCTTGCGCTAATGATGTCCTCATCACTCCCCTCCTCTTGAGAGGGATTTGTCCTCAAATCATCGTCTGCATCAAAAGGACTTAGATTAGAAACATTAAAGGTGGCACTTACACCATACTCACCTGGCAAGTCTAGCTTGTACGCATTATCATTGATCCTTTTGAGAATTTGAAAAGGACTGTCCCCTCTAGGCAACATTTTGGATTTCCTTTATTCCAGAAACCGTTCCTTGCGTAAGTGCAACCACACCCAATCGCCAGGTTCGAAGACGAGCTTGTGACGCCCTTTGTTGGCTTGTTCAGCATATTGCTTAGTCCTTCGCTCAATGTTGAGTCTTGCCTTCTCGTGTATCTGCTTAACAAGGTCAGCTTTTTTTTTGCATTTAAATTCACACGCTCAGACAAAGGTAGTGGCATTAAATCCAAAGGAGTTAAAGGATTAAAACCATAAACAATTTCAAACGGTGAAAATGGAGTAGCAGAATGAACAGATCAATTATAAGCAAACTCAACATGTGGTAAACACTATTCCCATGTTTTGATGTTCTTTTTAATGACAGCCCACAACAAAGTAGACAAGGTTCTATATGTGAGGATGCCACAATCAGCTATGGATGGACTGATTGATAAGTCTATGAACACCATAGAATTTTCTGATAAGTTTGAATAGTTCATTTAGGAATAGCTGAGAATTAAAACCTCAAATTGTGTGTAAAAACTTATCCTCCATTGAATGAAATTCATTCCAATATATAGTGGTTCCCTTATATGAATTTTCAGCTCCTAATTGCCCATGGAATTTTGGGCAAATCAATTACCAAAACATCTAATCTAAAGCAAATAAGTTAAGTTCCCTTAATAGCTTAAAAGCCTTACAATAATAGAAATAAAAAAAAATGCATATTTGTAAAAGAAAAAGGAAACTAGACATTAAAAGGTAAATAGCTGATTTTTCTTGCCACTTGTCGCCTCAAAACAGGAAAGTAACTGAAATGGAAATTACTCGGTCCCTTCTAGAACTTGAATCATGCATTTGTTGGTCTGGATGTCACATGTAATTCCCTCAATGGGCCTCCATGCAATAGCTTGAGCCCAAGTTGCTTGAATCAGCCCAATAAGCGCTTCTTTGAACTTCTTCGCACGAGCCCTCGTAACCGGACCAATGGGAACTTGAATTGAATCTGAATATGTCTCATCCCACGTGCTCTTGCTTGTGCTAACGATGTCCTCATCACTGTCCAAGGAGAATTGTTGGTGACAAGGAGAACTTTAAGTGTGCAAGCCAAAGAAGAAGAAGAAGAAGTGCAACGAGAAAACATCTTCCATGCTAGGTGCCATGTCCAAAACAAGGTATGTAGTGTGATTATTGATGGTGGGAGTTGTACTAACATTGCTAGCACAACCATGGTAGAGAAGTTAGGGCTGCCAACAAGTTAGCATCCTTGACCTTATAAATTGCAATGGTTAAATGATAGTGGTGAGGTAAAGGTGAATAACCAAGTGTTAGTTTCTTTTCGCATTAGAAGATATGAAGATGAAGTTTTGTGTGATGTGGTTCCAATGCAAGCTGGGTACTTGTTATTAGGCAGACCATGGCAATTTGATCGCCGAGTTAAAAATGATGGTTTCACCAACAAGTACTCATTTGTTCACAATCACAAAACGATCACTCTTGTTCCATTAACACCAAAATAGGTCTATGAAGACCAAGTGAGCTTACAGAGAGAAAGTGATAAAAAAATGATGAGCAGATAAAAATCAAAAGTGGGAGTGTAGAGAGAGAGTTCAACCAGTGAGAGAAAAAAAGAAGAGATGGCCGAGAAAAAGGAGAGCAAAGAGAGCAAGGGAGAGAAAATTGAGAGGGCTAAAAAAAATTCACAATCAGCCAATGAGCGAAAAGCAAAGAGAAAAACAAACTTCTATATGAGAGGCAGTGAGATTAAAAGGGTGATGTTTTCAAATCAGCCAATGATTGTACTTATGTAGAAAGAGGCATTCTTAAACACTAACAAACTTGACCTTGCATTGCCTAGTTCTGTTGTTTCTCTGCTGCAGGAATTCGAGGATGTATTTCCAGATGAGTTGCCTGATGGTTTGACACCAATTCGGGGAATAGAACATTAGATTGATTTTATACCTGGCACTTCAATCCAAACCGACCGGCTTATAGAAGCAATCTCAAGGAGACAAAGGAGCTTCAAAGGCAGGTCAGTGAGTTGATGAAAAAAGGGTATGTGAAAGAAAGTATGAGCCCATGTGCCATTTCAGTCTTACTCGTGCCTAAGAAGGATGGGACATGGAGGATGTGCATAGATTGCAAAGCCATTAACAATATCACGGTAAAGTATCGCCATCCTATTCCTCATTTAGATGATATGTTGGATGAATTGCATGGTGATTCTGTATTCTCAAAAATTGATTTGAAAAGTGGATACCACCAAATACGTATGAAAGAGGGTGATGAATGGAAAACTGCCTTTAAGACAAAATATGGACTATATAAGTGGTTAGTAATGCCATTTGGTTTAACTAATGCTCCAAGTTCATTCATTCATTTAATGAATCGTGTATTACATGCATTTATTGGTAGGTTTGTTGTTATGTATTTTGATGATATACTCATTTATAGCAAAGACATGGACCAACGTGTAGCGCATTTAAAATCTGTTTTGGATGTGCTTAGAAAGGAAAAGTTGTATGCTAACCTCAAGAAGTGTACCTTTTGCATAGATAAGCTTGTGTTTCTTGGTTTTGTTGTTAGTGCTCAAGGTATATAGGTTGATGAAGAAAAGGTGTGAGCCATCCAGGAGTGGCCGATTCCAACTAGTGTGGGAAACGTATGGAGTTTTCATGGACTTGCTAGTTTCTACCGACGGTTTGTGAAAGATTTCAGTACTATAGCCGCACCATTGACTGAAGTGATCAAGAAGAACGTTGGGTTTAGATGGGGAGAAGAGCAAGAAAAGGCATTTTGGTTAATCATGAAGAAGTTGACTAATGCTCCATTGTTATCTTTACCTAATTTTTCCAAAACTTTTGATATTGAATGTGATGCTTCAGGTGTTGGAATTGGCGCCGTTTTAATGCAGGAAGGCAGACCAATAGCATATTTCAGTGAGAAGCTGAATGGGGCAACTCTTAATTACCCAACTTATGATAAAGGGATGTATGCATTGGTTTGGGCATTAGAGACATGGTAGCACTACCTATGGCCTAAGGAGTTGGTGATTCACATCGATCATGAGTCCTTGAAACACTTGAAGGGCCAACACAAGCTGAACAAGAGGCATGCTCGTTGGGTGGAATTCATAGAGACGTTTCCGTATGTCATTCGCTACAAGCAAGGTAAGGAAAACGTCGTTGCCGATGCGCTTTCTTGCAGGTATGTCTTAATCTCAACTTTAGTGCTAAACTACTGGGTTTTGAACATATTAAAGAATTATATGCTGATGACCGTGACTTTAGTACTGAGTATCAAGCTTATGAGAGATTTGCTAGTGGTAAGTACTTTAGGCATGAGGGATACTTGTTTTGGGAGAATAAATTATGTGTACCTAATTGTTCAATAAGAGATTTGCTAGTGAGAGAATCCCATGGGGGAGGATTGATGGGACATTTTGGAGTAATGAAGACTTTGGCAGTGTTGCAGGAACACTTCTATTGGCCACATATGAAACGAGATGTTGAAAGGCTTTGTGGTAGATGCGTAACTTGTAGGCAGGCTAAATTAAGAGTGCAGCCCCACAGTTTGTACACTCCTTTACCAATACCTAGTGAACCTTGGATTGATATTTTGAAGGATTTTGTGTTAGGTTTGCCTAGGTCTAAATGGGGAAGAGTGATAAGAACCTCACCAATATATTGACGAAACCCGTTATCAATAAGAAGGCACCAAGATCGTTTCTACTCAGATTTGGATGGAAGTCACCGTGACCCGTTGCTTATATCGAAGCAAGAACCTTGGTATATCGTAGACGCCACAATCAAGGATGGAAAGCTTGATTGATAAGTCAGGGTTGAACACTCGGTTGATCCGAAGAGTTCGTGCAGTTCGTCAAAGAACCAAAGAAAGAATTATTTCTCTCAGAAAATAAACATTCATCCTTTTCATTAACCTTGGAAGCACCTATTTATAGGCCAAAATTACAAAGTGTTGCCCAAAAAGAAAAGTTTACAAATTCAAACATAATTACTAAGCCTAGAATAAAAACCAAAAGAAAGGAAAGTCTTAATGGCTGATTTTCAGCCATTTACACACCCAACAATTAAAGGAAAGTGCAAATAATCCACATTTGTGCCAAAATGGGAAAGTTTCCAAAATTCTTCCGTTGACTTGATCTTGCAATATTTGAGCTGATTTCAAGCTTGACTCATCTGGATTCTTCTAGAACTTGGATCAAATTGACGCACCGTTGTGGTTGACTTGGGCCTGGGTCAATGGGCTTGCACAAATTTTCTTGATTCCAAATTTCGTGAATCAGCCCATTTAGTGCTTCCTTGAATTTCTTAGCTCGGGCTCTTGTGACTGGTCCAGCAGGAACTTGTATTGGGTCAACCACCTTCCAAGCATTTGAGCTCCCTAAGTCTCCATCATTCCCCTCCTCTTGAAAAGGATTTGTCCTCAAATCAGACTCTGCATCAAAAGGACTCATATCAGAAACATTGAAGGTAGCACTTACATTATACTCACCTTGCAAATCCAACTTGTAAGCATTGTCATTAAATCTTTCAAGGACTTGAAATGGACCATCTCCACGTGGTAACAACTTTGACTTTCTTTGTTCTAGGAAATGCTCCTTTCTAAAGTGCAATCACACCCAGTCTCCAGGTTCAAAAATCAGCTTGTGTCGCCCCTTGTTAGATTGCTTTGCATATTGTTTCGTTCTTCGCTCAATGTCGAGTCTTGCTTTCTCATGAATTTGTTTAACAAAGTCAGCCTTCCTTTTGCCATCTAAATTAACATGCTCAAAAACAGGTAGTGGTGATAAATCCAATGGTGATAAAGGATTAAAACCATAAACAATTTCAAAAGGTGAATACTTAGTAGCAGAATGGACAGAGCAGTTATATGCAAACTCAACATGCGGTAAACAGTCTTCCCATGATTTAATGTTCTTATTGATGATTGCTCTTAGTAAGGTTGACAAAGTCCTATTTACTACCTCAGTTTGACCATCAGTTTGTGGGTGGCAAGTAGTAGAAAACAACAGCTTAGTACCTAACTTACTCCACAAAGTCTTCCAAAAGTAGCTCAAGAACTTAGCATCTCTATATGAAACAATTGTCCTAGGCATGCCATGTATTCTCACAATCTCCCTAAAGAACAATTCAGCAACATGTGATGCATCATTAGTTTTATGACAGGGAATAAAATGTGCCATCTTAGAAAACCGATCTGCAACCACAAACACGCTATCCTTCCCACGTTTGGTCATAGGTAAACCTAACACAAAGTCCATTGAAATATCAGTCTAAGGCTCACTAGGAATTGGCAAAGGTGTATATAAACCATGGGGTTGTGCTCTCGATTTAGCTTGCCTACACGTGACACATCTACTACATATCCTTTCAACATTCCTTTTCATGTGTGGCCAAAGAAGTGTTCCTGCAAAATAGCTAAAGATTTAGCAATTCCAAAATGCCCCATTAATCCGCCACCATGGGATTCTCTCACTAACAAATCTCTCAAAGAACAATTAGGCACACAAAGCTTATTCTCCCGAAACAAAAATCCATCATGTCTATAAAATTTACCCATTGCGTTTTTCTCACAAGCTCGATACTCCTCACTAAAATCTTGGTCTAAAGGGTATAAATCCTTAAAATGCTCAAAACCAAGCAGTTTAGCATGAAGGATAGAAAGTAATGCGTACCTGCGAGAAAGTGCATCCGCAACAACATTCTCCTTACCTTGCTTGTATCGAATGACATAAGGAAATGTCTCGACGAATTTCACCCAGTGGGCATGCCTCTTGTTCAACTTTTGTTGTCCCTTCAGATGTTTCAATGACTCGTGATCAGTGTGAATCATGAATTCCTTGGGCCATAGGTAGTGTTGCCAAGTCTTTAATGCTCGAACCAACACGTACAACTCCTTGTCATAAGTCAGGTAATTTAGTGTTGACCTACTCAATTTTTCACTGAAATACGCGATTGGTCATCCTCCTTGCATCAGCATGGCACCTATACCTACACCAGAAGCATCAGATTCAATTTCAAATGTTTTAGAAAAATCAGGTAAAGCAAGTAAAGAAGCATGAGTAAGCTTATGCTTAATAAGCTGAAACACCTTCTCTTGTTCTTCTCCCCACTTGAACCCAACATTCTTCTTGATTACTTCTATGAGTTGTGCAGCCAAAGTACTGAAATCCCTTACAAACCGCCGATAAAAGCTGGCAAGTCCATGAAAACTCCATACTTCTCCAATGCTCGTGGGACTTGACCATTCTTGGATAGCCCTAACCTTTTCTTCATCAACCTGTATGCCTTGAGCACTAACAACAAAACCAAGAAAAACAAGCTTATCCGTGCAAAAGGTACACTTCTTAAGATTAGCATACAACTTTTCCTTCCGTAAAACATCTAAAACAAGTTTCAAATGTTCAATATGATCATCCAAATTGCTGCTATAGATAAGGATATCATCAAAATAAACAAAGACAAATTAGGATAAAAGCTCGCAAAACATAGTTCATTAAAATCATAAATGTGCTAGGCGCATTGGTTAAACCGAAAGGCATTACCAACCACTCATACAAGCCTTGTTTTGTTTTGAAAGCCGTCTTCCACTCGTCTCCCTCTTTCATGTAAATTTGATGATATCCACTCTTCAGATCAATTTTAGAAAACACACAAGCACCATGCAATTCATCTAACATGTCATCCAAGCAAGGAATGGGATGTCGATACTTTATCGTGATGTTGTTGATGGCTCGACAATCGACGCACATCCTCCAAGTCCCATCTTTCTTAGGCACAAGTAAAACTAGTATGGCGCACGGGCTCATGCTTTCTCACACGTGTCCCTTCTCCATCAACTCACTTACCTGCCGTTGGAGTTCCTTTGTCTCCCTAGGATTACTCCTATAGGCTGGTCGGTTTGAGATTGTAGCTCCAGGTATGAAGTCGATTTGAAGTTCAATCCCGCGGATTGGAGGTAAACCTTGTGGTGTTAACTCGGGAAAGATATCCTCAAATTCCTATAAAAGAGAAACAACGAAACTATGCAAGGTGGAATCAAGATCGTTAGTGTTTAATAACGCCTCCTTATACATGAGTAAAATCATCGGCTGATTAGAAAACAAAGATCTTCTCACATCACTCTCTCTTGTATAAAATTTTGTTTTTCTCTCTATTTTTACCGCAATTGGCCAAATCGTCTTTTGTACTAGCTCTCTCAATGTTCTCTCCTTTTCTCTCCTTTTTCTCGGCCCCTCTATCTTTTTTCCCTCTCTGGCCGAACTCTGTCTCTGCACTCCAACACTCATTATTTTCGCTCCCTTTCTCTCTCTTTTTCTCATTCTCTCCTTTTTGTTCACTCTCCATTTGTAACCAAACTTGATCTTTGGTGTCATTGGCACAAGAGTGAATGTTCTCTGGTTGTGCACAAGAGAATATTTATTGGTGTAGCCATCATGTTTGACTCGACGATCAAATTGCCATGGTCGACCTAGTAACAAGTGTCCGGCTTCCATTGGAACTACATCGCACAAAACTTCATCTTCGTATCTACCAATGCGAAACGAAATTAATGCCTGTTTAGTTACCTTCACTTCACCACTATTATTCAACTATTGTAACTTGTAAGGTCGAGGATGTTTGGTCATTGGCAGCCCTAATTTGTCAACCATAGTAGTGCTAGCAACGTTCGTACAACTCCCTCCATCTATTATCACACTATATACCTTGTTCTGCACGTAGCACCTAGTATGAAAAATGTTCTTACGTTGCTCTTCTTCTTCCTCTTTGGCTTGCACACTAAGGGCTCGTCGAGTGACCAAAAATTCACCTTGGATAGCATTCTCCTCCTCATCCACGTCCTCCAATGATGGCATGGAGTCCTCATCCGATTCGTCATCCGTAACAACCTCTTCGTCGTCCCGTAACACCATCACCCTTTTGTTCGGACATTGGCTTGAGATGTGACCCCTGCCTTGGCATTTGAAACATTTAATATCATGGTTTCGAGAAGTGGTTGAATCATGTTTACCTTGGTTTGTAGGGCTAGCCGTGGCTGGTTTTGGCTCAAACTTTGGCCTAGCGACCGATTTCTCTTCTCTCTTCCCATAATTCGGCTTCCATGAAGAAGGTGCCGAACTAACATTCGCATGTGAGCTTCCCCTCCTCTTGAGCTGCCACTCTACTGTGATGGCCATGTGCAACATGTCTTCTAACTCTACATAGTGTTGCATCTCCACCCTATCTTGAATATCCAAATTTAGCCCTTGCAAAAATCTTGCCATGGTTGCTTCTCGATCTTCTTCAACATTGGCTCATATCATGGCTATTTCCATTTCTTGATAATAGTCCTCCACACTCCTGTTTCCTTGTCTAAGTCCTTGCAACCTCTTGTACAATTCCCGGTAGTAATGACTGCGTACAAATCATTTTCTCATCACCTTTTTCATCTCCTCCCATGTCTCAATCGGGTGTTCTCGGTTTCGTCGCTTGTTCATTACCAACTGATCCCACCATACAACCGCATAATCAGAGAACTCAATTGCAACAAGCTTAACTTTCTTTAACTATGAATAGTTATGGTAATCAAACACTAGCTCCACTTTCTTCTCCCACTCTAGGTAAGCTCTGGGGTCATTTTCCCTTAGAATGGCTGAATCTTCATTTTAATACCTCCCATATTATTGTCATCCCGGTCCCTAGCTTCTCTATTCCTATTTCCACGCCTAAATCTGCCCCTATTTATCCGTCGTTCCTCCAACTCTTCTAATTCATCGTCCTCCGAAAGATCCAATCCACCCCTCCACCTATTTTGCATGTTTTGTGGCTGCCTATTACGTGTTCTAGCATCAACCTCATCTAATCTCTCATGAATGGGCTCTAGCGCTCACATCAACAGCCGTTCCATTTTCCTTGTTAATGCTTGCAACTGAAGATTGGGAATGCTTTGTTGTGGAAGATCATCTTCAGCTTCTTTTTCTTGATTCGGATTCATTTTTTTTAAACTTGCAAAATAATGTTAGATAATAAAAGACCTTACTTCTCTCCCTCACGTGTTTCACTCTATCACTTGGTCACTCAGTTCACTCGTGTTTCACTCGAATAATTGGCTTTTACCCTCGAATGTTCTCACCACTCTTGCCTTTTTTTTTAACTCGCTTATTCTCTCTTTTAGTTCTTTTGGAATTACACAAACAACAATAAAATCTATCCGGCAACAAATTTAACAACACATTTTGATAGGCAGTTTAGAATGAAGCAAATTTTTTTGCACTATGAGGTGAGGTCAAAATTTTTTTTTTTTTCGGGTCCTCTTGATTTTTCTTTTCTTTTCCTTTTTTTTCTTTCTTTTCTTTTCGGATCTTTTTTTTTTTGTTTAAGACTCTAAATTCGACTATTTAAAAAAAAAAACGGAATATAACCTAAGTAATAAATTAGAATTCAGAAACAAAGAAGGATAGACAAACCTGAGGCTAGAACCGAGGCTACTGATATCAAATGATAAGAACCTCGCCAATATATTGACGAAACCCGTTATCAATAAGAAGGCACCAAGATCGTTTCTACTCAGATTTAAATGGAAGTCACCACGACCCGTTGCTTATATCGAAGCAAGAACCTTGGTATATCGTAGACGCCACAATCAAGGATGGAAAGCTTGATTGATAAGTCGGGGTTGAACACTCGGATTGATCCGAAGAGTTCGTGTAGTTCG
Source organism: Artocarpus heterophyllus (assembly GCA_025403435.1). Classification (NCBI taxonomy): domain Eukaryota; kingdom Viridiplantae; phylum Streptophyta; class Magnoliopsida; order Rosales; family Moraceae; genus Artocarpus; species Artocarpus heterophyllus. The sequence continues at coordinate 8,426,236 of CM046339.1, forward strand.
TCAAAGAACCAAAGAAAGAATTATTTCTCTCAGAAAATAAACATTCATCCTTTTCATTAACCTTGGAAGCGCCTATTTATAGGCCAAAATTACAAAGTGTTGTCCAAAAAGAAAAGTTGACAAATTCAAACATAATTACTAAGCCTAAAATAAAAACCAAAAGAAAGGAAAGTCTTAATGGCTGATTTTCAGCCATTTACACGCCCAACAATTAAAGGAAAGTGCAAATAATCCACATGTGTGCCAAAATGGGAAAGTTTCCAAAATTCTTCCATTGACTTGATCTTGCAAACTTTGAGCTGATTTCAAGCTTGGCTCATCCGGATTCTTCTAGAACTTGGATCAAATTGACGCACCGTTGTGGTTGACGTAGGCCTGGGTCAATGGGCTTGTACCAATTTTCTTGATTCCAAATTTCATGAATCAGCCCATTTAGTGCTTCCTTGAATTTCTTAGCTCGGGCTCTTGTGACTGGTCCAACAGGAACTTGTATTGGGTCAACCACCTTCCATGCATTTGAACTCCCTAAGTCTCCATCAAAGAGACTAGATATTTGTGGTCATGGATAGGTTTTCCAAGATAGCCCATTTTATTCCATGCCATAAGACAGATGATGCTTCCAATGTTGCTGATTTGTTCTTTAGGGAAATTGTGAGACTTCATGGTATGCCTAGGACAATTGTTTCTGATAGGGACGCCAAGTTCTTAAGCTACTTTTGGAAGACTTTCTGGGCTAAGTTAGGGACTAAGCTATTGTTTTCGACTACTTGTCACCGTCAAATCGATGGTCAAACAGAAGTTGAGAATAGAATCTTGTCTACTTTGTTGCGGGCTGTCATTAAAAAGAACATCAAAACTTGGGAGGAGTGTTTACCATATGTTGAGTTTGCTTATAATTGATCTGTTCATTCTACTACACAATTTTCACCGTTTGAAATTTTTTTTGGTTTTAATCCTTTAACTCCTTTGGATTTAATGCCATTACCTTTGTCTGAACGTGTGAATTTAGATGGAAAAAGAAGAGTTGACCTTGTTAAACAAATACACGAGAAGGCAAGACTCAACATCAAGCGAAGGACTAAGCAATATGTTAAGTAAGCCAACAAAGGGTGTCACAAGCTCATCTTTGAGCCCGACAATTGGGTGTGGTTGCACTTATGCAAGGAACGGTTTTCGAAACAAAGGAAATCCAAGCTGTTGCCTAGAGGGGACGGTCCTTTTCAAATTCTTGAAAGGATGAATGATAATGCATACTAGCTAGACTTGCTAGGTGAGTATGGTGTAAGTGCCACCTTTAATGTTTCTGATCTAAGTCCTTTTGATGCAGGCGACGATTTGAGGACAAATCCCCCTCAAGACGAAGGGAATGATGAGGACATCGTTAGCAGAAGCAAGAGCACATGGGACGAGACATATTCAAATCCAATTCAAGTTCCCATTGGTCCGGTTACGAGAGCTCGTGTGAAGAAGTTCAAAGAAATGCTTGTTGGGTTGATTCAAGCAACTTGGGCTCAAGCTATTGCATGGAGGCCCATTGAGGGAATTGCATGTGACATCCAGACCAACAAATGCATGATTCAAGTTCTAGAAGGGACCGAGTAATCATGTTTGCAGAATCAACAAGTGATTAGCACATATGGCTGCAAATAATCAAGCTACTTTCCATTTCAGTTGCTTTCCCGTTTTGAGTCGACAAGTGGCGAGAAGAATAAGCTATTTACCTATTTATTGTATATTTTCATTTTCTTCTCTTTTATTTCATATTATTGTAAGGCTTTTAAGCTATTTAGGGAACTTACCTTATTTTCTTTAGATTGGGTGTTTTTGGTAATTGATTTGTCCGAAATTCATGGGCAATTAGGAGCTGAAATTCGCAAAGGGCAAACCACTATATATTGTACCAAATTTCATTCAATGGATAGTTTTTTTAAACACACAATTTGAGGTTTTAATTCTCTTTGGTTCTTAAATGAACTATTCAAACTTATCAAAAAATTTCGTGGCGTTCATAGACTCATCAAGCACTCCGTCCATAGCTGATTGTGGCGTCCTCACATACCAAGGTTCGTGCTTCTTGTTAGGCATTGGGTCTTGGTTCCATTCAAAACCGATTAGGAATTTCGACCTTGGAGACCAATTTTGGTTAGGGTTGCATTAGTTCTTGGCGACGCTTGTATCAATTTGCATCCTTAAATAGGACATGAGCCGGACATCCCCATATGCGAATATGATTTAAGGATGTCTTCTTGCCCATCCATAATTCGTGAGGAGTATTAGGGATCGATTTTGAAGGCACATTGTTCAAAAGATAACATGCGGTTTGTAGTGCATATCCCCAAAAGGATAAAGGCAATAATGAATAATTCATCATGGACCTAACCATGTCCAATAAAGTTCTGTTTCTTTTCTCTGCTACATCGTTCTGCTACGAAGTGCCCGACACATTCAAATGGGATAAAATCCCATTCTCTAATAAATGTCCTAAGAACTCATCAGAAAGGTGCTCTCCACCTCGACCAGATTGAAGTGCGTTTATGGGTCTACCTAATTGCTTTTCCACTTCAGCCCAAAACTCCCTAAACTTGTCAAAAGTTTCGCTTTTGTGGTGCATCAGATACACATACCCATACCTTGAGTAATCATCAATAAAAGAGACAAAGTATTCATACCCTCCTCGTGCCTGGATGTTCATTGGTCCACAAACATCACTATGCACAAGTTCTAGAACCCCTTCTACCCTTTTGCCCTTAGAGTCGAGTGGTCTTTTGGTCATTTTACCCTCTAAACAAGATTCACATTGAGGCATAGATTCCACCTTAAAGTGACTCAAAGGTCCACCCCTTACCAACCTTTGAATCCTATTCAGGTTAATATGACCAAGGCGCAAATGCTAAAGCTAAGCCTTATTAGAGTGAGAAGTTTTAAGTCTTTTAGAGTTATTATCATTCATCTTAGCTTTAAGCAGTAACTCCATCTTAGGTTGATAAAATATGGATTAATTTGCATCCATCCAGAACAGATAAAAGATTTGTTTTTACGAATCACCACTTTATTATTAAAAGAAACCAAATAGGAGTCTTTAAATAAACAAGCTACAGAAATAAATTCCTTTTGAATTTAGGAACATAAAAACAATCTCGCAAAATTAAATTCCTATAATTATCAAAATGTAGATGGATGTTTCCCACTGCTTCAGCTAAGACCAAGGATCCATCGCCCATTCGAAGCGCGAAGTCTTCATGAAGCAGACTTTTTGTTTCTTTGAACTCCTGTAGAGAAACTCAAACATAATTAGTTGTATCGGAATTTATGACCCAAATGTCACTGGATTCCTCAACAAACAAGTTTCTAAAAACAGAAGAATACCTTATCAGGAAAGGAAGTCCTTGCAATTCTTCTAGATGTGCCCAAAATTCCCACAAAAGAAGCACTTCAGCTTCTTAGGTTCTTCTTCTTTTTCTTCTTGTTCTTGCCATTTACAGGACCAGAAGACTTCCCGTTCTTGGCCTGTTGCTGTTAAATTGGCCTCGCCACCAGCAAGAGACTCCCTGATCAACAGTTTGAACTACTGTAACTATTTCATTAATTTTGTTAAGGTCATATCCCGCGTATTACTTAAATTAAAAGTAGCTCTAAATATGATAAACTCCTTAGATAGAGCCTCAAAGACCATAGTCATCTAAGTTTTAGCATTGATGTCGGCTCTATTGGTTTGTGCCTTAGCGAGGTAACCCATGACCAACTTCTTGTGCTCCTTTACAGACGTCCACGGTCTTTGTTTATAGTTAAAAAGTTTCTAAAACACCCCTTGCCGCTTAGTTAAGGCCTGGCCTCCAAACATGTCTTTTAGATTATCCAAGATCTGCTTAGTAGTCTCATAATCCTCATGTTGAGCCTGCAGCACGTTATTCATTGCTGGCCATAACATACCAGCACATTATTCATTGCTGGCCATAACATACCAGTGGTTCATTACAGCACGTTATTCACTAAGTTTCAGCATTGACGTCGGCTCCATTGGTTTGTGCCTCAGCGTGGTAACCCATGACCAACTTCTTGTGCTCCTTTACAGACATCCACGATCTTTGTTTATGGTTAAGAAGTTTTTGAAACACCCCTTGCCGCTTAGTTAAGGCCTGGCCTCCAAACATGTCTTCTAGATTATCCAAGATCTACTTAGCAGTCTCATAATCCTCATGTTGAGCCTGTAGCACGTTATTCATTGCTGGCCATAACATACCAACGGACTTGATCATTAGCATCTTTCCAACAATCATATGCTTTTATTCGATCGTTGGTGGAATCTCCCATAGGCTCGGGAGGACAAGGGGTTGTTAGCAAAAATTTCAGTTTCTCAAAAGAGAGGATGATATTAAGGTTCTTTTTCCAATCATTATAATACTCTAATTTAACCAAAGAATATAGTGATTTGCAAAAACTTATTAAAACTTCTTTCTTATTCAAGCATGGCTCCATTTCACTTCTTGAGTGAAAAATACACTAATTTAGTCATACAAACAGTAGAGAATTGAAAAAACTTGTTAAAACATACCTCTTGTTCAAGCATGGCTCTATTTCACTTCTAGTGCAAAAACACACTAATTTAGCAGTGGAAACAATAGTAAATTGGAAAAACTATTTAAAATTTATCTCTTATTCGAGCATGACTCCATTGCACTTTTAGTGCGAAAAACACACTAATTTAGCCATATAAACAATAGCGAATTGACAAAAACTTGCTAAAACTTAACTCTTACTTAAGTATGCCACTGACACAATAATTTAGCCAAACAAAACAACAAAGAATTGGAAAAACCTATTAAAACTTATCTCTGATTCAAGCATGGCTCTATCTCAATTCTAGTGTGAAAAACATAATAATGTTGCCACAAGAACAATTGTGAATTAAAAAAACTTGTTAAAACTTATCTCTTTGTTAAACATGGCCTTGTTTTAGTTCTTACATGGAAAACAAACTAATTTTTTGAAAAAACTTGTTAAAACATATATCTTATTTAAGCTTGCCCAGTTTCACTTCTTCTGTGAAAAATACACTAATTTAATCAAAGAAAAAAGTTTGAATATAAAAAACTTGTTAAATCACATCTCTTATTAAAGCACGCCTCTGTTTTAAATCATGAAAGGAAAATACATTAACAATAGTGAACTGAAAAACTTGTTAAAATTATGGCTTGTTTTTTAAGCGTGCCGCCGTTTCACTTCTAGCGTGAAAAACACACTAATTTAGCCAAAGAAATAATAGTGAATTGAAAAAACTGTTAGAACTTATCTCTAATTTAGGCACAACTCTATTTCCGTTCTATTGTGAAAAACTTAATAATTTTTCCATAAAAACAATAGTGAATTGTGCCATTAAAGCAATATTGAATTGAAAAACATATATCTTATTTAAGCTTGTCCAGTTTCACTTCTTCTGTGAAAAGCACACTAATTTAGTCAAAGAAAAAAGTGTGAATAAAAAAAAAATTGTTAAATCACATCTCTTATTAAAGTAAGCCTCCATTTTAAATCATGAAAGGAAAATACATTAACAATAGTGAACTGAAAAACTTTTTAAAATTATGGCTTGTTTTTTAAGCGTGCCACCGTTTCACTTCTAGCATGAAAAACACACTTATTTAGCCAAAGAAACAATAGTGAATTGAAAAAACTGTTAAAACGAATTGTGCCATTAAAGCAATAGTGAATTGAAAAAACTTGTTAAAACATATATCTTATTTAAGCTTGCCTAGTTTCACTTCTTCTGTGAAAAACACACTAATTTAGTTAAAGAAAAAAGTGTGAATCAAAAAAACTTGTTAAATCACTTCTCTTATCAAAGCACACCTCCATTTTAAATCATGAAAAGAAAAATACATTAACAATAGTGAACTGAAAAACTTGTTAAAATCATGGCTTGTTCTTTAAGCATGCCTCCGTTTCATTTCTAGTGTGAAAAACACACTTATTTAGCCAAAGAAACAATAGTGAATTGAAAAAACTGTTAAAACTTATCTCTTATTTAGGCATAGCTCCATTTCCATTCTATTGTGAAAAACTTAATAATTTTTTCCATAAAAACAACAGTTAATTGAAAAAACTTATAAAAACTTATCTCTTATTCAAGCATAGCTCCATTCACTTCTAGTGTAAAAAACACAACAATTTAGCTATAGAAACAATAGCGAATTAAAAAAACTTGTTAAAACTTAACTCTTATTCAACCACAACCCTAACACAATAATTTAGCGAAACAAAACAATAGAGAATTGCAAAAACTGTTAAAATTTATCGCTTATTTAAGCATAGCTCCATTACAGTTCTAGTGTGAAAAACACAATAATTTTGCCACAAAAGCATTAGTGAATTGAAAAAACTTGTTAAAACTTAACTCTTTTTTAAGCATACCCTTGACATAATGATTTAACAAAACAAAATAATAGAGAATTGGAAAAACTAGTTGAAGCTTATATCTTATTCAAGGATGACTCCATTTCTATTCTGGTATGAAAAACACACAAATTTAACACTAGAAACAATAGTTTTGAAAAACTTGTTAATAACTCATCCCTTTTTTAAGCACGGCATCATTTCAGTTCATGTGTGAAAAACACACCAATTTTGTGATAAAAGACAATAGTGAGCTAAAAAAACTTGTTAAAACATATCTCTTATTTAAGCTTACCTAAGTTTCACTTCTTGTGTGCATATAACACTAATTTAGCCAAAGATACAAGAGTGAATTAAGAAAACTTGTTAAAACTCTTTTCCTACTAAAGTATGCCCCTGTTTCACATGTTGTGCAGAAAACACATTTATTTCGCTTCAAAACAATAGTGAACTGAAAAACTTGATAAAATTGTGGCTTGTTTCGCTTAATTGCACTGCTGTTTTCACTTCTAGTGTGAAAGAAACACTAATTTAGCGAAAGAAAATATAGTAAATTGAAAAAACTTGTTTAAAGTTATCTCTTATTCAAGCATGGCTCCATTTCACTTCTTATGTGAAAAATAAATAAGTTCAGAGTAATTCAAAAAACATGTTCGAATTCAAAGTTAATATTAACATTAGAAATGCTAGATAGCAAATATATTCCATTCAAACTTTTTTATAAAATCAAATATGTATGATATCCTTCGTAAATTTTTCTATAACATGGTTAACATATAAATACAAGTCAAAAAAAATTATCATGCAAAAAATATTTAAAAATATGATTTATCATCTCATGAATTACATAGAGCATATCAGCCAGACATTTATAACCACTGAGTACTTGTCAATCAACGAATTTTATCTTAAAACATAATAAGGATATGAAGCTAAAACTTTACAGACATTTAGTTAATATATTGACAATGATTCATAATTTATTTAAGAATTAAAAGATGCCTTTTGCCTAGTAAAATGGGCTGTACAAAGCACAAATACAAATGTTTTAGCAATTAAAATTTTGCGATAAGTGTTTGATTGAAAGCTCATAACCCTTAAAATATTTTGAACAAAAATTTATAAAAAAATCCCAGACATTCCTAACATATATATACAAATCATATCCAAATTTTGCTACAAAATAAAGTCGTTTGATTTCAAAACCTTACCAGCCACCTTATTGACAACCTGAAAACCACAGAATTCTCTTATCTCACTCCAACAACAAAGCCTTATTCTCATGAAATTTGATGATCTTATATTAACATAAATGCTTTCAACCATAAAGTAACATTGTTATAATCAAAGTATTAGACAACATAATTTATTTTTCATACAAACATACATGCATACACATTCACAATCATAAAAGAACATTTTTCCAACAAAGTTTATTACAAAACAATATGCATCAATCATAAAAAATAAAAACCATGAAAACTTTAAAACATACCATCAATTCTTATATTTTCTTCAATAAAGACAAATACTTGCATACAAAATCTCTAAAAATAATTCCTTCTACTTTGGCTTGAAAGAAAATAAGAGTAATGAATTCTTGGCTTTGTGGATTAGAGAGATGATGGAGGCTTTCTTGGAGAGATTTTTTAGAGGGGGTGAGGGAGAGAATTTTCCTTTATTAAAAATTAAGAGAATGAAGACTTTGATGGCTTAGAGGTATATTTATAGGTTTTGGGAGAGAAGAGGTTTGATAGTATAGAAAATCCTTATCCTGATCTAGTTAGATTTCCCCCTTTTTTTAAGTGAGTGTAATCCTAATCTAAGTAGATTTCCTTCTTAGAGTGTAAACCTAATCAAATTCAATTTCCTTTTTTTTTTTCTCCTTTTCCTTTTTTTTCTTTTCTCTTTTTTTCTTTTCGTTTCCATGCTGCCTCTTTTTTTTTCTTTAATCCTTTTAAACATAAATTTTTATTTATATGTTTTAATATAATATAATATATAATATATAATATAATATATTATATTATATTATAATATAAATAATAATATTAACATATGGTTATATATAATATAATATAATAATGTAATATGATATAATTATAATACAAAATTATTTATAAACAATAATAATATTTACTCTATGACCCAAAAAAATTAGTATATATGTAATTATCATGACATCATTAATATTATAAAAATAAGAAAATATGTAACAAAATTTATATCATCATCAATAATATATCTCTAGGGCATATATAACTCTAGAGTATTATAAATTTCATAAAGTTAGTGCAAGTTAAAACTCTTTAAAAACAAAAGAATGCTTTAAACTTATAATTATTTTTCACATGAACATCCTAAACACATCGATCCCACATGGCCGTCCCCTACGACATTACTAAATAAAAAGTTAATTTACTTAATAAAATAATAATAGCACTTAAAAATATCACATTTTAACATTGAACTGACATAAGTGTCCGTAGAAGAAAACAGTGGGTGTTACACAAAGGTTGATACTCAAAATATTCATAAAATTCATTCAAACAAGCTTAATACAAATGACAACCTTAGCTTTTATTTATATGCTTCATGTAACCATGCAACGTTCACTTTGGCAGCCTTAATATCAGCCATTAAAACAAATGCATGTAGGGTTGACCCATGCAAGGGTATTAATACCATCTCTTATTACACTTAAATTTTGAAAATATAACTAAAGGAATGTAATACAAGAAGGACGAATACAAATCATGTTTACACCCAAACACATGCAAAACCCATGCAATTTTCCTTCTCAAACTTGAATTCCCCTCTTTCATTGCAATTACTCTATTTTTCCTTTTATACCATAATGAATTCACACTCTTTTGATACACAAAGGCAACATTAAGTACCAACAATCAATTTACAATTCTTTCCTAATATATTACACTATAAACACATCATGTTACATACTCCTACCTATTAGCCAAGTATGGCTGATTTATTCCATTTCTAAAACTTGAATAAAGTACTTCCATTGAGACAATATACACGCCCATTTTTAGCCCCTTGCTAACTTAATTTTCCTTGACATTTTTATCCTAATTTGAATCCAACATCACCATAATTAAGTTCTCCACATCAGCCCACTTAATTTCTAGTTTAATCAAAGTGATGGTAACACCAAATGCAGCCAAAATTAAAAGGCTAATGATCAACACCGTCCATTAACACAACCTTTAATTTGGCTGAAGGCATAATCCCATGCCTTGGAAATTTCCTCTTGATTACCTTTATGCTTGTTACCTTCCAACTAGAGTAACTTTCCACCCTTTTGCATGCTGCTTGAGATTGAACTCCTCAATGATGACGCCTTCCATGTTTTCTTCACGGGTTGAGCTCCATGTGATGTTTTCACTTAAACCTCTCCAATAATTATTTAATGTTTTCACTTAAACCTCTCTAATAATTATTTTTAATTTAACAACAACAGCAAGGATGAAACAAGAAAATAAAATCTTGATGAAGCCCTTCCATGCATGTCCATTCTTGGATCTTTAGGCCCATGCACGTTTTGGAATTGAGTCATATGTTTGACACCAATGCTCCTACATTGTTCCCCTAGGTTGGAAGGAACTCGTCTCAAGTTGAAACTGGCATTCCTAACACCATGTCATCAAAATCTTCATTATTTCCTTGGTTGATAATACCTATCTCTTTTTCTTCACGAAAACTTTTATTAGGCAACAACACAATGCACACACCATCTTTTGTAAATGAATAGGTGTCCTTGCACCCAACATGTACCACTTCTTGATCATATAACCAAGGTATTCCAAGTAAAATATGACATGTATCCATCAGCACCACATTGTATGAAACATCATCATGATATTTAGAACCAATTGATAATGAAACTAAGCAACATTTAGACACTCCAACTCCTCTATCCTTTTTAAACCATTGGACTTTGTAAGGATTCGGATCAGGTTTTGTTACCATCTTGAGCTTGTTTACTATAGTTTTCGAAACAACATTGGTGCAACTCCCTCCATCGATTATGACATTGCAATTTTTTCCTCTAGAAGTGCATGTTGTGTAAAACAAACTCTCACGTAGCCAATCCTCATTTTTAGCCATTGTTGCATGAAGAGTTCTTCAAACCATGAGTGCTTCTCCTACATCTCCACTTGTTTCTTCAAACTTTTCTTCCCCCTTGGCCTTGATGAGGACATCGTTAGCACAAGCAAGAGCACGTGGGATGAGACACATTCAGATCCAATTCAAGTTCCCATTGGTCCAGTTACAAGAGCTCGTCCGAAGAAGTTCAAAGAAACGCTTATTGGGTTGACTCAAGCAACTTGGGCTCAAGCTATTGCATGGAGGCCCATTGAGGGAATTGCATGTGACATCCAGACCAAAAAATGCATGATTCAAGTTCTAGAAGGGACCGAGTAATCATGTTTGCAGAATCAACAAGCGATTAGCACCATATGGCTGCAAATAATCATGCTACTTTTTTCATTTCAGTTACTTTCTCATTTTGAGGCGACAAGTGGTGAGAAGAATCAGCTATTTACCATTTTATTGTCTAGTTTCCTTTTTCTTTTCAGAAAACATGTGTTTCTTTTATTTCCTATTATTGTAAGGCTTTTAAACCATTAAGGAAACTTACCTTATTTGCTTTAGATTAGACCTTTTTTTTTGGTAATTGATTTGCCCGAAATTCCATGGGCAATTAGGAGCTAAAAATTCCATGGGCATTTTATTGTCTAGTTTCCTTTTTCTTTTTCAGAAAACATGCATTTCTTTTATTTCCTATTATTGTAAGGCTTTTAAACCATTAAGGGAACTTACCTTATTTGCTTTAGATTAGACCCTTTTTTTTTGTAATTGATTTGCCCTAAATTCCATGGGCAATTAGGAGTTGAAAATTCGTAAAAGGGAAACCCCTATATATTGTAATGAATTTCAATCAGTGGGCATAAGTTTTTACACAAAATTTGAGGTTTTAATTCTCAGCTGTTCCTAAACAAACTATTCAAACTTATCGGAAAATTCTGTGGCATTCATAGACTTATCAATTAGTCCGTCCATAGCTGATTGTGGCGTCCTCACATACCAAGGTTCGTGCTTCTTGTTAGGCATCGGGTCACGGTTCCATTCAAACCGATTAGGAATTTTGATCTTAGAGACCAATTTTAGTTAGGGTTGCGTCAGTTCTTGGCGGGGTTCGTATCAGGCCTCTTCTTCTTCAACTTCCTCTATGATTGTAGTGATATTACATTGAGGGTATTTTGAGGACATATGTAACGCCCCCTTACAGATCTCACAGAACCGTTAACTTATATCATTGTCTTTTATTTGTTTGGCGGGAAAACCTAAACTTGTAAGTATTATCTAATTTATTAACCTAGGATTTTTGGTGTAAATATTTTTTTTATTACCATGTGAATATATGAATTAAAATTTTAATTTATTTTTAAACAACTGTACTAGTACTCCTAAAGGTAACTTACTAGCACTTCTTAGGATCACATCTTTCAAATAAAATTAATACTTACATACCTTCAATGGTTTTCCTCCTTAGTTAGCCCAACGGAATACCCATGGTATTCGGCTAACCGACTACCAGCAAAAATCATTAGTTTAATATAATAAATATGAACTATGAAAACAAATTACAACCCATAAATTCATACAAACCAAAGTCCATAATGATGTCTCATAATGTATCGAATTAAGCTTAAACATAACAATATTAATATTTTATTTCATGAAGTAACTCCGTGATCCAACACCAGCATCCTTGCACACACATCTATCTGTCCATCCTCTATCCAATAGCTATAGTTTTACCCTTATCTACAACATGATTAACTTATGTAAGTGTTAAGCTTAGTAAGTACATTATGTAATCTCACAAAACATTGTAAAAACTGTAACCATAACTAGAATCATTTCATCATTGATGTAGTCAACAGAGTGCTATAGCACACTTTGTAAGAACATATCTTTCTTTTTTCCTTTTTCCATATTAAAAACATTCATTTTATTCTTTAGGGCCCTAGCGTTGCACCATTAACATCATTATGGTGTGCTGTCATGAGAGGAAAGGGTTAGCTAATATCAAACCAAATATGACAAGTCCACCTTGCGGGACAAACATCATTATCATCATCATAAATGTCTCAAAAAACTATGGCATCATTTAATCATTAGAGCACCTAGTTTAAAAATCTCATACTTGCCCTAAGTGAGTGAATATGACATATTACGTATCCTAATAGCCTCTACATGCTTCTAGGAGGCACTCTTTGGTAGTGTCTTTGTGAAAGGATCAACTATATTGTCCTTGGATGTGATCTTGCATACTACGACATGCCCACTCTCTACAAAGTCCTTTATCATATGATACTTCCACTGTATGTGCTTACTCTTTTTATGAAATCTTGGTCCCTTGCAATTAGCTATCACTGTAGCATTATCACAGTTTAGCGTAATAGGCTATCTATACTAGAAATTACCTCAAGATCTATAAGGAATTTGCAGAGCCACATAGCCTCTTTTGAAGCTTCATTGGCAGCTACATACTTGGCCTCCATCATTGAATCAAAAGCAGAATCTTATGATATGAACCCACCTAACTCCACCCCAAAAGCTAGCTCATGAGGGGAGGATTATGAACCCATATATATAACAACCAAGACCACCCTCTCTAACCGATGTGGGACACATCATTCTCGACCCCTTTAGACTGCACGTCCACGTGCCAACTTTGTCGTTAACCCACACGAGTGGTAGGGAACCTTTGTGGAAGACTTTGGAAGACTTTTGGAAGACTTTGTATCTCAAGTAAACACAAACCCTGAAGTCGACCTCCTTGAATCTAAGCAATATTGAAAATCTTAATTAGTGTATCCAGGAGGAGTTAGATCCTCACCAGAATACACTAGCATATGACCTCTAGTCCTTCCTAGGTACTTGATAATATGCTTGATTGTAACCCAATGGTTCGGTCCTAGATCGACTGGAATCGAGTTACTATCCTGTCTGTATAGCATGGTGAGGTTGTGTGCAAAGCATAGTATATATGAGACTATCCACTGTCAAAGTATAAGGCACCTTCTCTATGTATTCTCTTTCTTTTCAGAAAAAGATAAATATAAAACCGCTTTTATAGTTCCATTTGGACACTTTGAATGGAATGTAAGCCCATATGGCATTACATTCCATTCTAAGTGTCCAAATGGAACTGTAAAAGCGGTTTTATATTTATCTTGTTTTGCTATTTGAATCTGCTAGTATCCACTTTTAAAATCAAATTTTGAGAATATTGTGGCTTTATGAAGCCGATTTAATAAATCCCTTTTATTAGGAATGGGATACCTGTTCCATCTCAGCACTCTATTAAAAGGCTTGTAGTTTATCACCAATCTTGTAGCCCCCCTTTCCAATTTCACTGCATTCTCTACATAGAATGCAGGGCAAGACCATGGACTAGAGCTTTTTCTAAGGAGCCCTTTTGTTAACAATTCTTCTATTTCCTTTTTGTAGATTTCCAAATGTCTTTCATTCATTTGGATAGGTCTTGCTTTAGTGGGGATCATTGATTCTACAAAGTATGGCTTGTCGGGTAATTCTACCATATGTTTTTTCCTATGCCAAAAGGCATTAGGAATGTCTGCACAGACTTCTTTTTCTAATTTTTTCAAAATTTTTTCTATTTTTGCCTAATTTTTAGGCGAGGATATCCTTTCTTTAATTGACTTATAATTTATTTCTTGTTTTAATGAAAGCAAGAAACTTTCTTTTTCTTCTATTTTTGTTTTGAGATTATTAATCTCATGCCCCTCTGGTTTAGTAGAAAACTTAATTTTAATTTCTTCAATATTTAATTAAGCTATTATGCCCTCATGGGTAACTTGGAAGGGATATAAGAGACTCAAGAAGGGTGTTCCTAAAATCACCAATCTTCAAATATCTTTGCAAAGGAGAAAATTAGTTCTTAAGCAGGCTTTATCTACGCAGACTCCTACGTCAGATAATTTGTATTGTATTTGAATTTTTCCCCCATTTGGTAGCATTCAGTACTTGAGTGGCTTTTGAGAAATATTTGGTCAGGACTATACCTCACTTATACAATTTAAGTCGGCTTCTGAATCTATAAGGGCTTCTACCTTGATAATATATTCTTTAGCTATAACTAATGTTATTTTGCTATACCATTTCTGGTTAATAACTCTATCTATAGCATTGATCGAGTTATCTTCCATCTTTCCTAAGAGCTCATTAAGCTCTTCTTCTTTAGATTTTTATGAATGTTCCCTAAAACTCATTAGTTCTAGGGTTTGAACCCTTACCTTTAATTTTTTCAAGTCTTCCTTAGTTTCATTGACTTTAGTTTTTAGGTCTTGTATTGTGGGTTCTTTCTCTATCTTTTTAGAATCTATCCTCTTAAGGATTTCATTAAAGGAATATTGTTGACTTTTCTCCTGAAGCTTCTTTCAAATTTTTGTGGTCGATCCTCTGCTTGTTCCTTCTTTTGTTAATGCAATATATTTTTACAGAGCTTTTCCTTTTTCTTCAGGATCTTCTATCTTATCTATTATGTCTAAAAGAAGACTTTCTTCTTTTGTTAGAACATTCAGACTTAAGCCATTCATCTTGAGAATAGCATTGTAATGATTACATTTACACTCATTATTTTCACTTTCTTCTCCTTCTGAGGAGTGTTCTATTATGTTCATTTCTTCTTCACTACTGTCACTGAGACTACTTGAGTCTGAATCTTTTACAATAAAATATTCTAATAACTATTTTTTAAAACTTTTATCTATTTCTAACTCGTTGTCTTGGCTTTTATCCAACACTTATTTGCATAGTGTCCAATTTTCCCACATTTATGACAGACTGGGACTGTTGAGTCTTTTTCTATTTTTCTTTTTTGTTTCTTGAATTCCTTTTGAGGAAGATATGACTTATATTTCTTCTATTTTTTATACTCTTTATAATTTTTCTTTCCTCCTTTCCTTGAAAATTTTCTAGGGCAAGTTTTTTCAAGTTTTCTTCCCTTTTTATGAGGGTTATATATAGGAGGATAGCAAAACTGTTTGTAAAAGTCACCTAGGGATTTCTTCCCTAATAATTTTTCTTTTCTAGTTGTCTCTTGAGTTTTATATCATTACATAGAGACAATCCTTCGGCTACTACTTCAGCAGCCAATTCCCCATTGGTATAATGGCTATATGGAATAATCCCATATGTTTTTGCCTAATTCGCATTCTTACTTCATCTGCAAATAAGGCTGGGAATCTAGAAATAAATTTCTCTTTCTAGAAATCATTGTTACAGTCTTCTCTTGTCATTACTTTGGAGAAAAACACATCCTTATACCCTTTAAAATGGGAAAAAAGATGGACATTTTAAATTGAGAAGCTGTTCCAGGCTCCTATCATTAAGGATCCTTGTGCTTCCAATAAAATGTAATAAGATTGTATATATTAAGGTGTTGACAGCATCTTGCTGCAACTCAGTTTCTTGTACTCCAACCTTTTGCTTTACAACCATTTTAGAGGTATTTAATATCATAGTTTTTTATTGTTGGGATACGTAATTAGCCCACCAACCTTGTAATTGGCCGGTAAATCCTGTAATTATAATGTTAACAATATCTATATCTTGATTTCCCTTGATTTTGCACGATGATGGAAACATTGTCATATTTTTTATGACCCTAAGAATTTGATATTCTGATAACCCATCAATATTCCATTCTACAATTGAGGATTCATCGTTTTGTACACCATGCCAAATCTCATCCTCATATTGAAGATCCACTAATGAAGGCCTATGATAATAAGGCTTCAACTTAGGTCGATTGTAATTAGTCTTTTGTGATATTTGATTTATTTCCATATCAGGATTTTCTTCATTTTTAAACATTTCTATTGTATTTTCCAAATCTTCAAAGAATATTTCTTCTGATTCTTCTTGATGGAGACTTGGGGAGCTCAAATGCTAGGACGGTGGTTGACCCAATACAAGTTCCTGTTGGACCAATCACAAAAGCCCGAGCCAAGAAATTCAAGGAAGCACTAAATGGGCTGATTCATGAAATCTAGAATTAAGTAAATTTGTGCAAGCCCATTGACCTAGGCCCACATCATCCACAAAGGTGCATCAATTTGATCCAAGTTCTAGAAGAATTTGAATGAGTCAAGCTTGAAAATCAGCTCAAATTTTGCAAGATCAAGTCTATGGAAGGATTTCAGAAACTTTCCCATTATTGGCACACATGTGGCTGATCATTTGTGCAAGTTATTGAAGCCCATTAATTGCACTTTCCTTTAATTGTTGGGCATGCAAATGGCTGAATATCAGCCATTAAGGCTTTCCCTTCTTTTGGTTTTTATTTTAGCCTTAAAATTAGGATTAGTAGTTATGTTTGAATTTGTCAACTTTCCTTTGTAATTTTGGCCTATAAATAGGCATTTCCAAGGTTAATGAAATAAATGGATGAATGTTTATTTCTAAGAGAGAAAATTCTTTCTTTGGTTCTTTGACAAACTACACGAACTCTTCGGATCAATCCAGGCATTCAACTACTACTTATCAATCAAGCTTTCCATCCTTGATTGTAGCATCTACGATATACCAACGTTCTTGTTTCAATATAACCAACGGGTCGTGGTGACTTCAATCTGAATCTGAGTAGAAACGGTCTTGGTGCCTTTTTTATTGATAACAGGTTTCGTCAGCATATTGGTGAGGTTCTTATCATTTGGTATCAGAGCCTTGGTTCTAGCCACAGGTTTTTCTATTCTCATTTGTTTCTGAATTCTGATTTATTACTTAGGTTCTATTCCGTTTAAAAATTAATTTTTTTTTCGAGTTTGTTAAATTCATAGGGTTCTTGCATCCTCATTTGTGTCTCTTGAACTTTCTTTGGTTTGTTGACAAGGTCATATTCAAAATTCTATTCTAGGTTGTCTTACGAATTCTTGTTTCGGAAAGAACTTAGTGTTGGCTGAAATTTCACCTAGGGTTGCTAGGGTTAGTTTTGGTTTTGGGTAACTAGTGTCTTGGGCTTAAGTTTAGGTTGCAGCTTCCTGTTTTGTGTTTCTTGGTCCATTAGCCTTTGTTCTTGCCAAATTTCAAAAGAAAAGAAAATAAAAGAAAAAAAAAAGAAAAGAGAAGAAAAGAGAAAAAAAGGAAAGAAAAGAAAAGAAAAGAAAAATCAAGAGGATCCAGAAAAAAAAATTTCCTTTCCATTGTTTGAGTGTCCAGGAGTCCGAATTTGATGTCACCTCGCAGTGCAAAAATTTACTTCATTCTAAACTGTGTATCAAAATGTGTTGCTGAATTTGTTACCGGATAGATTTGATTGTTGTTTTCGTAATTCCAAAAGAACCGAAAGAGAGAATAAATGAGTGAGAAAAAAAAGGCAAGAGTGGTGAGAACATTCGAGGGTAAAAGCCAATTATTCGAGTGAAACACTTGTGAGTTGAGTGACCAAGTGATAGAGTGAAACACGTGAGGGAGAGAAGTAAGGTCCTTCATTATCTAATGTTGTTTTGCAGGATAAAAAAAAATGAATCCGAATCAAGAAAGAGAAGCCAAAGATGACCTTCCACAACAAAACGTTCCAAATCTTCAGATGTAAGCATTAATGAGGCAAATGGAACAGTTGTTGACGCGAGCTCTAGAGCCCATTCAGGAGAGATTAGATGAGGTTATGATGGAGACGTGTGAAGCTCAAATGCAAGGAAGGTGGCTGACCCAATACAAGTTCTTATAAGAGCCCTAGATAAGAAATTCAAGGAAGCACTAAATGGGCTGATTCTGAAATTTAGAATCAAGTAAATTTGTGCAAACCCATTGACCCAAGCTCACGTCAGCCACAAAGGTGCATCAATTTGATCCAAGTTCTAGAAGAATCCGGATGAGTTAAGCTTGAAATCAGCTCAAATTTTGCAAGATCAAGTCTATGGAAGGATTTCGGAAACTTTCCCATTATTGGCACACACGTGGCTAATCATTTTTGCAAGTTTTTGAAGAGCATTAAATTGCACTTTCCTTTAATTGTTGGGCATGTAAATGGCTGAATATTAGCCATTGAGACTTTCCTTTCTTTTGGTTTTTATTTTAGGCTTAAATTAGGATTAGTAGTTATGTTTGAATTTGTCAACTTTTCTTTTTGGGTGACACTTTGTAATTTTGGCCTATAAATAGGTGTTTCCAAGGTTAATGAATGATTGATGAATGTTTATTTTATGAGAGAGAAAATTCTTTCTTTGGTTCTTTGACGAACTGCACAAACTCTTCGGATCAATCCGGGCATTCAACCCTGACTTATCAATCAAGCTTTCCATCCTTGATTGTGGCATCTACAATATACCAAGGTTCTTGCTTTGATATAAGCAATGGGTCGTGGTGACTTCCATCAAAATCTGAGCAGAAACGGTCTTGGTGCCTTTTTTTATTGATAACGGGTTTTGTCAGTATATTGACAATTTTCTTATCATTTGGTTTTAGAGCCTCGGTTCTAGCCTCAGGTTTGTTTATTCTCATTTGTTTCTAAATTCTGATTTATTACTTAGGTTCTATTCCATTCAAAAATAAAACAAAATATTTCAAGTTTGTTAAATTCATAGGGTTCTTGCATCCTTGTTTGTGTTTCTTGAACTATCTTTGGTTTGTTGACAAGGTCAAATCCAAAATTCTATTCTAGTTTGTTTTGTGAAATTCTTTTTTAGGAAAGAACTTAGTGTGGCTGAAATTTCACCTAGGGTTGCTAGGGTTAGTTTTGGTTTCGGGTAACTAGTGTCTTGGGCTTCAAGTTTAGGTTGTAGCTTGATATGAACCCACCTAACTCTACCCCAAAAGCTAGCTTGTGAGGGGAGGATTGTGAACCCATATATATAGCACCCAAGACCACCCTCTCTAATAGATGTGGGACACATCATTCCCGACCCCTTTTGACTGCATGTCCTTGTGTCAACTCTGTTGTTAACCCACACGAGCGGCAGGGAACCTTTGTACATGCGCCCACCGACCAGCAGAGGTTTGGCTCTGATACCATATGGTATGAACCCACCTAACTCCACCCTAAAAGCTAGCTGGTGAGGGGAGGATTGTGAACCCATATATATAACACCCAAGACCACCCTCTCTAACCAATGTGGGACACATAACAGCTTCCTATTTTGTGTTTCTTAGTCTATTAGCCTTTGTTCTTGCCGAATTTCACAAGAAAAGAAAAGAAAAATCAAGAGGATCCATAAAAGAAAAAAAATTCCTTTCCATTGTTTGAGTGTCTAGGAGATCGAATTCGGCCTAACCTCGCAATGCAAAAATTTACTTTATTCTGAATTGTGTATCAAAATCTGTTGCTGAATTTGTTACAGGATAGATTTGATTGTTGTATGCGTAATTCCAAAAGAATCGATAGAGAGAACAAACAAGTGAAAAAAAAGGTAAGAGTGTGAGAACATTCCAGGGCAAAAGCCAATTATTCGAGTGAAACACAAGTGAACTGAGTGACTAAGTGATAGAGTGAAACACGTGAGGGAGAGAAGTAAGGTCCTTTATTATCTAACGTTGTTTTGCAGGTTTTTTTTTAAAAAAAGAATCCGAATCAAGAAAGAGAAGCCACAGATGACCTTCCACAACAAAACGTTCCAAATCTTCAGTTGCAAGCATTAATGAGGCAAATGGAATGGTTGTTGACTTGAGCGCTAGAGCCCATTCAGGAGAGATTAGATGAAGCTGATGCCAGAACACGTAATAGGTAGCCACAAAACATGCAAAATAGGCGGAGGGGTGGATGTGTTCTTTCAGAGGAAGATGAATTAGAAGAGTTGGAGGAACCGTCAATCAATAGGGGCAGATTTAGGCATGGAAATGGGAATAGAGAAGCTAGGGACTAGGAAGACAATAATATGGGAGGCATAAAAATGAAGATTCTGCCATTCCAAGGGAAAAATGACCCCGAAGCTTACCTAGAGTGGGAGAAGAAAGTGGAGCTAGTGTTCGATTGCCATAACTACTCAGAGTTAAAAGAAAGTTAAGCTTGTTGTAATTGAGTTCTCTGACTTTGCGATTGTATGGTGGGATCAGTTGGTAATGAATAGGCGATGGAACCGAGAACACCCGATTAAGACATGGGATGAGATGAAAACAGTGATGAGAAAGCGATTTGTTCCTAGCCATTACTACCGGGAATTGTACAAAAAGTTGCAAGGACTTAGACAAGGAAACAGGAGCGTGGAGGAATATTATCAAGAAATGGAAATACCCATGATACGAGCCAATGTTGAAGAAGATCGAGGAGCAACCATGGCAAGATTTTTGAAAGGGCTAAATCTAGATATTCAAGATAGGGTGGAGATGTAACTCTACGTAGAATTAGAAGACATGGTGCACATGGCCATCACGGTAGAGCGGCAGCTCAAGAGGAGGGGTAGCTCACATGCGAATGTTGTTTCGGGACCTTCTTTATGGAAGCCAAATTATGGGAAGAGAGAAGAGAAATCGGTCACTAGGCCTGAGTTCGAGCCAACACCAGCCACGACTAGCCCTTCAAACCAAGGTAAACATGATTCATCCACTTCTCGAAACCGTGATATTAAATGTTTCAAATGCCAAGGCAGGAGTCACATCTCAAGCCAATGTCCGAAAAAAAGGGTGATGGTGTTACGGGATGATAGAGAGGTTGTTACGGATGATGAATCGGACAAGGACTCCATGCCACCATTGGAGGACGTGGATGAGGAGAAGTATGCTGTCCAAGGTGAATTGTTGGTCACTCGATGAGCCCTTAGTGTGCAAGCCAAAGAGGAAGAAGAAGAGCAACGTGGGAACATTTTTCATACTAGGTGCCACGTGCGGAACAAGGTATTTAGTGTGATAATAGATGGAGGGAGTTGTATGAACGTTGTTAGTACTACTATGGTTGACAAATTAGGGCTACCAACGACCAAACATCCTCGACCTTACAAGTTGCAATGGTTGAATAATAGTGGTGAAGTGAAGGTAACTAAATAGGTATTAATTTCATTTTGCATTGGTAGATATGCAGATGAAATTTTGTGCGATGTTGGCCCAATGCAAGCAGGGCACTTGTTACTAGGTCGAACACGGCAATTTGATCGTCGAGTCAAACATGATGGCTACACCAATAAATATTCTCTTGTGCACAACCAGAGACCATTTACTCATGTACCAGTGACACCTAAACAGGTTCATGAGAAGATCAAGTTTGGTTACAAAAGGAGAGTGAACAAAAAGGAGAGAATGAGAAAAAGAGAGACAAAGGGAGTGAAAATAACGAGTGTTGGAGTGCAGAGAGAGAGTTCGGCCAGAGAGGGAAAAAAGATAGAGGGGTCGAGAAAAAGGAGAGAAAATTGAGAGAGCCAATACAAAAGAAGATTCGGCCAATGAGGTAAAAATAGAGAGAAAAACATACTTTTATGCAAGAGTGAGTGATGTGAGAAGAGCTTTGTTTTCTAATTAGCCGATGATTTTACTCATGTACAAGGAGGCGTTATTAAACACTAATGATCTTGATTCCACCTTGCATAGTTCTGTTGTTTCTCTTTTGCAGGAATATGAGGATATCTTTCTTGAGGAACACCACAAGGTTTGCGTCCAATTTGCGAGATTGAACATCAAATCGACTTCATACCTGGAACTACAATTCCAAACTGACTAGCCTATAGGAGTAATCCTAAGGAGACAAAGGAACTCCAACGACAGGTAAGTGATTTGATGGAGAAGGGACACGTGAGAGAAAGCAAGAGCCCGTGCGCCGTACCAGTTTTACTTGTGCCTAAGAAAGATGGGACTTGGAGGATGTGTGTTGATTGTCGAGCCATCAACAACATCATGGTAAAGTATCCCATTCCTCGCTTGGATGACATGATAGATGAATTGCATGGTACTTGTGTATTTTCTAAAATTGATCTGAAAAGTGGATATCATCAAATTCGCATGAAAGAGGGAGATGAGTGGAAGACGGCTTTCAAAACAAAACAAGGTTTGTATGAGTGGTTGGTAATGCCTTTCGGTTTAACCAATACGCCTAGCACATTTATGCGTTTAATGAACCATGTTTTGCGAGCTTTAATTAGGAAATTTGCCATCATTTATTTTGATGATTTCCTGATCTATAGCAGCAACTTGGACGATCATATCAAACATTTGAAACTTGTTTTAGATGTTTTACGGAAGGAAAAGTTGTATGCTAATCTTAAGAAGTGTACCTTTTGCACGGATAAGCTTGTATTTCTTGGTTTTGTTGTTAGTGCTCAAGGTATACAGGTCGACGAAGAAAAGAATAGGGCTATCCAAGAATGGCCAACTCCCACAAGCATTGGAGATGTAAGGAGTTTTTGTGGACTTGCCAGCTTTTACCGGCGGTTTGTAAGGGATTTCAATACTTTGTCTGCACCACTCACAAAAGTAATCAAGAAGAATGTTGGGTTCAAGTGGGGAGAAGAACAAGAGAAGGCATTTCAGCTTATTAAGCATAAGCTAACTCCTACTCCTTTACTTGCTTTACCTGATTTTTCTAAAACATTTGAAATTGAATGTGATGCTTCTGGTGTAGGTATAGGTGCTGTGCTGATGCAAGGAGGACGACCAATAGCGTATTTCAGGGTGAACACTAAATTATCCTACCTATGACAAGGAGTTGTATGCATTGGTTTCCACATTAAAGACTTGGCAACACTACCTATGGCCCAACGAATTCGTGATTCACACTGACCATGAGTCATTGAAACATCTAAAAGGACAACAAAAGGTGAACAAGAGGCATGTCTGTTGGGTGGAATTCATCGAGACATTTCCTTACATCATCCGATATAAGCAAGGTAAGGAGAATGTCGTTGCGGATGCACTTTCTCGTAGGTACGCATTACTTTCTATCCTTGATGCTAAACTGCTTCGTTTTGGGCATATTAAGGATTTAAACCCTTTAGACCAAGATTTTAGTGAGGGCTATCGAGCTTGTGAGAAAAACACAATGGGTAAATTTTATAGACATGATGGATTTTTGTTTCGGGAGAATAAGCTTTGTGTGCCTAATTGTTCTTTGAGAGATTTGTTAGTGAGGGAATTCCGTGGTAGCAAATTGATGGGGCATTTTGGAATTACTAAAACTTTAGCTATTTTGAGGGAACACTTCTTTTGGCCACACATGAAAAGGGATGTTGAAAGGATATGTGATAGATGTGTCACGTGTAGGCAAGCAAAATCGAGAACACAGCCCCATGGATTATATACACCTTTGCCAATTCTTAGTGAGCCTTGGACTGATATTTCAATGGACTTTGTGTTAGGTTTATATAGGACCAAACATGGGAAGGATAGTGTGTTCGTGGTTGTAGATCGATTTTCTAAGATGGCATTTTTTATTCCCTGTCATAAAACTGATGATCCATCGCATGTTGTTGAATTGTTCTTTAGGGAGATTGTGAGAATACATGGCATGCCTAGGAAAATTGTTTTAGATAGAGATGCTAAGTTCTGGAGCTACAGTTGGAAGACTTTGTGGAGTAAGTTAGGCACTAAGCTGTTGTTTTCTACTACTTGCCACCCACAAACTGATGGTCAAACTAAGGTAGTAAATAGGACTTTGTCAACCTTATTAAGAGCAATCATTAGTAATAACATTAAAACATGGGAAGACTATTTACCACATGTTGAGTTTGCATATAATCGCTCTGTCCATTCTGCTACTAAGTATTCACCTTTTGAAATTGTTTATGGTTTTAATCCTTTATCACCATTGGACTTATCACCAGTACCTATTTTTGAATGTGTTAATTTAGATGGCAAAAGGAAGGCTGACTTTGTTAAATAGATTCATGAGAAAGCAAGACTCAACATTGAGCAAAGAACGGCACAATATGCAAAGCAAGCCAACAAGGGGCGACACAAGCTGATTTTCAAAACTAGAGACTGGGTGTGGTTGCACTTCAAAAAGGAGCATTTTCCAGAACAAAGAAAGTCAAAGTTGTTACCGCAGGGAGATGCTCCATTTCAAGTCCTTGAATGAATTAATGACAACGCTTACAAGTTGGATTTGCCCGTTGAGTATAATGTAAGTGCTACCTTCAATGTTTCTGATTTGAGTCCTTTTGATGTAGAGTCTTCTTTGAGGACAAATCCTTGTTAAGAGGAGGGGAATGATGGAGATGTGGGGAGCTCAAATGCAAGGAAGGTGGCTGACCCAATACATGTTCCTGTTGGACCCGTCACTATGCCTAAGCTAAGAAATTCAAGGAAGCACTAAATGGGTTGATTCACAAAATTTGGAATCAAGTAAATTTGTGCAAACCCATTGACCCAGGCCCACGTCAGCCACAGAGGTGCATCAATTTGATCCAAGTTCTAAAAGAATCCGGATGAGTCAAGCTTGAAATTAGCTCAAATTTTGCAAGATCAAGTCTATGGAAGGATTTCAGAAACTTTCCCATTATTGTCACACACGTGGCTGATCATTTGTGCAAGTTGTTGAAGAGCATTAAATGGCACTTTCCTTTAATTGTTGGGCATGTAAATGGCTAAATATCAACCATTGAGACTTTCCTTTCGTTTGATTTTTATTTTAGGCTTAAATTAGGATTAGTAGTTATTTTTGAATTTGTCAACTTTTCTTTTTGCGCGACACTTTGTAATTTTGGCCTATAAATAGGCGTTTCCAAGGTTAATTTATGATTGATGAATGTTTATTTTCTGAGAGAGAAAATTCTTTCTTTGGTTCTTTGACGAACTGCATGAACTCTTTGGATCAATCTAGGCATTCAACCCAGACTTGCCAATCAAGCTTTCCATCCTTGATTGTGGCGTCTATGATATAACAAGGTTCTTGCTTTGATATAAGCAACGGGTCATAGTGACTTCCATCCAAATCAGAGTAGAAACGGTCTTGGTACCTCTTTTTATTGATAACGGGTTTCGTCAGTATATTGGCGAGGTTCTTATCAGGTTGATGCCAGAATAAGTATTAGGCAGCTACAAAACATGCAAAATAGGTGGAGGGGTGGATGTGTTCTTTTAGAGGAAGATGAATTAAAAGAGTTGGAGGAACCACAGATAAATAGGGGTCGATTTAGGCATGGAAATAGGAACAGAGAAGCTAGGGATCGGGAAGACAATAATGTGGGAGGCATTAAAATGAAGATTCTGCCATTCCAAGGGAAAAATGATCCCAGAGCTTACCTAGAGTAGGAGAAGAAAGTGAATATAGTGTTTGATTGCCATAACTACTCAGAGTTAAAGAAAGTTAAGCTTGTCGCAATTAAGTTCTCCAATTATGCGATTGTATGGTGGGATCAGTTGGTAATGAATAGGCGATGAAATCAAGAACACTCGATTGAGACATGGGAGGAGATGAGAACGGTGATGAGAAGCGATTTGTGCCCAGCCATTACTACCAGGAATTGTACAAAAAGTTGCAAGGACTTAGACAAGGAAACAGGAGTGTGGAGGAATATTATGAAGAAATAGAAACAGCCATGATACGAGCCAATGTTGAAGAAGATCGAGAAGAAACCATGGCAAGATTTTTGCAAGGGCGAAATCTAGATATTCAAGATGGGGTGGAGATGCAACACTACGTAGAATTAGAAGACATGGTGCACATGGCCAACACGGTAGAGCGGCAGCTCAAGAGGAGGGGTAGTTCACATGTGATTGTTAGCTCGAGACCTTCTTCATGGAAGCCAAATTATGGGAAGAGAGAAGAGAAATTAGTCGCTAGGCCAAAGTTTGAGCCAAAACCAGCCATGGCTAGCCCTTCAAACCAAGGTAAACATGATTCATCCACTTCTCGAAACCATGATATTAAATGTTTCAAATGCCAAGGTAGGGGTCACATCTCAAGCCAATGTCCGAACAAAAGGGTGATGGTGTTACGGGATGACGGAGAGGTTGTCACGGACGATGAATCAGGTGAGGACTCCATGCTACCATTGGAGGGCATGGATGAGGAGGAGTATGCTGCCCAAGGTGAATTGTTGGTCACTCGACAAGCCCTTAGTGTGCAAGCCAAAGAGGAAGAAGAAGAGCAACGTGAGAACATTTTTCATACTAGGTGCTACGTGCAAAACAAGGTATGTAGTGTGACAATAGATGGAGGGAGTTGTACGAACGTTGTTAGCACTACTATGGTTGACAAATTAGGGCTGCCAACGACCAAACATCCTCGACCTCACAAGTTGCAATGGTTGAATAATAGTGGCGAAGTGATGGTAACTAAACAGGCATTAATTCTGTTTCGTATTGGTAGATATGAAGATGTAGTTTTGTACGACGTAGTCCCAATGCAAGCTGGGCACTTGTCACTAGGTCGACCATGGCAATTTGATCGTCGAGTCAAACATGATGGCTACACCAATAAATATTCTCTTGTGCACAACCAGAGACCATTCACTCTTGTACCAATGACACCTAAACAGGCTCATGAAGATCAAGTGTGGTTAGAAACGAGAGTGAACAAAAAGGAGAGAAAGGGAGTGAAAAAAATGAGTGTTGGAGCACAGAGAGAGAGTTCGGCCAGAGAGGGAAAAAAGATAGAGGGGCTGAGAAAAAGGAGAGAAAAGGAGAGAACATTGAGAGAGCCAATACAAAAGAAGATTCGGCCAATGAGGTAAAAATAGAGAGAAAAACAAACTTTTATGCAAGAGAGAATGATGTGAGAAGAGCTTTGTTTTCTAATCAGCCGATGATTTTACTCATGTACAAGGAGGCATTGTTAAATACTAACAATCTTGATTCCACCTTGCATAGTTCTGTTGTTTCTCTTTTGCTGGAATATGAGGATATCTTTCCCGAGGAAACACAGCAAGGTTTGCCTCCAATCTGTGGGATTGAACATCAAATCGAATTCATACTTGGAGCTACAATTCCAAACCGACCAGCCTATAGGAGTAATCCTAAGGAGACAAAAGGAACTCCAACGGCAGGTAAGTGAGTTGATGGAGAAGGGGTACGTGAGAGAAAGCATGAGCCCATGCGCCATACCAATTTTACTTGTGCCTAAGAAAGATGGGACTTGGAGGATGTGTGCTGATTGTCTAGCCATCAACAAAATCACGGTAAAGTATCGACTTCCCATTCCTTGCATGGATGACATGTTAGATAAATTGCATGGTGCTTGTGTATTTTCTAAAATTGATCTAAAAAGTGGATATCATCAAATTCGCATGAAAGAGGGAGACGAGTGGAAGACGGCTTTTAAAACAAAACATGGTTTGTATGAGTGGTTGGTAATGCCTTTCGGTTTAACCAATACGCCTAGCATATTTATGCGTTTAATGAACCATGTTTTGCGAGCTTTTATTGGGAAATTTACCGTCGTTTATTTTCACAATATCCTGATCTATAGTTGCAACTTGGATGATCATATTGAACATTTGAAACTTGTTTTAGATGTTTTATAGAAGGAAAAGTTGTATACTAATCTTAAGAAGTGTACCTTTTGCACGGATAAGCTTGTATTTCTTGGTTTTGTTGTTAGTGCTCAAGGTATAAAGGTCAACGAAGAAAAGGTTAGGGCTATCCAAGAATGGCCAAGTCCCACAAGCATTGGAGATGTAAGGAGTTTCATGGACTTGCCAGCTTTTACCAACGGTTTGTAAGGGATTTCAATACTTTGGCTAGACCACTCACTGAAGTAATCAAGAAGAACGTTGGGTTCAAGTGGGGAGAAGAACAAGAGAAGGCATTTCAGGTTTTTAAGCAAAAGCTTACTCATGCTCCTTTACATGCTTTACCTGATTTTTCTAAAATGTTTGAAATTGAATGTGATGCTTCTGGTGTAGGTATAGGAGCCGTGCTGATGCAAGGAGGACGACCAATAGCGTATTTCTGTGAAAAATTGAATGGGTCAACACTAGATTACCCTACTTATGACAAGGAGTTGTATGCGTTGGTTCAAGCATTAAAGACTTGGCAACACTACCTATGGCCCAAGGAATTTGTGCTTCACACTGATCACGAGTCATTGAAACATCTGAAGGGACAACAAAAGTTGAACAACAGTCATGCCCGCTAGGTGGAATTCATCGAGACATTTCCTTACGTCATCCGATATAAGCGAGGCAAGGAGAATGTTGTTGTGGATGCACTTTCTCGCAGGTACGCATTACTTTCTATCCTTGACACTAAACTGCTTTGTTTTGAGCATATTAAGGATTTATACTCTTTAGACAAAGATTTTTGTGAGGAGTATTGAGCTTGTGAGAAAAATGCAATGGGTAAATTTTATAGACATGATGGATTTTTGTTTCAAGACAATAAGCTTTGTGTGCCTAATTGTTCGTTGAGAGATTTGTTAGGGAGGGAATCCCATGGTGGCGGATTGATGGGGCATTTTGGAATTGCTAAAACTTTAGCTGTTTTGCAGGAACACTTCTTTTGTCCATACATGAAAAGGGATGTTGAAAGGATATGTGGTTTATGTGTCACGTGGA
Organism: Artocarpus heterophyllus; assembly: GCA_025403435.1. NCBI lineage: Eukaryota > Viridiplantae > Streptophyta > Magnoliopsida > Rosales > Moraceae > Artocarpus > Artocarpus heterophyllus. Next base: position 8,455,098 of record CM046339.1, read on the forward strand.
GGCGAGCTAAATCGAGAGCACAACCCCATGGTTTATACACACCTTTGCCAATTCCTAGTGAGCCTTGGACTGATATTTTGATGGACTTTATGTTAGGTTTACCTAGGACCAAACGTGGGAAGGATAGTGTGTTTGTGGTTGTAGATCGATTTTCTAAGATGGCACATTTTATTCCCTGTCATAAAACTGATGATGCGTCGCATGTTGCTGAATTGTTCTTTAGGGAGATTGTGAGAATACATGGCATGCCTAGGACAATTGTTTCAGATAGAGATGGTAAGTTCTTGAGCTACTTTTGGAAGACTTTATGGAGTAAGTTAGGTACTAAGCTGTTGTTTTCTACTACTTGCCACCCACAAACTGATGGTCAAACTGTGGTAGTAAATAGGGCTTTGTCAACCTTATTGAGAGCAATCTTTAGTAAGAACATTAAAACATGGGATGACTGTTTACCACGTGTTGAGTTTGCATATTATCGTTTTGTCCATTCTGCTACTAAGTATTCACCTTTTGAAATTGTTTATGGTTTTAATCCTTTCTCACCATTGGATTTATCACCACTACCTATTTCTGAGCGTGTTAATTTAGATGGCAAAAGAAAGGCTAACTTTGTTAAAGAGATTCATGAGAAGGCAAGACTCAACATTGAGTGAAGAACGGGACAATATGCAAAGCAGGCCAACAAGGGGCGACACAAGTTGATTTTCGAACCCGGAGACTGGGTGTGGTTGTACTTCAGAAAGGAGCATTTTCTGGAACAAAGAAAGTCAAAGTTGTTACCACAGGGAGATGGTCCATTTCAAGTCCTTGAACGAATTATTGACAACGCTTACAAGTTGGATTTGTTAGGTGAGTATAATGTAAGTGCTTCAATGTTTCTGATTTGAGTCCTTTTGATGCAGAGTTTGATTTGAGTACATATCCTTGTCAAGAGGAGGGGAATGATGGAGGCATGGGGAGCTCAAATGCAAGGAAGGTGGTTGACCCAATACAAGTTCCTGTTGGACCAATCACAAGAGCCCGAGCTAAGAAATTCAAGGAAGCACTAAATGGGTTGATTCACGAAATCTGGAATCAAGTAAATTTGTGCAAGTCCATTAACCCAGGCCCACGTCAGCCACAAAGGTGCATCAATTTGATCCAAGTTCTAGAAGAATCTAGATGAGCCAAGCTTGAAAATCAACCCAAATTTTGCAAGATCAAGTCTATGGAAGGTGATGAGGGCATCGTTAGCACAAGCAAGAGCACGTGGTATAAGACATATTCAGATCCAATTCAAGTTCCCATTGGTCCGGTTACGAGAGCTCGTGCGAAGAAGTTCAAAGAAATACTTATTGGGCTGATTCAAGCAACTTGGGCTCAAGCTATTGCATGGAGGCCCATTCAGGGAATTGCATGTGACATCCAGACCAACAAATGCGTGATTCAAGTTCTAGAAGGGATCGAGTAATTTCCATTTCAGTTACTTTCCCGTTTTGAGGCGAAACGTGGCGAGAAGAATCAGCTATTTACCTTTTAATGTCTAGCTTCCTTTTGGCGTTTGTTTTATTTCTATTATTGTAAGGCTTTTAAGCCATTAAGGGAACTTTCCTTATTTGCTTTAGATTTGACGTTTGGTAATTGATTTGCCAAAAATTCCATAGGCAATTAGGAGCTAAAAATTCGCATAGGGGAACCCCTATATATTGTAACGAATTTCATTCAATGGGGAATAAGTTTTGACACACAATTTGAGGTTTAATTCTCTTTGGTTCCTAAACGAACTATTCAAACTTATCGAAAAATTCTGTGGCGTTCATAGACTTATCAATCAGTCCATCCATAGCTGATTGTGGCATCCTCACATACCAAGACTTATCAATCAGTCCATCCATAGCTGATTGTGGCATCCTCACATACCAAGGTTCGTGCTTCTTGTTAGGCATCGGGTTGCGGTTCCATTCAAAATCGGTTAGGAATTTGATCTTGGAAACCAATTTTGGTAAGGGTCACGTCAGTTCTTGGCGGGGTTCGTATCAGAAGGATTTCGAAAACTTTCCCATTATTATCACACATGCGGCTGATCATTTGTGCAAGTTATTGAAGACCATTAATTGCAATTTCCTTTAATTGTTGGGCGTGTAAATGGCTGAATATCAGCCATTATGACTTTCCTTTCTTTTGGTTTTTATTTTAGGCGTAAAATTAGGATTCGTAGTTATGTTTGAATTTGTCAACTTTCCTTTGTAATTTTGGCCTATAAATTGGCATTTCCAAGGTTAATGAAAAAGATGGATGAATGTTTATTTCTGAGAGAGAAAATTCTTTCTTTGGTTCTTTGATGAACTACGTGAACTCTTCGGATCAATCTGGGTATTCAACCCTGACTTATCAATCAAGCTTTCCATCCTTGATTGTGGCGTCTATGATATACCAAGGTTCTTGCTTCAATATAAGCAACGGGTCACGGGGACTTCCATCCAAATCTGAGTAGAAACGGTCTTGGTGCCTTTTTTATTGATAACGGGTTTCGTCAGTATATTGGTGAGGTTCTTATCACTTCTATCATGTTTACATCTTTTCTATCGGTTATACTTAATTTGGATAGTCATGAAACCAATTCTGATACGAATTCTAGCTGTTTATAAAGCTTGAATTTAGAGACTTCTGGAGGAGGCATGAACAAGGCTGGATCTACTTTGACTGGCTTAGAACTGTGTCCGATTTCTCTAACCATGTGGCCTTGGGACTCTAATCTTTTGAGCTGCTTGCCTAAAGTTTGTAGAAACAAGTTTGAATAATTGTTTTGTTCTACAACGTGATTTAAAGCTGCCACTAAAACTGGTTCGGACAAGTTTTTTGATATACCCTTATAAGGGTTTGCTAACACATCCTTTTAATTTATACTATTGATTCTAGAAGATGGATTGCCATAACTTTATCTCCTGAGGCTAAAGTATATTCTTTATGGATTTTTTCAACTGTATTGAGTTGATCAAATGATGGGAATTCAAGCTTCTTAAGCTCATAATATTCTTTTAAGAATTTAAAGAAATCTATCTCCTTATTACTCTTTATTATAAACTTATTATAAAGTCTATCAAGTTCTCTCCTTCTTCTCTCAGAATGATTTTTAAAGAACCATTTTCTCAATTCGTCTTTTTCTTTTGCGTAGAACTTCTGAATAAGACCTTCTTTGACTTCTATCAATAAGTCATCTTCCAAAACATTTATACTATGATATCCCATGTCTGAGGGTGTCAGACTAGTTGGGGCCTCATACACTGGTTGAGCTAAGCCCTCTGGAGTATTTCTGACTCCTGCCATCTCTACCTCTTCAGGCTTTAGATTTATAGGGTCTTGAGGGGCCCTATCTAGGTTTCCTATCAAGATTCTATCACTAGTATCTGAAGGTCTTAGTGGTAGAATACTTCTTTCTCTCTTTCTAAACTTGAGCTGTATAGTACCATCCTTAAACTGAATAATTTGTTTGGGTTCTGTGTTTTGAGGTATCTCAGGTTTAATTACTCTATCCAGAGTCCAAGTATATGGGAATCTAATCATATCCCACTTAATTGTTTGGGGAACCACTAACCACGACTAGGACAAATTGGTTAGGAACATCATAGTTTCGCCCCTTTTATCCCTAATGAGGGTTTCCAGATTGACATCTAGGCAAACCATATTCATCGCCTTTAAATATATCCTATAAATAAAGACCAGATTACTAGACCCTTCTTCCATTTCAAAACTATGTGTTTGGATGTCTACCATTAATGATCGGGTTACATTAGGGTCTCTTAAATGGACTAAAAAGTTGGGTAGACAGTTAGAATGTGCAGGTCCTTGGCTTAGAGTGGATTCTACAGTTCCTATTAAGGAATCATTAAACCGAATGTAGCAAAATTAGAAAGGGGGGTTCTAGAGTCATATAGTTTTATATATTATCAAAAGAGTCATAATTAACAAAACTAGGTGTAGAAAATAAAGCACACGATATCCATTTCCTATGACTCTGCTCTAATTGTCAACGACTTTGCCTCTAGTCCATCAGTTATTACTGACAGGTTACTTACCTACAATATGAACATTCTTGGGATGAGCTTTCGTTCTATAGGTAAGAACTATACTCGCAAAACATTTAAAATAGCATGTAACAATGATATGCATATGCCTATGATGCTCAGTGTTGAGGATATCAAGGCTGGAAGAAATTTTCATGATCCGATTCAAGTTCTAGTTGGTCCGGTGATGAGGGTTCAAGCTAAAAGATTCAAAAAAGAGCTGAATAACCTGGTCTGGAGAGTTCTACAACAAGAAGAAAGTGTGTTCACTACTGAGGGTGAACAAAGGCTGGTTTACTCATCAAAGTAGAGCCGGAAGGGAGCCAATGTTTCCAATCAGCTGTACACGCACATTGAGTCCTTGCATGGCCAACTTGCATGTTCATTCCGTACACGTACACACGTAGGAGTGGTGTGTCCAGCAAAGATTCAAGATTCAAGATTCAAGATTTGAATTCTTTGTTCAAGATTTGAATTCTTTGTAATCTTATTTTAGTTTAAGTTTCAGTTTTAGAATTTGAAATTTAGAATCCTTGTTAAGACTTTTGTTATTATGGGCAAGAATAGGAGGAAGGAATCTTCAGTTAAATAATTCCATCCTAGGACTTTATTTAGGCGTTTCTTTCATTAAGGGTATATTAGGAATTTTACATTTAAAAATAAATCCTGTGTGAATTTCGGCCATATAAGGCCATCTTTCAGATAATGCAATTCAGTTTTGATGTTCATTCATATTGAAAGTTATTCTTCTTGAGTTCTTGAAGAAACTTTTTTGAACTTATCAAGGATTCCTTGTGGCATTCAATTGACTTCTCAAACGGACTTTTCCATACTCGTTTGTGGCGTCTTCATCATACCAAGGTTCTTGCTTTGCTAAGCAATGGGTCGCAGTTTCACTTAACTTGAGATGTCTTGGGGTTGAAAATTCCAAATTTGTTATCGGGTTTCGTCACATGGTTGGCGTGGTTCATATCACTCAGTTATGATCTTGTCTTCTTACTTTATTAGGGCCCAAGTAGTTGTATTGGTTGTGTGCGATCAACAAGAAGTTAGGGTTTGCAAGGTCCTAATGACACCATGATCTAATTAAATTTATAAATCAAGTCCCCCTATATGTCGAGAGTTGGAATGATACTCTTATCTAATTTACCTTTAAAAGTTTCACTAAACAATTTAGTGAGCATGCAATATGACATGACATAGCATACTTTGACTTGTAATTAAACATGCATACTACTTTTGGAAAATATTTATTTTAAACTATCAATACTGTAGGCAAGATTCCTACTTATCTGGTTTCTCATAATAGGTCTTTCTATTTGCTTGAAATTCCATATTCTCTATAGGAAACAATTCCATACAAAACACTCATGAAGAATTTGTAAGAATAATCTATTTTATTATTTCATATTCTTTATGAAAACCATATTCTCCATAGGAAATTATTCCATATTCTATATTGTATTTATTCTTTCATAATTAATTGTATTTTTAATTGTTAAAGTTAGTTAATTTAATTTTAATTGTAGTTCCCTAGATAAAACTGGTATCAAAGCCAATGATTGACTCTGAGGGGATAGTTAGGATTTTTTAATTTCTTGTTGTCAGACTGTCTAATAAGGGGTTTAGTCACGCAGTTAAGGGAAATCAGGCCGTTTGAGAGTGTTTAGGCCGTCTAGTACTGTGTAAGCCGTTCACCGACTCCAATCTTAGTCAGCATTATGGTAGGTATTTTAAGAAGTCTTTCTAGGTCCAACTCCTCTAGATCTTTAAGCTTCGTAGACTAGGGGTTTGAATCATCTTCTGCTCTATTTCCTGTAAAAAATAAAGAGATTGTTACCATAGAAAATATCGAAAGGCATCTACAGAATTGGAATATCCCTAAGGTTAGTTCTTCCTCTGTTTATAAGAAGGGTAGCTTTCTGCAAAAATCTGACTATATAATAAAGACAGTTGAAGAGGTGTTACCAATAACCAAAAAATATGTGGAAATACCTTTAATATTGCAACAGTTAGTAAACCTCTATTCTCAGAAGTATGGATACCTTCATTATGGATTAGTACAAGTGGCGGTCAAACCCTTAACTAGGAGAGGTCTAAATAATTTAGTACTAATCTGTGTCAAGGACAAAAGGCATAAAAGGTTTAAAGATTTCTTGATGGGAGCCGTAGAATCCACCTTGAGTCAAGGACTTGCACATTTTGACTGCCTGCCCAACTTTTCAGTCCATTTAAGAGACCCAAATGTAACCTGATCATTAATGGTAGATTTCCAAACACATGGTTTTGATATGGAAGAAGAGTCTAGTAATCTGGCCTTTATTTATAGGATATATTTAAAGGCGATGAATACGGTTTGCCCAGATGTCAATCAGAAAAACCTCATTAGGGATAAGATGGGGGAAACCACTATGTTCCAAACCAACTTATCAAAGTCTAGGTTAGTGATTCCTCAAACAATTAACTGGGAAATGATTAAATTCCCAGAAACTTGGACTCTAGATAGAGTGCTAAACCTTAGATCCCTCAAAATGCCGAACTCAAGCAAATTATCCAATTTGAGGATGGTACTGTACAGCTCATGTCTAGAAAGAGAGAAAGAAGTATTCTACCACCAAGACCTTCAGATGCTTGTGATAGAATCTTGACAGGAAACATGGATAGGGCCCCTCAAGACCCTATAAATCTAAAGCCTGAAGAGGTAGAAATGGCAGGAGTCAGAAATACTCTAGAGGGCTTAGCTCGACCAGTGTATGAGGGCCCAACCAGTTCGACACCCTCAGGCATGGGAGATGACTTATTGATAGAAGTCAAAGAACATCTTATTTAGATGTTCTATGCAAAAGAAAATGACGAATTTAGAAAATGGTTTTTTAAAAATCATTCTAAGAAAAGAAGGAGAGAACTTCATAGAATTTATAATAAGTTTATAATAAAGAGCAATAAGGAGAAAGATTTCTTTAAATTCTTGAAAGAATATTATGAGCTTAGGAAGTTGGAATTCCCATCATTTGATCAACTCAATACAGTTGAAAAAATCCACAAAGAATATACTTTAGCCTCTGGAGATAAAGTTATGGCAATCCATCCTCCAAAATCAATAGCACAAATTAAGAAGGACGTGTTAGCAATCCCTTATAAGGGTATATCAAAAAATTTGTCTGAACCAGTTTCAGTGGCAGCCCTAAATCACATTGTAGAACAAAACAATTATTCAAACCTATTTCTACAAACCCTAGGCAAGCAACTCAATAGAATAGAGTCCCAACGCCACATGATAAAAGAAACCAGTCAAAGTTCCAAGCTGATGAAAGTAGAACCAGCTTTTTCAAGCCTTCTCTAGAAATCTCTAAATTTAAGCTTGATAAACAGCCGGAATTCCTATCCAAATTTGTTTCACGATTATCCAAATTAAGTATAACCGATAGAAAAGATGTAAATGTGATAGAAGAATCAGAGGAAATATTGTCTTAAGATTTGGAAAATACAATAGAAATGTTTAAAAATGAAGAAAATCTTGATATGGAAATAAATAAAATATCACAAAAGACTAATTACAGTCAACCTGAGTTGAAGCCTTATTATCATAGGCCTTCATTAGTGGATCTTCAATATGAGGACGAAATTTGGCATGGTGTACAATATGATGGATCCTCAATTGCAGAATGGAATATTGATGGGTTACTAGAATGCCAAATTCTTAGACTCATAAAAAATATGACAATGTTTGCATCATCATGCAAAATTAAGGGAAATCAAGATATAGATATTGCTAACATTATAATTACTAGATTTACTGGCCAATTACAAGGTTGGTGGGATAATTACGTATCCCAAGAACAAAAAATTATGATATTAAATGCCTCTAAAATGATTGTAAAACAAGAGGCCGGAGGACAAGAAACCGAGTTGCAGCAAGATGCTATCAACACCCTAATATATACAGTCTTATTACATTTTATTGGAACCACAAGGATCCTTAATGATGGGAGCCCAGAATAGCATCTCAATTTAAAATGTCCATCTTTATCCCATTTTAAATGGTATAAGGATGTGTTCTTCTCCAAAGTAATGACAAGAGAAGACTGTAACAATGATTTCTGGAAAGGGAAATTTATTTCTGGATTCTCAACCTTATTTGCAGATAAAGTAAGAATGCAAATTAGGCAAAAACATAATGGGGTTATTCCATACAACCATTATACCTTATATGAACCCCACCAACTAACTCGACAAGACCTGACACCAAATCTGGAATTTGAACCCTTAATACCTTAAGACACATTTGTTGAGCCTTGAACCGTAATCTAGTGAGACAGGAACCAAGAACCATGGATAGGAAGACGCCACACCTAGAATTTCAAGAACACTTAAAAACCCTAGATGATAAGTCAGTTTGTTGAACGCCACAAGATTAATCTTGATAAGTTCAAAGAGTCTTCTCAAGAAAATAAGAAGAACGCAAGAAAAGCCCCACCAAATTCTTGAATGATGAGCTTATTGATTAATTCAAAATAACAAAGTGTTTACAATTATATGGGAACTATTTTCAGCCCAAAAGAATCCCTAAGGGAAGGTTGACTTAGAAAATCCCTTATTTGGTGCTTTCCCATGCGAAATTAAAACCTAAAATAGCACAAAAGGAAAGTTACTAATCTTATCCCTTAAAATCTGCCTAACCTAATCTAGAAAAAGGGAAAATATCTAGGTTTGTTTTATGCGTAACAAAACCAAATTTGACAACTAAGAAAATACGAAAATTACACCAGGAAAATAAATTCATGACGAGGCTTAAACATGATGACAAGGCACCCAAGTGTTGATCCAAAATTGGAAGGTTTCCCGAAATTATAAATCTGCCCCACAATTTACTGGAATCATGCACATCATCAATGTGAATCTTCTAGAACCTTAATCATCATGACTAGACTCTCTTGAGATTGACTTGGGCCTATGCCGGGGCTCCAATTATGTGACACGTCGCAGACTCATTGAATGAGCCCACTCAATGCCTCCTTGAATCGCTTGGCCTTAGACCTCGTGATTTGACCACTCGAATAGCTTAAGGGATCACGAACATGGCTCCTAACTTGTGCAGCTCCAATGCTTGCATCATTCTCCCCCTCTTGAGAATGATTTGTCCTCAAATTGTCACCTGCATCAAAAGGAGTTAAGTCAGAAACATTAAAACTAGCACTAACCCCATACTCACTAGTTAAAATTTTTTGTTTCCTTTCCATTGTCTGAGTGTCCAGGAGTTCGAATTTGACCTCACCTTGTAGTGCAAAATTTGCTTCATTCCAAAATGTGTATCAAAATGTGTTGCTGAATTCGTTATCGGATAGATTTGATTGTTGTTTGCGTAATTCCAAAAGAACCAAAAGAGGGAATAAACAAGTGAGAAAAAAAAAGGGCAAGAGTGGTGAGAACATTCGAGGGTAAAAGCCAATTTTTTGAGTGAAACACGAGTGAACTGAGTGACCAAGTGATAGAGTGAAACACGTGAGGGAGAGAAGTGAGGTCCTTTATTATCTAACGTTGTTTTGCAGGTTTTAAAAAAATGAATCTGAATCAAGAAAGAGAAGCCGAAGATGACCTTCCACAACAGAACGTTCCAAATCTTCAGTTGCAAGCATTAATGAGGCAAATGGAATGGTTGTTGACGCAAGCGCTAGAGCCCATTCAGGAGAGATTAGATGAGGTTGATGCCAGAACACGTAATAGGCTGCCATAAAACATTCAAAATAGGCGGAGGGGTGGATGTGATCTTTCGAAGGAAGATGAATTACAAGGGTTGGAGGAACCACTGATAAATAGGGGCAGATTTAGGCATGGAAATGGGAATAGAGAAGCTAGGGACCAGGAAGACAATAATATGGGAAGTATTAAAATGAAGATTTCGGCATTCCAAGGGAAAAATGACCCTAGAGCTTACCCAGAGTGGGAGAAGAAAGTGGAGCTAGTGTTCGATTGCCATAACTACTTAGAGTTAAAGAAAGTTAAGCTTGCTGCAATTGAGTTCTTTGATTATGCGGTTGTATGGTGGGATCAATTGGTATTGAATAGTCGATGGAACCTTGAACACCCAATTGAGACATGGGAGGAGATGAAAACAATGATGAGAAAGCGAATTGTGTCCAGCCATAACTACCGAGAATTGTACAAAAAGTTGCAAGGACTGAGACAAGGAAACAGGAGTGTGGAAGAATATTATCAAGAAATGGAAATAGCCATGATACGAGCCAATGTTGAAGAAGATCGAGAAGCAACCATGGCAAGATTTTTGCAAGGGCTAAATCCGGATATTCAAGATAGGGTGGAGATAAAACGCTACGTAGAATTAGAAGACATGTTGCACATGGCCATCACAGTAGAGTGGCAGCTCAAGAGGAGGGGTAGCTCACGTGCGAATGTTAGTTCGGCACCTTCTTCATGGAAGCCGAATTATGGGAAGAGAGAAGAGAAATCGGTTGCTAGGCCTAAGTTCAAGCCAAAACCAGCCATGGCTAGCCCTTCAAACCAAGGTAAACATGATTCATCCACTTCTCAAAACTATGATATTAAATGTTTCAAATGCCAAGGCAGGGGTCACATCTCAAGCCAAAGTCCTAACAAAAGGGTGATGGTGTTACAGGAAGACGAAGAGGTTGTTATGGACGATAAATCGAACAAGGACACCACTTCACCATTGGAGGATGTGGATGAGGTGGAGTATGCTGCCCAAGGTGAGTTGTTGGTCACTCGACGAGCCCTTCGTGTGCAAGCCAAAGAGGAAGAAGAAGAGCAATGTGAGAACATTTTTCATACTAGGTGCCACATGCGGAACAAAGTATGTAGTGTGATAATAGATGGAGGGAGTTTTACAAATGTTGCTAGCACTACTATGGTTGACAAATTAGGGCCGCCAACGACCAAACATCCTTGACCTTACAAGTTGCAATGGTTGAATTATAGTGATGAACTGATGGTAACTAAATAGGCATTAATTCTGTTTCGCATTGGTAGATATGAAGACGAAGTTTTGTGTGATGTAGTCCCAATGCAAGCTGGGCACTTGTCACTAGGTCGACCATGGCAATTTGATCGTCGAGTCAAACATGATGGCTACACCAATAAATATTCTCTTGTGCACAACCAGAGACCATTCACTCTTGTACCAATGACATCTAAACAGGTTCATGAAGATCAAGTGTGGTTACAAAAGGAGAGTGAACAAAAAGAAGAGAATGAGAAAAAGAGAGAGAAAGGGAGTGAAAATAATGAGTGTTGGAGTACAGAGAGAGAGCTCGGCCTGAGAGGGACAAAAGATAAAGGGGCCGAGAAAAAGGAGAGAAAAGGAGAGAAAATTGAGAGAGCCAATACAAAAGAAGATTTGGCCAATGAGGCAAAAATAGAGAGAAAAACAAACTTTTATACAAGAGAGAGTGATGTGAGAAGAGCTTTGTTTTCTAATCAGATGATGGTTTTACTCATGTACAAGGAGGCGTTATTAAACACTAACGACCTGGATTCCACCTTGCATAGTTCTGTTGTTTCTTTTTTGCAGGAATATGAGGATATCTTTCCCGAGGAAACACCGCAAGGTTTACCTCCAATCTGTGATTGAACATCAAATTGACTTCATACTTGGAGCTAAAATTCCAAATCGACCAGCCCATAGGAGTAATCCTGAGGAGACAAAGGAACTCCAATGGTAGGTAAGTGAGTTGATGGAGAAGGGGTACATGAGAGAAAGCATGAGCCCGTGTGCCATACCAGTTTTACTTGCGCCTAAGAAAGATGGGGCTTGGAGGATGTGTGTTGATTTTTGAGCCATCAACAACATCGTGGTAAAGTATCAACATCCCATTCCTCGCTTGGATGACATGTTAGATGAATTGCATGGTGCTTGTGTATTTTCTAAAATTGATCTGAAAAGTAGATATCATCAAATTCGCATGAAAGAGGGAGACGAGTGGAAGACGGCTTTCACAAAAAAAGGATTATATGAATGGTTGGTAATGCCTTTCAGTTTAACCAATGCGCCTAGCACATTTATGCGTTTAATGAACCATGTTTTGTGAACTTTTATTGCAAAATTTGTCATTGTTTATTTTGATGATATCCTGATCTATAGCAACAATTTGGATGATCATATTGAACATTTGAAACTTGTTTTAGATGTTTTACGGAAGGAAAAGTTGTATGCCAATCTTAAGAAGTGTACCTTTTGCATGGATAAGCTTGTATTTCTTGGTTTCATTGTTAGTGCCCAAGGTATACAGGTCAACGAAGAAAAGGTTAGGGCTATCCAAGAATGGCCAAGTCCCACAAGCATTGGAGAAGTGAGGAGTTTTCATGGACTTGCCAGCTTTTACCGACCGTTTGTAAGGGATTTCAGTACTTTGGCAGCACCACTCATAGAAGTAATCAAGAAGAACGTTGGGTTCAAGTGGGGAGAAGAACAAGAGAAGGCATTTCAGCTTATTAAGCATAAGCTTACTCATGCTCCTTTACTTGCTTTACCTGATTTTTCTAAAACGTTTGAAATTAAATGTGATGCTTCTGGTGTAGGTATAGGTGCCGTGCTAATGCAAGGAGGACTACCAATCGCGTATTTCAGTGAAAAATTGAGTGGGTCAACACTAAATTACCTAACTTATGACAAGGAGTTGTACGCGTTGGTTCGAGCATGAAAGACTTGGCAACACTACCTATGGCCCAAGAAAATTATGATTCACACTGATCACGAGTCATTGAAACATCTGAAGGGACAATAAAAGTTGAACAAGAGGCATGCCCGCTGGGTGGAATTCATCGAGACATTTCCTTACATCATTTGATAAAAGCAAGGTAAGGAGAATGTCGTTGCAGATGCACTTTCTCGTAGGTACGCATTACTTTCTATCCTTGATGCTAAACTACTTGGTTTTGAGCATATTAAGGATTTATACCCTTTAGACCAAGATTTTAGTGAGGAGTGTCGAGCTTGTGAGAAAAACGCAATGGGTAAATTTTATAGACATGATGGCTTTTTGTTTCGCGAGAATAAGCTTTGTGTGCCTAATTGTTCTTTGAGAGATTTGTTAGTGAGGGAATCCCATGGTGGCGGATTGATGGGGCATTTTGGAATTGCTAAAACTTTAGCTATTTTACAGGAACACTTCTTTTGGCCACACATGAAAAGGGATGTTGAAAGGATATGTGGTAGATGTGTCACATGTAGGCAAGCTAAATCGAGAGCACAACCCCATGGTTTATACACACCTCTGCCAATTCCGAGTGAGCCTTGGACTGATATTTCACTGGACTTTATGTTAGGTTTACCTAGGACCAAATGTGGGAAGGATAGTGTGTTTGTAGTTGTAGATCGATTTTCTAAGATGGCACATTTTATTCCCTGTCATAAGACTGATGATGTGTCGCATGTTGTTAAATTGTTCTTTAGTGAGATTGTGAGAATACATGGCATGCCTAGGACAATTGTTTCAGATAGAGATGCTAAGTTCTTGAGCTACTTTTGGAAGACTTTGTGGAGTAAGTTAGGTACTAAGCTGTTGTTTTCCACTACTTGCCACCCACAAACTGAGGGTCAAACTGAGGTAGTATGATGGAGACTTATGGAGCTCAAATGCATGGAAGGTGGTTGACCCAATACAAGTTCCTGCTGGACCAGTCACAAGAGCCCGAGTTAAGAAATTCAAGGAAGCACTAAATGGGCTGATTCACGAAATATGGAATCAAGAAAATTTGTGCAAGCCCATTGACCCAGGCCCATGTCAACCACAACGATGCGTCAATTTGATCCAAGTTCTAGAAGAATCCGGATGAGTCAAGCTTGAAATCAGCTCAAATTTTACAAGATCAAGTCAATGGAAGAACTTTGGAAACTTTCCCATTTGGCACACATGCGGATTATTTGCACTTTCCTTTAATTGTTGGGCATGTAAATGGCTGAAAATCAGCCATTAAGACTTTCCTTTCTTTTGGTTTTTATTTTAGCTTTAGTAATTATGTTTGAATTTGTCAACTTTTCTTTTTGGGCAACACTTTGAAATTTTGGCCTATAAATAGGCGTTTCCAAGGTTAATGAAAAGCACGAATGTTTATTTTCTAAGAGAAATACTTCTTTCTTTGGTTCTTTGACGAACTGCACAAACTCTTCGGATCAATCCGAGCGTTCAACCCTGACTTATCAATCAAGCTTTCCATCCTTGATTGTGGCGTCTACGATATACCAAGGTTCTTGCTTCGATATAAGCAACGGGTCGCGGTGACTTCCATCCAAATCTGAGTAGAAACGATCTTGGTGCTTGCTTATTGATAACAGGTTTCGTCAGTATATTGGTGAGGTTCTTATCTTTTGGTATCAGTAGCCTCAGGTTTGTCTATCCTTCTTTGTTTCTGAATTCTAATTTATAATTTAGGTTCTATTCTATTTTTGTTTTTTTTTAAAAAAAAAGGAAAAGAAAAGAAAAGAAAAATCAAGAGTCTGGAGACCTTCCTTAAAATTTTTATTTCCTTTCCATTGTTTGAGTGTCCAGGTGTCTGAATTTGACCTCACCTCATAGTGCAAAAAAAAAATTTGCTTCATTCTGAACTGCGTATCAATATGTGTTGCTAAATTTGTTGCCGGTAGGTTTTATTGTTGTTTGTGTAATTCCAAAAGAATCGAAAGAGAGAATAAGTGAGTTAAAAAAAAAAGGCAAGAGTGGTGAGAACATTCGAGCGCTGCAAGCATTAATGGGGCAAATGGAACGGCTGTTGATGCGAGCGCTAGAGCCCATTCATGAGAGATTAGATGAGGTTGATGCCAGAACACATAATAGGCAGCCACAAAACATGCAAAAAAGGCAGAGGGGTGGATTGGATCTTTTGGAGGAAGATGAATTAGAAGAGTTGGAGGAACCACCGATAAATAGGGGCAGATTTAGGCGTGGAAATGGGAATAGAGAAGCTAGGGATCGGGAAGACAAAAATATGGGAGGTATTAAAATGAAGATTCCACCATTCCAAGGGAAAAATGACCCTGGAGCTTACCTAGAGTGGGAGAACAAAGTGGAGCTATTGTTTGATTGCCATAACTATTCACAGTTAAAGAAAGTTAAGCTTTCTGCAATTGAGTTCTCTGATTATGCGGTTGTATGGTGGGATCAGTTGGTAATGAATAGGCGACGGAACTGGGAACACTCGATTGAGACTTGGGAGGAGATGAAAACGGTGATGAGAAAGCGATTTGTACCTAGCCATTACTACCAGGAATTGTACAAAAGGTTGCAGGCACTTAGACAAGGAAACAGGAGTGTGGAGGAATATTATCAAGAAATGGAAATAGCCATGATACGAGCCAACGTTGAAGAAGATCGAGAAGCAACCATGGCAAGATTTTTGCAAGGGCTAAATTCAGATATTCAAGATAGGGTGGAGATGCAACACAATGTAGAGTTAGAAGACATGTTGCACATGGCCATCATAGTAGAGAGGCAGCTCAAGAGGAGGGGTAGCTCACATGCAAATGTTAGTTTGGCACCTTCTTCATGGAAGCCGAATTATGGGAAGAGAGAAGAGAAATCGGTTGCTAGGCCAAAGTTTGAGCCAAAACCAGCCACAGCTTGCCCTTCAAACCAAGGTAAACTTGATTCATCCACTTCTCGAAACCGTGATATTAAATGTTTCAAATGCCAAGGCAGGGGTCGCATCTCAAGCCAATGTCCGAACAAAAGGGTGATGGTGTTACAGGACGACGGAGAGGTTGTTACGGATGACGAATCAGACGAGGACTCCATGCCACCATTGGAGGACGTGGATGAGGAGGAGTATGCTATCCAAGGTGAATTTTTGGTCACTCGACGAGCCCTTAGTGTGCAGGCCAAAGAGGAAGAAGAAGAGCAACGTGAGAACATTTTTCATACTAGGTGCCACGTGCAGAACAAGGTATGTAATGTGATAATAGATGGAGGAAGTTGTACGAATGTTGCTAGCACTACTATGGTTGAAAAATTAGGGCTGCCAACTACCAAACATCCTCGACCTTACAAGTTGCAATGGTTGAATAATACTGGTGAAGTGAAGGTAACTAAACAGGCATTACTTTCGTTTTGCATTGGTAGATACGAAGATGAAGTTTTGTGCGATGTAGTTCCAATGGAAGCCGGACACTTATTACTAGGTCGACCATGGCAATTTGATCGTCGAGTCAAACATGATGGCTACACCAATAAATATTCTCGTGTGCACAACCAGAGAACATTCACTCTTGTGCCAATGACACCAAAACAGGTTCATGAAGATCAAGTTTGGTTACAAAAGGAAAGTGAACAAAAAGGAGAGAATGAGAAAATGAGAGAGAAAGGGAGTGAAAATAATGAGTGTTGTAGTGCAGAGAGAGAGTTCAGCCAGAGAGCGAAAAAAGATAGAGGGGCCAAGAAAAAGGAGAGAAAAGGAGAGAACATTGAGAGAGCCAATACAAAAGAAGATTTGGCTAATGAGGTAAAAATAGAGAGAAAAACAAACTTTTATGCAAGAGAGAGTGATGTGAGAAGAGCTTTGTTTTCTAATCAGCCGATGATTTTACTCATGTACAAGGAGGCGTTATTAAACACTAACGATCTTGATTCCACCTTGCATAATTCTGTTGTTTCTCTTTTGCAGGAATATGAGGATATCTTTCCCGAGGAAACACCGCAAGGTTAACCTCCAATCCGTGGGATTGAACATCAAATCGACTTCATACCTGGAGCTACAATCCCAAACCGACCAGCCTATAGGAGTAATCCCAAGGAGACAAAGGAACTCCAATGGCAGGTAAGTGAGTTGATGGAGAAGGGACACGTGAGAGAAAGCATGAGCCCGTGCGCCGTACCAGTTTTACTTGTGCCTAAGAAAGATGGGACTTGGAGGATGTGCATGGATTGTTGAGCCATCAACAACATCATGGTAAAGTATCGACATCCCATTCCTTGCTTGGATGACAAGTTAGATGAATTGCATGGTGCTTGTGTGTTTTCTAAAATTGATCTGAAGAGTGGATATCATCAAATTCGCATGAAAGAGGGAGACGAGTGGAAGACGGCTTTCAAAACAAAACAAGGCTTGTATGAGTGGTTGGTAATGCCTTTCGGTTTAACCAATGCGCCTAGCACATTTATGCATTTAATGAACCATGTTTTACGAGCTTTTATTGGGAAGCCCTCTAAATTTTCTCTCCCTTGCTCTCTTTGCTCTCCTTTTTCTCGGCCATCTCTTCCTTTTTTCTCTCACTGGCCGAACTCTCTCTCTGCACTCCCACTCCTGATTTTTCTCCGCTCTTCATTTTTTTATCACTTTCTCTCTTTAAGCTCACTTGGTCTTCATAGACCTGTTTTGGTGTTAACGGAACAAGGGTGATCGTTTTTTGATTGTGAACAAATGAGTACTTGTTGGTGAACCCATCATGTTTAACTCACCGATCAAATTGCCATGGTCTGCCTAATAACAAGTGCCCAGCTTGCATCGGAACCACATCGCACAAAACTTCATCTTCATATCTTCCAATGCGAAAAGAAACTAACACTTGCTTATGCACCTTTACCGCACCAGTATCATTTAACCATTGCAATTTATATGGTCGAGGATGCTTAATTGTTGGCAGCCCTAACTTCTCTACCATGGTTGTGCTAGCAACATTAGTACAACTCCCACCATCAATAATCACACTACATACCTTGTTTTGGACGTGGCACCTAGTGTGGAAGATGTTTTTCCGTTGTAGCTCTTCATCTTCTTCTTTGGCTTGCACACTTAAAGCTCTCCTTGTAACCAACAATTCTCCTTGGATAGCGCACTCCTCATCGTCGGCATCCTCTAACAAAGGCATAGAATCATTGTCCGAATCCTCCTCAGTTTCAATCTCTCCATTGTCCCGCATCACCATAGCTCGTTTGTTCAGACATTGGCTTGCTATGTGACCCCTGCCTTGACATTTAAAACATTTAATATCACAATTCTGAGTAGTGGAAGAATTGGATTTACCTTGATTCCCATGGCTGGCCACCTCTTGTTTCTACTCAATCTTTGGCT
Organism: Artocarpus heterophyllus; assembly: GCA_025403435.1. Taxonomy (NCBI): domain Eukaryota; kingdom Viridiplantae; phylum Streptophyta; class Magnoliopsida; order Rosales; family Moraceae; genus Artocarpus; species Artocarpus heterophyllus. The sequence continues at coordinate 8,473,178 of CM046339.1, forward strand.
TGGTGTTGGGTTGCTTCTCATCCCTCTTCCATTGGTTCATTTTCCAAGCGGATGTACTCGAGTTTTGGCTAGGACGTGTGTTACTGCCCCTCCTCATAAGTTGATTCTCAATTTTAATAGCGATGTGCACCATGTCCTCCAACTCCACATAATGTTGTAACTCAACAGCATTGTGAATATCTAGGTTCAAGCCTGCCAAAAACCTTGCCATTGTAGCCTCCCGATTCTCCTCTATATTTGCCCGAATCATCATAACCTCCATCTCCTTATAGTACTTCTCTATACTCCGGTTGCCTTGCTTAAGATTTTGTAGTTTGTTGTACAACTCCCTGTAGTAGTAAGTTGGTACAAATCGCTTCCTCATCACAGTCTTCATCTCTTCCCATGACTCAATAGGTTGCTCTCTATTTCGTCTCCTGTTTATAACAAGCTGATCCCACCAAGTAATAGCATAATCAAAAAATTCAATTATAGCCAGTTTTACCTTCTTCACCTCAGAATAGTAGTGGCAGTCAAAGAAGAACTCCATTTTCTTCTCCCATTCTAGGTACGCTTCTGGATTGGATTTGCCTTGAAATGATGGTATCTTCATTTTTATGCCTCTCAAACTATCATTTTCCCGGTTCCTAACTCCTCTATCCTGTCCAAATCTTCGGTGACTACCCGTTGAATCTTCTCCTTCGTCAAACTCTTCCCCATCAATCCTGTAGTAGTCATCAACCTCTCCTCTAACCGGAACCCTTTCCCGCCTACGCGCATGAGGAACATGTTGTGGCTGTTCCACACGTGCATTTTCTATCCGGTCTATCCTCTCATGAAGCTGTCCTAACTCTCCCCTCAACAATCGCCTCATCTCCCCCATCATCGCTTCCATAAGAAGTTTTGGGTCTGCTGCACCCGAGGTACCCCCAATAGCGTTCTTGCTGTTGTTTGACATTTTTTTTTTTTTTTGCAAAACAAAATAAGAAACAATGCAAAGGACCTTACCACACTCCCTTACGTGTTTCACTTGTGAAATGGTTCACTCAATTTCACTCGTGTTTACACTCAATACTTTTGGCTTTTGTCCACTCTAATGCTCTCGCCTCTTTGACTTTTTCCACTCGTTAATTCTCACTCAGTTCTTATAAAACAAGTCAAATCAATATCAAAATTTCCTTGACAATTCACAAATAGATTACCAAGGAGGCTCAGATTAGGAACAAGACTATAACAGGAACGGATAATTTAAGCTTTCAGAAATCACACCCAAAAGGAATGAAATTTGAGCAAAAATTTTTGTTCAATGTAAGGAATTCAATTTCGGATTCCTTAAACGATGAATAACAAGAATCTGAAATTTTTTTTTTTCGAATCCTCTTCTTTTTCTTCTTTTCCTTTTCTTCTTTTTTTTTTCTTTCTTTCTTTTGTTTTCGGATCTTTTTTTTTTAACCGACTTTGATAATGGAAATTAAAACGCACGAATAACTGAAACAAACATAAACTAAGAGAACGGATAAGCAAAACCTGATTAGAACCTCGCTCTAATAACCAAATGATACGAACCCCGCCAAGAACTAATGCGACCCTAACCAAAATTGGTTTCCAAGATCAAATTCCTAATCAGTTTTGGATGGAACCGCGACCCGATGCCTAACAAGAAGCACGAACCTTGGTATGTGAGGACGCCACAATCAGCTATGGAGGGATTGATTGATAGGTCTTGGTATGTGAGGATGCCACAATCAGCTATGGATGGACTGATTGATAAGTCTATGAACGCCACAGAATTTTTTGATAAGTTCGATTAGTTCGTTTACGAACCAAATAGAATTAAACCTCAAATTGTGTGTTAATACTTATTACCCATTGAATGAAATTCGTTATAATATATAGGAGTTCCCCTATGCGAATTTTCAGCTCCTAATTGCCCATGGAATTTCGAGCAAATCAATTACCAAATGTCAAATCTAAAGCAAATAAGGAAAGTTCCCTTAATGGCTTAAAAGCCTTACAATAATAGAAATAAAACAAACACAAAAAAGGAAACTAGACATTTGAAAGGTCATAACCTGATTCTTCTCGCCATGTGTCGCCTCAAAACGGGAAAGTAACTGAAATGGAAATTACTCGATCCCTTCTAGAGCTTGAATCATGCATTTGTTGGTGTGGATGTCACATGCAATTCCCTCAATGGGCCTCCATGCAATGGCTTCAACCCAAGTTGCTTGAATCAGCCCAATAAACGTTTCTTTAAACTTCTTTGCAAGAGCTCTCGTAACCAGACCAATAGGAACATGAATTGGAACTAAATATGTCTCCCACGTGCTCTTGCTTGTGCTAACGATGTCCTCATCACCCTGAAACACTTGAAGGGCCAACACAAGCTGAACAAGAGGCATGCTTGTTGGGTGGAATTCATAGAGACGTTTTCGTGTGTCATTCGCTACAAGCAAGGTAAGGAAAACGTCGTCGCCGATGCACTTTCTCATAGGTATGTCTTAATCTCAACTCTTAATGCTAAACTACTGGGTTTTGAACACATTAAAGAGTTATATGATGATGACCGTGGCTTTAGTACTGAGTATCAAGCTTGTGAGAGATTTGCTAGTGGTAAGTACTTTAGGCATGAGGGATACTTGTTTCGGGAGAATAAATTATGTGTGCCTAATTGTTCATTAAGAGATTTGCTAGTGAGAGAATCCCATGGGGGAGGATTGATGGGACATTTTGGAGTAATGAAGACTTTGGCTATGTTGCAGGAACACTTCTATTGGCCACATATGAAACGAGATGTTGAGAGGCTTTGTGGTAGATGTGTAACTTGTAGGCAGGCTAAATCAAGAGTGCAACCCCACGGTTTGTACACCCCTTTACCAATACCTAGTGAACCCTGGATTGATATTTCGTTCGATTTTGTGTTAGGATTGCCTAGGTCTAAACGGGGAAGAGACTCGATATTTGTGGTCGTGGATAGGTTTTCCAAGATGGCCCATTTTATTCCATGCCACAAGACAGATGATGCTTCCAATGTTGCTAATTTGTTCTTTAGGGAAATTGTGAGACTTCATGGTATGCCTAGGACAATTGTTTCTGATAGGGACACCAAGTTTTTAAGCTACTTTTGGAAGACTTTGTGGGCTAAGTTAGGGACTATGCTATTGTTTTCGACTACTTTTCACCCTCAAACCGATGGTCAAACATAAGTTGTGAATAGAACCTTGTCTACTTTGTTGCGGGCTGTCATTAAAAAGAACATCAAAACATGGGAGGAGTGTTTACCACATGTTGAGTTTGCTTATAATTGATCTATTCATTTTGCTACACAATTTTCACCGTTTGAAATTGTTTATGGTTTTAATCCTTTAACTCCTTTGGATTTAATGCCATTACCTTTGTCTGAGCATGTGAATTTAGATGGAAAAAGAAAAGCTGACCTTGTTATGCAGATACATGAGAAGGCAAGACTCAACATCGAGCGAAGAACTAAACAATATGCTGAACAAGCCAACAAAGGGCGTCACAAGCTCGTCTTCGAGCCCGGCGATTGGGTGTGGTTGTACTTACGCAAGGAATGGTTTTCAGAACAAAGGAAATCCAAGCTGTTGCCTAGAGGGGATGGTCCTTTTCAAATTCTCAAAAGGATCAATGATAATGCATACAAGCTAGACTTGCTAGGTGAGTATGGTGCAAGTGCCACCTTTAATGTTTCTGATCTAAGTCCTTTTGATGCAGGCGACGATTTGAGGACAAATCCCTCTCAAGAGGAGGGGAATGATGAGGACATCATTAGCACAAGCAAGAGCACGTGGGATGAGACATATTCAGATCCAATTCAAGTTCCCATTAGTCTGGTTACGAGAGCTTGTGTGAAGAAGTTCAAAGAAACGCTTATTGGGCTGATTCAAGCAACTTGGGCTCAAGCTATTGCATGGAGGCCCATTGAGCGAATTGCATGTGACATCCAGACCAACAAATGCGTGATTCAAGCTCTAGAAGGGACCGAGTAATTTCCATTTCAGTTATTTTCCCGTTTTGAGGCGACAAGTGGCGAGAAGAATCAGCTATTTACCTTTTAATGTATAGTTTCCTTTTTGCGTTTGTTTTATTTCTATTATTGTAAGGCTTTTAAGCCATCAAGGGAACTTTCCTTCTTGCTTTAGATTAGACGTTTTGGTAAATGATTTGCCTGAAATTCCATGGGCAATTAGGAGCTGAAAATTTGCATAGGGGAACCCCTATATATTGTAACGAATTTCATTCAATGGGGAATAAGTTTTAACACACAATTTGAGGTTTAATTCTCTTTGGTTCCTAAACGAACTATTCAAACTTATCAAAAAATTCTATGGCATTCATAGACTTATCAATCAGTCCATCCATAGCTGATTGTGGCGTCCTCACATAGCAAGACTTATCAATCAGTCCATCCATAGCTAATTGTGGCGTCCTCGCATACTAAGGTTCATGCTTCTTGTTAGGCATCAGGTCACGGTTCCATTCAAAACCAGTTAGGAATTTTGATCTTGGAAACCAATTTTAGTTAGGGTCATGTCAGTTCTTGGCGGGGTTCGTATCAAGTCACATCTCGAGCCAATGTCCGAACAAAAGGGTGATGGTGTTACGAGACGACAGAGAGGTTGTTACGAATGACAAATCAGACGAGGACTCTATGCCACCATTGGAGGACATGGATGAGGAGGAGTATGTTGTCCAAGGTGAATTGTTGGTCACTCGATGAGCCCTTAGTGTGCAAGCCAAAGAGGAAGAAGAAGAGCAACGTGAGAACATTTTTCATACTAGGTGCCACGTGCAGAATAAGGTATGTAGTGTGATAATAGATGGAGGGAGTTGTACGGACGTTGCTAGCACTACTGTGGTTGAAAAATTAGGGCTGCCAATGACCAAACATCCTTGTCCTTACAAGTTGCAATGGTTAAATAATAGTGGTGAAGTGAAGGTAACTAAACGGCATTAATTTCATTTCGCGTTGGCAGATATGAAGATTAAGTTTTGTGTGATGTAGTTCCAATGGAAGTCGGGCACTTGTTACTAGGTCGACCATGGGAATTTGATCATCGAGTCAAACACGATGGTTACACCAATAAATATTCTCTTGTGCACAACCCCGACTTATCAATCAAGTTTTCCAACCTTGATTGTGGCGTCTATGATATACCAAGGTTCTCGCTTCGATATAAGCACCGGGTCGCGGTGACTTCCATCCACATCTGAGTAGAAACGATCTTGGTGCCTTCTTATTGATAACGGGTTTTCATCAGTATATTGGCGAGGTTCTTATCACTCTAGGCAACAGCTTGGATTTCCTTTGTTTCGAAAACCGTTCCTTGCATAAGTGCAACCACACCCAATTGTCAGGCTCAAAGATGACCTTATGACGCCCTTTGTTGGCTTGTTCAGCATATTGTTTAGTCCTTCGCTCGATGTTGAGTCTTGCCTTCTCATGTATCTACTTAACAAGGTCAGCTTTTCTTTTTCCATTTAAATTCACACGCTCAGACAAAGGTAATGGCATTAAATCCAAAGGAGTTAAAGGATTAAAACCATAAACAATTTCAAACGGTGAAAATTGAGTAGCAGAATGAACAGATCGATTATAAGCAAACTCAATATATGGTAAACACTCCTCCCAAGTTTTGATGTTCTTTATAATGACAGCTCGCAACAAAGTAGACAAGGTTCTATTCACAACTTCTGTTTGACCAACAGTTTGAGGGTGTCAAGTAGTCGAAACCAATAGCTTAGTCCCCAACTTAGCCCACAAAGTCTTCCAAAAGTAGCTTAAGAACTTGGCATCCCTATTAGAAACAATTGTCCTAGGCATACGATGAAGTCTCAAAATTTCCCTAAAGAACAAATTAGCAACATTGGAAGCATCATCTGTCTTGTGGCATGGAATAAAATGGGCCATCTTGGAAAACCTATCCACAACCACAAATATTGAGTCTCTTCCCCGTTTAGACCTAGGAAAACCTAACACAAAATCCATCGAAACATCAATCCAGGGTTCACTAGGTATTGGTAAAGGAGTGTACAAACCATGGGGCTGCACTCTTGGTTTAGCCTGCCTACAAGTAACACATCTACCACAAAACCTCTCAACATCTCGTTTCATATATGGCCAATAGAAGTGTTCCTGCCACACCGTCAAAGTTTTCATTATTCCAAAATGTCCCATCAACCATCCCCCATGGGATTCTCTCACTAGCAAATCTCTTCATGAACAATTAGGCACACACAATTTATTCTCCCGAAACAAGTATCCCTCATGCCTAAAGTACTTACCACTAGCAAATCTCTCTCAAGCTTGATACTCAGTACTCATGATACGGACCACACCAACCATGTGACGAAACCCGATATCAACTCTGGAATTTCAAACCCTAAGACCTCTCAAGTTGAGTGGGACCGCGACTCGTTGCTTAGCAAAGCAAGAACCTTGGTATCATGGAGACGCCACAAACGGGTATGGAAAGTCCGTTTGATAAGTCAATTGAATGCCACAAGGAATCCTTGATAAGTTTGGAAAAGTTTCTTGAAGAACTCAAGAACAATAACTCTCAATATGAATGAACATCAAAAACTATATTGTATAATCTTAAAGAGGGCCTTATATGGCTGAAATTCACACAGGTTTTATCTTTAAATATAAAATTGCTAATCTACCCTTAATGAAAGAAACACCTAAATAAAGTCCTAGGATTGAATTATCTAACTTAGGATTCCTTCCTCCTATTCATGCCTATAATAAAGTTGAAGCAAAGATTCTAAATTTCAAATTCTAAAACTAAAACTTAAACTAAAATAAGATTACAAAGAATTCAAATCTTGAATATTGAATCTTGAATCTTTGCTGGACACACCACTCCTACATGTGTACGTGTACGGAATGAACATGCAAGGACTCAATGTGCGTGTATGGCTGATTGGCTCCCTTCCGGCTCTACTTTGATGAGTAAAACCAGCCTTTGCTCACCCTCAGTAGTGAACACACTCTCTTCATGTTGTAGAACTCTCTAGACCAGGTTATTCAGCTCTTCTTTGAATCTTTTAATTCGAGTCCTTGTCACCGGACCAACTGGAACTTGAATCGGATCGTGAAAATTCCTTATAGCCTTGATGTCCTCATCAACTAAAGTCACGGTCATCAACATATAATTCTTTAACATGTTCAAGACCGAGTAGTTTAGCATTAAGAGTTGAGATTAAGACATACCTGTGAGAAAGCGCATTGGCAAAGACATTTTCCTTACCTTGCTTGTAGCGAGTGACATACGAAAACATCTCTATGAATTCCACCCAACGAGCATGCCTCTTGTTTAGCTTCTGTTGGCCCTTCAAGTGTTTTAGGGACTCATGATCGGTGTGAATCATGAACTCCTTAGGCCATAGGTACTGCTGCCACGTCTCTAATGCCCAAACCATTGCATCTCTTTATCATAAGTTGGGTAATTAAGAATTACCCCATTCAGCTTCTCACTAAAATATGCTATTGGTCTCCCTTCCTGCATTAAAAAGGTGCCAATTCCAACACCTGAAACATCACATTCAATCTCAAAAGTTTTGGAAAAATTAGGTAAAGATAACAATGGAGCATTAGTCAACTTCTCCTTGATTAACTGAAATGCCTTTTCTTTCTCTTCTCCCCATCTAAACCCAACATTCTTCCAGATCACTTCAGTTAGTGGTGCTGCTATAGTATTGAAATGATAAGAACCTCACCAATATACTGACGAAACCCATTATCAGTAAGAAGGCACCAAGATCGTTTCTACTCAGATTTGGATGGAAGTCACGGTGACCCGTTGCTTATATCGAAGCAAGAACCTTGGTATATCATAGACGCCACAATCAAGGATGGAAAGCTTGATTGATAAGTCATGGGTTGAACACTCGGATTGATCCGAAGAGTTCGTGCAGTTCATCAAAGAACCAAAGAAAGAATTATTTCTCTCATAAAATAAACATTCATCCTTTTCATTAACCTTGGAAACGCCTATTTATAGGCCAAAATTACAAAGTGTTGTCCAAAAAGAAAAGTTGACAAATTCAAACATAATTACTAAGCCTAAATAAAAACCAAAAGAAAGGAAAGTCATAATGGCTGATTTTCAGCCATTTACACGCCCAACAATTAAAGGAAAGTGCAAATAATCCGCATGTGTGCCAAAATGGGAAAGTTTTCAAAATTCTTCCATTGACTTGATCTTGCAAAATTTGAGCTGATTTCAAGCTTGACTCATCTGGATTCTTCTAGAACTTGGATCAAATTGACGCACCATTGTGGTTGACGTGGGCCTAGGTCAATGGGTTTGCACAAATTTTCTTGATTCCAAATTTCGTGAATCAACCCATTTAGTGCTTCCTTGAATTTCTTAGCTCGGGCTCTTGTGACTGGTCCAGCAGGAACTTGTATTGGGTCAACCACCTTCCATGCATTTGAGCTCCCTAAGTCTCCATCAATCGCTTCCATAATGAGTTTTGGATCTACTGCACCAGAGGTACCCTCAATAATGTCCTTGCTGTTGTTTGACTTTTTTTTTTTTTTTTGCAAAACAAAGTAAGAAACAATGCAAAGGACCTTACCACACTCCCTTACTTGTTTCACTCGTGAAATGGTTCACTCAATTTCACTCGTGTTTGCACTCAATACTTTTGGCTTTTCTCCATTGTAATGCTCTCGCCTCTTTACCTTTTTTCACTCGTTAATTCTCACTTAGTTCCTAGAAAACTAGTCAAATCAATATCAAATTTCATTGACAATTCACAAATAGATTACCAAGGAGGCTTAGATTGGAAACAAGAATATAATAGGCATAGATAACTTGGGCTTTTAGAAATCACACCCAAAAGAAACAAATTTGAGCAAAAAAAATTTTTTTTTCTGATCCTCTTGTTTTTCTTCTTTTCCTTTTTTTTTTGTCTTTCTTTTCTTTTCGGATCTTTTTTTTTTTTAAAACCCAAATTTGATAATGGAAATCAAAACTCATGAATAATTTAAAAAAACATAAACTAAGGGAAGAAATAAGCAAATCCTGAATAGAACCTCGCTCTGATGCCCAATGATACGAATACCGCCAAGAACTGACGCGACCCTAACCAAAATTGGTCTCCAAGGTCAAAATTCTTAATCAGTTTTGAATGGAACTGCGACCCGATGCTTAACAAGAAGCACGAACCTTGGTATGTGAGGACACCACAATCAGCTATGAACGAACTGATTGATGAGTCTATGAACGCCTTGGAATTTTTCGATAAGTTCGAATAGTTCGTTTAAGAACCAAAGAGAATTAAACCTCAAATTGTGTGTTAACAAAAACTTGCCATTGAATGAAATTTGTTACAATATATAGTGGTTTCCTCTTTGCAAATTTTTAGCTCCTAATTGCCCAAGGAATTTCGGGCAAATCAATTACCAAAGAAAAAACGCCCAATCTAAAGCAAATAAGGTAAGTTCCCTTAATGGCTTAAAAGCCTTACAATAATATGAAAGAAAAGAAAAGAAAAGGAAAATAGACAATAAATAGGTAACTAGCTGATTCTTCATGCCACTTGTCGACTCAAAATGGGAAAGTAACTGAAATGGAAAGTAGCTTGATTATTTGCAGCCATATGGTGCTAATCACTTGTTGATTCTACAGACATGATTACTCAGTCCCTTCTAGAACTTGAATCATGAATTTGTTGGTCTGGATGTCACATGCAATTCCCTCAATGGGCCTCCATGCAATAGCTTGAGCCCAAGTTGCTTGAATCAACCCAACAAGCATTTCTTTGAACTCTTCGCATGAGCTCTCGTAACCGGACCAATGGGAACTTGAATTGGATCTGAATATGTCTCATCCCATGTGCTCTTGTTTGTGCTAACAATGTCCTCATCATTCCCCTCCTCTTCAAAGGGATTTGTCCTCAAATCGTCGCCTGCATCAAAAGGACTTAGATTAGAAACATTAAAGGTGGCACTTACACCATACTCACCTGGCAAGTCTAGCTTGTATGCATTATCATTGATCCTTTTGAGAATTTGAAAAGGACCATCCCCTCTAGGCAACAGCTTGGATTTCCTTTGTTCCAGAAATTGTTCCTTGCGTAAGTTCAACCACACCCAATCGTCGAGCTCGAAGATGAGCTTGTGACGCCCTTTGTTGGCTTGTTTAACATATTGCTTAGTTCTGATATGAACCCACCTAACTCCACCCCAAAAGCTAGCTCATGATAGGGAACCTAACTCTAGCCGATATGGGACACATCATTCCCGACCCCTTTAGACTGCACGTCCTCGTGCCAACTCCGTCGCTAACCTACACGAGCGGTAGGGAACCTTTGTACATGTGCCCACCGACCAGCAGAGGTTTGGCTCTGATACCAAATGATAAGAACCTTGCCAATATACTGACGAAACCTGTTATCAATAAAAGGGCACCAAGACCGTTTCCACTCAGATTTGGATGGAAGTCACTACGACCCATTACTTATATCGAAGCAAGAACCTTGGTATATCGTAGATGCCACAATCAAGGATGAAAAGCTTGATTGATAAGTCAGGGTTGAACGTCCGGATTGATCCGAAGAGTTCGTGTAGTTCGTCAAAGAGCCAAAGAAAGAATTTTCTCTCTAAGAAAATAAACATTCATTTGTCCCTTCATTATCCTTAGAAGCACCTATTTATAGGCTAAAATTACAAAGGAAAGTTGACAAATTCAAACATAACTACTAATCCTAATTTTAAGCCTAAAATAAAAATCAAAAGAAAGGAAAGTCTTAATGGTTGATATTCAGCTATTTACATGCCCAACAATTAAAGGAAAATGCAATTAACACTCTTCAATAACTTGCACAAATGATCAGCTGCATGTGTGCCCAAAATGGGAAAGTTTCTAAAATTCTTCCATTGACTTGATCTTGCAAAATTTGAGCTAATTTCAAGCTTGACTCATCCGGATTCTTCTAGAACTTGGATCAAATTGATGCACGTTTGTGGCTGACGTGGGCCTGGGTCAATGGGCTTGCATAAATTTTCTTGATTCCAGATTTTGTGAATCAACCCATTTAGTGCTTCCTTGAATTTCTTAGCTCGGGCTCTTGTGACTGGTCCAATAGGAACTTGTATTGGGTCAACCACCTTCCATGCATTTGAGCTCCCTAAGTCTCCATCAAGTCCTTCGCTCGATGTTGAGTTTTTCCATCTCGTGTATCTGCAAGAAAGCGCATCACCAATGACATTTTCCTTACCTTGCTTGTAGCGAATGGCATACAAAAACGTCTCTATCAATTCCACCCAACAAGCATGCCTCTTGTTCAGCTTGTGTTGGGCCTTCAAGTGTTTTGGGGACTCATGATCGGTGTGAATCACGAACTCCTTAGGCCATAGGTAGTGCTGCCACGTCTATAATGCACGAACCAACGCATACATCTCTTTATCATAAGTTGGGTAATTGAGAGTTGGCCCATTTAGCTTCTCATTGAAATATGCTATTGGTTTCCCTTCCTACATTAAAACGGTGCCAATTCCAACACCTGAAGCATCACATTCAATCTCAAAAGTTTTGGAAAAATTAGGCAAAGATAACAATGGAGCATTAGTCAACTTCTCCTTGATTAACTGAAATGCCTTTTCTTGCTCTTCTCCACATCTAAACCCAACGTTCTTCTTGATCACTTCAGTCAGTGGTGCAGCTATAGTACTAAAATCTTTCACAAACCGCTGGTAGAAACTAGCAAGTGCATGAAAACTCTGTACGTTTCCCACACTAGTTGGACTCGGCCACTCCTGGATGGCTCACACCTTTTCTTCATCAACCTGTATACCTTGAGCACTAACAACAAAACCAAGAAACACAAGCTTATCTATGCAAAAGGTACACTTCTTGAGGTTAGCATACAACTTCTCCTTTCTAAGCACACCAAAACAAATTTTAAATGTGCTACATGTTGGCCCATGTCTTGCCTATAAATGAGTATATCATCAAAATACACAACAACAAACCTGCCAATAAATGCAGGTAATACATGATTCATTAAACGCATAAATGTACTTGGAGCATTAGTTAAACCAAATGGCATTACTAACCACTCATACAGTTCATATTTTTTCTTAAAGGTAGTTTTGCCATTCATCACCCTCTTTCGTGCGTATTTGATGGTATTTACTTTTCAAATCAATTTTTGAGAACACAGAAGCACCATGAATTCATCCAACATATCATCTAAATGAGGAATAGGATGGCGATACTTTACCGTGATATTGTTAATGGTTCTGTAAACTACGCACGTCCTCCATGTCCCATCTTTTTTAGGCACGAGTAAGACTGGAATGGCGCACGGGCTCATACTTTCTCTCATGTACCCCTTTTTCATCAACTCACTGACCTGCTTTTGAAGCTCCTTTGTCTCCTCGGGGTTGCTTCCATAAGCCGGTTGGTTTGGAAAGGAAGCGCCAGGTACAAAATCAATCTGATGTTCTATTCCCTGCATTGGCGGCAAACCATCAGGCACCTCATCCGGAAATACATCCTCAAATTCCTGCAATAGAGAAATAATAGAACTAGGCAAAGCAGGGTCAAGTTCGTTAGTGTTTAAAAGTGCCTCTTTGTACAAAAGTAAAATCATTGGCTGATTTGAAAACATTGCACTTTTAATATCATCGCCTCTCGCATAGAAGTTTGTTTTTCTCTCTGCTTTTCTCTCATTGGCTGATTGTGAATTTTTTTCAGCCCTCTCAATTTTCTCTCCCTTGCTCTCTTTGCTCTCCTTTTTCTCAGCCATCTCTTCCTTTTTTCTCTCACTGGCCAAACTCTCTCTACACTCCCACTCTTCATTTTTCTCCACTCTTCATTTTTTTATCTCTTTCTCTTTGTAAGCTCAATTGGTCTTCATAGACCTGTTTTGGTGTTAATTGAACAAGAGTGATCATTTTTTGATTGTGAACAAATGAGTACTTGTTGGTGAAACCATCATGCTTAACTCGCCGATCAAATTGCCATGGTCTGCCTAATAACAAGTGCCCAACTTACATCGGAACCACATCGCACAAAACTTCATCTTCATATCTTCCAATACAAAAATAAACTAACACTTACTTATTCACCTTTACCTCACCACTATCATGTAACCATTGCAATTTATAAGGTCGAGGATCCTTACTTGTTGGCAAGCCTAAGTTCTCTACCATGGTTGTGCTAGCAACGTTAGTACAACTCCCACCATCAATAATCACACTACATACCTTGTTTTGGACATGGCACCTAGTATGGAAGATGTTTTCCCGTTGCACCTCTTCTTCTTCTTCTTCTTTAGCTCGCACACTTAAAGCTCTCCTTGTAACCAACAATTCTCCTTGGACAGCACCATCAATGATCGTTGTGAATCACGAACTCCTTAGGCCATAGGTAGTGCTGCCATGTCTTTAATGCCCGAACCAATGTATACATCTCTTTATCATAAGTTGGTTAATTAAGAGTTGCCCCATTTAGTTTCTCACTGAAATATGCTACTGGTCTCCCTTCCTGCATTAAAACAACACCAATTCCAACACCTGAAGCATCACATTCAATCTCAAAAGTTTTGGAAATATTAGGTAAAGATAACAATGGAGCATTAGTCAACTTCTCCTTGATTAACTGAAATGCCTTTTCTTGCTCTTCTCCCCATCTAAACCCAACTTCTTCTTGATCACTTCAGTCAGTGGTGTGTCTATAGCAAGCCCATGAAAACTTCGTACGTTTCCCACACTAGTTGGACTCGGCCACTCCTGGATGGCTCGCACCTTTTCTTCATCAACCTGTATACCTTGAGCACTAACAACAAAACCAAGAAACACAAGCTTATCTATGCAAAAGGTACACTTCTTGAGGTTAGCATACAACTTCTCCTTTCTAAGCACATCCAAAACAGATTTTAAATGTACTACATGTTGGTCCATGTCTTTGCTATACATGAGTTGTAACGCCCCTTAAATCAGACGTCACAGATGTCGTTACATACTTACATTTGAACAAGCATAAACTATATACTATTAAATAATATCAAGCTTAATCGTTACAATTGATTTTACAAGTATTTAAAACTTACATTACCAAGATCCATTCATACGTTTTTTTTTTTTAAAAAAAACTTATCATTGTTTCGAAAATAATCATTTAATTTATTTCATAACATATTTTATTCAATTATACTTAATTTATCATAAACTTATAGGTTTGTCAAGTTCTATAAATCAAAACTTATAAATATATTCCATAAAAACTCTCGATCAACACATCATTTGAAATTCATTTGTTCCCACAGTTCAGCAGGCCGAACTTGGGACTTTGGCAGGCCGTTCAACATCGGCAGGCTGGTGTTTTCTCTGTCGGCAAGCCGATAGAGGCTTTGCAAAACGGATTGAAAATTCATCCATGTTCGGCAGACCGAAAAATCCAGTCGGCCGGCCGAACTTTGGGACTTCGGCAGGCCGGCCACAGAGTTCGGCAGGCCGTCCGAGACCCCATTTCCTTGAAAAAAAAAGTGTCATGTTACAGGTGAGATTGTACTTACCTTATCGTTAGCTTACTTAACCTTAAAATTGCACTTGGTGACGACGCCGCGGTCTCGTTGTGCTCGCTTCCTTGAGTGTCCATGCCATTTATCCATTTAAAGATGCAATAAAATCAATACTTATGAAATGCTTTACGTAAAATATAGCAGAAGTTCATAATTCATCAAAAATGATAAAACAACTTATAAAACATAATATAAGTATTCTTAAAAAAAACCTTAACATAAAATATGTTCAAAATATATAATTGATTAAATCATAAAATCATAAAAATCATTTCTTCTTGGCATGCTTCCGGTTACAATTCATCGTTCATGTTGCTCACATGCCGTCCCATGTCCTCCACCTATTCCATGACTCTCATACCCTTATCTGTAACATGACATATAAAACATGATTAAGCTAATGCTTAGTAAGTACATATAATTCTCACAATTTATAAAGCATTTCATAAACATCGTCATCTTCATGATCATCATATCATAAAGTGCCTTAAGCACAATTTCATAGAACATATCTTTCATAACGTTAACCATGTTAAAACTTAATCCATTTTATCTTAAGGGCCCAAGTGTTGCACCATAAACATCATCATAGGCGCGCCGTCATGAGAGGAGAAGGGTAGCTAATCCCAAACCAAACATGACATCATATCATAACATTTCATAACATTGGATGTGCAACACTTATTAGGTGATATATATATACATACTTTTCATTCTTTGAAACATGTCATCATCATACATGCATATCTTTAAAATCAAGAAAATCTTTCATAAGAAATCCTTTAAGGAAAAATCATCATAAAATCATCATGAATATCCTTGCAAATCATATCATCAATCCTTGTAAAAAAAAAGTGTCATGTTGCAGGTGAGATTGTACTTACCTTATCGTTAGCTTACTTAACCTTAAAATTACACTTGGTGACGACGCCGCGGTCTCGTTGTGCTCGCTTCCTTGAGTGTCCATGCCATTTATCCATTTAAAGATGCAATAAAATCAATACTTATCATAAAATATCCATACACTCATCTCATATTTTAAACATTATTCATAACCATAAAAAGAAAATTGTCATCACATATACACGTAATTATGATTTTCTTAAATCATAAAAATTACTTAAGCATATAAAACAAACCATGCATCTAAACATAATTATCTTTTAAATAAAACATTTCGTACAATTAATATATATATATATATATATCAATTTAAAACCTCATACAATCATCATATCATCGTGCATAAAATCATTTTATTATCATAGAATCATGTAAATACATTAAAACGTTTAATAAAACAAAATCCCAAAAACAACATTATCAAAACAGATTTTTCTTATAATAATTTCATAAAATTTCATAATCATGGAAATAAAATACATTCATCATTCATATGCATATTCTTAACAACTTTTCATGAAAACATCATATTTACCCCTTGACTGAACATTATTTTTTCATACTTAAAAATTAAACAGTAACATTACTGTGAAGGGTAGAAGACAGAAATATTCATTTTTCATTAAAAACATTTATATGACATAAAACGTGAAGAAACATCACACATAATACCCATGAGCATCATAATAAACACAAAACAAAACACAATACCTAGAGAGGATATTGTAGGCGAAGTGAGGAGAAGAATTTCTTTTCAAACAAAATATCAGAAAAGCCGAATTCTTACCTTGGAGTTTCTTCTCAAAATTCTTGAATTCACCAACGAAACAAAACTTTTTCTCAAAAATTTTCACGGGAGAGAGAAAAATTTCGTGAAGAAGAAAAGAAGAGGAAGATTAGAAAGTCAAAAAATGTCTCAGAATTTTTAGAGAGAGAGAAAATAATAAAAAGAAGAAACGTTAATTAATTTTCTTTTAACGTAATAAACATAATGAGCATTCATGGCCTTCATTAAGTCAGAAAATTCTGACTGTTGAAAGCGTGACATGAGGCGTGGAAAGAGGAAGAGAAAATAATGAGAGAACGTCTCAGAACCGAGAGAAATTAACTGAGGAAAGAGTGTTAAAATTTTCTAATGTAATACGTATAATAAAGAATCATTACTCTTCATTAAGTCAGAAATTTCTGACTGTTAAGAGAGTGATTGGCGTGGGAAAGGAGGAAAAAGAAAAGGAAGGTCAAACATTATAAATCTTACCTTAAATTTACCTTCTAAAAGTAGGAAACCTCTTTAAATAATACAAATCAAATCCTTTAATTTTCCTTAACTGATAAAAATATTCCCTTATTATGCCAATTAATCACATTAATTCACCCAATTAATGTAATTAACTCAGCCATAATTTTGGAGGAATTTTCTGTTGACTGCTTGTCAGCCATGTTCGGCCTGCCGGTTTTCCCTTTCAGCCTGTCGATTCCAGCAAGTTCGGCCTGGCGGTGGGGGTTCTTCGGCCTGCCGTTCTCGGGCAAGACGTTCGGCCTGCCGAGCTTAAAAGTTTGGCCTGTCGATCTGTCATTAAGTGTCATGACATAAAACATTCATACATCATTGCATCATAAATAATCATATATTGTATCATAAATTAATATATGCTTAGAATTTCACATGAACACTAGAGCACAATGATCCCATGCGGTCGTCACCTGTCACAAAACTTGACATAAAAAGTTAGTAACATGCACATCACATATCATATCATATAACGTTATTTATTAATAACATTTCTCAATAACGTTACTAACTTAACGTGGTCCGTTACATAAAATAAGCGGGTGTTACATGAGTATATCATCAAAATACACAACAACAAACCTGCCAATAAATGCAGGTAATACGTGATTCATTAAACACATAAATGTACTTGGAGCATTAGTTAAACCAAATGGCATTACTAACCACTCATACAGTCCATATTTTGTCTTAAAGGCAGTTTTCCATTCATCACCC
Source organism: Artocarpus heterophyllus (assembly GCA_025403435.1). NCBI lineage: Eukaryota > Viridiplantae > Streptophyta > Magnoliopsida > Rosales > Moraceae > Artocarpus > Artocarpus heterophyllus. The sequence goes on from CM046339.1 coordinate 8,490,630, forward strand.
TCTTTCATGCGTATTTGATGGTATCCACTTTTCAAATCAATTTTTGAGAACATAGAAGCACCATGCAGTTCATCCAACATATCAGCTAAACGAGGAATAGGATGGCGATACTTTACCGTGATATTGTTAATGGTTCTATAATCCACGCACATCCTCCGTGTCCCATCCTTCTTAGGCACGAGTAAGACTGGAACGACACACGGGCACATACTTTCTCTCACGTACCCCTTTTTCATCAACTCACTGACTTGTCTTTGAAGGTCTTTTGTCTCCTCAGGGTTGCTTCTATAAGCTGGTTGGTTTGGAATGGAAGCGCTAGGTACAAAATCAATCTGATGTTCTATTCCCCGCATTGGCGGCAAACCATCAGGCACCTCATCTAGAAATACATCCTTGAATTCCTGCAACAGAGAAACAACAGAACAAGGCAATGTAGGGTCAAGTTCATTAGTGTTTAAAAGCGCCTCTTTGTACAAAAGTACAATCATTGGTTGATTTGAAAACAAGGCCCTTTTAATTTCACTACCTCTCGCATAGAAGTTTGTTTTTCTCTCTGCTTTTCTCTCATTGGCTGATTGTGAATTCTTTTCAGCCCTCTCAATTTTCTCTCCCTTGGTCTCTTTGCTCCCCTTTTTCTCGGCCATCTCTTCCTTTTTTATCTCACTGGCCGAACTCTCTCTCTGCACTCCCACTCCTGATTTTTCTCCGCTCTTCGTTTTTTTATCACTTTCTCTCTTTAAGCTCACTTGGTCTTCATAGACCTGTTTTGGTGTTAACGGAACAAGAGTGATCATTTTTTGATTGTGAACAAATGAGTACTTGTTGGTGAACCCATCATGTTTAACTCACCGATCAAATTGCCATGGTCTGCCTAATAACAAGTGCCCAGCTTGCATCGGAACCATATCGCACAAAACTTCATCTTCATATCTTCCAATGCGAAAAGAAACTAACACTTGCTTATGCACCTTTACCTCACCAGTATCATTTAACCATTGCAATTTATATGGTCGAGGATGCTTAATTGTTGGCAGCCCTAACTTCTCTACCATGGCGATGCTAGCAACATTAGTACAACTCCCACCATCAATAATCACACTACATACCTTGTTTTGGACGTAGCACCTAGTGTGGAAGATGTTTTCCCGTTGCACCTCTTCATCTTCTTCTTTGGCTTGCACACTTAAAGCTCTCCTTGTGACCAACAATTCTCCTTGGACAACGCACTCCTCATCATCGGTTTCAATCTCTCCATTGTCCCGCATCACCATAGCTCATTTGTTCGGACATTGGCTTGCTATGTGACCCCTGCCTTGACATTTAAAACATTTAATATCACGATTCTGGGTAGTGGAAGAATCGGATTTACCTTGATTCCCATGGCTGGCCACCTCTTGTTTTTGTTTGGTCTTTGGCTTGGTGTTGGGTTGCTTCTCATCCTTCTTCCACTAGTTCATTTTCCAAGCTGATGTACTCGGGTTTTGGCTAGGACTTGTGTTACTGCCCCTCCTTATAAGTTGATTCTCAATTTTAATAGCCATGTGCACCATGTCCTCCAACAACACATAATGTTGTAACTCAACGGCATTGTGAATATCTCGGTTCAAGCCCGCCAAAAACCTTGCCATTGTAGCCTCCCGATCCTCCTCTATATTTACCCGAATCATCATAACCTCCATCTCCTTATAGTACTCCTCTACACTCCGGTTGCCTTGCTTAAGATTTTGTAGTTTGTTGTACAACTCTCGGTAGTAGTAAGTTGGTACAAATCGCTTCCTCATCACGGTCTTCATCTCTTCCCATGACTCAATAGGTCGCTCTCTATTTCATCTCCTGTTTATAACAAGCTGATTCCACCAAGTAATAGCATAATCAAAAAATTCAATTACAACCAATTTTACCTTCTTCGCCTCAGAATAGTTTTGGCAGTCATAAACAAACTCCATTTTCTTCTCCCATTCTAGGTACACTTCTGGATTGGATTTGCCTTGAAATGATGGTATCTTCATTTTTATGCCTCTCAAACTATCATTTTCCCGGTTCCTAACTCCTCTATCCCGTCCAAATCTTCGGTGACTACCCGCTGAATCTTCTCCTTCGTCAAACTCTTCCCCATCAATCCTGTAATAGTCATCAACCTTTCCTCTAACCGGAACCCTTTCCCGCGCGCATGAGGAACATGTTGTGGCTGTTCCACACGTGCGTTTTCTATCCGGTCTATCCTCTCATGAAGCTGTCCTAACTCTCCCCTCAACAATCGCCTCATCTCCCCCATCATCGCTTCCATAAGAAGTTTTAGGTTTGCTGCACCCGAGGTACCCTCAATAGTGTTCTTGCTGTTGTTTGACTTCTTTTTTTTTTTGCAAAACAAAATAAGAAACAATGCAAAGGACCTTACCACACTCCCTTACATGTTTCACTCGTGAAATGGTTCACTCAATTTCACTTGTGTTTACACTCAATACTTTCAGCTTTTGTCCACTCTAATGCTCTCGCCTCTATGCCTTTTTCCACTCGTTAATTCTCACTCAGTTCCTATAAAACTAGTCAAATCAATATCAAAATTTCCTTGACAATTCACAAATAGTTTACCAAGGAGGCTCAAATTAGAAACAAGACTATAACAGGAACAAATAATTTAGGCTTTCAAAAATCACACCCAAAAGGAACGAAATTTGAGCAAAAAATTTTTTGGTCTGTGCAGGGAATTCAATTTCGGATTCCTTAAATGATGAATAACAAGAATCTGAAAAAAAAAGTTTAAGGAAGGTTTCCAGACTTTTTTTTTTTTCGGATCCTCTTGTTTTTCTTCTTTTCCTTCTTTTTTCTTTTTTTATCTTTTCTTTCTTTTCTTTTCGGATCTTTTTTTTTTTTAACACATTTTGATAACGGAAATCAAAACTCACGAATAACTAAAACAAACATAAACTAAGAGAACGGATAAGCAAAACCTGATTTGAACCTCGCTCTGATACCAAATGATACGAACCCCGCCAAGAATTGACGCGACCCTAACCAAGATTGGTTTCCAAAATCAAAATTCCTAACCGGTTTTGGATGGAACCGCGACCCGATGTCTAACAAGAAGCACGAACCTTGGTATGTGAGGATGCCACAATCAGCTATGGATGGACTGATTGATAGGTCTTGGTATTGGAGGATGCCACAATCAGCTATGGATGGACTGATTGATAAGTCTATGAACGCCACGGAATTTTTTGATAAGTTTGAATAGTTCGTTTAGGAACCAAAGAGAATTAAACCTCAAATTGTGTGTTAAAACTTATTCCCCCTTGAATGAAATTCGTTACAATATAGGGGTTCCCCTATACAAATTTTCAGCTCCTAATTGCCCATGGAATTTCGGGCAAATCAATTACCAAAATGTCTAATCTAAAGCAAGAAGGAAAGCTCCCTTAATGGCTTAAAAGCCTTACAATAATAGAAATAAAACAAACGCAAAAAGGAAACTAGACATTAAAAGGTAAATAGCTAGTTCTTCTCACCACTTGTCGCCTTAAAACGGGAAAGTAACTAAAATGGAAATTACTCGGTCCCTTCTATTGCTTGAATCACGCATTTGTTGGTCTGGATGTCACATGCAATTCCCTCAATGGGCCTCCATGCAATAGCTTGAGCCCAACTTGCTTGAATCAGCCCAATACGCATTTCTTTGAACTTCTTTGCACGAGCTCTCGTAACCGGACGAATGGGAACTTGAATTGGATCTGAATATGTCTCATCCCACGTGCTCTTGCTTGTGCTAACGATGTCCTCATCAATATATATTTTTCTTATATTTTTTCCAAATACTAGATATCATAAGCTTTCGTTTAGCTCTTGAATCACTTGAATCAGAGTTTTTATTAAATATTTATGATTTTTAAAATTGACCTTGAAAGTTGTGCAATTTTACACCTACCCAAAATTTAGATTAAATTTCGAGGACTTTATCTTCATGCAAATTATTGTCAAAATATGCATGTAATATATCAAATTCTTTGTTTTTGAGTCTAGTTTCTAATGCCACTAGTTTTGACTGATTTGGAGTTAAGATAAAATTAGTATGACTTCTTAAAACTTTTTCATAAACTTTTATCATGGTGTAGGTGAGAATGACTTACCTGTTTTGCTTACTTACTAAACCTTAACTTAGGTGACGTTGCCGTGGTTGTCATTTGATAATTAAAATAAATCACATAATCAATATCATAGAATATGCCAGTAAAGTCTGGGTAATGAGCAGTCCTAATTAAAAGTTATGTATTAAATTATTTATGCCATAAAATAATTTATAAAAATTACTACATATAATAGAAGAGAGAGAGTTTGAGAAAGTGTCGAGTTTGAAATGAGAGAGGAGGCATGTAGTTTACGAAAAATAAAAAGCCCTAGAGCCCACATTACAAGACAGTTTTTCAAAAAACTGTCATGTAATGTCTAAGCTTATACGATAGTTTTTTGAAAAACTGATATGCAATGTTTATCTTATACAATGGTTTTTTGAAAAACTGTCACATAAGCATAAATTTCCAAGATGGTTTCTACAAGAAATCGTCATGGAATATTTGTTTTAATGATCGTGGAATATTTGTTTTTACGGCAGTTTTTTTAAAAAAACCGTCGTAAAAAATTGGTCTAAATTCACCATTTGCATAAGTTTTTCTCCTCAACCCAAGTGGCCAGCCCATGTGTCAAGCATCCAATCGCTTAGAATATTTACTTTTTGCTGTTTTCATCACAAATATAATTATAAATCGATATCCTATACCTTAAAAAAGAGGAAAAACAAAACAATGAAATATATTTAAATAAATTAACATAAATTTATTTACAGATGCTCATTTTTTCTCTTACTTTTTTCATTAGTTCCTCAATATATATCCATTCCACACCTTCATGAAGCAAGTGCGAAGCATCACCTTCAAAATCATCTATCTCTTCAACCGGTGGCAATCCCTATGAGAATGGAGGCATATCTGTGCAATCTTCACCAACTTTTTCACCATCAATAACTACTCTTGGCTTCATCGGGATGACTAGAGACAATTCCAAGTCTTGGAGATTTGTTGTATAAAAAACTTTGATTGCTTGTGATACCATAATGAAGGGATCATTCTTGTATCCAAATCTTCTAAATCCAACCACCGTGATGCCATCATTATTGGTCTTAACATAGTTATTATCGGCTCACTTGCACTTAAAAAGTGCTATGCACAATTAACAATAATCAAGTTGCCAAATATCTTCAATGAAACCAAAGTAGTTCATGGTCCTACATACTAGATTCTTGTCCTTGGTGGAGGAAATATGCATAGTCTCAGAATGGAGAGTCACACCGCTATTTTGGACAAGATGCTTCTCATCCCTTTTGCAAGTGTAGAAAGTGTAACCATTTATGGAATATGACGTATACTTTATAACTACCGATGACAATCCTCTAGCTAGGTTCTTCAAGTCTTGTGACATGCCTCTATCTTATGATGTGGAGCACTTGCCATAGATGTATGCTTTAATCCACAACCGAAAGGTCTGGTTGTGTTTATCTTAAAACTATTTCTCATTTCTTGCTCTTTTTGGGTTGGCCTTTTTTAATTCATTCATGTGCACCTCAATGAAAGGTTCCACTTCATTAGCATTCTGCAAGACATGAAGACAAGCTTGCTCCCACTCCTTTCGATTTACTAAGGAATGATTGCTAATAGATAGTTCCCTAGCCTCAATGTTTATTGTCTTTGGCACCTTAATTGCTTCCGCATTTAACAAATACTCAGAGCAAAATTCAACCAATTCCTCAGCTATGTAACTTTCTACAATACATCTCTTTGGCATATTTCGATTCTTCACGTAGCCCTTCAAAACCTTCATATATCTTTCAAATGGGTATATCCATCTCAAATACACCTGTTTGCATAACTTAACTTCACATACTAAGTACACTGTTAGATGAATCATGATATTAAAAATTGTCAGTGGAAAATACTTCTCAAGCATACATAAGGTTTGCACCAACTCCGATTGTAGTAAATCTAGCATAAGTGAATCAATCACCTTAAAGCATATTAAATTAAAGAACAAGCACAACTTGGTAATTGCAAATCTCACACCCTTGTTAGAATTCCTTGTAAAGCAAGTGGTAGTAATTGTTGTATCAACATATGACAATCGTGTGTTTTCATGAGAATAAAATTCAAATCCCTCACCAACACCAACATTTTAAAGTTCAAAAAATAGCCGTCCGACACTTTCAACAAAGCAAGCCATTCACAAAGCTTTCTCTTTTTAGCTCTTGATGATGTGTGCTTTGCTGGAGGTAAGTAACTGTAGTTTACTCTTTTCTTGGGAAACAAATTAGGCCTAATCTCCATTTCCATGAGATCCAACCATGCTTTTTCACCATCTTTAGTCCTACCTGGAATGTCAAGCAACATGCAGACTACGAATTCACAAACGTTTTTCTCAGTATGCATAACATCCAAGCAATAACAAACAAAAAGTGTCATCCAATATGGAAGATTGAAAAAGATTGATCTTTCTTTCCATGGTCCTTTTATCAGTGGCTTGTCCTCACCTCGCTTTCTCTTCCTGAATACTACTTTCAAATCTTTTACCATTTTCAATATTTGTTCACCTATCAAAAGATGAGGAGGGTCTCTTTCTTCGATGTTGCCATGAAAGGCTTTCTTTTGGTTGCGGTAATGATGATCTCTTGACAACAATCTTATATGACCAAGAAAAATTGTTTTCTTATGATTTGTCAACAATTTGTGAGGTGTTTCCTTCATAAAAATTGGACAACTAATAAAACTCTTCATCAAATAACTAGATAAATTGCCATATGCAGGGAAATTGTTAATTGTCTATATCAACATTGCACGGAGTGTGAACATCTCTTCTCGTAACCATCTCTAACTTCGATTCCATTTTCCCACAAGTTTTTTAGGACATCGATTAAAGGTGCCAAGTATACATCAATGTCATTGCCTAGTTGATGAGGACCCAAAATCAATAAAGACAATATTAAAAACTTCCGCTTCATGCACATCTTTAGAGAGAGATTATAGTTAACAAGTATAACGGGCTAAGTGTTATGCCTGCTACGCATGCTACCATTTGGGTTCATTCCATCCAACGACAAAGCAAAATATATATTTCTTGGATTCACACTTCAGTCGAGATGATCGACTTCAAAAGTCTTCCATTGTGGTGAATCCACTGAATGTCTAGGCATACCATCATCAACCTATTTCTCATGATGCCACATCAATTTCTTGGCATGTTTTGTGTCTCCAAGTAAATGCCTCAAACATGGTACTGGTGGAATGTACCATAACACTTTCGTTGGCACTCCATTTTTACCGTCTTTTGGCGCCTTTCCTTTCTTCCACCTTGATTGTTGACAAATTGGACAATAATTCTCGTCCTCATACTCATTGTTATAAAGAACACAATCATTTTCATAAGCATGAATTTTCTCATACCCTGTTCCTAAAGTGCTCGAAGTCTTCTTAGCCTTATACATACTAGTTGGTAATTTATTACCCTCTAGTAGAAGCCTTCCTAGAAATTCTAAAAGCTTTGTGAAACTATAATTTGACCGCCCATTGGATGTTTTCAGATTCCATAATCTAACTAAAGTTGACAATTTGAAGAAATTGGTACATCTCTCATACACGGGTGTTTCGGGATCACTCATCATTGTCTCAAATGAATCCAGATAATGCAAGAAGTTTTCTTCCAAATCATTGACCATGTCAACGATATTATCGTGATCATCATACTATCCTCCAGAATAGCTTCATTTTCTTTACTTACTAAAGTTGGATTGAACTTAGACTCACCATGAAAATGCCACGTTTGATAACTACTTACAATTATATTTCTAAATAAACGTCCTTTAACAATTGGAATTGAATGAGATTTATGGTATCCACATTGAACATAAGGACACTGAATTTTATCACCATTGGCATGAGTTTTAGCAAAATCCAAGAACTCTTCCACACTATTCACATATTCTCTAAACAATCGAAAACCCCATATCCATTTCCTATCCATTTTGCAAGTCCTAAATCGAAATAATAAATAGCAACTCAATTAAAAATAATTTCACAAATTACACATACCCATCATATTCTAATCATAAAATCGATTAATCATATCCATCATAACACAAATTACACATACACGTCATAAAACAAATTAATCATACCCATCCACAGTACAATAAACACAAATCAATAAATAACAAAATCAACACCAATTTATCAATTTCTAACAAAAACTTACAATTACGGAGGAGATTAAGGAGGATGGAGGCAGAGAGGGATAGCAGCAGCAGTTTCGGAGGGTTCTGGATGTGTATTTGATAGCTGAGCTCGTAATCCATGTCTGATTATCTAGGTGGGAAAAGGGCTTTTAAGTCATCTATTACTATTGTTTTCTCCAAAAACTGTCATCATGTACCTTGCCTTCCGTGATGGTTTTTTAAAAAACTGTCGTGGTATACCTAGCATACCATGATGATTTTTAGAGAAAACTATCATGGTAGATGGCCCTCCCTACCATGATGGTTTTCATCTTTTGGGGTGTAACTCCTCGCGTTTTTTCCCTTATCACAGCTGTTTTTAAAAAATGTCATTAAATGAGACTCATATAATCTCAAATTTCTAGTAGTAGGTGTTGAGATTGTCATGTGTAGAAGATCACAAGATGGTAACTGAGAGCAACATGAAACTTTGAATTGTTTAAATCCAATTAAGCTTGGTGGTGGTGTTGGAACCCCTTTATTCAGACTGATCTGTGTTGGACTGTGAAAACTTTTGCTTTCAAGAAAACCTTAAGTGAGATTCCCAAAAAAAAAAAGGACTATTAGTATTGTATGTGAGCCTAAAAATAACCACCCAACAAGGGGTGATTGGAGTTTAAAAACTATTTGAAACTTTTTTTTTTTTACCTTTGAAAGGTTTTATAACAAATTTCACAAGTGCTATTTAACATGAATCAAAATTCCAATAAGATGAAGTCACAATATGTAAAAATTAATAAATATGACAATCCAACGATTATGCACTATAAAACAAGCTTCAAAAATTAAATGGAGAATTTACATTAAGTAAAGAGTAACTTGCTAGTAAGGGATGAAGATATGCAAACAAGATTTTATATTGGATCATAGATAAGTCTACGACCGTTATCACCAAGCAAATCTAAGCATGAGCTATTATAGTATCTTGATTGTCTCATTATTTCTCCAAGTAAAAATTATAGTGCCTTGTTTTCCCAAGGATTACCACACCCTCTACAACAATCAAACTTCAACTTAGGATGTCGACAATCCTTTCTGCTCCAAAATAACATGCTTTGTAACCTATAATCTTGGTTTCAGATTTGAAACTTTGGTTTACTCAATAATCTCTCCAAGGTGATTTGATACAGGTTGGGAACTAGATGCGTGAACACCTGATAAACGCTTGTTCCAAGTTTGGCTCAAAGAGTGTTTTGTAATTAATACTCTACGAATATGAAAGGACATAAATGCAATTTAAGCTTTGAAAAGTACTGTGAAAAGCTATTATGCAAATTTGGGGCTTCAACAATTTTTTTTATAATTACTTTAAAAGCCCCTTAAATCACTACAATAAATTTTTAATTATACGGCCTTCATTTAACAACTGTTTCCTAGAAACTGTCGTGGTAAGGCAAAAAAAGCGGCTAGTTACACCCTCGAAGACGAAACCCATTGTGGATTGGCCGCAACCTACCACAATGGTTTTTTAAAAAACCATCATGGTATGCCCTACCTACCACGATGGTTTTTTAAGAAACTGTCGTGGTATCTCCATGACCATTCCACATAAATCCGGATAGTGCATCATGGTATGAGGGGTGTACTAATTTCACCAAATTGTCATAGTTGGATTATGGAATTTGAAAGCTTTGGATGGGTGGTCAAATTCTAGTTTTACAAAGCTTTGGGATTTTTTAGGAAGGCTTCTACCAAAAGATAATAAATTACCAACTAGTATGTTTGAGGTTAAGAAGACTGTGAGCACTTGGGGAATGGATTATGAGAAAATTCATGATTGTGAAAATGATTGTGTTCTTTATAGGAATGAGTATGGGGTAGTTTGTCAACAAGCAAGGTGAAAGAAAGTTAAGGAGCCAAAAGACGGTAAGAATGGAGTGCCAAAGAAAGTGTTATGTTACATTAGTTGTCTCTAGTCGTCTTGATGAAGCCAAGGCGAGTTATCGACGGTGAAGAAGTTGCCAAGAATTGCACGGACATCCCTTCATTCACAAAGGGATTGCCACTGGTTAAAGAGTTAGATGATTTTAAAGATGATGTTTTGCACTTGCTTCGTGAAGATGTGGAATGGATATGTATTGAGGAACCAATGAAAAAAAAGAGAAAAAAAGAGCATATATAAACCAATTTATGTTAGTTTATTTTAAAATATTTCTTTAATTTCTTTCAATTTTCACCTTTTTTAAGGGTTTGGGATATCTATTTATATTTTTCATATTTCTTTCATTCTATGCCATTGGATGCTTAACACACGGGCTAGCCACCCTAGGTAGAAAAAAAAAACCATATGTAAGTGGTAATTATACCTTTTTTTTACAATGATTTTTTTATAGAATGTCATGTAATGACAGCTTACATGATGGTTTTATGCATAAACCGTCGTGTAACACTAGCTTCCATGACAGTTTATAAATAAATCGTCGTGGAAGGCACCATGTTTTTTATAGCATTTACTACATTATAATGCTGTAAAATAGCTTCTGCGATGGTTTATAAATAAACCGTCATGGAAGGCTTCTATCTTTATGATAGCATTTGTAATGTTGTAAAACAACTTCCACGATGGCTTATAAATAAACCGCCATGGAAGGTTGTTGTCTTTCTGGCAGCATTTGTAATGCTGTAAAATAGCTTCCACGATGGCTTATAAATAAACAGTCTTGGAAGGCTGCCATCTTTATGACAGCATTTGTAATGTTGTAAAACAGCTTCCATGGCGGTTTACAAATAAACCATAGTGGAAGCTTAATTTTTCCCTTTAAAAATTTTGAAATGCACGCCTACCTCCTTATTTTGAATTCGCTTCCCTCTATCTAAAATCCCTCTCTCTCTCTCAAGATCTCTATTCACCGCCGTTGCCTCCTTGCTGCCGGTAAGCTCCCCCTCCCTCTCTCTCTCCTCTTCCCCCTCCCCACTGCCCCCCTCCTCCCCTGCCCGCCCCACCCTCGTCTCACCTGCCCCCCACCACCCCGCCCCCCCTCGCCCCACCTACCTAGCACTCCACCCCACCCGAGCCCCCCCTCACCCCCTTTGCCCCACCCAACCCACCCACCCACCCCGGCCCACCCTTGCCCCCTCACCCCACCCACCCTCTACCTCGTCCCCACAAATTTTATTTATTTTGTGAATATGTGAAATTATATGAATATGTGAAATTATGTATATGCGAATATACGTAATATGTGAAATTGTGTAATTGAAATAGAAAAATTACAAATATATGTAATATGTGAAATTATGTGAATAAGCGCAATATGTGCAATTATGTGAATATGTGAAATTGTGTAATTGAAATTGTTAAGATGTGAATATGTGAAATATGTGAGTATTGTGAATATGTGAAATTGTGTAATTGAAATTGTGAACTTGTGAATATGTGAAGATGTGAATAGGTGAAATATGTGAAATTATGTGTTTATGAAATTGTAAACTTATGAATATGTGAAATATGTCAATATTATGAATATGTGAAATTGTGTAATTGAAATTGTAAACTTGTGAATATGTGAAATATGTTAAATTATGTGAAAATGTGAAATTGTGTAATTGAAATTGTAAACTTGTGAAGATGTGAATATGTGCAATATGTGAATATTGTGAATATGTGAAATTGTGTAATTGAAATTGTAAACTTGTGAATATGTAAAATATGTGAAATTATGTGAATATGTGAAATTGTGTTCGTAAAATTGTAAACTTGTGAATATGTTTAATATGTGAATATTGTGCACATTTGAAATTGTGTAATTGAAATTGTAAACTTGTGAATATGTAAATATGTGAAATATGTAAAATTATGTAAATATGTGAAATTGTGTAATTGAAATTGTAAACTTGTGATGATGTGAATATGTGTAATATGTCAACTTATAATATGTGATTTTCAATATGTAATTGTGTAATATATCAATTTAGAATATGTCAATTTTTGACTATAAGATAGTAATTGAATATTACTATGTGTGTGTTAGTTTTTGCTTATTTTGCAAAGGTACAATGTCTCGCGAGGTCGATAGCGACCAGTATGAGGACGAGTATGAATAGTGCACTCCATCTTCATCGTAACATAGCAAGGGAAACCAACTTAGTAAGCCATAAAGGCTAATTGAATTTGATCCAAAAGTAGACTTTTGAGGGAAAGGCTACATTGATGAAAAAAGTTCATCGCATGAGAAAGAAATTTAAGAATTGAAGTGACTTTTGATTTGAAAGGCCAACCGGAAGGCACACTTGGCCATGAATTAAGCAATTGGCTCAGAGTCCTTAGTCAAGAACACGCTTCTATATGGATAAAGGATTGGAGGTCTAAGGATTTAGAACAAGTAAAACATGTGATTTGGAGAGAGATTTACAAAGCTTTCACAATCGAGAATTGGTGTAGGAAAAAGACTTTGAAGGTTTGTGGCAAATTAGCAAAGGGGTTTGGATCTGACCTCTATGTTACCTTCTACAGCCATACCTTTGCATTCCGGAAGAGGATGAAAATTTATGTAAACGGCCTCCTACGGTAGTACACTACTACCCCTACATAAATGATGACGATTAGGAAGCTTTTGTGATATATCGACGTTCCACCTAATTCCAATTACTATCATCAAACACAAGAAAAATAAGAGTGGAAAATGAATACTGCTCTATGATTGGCCGAGCTGGATATAGAGAGCTAGAGCAATTATTGGTACGTTAATATCTTACTCGTATTACATATGTCAATTATTCTATCATTAATATGTTACTAACATAGCGTAACACAATTAGCTAAGATGGGCGTGCTACCAACATGGGAGGAGTTATGGGTAAAATCACGTCAAGGTCCTGATGGATAGTCTATGCTGGAAACAAAGTGTGCAGTGGAATTTTTAAAAATATTTCATCAGAGTAATTTCCAAAACACAAGTTTGACATGTTATATGTATAAATTAAACAGATCTTACTAACCTCAGTGTGCCGAAGAACCTCTGCAACCTGTGCAGAGAAGTAACGTTCCAGAAGAGCCTCAACAAACTGGTCTATTTTGCTATTCTCTATCCACAACCGGAGTGAGTGTGGGCTCACACGTACAGCTCTTCCACCGGTGACTCTCCTTCCAACCAACAGAGAGAACCCAAAGCTAGTGCTCGTGATTTGTGAACAAAAGCTCTAAGGGAGTTTTCAGATGCTCACTAGAAGAGTATCACTCTTAATCTCTCAAATTGATCTCTATTGATCTGAGTAAATCATGAGACTCGCTCCCTTTATATAGCTATTGGTCCTAGGGTCAGTCCATATCAGATTAGGTCTCAAAAACTCAAAACAGAATCAGGTTCAGATCAATATCCGATAAGATCCGTATGAAAACACATAATCTTATCTCCGCTGATCGGCAGGCCGAACTCCCGAGAAAAAATCTCCGCGAATCTTTTATTTTCCACCCGAGATTCTAAAGGATAAAGTCTCAGTTTTGATTCAAATAACCCAATAGAGAAGTTATCTGATCAAAATAAACTTTATCAAGATAATCTCTAAGAAAATAAATCAATTCAAAATAATTCTACAAGTTTATCTTGTTCTAACTTGTCCAAAATTAAAACAACTGATAAACAAACAAGAATTATCTGATCGTAATAATTCAACAAGTTTATCTTGAACTAATTTCTTACAAAGTTAATTCAACCGATAAACAGACATGAATTATTTGATTCTTACAAATTTTAAACCAATCTGATAAATCCGACATAAGTCACCAATTATTGGACAAGCACGTCGTGTCGTTACAGGACTTTGTGAGCTAGCAAAGGGGACCAAAATGGATCTATAAAGTTCAAGCTCATGATAATTATGAAACCCAATATCCTAGATATACATTTCACAATTATCAACTCCAACGCTACTCCACTAAAAGCTTGGAGCTGCACTCTCGAACTTTATAGAATTACGAAGCTCGTGTAGCTAAGTCTCCATGACATATCATAGTGTATCGTATCCCCATATGATAATCCATAATCGGCTTAAGGACAAGTTCTGTCTTACCTTCCGGATTATATTTTATCTTACGTTCTTTTTGTTGGAAACAAAGTGCGCAGCGGAATTTTAAAAAATTTTCATCAAAGTATTTTCCAAAACACAAGTTTGACATGTTATATGTATAAATTAAACAGATCTTACTAACCTCAGTGTGCCGAAAAACCTCCACGACCTGTGTAGAGAAGTAACGTTCCAAAAGAGCCTCAACCAACTGGTCTTCTTTGCTATTCTCTATCCACAACCGGAGTGAGTGTGGGCTCACACGTACAGCTCTTCCACCGGTGACTCTCCTTCCAACCAATAGAGAGAACCCAAAGCTAGTGCTCGTGATTTGTGAACAAAAGCTCTCAGGGAGTTTTCAGATGCTCACTAGAAGAGTATCACTCTTAATCTCTCAAATTGATCTTAGTAAATCATTAGACTCACTCCCTTTTTATACCTATTGGTCCTAGGGTCAGTCCATATCAGATTAGGTCTCAAAAAATCGAAAAAGAATCAAGTTCAGATCAATATCTGATAAGATACGCGTGAAAAACGCGTAATCATATGTACGCTGATAGGCAGGCCGAACTGTCTGATAGGCAGGCCGAACTGGCCAGTTCGGCAAGCCGAACACGTCATCCGGCAGGCCGAACTGCCGAGAAAAAATCTCCGCGAATCTTTTATTTTCCACCCGAGATTCTAAAGGATAAAGTCTCAGTTTTGATTCAAATAGCCCAATAGAACAGATATCTGATCAAAACAAACTTTATCAAGATAATCTCTAAGAAAATAAATCAATTCACAATAATTCTACAAGTGTATCTTGTTCTAATTGTCCAAAATTAAAACAACCGATAAACAGACAAGAATTACCCGAACGCAATAATTCAACAAGTTCATCTTGAACTAATTTTCTTACATAATTAATTCAACCGATAAACAGACATGAATTATTTGATTCTTACAAATTTTAAACCAATCTGATAAATCTGACATAAGTCACCAATTATTGGAAAAGCACGCCGTGTTGTTACAGGATTTTGTGAGCTAGTAAAGGGGACCAAAATGGACCTATAAAGTTCAAGCTCATGATAATTATGAAACCCAATATCCCAGATATACATTTCACAACTATCAACTCCAACGCTACTCCACTAAAATCTTGGAGCTGCACTCTCAAACTTTATAGAATTACGAAGCTCGTGTAGCTAAGTCTCCATGACATATCATAGTGTATCGCATCCCCATATGATCATCCATAATCGGCTTAAGGACAAGTTCTGTCTTGCCTTCCCGATTATTTTTATCTTACATTCCATTGTCTCACCATTAGAAAACTTACCATCCAAAGATAGTATACCATTCGGTTACACCTATGTATCCAAATGGTTGAGCGCTCCAGTTTTCCAATTACAGGACAACGCATATAAGAGGATATGATTACTCCTAAAGAGGAGCTATGGATTCCATATCTATGAATAACAAGTCTACGCTACCAAGAGTCATGCCTCCAACGTACCGGCATGCATGCCACTATAGAGATGAGGGAGTCACCCATTGGTACATCAAAAGACACAAGTCGAGACAACGGGCCCATTATTCATCTCAGGATTAAGATACAATACAAATGATTGTCTAAAGTGAATCGATTTGCCAAGACAGAATTATTAATCCAAATCAATTCACTTTATGTCCCGATCCAACACATCGTCACCTATGACAATGCGCCAATGTTTCTATTCATGGAGTCCAACTCCGATGGCCAAGACAAACCATCTCCCAAAAGGGAAATAGACTACATAACAATCTTTACATGAATAACTCGCCCAACTTTATTCCCTCGATTGTGGATCATATATTTTAGACCATCACCTTAAGAATCGTGTCTACCGCATAATCATCCCATCATATGCCCAACTCTTATGGTTTAGACTGATAGTCTCAGACTACTGTTTGCTTATCATACATGCAATAAATATGAACGTAAAGAGGACAATATTTGGTATATATAAATGAATAAATTCTTTATTGATAAAAATGTCTCCAAAAACGTATTACATTTTTACTCCTTGGAGCATACATGTCTAACACGATTGTCTCACCATTAGAAAACTTACCATCTAAAGATAGTATACCATTTGGTTACACCTATGTATCCAAATGGTTGAGCGCTCTAGTTTTCCAATTACAGGACAACACATATAAGAGGATATGATTACTCCTAAAGAGGAGCTATGGATTCCATATCTATGAATAACAAGTCTACGCTATGAAGAGCCATGCCTCCAATGTACCAGCATGCATACCACTATAGAGATGTGGGAGTCACCCATTGGTACATCAAAAGACACAAGTCGAGACAACGGGCCCACTATTCATCTCAGGATTAAGATACAATACAAATGACTGTCTAAAGTGAATCGATTTGCCAAGACAGAATTATTAATCCAAATCAATTTACTTTATGTCCCGATCCAACACATCGTCACCTATGACAATGTGCCAATGTTTCTATTCACGGAGTCCAACTCCGATGGCCAAGACAAACCATCTCCCAAAAGGGATATAGACAACATAACAATCTTTACATGAATAAAGCGCCCAACTTTATTCCCTCGATTGCGGATCATATGTTTTAGACCATCACCTTAAGAATCGTGTCTTTCGCATTAGCAGTCCATCATATGCCCAACTCTTAAGGTTTAGACTGACAGTCTCAGACTACTGTTTGCTTATCATACATTCAACAAATATGAACGTAAAGATGACAAGATTTGGTATATATAAATGAATAAATTCTTTATTGATAAAAATGTCTCCAAAAACGTATTATATTTTTACTCCTTAGGGCATACATGTCTAACAATCTCCCACTTGCACTAAGTGAGTAAATATAGCAAATTTCGCATCCCCATAGCTTCCATATGCCTCTCGAAGACTCTCTCAGTAAGTGTCTTCGTAATTGGATCAGCTAAATTATCCTCTGACGTGATCTTGCATACCGTGACATGCCCGCCCTCAACGAAGCCTTTTATCACATGATACTTCCGATCAATATGCTTACTCTTCTTGTGAAATCTTGGTTCCTTAGCATTAGCTACCGCCGCACTGTATCACAGTACAGTGATACCGCTTTATCCATACCAGGAACTACCTCAAGATCCCCAAGGAACTTGCAGAGCCACACTGCTTCTTTCGAAGCATCACTAGCTGCCACATACTCGGCCTCCATCGTTGAATCCGAAGTGCAATCTTGCTTCGTACTTCTCCAACTGATGGCACCGCCACCCAGAGTGAACACAAACCCCGAAGTCGATTTCCTAGAATCCAGACAGGATTGAAAATCTGAATCAGTGTATCCTAGAGGAGTCAACTCCTCACCCGAATACACAAGCATATACCCTCGAGTCCTTCTCAGGTACTTGAAAATATGCTTTACCGCAACAGAATGGTTCGGTCCTGGATCCGCCTAAAATCGACTTACAATCCCGATCGAATAGCTAATATCCGATCGAGTGCAAAGCATGGCATACATGAGACTACCCACTGCCGAAGCATAAGGCACCTTCTTCATGTATTCTCTTTCTTCATAAGACTTTGGTGAGTCTTTCTTAGAAAGAGTAATTCCAGACCTAGATGGTTGCCCACCTTTCTTGGAATCCTGCATTGCAAACCTCTTGAGAATTTTATCTATGTAGCCGGCCTGAGACAAAGCTATCATTTTGTTTTTCCTATCCCGAAAGATCTGGATACCGAGAACAAAATTAGCCTCACCCAAGTCCTTTATGTCAAACTACTTGGTCAACCATAATTTGACCGATGACAATGCCCCAACGTCATTGCCAATTAGCAGAATGTCATCTACATAGAGCAGAAGAAAAACCACCTTCCCATCCTTTATGTGTTTGTAAACACATGGTTCATCCACAAACATCACTATGCACAAGGTCTAGAACCCCTTCGGCCTGGATATTGTCAATAAAAGTGTGCAGCAGAATTTTTAAAATTTTTCATCAGAGTAATTTCCAAAACACAAGTTTGACATGTTATATGTATAAATTAAACAGATCTTACTAACCTCAGTGTGCCGAAGAACCTCTACAACTTGTGTAGAGAAGTAACGTTCCAGAAGAGCCTCAACCAACTGGTCTTCTTTGCTATTCTCTATCCACAACTGGAGTGAGTGTGGGCTCACACGTACAGCTCTTCCACCGATGACTCTCCTCCCAACCAACAGAGAGAACCCAAAGCTAGTGCTCGTGATTTGTGAACAAAAGCTCTCAGGGAGTTTTTAGATGCTCACTAGAAGAGTATCACTCTTAATCTCTCAAATTGATCTCTATTGATCTGAGTAAATCATGAGACTCACTCCCTTTATATAGCTATTGGTCCTGGGGTCAGTCCATATCAGATTAGGTCTCAAAAACTCCAAACAGAATCAAGTTCAGATCAATATCTGATAAGATCTGCATGAAAACGCGTAATCTTATCTCCACTGATCGGCAGGCCGAACATTACGATCGGCGGGCCGAACATGCCATCCAGTAGGCCGAACTCCCGAGAAAAAATCTCCGCGAATCTTTTATTTTCCACCCGAGATTCTAAAGGATAAAGTCTCAGTTTTGATTCAAATAACCCAATAGAGAAGTTATTTGATCAAAACAAACTTTATCAAGATAATCTCTAAGAAAATAAATCAACTCATAATAATTCTACAAGTTTATCTTGTTCTAACTTGTCCAAAATTAAAACAACCGATAAACGGACAAGAATTATCTGATCGTAATAATTCAACAAGTTTATCTTGAACTAATTTCTTACAAAATTAATTCAACCGATAAAGAGACATGAATTATTTGATTCTTACAAATTTTAAACCAATCTGATAAATCCGACATAAGTCACCAATTATTGGAAAAGCACGCCGTGTCATTACAGGACTTTGTGAGCTAGCAAAGGGGACCAAAATGGACCTATAAAGTTCAAGCTCATGATAATTATGAAACCCAATATCCCAGATATACATTTCACAATTATCAACTCCAACGCTACTCCACCAAAAGCTTGGAACTGCACTCTCAAACTTTATAGAATTACGAAGCTCGTGTAGCTAAGTCTCCATGACATATCATAGTGTATCGTATCCCTATATGATAATCCATAATCGGCTTAAGGACAAGTTCTGTCTTACCTTCCCGATTATTTTTTATCTTACATTCCATTGTCTCACCATTAGAAAACTTACCATCTAAAGATAGTATACCATTCGGTTACACCTATGTATCCAAATGGTTGAGCGCTCCAGTTTTCCAATTACAGGACAACGCATATAAGAGGATATCATTACTCCTAAAGAGGAGCTATGGATTCCATATCTATGAATAACAAGTCTACGCTATCAAGAGTCATGCCTCCAATGTACCGGCATGCATACCACTATAGAGATGTGGGAGTCACCCATTGGTGCATCAAAAGACACAAGTCGAGACAATGAGCCCACTATTCATCTCAGGATTATGATACAATACAAATGACTGTCTTATGTGAATCGATTTACCAAGACAGAATTATTAATCCAAATCAATTCACTTTATGTCCCGATCCAACACATCGTCACCTATGACAATGTGCCAATGTTTCTATTCAAGAAGTCCAACTCCGATGGCCAAGACAAACCATCTCCCAAAAGGAATATAACAACATAACAATCTTTACATGAATAAAGCGCCCAACTTTACTCCCTCGATTGTGGATCATATGTTTTAGACCATCACCTTAAGAATCGTGTCTTCCGCATAATCAGTCCATCATATGCCCAACTCTTAAGGTTTAGACTGACAGTCTCAGACTACTGTTTGCTTATCATACATTCAACAAATATGAATGTAAAGAGGACAAGATTTGGTATATATAAATGAATAAATTCTTTATTGATAAAAATGTCTCCAAAAACGTATTACATTTTTACTCCTTAGGGCATACATGTCTAACAGTCTAAAAATCCAAATGTAGCAGAAATTGGAAACTTGATTGTAAGTTTATTGAACACGAACCAATAATTAGTAATTTAAGCCTGTTGAAGGATTTTTAGAATAACATGGTTTTGTTGTTGTTTTATTGGATGAATACATGACGCAACAAAGTCAAGGGAGCTTCCAATTGGTCATAACAATGACATTTTGATGAGGGCACTAGGGAAACTGAAACATTTAAGACGTGTTCGTGGTCAATCGAAGTATGTGAAGCAGTCTCAATACTTTGACCTCCAATCAGGTACTTTAAAATTGAATTCCCAAATGTTGAAGATGCAGATGGAGATTGCAGAACTACGAGGTCTTGTGATCGAGCTCACTTCCCAAGGATGTGCCAAGTCAACAGATGATAGCATCTTACAATGCAACAACTTTAAGGCTAGTTGTAACCCTCCCAATGATGTAGCAGAAGCTCCTGAAGTCCAATTGTTGCCACCTTGTTAAGAGCCCAAACAAGGTGAAGAATGCAGGCTCTTTGTTGAGGATAGAATTAATGGTGGGTGTGCACTTGTTGCGCTTGGGAAGGCATGGATGGAGAGTCTTCCAATTGATACAGTTCATGGAAGACCATTAGGGGAAGAGAACGTGCACGTTAGCGTCACTACCATCAGAGTTAAAACAACTGAATTGCCTGTTCTAACACTTGAAGCAACAACTATGGGTGAAGCCGTCGGAAACTTCGTTGCATGGCCAAAGAGGTTAGTTGAAGTCGTCGCATTGACGAAGAAGAGTCGAGTGCCTAGCCATGTTCCACAAGATCTAAGTGGAAAGAAACGCCAAAAAAAGAAAAACTCTACAAAACCAAAACAATCACAACCTAAGGTAGAACAAGAACAAGAACAACCCGTTGCGAATGAGTCACTGCTTGCATTTAACTTCGCTTTACTACCTCAAGAATTTAGGTAGTTGGCTCTATATGCACATTCTTTCATGCGCGATGGGTTGACGATTTAGTTCCTGGTAATAGTAAATGTCACTTGCAATGTATATTCTAGTATATCTCTAGTAATAACTCCATCCTTAATTCATAAATTTTAAAATATAGGTAAAGTTGTAAGGTGCTTTCAAATAATTAACTGTATTGTTTTTTATTATAGTTTTTGGGCTGAATATTGTGAACTTCAAGCCTTGGCACAAAATTTTTGCTTTATATCTTCGGCGCTTGTTTCAACTGCTACAAGAGACCTACAGAGTGATCACAGGGAGCGGGCCACGTCACTCCTCCACCTATTAGCTCAACCATCGAGGGGAAAATTATTCTTCTTGCCATACAATGTTGGCGAACATTGGATGTTGGCACTTATTTCGCCATGGGAGGACCAAATATATTGGTTTGATCCCCTCGAACACCCACCACGTGAGGATTTTGTATTAGTCACGAGATTGTAAGTATTAATGTTCTCTTATAAACTTAACTATTTCGAGTCCCACATAATTGTATAGTCTATTAATTCATTTAAACATGATGCATTGTTAGGGTGCTTAACGATTGGAAGCTTCAAGCGACAAGCGGTGTCACAAACTGACCAAATGGAATGCTATATTCCAAACGTAAGTGTCCAAGACAATAAAGAAATGTAGAATGTAGTTTTTTATTCTACGTTGCATGTGAGATATAATTACAAGTGGTATACAAGCCCTAGGAAGAAAAGACTTTTATATACATGTGGATATACATGAAGTTAGATTAGAGTGGGTATAATTTGTAAATAGTTATGTAATTTTTAGATAGATAGATTGAGATAGTAGATAAACAATTGCTCAAAATAGCTTAAATGCAAATGGTCCTGTAAATACCTTGTAATTTCAATATACATCAATTTTTGTATACTATCAGGCCTTGTTGTAATGGATAACACACGGGACTGGCCATCCCGCGGGAAATCAAAAAAGTTTGGAAATTTTTTTTTTGGCAATGCCAATTTTCCACGACGGCTTTGCAGGAAAACATCATGGAAGGTCATCCTTAAACAACCTTTTTGGGAAAAATCGTCATGGAAGCTTGACCTTCTATGACGGTTTTTATCCTTCCATGATGGTTTTTATAGAAACCATCGTGGAAGTTTAAGCTTCCACGATAGTTTCTATAAAAACCGTCGTGGAAGGTTAAGCTTCCACGGCAATAGTTAAAAACTATCATAGAAGGTCAAGCTTCCACGACGGTTTCTATAAAACCATCATAGAAGGTTAAGCTTCCACAACATTTTTTGTAGAAACCGCCGTGGAAGATACACACTCACGACGCCCCTTCGTGCCAATTTTGCTGTTCTACACAAGAAAAAACCATCGTGAAAACTCCATTTTGTACCATAACTAAACTTTTCACGTGAAATTTTTCCATGACAGTTTTAAACAGTCGTGAAATCTACAGTCTATAGTAGTAAATGTATAGCTACAAAAATAATATTGACAAGGCATGCATAAAATAAAATACTATTGTGTTGTTTGGTTGCAGATTTAGCCTAAGTAGTTTTACATTTGTCTCATAGGCTTAGAGATTGAAGCTTCCAGCTTAATTTCTTGTTAAAAAGAAAAAGAAAAGATTTTTTCGTCATGAATGTGACAATTTGATTATTAATTAACAAATAACATACAAGTCAAGAAAAAGGAAGAATGATAGATAAGTCAAGAAAATAACAATAATAAAAAGGATTGTAGATAATGCGGTTTCTGTCATGACGCATGAACTGTCGTAGTACACGTTTTAAACCACTAACACTGAAAGGAAATAACAGATATATTAAAGCATTTTCTCATCAATCGCACAATGTGAACAATTGTAAAGAAATTGGCAAGTGGTGTATCAGTTTCATTTCTATGAAAGAAAGAAGAATAAAGAATAATGCTATGAAAAAATGAATAATGCTATAAATATGCAGCAATATAAGAATCCTGTAGCTATAAAGGAGACTCAAATCATTTGTCTAATTTTGATGTCCAAATAGTGTCTAACCAATTATATCGT
The DNA here is from genome assembly GCA_025403435.1 of Artocarpus heterophyllus. NCBI lineage: Eukaryota > Viridiplantae > Streptophyta > Magnoliopsida > Rosales > Moraceae > Artocarpus > Artocarpus heterophyllus. Next base: position 8,513,920 of record CM046339.1, read on the forward strand.
GACATGTCATTTAAAATTTGAAATTCTTTTCAATTGCTTTAATGTTTAAATTTATTAAATGACTTGATAAAATATGATTAGTTAGGTACGGTTTACAACAAAAAATTAGATAAGTAAATTGGTTCTAGTAGAAGGTACAAATGCCATATGTACATCCTATTGTATATATTAGTATTTTAAGATCTACGCCGGCATTGAAAAAGGCCGTTTACTTTCAAACTTGAGCACAATTGCCAAGTAAAGACCACAATTACGTGAAATGGCTGTTATCTCCTAGACTTGGTGTGACTTGTTGGGTCATCTATGACTTAAAAACTGTTTTACTCTATCGTGAAAAGTAGAAATATTATTAGCTAAATGTTATTTTCATATATAAAATGAAAATTCATGGCATTATAGGAAGACGTGGATGTAGTCTATACGCTATTAATGGTGAAAAATGAAATCTTCATACGATCAGAATTCCAGCGTGACTTCTAGAATGGGTTTAACAAAGTCGTACATTTCGACTTATCTATTTTACGTATAAAACAAGTATTAATGCATATGAGATCCAAAGGACGATGTTAGGAAATACGTGTAGCCTATATGGAATTAATTTGGACAATCTCTAGCACTATTTTATTTAAGTGTTTTATTTTTATTGTGGTCTTGATGAAAAATCTTGTTAACTTTGTTTTTAAAAGGAAAATATATCCCATCACATAAAAAAGGTAATACAATCATTCATCCAATCCTGTGCCTATTTAGGAAAGTCAATTATAACCCTTTTCTTTAGTTCAAACTAAAACTATTGTTTGACCTATTTAAGGTTCAAACTATAAATTGTGGCCCAAACTCAATTTTTTTTTCGTTCATATTAATTAAAACCAACATTTTGACAAACTTACCAAATACAAATTCAAACTATAAATTGTGGTTCAAACTCAATTTTTTAGTTTTAACCAATTGATTCTAACCGCTCTCTAAAACTTTTCTATTATAAAAACATGACATTGGTAAATAACTTATTCTACTTGTAAATTTGAATAAAATGCTCTATGAAAAAGTATTTATCGGCTCTAAAAAGAATATCCAAACATTATCCTCTAAAGTCAATAGAAATACTAATACTGACCTCGTTACACAAGGACACTAAACGTGGACACAAATTGGTCCCAACAGTACAATATAATGAAGCACAAAGGGGTACAACTAGGGGAAAATACAAAGACACACCATAAATCAAGGTATCAACCGGCAGATCTATCAATGTCATCTCGACAATTGAAGGAAAACTTTACTTGCTCGAGACTCAAAGACCTGGAGAACAAAGGTCACAACAGTTCTACAAGGAAGCAACTCTTGCAGATTGTACATACACAAACTAATCCAAAAATAAGGAGACTACTTATGTTATCACATCATACAAGGCAAAACTCGTACCAACTACAAAACATAGTGCGACTAAAATCTTATTTTTCTCAATAAAACTACTGAAATGTAAGTAAATCGTTTTTCGAACTATAAATATATTTTCTCAAATCTCTATCCTTGTGAACAAGAGCCTATTGTAGAGCTTACCTCCTACGCTTCTAGATAGCCCTGTCTATTTTTGTTTTCAAAATTTTTAAAAACATTTTCGCACGCTTTTCAAGCCAAAAATTTTAAAAACACTTTCAGCACAATTCTAAAAAAATTCTTATTTTTCAAAACAAAAATATTTTCACCTATTTTGAAAGGCCTCTCATTCTCCTAGCTATTTCTTAAAACCAAAAAATTTTGAATAGACAATTTTTCTCGATCAACAATGAGTGAATAAATAATTAAGTCGCTTTTCAAACTAAATACATTTTATCAAATCTCCGTCCTTGTGAACAAAGTGCATAATATTAAATACTAATTCCTATGCTTCTAGAAAATATATAAATAAAGTTATTTAATTCACTAAAAGCTCACTGGTAGGACAAACTTTGAGTTATAATAATATTTTTCATATCCAAGATCACTTGTCTCATTTTTCAATTTCTTTAGCCATCTTCCCAGTTAAATTTTGACACTTAAGTGAATTGTTTAAGTACTTTTAATATTTAGGTTGTATATGTTTGTGTGTTTAGGTTGTTGAGTTTAAATGATATGTCGAATAAATAGTAGAAAGGACAACTAAGAGTATATGAATATGAGATAATAGATTTGGATGCCATTTTTAATTGATAAAATTTATTGCCTCCCTTTGATTTGTTGATCCTTATTTTTCTCTTAAGTCATTAAGAAAAATCCTCTTTATTTTTATGAAGTTAAAACCCCACTACTTACAAAATAATAGGCCATAACTTAATATGCCAACCTAATTTATAATATACTTTTTAAACCTAGACTCATTGTTTTATGAATAACATAATTTTAACCCATAGATTAAATAAGATTGCTCTAAAGAGAAAAAAATTATTCAGCCTGCTAACAAAGGCTTACCCCACCAAGTGGATCACGCATATGGAGTAGATTTTTAGTCCCGTGTATATAAATATATTTTATAAAATATTTAATTTGGAATGTGGTCAAAGTATCAATTTCATGTTCTTTGACCATTTATATAAGTAGACAAAATAGTCATTATGTTCATTTGTAAATTATGTCAGAAACTACTCAGACTCCTTAGGGTCTCATAACAATATTTTTTTAAACCAAAAAATGTATGCTAAATGCCTTAAAACTTCATACAAATTTCATTTTTGCTATTAGCATTTTCTTATCTTGTATGTAAAGTATTTGCATTAGGTTAGATTTTAATATTTGCATTTTTTTTATTTACTTTGTACATGTATTTTATGGTATAATCTCTTCTATTTATTTCAACCATACATTTAGAAGCTTAATTGATAATTTCATCTTCTTTATGTATTGTTAAATTTTAGAGTTTTTAAAAGTTTCATTTGAATATGCGCTAAAATCAATTTTCGTATTTATAGTAGATTTTCGCTGATATCAATATTTTTACGAATTGTAAAATCTAAACACATATATTTTGATTGGTAATGATATTTTCACTACAATGTTTATCTCAAAACTCAATCACATACTGGCAAAATGCTAAAACTACCATACAATGGCAGTAACTTATTCACATTACTGCAAAATGCTAGTAACTACCATACGATAGCAGTATCAGGCAACGTTGGCTTGTTTGCAAAGTTCTATGTGGTAAGAAATTCACACTATCTACAACTACCATATGAAATTAGAGTGACTAGTGTTATTCAACATTTATTGGTTTATTATATGTTGAGAGATTTACAAATCTAAAACCACCATAAAAGCAATAATATTCATTTGAAGCAAACACTTCAACTATCTTTTCTCTATCCTATAAATACCACCTTCCCTAACCCACTTTTCTGATCTTATCCATAACTTCATTCCACATATGCATTCATTGATTCCCAACCCCTTTTTCCCCCTTCACAAGCCACAATGTGCTCATCTAACCCTAAGTCAAGTTATGACAACTACACACCTCCGACACCTGCGGAGGCCTGCTCGTCGATTGGCACCCCGGTGACCTCCTCCAACCAATACCAAAGAGGCAGCTACGGCTCCCGACCGCCCCATCTAGTCCATTGGTGTCACTCCTCGTAGTCTGGGAGGTGAAGTGACAGATTAATTAAGTTAATTAAATAAAATTTTAATTAATTATAAAAATATGACAATTTGAAGCTTTTTAAAATGATTATTATAATAATAAAATAGACAGGCAAAAAATGAAATAGAATAAAACAAAATAAGGAAAAGGGAACACGTGTTGGGTCCCATCAGGCCTACAACTTGTGCACACACATAGTAGTGACATAATTTAAATTACAACAATAGTCCAACATAGAAAAGAGGTTGGGTCCCATCGGGCCTACAACTTGTGCACACACATAGTAGTGACATAATTTAAATTACAACAATAGTCCAACATAGAAAAGAGGTTAAAATCATGCATGCCTTGTTTAAGTTATGCATAACCTACTCAAGATTCTTCTACGGCTCACAAGTCCGGTCGGTAGACTCTTTGTCGATCCTAAGTTGTATTCCACTTAGAGGGGAAAAAGAGTTTGAAAACAAATAAAAAGTGAGTGAAAGGCTTAGTAGGACTATGCTTTAAAATAGATAAATAATTTAAATATAAAATTTATTTGTCATGAAAACTAATTAGAAAATAGAATTAAATAGATAAATCAATTAAAATTAATCTTATTAAAATCATTTCGTCCAGAAAGTACCTTTTTATTTTTCTTGGGCAAACCATAATTATCACAACCAAAGTAGCCCAGTTGGGTTTCTAGACCTACCCTGAAAGTAGCCCAATTTATGTAATGAATCACGTTAAGTTAGTAACGATGTTAAGGAAATTTTTTAATAATTTATGCTATAAGTTATGATATATGATTTTTAATGTTACTAACTTTTATGTCAAGTTTTATGATAGGTGACGACAGCATGGTATCGTTGTGCTCAAGTGTTCATGATAATTTTAATGTATGTTTATTTATGATGCAATGATGAATTGAATGTTTTAATGTATGGCATTTAAGGACAGTTCGACAGGCCGAAAAGTCTGCCCAAGATCAGCAGGCCGAAGAAAACCATCGGCAGGTCGAACTTGGTGGAACCTATAGGCCAAACACAGGTGACGAACAGTCAGCAAAAATCTCTTCAAATTTATGGCTGAGATAATTACGTTCAATTGGTAATTTATTGTGATTAATTGGCTTAATAATGGAATAATTTTGTCAGTTAAGAAATTAAAAGGTTGACTTCGCATTGATTTGTATGATTTTAAATGGTTTCCTATTTTAAGAGGGCAAAACATGGTAAGTGATGAGTGATTGTTTGACTTCCCTCTTTTCTCTCCTTCCTCCACACCATTTGCTATCAAATAGTCAGAAAATTCTGACTTAATGGAGCGTAATGAATTTTCATTATGCTTATTACGTTAAAAAAAATTTTAACGTTCTTTTCTTTAGTTTTTCTCTCATCTTCTCACTCTTCTCTCTCTCAATTCTGAGACGTTTTCTAATTTCTTTCCTTCTCTTCTCTTCTCCACGAATTCCATCCTCCTTCTCTCTTAAAAATTCTCTGCAAGTATGATGATAAGAATAAGGTCTAAATTTTTAACGATTAATGACCTAGTAGTGAAAACCTGTCTCATAATTGGAAGATTATTTCTTAGTTCCAAATTCTTTTAGGAAATTTACGATGGACGGCCACAAAAGAATGCAAACTCGTACCCAGACTAATGAAAGACTCATGACGATGATCATTGAGTTACAGAGACAACTGGAGGATCAAAGAAGGGAAATTGCTGCTTTAAGGGCCAACGGCCAGAACGATGATCGACGAGGCAATGATGTGCCTCTTCCTCCTCCGCAGCCACAAGTAAACGAAGTCCCAGCTCCTGCTGCTGAACCAAGAGCGGCATATCAGGAACCTCTTATGGTCAGAGGGAAGAGGGTTAAGCCAGCAGACTACGAGGGTTCGAAAGATCTGCTAGTAGCTCAAGGATGGTTAAAGATGATTGAGGCCACCTTAAGACTCATGGATTTCACGGACAATGAAAAGGTCCTCTGTGCCTCATACTGCCTCACTATGGAGGCCAAGATATGGTGGGATGGCATCGAATAGAGCAGGAATGTTGAAGAGATGTCATGGGAAGACTTTGTTCATGAATTCAACATGAAGTTCTTCCATATGAATGTTACAAGGAAGCATTATGAGGAGTTCGAGAGCTTACGCTAGGGAGATATGTCAGTCACTGATGTGGTGATGAAGTTTGACCAACTTGCCCGTTTATATCCAGGAATAGTTATGGATGAAAGTGAAAGGGTCACAAGACTGATCAGAGCCCTTAGACTAGATATTGTTGCGATCGTTGATGGGGCAAGTCTGCCAAGGACTCAAGAACAGGTTGTCATGAGGGCTCAACGTGCTAAGTTTCATTTGTCAAAGTTAAAAAGGAATCAGCCTCAGTCTAGTCAACAAGCCAGCAATTCAAACAACTAGAACCGCCCTCCTCATAGGAACAACAACAACAACAGCAACCAAAACTGGAGGAATAACAAGAGGAAGGGTAATCCTCAAAACCAGCAGGGTCAAGACAACAAGAGGCACAATGATGGTCAGCACAATAACAATATCAGGCGGTTTCAACCATGTGCCAAATGTAGAAAGAAGCATCCAGGGGAATGTCGCCTGGGAACAAACCAATGTTTCATCTGTGGGCATGAAGACCACTTTGTTAAGAACTACTATGAGTTGATGAATGCCAGTGCCCTGCAGAGAGCTCCTCCTCAAGCCCAGCTTCATCAGATGCAAGCCTCCCTTGAAGGGCCACTTATTAGTCAAGGGAGAATTGAAGCCCCACCGATGAATGCCCAAATCTATGCCATGACAAAAGAACAAGTGGCTACTGAAGCCTCCAATGTGGTCACAGGTTAGATAACAAGTTTATCTAATGATGTTTATGTTCTTTTTGATACGGGTGCCACGCATTCTTTTATATCTATGTCATATGCTAAGAAGTTAGAGGTTTGTTTAGAGCCTATGAGACAGGGATTCACTATGACACTACCCTTCGGGGAAGTGATATTATCTACGCACTGTCTGTGTACAGTACCTCTATGGATTTTTGATAAGGAGCTATTCGTCGACCCTATTGTGATCGACATGCATGACTACGATATGATTCTTGGGATGGATTTCCTGAGCAAGTACAATGCCTCTATAGAATGTCGAAAACGAAAGGTGATCTTCCATCCCGAAGGTGATCAGAAGTTCATTTATGTGGGCGAGTCCAGAAAGAAATTCACCATGTTTCTATCGACAATGAATGCAAGGAAGCTATTAGCAAGTGGCTGCATGGGCTATCTGGTGAACATAGTAGACAAAAGCCAAGAAGAAAAGACAAGAATTGAAGATGTGCCTGTTGTTCATGAATATGCAGATGTGTTTCCTGATGATTTGACAAGTCTACCACCAGAAAGAGAAGTTGAATTCAAGATTGAGCTCGCTCCTAGCACCGATCCAATCTCAAAAACGCCTTACAGAATGGCCCCGGTAGAGATAAAGGAGCTTCACACGCAATTAAAGGAGTTACTCGACAAAGGTTTAATCAGGCCAAGTCACTCACCATGGGGAGCTCCAGTATTGTTTGTGAAGAAGAAGGATGGCACTATGAGACTTTGCATTGACTACAAAGAGCTGAACAAGGTGACAATCAAGAACAAGTACCCGTTGTCTTTAATTAATGATTTGTTTGATCAGCTCAAGGGTGCATCGGTGTTCTCAAAGATTGATCGACGATCAGGATATCACCAGTTGAAGGTTAAAGAAGGAGATATCCCCAAGACTGCTTTCAGGTCGAGGTATGGTCACCATGAATTCGTGGTTATGCCTTTCGGTCTAACTAATGCACCTATGCGTTCATGGATTTGATGAACAGGGTATTCAAGGATTTCCTCAATAAATTTGTTGTTGTATTTATCGATGATATTCTTGACTATTCTAAGAATCAAGAAGAACATGAGGAGCATTTAAGGATTGTGCTGGAGACTTTAAGAAGACACCAGCTTTATACAAAGTTCTCTAAATGCGAGTTTTAGCTTGATAAAGTGTCATTCTTGGGGCATGTTATTTCAAAGGAAGGGATTATGGTTGACCCTGCTAAGTAGAAGCTGTTCTTAATTGGAAGCAATTGATGAATGCAAGCAAAATAAGGAGCTTCTTGGGTTTAGCAGGTTATTACCGAAGATTCGTAGAAGATTTCTCCAGGATAGCAGCTCCACTCACGAACCTGACTCGCAAAAGAAAGAAGTATGAATGGACAGATGCATGTGAAAAGAGTTTTCAAGAACTAAAGAAAAGGCTAACGACGGCTCCAGTGTTGGCAATTCCTGAAGGAAATGATGGGTTTGTTATTTATAGTGATGCATCCAAGATGGGCCTCGGAGCTTTATAAATGCAAAATGAAAGGGTGATTACTTATGCTTCAAGACAACTGAAGGATTATGAAAAGAACTATCCTACTCATGACCTCGAGTTAGCAGCAGTCATTTTTGCATTGAAGATATGGAGACACTATTTATATGGGGTCCAATGCAAGATCTTCACTAATCATCAAAGTTTGAAGTACTTCTTCACGCAAAGAGACCTGAACATGAGACAACGAAGATGGCTAGAGTTAGTGAAGGATTATGATTGTGAAATCCTTTATCATCCTGGAAAAGCTAACTGAGTGGCAGATGCTCTAAGTAGGAAGTCAGTTGCCATGTTGATGTCAATGCAAGCAATGTCTCCACCTTTAAGAAAGGAAATTCTAGGCTTCGGTTTGGAACTTGTAGCAGGCCAGCTCTCAACACTCTCTCTTGCTCCGACGATGTATGATGAAATTCAGAGAAAACAAGATGAAGATATAAGTCTTTCAAGGATCAAGCAAGAAATGAAAGAAGGAAAATGTCAAGAGTTTCATATTACGGATGACAGAACTCTATACCTCAAGGACTGCTTATGTGTTCCCAATGTTGATGATTTAAGGGAAAAGATCTTGACAAAAATTCATGACACTCCTTACTCTATTCATCCAGGTGCAACAAAGATGTATAATGATCTAAGGGGTAACTTCTAGTGGTTTGGAATGAAACATGATGTTGCAAAGTATGTGAAGAAATGCATGACATGTCAGCAAGTAAAGGCTGAACACCAGAGACCTGGTGGTGAACTGCAGTCTATCCAAATACCGAAATGGAAAAGGGAGGATATAGCAATGGATTTCATTACCGGTTTGCCCAGAACTACGAATGGTTATGATGCAATTTGGGTAGTTGTGGATCGATTAACTAAGACGGTGCATTTCATTCCTATCAAGATCACTTACTCTATGGAACGGTTAGCGGAACTCTATGTTAAGGAGATTGTATGACTTCATGGAATTCCCAAGTCAATCATCTCAGATCGTGATGGTAGGTTCACATCTAAGTTTTGGAAGAGTGTACAGACTGCTATGGGAACCAGGCTACATTTCAATACAGCTTTTCATCCTTAGATAGACGGCCAAACGGAGAGGACAAACTTGATTTTAGAGGATATGTTATGAGCTTGTTCTCTCGATTTTAAGACTAGCTGGTGTAAAATATTGTCGTTAGCAGAGTTTGCTTACAACAACATCTTTCAGGCGACAATTGGGATGGCACCTTATGAGGTGTTGTATGGACGAAAATGCAGGTCGCCTATATGTTGGCATGAAGCTGGTGAAAAGAAGTTGATGGAATGCATTGATGTTGAAAGGACTGATTTTGTGAACGAAACTTCTGAGATGATAAAATTGATAAGAAGAAGAATAGAGACCGCTCAAAGCCATCAGAAGAGCTATGTTGACAAAAGAAGAAGACCCTTAGAGTTCGCCGTAGGCGAATATGTGTTTTTGAAAGTTTCACCAATGAAAGGAGTTATGAGGTTTGGGAAGAAAAGCAAGTTAAGCCCAAGATTTGTTAGTCCTTATGAGGTGGTTAAACGAATAGGCAAAGTAGCTTATCAACTGAAGTTGCCTTCAGAAATGTCTACAATGCACGATGTATTTCATGTCTCCATGCTTAAGAAGTATGTTTCAGACCCTACGCATGTGATTAAGCCACAAGTGATCGACATACAAGAAGACTTAAGTTATGAAGAAAAGCTAATGAAGATACTCGATCGGAAAACCAAGACCTTGAGGAATAAAGAAATTCCTTTGGTCAACATGTTATGGCGAAATCAGCAAGTTGAAGAAGCTACATGGGAACGAGAAGATGACATGAGATCTATGTATCCGCATTTGTTCTAAGTTTCGAGGATGAAACTTTTAGAAGGTGGGGAGAATTGTAACACCCACCTATTTTTATGTAATGAATCATGTTAAGTTAGTAACGATGTTAAGGAAATTTTTTAATAATTTATGTCATAAGTTATGATATATGATTTTTAATGTTACTAACTTTTATGTCAAGTTTTATGACAGGTGACGATCGCATGGTATCGTTGTGCTCAAGTGTTCATGATAATTTTAATGTATGTTTATTTATGATGCAATGATGAATTGAATGTTTTAATGTATGGCATTTAAGGATAGTTTGGCAGGCCAGAATTTTAAGTTCGGCAGGCCGAAAAGTCTGCCCAAGATCGGCAGGCCGAACTTGGTGGAACCGGCAGGTCGAACACAGCTGACGAGCAGTCAGCAGAAATCTCTCCAAATTTAGGGCTAAGATAATTATGTTAAATGGGTAATTTATTATGATTAATTGGCTTAATAATGGAATAATTTTGTCAGTTAAGAAATTAAAAGGTTGACTTCTCATTGATTTATATGATTTTAAATGGTTTCCTATTTTAAGAGGGCAAAACATGGTAAGTGATGAGTGATTGTTTGACTTCCCTCTTTTCTCTCCTTCCTCCACACCATTTGTTGTCAAATAGTCAGAAAATTCTGACTTAATGGAGGGTAATGAATTTTCATTATGCTTATTACGTTAAAAATATTTTTAACGTTCTTTTCCTCAGTTTTTCTCTCATCTTCTCACTCTTCTCTCTCTCAGTTCTGAGATGTTTTCTAATTTCTTTCCTTCTCTTCTCTTCTCCATGAATTCCATCCTCCTTCTCTCTCAAAAATTCTCTGCAAGTATTGAAAGAAAAAGTTATATTTGTTGGTTAAATTCAAGGATTTTAAGAAGAAATTTTCAAGGTAAGAACTTTTCTGGTAATTCTGAAAAGAATTCTCCTCTTCCAATCATCTGCAATATCTTTCTATAGGTATTGTATTTTGTCTTGAGTTTTTAATATGATGTTCATGTATGTATTATGTGATGTTTTTCTAAGTTTCATGTTATTTCGATATTTCTATGAAAAATATGAATTTTCTATCTTTTACCCTTCACAGTAAATATTGTTGTTTGGATATAATGCATGAAAATGTAATGTTTATTTAAGAGGTAAATGAATGATGTTTTTCCTGAAAGTTGTCGAGAAGGTGCATGTATAAAGTATGATGAATGTATATTTATGTTATGAATTTCTATGAGATTAGGCCAAGAAAACTGTTTTAACAATGTTATTTTTGGATTTTTGTTTTATAAAATGTTTTATATGTTTAAATGATTTTGATTAATGATGAAATATTTTTATGATGTAGTAATACATGATAATAAGATGTTTGTATGAATTTTAAAATGTATGCATTTTTAAATTATTAGAAAAATGTTTTCAAAAGATTTTCATGTTTGTAATGTATGAGATGTTTTGATGATAATATTTAAGGAAGCATGTTATAAAAAATGTTTATATGTGATGCTAATTTTATGTTGTCACAATGATGATTATGAATTATGTTTGTAATATGAGATGAATGTATATTTGAATGTATATTTGAATGTTATATGAATGGATGTTTTATGATAAGTATTAATTTTATTGTATTTTTTTTAAATGGATAAATGGCATGAACACACAAAGGAACGAGCACATCGAGACCATAGCGTCATCACCAAAAGTATATTAAGGTTAAGTAAGCTAGCATTAAGGTAAGTACATTCTCACCTGCAACATGACACGTTTTACACGGTTTGATGATATGTACACAATGATATTCATGATGATTTTATGGTTGTTTTCCTTAAAGGATTTCTTATGAAAGATTATCATGATTTAAAGTTATGCATGTATGATGATGACATGTTTTAAGTATAAATTATGTATATATGTATCACCTAATAAGTGTTGCACACCAATGTTATGAAATGATATGTTATGATGTCATATTTGGTTTGGGATTAGCTACCATTCTCCTCTCATGACGGCGCACCTACAATGATGTTCATGGTGCAACACTTGGGCCCTTAAGATAAAATGAAATAAGTTTTAATATGGTCAATGTAATGAAAGATATGTTTCTATGAAATTGTGCTTAAGGCACTTCTATGATATGATGATGATGATATGAAATGTTTTAACTTGTGAGAATTATATGTACTTACTAAGCATTAGCTTAATCAAGTTTTATGTCATATTGCAGAGAAGGGTAAGAAAATCATGGAATAGGCGGAGGACATGGGAAGGCATGTGAGCACAAAGCACAATGAATTGTAACCGGAAGAACGCCAAGAAGAATGATTTTATGTTTTAAATCAAGTTTTATATTTTGAACATATTATTTTTATGTTAAGTTTTAAGAATACTTGAACTATGGTTTTATATTTTATTTCATCATTTTAAAGAATTTTGATCTTCTACATTTTATGAAAAGTTAAATCTGTTATACAAATTAAGTTTCCTCATGGATTTTGGCTCGGTCGGCCTACCGAACATCCTTGATCGGCCTGCCGATGTCTGAAAGTTCAGCCTACCAATTACGTTTTTGGCCTGCCGAATGATGATGAGTTTTTAAGCCTGTTTTGCAAAGCCTCTGCCGGCCTGCCGGTTGAGGAACTCCAACCTGCTGATCATGTTCAGCCTACCGAACTGTGGGAGCATGTAACTATTAAATAATGTGATGTTTTTAAAAGTTATGATTTTACAACTTGGTATGTCTATTTTATTAAAATAAGTTTATGTTTAATTCAAAGCATAATTGAATAAATTATGATATGGAATAAGTTATGCAATGTTATTTAAAAAAGAATGTATGAATGGATCCTGGTTAAGTATGTTTAATTACGTTTACAATTAAAAGTATTGTATAAGTTTTGTAATTATGTTTATGTTTAAAGTTTAAACAAGTATGAATGTATGAATGTAATGATATCTGTGACGTCCGTAAGCTCAATTGGTACTCATGAAGGAAATTATTGTGGCGGCTGGCCCCACTCAAGCCCTCATGAGGTCGTAGTTCACCCCCGGCATAATTGGCTCTTATTGTGGTCCCACAGTGGCGTTACGTGCTGCCATCCCACTGTGTTGCCCCACTCATCCGTACTATCCCCTCTAGGACCCACTAGTCCCTCAGGGTTTTATTTCGCGTCCCTCATGGTTCGAACCTCAAACCTCCTTTAAGAGGTTATTATTTCCTTCATGAGTACCAGTGGGTCCTAGAGCGGACAATAACACAGTGGGATGGAGACACGTAATGCCACTGTGGGACCACAATAAGAGCCAATTATGCCAGGGTTGAACTACGACCTCATGGGGGCTTGAGTGGGGCCAGCCACCACAGTCGCAGTCCGCTATACGTTAGCTTCACGGAACCACAAACAACCTTAAATGTAAACTAAATTTATCAGTATCTAGCTTAAGATATCATATGTTGCTAAACTATATCATGGTGTCCTAGTGTACCATTTAAGTCCATAAAATCATACTGCAAGATTAAGATCTCTATTGGGGTTCAAAATAGAGAAAACGGGTGAAAAACGACAATTTTTTACAAAGTCCGGTTGGCCTGCCAGTTCCCCTGGTCCTGCCTACCGAATTGTGCAGTTTGACCTACCGGCAAATTAAGACCGGCCTGCCGAACTACTTTTAGGTTTGGCCTACAGAAGGTATAAGTTTGGCCTGCCAAACTCATGAATCTAGCCTGCCAAACTTCAAGTTTGACTTGCTGGAAAATTTTAGAATTTTCTAGAATCGGGTCTCGGCCTCCCCAAGCCCAATTCTCATTTTCAACCTGTTTTTCTCAGTTCTCATGCATAGAAAACATTCATAAATGAAAGAAAAACATAATAGAACACTTCTAAACTAATTTAAACAAGATTTAGAGAGAAAAATTCAAGAAAATCCAAAAATAGAAAAATAGAGGAAAAATGGAAAAACTTGATTCAAATCCATTTTTCATCAAACCAAGCCTAGATTCTAGATGTTTTGGGTTCCACTAACTTAGATTCAAGGTTTCTTATGCTCAAAGAAGCTCAAATTTCAAAATACAAAGTAAATAGAAAAATTGGAAAAAGTTTTGAAATTTTAAAAACTAACCTTGGATTTAAGCTTTAAATCGAGTTTATAATCATCCAAACGCGTTCCCGAGCTTCCAATCCACTGAAAACCAAAGCTTGGGCTTGATTTTGAATCAAAACTTGGAGAGAAGGAGAGCAAGAAAGAGAGGCAGTGAGAGAGAAAGAGGGAGTGAGAGAGAGAGTGTGCTGAGTGAGGGAAAGGGAGAGGGAGAGAGAGAGATTAAATAAAGAAAAAAGGTGGGTGGTTTCACTATGTGGAAACCGTGTGCCGCCCACAGTTTTGCAAAAAGAGGTATATTTGACATTTGATAAATGGTTTTATTCCAAAATTCAAAATACGAATAAAGTAATAAAAAATGATTTAAAATGAAATTGATTAGAAAATCATTACAAAATATTTAGATTAAAGTTGAATCACAATTTAGTACACTAATACACCATTTTATATACTAATAACACTTAATTAATTTTGGGGCGTTACAACTGGTCAACTGACATCACCGGTTGCCTCTCCGACATCAAAAGTTGTAAGCTTTATCAAATTCCTAATCCATATATGAAACTAATAAGAAATCTTAAATTGTTTAACCAACAAAATCTAATCAATTTTCTTTCTTTCAATTTTTTCTTCAGGCATTTTAACTCTCTTTTGTCCTTGCGTTACTTTTGGACGAATTGCTGAGATCGTAGACAAAGGATCCACATGTAAGTACTTTAACTTGTACACATACATATATAGATAGATCTTAATTAATGTTATAGCATCATTAATATATATATGCATGTATATATATTATGAATTAGCTTGTGGAGCGAGTGGGGTGCTGTACATGCTGATTGCATGCGTGACGGGATGCGCGTGCTTTTACTCGTGCTTTTACCGGTCAAAGATGAGGCGGCATTACGCTCTTGAGGAGAGTCCCTGCAGTGATTGGTGCGCCTTGTTCCAAGAGTACCGTGAGCTCCAGAACCGTCGATTCAACATGCAACTTTGTAATTATATATGTTCATTCATCATCTATATACATATATATATGATCTGTTGTTTCTTTTATCCCTGTGTCTTATTTTGTTGTAAAAAAAATTTTCGCGTTAGTTTGAAAAAAAAATAACCAACAGCAACAACAACAATAACCACCTTGCCAGAGAATGTGGGTTTGGTTTTGTTCTTGTGTCGCCTTTCCCAAAAAAAAAGAAAAAGACTCTGATTTTCTGACTTTTGATTTATGAAGACATTGTTATATCACAACAACAACAACAACAACCACCTTGCCGGAGAATGTTGGTTTGGTTTTGTTATTGTCTCGCCTTTCCCAAACAAAGAAAAAGACTCTGATTTTCTGACTTTTGATTTGTGAAGACATTGTTGTATCACAAAAAATCTCTCAGGCGCTTTTAGCTGAAGAAACTTCATTTTAGTCTTTCTTCATTTTAGCTGAAGAGATTTTGTTGGCCTGTTACGATAAGCATGTGTCATGGGTAGGGCCTGCCCAATGTGAGAGAAGGGGCTACTGCTCCTTCCGGATGTACTAGTACTTTTTTTTTATGTGGCCGAATTTAAAAATATATGTATATATAATTTGTACATAGGTTGGCATGGAAGCGCAGAGGAAAAGAATCGTGAAGCGGAAAGGGCTCTAGTTGTGGAAGGAGGCATGACTCGTTAATAGATTAGAAAAAGAGATTAAAGGCACTTTTAGTCCACCATATTATGTTTTGTAATGTACCGTATCATATTATATTGTATTGTATAATTTTCATACAAGATGATGTAAATATGATGTTCGGTGACATACTAAATTATTTAATTACATAATACTATCAAATCGTATTACATATTAATTCTTAATAAGATATATTTTTACTTGAACCCGACCGACTCCAATCTTGACCATGAACTAAGACTGAGATGGGGTGTTGGAAAAGACAGAATTTTTCAATTGGACATTTTGCAAAGATTTCTTGGAAATTTGGTTTTAAATAGATGAAATTTGAGAGGCTAAATTATGATTCTAAAAATTTAGGTGGTAAAAATATAACTTTGAAACCCTCCCAAAAATATAATTTTAGAAAGTGAGGATCAAAATGTAATTTTCTAAAAATTGAATGACCACAATATAGTTTTTGAATATATAAAATTGCAATTTGACCCCTCATTTTTTAAAAAGTTATAGTTTGACACTTCGATACTTAAACATCAAATCATGATCTCAATTTCGACTCCAAATTTCAATTCTAATCCTAACCCTTGACTCTAGTCCTGAAGCCTATCTTGAAACCTAAATCTAAATCCCTACTAGAATATTTTTCACTGTTGGCTTCCCACGATCGAAGCGGAGATGGCCAACAATCTTTGCTTAATATGAAAAAGAAGTATTTATCACACTGCATGGCACTCAAATTAGGTGGGGATCAACTTATGCCACTAATAGAAAAAAATTTTGTTGCTTTTTTGCCACATGGCAGAACAAAACTTATACTAAAAAGTCTAAAATAGCCTTAAATACTTACTTTTTCTAATTAGTTTTTTCTCGTTTCAATCATTTTCTCTCTCTTTTGCAGCTCTTTCTCTCTCCATTTCTCTCACATTCTTTCTATCTCAGTGCTTCTCTCTCTCTTCATCTCTCATTCATCCACAACACCACCATGTGTCTATTGACATTGTGCGTCAATTTGTTCTAGCCTTTTGGTTCACACCTTCTCTTTGGCGCAAGGGAGTTAGATCTCATTGCCGCCCAATCAGACGTGATGCCTCCTCCACTTTAGTTCTCCGACTGGTTGACGATAATCGTGGAGGCACAGCTTCTCACTGATCTAGTTGGGAGCATAGGAGTCTAAGCATATGAACAATAGAATGCTTTCAACAGTCTTCAAGACAAACTCACCTTCACTATTTCCAACATCTTCTTTTCTCCTCATGGCTTCAAGATCTATCTAGCACAGTGATGAAGATTACATAGTGACTTCCACGACGGCACAACGTTCCTAACTGCTCCAGCCACTTTTGTATGTAGCTTTTTATGATCTTGTTTGAAATTTTTTAAATTTTTTGGATTTATTTTAATTCATATGTTTGCATACATTGGAATCATTTTTTTGTTTTGTCCATTTTCTGTGATTTTTTAAGATTTTGGTAGTGAAGATGTCACTGGTTGTAACAATTGTTAGCGATTTTGTTTTCTTTTTTTTTTTTTTTTTTTTTGATTTGATTATTGTGATCATGGGTTTTGTGATTTTCTTTTGTGTTTCATGGTTTTATGGTGATGAAGATGGCTACAGTGTCGCCGATCTTAGCGGTTACCGGTCCAGAACTATTCAAATACTGGTCGATAACCACGATAGATGCTAGATACTGGCCGGTACCTGCGATGGTATCCACAAAAGATACCAGCCGGTAGCCTCTGTAGATACTATGTAGTAGTTAGGGTATGTTTGGAATATCAAATACAATATGATGAGGTGGCTATGGCATCCTTTGAAAATACTTTTTTTCTTTTGTAGCATAAATAAATCCATGCTTTATTTTTGTGGCATTTGTATAAAGAGCCCTATGAAAAATATACTATCAGAATATCTTTTAGTGGAATAAAAAGTTTAAAAAAATAGAGAAAGTCACTTGTTATGCCATACTTTTAAACGAAATGTTTTTAAATGCCATACTTAAAACAATGTTGTGTCATACTATCATTTATATTACATGCTTAAGTTGTGTTATACTTAAATATGCATGTCATTTATGAAAGGTAAGATTCAGAAGATGGCATTATGAAAATTCTATTTTAAAATGCGTGACAAAAATCTTTAAAAAAAATTTATCATTCCTGAAAATACCCCTTGAAATATTTGAATCACTTTTGAATGTAAGAAGTGTTTGAAGGGAATATACTTCATCGAGTATGTACATCTAAACGTAGCGTATCAAGTAGCAATAATATTTTTATTCTAAAAACAATGTTATATATTAGTGTAGTCAATATTTAAGCAATAACAATTATGAAAATTAAAATTTCTATCGAAAAAGTCTAAAAATTAAGTTAATAATTCTAGTTTTATACTTTATTTAAGTGCTCTTAAACAAAAGAACATATATATCTGATACTAGTAATACCTCATATATTTATTCAAAGAAAAAGAAAAGGGAAGAAATACTCTGCATAACACCACTATATTCTTTTCCTTTTAAGTGACAATTATTCAAAGCCAAATTAAGAGAAAACAAAAAGGAAATAGAAGAGTTCCTAAGGTTTCTATTATAGATTTATTAGAGAATACAACCAAAACAAGAGGATAAATAGACAACAAGTTAATGGATAAAAGACTAAATTATCTCTATAAATAAAAGAAAATAAATAAAAGTCTGGCACTTCTAACAACCCCCTCAAACTTAAGATGCATTGGCAGGAAACATCAAGAGTTTGCTAACCAAAAAAAATGGAAACTTAAAATAGAGTGCGACTTTGTGAATGAGTCTACAATCTGCATAGGAGAAGAGACAAAAGGTAAAGTAATGGTGCCATGCTGATAGAAATGGTGAGTGAAATGACAATCAATCTCGGTATGCTTAGTGCATTCATGGAAGACTGAGTTGCGAGTAATCTGAATAGCACTTTTATTCTCACAATGCATAGAAGTTGGGCTAGAAAGAGAAACACCTAGATCAATAAGTAACCAACATAGCCAAACTATCTCTATCGTAGTGGATGCCATGGCACAATACTCTGCTTCTATGGAAGATTGAGAAACAACAGATTGCTTTTTGCTTTTCTAGGAATTGAGATAATCACCAAGAAAAATGTAAAAACCAGTGGTAGACTTGTGATCAGTAGAATCACCACCCTAATCTAGATTTGAATATGCATGCAGCTCCAAAGATGAAGTAGAGGGAAAGAAAATACTTTAAAATTAAGTGCCTAGAAGATATCAAAGAATACAAAGTACAATTGCCCAATGAACAATAGCAGGTGAAGCAATAAACTGACTGACAATGTGAACTACATAAACAGTATTAGGTTGAGTGGTGATGAGGTAAACCAAGCTACCAACAAGTGAATGGTATAAAGTAGGATCTAATAGAGGAACACCATCAAAAGAAGAATATCAGATATTGAGCTCAAGAGGAGTATTTATTCTTCGAGTGTCAAAAAGGCGAGCTTGCTCAAAAAGTCAACTATGTACTTAGATTGAGAGAGAAGAAAATTCTAGGAGAGTAGGCTACTATTACCAGTAAGTAACACAGAGTACTCAAATCTTTCATCTCTAATTGACGAGCTAATTTCAATTTCAACACTACAATCCCATCAACATCGTCGCCAGTAATTATCATGTCATCAACATGTAAAGAAAACAAAATAGACTAACAGAAGTATATCTAACAAATAGAGTGGAATCACGTGGGCTGTTTGAGTCCATAAAGAGCCTTTTTTGGTGTGTAAACTTCACTAGGATTATGAAAGACACCTGGTGGGGGCACCATGCAAACTTATTCTTAACGATCACGATTCAAGAAAGCATTTTTAACATTTATTTGAGAAATATGCCACTAACAAACATATGCAACTACAATAAGAATATGAAAAGTAGTCATTTTTGCAATAGGAGTAAAAGTTTCCTCATTATCCATACCATACTGTCGAAAAAATACCTCAAAAACCAAGCCAGATTTGTATTGCTTAACTAACCCATCTAACTTGGTTTTGATTTTATACACCCAACAAGATCCAATTGCACTTTTTCCTAAAGGAAGAGGAACAAGGTCCCAAGTGCTCCTCTTATGCAAAGTGGAAAGTTCTTGTAACGCCCCTTTATGGGCATCATAATAATCGTTACTTTCATCCTTATTATCATTATTTATAAGATAAACCATTTAAATTTAAACACAATTTGATAAACATATCCCAAGATCCATGCATACAATTTTTTTTTAAATATTCCAAATATTTCAAATCCATTTTTTTATAGTTTATCAATGCCAAATTAACAAACCATAATTCAAATAAAATTTCAAAACAAACTTTAAAATCTGTTTGAATAGTTTGGTAGAACAAACTTTTGCAAAATCAAAATAAATGTAAAACAAGTCCTTTTACTTAATAGTGCAAAACTTTAAGCATTCAAAGAAATAAAAAACATAGTTCAAAAAAAAATTATTCTTTCTTGGCGTTCTTCCGTTTCCAATCCATCGTTCATAGCCCACACGCCCATCCTCACCCTCCACCTATTCCATGGTCCTCTTACCTTTATTTGCAACATGATTATAAACTAAGTAAGCAAAAGCTTAATAAATACACTTTCCTATCTCACAACATAAAACATTTTATGAACATCTTTATGAAACGTCATAATCATAATCATCATTGATATAATAGTGTACTTGGCACAGTTTTATATAGAACATATCTTTCATTATCATTATCCATATTAAAAACTTCATTCATTTTATCTTTGGGGCCCAAGTGTTGCACCATAAACATCATCCTCGTAGGCACACTGTCATGAGAGGAGAGGGGTAGCTAATCCCAAACCAAACAAGACATATCAACCTTTGGGACATCATAAACATAAACATAAGCATAGGGTGTCCAACACTTAATTAAGTGATACATATATATAGCTATACTTTTAACATATCTCATCATTAAAACATTCATTAAATTTTCTAGTTGCAACAAGAGTTTTCATGAGAAAACAACATGTACAATAAACTTAAAAATTATTGTAAAACATATTTTCAAAACCTTTTCATAAACTTTTATCGTGTTACAGGTGAAAATGTACTTACTTGTCTTGCTTGTTTACTAAACCTTAACTTGGGGACGTTGCTGTGGTTCTCGGGGTCTCGCCTTTTGGAGTGTTCATGCCAAGCATTCATATTGACCATAAGTCATTAGCAATACTATAAGTAATATATAAACATCACATACTATTATTAAACATCACCTTATCATGTAATATTATCAAGAAGCACAAAATCACAATTTATAAACCTAGGGCATAATTCCCAAAAGTAGGCAGAATGACCTTTATTCACCTAAAAATTCAGAATAATTTTAACTTAACTCCAAATTAGTCAAAACCAGTGGCATTAGAAACTAGACTCAAAAAAACAAAGAATTTGATATGTTACATGCAAATTTTGACAAAAATTTACATAGAGAAAAAGTTCTCAAAACTCAGTCTAAATTTTGGATCTGTGTAGAATTATACAGCTTTTAGGGTTAACTTCAAAAAATCATAACTATTTACAGAAAACTCCGATTCAAGTGATTCAAAAGCCAAAAGAAAGCCTAAGATGCTAGTATTTGAAAAAATATAAGAAAAATATAAACAGTGCAATACAGAATCCAAAATTAGTAAAACCTGATGGCTGTTAGGTGTTCGTATGA
Source organism: Artocarpus heterophyllus (assembly GCA_025403435.1). Taxonomy (NCBI): domain Eukaryota; kingdom Viridiplantae; phylum Streptophyta; class Magnoliopsida; order Rosales; family Moraceae; genus Artocarpus; species Artocarpus heterophyllus. The sequence continues at coordinate 8,535,233 of CM046339.1, forward strand.
AAAGTAGGCTTAAGGCATTAAAAAAATTCAATACCAATTCATAACCTAATAAAACCTCAATTAAAATTGTAAACACATAATTAACATGATACTAATTGATAATAAAATATATCCATAAAGATCTACATAACAAAAATATGAAAATATATGATATCTCTAATCTAGGGTTTAATGAGAAGTTAATCAAAACAACCAAATCCTCAACTCTTTTCAATCACCAATTGACATGAAATACATACAATAAAAAAATTTATGTAATGATAGTAATAATTCTAATACTATCATAATACACCAAAACTATAACATATCCAAAAATTAGCTTCAAACAAATTTTCAACAATTCAAAACATGCATTAGAATTCAGAGACCAAATAAACTCTAATTACCTAAAGCAGTGAGCAACACACGGTCACAAAATTCCAATAATTAAAATATAATTACTTTAACCCTAAAATTTTTATGACAACCTAATAACATATATATACAGTACCACAAAAAGTCTCATTAGCAAATAAATTTATTTAGCTATAAAAATAGGTCACAAATTCAAGAAGTACCGAATTCACTAAATAGACAACCATAAAAACCTATCTTAAAAAAATTCAAGAAATCATAAAATATTCATCAAATAACCATGAAATTTTCCAGATCATAACTTAACATATGCATCAATATCTATATAAAATTTTGTTCAAATCAAACGTCGTTTGCCCCTTAAACATGGACTATACTTTTGTGCAAAATACCGATCAACAACAATTTGGTCATGAGTTACAGAGAATGAAAATTTAATATCTCAGCATGCAAAATTCCAAATAACGTGAAATTTTGAGGAATATCAAATAACACATACATAAACATCATACTAAAATTTCAAAGCAAACGGAATTTCGTAGACAAAGTTATGGGGGTTCGATTACAAGGGAAACAAAATTTCTATAATAGTCTAGAATGAGTTTCTTACCTCCAAAATGATTTTTCTCAATTTTCTTGAATTTATCTAAGCGAAAACCCAATATTTCATTCAATTGTTTACGGAAAAATAAGAGAGAGAAGGGAAAAAAATGTGGAGAAGAAAGAGATAGTGTCTAAGAAAATTTTAGAGAGAGAATTTTCTTTGGCTAGAAATTTAGAGAATGAAGACTTTGGTGGCTTAGAGGTATATTTATAGGTTTATAAGAGAGAAGGGATTAGATAAGTGTAGAAAACCCTAATCCTAATCTAATTCAATTTTCCCTTTTTTCTCCTTTTCTTTTTTTTTCTCTTCTTTTCTTTTCTTTTCTTTTCTTTTTTTTTCCTTTTTACACGACAATTGCCATTTACTCATATAACATAATATATATATATATATATATATAATATAATACAATATAATATAATATAAGATATAATATAATTTAAACGTTAAGGTTATATGTATAGTATATTATATTATAAATATATTAAAATAAAATATAATATAATATAATATAATTTTATACACGACAATAATATTTACTCTATTACCCAAAAATATTAATATACATATAATTATCATGACATCATTAATGTTATAAAAATAAGAAAATATGCAACAACATTCATGTCATCATCAAGAATTTAACTTTAGGCATACATAACCCTACAACATTATAAAGATTATGAATTTAGAACAAGTTGAAACTCTAAAAAAAAACAATAAATACTTCTAAGCATAACATCACTTTTGACATGAACATCCCGAGCACATCGATCCCACGAGGCCGTCACCTGCGACATTACTAAATAAAAAGTTAATTTACTTAACATAAATAATAGTAGCACTAAAATATCTCACTCTAATGTTAAATTAACATAAGTGTCCGTAGAAGAAAACGACGGGCGTTACAACTCTCCCTACCTTATAAGAGTTTTGTCCTCAAAACTTAAAATAATTACAGATACTTGGCCCTCATATCATCCTCACATTCCCTCGTAGCTTCTTCTACCTGGTGATTTTGCCACAAAACTTTGACCAAGGGAATTTCTTTATTCCTTAAGATTTTAGTTTTTCGATCTAAAATTTTGACCGGCTTCTCTTCATAGCTAAGATCTTCTCTTATCTCAATCACCTGTGGTTTGATCATGTGCATAGGGTCCGGGACATACTTTTTAAGTAGCGAGACATGAAATACATCATGGATAGATGACATCTCAGATGGCAAACTCAACTGATAAGCCACCTTCCCTATCCGCTTCATAATTTCATAGGGTCCGACAAACCTCGGGCTCAGCTTGCCTTTCTTCCCAAACCTTATGACTCCCTTCATTGGTTCAATTTTAAGACCATAAAATCGCCTATAGCGAATTCCATGGGCCTTCTCCTTTTATCGGCATAACTCTTCTTCGACTTTGAGCAGTCTCGATTCTTTTACGTATTAACTTTACCATCTCTGACGTCTCGTTGACAAAATCTGTCCTTTTGTTGTTATGGCTTTCCATCATCTTCTTTTCTCCAGCTTCATGCCAACATATAGGCGATCTACACTTTCGCCCATATAAAGCCTCATAAGGTGCCATTCCAATTGTTGCCTAATAGCTATTATTATAAGCAAATTCTACTTCGGTAACATCTTACACCAACTTGTCTTGCAATCTAGGGTATAGGCACGGAGCATATCCTCTAAAATCAAATTCATTCTCCCCGTTTAGCCATCAGTCTGAGGGTAAAAAGCTGTGCTAAAGTGCAACTTAGTACCCATCGTGGTCTGCATGCTTTTCCAAAAATTGAAAGTGAACCTACCGTCATGATCAGAGATGATAGACTTAAGAATTCCATGAAGCCTCACCATCTCCTGGACATAAAGTTCCACTAATCGCTCCAGAGAGTATCTAATCTTAATGGGGATGAAGTATGCCATCTTTTTCAATCTATCAATAACAACCTAAATGGCATCATATCCATTCGTAGTTCTTGGCAAACCTATGACAAAATCCTTTGCAATCTCCTCCCACTTCCACTCAGGTATCTGAATTGACAGCAAATCGCCACCAAGTCTTTGGTGTTCAGCTTTAACTTGTTGACAAGTCAAACATTTCTTTACACACTTAGCAACATCATGCTTCATTCTGAACCACCAATAGCAGTCCCTTAAATCATTGTACATCTTTGTTGCACCTGGATGGATTGAATAAGGAGTATTATGGATTTTAGCTAAGATCCTTTCCCATAAACCATCAACATTAGGAACACATAAGCGGTTCTTAAGATATAGAGTTCCATCATTAGCAACTCAAAACTCCTCATATCTTCCTTCCTAGATTTCTCGCTTGATCCTTTCTAGACTTGTATCTTTATCTTGTTTGCCTCGAATCTCATCAAATAATGATGGAGCAAGAGTCAACGTTGAAAGCTGTCCTGATATAAGTTCCAAACCAAAGTCTAGAATTTCTTTCCTTAAAGGCTGGGACATCACTTGCAATGACATCAGTGCTACAACAGTCTTCCTACTTAGAGCATCAGCCAACTGATTCGCCTTTCTTGGATGATAGAAGATTTCACAATCATAATCTTTCACTAGTTCCAAACATCTTTGCTGCCTCATGTTCAGGTCCTTCTTAGTGAAAATGTACTTTAAACTTTGATGGTCAGTGTAGATCTTACATTGAACTTTGTATAAGTAATGTCCCTAAATCTTCAATGCAAAAACTACAGCCGCCAACTTGAGGTCATGAGTAGGGTAATTCTTCTCGTAATCCTTCAGTTGTCTTGAGGCATAAGCAATCACTCTATCATTCTACATCAACAATGCACCTAGGCCTATTTTAGAAGCATCACTATAAATGACAAATCCTTCACTCCCTTCTGGAATAGCCAAAACTGGTGTTGTAGTCAACCTTTTCCTTAATTCTTGGAAGCTCTTTTCACACTCATCAGTCTATTCAAACTTCTTCCACTTGAGAGTTAGATTTGTGAGAGGTGATGCTATCTTGGAGAAATCCTCCACAAACTTCTGATAATAACCAGCTAATCCCAAGAATCTTCTTATCTCACTTGCATTCTTAGGTTACTTCCAGTTTAGAATAGCCTTAACCTTAGCAAGATCCACCATTATTCCATCCTTTGATACAACATGCCCCAAGAAAGACACAAAGTCGAGCCAGAACTCACACTTAGAGAACTTTGCGTATAACTTATGTCTCTTTATAGTCTCTAGCACAATCCTTAGGTGCTCAACATGCTCTTCTCAACTCTTTGAATAAACAAGAATATCATCGATAAACACTATGAAAAATTTATCAAGGTAATCCTTAAACACCCAATTCATCAGGTCCATAAAAGCTGCAAGTGCATTCGTTAGACCAAAAGGCATAACCATGAATTCATAGTGACCATACCTTGATCTAAAGGCTATCTTAGGGATGTCTCCTTCTTTTATCTTCAATTGATGATATCCCGACCACAAATCAATCTTTAAGAACACAGTTGTACCCTTAAGTTGATCAAACAACTCATCAATTTCAGGCAACAGGTACTTGTTCTTGATTGTCACCTTATTCAGCTCTCTATAGTTGATGCAGAGCCTCATAGAACCATCCTTCTTCTTCACAAACAAAATTGGTGCTCCCCATGGTGAGTGACTAGGTTGGATGAAACCCTTATCAAGAAGTTCCTTTAGTTGGGAGTGTGACTCTTTCAATTTAGCTGGAGCCATTCTATACGGTGCCTTGGAAATCGGATCTGTACTAGGAGCAAGCTCTATCTCAAATTTGATTTCTCTATCTAGAGGTAAGCTTGGCAGGTCTTTTGGAAATACCTCTGGAAATTCTTGAACTACTAAAACATTTTCAATCTTGTCTTTTCTTCTTTGTTTTTATCTACAATGTTCACCAAATAACCTACACAGCCACTTGCTAACAACTTTCTTGCCTTTAAAGCTGACAAAAACATGTTTGGCTTCTTTCTTGACTCACCTACACACACGAATCTTTCTTCACCTTCCGGATGGAAAATCTCTTTTCATCTTCATCACTCGATAGAAGCATTATACTTACTCAAGAAGTCCATCCCAAGAATCATATCATAGTCACACATATCGATTATAATAAGATCGACAAAAAGTTCTCTTTCAAAAATACATAAAGGAACTTTACGCAAATAATACATAGACATAATCACTTCCCCAAAGGGTAGTGTCGTAGTGAACCCCTATCTCATAGGCTCTTGATGTTCTTCTAACTTCTTAGCAAATGAAGAGGATATAAATGAATGCGTAGCACCCGTGTCAAAAAGAGCATGTGCATTAAAAGAAAGTATTGAGATCTGACCTGTGACAACATTGGAGGTTTCATTCGCCACTTGTACCTTTGTCATTGCATAAATCCAAGCATTGGTAAGTGAAGCTTCAAGTCTTCCCTAGCTTATGAGTGGTCCCTCCAATGTAGCTTGCATATGGTGAAGTTTAGCATAAGGGGCTCTTTGCTGACCTTGAGTATTGAACTATGTAGGGTAGTTCCTAGAAAAATGACCCTCACGTCTGCAAATGAAACATTGGTTTGTTCCATGATGGCATTCACTTGGATGCTTCTTTCCACAATTGGCACATGGTTGCATCTGCCTATTTTGTTGTTGTACTGCCCACTATTTTGCTTCTTATTACCTTGGCCTTGTTGGTTTTGAAAGTTACTCTTCCTCTTATGGTTACTCTAGTTCTAGCTGTCGTTGTTGTTGTTTTTGCCCTAAGGTCGATTCTGGAAGTTTGCATTGTTCATTGGTTGACCTGATTGAGGCTGGTTTCTTCTTAGTTTTGACAGGTGGAATTCAGCTCATTGCGCTCTTAAGACAACTTGTTTCTGGTTTGTTGGTGGACTGGCCCTATCAACAATTGTTGCAATCTCTGGCCTGAGGAATCTGATCAATCTTCTAACCCTGTCACTATCATCACTAACCATTGCTGGGCAAAGTCCTGCCAACTGGTCGAATTTAGCCACCACATTGATAACTGACATGTCTCCTTGCGTAGGTTCTCGAACTCATTGTAATGCTTCCAAGTAATGTTCATGTGGAAGAACTTTGTGTTGAATTCATGAATGAAATCAGGCCATGTCATCTTGTCTATGTTCTTGGTTTGTTCGATTCCATCCCACTAGATTCTGGCCTCCATGGTGAGGCAGTACGAAGCACATAGGACTTTCTCATTATCAGTGAAGCCCATAAGCTTTAGAGTGGCTTCAATTATCTTCAGCCATCCTTGAGCGACCAAAGGACCCTTAGAACCTTCAAAGTCTACCGGCTTAACCCTCTTCCATCTGACTAATAATGGTTCTTCATAGTTAGGCCTTAGTTCTAGAACAAGAGCTAGGACTTCTTCTCTTCGAGGTTGAGGAGGAGGAGGAGGAGGTGGCATGTCATTACCTAGCCTTTCACCACCTTGACCATTAGCTCTTAGTTCCTCAATCACTCTTCTTTGCTCTTTGAGTTGCCTTTGCAGTTCGACAATCATCGTCATCAGTCTTTCATTGGATTGAGCATGAGTCTGAATTCTTCTACGGTTGTTCATCTAAAAGAATTAGGAGCTTAGGGACAATCTTTCAATTTATAAGATAGCATTTCACTACTAAATTATGTACTAGGGCATTCATCACCATATGTATGAATCTTACACTTATCGTTAAACTTACATCAACATTAAATTAGCTAAAACATACTTACTTGAAGGACTTGAACTGACATGTGGTGATGTGTAGTAGAAACAAAAACTCGCTCTGATACCATAACCAGGTGAGAATGTACTTACTTGTCTTGCTTGCTTACTGAACCTTAATTTGGGTGACGTTGTTACGGTTCTCAAGGTCTCGCCTTTTGGAGTTTTCATGTCAAGCATTCATATTGACCAAAAGTCACTAGCAATACTACAAGCAATATATAAACATCTCGTACTATTATTAAACATCACCTTATCATGTAATAATATCAAGAAGCACAAAATCACAATTTATGAACTTAGGGCATAATTTCCAAAAGTAGGCAAAATGACCTTTATTCACTTAAAAATTCATAATAATTTTATCGTGACTCTAAATCAGTCAAACCAATGGAATTAGAAACTAGACTCAAAAACAAAGAATTTGATATATTATACGCATATTTTGACAGAAATTTACATAGAGAAAAAGTTCTTGAAAGTCAGTCTAAATTTTGGATCAGTGTAGAACTGTATAGCTTTTAGGGTCAATTTCAAAAATTGTAACTATTTATAGAAAACTGATATTCAAGTGATTCAAAAGCCAAAAGAAAGCTAAGATGTCTAGTATTTGAGAAAAATATAATAAAAATATACACAGTGCAATACAAAATCAAAAATTACTAAAACATGATGGCTATCAGGTGTTTGTATGAAAAGTAGGCTTAAGGCATCAAAAAAATTCAATACCAATTCATAACCCAATAAAACCTCAATTAGAATTGTAAACACATAATTAACATGATACCAATTGATAATAAAATATATCCATAAAGATCTACATAACAAAAATATAAAAATATGTCATATCTCCAATCTAGGGTTTAATGAGAAGTTAATCAAAACAACCAAATCATCAATTCTTTTCAATCACCAATTGACATGAAATACATACAATAAAAGAATCCATGTAATGATAGTAATAATTCTAATACTAACATAATACACCAAACCTATAACACATTCAAAAATTAGCTTCAAACGAATTTTCAACAATTCAAAACATGCATTAGAATTCAGAGACCAAACAAACTCTAATTACCTAAAGTAGTGACCAACACATGATCACAAAATTCTAATAATTAAAATAAAATTACTTTAACCCTAAAATTTTTATGACAACCTAATAACATATATATACAATACGGCAAAAAGTCTCATTAGCTAATAAATTTATTTAGCTATAAAAATAGGTCACAAAAACAAGAAGTACCGAATTCACTGAATAAACATCCATAAAAACCTATCTTAAAGAAAATTCAAGAACTCATAAAATATTCATCAAATAACCACAAAATTTTCTATATCACAACTTAACATATGCATGAATATCTCTATAAAATTTCGTTCAAATAAAAGGTCGTTTGCCCCTTAAACATGGACTATACTTTTGTGCAAAATACCGATCAGCAACAGTTTGGTCATGAGTGGCAGAGAATGAAAATTTAATATCTCAGCATTGAAAATTCCAAATAATGTGAAATTTTGAGGAATAACACATAACACATACATAAACATCATACTAAAATTTCAGAGCAAATGGAAATTAGTAGAAAAATTTATGGGGGTTGGATTACAGAGGAAACAAAATTTCTGTAATCTTACCTCCAAAATGATTTTTCTCAATTCTCTTGAATTTATCTAAGTAAAATCACGATATTTCATTCAATTGTTTGTAGTAAAATAAGGGAGAGAAGGGAAGAAAACATAGAGGAGAAAGAGAGAGTGTCTAAGAAAATTTTAGAGAGAGAGAGAGAAATTTCTTTGGCTAGAAATTTAGAAAATAAAGACCTTGATGGCTTAGAGGTACATTTAAAGGTTTATAAGAGAGAAGGGATTAGACAAATGTAGAAAACCCTAATCCTAATCTAATTCAATTTCCCCTTTTTTTTTCCTTCTTTTTTTTTTCTCTTCTTTTCTTTTCTTTTCTTTTTTTTTTCCCTTTTTACACAGCAATTGTTGTTTACTCATATAACATAATATATATATATAATATAATATAATAAAAGATAAAATATAATATAAACGTTAAGGTTATATGTAATATAATATAATATATTATATTATAAATATATTAAAATGTAATATAATTTTATACATGACAATAATATTTACTCTATGACCCAAAAATATTAACACACATACAATTATCATGACATCATTAATGTTATAAAAATAAGAAAATATGCAACAACATTCATGTCATCATCAAGAATTTAACTTTAGGCATACATAACCCTAGAGAATTATAAAGATTATAAATTTAGAGCAAGTTGAAACTCCCAAAAAAAAAAAACAATAAATATTTTTAAACTTATCATCACTTTTGACATGAACATCCCGAATATATCGATCCCACAAGGCTGTCACCTGTGATATTACTAAATAAAAAGTTAATTTACTTAACATAAATAATAATAGCACTAAAATATCTCATTCTAACATTAAATTAACATAAGTGTCCATAGAAGAAAATGACAGGTGTTAGAGTTCTATAGTCATTGCCTACTGCCAAAGAGGACAAAAGCATCCTCTCTATAGGAAGAACACTTAGAAAGATGACGAATAGTGGTCAAAAAGGAAGCAAAAGAAGTGGAATAAGTGGAGTAAGCAAAATCAAGTAACTAAGTAGACTTACGAATGTGCTAAGGATAAAGAGGAGGAGGATCTGCTATTGCAAAAGGATCTTGGGCAATAGTTGTAATGCCCGCCTATTTCATGTAACGAACCACGTTAAGTTAGTAACGTTAATAAGGAATGTTATTAATAATAACGTTATATGATATGATATGTGATGTGCATGTTACTAACTTTTTATGACAAGTTTTGTGACAGGTGACGACCGCATGGGATCGTTGTGCTCTAGTGTTCATGTGAAATTTTAAGCATATGTTTATTTATGATGCAATGATGTATGAATGTTTTATGTTATGGCATTTTAAGCTCGGCCGAACTTCTTGCCCGAGAACGGCAGGCCGAGGAACCTCACTAGCAGGCTGAACTTGCTGGAACCGGCAGGCCGAAGGGGAAAACCGGCAGGCCGAACATGGCTGACGAGCAGTCAGCAGAAATCTCTCCAAAATTATGGCTGAGTTAGTTACGTTAATTGGGTGATTTAATGTGATTAATTGGCATTATAATGGAATGTTTTATCAGTTAAGGAAATAAAAGGGGTTTGACTTGCATGATTTATGTCAATTTATATGGTTTCTAATTTAAATAGGGCAAAACATGGTAAGTATTGAGTGGGAGATTGGACTTTCCTTCTTTCTCTCTTTCCTTCCACGCCAACAGCCCTTAACAGTCAAAAAAAAAATCTGAATTAATGAAGGGAATTGAATTCCCATCAATTATGTTTAATACGTTAAAAATTTTTAACGTTTCCTTTTTCATTATTTTCTCTCCTTCTCACATTTTCCTCTCAGAAAAATTTCTGAGACAATCTTTCATTTCTCTTTCTCTTCTCTTCTCCACGAGTTCTTCCTCTCTCTCTCTCTCACTAAAATTTTCTGAGTACATTGAAAGAAAAATCTTATTTCATTGGTTAATTCAAGGATTTTGAGAAGAAACTGCAAGGTATGTATTCGGTTTTCTCTGGTATTTTTGAAAAGAAATTCTTCTCCTCGTTTCGTCTACAATATCTTTCTTGAGGTATTGTGTTTTGTCTCGAAATTCTAAATGTGATGTTATGCATATATGTTATGTGGTGCTTTCTAATTTCATGTCATATGAATGTTTTATGAAAATATGATATTTCTATCTTCTACCCTCACAGTAATATGTTACTGTGTAATTTTGAAAGTATGAAAAATGTAATGATTATTCAAGGGGTAAAAATGATGTTTTCATGAAAAATTGTTATAATATACATATGTAGGAGTATGATAGATGAATGTGTTTTATTTATATGTGATGAAATGTTATGTATGTTTAAAAGATTTTATGATAATAAATAATTTCATGCATGATAATATGATGCTTGTATGAAGTTTAAATTAAAATATAAATATATTAATTGTTCAAAAATGTTTTATTTAAAAGATAATTATATTCAAAATGTATGGTTTGTTTTATATGCTTAAGGTAATTTTTATGATTTAAGAAAAATCATAATAACATGTTTATGTGATGACGATTTTATGGTTATGAATTATGTTTATAATATGAGATGAGTGTATGGATAGTTCATGATAAGTATTGATTTTTTTTGTTGCATCTTTAAATGATAAATGGCATGAACACTCAAGGAAGCGAGCACATCGAGACCGCGGCGTCGTCACCAAGTGCATTTTTAAGGTTAAGTAAGCTATCGTTAAGGTAAGTACATTCTCACCTACAACATGACACCTTTTCAAGGTTGGATGATATATTTACAAGGATACTCATGATGATTTTATGATGATTTTTCCTTAAAAGATTTCTTATGAAAGATTTTCATGATTTTTAAAGATATGCATGTATAATGATGACAAGTTTCAAAGTATGAAAAGTATGTATATATGTATCACCTAATAAGTGTTGCACACCCAATGTTATGAAATGTTATGTTATGATGTCATGTTTGGTTTGGGATTAGCTACCCTTCTCCTCTCATGACGGCGCGCCTATGATGATGTTTATGGTGCAACACTTGGGCCCTTAAGATAAAATGGATTAAGTTTTAAAATGGTTAATGCTACGAAAGATATGTTCTATGAAATTGTGCTTATGGCACTTTTATGATACGATGACAATGATGATGATGATGCTGACATTTATAAAATGTTTAAAATTGTGAGAATATATGTACTTACTAAGCTCTAGCTTAATCATGTTTTATATGTCATGTTGCAGATAAGGGTAAGAGAATCATGGACTAGGTGGAGGACATGGGAAGGCGTGTGAGCAACATGAACAATGAATTGTAACCGGAAGCACGCCAAGAAAATGATTTTATGATTTAATCAAGTTTTATATATATATTTTTTTTTGAACATGTTTTTGTGTTAAGTTTTTAAGAACACTTATATTATGGTTTTATAAGTTATTTTCTTATGAATTATGAACTTCCGCTATATTTTACGTAAAGTTTGTATGTTTAAAATTAAGTTTTCCAAAGGAATTTGGTCTCGGACGGCCTGCCAAACTCTATGGCCAGCCTGCCGAAGACCAGAAGTTTGGCCTGCCGATCTAATTTTTCGGCCTGCCAAACATGGATGAATTTTTAATCCGAGTTGCAAAGCCTCTGCTGGCCTGCCGGTTGAGGGAATTTCGGCCTGCCGATGATGTTCGGTCTGCCGAAGTCCTAAGTTCGGCTTGCCGAACTATGGGAACAAATGGATTTCTAATGATGTGATGATCAAAGAGTTTTAATGTGATATTTTTATAAGTCCTGATTTTACAAATTGACAAACCTATATTATTATATAAGTCCATGATTGATTTAGAGTATAAATGAATAAATTATGATAAGGAATAATTTAAACAATGTTTTTTGAAACAAAGTTAAGTTTTAAAAAAAAAACGTATGAATGGATCTTGGTAACGTAAGTTTAAGCACTTTTAAAATCCATAGTAATGATTAAGTTTGATATTATTTATAATTTTAAAGTTTATGCATGTACGAATGTAAATATGTAACGATATCTGTGACGTCCGAATTAAGGGGCGTTACAGGCTTTGGTATCAGAGCAAATCTTCCAATTACAATTCATATCGCCACATGTCAATCGAAGTCCTCCAAGCAAGTATGATATTAAGTTAGATGTATTGATGCAAGTATGATGATAGGATTAAGGTTTGATTTATTAATGATTAATAACATAGTAGTGAAAACCTGTCTCATAAATGGAAGATTATTTCTAAGTCCTAATTATTTTAGGAAATTATGATGGACGGCCACAGAGGAATGCAGACCCACACCCAAACTAAAGAGAGACTTATGACGATAATCGTTGAACTGCAAAGGCAGTTGGAGGATCAAAGAAGGGAGATTGCTGCATTAAGGGCCAATGGCCAGAATGGTGAACCACGAGGCAATGATGTGCCTCCTCCTCCTTCGCAGCCACAAGCCCAAGTAAATGAAGTCCTAGCTCCTGCTGCTGAACCAAGAGCGGCTTATCAGGAACCTCTTCTGGTCAGATGGAAGAGAGTCAAGCCAGCTGACTTTGAGGGTTCAAAGGACCCGTTGATCTCACAAGGATGGTTAAAGACAATTGAGGCCACCTTATGACTCATGGATTTCACGGACAATGAAAAGGTCCTCTATGCCTCGTACTTCCTCACTATGGAGGCCAGAATTTGGTGGGATGGCATCGAACAGAGTAGAAATGTTAAAGAGATGTCATGGGCTGAGTTTGTTCAAGAGTTCAACACAAAGTTCTTCCACATGAATGTTACAAGGAAGCATTATGAGGAGTTTGAAAGACTACGCCAGGGGGATATGATAGTCACTGATGTGGTGACAAAATTCGAACAGCTTGCTCGTCTATGCCCAGGGATGGTTATGAACGAAGGTGACAGGGTCAGAAGGTTGATCAGGGCCCTTAGACTGGACATTGCTGTAATTGTTGATGGGGTAAGTCCACCAAGGACTCAAGAATAGGTTGTTATGAGAGCCCAAAGTGCTGAGTTCCATCTGTCAAAATTAAGAAGGAACCAGCCTCAGCCCAACCAGCAGGCCAACAATGTTGACAACCAGAACTGGCCTCTCCACAGGAACAACAACAACAGTGGCAACAACAACAACCAGAACTGGAGAAACAATAAGAGGAAGGGTAATCCTCAACAACAGTAGGCCCAAGACAACAAAAGGTACAATGATGGTCAACGCAACAACAATGACAGGCGATTCCAACCATGTGCCAAATGTGGAAAGAAACATCCAGGGGAATGCTTATTGGGGACCAACCAATGTTTTATATGTGGGCGTGAAGACCATTTCGTTAAGAACTACCCTAAACTGATGAATGCTAATGTCCCGCAGAGACCTCCTCCTTAAGCCCAGCTGCATCAGATGCAAGCCTCCCTTGAAGGGCCACTAATTAGTCAAGGGAGACTTGAAGCCCCACCGAGAAACGCCTGAATCTACGCCATGACAAAAGAACAAGTGGCTGCTGAAGCCTCCAATGTGGTGACAGGTCAGATAACAAGCTTATGTAATGATGTTTATGTTCTTTTTGATACGGGTGCCACGCATTCTTTTGTATCTATGTCACATGCTAAGAAGTTAGGGGTTCGTTTAGAGCCTATGAGACAGGGATTTACTACGACACTACCCTCTGGGGAAGTGATATTGTCCACGCACTGTTTACGTAAAGTACCCCTATGGATTTCTGATAGGAAACTTTTCGTCGACCTCATTGTGATCGACATGCATGACTATGACTTGATTCTTGGGATGGATTTCCTAAGTAAGTATAATGCCGCAATCGAATACTGAAAACGAAAGGTGATCTTCCATCTTGAAGGTGATCAGAAATTCGTTTATGTTGGCGAGACCAGGAAGAAACCCCACATGTTTCTATCGGCAATGAAAGCAAGGAAGCTTTTGGCAAGTGGCTGCATGGGTTATCTGGCGAACGTTGTAGACAAAAGCCAAGAAGGAAAGACAAGAATGGAAGATGTTCATGTTGTTCATGAATATGAAGATGTGTTTCCTGACGATCTAACGAGTCTACCGCTAGAAAGAGAAGTTGAATTCAAGATTGAGCTCGCTCCAGGTACCAAACCAATCTCTAAAGCGCCTTACAGAATGGCCTCAGCAGAATTAAAGGAGCTTCACATGCAATTAAAGGAGCTACTTGACAAAGGATTTATCAGGCCAAGTCACTCACCGTGGGGTGCTCCAGTCTTGTTTGTGAAAAAGAAGGATGGCACTATGAGACTCTACATCGACTACAGAGAACTGAACAAGGTGACAATCAAGAACAAGTATCCGTTGCCTCGAATTGATGATTTATTTGATCAGCTCAAGGGTGCATCGGTGTTCTCTAAGATTGATCTACGATCAGGGTATCACCAGTTGAAGATTAAAGAAGGAGATATCCCCAAGATAGCTTTCAGGTCGAGGTATGGTCACCATGATTTTGTGGTTATTCCTTTCAGTTTGAAGAATGCACCTGCTGCCTTTATGGATTTGATGAACAGGGTATTCAAGGATTTCCTCGATAAATTTGTTGTTGTGTTTATCGATGATATTCTTGTCTACTCTAAGAATCAAGAGGAACATGAGGAACGTTTAAGGATTGTGCTAGGGACATTAAGACGACACCAGCTATATGGTAAGTTCTCTAAATGCGAGTTTTGGCTTGATAAAGTGTCATTTCTGGGGCATGTTATTTCAAAGGATGGGGTTATGGTGGACCCTGCTAAAGTAGAAGCTGTACTCAACTGGAAGCAACCGATGAATGCAAGTGAAATAAGGAGCTTCTTGGGTCTAGCAGGTTACTATCAGAGATTTGTAGAAGATTTATCCAAGATAGCAGCTCCACTCACAAACTTGACTCGCAAAGGAAAGAAGTATGAATGGATGCATGCATGCGAAAAGAGTTTTCAAGAACTGAAGAAAAGATTAATGACAGCTCCAGTGTTGGCA
Organism: Artocarpus heterophyllus; assembly: GCA_025403435.1. Classification (NCBI taxonomy): domain Eukaryota; kingdom Viridiplantae; phylum Streptophyta; class Magnoliopsida; order Rosales; family Moraceae; genus Artocarpus; species Artocarpus heterophyllus. The sequence continues at coordinate 8,550,509 of CM046339.1, forward strand.
ATTCCTGAGGGAAATGATGGGTTCGTAATCTACAGTGATGCATCCAAGATGGGCCTAGGAGCTGTGCTGATGCAGAATGAAAAGGTGATTGCTTATGCTTCAAGACAACTGAAAGACTACGAAAAGAACTATCCTACTCATGATCTCGAGTTAGCAGCAGTTGTTTTTGCGTTGAAGATATAGAGACACTATTTATATGGGGTCCAATGCAAGATCTTCACTGATCATCAAAGTCTGAAGTACTTCTTCACGCAAAGAGACCTGAACATGAGGCAACGAAGATGGCTAGAGCTGGTGAAGGATTATGATTCTGAAATCCTTTACCATCCTGGTAAAGCTAACCGAGTAGCTGATGCTTTAAGTAGGAAATCAGTTGCCACGTTGATGTCGATGCAAGCAATGTCTCCACCTTTAAGGAAGGAAATTCTAGACTTCGGTTTAGAACTTGTAGCAGACCAGCTATCAGCACTCTCTCTTGCTCCGACGATGTATGATGAAATTCAGAGTAAGCAAGATGACGACGTAAGCCTTGTAAGAATCAAGCAAGAAATGAAAGAAGGAAAATGTCAAGAGTTTCGTATTGTGGATGACGGAACTCTATATCTTAAGGACTATTTATGTGTTCCCAATGTCGATGATTTAAGAGAAAGGATCTTGGCAGAAATTCATGACACTCCTTACTCTATTCATCCAGGTGCAACAAAGATGTATAATGATCTAAAAGGTAACTTCTGGTGGTTTGGAATGAAACGTGATGTTGCAAAGTATGTGAAGAAATGTATGACATGTCAGCAAGTAAAGGCTGAACATCAGAAACCTGATGGTGAACTGCAATCTATCCAAATACCGAAATGGAAATGGGAAGAAATAGCAATGGATTTCATTACCGGTTTACCCAGAACTATGAAAGGTTATGATACAATCTGGGTAGTTGTGGATCGGCTGACGAAGACGGCGCACTTTGTCTCTGTTGGAAACAAAGTGCGCAGCGGAATTTTTAAAAATATTTCATCAGAGTAATTTTCAAAACACAAGTTTGACATGTTATATGTATAAATTAAACAGATCTTACTAACCTCAGTGTGCCGAAGAACCTCCGCAACCTGTGTAGAGAAGTAACATTCCAGGAGAGCCTCAACCAACTAGTCTTCTTTGCTATTCTCTATCCACAACCGGAGTGAGTGTGGGCTCACACGTACAGCTCTTCCACCGGTGACTCTCCTTCCAACCAACAGAGAGAACCCAAAGCTATGTAGCCAGCCTATGACAAAGCTGCATTGCAAATCTCTTGAGAATTTTATCTATGTAGGCAGCCTATGACAAAGCTATCATTTTGTTCTTCCTATCCTGAATGATCTGGATACCGAGAACAAAATTAGCCTCACCTAAGTCCTTCATGTCAAACTACTTGGTCAACCATAATTTGACCGATGACAACGCCCCAATGTCATTGCCAATTAGTAGAATGTCATCTACATAGAGTAGTAGAAAAACCACCTTCCCATCCTTTATGTGTTTGTAAAGACATGGTTCATCCACATTTTGTGAGAACCCATAAGTCTTGATCACTTGATCAAATCTTATGTTCCAAGAACGGGATGCCTGCTTAAGTCCATAAATTGACTTTAGTAGCTTACAAACCTTTCCCTCTTGACCCGCGACCTTGAACCCGTCTGGTTGTTCCATATAAATGGACTCACCAAGATAGCCATTCAAAAAAGCCATCTTGATATCCATCTGCCAAATCTCGTAATCGAGAGCAGCAGCTATGGACAAGAGAATCCGGATGGACTTAAGCATGGCTACAGGCGAAAAGGTTTCCTCATAATCGATTCCTTCCTTTTGTGTATAACCCTTAGCTACCAGTCTAGCCTTAAAGGTTTCGACCTTTCCATCCACTCCTCTTTTCCTCTTGTAGATCCACTTACACCCTATGGGTTTTACCCCTTTGGGAAGATCCACAAGCTCCCAGACCCGATTAGTCTCCATAGACTTCATCTCTATGTTCATGGCCTCTGTCCAGAGTCTTGAATAAACATCCTCCATAGCATATGCGTAAGTATAAGGATCCCTGTCATGTTTATCCGGTTCAGCCAAAAAGACCTCCCCATTGAACATATACCTTTCAGGTTGACGCCCGATCCTCCCACTACGCCGACGCCCCTGAGGTTGTTGTTTAGGTTTGTTTGGTTTTTTTACACTGATCGAAATGGTTTCGTTCGGAACCTCCGAAGTGAACGAATCACCCCTTAACTCCTCAAGCACCACTTGCTTCGAGGTTTAAAGTCGTCCATGTAACTCTCCTCAAGGAAAGTTGCATTTGTTGAAACCACGACTTTATTTTCCTTAGGGTTATAAAAATAACCCCCTTTAGCCCCTTTTGGATATCCTACAAACATGCAAACTTTCAAACATGCTTCCAACTTATTCGGATCCTTAAACAGGACATGAGCTAGACATCCCCATATGCGAATGTGGTTTAAAGATGTCTTTCGTCTTGCCCACAACTCGTGAGGAGTTTTAGGGACCGATTTTGAAGGCACATTGTTCAAAAGATAACATGCGGTTTGTAGTGCATATCCCCAAAAGGATAAAGGCAATGATGAATAACTCATCATGGACCTAATCATGTCCAACAAAGTCCTATTCCTTCTCTCCGCTATGCCATTCTGCTGCGGAGTGCCTGGCGCAGTCAAATGGGATAAAATCCCATTCTCTAACAAGTGTCCCAAGAACTCATCAGAAAGGTATTCCCCACCTCGATCAGATCGAAGTGCCTTTATGGGTCTATCCAATTGCTTTTCCACTTCGGCCTGAAACTCCCTGAACTTATCATAAGTTTCGCTTTTGTGGTGCATTAGGTACATATACCCATATCTTGAGTAATCGTCAATAAAAGTGATGAAGTACTCATACCCTCCTCGTGCCCAGATGTATATCGGTCCATAAACATCACTATGCATAAGTTCTAGAACCCCTTCGGCCCTATTGCCCTTAGACCCGTATGGTCTTTTGGTTATTTTACCCTCCAAACAAGATTCACATTGAGGTATAGATTCCACCTTTAAGTGACTTAAAGGTCCATCCCTTACCAACCTTTGAATCCTATTTAGGTTAATATGGCCAAGGTGTAAATGCCAAAGATAAGTCCTATTAGAGTGAGAAGTTTTAAGTCTTTTTGAGTCATTATCATTTATCTCAGCATTAAGCAATAAGTCCATCTTAGGTTTGATAAAATATTGATTATTTTGCATCCATCCAGAACAGATAAAAGATTTGTTTTTACGAATCACCACTTTTTCATTAAAAGATACCACGTAGGAGTCTTTAAATAAAGAAGATACGGAAATTAAATTCCTTTTAAATTTAGGAACATAGAAACAATCTCACAAAATTAAATTCCTATAATTATCAAAATAAAGATGGACATCTGCCACTGCTTCCGCTGAGACCAAGGATCCATTGCCCATCCGAAGCGTTAAGTCTTCATGAAGTAGACTTCTCGTTTCTTTGAATCCCTGCAGAGAAACACAAACATGATTAGTTGCACCAGAATCTATGACCCAGATGTCACTGGATTCCTCATCCAAACAAGTTTCTAAATATAGAAGATCACACCTACCTCCCTTGGAAAGGAAGTCCTTGCAATGCTTCTTTATATGCCCGACCTTACCACAGAAGAAGCACTTAAGCTTCTTTGAGTTCTTCTTCTTCTTCTTCTTGCTCTTGGTTGCAGGAGGAATAGAAGACTTGCCACTCTTGGCCCGTTGCTTCTTTCCATTCCCAGAGTTAGGATTGGAACCAGAAGCAGCTACCATATTGGCCTCTCCACCAGTAGGAGACTCCTTGATCAGCAGTTCAAACTCCTGTAACTGTTTCATCAGTTCTGTCAAGGTCATATCCCGTCTATTGCTTAAATTAAAAGTAGCTCTAAATAGAATAAATTCCTTAGACAGAGTCTCAAAGACCATAGTCATCTGAGTTTCAGCATCGATGTCGGCTCCATTGGTTTGAGCCTCAGTGAGGTAACCCATGACCAACATCATGTGCTCCTTTACAGATGTCCCCGGTCTCTGTCTACAGTTTAAGAGTTTTCGAAGCGCCCCTTGCCGCTTTGTTATGGCCTGGCCTCCGAACATATCCTCAAGATTTTCCAAGATCTGCTTCGCAGTCTCATAATCCTAATGTTGAGCCTACAACACGTTGTTCATGCTAGCCATAACATAGCAACGGGCCTGATCATTAGCATCTTTCCAAAGGTCGTACGCTTGGAATTGCTCATTACTTGAGTCTCCCGTAGGCTCGGGAGGACAAGGAGTTGTTAGAACACATTTCAGTTTCTCAAAGGAAAGGACAATGTCTAGGTTCCGTTTCCAATCGTTATAGTTCTCACTGGTTAATTGGTTTTTGTCAAGTATCGATGATAAAGCGTTTTTAGGCAGTTTCAATCTACAATAAAGAATCATATACCAAACATAAGCAAACATATATAATAATTTAGTAAGATAACACAATCATGTAAAATCATACAAATCTGTTTATGTGTCAAAACCTTGAAAAAATCACAACCTTACAACGATAATTCCCAACTCATAATTTAACAAGCTCCTAGGGGAGTCATGCCAAATTCAATCAGGAACACGGATCCCCTTCTGATTAATATATGCCATCCAGGACCCGTATGATCCAGCATATACTAATAATCGTTTCTTTGGCCATTAATTTTATTAACAGAGCTCCTAGGGGAGGTTAATAATAAAATCAACGTGAGTGTATAACCACCGTTTCAATATTTTATCCATGATTTATAATCACCACCTAGGGGTGTGCAACCATAAATCATACTAAAATACCTTATCCTTTTAGAGATCCAATCTGGTACATGATAGAAATCCCTTCCTAGGGGCTGGGACCACCATGTTCTTCCTATGGACCAACGATGGAGGCCTTAGGTCCTCTCTTCGAAAACCTTCTCCCACTCAATCTTTTTGAAGTCAAGGTTTTATTTTAAAATTATGCATGAACAATTTAATATGAGTGGCACTCCCTATTCTATATGACATGTTATCAATATACGTGGTAAATCATATTATAATGTAGACAAGCAAAGCTACAAGCAAAATAATAATAACCGCAATATTATGGTTCCACCCTAGAGAATAGAAAAATAAGATTACAAGAGAATAATCGAGACATTTATCGATTCTTCATCCTTGAATCCTCAAGCTATATCCTTCTTCATGTAATATCCATCTTCAAGTCTTCAATCCCATATGAATTGAATACTTCATATTTTCGGTCATATCCAAATTTAATGTTTCTCAGAATCGTCCCAAAAATAAAATTAAAACTGCACCTGAAAAATTGCACCTTTTCTGGACTGCCGGCAGCTCTCGGTCGGTAGGCCGATCTGGGTGATTGGCCAGCCGGTCTTGCTTCATCGGCCTGCCGATCTATGCAAATTCGGCCCGTCGAACTGAAACTTCGGCCTGCCGAAAGAGCACCAAATTTTCTGCCCCATTGTCAGCCTATCGATCTGTGACCTTCGGCCTGCCGAACTGTGAGGTCTGGCAAGCCGATCGAGCAAAAAACCCTCAATCCAAAAAATACAATTTTAATGCAATTCATCAATTTTATTTTTAACAATTCAAAAACATAAAATTAGAGACTCAAGAAATACTTGGAGGCGCCATCATCAATCTTCAAGATCCGACTTCTCGATCCGTCTTCTACGGATTATTATTTAATTACAAATTCTTACAAATTAAAAATTAAATAACAATTCCTAGACGGACATGATAGTCCGTCAACTAATTACATGAAAAACCTAGATACACATTCTAACCTCTAAGGAACCATAACCGGTATTAATTAATTAATAAATAATTAAACAACGATTTAATCAACCATAATTAATTAATAAACATTCACCACATAATCCATGACAACATATATATTATACAGAAACCTAGAGTGCCATCTCTCTATAAAATTCAATTGAAGCATAGGAGAGATTAAGATCACAAAATTTATGCATATGACATGATCACAAACTTGCAAATTTATGTAAAAACCTCGGCTGTGATACCAATTGTTGGAAACAAAGTGCGCAGCGAAATTTTTAAAAATATTTCATCAGAGTAATTTCCAAAACACAAGTTTCACATGTTATATATATAAATTAAACAGATCTTACTAACCTTAGTGTGCCGAAGAACCTCCGCAACCTGTGTAGAGAAGTAACGTTCCAGAAGAGCCTCAACCAACTGATCTTCTTTGCTATTCTCTATCCACAACAGGAGTGAGTGTGGGCTCACACGTGCAGCTCTTCCACCGGTGACTCTCCTTCCAACCAACAGAGAGAACCCAAAGCTAGTGCTCGTGATTTGTGAACAAAAGCTCTCAGGGAGTTTTCAGATGCTCACTAGAAGAGTATCACTCTTAATCTCTCAAATTGATCTGAGTAAATCATGAGACTCACTCCCTTTTAATACCTATTGGTCATGGGGTCAGTCTATATCAGATTAGGTCTCAAAAACTCGAAACAGAATCAAGTTCGGATCAATATCTGATAAGAACCACATAAAAAACGTGTAATCTTATCTCCGCGGATCGGTGGGCCGAACATTCTGATCAGCAGGCCGACCAGGCCAGTTCGGCAGGCCGAACACGTCATCCGGCAGGCCTAACTACCGATAAAAAATCTCCGCGAATCTTTTATTTTCCACCTGAGATTCTAAAGGATAAAGTCTCAGTTTTGATTCAAATAACCCAATAGAGAAGTTATCTAATCAAAACAAACTTTATCAAGATAATCTCTAAGAAAATAAATCAATTCACGATAATTCTACAAGTTTATCTTGTTCTAATTTGTCCAAAATTAAAACAACTAATAAACAGACAAGAATTATCTGATCGCAATAATTCAACAAGTTTATCTTGAACTAATTTCTTACAAAAATTAATTCAACCAATAAACAGACATGAATTATTTGATTCTTACAAATTTTAAACCAATCTGATAAATCCGACATAAGTCACCAATTATTGGAAAAGCACGCCGTGTCGTTACAGGATTTTGTGAGCTAGCAAAGGGGACCAAAATGGACCTATAAAGTTCAAGCTCATGATAATTATGAAACCCAATATCCTAAATATACATTTCACAATTATCAACTCCAACGCTACTCCACTAAAAGCTTGGAGCTACACTCTCAAACTTTATAGAATTACAAAGCTCGTGTAGCTAAGTCTCCATGACATATTATAGTGCATCGTATCCCCATATGATAATCCATAATCGGCTTAAGGACAAGTTCTGTCTTACCTTCCTGATTATTTTTATCTTACGTTCTATTGTCTCACCATTAGAAAACTTACCATCCAAAGATAGTATACCATTCAGTTACACTTATGTATCCAAATGGTTGAGCGCTCCAGTTTTCCAATTACAGGACAACGCATATAAGAGGATATCATTACTCCTAAAGAGGAGCTATGGATTCCATATCTATGAATAACAAGTCTATGCTATCAAGAGTCATGCCTCCAATGTACCGGCACGCATACCACTATAGAGATGTGGGAGTCACCCATTGGTACATCAAAAGACACAAGTCGAGATAACGGGCCCACTATTCATCTCAGGATTAAGATACAATACAAATGACTGTCTAAAGTGAATCGATTTGCCAAGACAGAATTATTAATCCAAATCAATTCACTTTATGTCCCGATCCAACACATCGTCACCTATGACAACGTGCCAATGTTTCTATTCATGAAGTCCAACTCCGATGGCCAAGACAAACCATCTCCCAAAAGGGATATAGACAACATAACAATCTTTACATGAATAAAGCGCCCAACTTTATTCCCTCGATTGTGGATCATACGTTTTAGACCGTCACCTTAATAATCGTCTCTACCGCATAATCATCCCATCATATGCCCAATTCTTAAGGTTTAGACTGACAGTCCTAGACTAATGTTTGCTTATCATACATTCAACAAATATGAACGTAAAGAGGACAAGATTTGGTACATAGATAAATGAATAAATTCTTTATTGATAAAAATGTCTCCAAAAACGTATTACATTTTTACTCCTTAGGGCATACATGTCTAACAGTCCCTATCAAGATCACTTACTCTATGGAACGGTTAGCGGAGCTCTATGTTAAGGAGATTGTACGACTTCATGGGATTCCCAAGTCGATTATCTCAGATCGTGATGGCAGGTTCACATCTAAGTTTTGGAAGAGTGTCCAGACTGCAATGGGAACCAGGCTTCATTTCAGCACGGCTTTTCATCCTCAGACTGATGGCCAAACAGAGAGGACGAATTTGATTCTAGAAGATATGCTGCAGGCATGTTCTCTCGATTTTAAGACCAGCTGGTGTAAAATGTTGCCGTTAGCAGAGTTTGCATACAACAACAACTTTTAGGTGACAATTGGAATGGCACCATATGAAGCACTGTATGGACGAAATGCAGGTCGCCTATATGTTGGCATGAAGCTGGTGAAAAGAAATTGATGGAAAGCGTAGATGCTGAGAGAACAGACTTTGTGAATAAAACATCTGAGATGATAAAGTTGATAAGAAGAAGGATAGAGACCGCTCAAAGCCGTCAAAAGAGTTATGCTGACAAAAGAAGAAGACCCTTAGAGTTCGCTGTAGGCGAATATGTGTTCTTGAAAGTAGCACCAATAAAAGGGGTTATGAGGTTTGGGAAGAAAAGCAAGCTAAGCCCAAGATTCATCGGTCCTTATGAAGTTGCTAAACAAATAGGCAAAGTAGCTTATCAGCTAAAGTTGCCTTCTGAAATGTCTACAATGCACGATGTATTTCATGTCTCCATGCTTAAGAAGTATGTCCCGGACCCTATGCATGTGATTGAGCCACAAGTGATCGAGATACGAGAAGATTTAAGTTATGAAGATAAACCAACGAAGATTCTCGATCGAAAAACCAAGACTTTGAGGAATAAGGAAATTCCATTGTTCAAGGTGTTATGGCGAAATAAGCAAGTTGAAGAAGCTACATGGGAATGTGAAGATGACATGAAAATTATGTATCCGCATTTATTCTCAGTTTCGAGGACAAAACTTTTATAAGATTGGGAGAATTGTAATGCCCGCCTATTTCATGTAACGAACCACGTTAAGTTAGTAACGTTAATAAGGAATGTTATTAATAATAACGTTATATGATATGATATGTGATGTACATGTTACTAACTTTTTATGACAAGTTTTGTGACAGGTGACGACAGCATGGGATCGTTGTGCTCTAGTGTTCATGTGAAATTTTAAGCATATGTTTATTTATGATGCAATGATGTATGAATGTTTTATGCTATGGCATTTTAAGCTCGGCCGAACTTCTTGCCCGAGAACGGCAGGCCGAGGAACCTCACTAGCAGGCTGAACTTGCTGGAACCGGCAGGCCGAAGGGGAAAACCGGCAGGGCAAACATGGCTGACGAGCAGTCAGCAGAAATCTCTCCAAAATTATGGCTGAGTTAGTTACGTTAATTGGGTGATTTAATGTGATTAATTGGCATTATAATGGAATGTTTTATCAGTTAAGGAAATAAAAGGGGTTTGACTTGCATGATTTATGTCAATTTATATGGTTTCTAATTTAAATAGGGCAAAACATGGTAAGTATTGAGTGGGAGATTGGACTTTCCTTCTTTCTCTCTTTCCTTCCATGCCAACAGCCCTTAACAGTCAGAAAAAAAAAATCTAAATTAATGAAGGGAATTGAATTCCCATCAATTATGTTTAATACATTAAAAATTTTTAACGTTTCCTTTTTCATTATTTTCTCTCCTTCTCACATTTTCCTCTCAGAAAAATTTCTGAGACAATCTTTCATTTCTCTTTCTCTTCTCTTCTCCACGAGTTCTTCCTCTCTCTCTCTCTCACTAAAATTTTCTGAGTACATTGAAAGAAAAATCTTATTTCATTGGTTAATTCAAGGATTTTGAGAAGAAACTTCAAGGTATGTATTCGGTTTTCTCTGGTATTTTTGAAAAGAAATTCTTCTCCTCGTTTCGTCTACAATATCTTTCTTGAGGTATTGTGTTTTGTCTCGAAATTCTAAATGTGATGTTATGCATATATGTTATGTGGTGCTTTCTAATTTCATGTCATATGAATGTTTTATGAAAATATGATATTTCTATCTTCTACCCTCACAGTAATATGTTACTGTGTAATTTTGAAAGTATGAAAAATGTAATGATTATTCAAGGGGTAAAAATGATGTTTTCATGAAAAATTGTTATAATATGCATATGTAGGAGTATGATAGATGAATGTGTTTTATTTATATGTTATGAAATGTTATGTATGTTTAAAAGATTTTATGATAATAAATAATTTCATGCATGATAATATGATGCTTGTATGAAGTTTTAAATTAAAATATAAATATATTAATTGTTCGAAAATGTTTTATTTAAAAGATAATTATATTCAAAATGTATGGTTTGTTTTATATGCTTGAGGTAATTTTTATGATTTAAGAAAAATCATAATAACATGTTTATGTGATGACGATTTTATGGTTATGAATTATGTTTATAATATGAGATGAGTGTATGGATAGTTCATGATAAGTATTGATTTTTTTTATTGCATCTTTAAATGATAAATGGCATGAACACTCAAGGAAGCGAGCACATCGAGACCGCGGCGTCGTCACCAAGTGCATTTTTAAGGTTAAGTAAGCTATCGTTAAGGTAAGTACATTCTCACCTACAACATGACACCTTTTCAAGGTTGGATGATATATTTACAAGGATACTCATGATGATTTTATGATGATTTTTCCTTAAAAGATTTCTTATGAAAGATTTTCATGATTTTTAAAGATATGCATGTATAATGATGACAAGTTTCAAAGTATGAAAAGTATGTATATATGTATCACCTAATAAGTGTTGCACACCCAATGTTATGAAATGTTATGTTATGATGTCATGTTTGGTTTGGGATTAGCTACCCTTCTCCTCTCATGACGGCGCGCCTATGATGATGTTTATGGTGCAACACTTGGGCCCTTAAGATAAAATGGATTAAGTTTTAAAATGGTTAATGCTACGAAAGATATGTTCTATGAAATTGTGCTTATGGCACTTTTATGATACGATGACAATGATGATGATGATGCTGACATTTATAAAATGTTTAAAATTGTGAGAATATATGTACTTACTAAGCTCTAGCTTAATCATGTTTTATATGTCATGTTGCAGATAAGGGTAAGAGAATCATGGACTAGGTGGAGGACATGGGAAGGCGTGTGAGCAACATGAACAATGAATTGTAACCGGAAGCACGCCAAGAAAATGATTTTATGATTTAATCAAGTTTTATATATATATATTTTTTTGAACATGTTTTTGTGTTAAGTTTTTAAGAACACTTATATTATGGTTTTATAAGTTATTTTCTTATGAATTATGAACTTCCGCTATATTTTACGTAAAGTTTGTATGTTTAAAATTAAGTTTTCCAAAGGAATTTGGTCTCGGACGGCCTGCCAAACTCTATGGCCAGCCTGCCGAAGACCAGAAGTTTGGCCTGCCGATCTAATTTTTCGGCCTGCCAAACATGGATGAATTTTTAATCCGAGTTGCAAAGCCTCTGCTGGCCTGCCGGTTGAGGGAATTCCGGCCTGCCGATGATGTTCGGCCTGCCGAAGTCCTAAGTTCGGCTTGCCGAACTATGGGAACAAATGGATTTCTAATGATGTGATGATCAAAGAGTTTTAATGTGATATTTTTATAAGTCCTGATTTTACAAATTGACAAACCTATATTATTATATAAGTCCATGATTGATTTAGAGTATAAATGAATAAATTATGATAAGGAATAATTTAAACAATGTTTTTTGAAACAAAGTTAAGTTTTAAAAAAAAAAACGTATGAATGGATCTTGGTAACGTAAGTTTAAGCACTTTTAAAATCCATAGTAATGATTAAGTTTGATATTATTTATAATTTTAAAGTTTATGCATGTACGAATGTAAGTATGTAACGATATCTATGACGTCTGAATTAAGGGGCGTTACAATAGTAGGAATAGAGGGAGCATCGATAAGCAGAGTACTAGAATTTGTAAAACTACCAGTGTTAACTCTGCAAGAATCAATATTAGAGGTAGGAGTGCTAGGATGATTTGAATGATGGGTCATATGAGATGGTGTAATATTTGTACCAATATAAAAAGGATCAATGTGGGTGCGATCAAACTTTATAAGATTATAAGATTAGAAGGAATAGAATAGAAGGGTATATGCTCAAGACACACAACATGGAGGAAAACACAAAATTTTTGAGTAACCAGATCATAACAACGATGTCACTTTTGACCATCACCATAAACCAGAAAAGCACAAATTGCTGACCGAGAAGACAATTTGCTACATTCTTCATGAGGTTGAAGAACAAAGCAAGCGGAACTAAAAACTCTCAAGGTAGAATAATCAAGAGCATGATCATACAACTTTTCAAAAGGTGAAAAACTTGAGGTAATGGAAGATGGAATTTAGCTGATTAAATAGACAATAGTAAGAAAGGGTTTCCCTAAAAATTCATTATTAATAGAGACATATAATATGAGAGAACAAGTAGTTTCAACAATGTGTCTACATTTTCTTTTAGTAACACTATTTTATTTAAGAGTGTCAGTATAAGAAGTTTGGTGAAAAGTTCCATCCAAGGTAAGCAATTCAAAAAATTGGTTAGAGGTATATTCACCATCCAAGTTACAGCAAAAGCATTTGATAACAACATTTTGTTGAATATTAACAAAAGCTCGAAACATATGATACATGCTTAAAAAGTCAAAACGACGTTTCATAAGATAAATATAACGTTAACAAATGCAATCATTAATGAAAGAGACGTAATATCAAGGTCTTCCTTTTGTGAGAATAGGCGATGGTCTCCATGTATAAGAACGAATTATGTCAAATGGTGGAACAGAAATAGAAACACTTTTATAAAAATAGGCAAGTCAAGATTTAGCCAAGTTACAACCACAACAATTAGAAATAACATAAGTTTGCAAATTTGCTAAAGCTCCTATGGAAGCTAAGTATTTGAAACAAGCAAAAACATGTCCAAGATGAGAGTACCATAAATAAGAACTAGAAGAAGACGAACTCAAACAAAAAGATGATAAATCAACACTGGAAGCTGCAACATCTTGAACTTTTAGCTTATCCACAATGTATAGTCCCTCTAACATATGGCCTGTCCTAATGACCCTCATGGATTATTGATCCTACATATAACAATAAGTGGAATAAAAGAAAACTGAGAAACTAGAATCACACAATTGATAATAGAGACAAGTTTCAAGTTAAGATTAGGAATATGGAAAACATCAGAAAGAGACAAGTGAAGTGTGCAAATTAAGGCAACACTTTTTAATGGCATAGGAGTGCCATTGGCAATCATGATAGACACAGATGATGCAAGATGTAAAGATACAAAAGATGTGAAATTAGGTGACATATGATGAGAAGCTCTAGAATCAAGAACCCATTTAGAGGAAGATATATTTAGTGAGCTAGTAGAAGGCAAGCCTATATGTAAGGAGGCAGACATTTCATGTGGTTATGTGGCAAGAAACTTTTAAAACTGCTCAGTAAGGCAGATACTGTGGGACTAGGAGATGATGTGCCTCCAGATGAAGACTTAGGTCCAATAACAAACGAGTCAGTGGGTGGAACAACTGTTGTAGTATTAGGAGCCGGAGGCCTAAAGGTTCGTTGTTGTGATTGGTTGGCACTTTTCCATTCAAAAGGTTGTAATACTTGTTGTAGTTTATTTAATAACTTAGAATATGTGCCATCCAATGACCTTTTACTTACAAAACATGCACACATCATAATTGACCTTTGTATAAAGTTTGTTCTAATCGTTGAAAGGAGGTCCGCAAGGAACTGCAAAAACAAATAGATTAGGAGTCAAGAGAATTCCTTTTCTAGCTTGAGACTTGAGGCAAATCTTCTCAGTTAACAACTCATTAACCACTGAATCAACTAAAAGAAGTGCACTAAAATGTAAAATTGTTCCATGAAGCCCCACAAAATCATTTCAAAGCCCATCAGAAATTGAACCAGTCGTTCTTCTCTACTAGCAATATATGGTGGAAAAGCTCGTAGCTCTACATATTCTGTAAGAGTTAACTAGTCCCAACGATTAGTGATTGCAAAATAAAATTCTTGGACACTCATTCTATTTTGTTGAAAGGAACGACTATCAATATTCAATTGATATTGTTTTGCAAAATTAGGCTACGTGTACAACCTTTCTAAATAATCCTAAGCCTCCTTAGCTGTTTCATATTTTGCTAATTATACATCTATCAATTGCAATATAGACTTATTGACCAAAGTGATAATGTTCAAATTGTTAGCTTCCTAAGCTTCTAACTATTCTGCATATTTCTCATCTTTTTTATCTCTCTTAACTAAAGTTCTAGATATATAACACCACATTCTTTTTCCTTTAGAAATGTTTCATCGCAAAACTCCAATGAATAATTGTTTCCAGTCAATTGCACACTAAGAGACAAAACAAAATCATCTTTTTCACTAGTCATTGCAACAATTGACAAGTATCCAACAAACTAGGATGGAGAATATGCAAGTCATCAAAATGAAGAAGAAGAAGAAAGAAATACAAATACCAATCTGTCGACTATATGAGCTATGTGAAATGAATGATGAAGAGACCTAGAGCGCTATGAATCGAAGATGATGATGCTACGAACCTAGAAAAAAGAACATGAATGATTGAATTAACGTCTTTGATACCATGATCATTACTCAAAGCCAAATAGAGAGAAAAATAATGGAAAATAGAAGAATTGTTAGCTTTTCTATTATAACTTCATTAGAGAAAATAAGAAAACAAGAAAATAAATAGACAACAAGTAAAAGGATAAAAGGACTAAACTACCTTTATAAGTAAAAGAAAATGAATACAAGTCTAATGCTCTAAACTACCCTTATAAATAAAAGAAAATAAATATGTTTATTAACACTTCTAACACTTAAGCACTACAATTGTTAAAAGATAACAAACTTAAGAAAACTAGTTGTAATAATTCTAAATTTTGTTTCCCCGAGTTACTTAACAACTAAGGTTCATAATTAATTTATATTGTAAAAAAAATTAACTCAACAATATGGTTCATTTAACAACTATTAATTTTGTAAAATTTAAATTAAGGTTGCTCATGGACATGGTTCAAGGGGAAAAACAATAATAAAAAATGTATATTCTTCACCAATTTAATTCTTTTTAGGGAACCAAAGCAATCTAAATTATGTTTAATCAATTTGATTTGGTTGGTTTCAGCCTTTTATAAGTTGAATTTTTTATGTGTTGACAAATAGAATATGATGAACAAGTAGAATTACTCCGTTGAGTAAAATTAATCTTTGTTATAAATAATCAATTGTATCTGTCCACTAAAAATTAGTGTCCAAAATTAGATCTATATATTCATGCTGAAGTAAGCGCTAGCATCAGCATAAATAGGAAAGTCAAATCCGACGAGTTACTGTAGCAATGGTGGCTGTGGTTAATGTAGCAGTCTACGATACTATAGCAATTTTGGCTACTGTAGCAATTTTGCCTACTGTAGCAGATACTGTAACACACAAAAATTTCCCTATAAATATCTCATTCTCTTGCCATTTTGTATCATTTAAGTTTAAGAGTTCAATAGACTTTTTCTCTCTCTAAAATCTCTTCCTTTGCCTTTATATTTCTTAGTCTTATATAACACGTTTTCAAGACGAACGCTCTTATTCTAACTTAAGTCTTGACCCCTCATAAGCAAAGGTAAAGTTATCACCATGTGAAACCTTGCAAAGCTTAAATTCATTGCATTGGCTATTACGGGAAGAAATCACATGCCTTGGATTCTTGATGTAGAAATGCATCTTGAGTCAATGGGTCTCTCGGAGACAATTAAAGAAGGCAATACCACATCATCGTAGGATAAGGCAAAAGCGATGATTTTCCTTCGCAGACACCTTGATGAAGGTTTGAAATGCGCATATCTCACTATGAAAGATCCAAGTGCATTATGGAAGGATCTTAAAGAAAGATTCAATCATCAAAAGGAAGTTATACTTCCTACAACTCGTGATGAATGAAATGCTCTGTGATTCCAAGACTTTACAAAAGTTAGTGATAATAACTCTGCTATGTTTAGAATAGTTTCGCAGTTGAAGTGTTGTAGAGATAAAATTACTAATGGAGAAATGTTAGAAAAGACTTACTCCATAGCAACAATACTGGTTGTATGGTTTTAAGAAATATTCTAAACTAATTTCTTTTCTTCTAGTAGCAGAGAAAAACAATGAGTTTTTGATAAAAACTCATCAGTCTCGTCCTACAAGTTTAGCAACATTTCCAGAAGCAAATGCTACAAGTATTGAAAGTTTTGGACGAAGACAAAATTACGATCATGGTCGTGGTCGTGGTCATGGCACTCAACCCGATCGAGCTAGTTTTTATCCCACACAAAACCACATAATAAAAAAGAAGCATCATGAAGGAAGACATGATAAAGGGAAAAATGTTCGTGAAAATGCTTCCAAGAATCCTGAAGATTCATGCTATAGATGTGGTACTAAAGGGCATTGGTCCTCAGTTTGTTGAACACCAGAGCATCTATGTAGATCTTGGTGACAACTAGTTAGTAAATATAAAACTATGTTATATTTTACTTATAATTTTTGGATGTATTAATATTATGTTTCATTGAACAAAACGTTCTTTAAATAATATTTTTGAAACTTTATTCTTGTTAAATTGTCAATTTTACGTGAAGCTTAATATGGATTGCCCTAATAAAGGAGCAAATTTCAATATTTATGATGGGGATATTTGTATACTAGATAGTGGTACAATGCACACTATCCTTAAAAGTAAAAGGTACTTCTTAAAACTAAAATCAATAAAGGCAATTGTAAATACAATATCAGGTCCTACAGACTTGATTGTAGGAATTGATAAAGCCAGCTTCATATTACCAAATGGAACAAAGTTTTTCATAAATGATGCTTTGTTTTCACCAAAATCCAAAAGGAATTTGTTAAGTCTTAATGACATATACCTTCATAGATATGATACTCAGTCTGGCACTAAAGATAGTAAAATATTTGTATATAACTAATGAGATTTCTGAAAAGAAGTACATATTAGAAAAACTACCAAAGCTTTCTTCGAGATTGCATCACACATATTTAAATGTGATTGAATCACATGTGGTAGTTAAGGAAGATCCTCAGATATTAAACTTATGGCATGACTGCGTGGGTGGTCATCCTGGTTCATCAATGAGGCAAAGAATTATTGAAAATTCACATCGACATCCATTGAAGAGCCAGAAGTTTCTTCAAACAAGTAAAAGCCCATGT
The DNA here is from genome assembly GCA_025403435.1 of Artocarpus heterophyllus. Classification (NCBI taxonomy): domain Eukaryota; kingdom Viridiplantae; phylum Streptophyta; class Magnoliopsida; order Rosales; family Moraceae; genus Artocarpus; species Artocarpus heterophyllus. The sequence continues at coordinate 8,567,977 of CM046339.1, forward strand.
GTAGCTTGTTCCCTTAGAAAACTGATTTTGAAACCATCACCAGTTAAAAATAATAGGGAATCAACTATGTTTCTTGAATACATTTAAGGTGATATATGTGGGCCTATTCACCCACCATGTGGACTATTTAGATATTTTATGGTATTGATAGATACCTCTAGCAGATAGTCACATGTTTGTTTATTATCATCTTGCAATATGGCCTCTGCGAGATTTCTAGATCAAATAATCAAGCAACGAGCACAATTTTCTGATTATACAATCAAGAAAGTTAGACTTGATAATGTAGGTGAATTTACATCCCAAGCTTCCAATGATTGTTGTATGTTTGTTAGGATTATTCTTGAGCCTCTTGTTGCTCATGCACATACACAAAATGGTTTGGCTAAATCATTGATTAAGAGCCTCTAGCTTATTGCTAGACCATTAATAATGAGAACAGGGTTTCTATTTCTGCATAGGGTCATGCAATTTTACACGCTACGACATTAATTCGGATCATACCAAGTGCTTATCATAAATACTCCACATTACAACTAGCATTTGGTCAAGAACCAAATATTTCCCATCTAAGGATTTTTGGTTGTGCAATATATGTACCAATTGCTCCACCACAACGCACAGAGATGGGTCGCCAAAGAAGACTGGGAATATATGTCAGCTATGAATCCCCTTTTGTCATCAAATATCTTGACACTCAAGCTGGAGATGTTTTTACGACACGCTTTGCCGATTATCATTTTAATTAGGCAGTTTTCTCGACATTAGGGCGAGAAAAGAAACAACTGGAAAAAGAAATTATATGGTGTGAACTATCTCTATTGCACCTTAATCCTTATACAAAACAATGTGAGCGAGAAGTGCAAAAGATTATGCACTTACAAAATATAGCAAACTAAATTCCAGATGCATTCACAAATACAAAACAAGTGACTAAATCATATATACCAGCTGTTAATGCTCCTACTCAAATTGAAGTCCCAAAAGGACAAATCGAAGATATAGTCACTCATGAGTCTACGGCACACTTAAAGCATGTTAGGCCAATCAGTTCCAAAGATAAAAATCCTCGGAAGAGAAAAGGAGCTAAAAAACATGATGATACCAATGTGGATGAATGTGTTCCAGGAGAAACACAAAATGAGATAAATCAAGAAATTCTTGATGTTGACCAAAACCCAAAAAGTTTAGAAAATCATGAGATCTCTATTGATTATGTACATATAGGAGGATTGAGGAACCGAAATAAAATGGAGGATATTAGTGAAATATTTTCTTACTCAATGTCATGTGTCATTGAAAGTGAGGATCCTAAACCAAGATTTGTTGTTGAATGTAAAAATTGTCATGATTGGTCTAAATGGAAAGACGCTATGCAGGTTGAATTAATTTCCCTTAACAAGCATAAAGTTTTTGGACCTATTGTTCTCACACCTGAAGCTATAAGGCCCGTAGGATATAAATGGGTCATTGTGCATAAACGAAATGAGAAAAATGAGATTGTGAGGTATAAAGCTCGACTTGTTGCACAAGGTTTTTCTTAAAGACTTAGAATCGATTATGAAGAAACGTATTCTCCAATAATGGATGCAATTACATTTAGATATTTAATCAGTCTAGCAGTTTTTGAAAATTTAGAAATGTGTCTTAAGGTTGTTGTTACAGCGTACTTGCATGGATCACTTGCAAGCGATATTTGTATGAAAATCCTTTAGGGATTTAAAATGCCTGAAGCATCAAGTTTAAAACCCAAAGAAATGTACTCGATCAAGTTTCATAAATTGTTGTATAGGTTGAAACAAGCTGGATGCATATGATATAATCATTTAAGTAAATATTTATTGAAGAAAGGATAGGAAAATAATCCTATTTGCCTATGTGTTTTTATTAAGAAAACACATACCTAAGTGCAATTGATAGTGATATTTATTGGTCCTAAAGCACCATACCTAAGTGCAATTGGAGCTTTTATGTATCTTGCTAATTGTACAAGACCAGATATTGCTTTCACTGTTAACTTATTAGCAAGATTTAGCTCAGCACCTACACGGAGACATTGGAATGGAATTAAGCACATATTTCATTATCTTCAAGGAACAATTGAATTGGGTTTATTTTATCCCAAAGGATCAAAACAAGGACTAATTGGTTATGTAGATGCAGGTTATTTGTTAGATCCACATAAAGCTAAATCTCAGACCGGATATGTATTCACAAGCAAAGGTACTGCGATTTCTTGGAGTTCATAAAAGCAAACGCTAGTTTCTACTTCATCAAATCATGCTGAAGTCATTGCACTTCATGAAATGAGTCGAGAATGTGTGTGGTTGAGGTCCATGAATCAACATATCTAAGCCACTTGTGGATTACCACTCGATAAGGATCCAACAATATTGTTTGACGACAACAACGCACGTGTCACTCAAATAAAGGAAGGATACATCAAGAGTGATAGAACGAAACAGATACCTCCAAAATTCTTTTCATTCACTCAAGAGCTTGAAAAGAATAACATTATTAATGTTCAATACACTTGCCTAAGTAATAATGTTGCAGATCTTTTCACAAAGGCACTTCCCACATCAACTTTTAAACGACATGTACACAATATCGGGGTGTGTCATCTAAGAGATACATGAAGAACAACTAGTGTCAACTTAAGGGGGAGTCCTCACCAGCTGTACTCTTTTTCCCTTGCTATGGTTTTGTCCTACAAGGTTTTTCCTACTAAGGTTTTTACTGAGGTAGCATGGAGCATCTTTATAAAAATGATGTACTCTTTTGCCTTTCACTATGGTTTTTATTTCAATGAGTTTTTCCTAGCTAAGGTTTTTAACGAGGTATCATAAAATGGTGGACATCTAAGGGGGAGTGTTATGAATCATCAATTGTGTCTATCCACTACAAATCAGTGTCCAAAATTAAATCTGTATATTAATGCTGAAATAAGCGCTGACATTAGCATAAATAGGAAAGTCAAATCCAACTGGTTACTGTAGCAATGGCGGCCGTGGTTATTGTAGCAATCTACGAAACAGTAGCAATTCTGGCTACTGTAGCAATTACGACTACTGTAGTAGATACTATAACACAAAAATTTTCCTATAAATACCCCTTTCTCTTGCCATTTTGTATCATCTGAGATTAAGAGTTCAATAGACTTTCTCTCTCTATTTTCTTTCTCTAAAATATCTTACTTTGCCTTTACATTTCTTAATTTTATATGACACACTTAGCATTTTAGAAGTCTTTTAACATTGAAATTTTTCCTAAAATAATAAAATATAGACTATTTATTTCTTAATGCGGATATAAGAAATTATGGATAAAATCATGTAAGTATAAGAAAATATTTAACGTGGACATGCATGTAGAAAGAGTTTGGTTTTGTCAAACCAACTTTGAAATTTTTTTTTGTTAACAACTCTGAATTTTGAAAATCACTAGTCAAACTAATAATAGGGTGTTTGGCAAGTATGGTTAAAACTAACTTTGTAGTTACTAAATAGTATAAAGCTCTCATATGCTACAGTAAAAGCAAAAACATGCTATAGTAAGCTCTTATATGCTATAGTGTTTTGAACTAAAAAGTTGGTTCTAACTATACTTGCTATACACCCTATAAATTGATGAAATAAAATTTTCAAACCCATCAAACCAAACAAACTAAAATAAATTAAAAATCAATTTTTTTTAGTTTAATTTGATTGTTCACTGTATGTATTTTTTTTATTTTCTTTAACTCCCCTAACTTACAAAGTGAAAAATGAGATTTAGTCTTAAAAAAAAAAAGGACTTTTAGGTAAGGCATCACATTTGTACCTATTTTGTTCATAGGTTTGAATACAAAGTTTCAACAAAAATTTAAATTATTGCAAGAGAAAATATTGTAAAAAATGATTTGAACTGTTCAAACCTTCTTTACAGCAAATGTAAAAGAATTAATTTATAGTGGCTGAAGTAAGCATTCGCTTTAAAATTCACCACTAGATTTGTTTGGAGAAAACCATAATCTTTAAAGTAGACTAATCGTTGGTTTTTAGACTGTTGGTTATTGTAAGCAATCTCTCTCTCTCTCTTAGTTCTCTGTCTATGTTTTGTGAGATATCCTCTGCTCGACGCTTTTTCACTAAGGCCCTGTTTGGTACACCGGATTGGATTATATTACAGAGTTAGAATTGGATTAGATTGGACTAGATAGGATTATGTTGAATCCTACCATGTGTTTGGTGCATCATCGGATTGGACTAAATTAAAAAGTTTGTTTTATAAAATTAATTTTATTTATCTAATCATTAAATTACTTAGCAAAGAAAGACTAATTAATAAATTATGAAAATTAAAAACAAACCCTGTTCTAAGTCGTTTTTGTTAAAAAAATTCACAACAAAAAGTCTGTATTCATAACTTGCTTTTGGGAGAAAGACGTGATAAGTTCCTTTTAGCCTGTATTCATAACTTGATCTGCATTTGGTCACTTGTACATATTTTCTTTGAGTAATCTAATCAAACTTGGATTGACAAGCTTTGTTTCCTCCATCAACATCATGAGGGAGAGGCAGAGCTTGGTCGCCATTGCAGGAAGCGAAGCGTGGTTACCATCATAGAGGAAACAAAAATCGCAGTCGTCGGGGAAGTAAAGTTCATTTGCCATTGTCATCATGAAGGAAGTGAATCTTGTTCGCCAGTGTCTTCGTGGGGTAGTGGGGTTTGGTCTCTGGCACAAGGGAAGTGGAGTTTAGCAGCTATTGTCATCATAGGGAAAAATGAGGGGGCTGGAAGTTGCTGTCGGTGTTGAAGGTGTCATCATTGTCTCTAGAGTTGTAGGGTTGCTTGCTCCATTCACCGTCGTCGGTGTTGAAGGGTCACTAGCTTTGGAGAGGTTGATACACGTTGGTGGGTGATGGGTTTGAGGGAAAAAATTGTTTATCCCAGACCCAGGATTATTAATCCTCTGTGTTTTAGGAGGATTATTAATCTCATCAAAGTGGGACTATTTTGGCATCTTTGGATTAGTTATCCAATCCAAAGTTGTCACCAAACATAGGACTAAGATAATTTATCCTAGTCCTAGTCCTAAGCCCATTTAACAAACAAAGCCTTAGAGTTGTATAAAGGAAACCGTAAACTTTTGAACTAGACTAGTCCAATGGTTTTTAGACCATTGTCATTGTAAGTGCTCTCTCCTTCTATCGGCGTTCTCTACCTATCTTCCGCATATTATCCTCCATTCGGCGCTTTCTCCCTCTACGCGATCTCCTCTGTTTGGCGCCCTCAACCTCTTCAAGCAATCTCATTTGTGCGGTCTCCACTACAGATCCAGCAATCCTAGAAAGCCAACAGCCGTTGGCACAAAGCTCCTGCACCGCACCCCAACAACTATTACACAAGGAGATCTTAAACTACAACAATATTTTGAATTTTTTTTAATGTTTGTTTCTTTAGCTTGGCTAGACCATGAAATCTTATTTTCTTTTGCTTTTCTTTGATTCATTTTTTCTTTTTTTTTTTGTTGCTAATATAAATAAATGTTTTGATAATTTTACCTTTTTTTTTTCGTATTTTTCAAGTATTTAGTTTGGTGACGCCTCCAGAAATTATGGTTCCCTACAAGTAACAACAACAGTATATGTGGTGGATTCCAGATACCAGTGTGTAACTGAGGTGGTATCCTTGGAGAATTTCGGATACTGATCGGAAATTGCAAAGGATACCGTATACTGGCCAGCTCGAGGATATATTTAGTAATTTTGAAAATAATATAACGATGTGATGTGATATTTAGTGATATGCCATAATTTTATAGCACATATGTAAAACTATTTTGTAATGGTCTGGTCCATTCTTTTTTTTTTTCAAACGGCTAAAAATGGTCCAGTCTAATAAATTACCTGACAACAATCACAATCCGACAAACCCATCATACAACAACTTTTTTTTTTTTCCAATTAACCAACAACAGTTACTTGATTTGTATAACAATTGTTTGTTGGCAAAGTTCTTTTTTAATTTTCTTGAGATTTTGTTTGTAAAGTTCTACTTGGTAAGCAATCCACACTATCTACCACATGCATCTAGAGTGACAAAATTTTTCAACAATTACCAGTTTATAAGGCCAAAATTTTGTACACCGCCAATTCCCGAAACAATTTTTTTTTGTAGCCATTAATACCCTCAAACTATTATTTTCTATGCTTGGGAGCTATCTATAAATACCACCTTGCCCTTTACTTTTCTAATTTCATCGCATTTATTCAGTCCCAACCCCCTCTTTTCCCCTCACAAGCCACCATGTATTCATCTGATCCCAAGTCAAGTTACGACAAGTACACATCCCCGGCGCCAGCACAAGTCACCATGTACTCATCTGATCCCAAGTCAACTTACGACAAGTACACAGTCCCGGCGCCAGCACAGGCACCGGCGACCGACTAACCATCGACCGGCATCCCGGTGAGCTCCTACAGCGACAGCTACGGCTCCCAGCCACCCTATGCGGGCCCACTTCCACTCCGGCCGCGTGATCCGGTCCCCTGGTCGACCGGTCTCTTTGACTGCTTCTCCGACGTCAGAAACTGTAAGCTTACTCGAATTCCTTAGCCATAATCACAAACCTACAAGAACTTTTAATCAAATTAATTAAACAACCAAATCTAATCATTTTTTTTTCAGGCTGCATAACTTTCTGGTGTCCTTGCGTTACCTTTGGCCAAATTGCTGAGATTATAGACAAAGGATCCACATGTAAGTACTTTAACTTTTACACACACATATATAGATCTTAATTAATGTTAAAGTATGATTAATGTCTTACATATGTATTATAATGAATTAGCTTGTGGAGCGAGCGGGTCGCTGTACACGCTGATTGCATGCGTGACGGGATGCGCGTGCTTTTACTCGTGCTTTTACCGTTCGAAGATGAGGCAGCAGTACGCTCTTAAGGATAATCCCTGCGGTGATTGCTTGGTCCATTGCTTCTGCGAATACTGCGCCTTGTGCCAAGAGTACCGCGAGCTCGAGAACCGCGGATTCAACATGCAAATTGGTAATTCATTCATTCATGTAATTATAGGTTCATTCATCTTCAACATCTGTCTCTAGTCTGTTCTGTTGTTCAAATTTTTGGGTCTAATTTTCAGAATTTGATTTTTTGTGTACTAAAATTTAGTTACCAGAAAATTTGGGTTTTGATTTTGTACTTGTTTCGCCTTTTGCCTTTGCCAAAGAAATAGTTGCAAGACCTTTTGATTTTGTGACTTCTGATTGCCGGAGAATTTGTCAGTTAACGCCTTTCTGATATGTCATTGTTGGTCAAGTTTTTGTGTCTCATCTTTCTCATTAGAATTTAGAATTACACGGTTATTTAATTGTATCTTATTTTGAATTAAAGGTACTAAAATTTGCTAGAGGATTTGGGTTTGACTTCAAAGGACTCTGATTTTTGACTTCTGATTTTTGAGGACCTTGTCAAGAAACTTCATATATATTAGTCTTTGTTATCTTTTTATCTTTATTTTGGTTGAGATTTTTTTTATTATTTGTTTATTTATTTGCCGTGTTAGGGACGGGCTGCTGCCGTGGTTTAGGTTCCTTTGTGACTTTTTATTCCCTTGTCTTTTTATGTGCTTGTTTTTCTTTCATTGGGAGCTTGATTTAAAAGGAAAGAAAGAAAGAACATACCTAAGTTATGATCCAATAAAAAAAATTTATTTAATACTAAAATTAATTCATGGTTTAGTGATGTATTGTCCTCGAAAAACTCTTTTTTTTTTCCTGCACCATGATTCAGATTGTTTGCAAAATAATGTTTTAAGAATAAAAAAATAAAAAAAATTTTGAACAATTCTTTTTTTAACAGAAAAAATGACATAAGATTTACTTGTTGTGGGGTTGACCAATGGATAATATTTTGACGTGGTTGGCTTTAAAAAAAATAAAATAATAATAATAATAATGTGTACACAGGTTGGCATGGAAACGTAGAGGAAAAGAATCGTGAGCTGGCAATGGCTCCAGTCGTGTAAGGAGGCATGACTCGTTGACTCGTAAATTGACAGAAAGACTAAAAGAGGTCAAGATGTGCTATTATTACTAGATGTTGCGTTTATGTTATTGTTAGTCTACTTGCTATTATGTTGAAGGGAATAAGACAACATATATAAATATATATAGTTGTGTTAGCATAAGTTAAAAGAAATAATTAATTAGTGGTTCTTGTCCTTTGACTTTACTTAAGAATTTCAATACTTTTGAAATGATTATGAACGCAAGTAGCAGAACTGATTATAAATAATTCTTTTCCCCCTTTTCTACTTTTAGAAGTAGAAGACAAGAACTAAGGATGAGAATTATTAGGTCGTTTTGACGACGAATCAATTGGAATTGAGAATTGAAAATACAAATACTTTAGCATGTAAGAAACAACACTATTAAAATAGTGGTTTGGAACCATAGTTTTAGCTAAGAATGTCAAATAACCTTTATATTGTACATTAAAATATTGTTTATCAAAGGGTGGTTCCGGACAAATCTGACAGATAGATTTTGAAAACGAATAAATTTAGTCGATTCTTATAGTGACCACCCTAATTCTAACATTAGTTTTTAGGAACCCAAGTCGGTATAACATACCCCTAAAGAATTAATATGATGATTTTTTTTAAGTGATGGAGCATGACCTATCAGCTAAAACAATAATTTTATACAATTAAATTTTGATCAAGTTTCATTAAACTTTTAATCAATCTAATCTGACAATTTAATTGTATCTTTTTGGTAATATATTTTTTTTCAACCATTGTTGCAGAATTTTTCTTTGTCAAATTACAACTATATTTTGAGAGGAACTGATCTAATGGATTTTGAGTCTTTTGAATATAGTCGACATAATTTTAAGACAACCAACTCATTGGACGTCAGATGATGCGACTACTGGTGTCTCATGCTGGTTTTATTTTTTTAATCAGTAATTGTTGCATTTATTAAACTCTTCTTCTTTTTGAAAAGCAATCAATCAAAGCAAACTGTGCGACAAAAGTGATAATAACATGTAAGAGTAATTCTTGGCATTTTTTCTAGTTTATCTTCTACTCAAAAATGAAAGTAGCCAAACAAGGTATCTAATATCAATTATCCAATGGGGACAAATAAAATTTCACGTCAATTTCTTATTAATGTCTATTATTTCTTGGACATTTTATGAAGTGGTATAAATGTGCTGTTTTTTTTTTTTTTTTGAAAGGGTAAATATGTGTTGTTGGTGTACGACCCAGACCCCCTATTTGGTAGTTGTGGTTTCCATTATAATTTTAGTTATGAATAATGTAAAATTCTCACACGCTACAATAAGAATATAAAAAGAAAAAAAACGCTACAGTATAAAGTTCTCACATTCTACAGTAAAAATAGTTCTAACCAACGGTTTTAACCACCTTGCCAAACACTTTTGTCTTTCTTTATTTATTTTTCTTTTAATTTTTTCTCAATAATTGAATTGTACCATAACTATGTGCTTTTCCTCCATGGTTCTCCGAGTTTATCTATTGTGGAACACCAATCGGATATATTTTGCTTGACATGAAAACCACACAAGCATTGACCCAGGGGTCGTGGGCGTGGCCCCCTAGCTTTTTTTTTTCTTTTGTTTTTTAAATATAGTTGTATAAAAATTAATCAACCTAGACCCATTATTTAAAAAAACAAAGAACAAAAAACAAAAAACAAAGTGTAGCAACCTCATTTTTTCCTTCTTTCCTTCTCTTTCTGTTTCTCTCAATAAAACATTTACATATTCTATTTTACATCACAATCCCAACTAAAATAAACTACTACTACTACTACTACTACTACTAATAATAATAATAATAATAATATTACTATTATTATTATGACAACAAAAATATTTATATGAAAAACACATATTAAAATAATACATAGAGAATTTAGAATGAACCCGAAAGTGTAGACAAGCTAAGCGGGTCCTCCCATAAATAGTTATTCTCTCTCAAAATACAAACACTCATAAAAAAAAAAAAAAAACATAATTTTTTTCTTTTTTTCCCTACGAAGCATTCCTACAATTGAGAGCAGTTATTCTGGACACAAGAAATACAGACAACCATGTTATGGGTAAAATCGAAAGATTACAGTTGGAGGTTCAAATCTAATGGTTGCTTCCTACTTTCTTTCTTCAAATCAAGCTTAGACGTTGTAGTATCAGACTCTGGATGACTGACTTACATTTTGTGAAGCAGTAACAAAGATTTGTCTCCCCAACTCTATAATGAAGTTTTGTTCTATAGCGTAATTTAAAAACTTTAAAAGACTATCATAAAAACCATTTACATTCAAAAGACCTACAGGTTTGGAGTGAATACCCAACAGACTCCTACTAGCAACTACTAATAACTTTTCAAGTGTGCCTAAACCACCAGGTAATGCTATGAAAGCGTCAGAGTTATGGATCATGTTTTCAAGAAGCCTAGGGATGTCCAAAACTCTCTTTTCCTTACATATGGTTTTCCCATAGAGGTTCGCCTCAGCTAGGAGATAAAGGATAATTCCTATGACATAGTTACCCCTAGAGTGTGTTGTTGTTGCTATGTTCCTCATTAACACCCTAAGTTACCTCTTCCATAAAGCAGGATAATCTTTGTACATGTTAAGACTTGTCTTAAGTGTTTTTTGGCTTCTAAGTGGACTCTGCCTTTATTAGGACTAGAACCACAAAAGACACTTAGGGTTTTGATTTTCCTAGATGAATGGGAGGAAGACTTGTTTGGTTTCTAAGACAATCTGACTCTTTTTTTTAACTATTTGATTTTTTTCGGTTTTTGTTTTAAGTGTGCTCTACCAAAACACTGAGTCCTGAATGAGATCTTAAAGAAGATAGAAATGCCGAAGGACTAAGGAGTTATGACAGGGTGGTGATAGCAGGTTACTTTAGAATCTAAACAGAATATGTGCATATAAGAAAAGAAAATACATTATGATATTGTATTAAAAGTGAGAAAATAAGATATAGACATGTTAGAAAATGTTGGACCAAATCCAAATAACTTTGAAAAAGTAAACACGAAATCAGACCTACTTTTAAAAAACAAGACTCGGACTCTACAACTTTTGACAATTGAAAATAAAATGACAAAAGAAACTCTGACATGACCATTAAACTTTTTGAAAAATGAGCACCGAATCTAAAAAGCTGTCATAAATGACAATTTACTGTAAAACTTTTGAAAAAGTAAGACATAAATCTTGAAAATTCTAGGTAGATTCAAAAATTTCAAACATATTACAGTACAACACATGATGCATTTGGCAAGATATTGTTTTTTAAAAGAAAACAATAAAATAAAAACATACACTAATCATTCAATAATTACTGTAACAATCTAAAACAAACAAATATTCAAGACACAAAAACACATTTTTTTTACAAAAAATAGACATAATTTATTAAACATCTACTATAACGATTTCAAAAAAACAAACACTCAAACGACCTCTATGGATTGAGGATTTACTTCCCATCTAGATTTCTTATAATCTATAAAACAGGGTCTTTAAATGTCATGTTCCTAAGGCGTTGTCTGTATGCATGGAAGTTGGCCCAAAGTTTAGAAATTGTACCTTGGACATATCCACTTGGATGGTTTTGAAGGGAAGCATGGAGGTAGTTCTCTTTAGAAGTCCATCCTTGCATAAATTGATTTTATCCTCTCTATTTACTAACATAAATCCAATCAAAGTACATTTACCGTTACAATTTTGTCATCAACATTTGATACATGTGAGCTCGATGGCACGGGATCTCCTTTTTATCGCACTACAACTAGTACCTACACTTGGTAGGCCGATGTCTTGATTGAAGTCACTTGATCGAATCTTTCCTTCTATCAACATCCTCACATCACTAGGATGTCAAAAAAGCATGAGGATCCTTAGTCGAGTGATCCTAGACTTATATTTTTTTTCGAGAACTTTTTGAGAATGTGATGGGAAGTATTTCCTTAGATGTTGGTACTTTAGGTCCATTAAAAAAGAAAGAAAAATAAAGGGAAAAAAATCAAGGTAAAAATTGTAGATGCTTTTTTGGAATTTGAAGGAGATTTGAGGCTTCATGGGTAATTTGGGTGAGGATTGAGAAGAATTGAGATAGAAATTTGTAGAATTCTTAAAAACTTTTAGAAAGAGAAAGAAGAAGAACTAGAGAGAAGTGAGAGGATTTAGAGTGACAGGGAGGAGTTTAGAGAGATGATGAGCTTATACAAAATGAGCTTTGATGCACAGTGATAGGATATATAGACATAGAATGGACACTATGTTGGACACATGTGAGAAGTTGACTGTGTGTATATATATATATATATATTGATTTTTTTACATGTTCAGACTCATTCGAATTGGGTAATTGGGCCAGACCCAATTCGCATGATCAAAGATGGTTTAGGCTTGGTTGGGCTAAACTGGCCTAACTGTTCATATAAAAAAATGGACCCTACCAATAAATCCTAGCTCCGTCACTATGGCACAACACGACGTGAGAAAGCAATAAGAGTCTCGGTGTAAGGGGCACAAGAGCATGGTATTTGTTAAGAAAACTTCGATGCTTCAGTCAACATACTATTAGAATAGTTGTGTAACCTCCGTAAATAGATAAACTACCTATTTGTTGTTGTAGAGTATTTAGGAAGTACTTGGAACTGAGAGCTAAAATTAAAAGTAATGTAGCATGTAAGAGCTTTACACGGTAGCATATGAGGCCTTTACACTGTTCAAGTTATGTAAAACCTTAAATTTAACTAGTAGTATGCCAAAAAAAATTTGTAAAATTTTATTTTATCACAAATATGTTTAATTTTACTTATTTTATTCAAAATTTTCCTACATACATTTTGTGAAATTACAAAAATACCACTATACTTTCCATTATTCGCCTAGATGCCATTTTTGGCATTGCTACTATGCTTCCACAAGAAAGCTTTCTACCAACAAACTTCCTCCTTAATTCACCCACCTTGATATAATATCAACCACTCCTTCAATCATGAGAGTCTATCCATTTGACAAAATCAAAACTCTCCCTTACACACATTTCTCTATCTTTTCTTTTCTTTTCTTTATTCTTCTTCCTTTCCTTCTCCTCACACATGTCTACCCACACACATAGAGAGACGCCAAGAAATCAAACTCAAAATCCAGTCTATTTTCTACCAAAATTCACAAAAAAAAGCTCTTAAAAACTCTTAAACCAAGGAAACTAGAGGATTTTCAAGATCAAACAACATTTTTGAGCTAAGTTTTAAGGTTAGATTTTTAAAACTCAAACTTTGATTTAAATTATGATTTGAATATGCAAACTTTTAAAAATTAGTTCTTGATGATTGTAGACTGTCTATAAATCATTTTTTATGCTTACAAAGCTATTAGAAAACCAAAATTTCTAGAAAAAGAATGAGAAACCATCAACTAGAGTTTTGGAAAAATTTTCATAACAAAAACGATAATAGTATCCAAAAAAATGATGTACTGCAGCTATGTTGTTTGCTATAGCTTGAATAGTGCTAATGATATGATGATTTTTAACTAAAAATTACATTGTTTACTGTAGCAAACGTTGTTACTGTAGCTAACATCATTTTACTTTAGCAAACATCATTTTATTAAAGCAGACCCAATTTTCATGCATATTTATGATCAAATGATTTATGAGGCACACTACTAAATATATTGACATAATGATAATTTGAACTTGGATATTGTTAGGATAATTTCTAACTATATACGACCTAAGGTTGTTGAGGTATTTGGAGCATACATGGTGATGGTGACAAGCTAGAGGTTATCAGTAGATAACTTGCTAATGATGTAGAGATTATCTTACTCAACTTTCATGAGATTTTATTTAATAAAAATTAGTTATTTGTTTTGCAAGATAATTTATATGTTATTTTATTAATTTCATTATATATATATAATTTGGAAACACAATACTCTAGACCCATCCTATATTGTGCAGTGAGGTCATAGTGATTTGACATGTTTTATTTAATTTTAAAAGTCATGATTAGATAATATGGACTCTATACAAATTAGTAAGGATATGTGTCACGCCCCGGAGTACGGGAGGTGACGTGGCGGAATGTTTAAGTTAATTAAAAGAGAATTTAATTGAAACCGATGGTTTAAGAATCAAATTAAATAAGAAATAAGAAGATTTTCACCACATTTTATAAAAGAATTTATAAATATTAAGCAAATAATAAAAATTAAATAAAAACCGCGAGTATGGGTTCCACAACCCACAACTTGTGCAGACACATGGTTCTGACAATATCATAAATACAATTACAGTCCAAGTACAAATAAAGTGAAACCTTACATGCCTTGATTAAATAATACAAAATATAAATCAATTCTCCTATTGCTCCTGAGTTCGGTCCGAAGAATCATCTCCAAATCTAAATTGGAAACCACCTAGACGGGAGAATTTAAAACAATAAAACGTGAGCGAAAGGCTCAGTAGGACTATGTTTTATCAACAATTTAATTTAAAGAAATAGTTCATTGTTAGGAGTACTCAAATGAAAACTTAAATAAATAAATAAATACATAATTTGAGTAGAGCCGTTCTGACACAGAACAGTCTACTCGTACAATCGAAAACACTATTTTTCTTTTACCTAGGCAAACCATGATATCACCACCGTAGTGGCCCAGCTGGGTTTCGGGACCTGCCTCCAAGGTCGATCGTTACACGACCCGATCTCTGATATGGCATCATGCCTTAGTGTTTATTATCATTATCATTCAGAACCCAATTACCGAGTGTTGTCAATTACGTTCATTATGAAATTCATTTCATAATCACGGTATATTAAAATATAACCGATAAAACCATTTCCAAACAACTGTTGAAAACATTTTGATAGAAATCCTTTTCAAGCCAAATCATTTCAAAACCAGGCTACCAAAGAAATAGGATAGAAGTCCTACCTCAATACTCGTGCCGGTGCCCCACACCGTAATCCCGGTCCGCTATACGTTAGCTCAACGGAACCACGAACGATCCTAAATACAAACTAAGTCGATCGATATCTAGTTCGAGACATTCTATGTTACTAAACCATTTCATGATGTCCTAGTGTGCCATTTGTACCATTAAAATCATTCTATAAGGTTGGAATTTAAATCAGGGTTCAAAACAGTGAAAAAGGGTAAAAATTCACAAAATTTTCCATGCCTCGGTCGGCCTACCGGACTCCCTGCTTCGGCCGGCCGAACTGCACAGTTCGGCCTACCGGAAGCAAAGTTCGGTCGGCTGAACACTTCCCCAGGTTCGGCCTGCCGGTCGGAAGAACACCGGCCTACCGATCATCACTCCGGCCTACTGAACACACAGTTCGGCCTGCCGAACTGGGAAAATCCAGAAATCCCAGCCACGGGTTTCTCGATCCCCAAAATTCAAATCTTGATTCTAACCTGTTTTTCTCAAATCCCAGGCATGAAAAACAATCATAGTTGATAGAAAAACATACTAGAACATGTTTGGACTCATTTAAACAAGATTTAAACTCAAAATCTTCAAAAATCCAAGAATGAGAAAATGAGGGGAAAAATGAAAAATCTTGAATCCGATTTGTTTTTCTTCAATCTAAGCTTAGATACTAGTTGTTCTAAGTTCATTTAACTCAAATCCACGGTTTTCTAAGCTTAAACAACCCTAGATTTCAAAAATGCACAAAATTGAAAATTTTGGAAAAAGTTTAGAAATTTCAAAACTAACCTCGAATCGAAGCTTCAATTCGCGTTCTCGGTTGCTAAATCACGTCCCCGAGCCTCCTCCTTGCTATCCCAAAGCTTGGATTCGAAATTGGGTTTAAAAACTTTGAGAGAGATAGAGAGAGAGAGAGGCTGCCGAGAGATGTCAAGAGGAAGAGAGAGAGATTGCGTGAGAGTGAGGAGAGAGAGAGAGAAGAAGGAAATAAATAGAGAAAATCGGTAGGCGGTTTTACTGTGCAAAAACCATGTGCCGCCCACAGTTTTGTAAAACGGAGTATTTTTAACATTTTACAAATTGTTATGTTTTAAAACTCAAAACGTCATTTTAAAACAATAAAAATCATTTGAACGCATCAATTTAACAAAACAACCAAAAATTCAAAATCCAACCAAATAATCTAATTAATGTTAAAACGTTAATTATGGCACACTAATTCATCATTTATATTACATTAACATTAAATAAATTTCAGGGCGTTACAACTCTCCACCCCTAAAAGAAATTTCGCCCTCGAAATTTATGACTCATTTCAAAAACAAAACAAATGCGGATACAATTTCCGCATACTCGACTCTAGTTCCCAAGTGGCTTCATCAACCCCATGATGCTGCCACACGACTTTTACCAACGGTATCTCGTGGCGACGCAAGCTAATCACTTTTCGGTCGATAAAATGAATCGGCACTTCTTCGTACGTCATATCTTCCTGAATCTGCACATCGCGAAACGAAACTATCTTGCCCTGCTCAGGTGGACACTTCCTAAGCATCGACACATGAAACACATCGTGAACATGAGAAAGTCCGGGTGGAAGATCAAGCTGATAAGCGACCACACCAACACGCTGAGTGATCTCGAACGGCCCAATATACCTCGGTGCGAGCTTCCCACTCACCCCGAACCGCATAGTTCCCTTACGAGGCGATACCCTCAAGAGAACAAAATCTCCAACTGCGAACTCTAAGGGTCTAAGTCTCCTATCCGCGTAACTCTTCTGCCGACTCTGAGCTGCCCTCAACCGATCTCGAATCACCGCGACTTTCTCGTTGCTATCACGAATCTCATCCGGCCCAAGAATAACTCTATCTTTTGGCTCGGCCCAATACACAGGTGATCGACACGGTCACCCATACAACGCCTCAAATGGTGCCATATCGATACTCGCCTAATAACTATTGTTGTACGCGAACTCCGCCAAATGCAAACATTGCTTCCAATTCCCGCCGAAGTCCAATGCACAAGCACGCAACATATCCTCGAGAACTTGAATAACCCGCTCAGACTGCCCATTAGTCTGAGGATGAAACACCGTACTGAAGTTCAAATCCATGCAACCTCACAATGTTCTGCATATACGACTCCCCGAGAACCTTCCTAGAACACGTCGACCTAAACGGAATGAAATGTGCCGATTTCGTCAACCTGTCGACCACAACCCAAACTGCATCGTGCCGCTGCTCCGTCCTCGGCAAACCTATGAGAAAATCCATCGTCACATGCTCCCATTTCCACCCTGGAATAGGAAGCGGCTGAAGCTGACCTGCAGGCTTCTAATGCTCGGCTTTCACCTGAAGACACGTCGAACACTTGGCCACGTACTCTCTAACATCTTTCTTCATACCTCTCCACCAATACTGCCTCTTCAAATCACGATACATCGTGGTGCTCCCCGGATGAATAGCAAACTGAGACCTATGAGCTTCATCTAGAACGACTTTCGTCACCTCAGTGATAACTGGAACTACAAGACGCTCCCAGAAGTATAACGATCCATCTGCATGCACGCTCCATTCCCCGAACTACTCCCCGTTCTGAATCCGCGACCAAATCCCCTGCAAATGTCGATCCCGCCACTGACTTTGCTTCACCATCCGAACAAGAGCTGGAGTCGCTTCCACGTGATATAACGAAATTCGATCTTCGTCTTCATGATACAATAGCCGATACTCACTCACTGTCGCATCCTTGCTCCAGTCCTCAAAGATCAAACAAGCGAGAATCCCTGAAGACTTCCTGCTAAGCACATCCGCGACCACGTTAGCTTTCCCGGGATGATACTGCAACGCGAAATCATAATCCTCCATGTACTCTACCCATCTGCGCTGCCTCAGATTGAGATCCCTCTGAGTGAACAGATACCTCAAACTCTTGTGATCGGAGAAGACCTGAAACGATGCTCCATACAAGTAACACCTCCAAATCTTTAGCGCGTAGATCACCGCCGCAAGCTCTAAATCATGAGTAGGATAATTCCGCTCGTGAGGTCGTAGCTGTCTCGATCCGTATGCAACCACACGCCCAAGCTACATCAACACACATCCAAGTCTGCGCCCTGAAGCATCCGCATAAACCTCATATGGCTCGTCACTGCTAGGAATAATCAACACTAGAGCTGAAGTCAACCGGTTCTTCAATTCCTGAAAAGCAAGCTCACAATCTTCATTCCACTCAAACCTGACATGCTTCTTGATCAATCTCATCAACAGAGCTGCAATCTTTGAAAAATCCTTTACAAATTTCCTGTAATATCCAGCAAGACCTAAGAAGCTACAAATCTCCGCTGCATTCCTTGGTCGTTCCCATTCAAATATAGCCTCAATCTTGGACGGATCCACTGAAATACCATGCTCCGAGATAACATGACCCAGAAATTTGACCTCAGTCAACCAGAACTCACACTTTTCCCTCTTAGCATACAATTGGTGCTCCCGCAGAGTCTGAAGCACGATCCGAAGATGCTGCTCATGCTCCTCCCAAGTCTTTGAATACACAAGAATGTCATCGATGAACATGATCACAAACTGATCCAGATACGGCCTAAATATCCAGTTTATCAAATCCATAAAAGCTGCCGGAGCATTCGTCAACCCAAAAGACATGACCAAAAACTCAAAGTGCCCATACCGAGTCCTAAAAGCTGTCTTGGGAATATCCTCTTCCTTAATCCTGAACTGATGATAACCTAAATGTAAATCAATCTTCGAGAAGTACCGCGAACCTCCCAACTGATCAAATAGCTCATCAATCCTAGGCAAGGGATACTTGTTCTTCACCGTAACACGATTTAGCTGCCGATAATCTACACATAACCTGAGAGTCCCATCGTGCTTCTTAGCAAACAAAACTGGTGCTCCCCACGGAGATGTGTTGTTCCGAATATACCCCTTACCAGCAAGCTCCTGAAGTTGCTTCCTCAATTCCATCATTTCTGCCGGCGCCATCCGATAAGGTGCCATAGAAATCGATGATGTCCCTGGAAACAACTCGATACCAAACTCAATCTCCCGATACAGTGGTAATCCTGGTAACTCGTCGGGGAAAACATCCTCAAACTCATCAACCACCGGAATCGCTACACTGCCGCTCGAAACATAGGGCTCGCAATCCAGGTTGGCAAGAAAAGCACAACAACCTAGATTTCTTCGCCCTCCTTGACACGACTTCATGAGACGCTCACTCATTAGCCAATCACCACCACCCTGGTAAGTGATTGCTGTCCCCCTATCAGACACTAGGGTCACTTTTCTAAGTTGGCAGTCCACGACTGCACTATACCTGGACAACCAGTCCATCCCTAGAATTACATCATAGGAACTCATGGGGAGTATAATCAAATCACTTTTCAAAATCTCATCCCCAATCTTTATTTTACAGGATTTACACATACAATTTACACACACCTGCCCTAAGGGAGAAGTTATGACTAGGGGTTCATTAAACTCTTCTATCTCTAATCCCAAGGCATGTACAAAAGAACTCGAAATGAGAGAATGAGAGGCACCGGTATCAAATAAAACGCGAGCTAAGGATCTGGAAACCAAAATCATACCGTCGACAACCGCGTTACCAGTCTGAGAATCTGACCCTCCAGATGCCATTGCACGAACCTGCACTGGCGCCTTCCCTTTTCCTCCACCGACATTGCTGGGTCCTGGATTACTCAGTCGATGCTATTGAGATGGAGACGACTGCACACTACCTGTACTCGGTGCTCGATACTGAGGAACACTGCGCTAAAAATACTACGGCTGCTGCCCCCGTACCGGATATGAGAATTGCTGAGGAGAGAACTGCAGATACTGCAACTGCGGGTACTGCGGAGGCGGAGGTAGGGTCTGAGGTTGAGGCTGAGACGAACAACTGGCATCCTCCCCGGTCTGAGATCCAAGACGAGCACTCCTGATCGGGCAATTCCTCTTGATGTGTCCGGGCTGCTGACAGAAATGACAATGAAAGCTGTAGGGATTGCTGCGCCCGCTGCCAGACGAACTACTGCTACCATTGGTCGCACCGCCTTGCTTGCCTTTCCCCGAAACTGGACGACTACTAGTGCTCTTCCTGCCACTCCTCTACGGTCCTCCTCAAGCCTTGGCTCGGTCCTCACAATACTGCACATAATCATTCTCCACAGAGATCGTCGACGACACAAGCTCTTCGAAACTCCTAAGCCGTAGAGCAACCAACTGCCGTCGAATAGGAGCCTTGAGCCCTTCTTGAAACTTAATACACTTTTCATGTTCCGATGCCACCGTTGATGGAGCAAACCTAGCCAATTCATTAAACTTTGCCTCATATTCCCGAACTGACAAGTCACCCTGCTGCAACCTGTAGAACTCAGCTGCCTTCTGATCTCTATACCCCTGCGAAAAATACCGATCATAGAACAGCTCCTCGAACCTATCCCAACTGATATCGCCATCGCGCTCTAGACGCTTAGTCTGCTTCCACCAGGTGTTTGCGCCACCCTCAAGCTTATACGCCGCGAACTCCACACGATACTCCTCAGGCACACCAAGAGTATCTAAATGCTTCAAGATCGAATCCAACCAATACTCTGCTAACTGCGGATCCCCATTGCCATCAAAAGTTGAAATAGACGCCCGTCGAAATTCCTTAAAGTACGCATGCCGACTACCAACATCGGAATCTCCCGGTCTAGCCCTGGCTGCCATCTGCCGAAAAGCTGTAAACATAGACCTCATCATGCTCTCATCATTTCTGAACTCGGCGTCAGCTGTCGAACGACGTCTAGGTGCCATTCTCTCAGTTCTGAAAACAAAATTTGAACTATCAGAGGTATTTCATTGTCAAACCTATGTGTGTACAATTCCCAAGGTTCATAACCTTGAGCTCTGATACCATTCTGTCACGCCCCGGAGTACGGGAGGTGACGTGGCAGAATGTTTAAGTTAATTAAAAGAGAATTTAATTGAAACCGATGGTTTAAGAATCAAATTAAATAAGAAATAAGAAGATTTCCACCACATTTTATAAAAGAATTTATAAATATAAAGCAAATAATAAAAATTAAATAAAAACCGCGAGTATGGGTTCCACAACCCACAACTTGTGCACACACATGGTTCTGACAATATCATAAATGCAATTACAGTCCAAGTACAAATAAAGTGAAACCTTACATGCCTTGATTAAATAATACAAAATATAAATCAATTCTCCTATTGCTCCTTAGTTCAGTCCGAAGAATCCTCTCCAAACCTAAATTGGAAACCACCTAGAGGGGGGAATTTAAAACAATAAAACGTGAGCGAAAGGCTCAGTAGGACTATGTTTTATCAACAATTTAATTTAAAGAAATAGTTCATTGTTAGGAGTATTCAAATGAAAACTTAAATAAATAAATAAATACATAATTTGAGTAGAGCCGTTCTGACATAGAACAGTCTACTCGTACAATCGAAAACACTATTTTTCTTTTACCTAGGCAAACCATGATATCACCACCGTAGTGGCCCAGCCGGGTTTCGGGACCTGCCCTCAAGGTCGATCGCTACACGACCCGATCTCTGATATGGCATCATGCCTTAGTGTTTATTATCATTATCATTCAAAACCCAATTACCGAGTGTTGTCAATTACGTTCATTATGAAATTCATTTCATAATCACGGTATATTAAAATATAACCGATAAAACCATTTCCAAACAACCGTTGAAAACATTTTGATAGAAATCCTTTTCAAGCCAAATCATTTCAAAACCAGGCTACCAAAGAAATAGGATAGAAGTCCTACCACAATACTCGTGCCGGTGCCCCACACCGTAATCCCGGTCCGCTATACGTTAGCTCCACGGAACCACGAACGATCCTAGATACAAACTAAGTCGATCAATATCTAGTTCGAGACATTCTATGTTACTAAACCATTTCATGATGTCCTAGTGTGCCATTTGTACCATTAAAATCATTCTATAAGGTTGGAATTTAAATCAGGGTTCAAAACAGTGAAAACGGGTAAAAATTCACAAAATTTTCCATGCCTCGGTCGGCCTGCCGGACGCCCTACTTCGGCCGACCGAACTGCACAGTTCGGCCTACCGGAAGCAAAGTTCGGTCGGCCGAACACTTCCCCAGGTTCGGCCTGCCGGTCGGAAGAACACCGGCCTGCCGATCATCACTCCGGCCTGCCGAACTGGGAAAATCCAGAAATCCCAGCCACGGGTTTCTCGATCCCCAAAATTTAAATCTTGATTCTAACCTGTTTTTCTCAAATCCCAGGCATGAAAAACAATCATAGTTGATAGAAAAACATACTAGAACATGTTTGGACTCATTTAAACAAGATTTAAACTCAAAATCTTCAAAAATCAAAAAATGAGAAAATGAGGGCAAAAATGAAAAATCTTGAATCCGATTTGTTTTTCTTCAATCTAAGCTTAGATACTAGTTGTTCTAAGTTCATTTAACTCAAATCCATGGTTTTCTAAGCTTAAACAACCCTAGATTTCAAAAATGCACAAAATTAAAAATTTTTGAAAAAGTTTAGAAATTTCAAAACTAACCTTGAATCGAAGCTTCAATCTGCGTTCTCGGTTGCTAAATCACGTCCCCGAGCCTCCTCCTTGCTATCCAGAAGCTTGGATTCAAAATTGGGTTTAAAAACTTTGAGAGAGATAGAGAGAGAGAGAGGCTGTCGAGAGATGTCAAGAGGAAGAGAGAGAGATTGCGTGAGAGTGAGGAGAGAGAGAGAGAAGAAGGAAATAAATAGAGAAAATCGGTGGGTGGTTTTACTGTGCGAAAACCATGTGCCGCCCACAGTTTTGTAAAACGGAGTATTTTTAACATTTTACAAATTGTTGTGTTTTAAAACTCAAAACGTCATTTTAAAACAATAAAAATCATTTGAACGCATCAATTTAACAAAACAACCAAAAATTCAAAATCCAACCAAATAATCTAATTAATGTTAAAACGTTAATTATCGCACACTAATTCATCATTTATATTACATTAACATTAAATAAATTTCGGGGCGTTACAATATGTGAGGATGGTGAGATGCAAAGAGAGTAGCATTTATGTCCTCAGGGACGTATGCCCTAACAGGTAAATACGAGAAGGCGTCAGCGCTCCTTTGAGTCAAAAGTCATAGAATGCACTGTACAGAAAATGTCTTGGTGAGGATCTGGGACTTGATGTCCCCTCATCGACAACTCATGGTTCGTTATATTGAGTTATCAAGCATGCCTTTTGGGGTTTCGTTGAGTAGAGAGATGCAAATTCTCAATTTCTTTATGGATGCCAAAAAAAGTTGTTTAATTATGAATAATATTATATGATATAGAAACATGGTAACATTATCTATAGAGCATCCACCATATATAAACATAATGAAATTGTTATAAATTAGATCATATTATGTTTGGAAATAAACTAACTATGTAAGTGTTAATATGGTAAGTGATAAAACCTAAAGGTGAGCAATGGTTTACTGAGCATGTTGCATCCCTTTATATTTTCATATTTTTAGGATTTATATAGTGTGAGGTGACAATAAGAAAAAAGTTAAGGAAATTATCTAGCTAAATCCAATTGAAGCCACTTTATTTTTTAAAGATATTTTTCTTTATGATGCAAGTATTCTATGTTTCTATATATGACTGTATTAAGTTGTCTTTAGGGTTAGAATAATGATGATAGATTTATAATATTAAAATTAAAGGTGCTACATTAAACTATGGTTTTGTTGTTTTATGTTTTCTTTAATTTTTAGATTTTTTTTCAAGACCCAAGAAAATTTTTAGAAAGTTTTAATGTTTTATTTTATTTTCTAGCTTCTATTTAATTTATTAAAACTACTAATCCCCATTTAGAACTAATGAGTTAGAACTAAGTTTATCAAACACCATATTTGGTTTTCTAAAATGATTTCATAGACAATATAAGGAAACTTGGTGAAGGTGAAGAACATATATAACAAAAATTTTCATAAAATGCCATTATAGATTATATTAATTTAATGCTTAGTAAATATATATACAATTTTATGCTGACTTGGTAGAAGCGATTAGGTCAAAATCTTCAGTAGGAATTATTTTCTAATGAAACCACCACCTTTAATGTCTAGTCCTAGGCACTGAACAAATGTATGTGTGGGCGTAGAAGGAATTAGGTTTTTCTAAGATCACTCTTCTTTCTATTGGTCTCTTAAAAATCTCGACACATTAGCATAGTGAGACTAAGGATGGAAGAACTCTTCTCCTCTTTTTCTCTCTCTTCTACACGCCCATGCTAGGCAAACTAGCAGAATTTTACAATCTAACCAAAATCTTTTGATTATGTGTAGAATGAATAAAGAAGCCCTCTATTTTATAGAAAATAAGAGACCCAATTAATGTTGCAAATTTCATTTAATTTAAGCTAAATATCAGATCGCTAATTAAAATAAAAGATAAACTTTCTTTTTTCTTTATCTGCAGTGAGCGCCACATGCTAAGAGATTCTCATTTTTGTATATTATTTTGAATTAAAAGGTACTAAAATTTGCCGAAGGATTTGGGTTTGAATTCAAAGGACTCTGATTTTTGATGACCTTGTTAAGAAACTTCATATTAGTCTTTGTTATCTTTTTATCTTAATTTTGGTTGAGATTTTTTTATTTTTTATTATTTATTTTTTTATTTTTTTTGCCATGTTAGGGACTGGCTGCTATTGTAGTTAGGCTCCTTTGTGACATTTTCTTCCCTTGTCTTTTTCTGTGCTTGTTTTCTTTTCAATGAAAACTTCATTTTAAAAGGAAAAACAAAAGGGAAGAACAAACATGAGACATGATCCAATAAAAATCGTTTTTATTTAATATTAAAATTTAATGTT
Source organism: Artocarpus heterophyllus (assembly GCA_025403435.1). NCBI lineage: Eukaryota > Viridiplantae > Streptophyta > Magnoliopsida > Rosales > Moraceae > Artocarpus > Artocarpus heterophyllus. Next base: position 8,592,878 of record CM046339.1, read on the forward strand.
TTAGTGATTTACTACCCTCAAAAAACTCTTTCATTTTTGCACCATGATTGAGATTGTTGTCAAAAATAATGTTTTAAAGATAAAAAAATAACTTATGAACAATTCTTTTTGAACAGAAAAAATGACATACAATTTTCTTTTCGTGGGGTTGATTGATGGACGATCTTTTGACATGATTAGGTTTAGAATATTATCATGTAGGTATCTTCTGTTTTAGAATAACATTGGTATTTTATTGTTCATAAAATATCAAAATACTACTTTATAGCTTTCAAAAATTTTATTTTGGTTCCCTAGCCCGTGTTTTGTGACGAAAAATTCTAACTTACCCTTTTATTAATAAACCCCAAATTATTTTGTGAAAACTATAAAAGAAAATAAATACAAATAATGATAAAAAAATAGATAAGTCCACATATATGTTTTTCTTTTATGAGTTTTGTTTAATCTTTTGTTTTGATTTTTTTATTATAATTTTAAAAAATGAATTTAGAATTCATTAATGAAAGGATAAAAATAAAATTTTATGTTAAAAAATGAACTCAAGGTACCGAAATAATATTTTTGAAAATTATAAAGTACCATTTTGATATTTTTTAAATAGCAATATACCAAAATAATAATAATGTCTACACAGGTTGGCATGGAAACGTGGTGGAAAAGAAGCGTGAAGGGGCAATGGCTCCAATCGTGGAAGGAGGAGCGACTTGTTTGATGTGTAAATTAAAAGAGAGACTAAAAGAGATGAAGATGTTGCACTATTACTAGATGTTGGGTTCATGCTACTGTTAGTCTGCTTGTAATTATCTTGAAGGGAATAAGACAACATACATAGTATGTTAGCATAAGTCAAAGAAATAATTAATTATTAATCCGTGTCTTTTGACTTTATTTAAGAATTTCAAGACATTGAAATGATTATGAACGCAAATAGCTGAACTGCTTATGATTAACCGGGTGTATGGACGGGTGATGGGAACCGTAGTTCTTACCACTTTTTCAGTTATAAACAGTGTAAAGCTCTTACATTCTATAGTAATAATAAAAAAATCGTTATAGTGTAAAGCTCTCACATGCCACAATAAAAGTGGTTGTAACCAATGATTTTCACCACCATTTCAAACACCCTATAATTCTTTCCCCCTTTTCAACTTTTTGAAGCAGAAGACAATAACTAAGGACAAGAACCATTAGGCCTTTAAGTTGAAACTACCCTTAAAGTTGAAACTAAGAGTCCAAAATAAAAATATTGTTACACGTACAAACAAAAACAATATTAAAATAGTGGTTTAAATCACAAACTATAGTTCCAAACAAGGATATCAAACAACCTCTATATTTTTCATTAGAAATATTGCTAATCAAAGGGTGGTTCTGAACAAATCAATAGATATTGAAAATGAATAAATTTAATATATTCCTATAATGACCACCTTAATTTAAGCATTAGTTTTTAGGAACCCAAGTCACCAAGGGTATGTTTGTTTCATGCATTGTTTGAACTTAATGGACTCAAATTTGGATTTGAGTATCAAGAATCCTTCGGATACGTGTTTGTCTCCCCCAAAATCTAAATCATTTGAGTATCAAGAATCCAAGTTTTTAGAGTTTTCATCCCCCCTTAAACCTTTAATTACTGCAATAAAAACTAAAATTCTCTCTCTTATATTTGAGGAAAAAAAATCATAACTTCTTCATTTGATATCCAATTGAGATGATTCTTTTTTCACTGTGCTCATAATGAAGTGAGGAATAAATCAAAATCCATATTGCATATTTTTTAAGATCATTAAGATTAATCAAGATCCATATTGTATTTTTTTAAAGATCATTAAGATTAAGATTTTATTAGATTTATTAATAAATCAAAAACTATTTTCACTACCTCTCCAAACACAAATTTCAATTTTATTCCATACTCAAATTAAAACTTAAATGCATATCCAAACGCCAATTCAGATAACAATTCAAATCACTAACTCAAATCCTAATTCAAATCACACTAACTCAAATCCAATCATTAATTCGAATCCATTTATCAAATGGACCCTAAAACATACCAGTAATCCGAGTAAAGAGTAGTTTAAATCTATGGAGACCATCTTGAAGAATATGATGATTGTTTTTTTAGTGATGGAGCATAGCCTATTAGCTAAAAGATTAATTTTATATTTTGAACAAGTTTCATTGAACTTTTAATCAATCTAATCTGACAATTTAATTGTATCTTTCTGGTAACATTTTTTTTTCCAGAAGTTGTTGCAAAATTTTCTTTGTTAAAGTACTACTAATTTTTTAGAGGAATTGATCTGATGGGTGTGACTTTTTTGACTATCGTCTAACATAATTTTTAGACACAACCAACTCACTGGGCATTAGATGATGCAGCCACTGGTGTCACATGTCGGTAGATTTTTTTTTTAAAATCAGTAATTGTTGCATTTATTAAACCTTTCTTTCTTTTTGAAGAGCAATAAATCAAAGCAAATTGTGCGACAAAAGTGCGACAAATAAAATTCTTGGCATTTTTTCTGGTTTATCTTCTACTCAAATGAACAAGTAGCTAATCAAGGTATCTAGTATCACTGGGACAAATAAAATTTCACACCAATTTCTTATAAAATACTATCATTTCTTGGACGTTTTATGAAGCAGTATACATGTGTTGTTGGTGTCCGACCCTCTTTCTTTCTTTATTTTTCTTTTAATTTTTTTTCTCAATAATTGAATTGTACGTGACTCTCTCCTTTTCTTCCATGGTTCTCCAAGTTTATCTAGTTTGGACACGGATCAGATATATTTTGCTTGACATGGGAAACTGTACAACACCAAGGAGTTTCTGTGTAAGGGGCACACGAGTATGGTACTTGTTAAGAAAACTACCGATGCTTCAGTCAGCATTAAATCAGAATAGTTGGGTAACCTCTGTAAATAAATAAGAGTAATCCCATCTGTCACGAACGGGTTCTTTCCCAGTCCTATATGGCGTGGGCCTAATGTGGCATGAAAAGTAAACCTTTTCAAAAAAAATTTTAATCCTTTTTTTCTTCCAATTTTTTAACACCCTTTGCCTCGTCGTTTTCCCCATTGAAGAACATAATAGAGGTAAAGCGATGGAAAGCACTTCACTAAAAGGGGATTGAAATGCAAAAAGTTCCCTTCTCCACTACTTGCAAGGTTTATTGAAGTTTATATCTACTTTTTGCTCTCTTTTTCAAACAAAAATTGTTTTCTTTGGCTCTAAAACCATTCTTCTATATGAGAGTGAATAATTTCACACAATTGAAGCCAAATTTCTTAAATACATTCACCCAAACGGTAAAAATAGAATTAAATGCAAAAAGGAGATTGAAATGCAAAAAGTTCCCTTCTCCACTACTTGCAAAGTTCATTGAAGTTTATATCTGCTTTTTGCTCTCTTTTTCAAATAATTTTTTTTTTGGCTCTAAAACCACCTCTTCTATATGGGACTGAAATATTTCACACAATTGAAGCCAAATTTCTTGAATACATGCACCTGAAATAGTAAAAAGAGAATTAAAACCTTACATAGTTTTCGATAACTGGTTCTTATTGCTCTTCTCCAAATCCCATACTCTCCTCTTTTGGAATCGGAGAAGCCCAACATTAGAAATAAAATTAAAAAATAGGCCAAGACAAGAGTTTGATATTGAGCCTTGCTCTCTTTGGATCGGAGAAGTCGAACATTTTTGCTTTCGTAAATTAGAAGCATTTTTTTAATGAGAAGGATTTTGGTTGGGAAAGCCAGTTTGGGTTTGTGCACATGGGTTGAAGTTGAATTTAAAAATTCATTTGTGTGCATCTATAATAATGTGCTTCGGCAATTTTGATCTAGAAAACTACTGTAGAGATGGGAGAATAACTCTGATACTATAACTATAATGCCCCCTTACGGGTGCTATAGGAGACATTGTTTTTACCATTAAACTTAATAATTACCAATAAGGATTTTGAAATAATCAACAACACTCAGAGGAATATTCTAGGAAACACATGCATATCTTTGTTTCGATAAAGTAAAACTAAGAAGCCAAAACCTCGAAACACAATTTTGTATTCAACAAAACATAAGTTCAAAAGAACACATCACAAACAAAACTGAGTCTCAAACAAATAAGAATACAGAACATAATACATCAAATTTTTATTTGAGTTTGAATTCCTTTCATGATATGACTCTGTTTCCAATCCAACACTCCTAGCACACATGCCTATCCTTGTCCTCCATCCTAGTCAACTTACATCTTATCCTTATCTGCAACACGATACAAACTAAGTAAGCATAAGCTTAGTAAGCACATATTCCTATCTCACAACATAAAACATTTCATAAAAATCGTTACATAATATCATAATAATAATAATCATAGTAGTGCACGAGGCACAAGTTTATATAGAACATATCTTTTCATTTAAACTTTCATATTAAAACATTATTCATTTTATCTTTTAGGGCCCAAGCGTTGCACCATAAACAAAAACATAAACATAGTGTATGAGAGGAATGAAGTAGCTAATCCCAAACCAAACGTACAAGTCCAACCTTTGGGACATCATAAACATAACATAGGGTGTGCAACACTTAATTAAGTGATACATATATATAGATATATAAGTTTTAACATGCCTCATCATTAAAACATCATTTAAACCTTCTTGTTGCAACAAGAGTTTTCATTAGAAAACAATATGTAAAAAAAAAACTTAAAAATTATCATAAAATATGCTCGCAAAACTTTTTCATAAACTTTTATCATGTTGCAGGTGAGAATGTACTTACTTGTTTTGCTTGCTTACTAAACCTTAACTTGGGTGACGTTGCCGTGGTTCTCATTGTTCTCACCTTTTGGCGCGTTCATGTCAATCATTCATATAATATATAAATTTAGTATTCCCCTTCATGACATCATTTAATACCATATTACATCATCATATATCATTCTTAACAAAACAAAGGATCTTTGAGTCACAAACATGCACTTAAAGTCAAGAAACATAAAGATAGAAAACTTGACCTTTAACAACTTAGAGAAATTAATCTCAACTTTAAGCATAAATAAAGTGTAAGAATTATTCCATAATATAGCTAACATATATAAACATCACTCAAAATTTATTTTCTTGAAAATATTAATCCAAAATACATTTTTCCAATTTTTAAAATATTCAAGTAAATTTGCCAATAATAAAAACTACTTGACTTTTAAGGATTCATATCCCTATATCTTTCAATTCATACTTAATTAGAGCATGAAAATTTGTAGGAATAATGTTAATATATATATATATATATAATGCTCAAATTTTTCTTTAGCCATAAAATTTTCATTTGATAATTAAAATAAATCACATAATCAATACCATAAAATTTGCAAGTAAAGTGTGGGCAATGAGCAGTCCTAATTAAAAGGTATGTATTCAATTATTTATGCCATAAAATAATTTATAAAAATTACTACATATAATAGACATATAAAATAATAACATATCCAAAATTTAGTTTTAAATAAATTTAGAGTCATTCAAAACACACGTTTTCAAAGTTAATATTAACATCAGACATGCTAGATAGCAAACATGTTTCATTCAAACTTTTTTATAAAATCAAATATGCATGATATGCTTTTGAAATTTTTATGTGAAAAAGTTATTAAAATAAGAAATCATGCAAAACATATTTAAAAATATGATTTATTATCTCATGAATTGCATAGAGCATATCAAGAAGACATTTATAACCACTGAGTACTTGTCAATCAACAAATTTTATCTTAAAACATAATAAGGATATGAAGCTAAAACTTTACACGCACTTAGTTAACATATCAACAATGATTCATAATTTTTTTTAGAATTAAAAGACACTTTTTGCCTCGTAAAACAGACTATACAAGAAAGAAATGCAAATCTATCGGCAATTAGAATTTCATGAGCAGTGTTTGATTGAAAGATCATAACCCTAAAGTTATTTTGAACGAAAATTTATAAAAAATCCCAGACATTCCTAACATTTATATACACATAATAACCAAAAATCATAGCAAAATAAAATCATTTAATTTGAAAACATTACCAGCCACCTTACGAACGAACTGAAAACCCTAGAATTCTCTTATCACACTCCAATAATAAAACCTTACTCTCATGAAATTTAATGATATCATATGAACATAAATGCTTTCAACCATAAAGTAACATTATTATAATCAAAGTATTAGACAAGATAATTTATTTTTCATACAAACATACATGAATACACATTCACAATCATAAAAGAACAATTTTCTAACAAAGTTTATAACAAAACAATATATATTAATCATAAGAATTCAAAACTATTAAAACTTTAAAACATGCCTTTAATTCTTATGTTTTCTTCAATAAAGACAAATACTTGCACAGAAAATCTCTAAAAGCAATTTTCTTCTACATTGTCTATAATAAGAGTAATAAATTCTTGGCTTTGAGGATTAGAGAGATAATGAATGCTTTCTTAAAGAGATTTTTGAGAGGGGGCAAGGAAGAGAATTTTCTTTGGCTAGAAATTAAGAGAATGAAGACTTTGGTGGTTTAGATATATATTTATAGGTTTATGAGATAGAAGAGATTAGATGAGTATAGAATACCCTAATCCTAATCCAATTAGATTTCTCCATTTTTTAAATTAGTATAATCCTAATCCAATTAGATTTCTCTTTTCTTAAATGAGTGTAATCCTAATCTAATTCAGTCTCCCTTTTATTCTTTTGCTTGGCAACTTGCCTTTTTTTCTTTCCCTTCGTTTCCTTTACACATAATGTAATATATATATATATATATATATAAATAATATAATAGAATATAATATTTTATTATAATCGTATAGTAAAATACGATTACATCTTTGTGTGTATATATATAATAACAATATAATATAATATAATATAATTATAAATACATAATTATTTATACATAACAACAATATTTACTCTATGACCCCCAAAAACATTAATTTACATATTATTCTTTTAGGCACTTTCGATTATCTAATTTCTTAATGCCACTATAATAAAAAAATACTACATATTTAATTATCATGACATCATTAATATTATAAAAATAGAAAAATATGCAACAAAATTCATATCATCATGAAGAATATAACTTTAGGCATATATAACCCTAAAGCATTATAAAGGTTATAATTTAAAGCAAGTTGAAATTGTTAAAAATAAATAAATACTTTTAAGCTTATCCTCACTTTTGACATAAACATCCCGAACACATCGATCCACGTGGCCGTCACTTGCGACATTACTAAATTAAAAGTTAATTTACTTGACATAAATAATAATAACACTTGAAATATCATATTTTAATGTTAAATTAGCGTAGGTTTCCGTAGAAGAAAAGAGCATCCATAGGTCTGGTGCCCCCTTGGAAAATGAACTCAGTCACAAGACCTCGCAGTCCTACAATTTCCATCTACATCTTCAACATTTAGGAATTGAATTTTGAACCTAGTTAGAGGTCGAAGTATTGAGACTACTTCACATACTTTGATTGACTGTGAACACATCCTCATTGTTTTGGTTTCCCCAATGCCCTTGTCAATATGTCATTGTTACTAACGGACTGAAAGGTCCCTTGACTTTGTTGCATCGTTTACTCTTCCTATAAAACAATAACAAACCAAGTTATTCTTAATATCCTTTAATATGTATACAAATTAATAATTTGAGTTCAATAAACTTATAATCAAGTTCCTAATTTTTGCTACTCATAGATTTTTAAATTGTCCATTGGGACCTTGACGTGATTTTATCCACAACTTCTCCCGTGTTGGTAACACGCCTATCTTAGCTAACTGTATTCTGCTATGTTAGTAATATATTAATAATAGAATAATTGATATATGTAATACGAGTAAGATATTAATGTACTAATGATTGCTCAAGCTTTCTATATTTGACTAGGCCAACCATAGAACTGTATTCTTTTTTCTCTCTTATTTTTCTTATGTTAGCTGATAGCAGTTGGAATTTGGCAAAATGTCGATACTTCACAAAAGCTTCCCAATTGTCATTGTTTATAGAGGGGTAGTAGTATACTCCTGTAGGAGGCCGCTTATATACATTTTCATTGTCCTCCGAAATGGAAAGGTTGAGTTGTACAAAAGAAACATAGAGGATGGATCAAAACCCCTTCACTAATTCGCTACAAACCTTCAAAGCCTTTTTCCTATACCACCCCTCAACTCTTAAAAGCTTCATAAATCTCTCTCCAAATCACATCTTTCACTTAGTCTAAATCCTTAGACCTTTAATCTTTAATCCATATAGGAATGCATTCTTGACTAAGGACTCCAATCCAACTGCTTAATTTAATGCTGGGTGCGCCTTTCTCTATTCAAATTGTGGACACCAAGAAAACAACTACCAAAACAATAATAAAAAAATAAAAGATGATAAATTAACTATTTTAGTTGTGTGGTGGAGAAACATATGTGCTATTGTTCCAGTAATAATTCCCCCTGATAATTAAATTTGTCATAAATCAATTATAAGCTAAAAAAAGAAAAGTGCTAATATTATATTCAGTATATATTTTATATTGAAAGTGTGCAGAAACTACTAGAGCTACACGCTTGAAAAAATGCCTACGAGAAGCATATAGAATATATAAATGATCGAGTTTTCTATTATTTATGTTTAAATGTCCAACATATATATTATAGATAGAATGTGAAAACTTGTATAATGGAAACTAAAACTAAAAGAAAACTCAAAAATGAAAGAATTATTTAATGGAGAATAAATAAATGATCTATTTTATATGTATAGATGAGGAAGATCAATTAGAAAGCCCATAGAGAGGAAATGACCACGCAGTAAAAAATCAGATCAAAATTTTAGAGATGAATATTGTCATGAAATTCATGGTAGAATATATTTGTAAATATTAATATATTTACATATCTATATGTATATATATAGTATATGTATATGTATATATATGGAGAAGAAGAAAGAATGATATATGAAAATGAAAATGAAAGAATGGTATATTGAAAATGGAGGGGGAGGGGCGGGGGAGGAGGGGTAGGGGAAGGGCAGAGGCGAGGGGTGAGGGTGGGCGAAGGGCGGGTGCAAGGGGGAGGTGGGGCAGGGGGTCGCGAGGGGAAGACGAGGGAGGGGGAGAGGCTTACATGGGGCAGGGGGAGAGCAGGAAAGGGGCAGGGCGATAGAGATAGAGGGGGAGGGGGAAGAGAGGGGGCGAGGTGAGGTGGGCGCAAGGGGAGAGCGGAGAGGGAGAGGAAAAACTTACACGATGGGGGGCGATGGCGAAGGACAGGACGATGATGGCGAAGGGGGGCGACGGCGATAGACAGCTACCACGGGGGGCAATGGCGAGGGGGTGGCAAGTTTAAGAGGGAGAGGGAGTTTGAGAGAGTGTCAAGTTTGAAATGAGAAAGGAGGCGCACAGTTTACAAAAAATAAAAAGCCCTAGAGCCCACATTACATAGCTGTTTTTCAAAAAACCATCATGTAATGTCTAAGCTTATACGACAGTTTTTTGAAAAACTGATATAAAATGTTTAACTTATACAATGGTTTTTTAAAAAACTGTCATGTAAGCCTAACTTTCCATGACGGTTTCTATAAGAAACCATCGCGAAATATTTGTTTTTACGATCATGGAATATTTGTTTTTGCAGCAGTTTTTTTAAAAAAAACCGTCGTAAAAAATTGGTCTAAATTCACCATTTGCATAAGTTTTTCTCCTCTGCCCAAGGTGGCCAACCCATGTCGTAAGCATCAATAGCCTAGAATATTTATTCATCACAAATATAATTATAAATATATATCCTTTACCTTAAAAAAAGATGAAAAACAAAACAAAGAAATATATTTAAATAAATTAACATAAATTTATTTACAAATGCTCATTTTTTCTCTTTTTTTTATTAGTTCCTCAATATATATCCATTCTACACCTTTACAAAGCAAGTACAAAGTATCATCTTCAAAATCACCTATCTCTTCAACCGGTGGCCATCCCTATGTGAATGGAGGGATATCTGTACAATCTTCGGCAACTTTTTCACCGTCAATAACTACTCTTGGCTTCATCGGGCTGACTAGAGACAATTCCAAGTCTTGGGGATTTGTTGTATAAAAAATTTGGATTGCTTGTGATACCATAATGAAGGGATCATTCTTGTATCCAAATCTTCGAAATCCAACCACTGTGAAGTCGTCATTGTTGATCTTAACATAGTTATTGTCGGCTCACTTGCACTGAAAAAGTGCTATGCACAATCCCCCATAATCAAGTTACAAAATATCTTCAATGAAACCAGAGTAGTTCATGGTCCTATATACTAGATGCTTGTCCTTGGCGGAGGAAAATGCATAGTCTTGGCACAGACAATCACAGTGCTATTTTGGACAAGATGCTTCTCATCTCTTTTGCTAGTGTAGAAAGTGTAACCATTTATGGAATATGACGTATACTTTATAACTACCGATGACAATCCTCTAGCTAGGTTCTTCAAGTCTTGTGACATGCCTCTATCTTATGATGTGGAGCACTTGCCATAGATGTGTGCTTTAATCCACAACCGAAAGGTCTGGTTGTGTTTATCTTAAAACTGTTTCTCATTTCTTGCTCTTTTTGGGTTGGCCTTTTTTAATTCATTCATGTGCACCTCAATGAAAGGTTCCACTTCATTAGCATTGTGCAAGACATGAAGACAAGCTTGCTCCCACTCCTTTCAATTTACTAAGGAATGATTGCTAATAGATAGTTCCCTAGCCTCAATGTTTATTGTCTTTGGCACCGTAATTACTTCCGCATTGGACAAGTACTTGGAGCAAAATTCGACCGATTCCTCAACTATGTAACTTTCTATAATACATCTCTTCGGCAAATTTTGATTCTTCATGTAGCCCTTCAAAACCTTCATATATCTTTCAAATGGGCGCATCTATCTCAAATACACTTGTCCGCATAACTTAACTTCACATACTAATTACACCATTAGATGAATCATGATATCAAAAAACGCTGGTGGAAAATACTTCTCAAGCATACATAAGGTTTGCACCAACTTCGATTGTAGTGAATCTAGCATAAGTGAATCAATCACCTTAGAGCATATTAAATTAAAGAACGAGTACAACTTGGTAATTGCAAATCTCACATCCTTTGTTAGAATTCCCTATAAAGCAAGTGGTAGTAATGGCTGCATTAACACATGACAATTGTGTGTTTTTATGCCAATAAAATTCAAATCCTTCAAGGGCACCAAATTTTTAAAGTTCAAAAAATAGTTGTCTAACACTTTCAACGAAGCACACGATTCACAAAGCTTTCTCTTTTTAGCTCTTGATAATGTGTGCTTTGCTAGAGGTAAGTAACTGTAGTTTACTCTTCTATTGGGAAAAAAATTAGGCCTGATCTCCATTTTCATGAGATCCAACCATGCTTTTTCAGCATCTTCAGTCTTACCTGGAATGTCAAGCAGCATGTCGACTACGGATTCACAAACATTTTTCTCAATATGCATAACATCCAAGCAATGACAAACAAAAAGTGTCTTCTAATATGGAAGATTGAAAAAGATTGATCTTTCTTTCCATGTTCCATCTATCAATGGCTCATCCTTACCTCGCTTTCTCTTCCCAAATACCACTTTCATATCTTTTATCATTTCCAATATTTGTTCACCTGTGAAAAAATGAGGAGGGTCTCTTTCTTCAATGTTGCCATCAAAGGCTTTCTTTTGTTTACGGTAATGATGATCTCTTGACAACCATCTTCTATGACTAAGAAAAATGGTTTTCTTATGATTCGTCAACAGTTTGTGAGATATTTCCTTCATAAAACTAGGACACCTAATAAAATTCTTCACCAAATAACTAGATAAATTGTCATATGCGAGGAAATTGTTAATTGTCTATATCAACATTGCACAGAGTATGAATGTCTCTTCTCAGTAAGCATCTCTAACTTTGATTCCATTTTCCTACAAGTTTTTTAGGACATCGATTAACGATGCCAAGTATACATCAATGTCATTGACTAGTTGATAAGGACCCAAAATCAATAAAGACAACATAAAAAACTTCTGCTTCATGCACATCTTTGGAGAGAGATTATAGTTAACAAGTATTATGGGCCAAGTGCTATGCCTACTATGCATGTTACCATGTGGGTTGATTTTATCTGTCAATAAAGCAAAATGTATATTTATTAGATTCACACTTTAGTCGGGATGATCGACTTCAAAAGTCTTCCATTGTGGTGAATCTGTTGGATGTCTAAGCATACCATCGTCAACCTATTTCTCATGATGCCATATCAAATTCTTGGTATGTTCTGTGTTTCTAAATAAATGCCTCAAACATGGTACCGGTGGAATGTACCATAACACTTTCATTGGCACTCCACTTTTATCATCTTTTGGCTCCTTTCCTTTCTTCTAGCTTGATTGTTGACAAATCAGACAATAATTCTTGTCCTCATACTCATTCTTATAAAGAACACAATCATTTTCATAAGCATGAATTTTTACATACTCCGTTCCTAAAGTGCTTGAAGTCTTCTTAGGCTCATACATACTAGTTGGTAATTTCTTACCCTCTAGTAGAAGCCTTCGTAGAAATTCTAAAAGCTTTGTGAAACTAGAATTTGACTACCCACTAGATGTTTTTAGATTCCATAATCCAACTAAAGTGGACAATTTGGAGAAATTGGTACATCTCTCATACATGGGTGTTTCGGCATCACTCATCATTGTCTCAAATAAATCTAGACAATGTAAGAAGTTTTCTTCCAAATCATTAACCATGTCAACTATATTATCATGATCATCCATACTATCCTCCACAATAGCTTTCTTTTCTTTACTTACTACAATTGGATTGAACTTAGACTCACCATAAAAATGCCATGTTTAAAAACTACTTATAATTATATTTATAAATAAATGTCCTCTAACAACTAGAATTGAATGAGATTTATGGTATCCACATTGAACATAAGGACACCGAAATTTATCACCTTTAGCATGAGTTTTAGTAAAATCCAAGAACTCTTCCACACCATTCACATATTCTCTAAACAATCAAAAACCCCATATCCATTTTCTATCAATTTTACAAGTCCTAAATCGAAATAATAAATAGCAACTCAATTAAAAATAATTTCACAAATTACACATACCCATCATAGTCGAATCATAAAGCAGATTAATCATATCCATCATAAGAGCTGAGGAGATTAAGGAGGATAGAGGCAGAGAGGGACAACAGCAACAATTTTAGAGGGTTATGGATGTGTATTTAAGAGCTGAGCTTATAAATCATGTCTGATTGTCGAGGTGGGAAAAGGGCTTTTAAGTCATCTACTACTATTGTTTTCTCCAAAAACTGTCGTGATATACCTTGCCTTCCATGATGGTTTTTTAAAAAACATTCATGGTATACCTAGCATACCATGATGATTTTTGGAGAAAACTATTGTGGTAGATGGCCCTCCCTACCATGATGGTTTTTGTCTTCTAGACAATAACTTCTCGTGTTTTTTTCCCTTGTTACAGTGGTTTTTAAAAAATGTCGTTAAATGAGAGTCGTATAATCTCAAATTTCTAGTAGTAGGTGTTGAGATTGTCATGTGCAAAAGATCACAAAATGGTAATTGAGAGCAACATGAAACTTTGAATTGTTTAAATCCAATTAAGCTTGGCGGTGGCGTTGGCACCCCTTTATTCAGACTGATCTATGTTGCACTGTGAAAACTTTTGCTTTCAAGAAAACCTTGAGTGAGATTCCCAAAAAAAAAAATACAATGACTATTAGTATTGTATGTAAGCCTTAAAATAACCACCCAACAAGGGGTGATTGGAGTTTGAAAACTATTTGAAACTTTTTTTTTAACCTTTGAAAGGTTTTATAACAAATTTCACAAGTGCTATCCAACATGAATCAAAATTCCAATAAGATGAAGTCACAATACACAAAAATTAATAAAAATGACAATCCAGCTATTATGCACAATAAAACAAGCTTCAAAAATTAAATGGATAATTTACATTAAGTAAAGAGTAACTTCCTAGTAAGGGATGAAGATATGTAAACAAGATTTTATATTAGGTCATAGATAAGCCTGCGACTGTTATCACCAAGCAAATCTGAGCATGAGCTATTATAGTATCTTGATTGTCTTATTATTTCTCCAAGTAAAAATTATAGTGCCTTGTTTTCCAAAGGATTACCACACCCTCTACAACAATCAAACTTTAACTTAGGATGTTGACAATCCTTTCTACTCCAAAATAATATGCTTTGTAACCTATAATCTTGGTTTCGGATTCAAAACTTTGGTTTACTCAATAATATCTCCAAGGTGATTTGATATAGGTTGGGAACTAGATGCATGAACACTTGATAAACGCTTGTTCCAAGTTTAGCTTAAAGAGTGTTTTGTAATTAATGCTCTACGAATATGAAAGGACATAAATGCAATTTAAGCTTTGAAAAGTACTGTGAAAAGCTATTATGCAAATTTAGGGCTTCAACAATTTTTTTATAATTACTTTAAAAGCCCCTTAAATCACTACAAAATTTTTTTAACTATATGACCTTCATTTAACGACTGTTTCCCAAAAACTGTCGTGGTAAGGCAAAGAAAACGACGAGTTACACCCTCGAAGACAAAAACTATCGTGGAACGGCCACGACCTACCACAATTCTTTTTTAAAAAACCATCATGGTATGCCCTGCCTACCACGATGGTTTTTTAAGAAATCGTCGTGGTATCTCCATGGCCATTCCACAAGGGTTTTTTCGTGGTAGCTCCCTTAAAACACCTTTTTCTTACCTTGACAATCAAACACAACTTAGAAACTTACTTCTCAAATATGAACACAGACCTCTCTGAATCAGCCACCGTCATCCCTCTCGGCCTCCACACTCTTTAATCTCATTCCAAATTGTAAGTTTTTGTTAGAAATTGATAAATTGTTGTTGATTTTGTTGTATAATTAATCTGAAATAGATAAATAGTTGTTGATTTTGTTGTTTATTCCGTGATTATTGTATTGTAGATCATGGGTATGATTTATTTGTTTTATGATGGGTGATTTTTTGTTTTATGATTATAATATATCTAGGCGGGTATGTATATAATTTGTGAAATTAATTTTAATTGAATATTTGCTATTTATTATTTCAATTTAGGACTTGCAAAATGGATACAAAATGGATGTGGGATTTTCGATTGTCTAGAGAGTATGTGACTAGTGTGGAAGAGTTCTTGGATTTTGCTAAAAGTCATGCCAATGGCGATAAAAATTTGGTGTCCTTATGTTCAATGTGGAAACCATAGATTGCATCAAATTCTAATTGTTAGAGAACATTTATTTCAAATTAGAATTATAAGTAGTTCTCAAACATAGCATTTTCATGGCGAGGCTAATTTCAATCCAACTTTAGTAAGTAAAGAAAATGAAGCTATTGTGGAAGATAATATGGAGATCAGAACAATATGGTTGACATGATCAATGATTTAGAAGAACACTTCATGCACCATTCGGATTTATTTGAGACAATGATGAATGATGCCGAGACACCCGTGTATGAGGGGTGTACTAATTTCACCAAATTGTTCGCTTTAGTTGGATTATGGAATTTGAAAGCATCGGGTGGGTGGTCAAATTCTAATTTTACAAAGCTTTTGGAATTTTTAGGAAGGCTTCTACCAAAGGGTAATAAATTACTAACTAGTATGCATGAGGCTAAGAAGACTTTTGGCACTTTGAGAATGGATTATGAGAAAATTCATACTTGTGAAAATGATTGTGTTCTTAATAGGAATGATATGAGGATGAGAATTATTGTCCGGTTTGTCAACAAGCAAGGTGAAAGAAAGGAAAGGAGCCAAAAGGCGGTAAGAATGGAGTGCCAAAGAAGTGTTATGGTACATTCCACTGGTACCATGTTTGAGGCATTTATTCTAAAACTCAGAGCATGCCAAGAATTTCACATGGCATCATGACAAACGGGTGGAAGATGGTATGCTTAGACACCTAGAGTATTCACCATAATGGAAGACTTTTGAAGCTAATCATCCCGACTTTAGTGCGGATCCAAGAAATATATATTTCGCTTTGTCGATGGATGGAATGAACCCACATGGTAACATGAGTAGTAGGCATAGCACTTGGCCCATAATACTTGTTAACTACAATCTCCCTCCAAAGATATACATGAAGTGGAAGTTTTTAATGTTTTCTTTAGTGATTTCAGGTCCTCGCCAACCAGGCAATGACATTGATATATACTTGGCACAGTTAATCGATGACCTAAAAACTTGTGGGAAAATCAAAGTTAGAGATGCTTATCGAGAAGATACGTTCACACTCCATGCAATATTGATATGGACAATTTACGGCTTCCCCACGTATGGCAATTTATTTGGTTATTTGGTGAAGAGTTCTATTGGTTGTCTTATTTGCATGACGAAAATGTCTCACAAACGGTTGAAGAATGGTAAGAAAACCGTTTTTCTTGGTCATAGAAAATGGTTGCCAAGAGATCATCGTTACTGCAAACAAAAGAAAGCCTTTGATGGCAATAGCAAAGAAAGAGACCCTCCTCATCCTTTGATGGTTGAACAAATATTTGGAATGGTAAAATACATAAGAGTCGTGTTCAGGAAGAGAAAGTGAGGTAAGGACGAGTCACCAATTGATGGACCATGGAAAAAAAGATCAATCTTTTTTTGTCTTCCATACTAAAAGACACTTTTTGTTTGTCGTTGCTTGGATGTTATGCATATTGAGAAAAACATTCGTGAATCCATAGTTGGCATGTTGCTTGGCATTCCGGGTAAGACTAAGGATGGTCAAAAAGCTCTATTGGATCTCATGGAAATGGAGATTAGGCCTAATTTGTTTCCTGACTTACATACCTCCGATGAAGCATATGTTATCAAGAGTGGAAAAGAGAAAGCTTTGTGAATGGCTTACTTCATTGAAAGTGTTGGACAAGTATTTTTTGAACTTTAAAAAGTTGGTGTCGGTGAAGGATTTGAAACTTATTGGCATTAAAACACACGATTGTCATGTGTTGATGCAACAATTACTACCACTTGCTTCGCGGAGAATTCTAACAAAGGATGTGAAATTTGCAATTATCAAGTTGTGCTTGTTGTTCAATTCAATATGCTCTAAGGTAATTGATCCACTTATGCTAGATTCACTGCAATCTAAGTTGGTGTAAACCTTATGCATGCTTGAGAAGTATTTTCCACTGGCATTTTTTGACATCATGATTCATTTAATGGTGCACTTAGTACGTGAAGTTAAGTTATGTGTGGCTAGTGTATTTGAGATGGATATACCCATTTGAAAGATATATGAAGGTTTTGAAGGGCTACGTAAAGAATCAAAATAGGCTGAGGGGATGTATTGTAGAAAGTTACATAGTTGAGGAATTGGTTGAATTTTGCTCCTAGTACCTATCTAATGTGAACGCAATTGGGGTGCCAAAGGCTATAAACATTGAGGCTAGGGGACTATCTACTGGCAATCCTTCATCAGTAAATTGAGAGAAGTGAGAGCAAGCTTGTCTTTATGTCTTGTGCAATGCTAATGAAGTGGAGCCTTTCATTGACGTGCACATGAACAAATTAAAAAAAGCAAATCCAAAAAGAGCAAGAAACACAGAACTTGAAGAACCTAGCTAGAAGACCGTTGTCGGTAGTTACAAGGTATATGTCATATTCCATAAATGGTTACACTTTCTACACTTGCAAAAAAGATGAGAAGCATCCCGTCCAAAATAACGGTGTGACTCTCCGTACCGAGGCTATGCTTATTGCCTCCACCAAGGACAAGAATCTAGTACATGGGACCATGAACTACTTTAGTTTCATTGAAGATATTTGGGAACTTGATTATGGAGGATTGCAAATAGCACTTTTTAAGTGCAAGTGGGCTGACAATAACTATGTTAAGAATGATAAAAACGGCATCATGGTAGTGGACTTTAGAAGATTGGAATATAGGAATGATCCCTTTATTATGGCATCATAAGCAATCTAAGTTTTTTATACTACGGATCCCTAAGACATGGAGTTATCTCTAGTCATCCCGATGAAGCCAAGACGAGTTATCGACAGTGAAGAAGTTGCCGAGAATTGCACCGACGTCCCTTCATTCACAAAGAGATTGCCACCGGTTAAAGAGATAGATGATTTTGAAGATGATGTTTTGCACTTGCTTCATGAAGATGTGGAATGGATATGTATTGAGGAACCAATGAAAAAAAGAGAGGAAGAAAGAGCATCTATAAACCAATTTATGTTAGTTTATTTTAAAATATTTTTTTAATTTCTTTCATTTTTCATCTTTTTTAAGGGTTTGGGATATCTATTTATATTTTTCATATTTCTTTCATTATGGGCCATTAGATGCTTAACACACGTGCTAGCCACCCTGGGCAGAAGAAAAAACCATATGTAAGTTGTAATTATAACTTTTTTTTTTACAGTAGTTTTTTTATAAAACGTCATGTAATGATAGCTTACACGATAGTTTTATGCATAAACCGTCATGTAATGTTAGCTTCCACGATAGTTTATAAGTAAATCGTCTTAGAAGGCACCATGTTTTTTACAACATTTACTACATTATAATGCTGTACAATAGCTTCCACGACGGTTTATAAATAAACTATCGTGGAAGGCTTCTGTCTTTATGATAACATTTGTAATGTTGTAAAACAACTTCCACAGCGGTTTATAAATAAACTGCCATGGAAGGTTGCTGTCTTTCTAGCAGCATTTATAATGCTGTTAAACAGCTTCCACTACAGTTTATAAATAAACCGTCGTGGAAGGCTGCTGTCTTTATGACAACATTTGTAATGTTGTAAAACAACGTCCATGATGGTTTATAAATAAACTGTCGTGGAACGCTGCTCTCCTTTTGACAAAAGCTATAAAACAACTTCCAAGGCGGTTTATAAATAAACCATAATGGAAGCTTAATTTTTCCCTTTAAAAATTTTAAAATACGTGCCTACCTCCCCATTTTGAATCCGCCTCCCTCTCTCTAAAACCGCTTCCTCACTCTCTCTAAAATCCCTCTCTCCCTTTTTCAAGATCTCTCTCGGCCGCCATCGCCTCCTCACTGCTGGTAAGCTCCTCCTCCGTTTCTCTCTCCTCTTCCCCCTCCCCACTGGCCCCCTCCTCCCCTACCCACCCCCACTCCACCCCACCCTCGCCCCCCTTTCCTCCCTTGCCCCACCCGCCCCCCATCCCGCCCACCCACCCTATCTTTGTTCCCCACCCCTCCTTACCCTCGCCCCCTCACCCCACCCACCCCCTACCCCTCCCCCACAAATTTTATTTGTTTTGTGAATATGTGAAATTATATGAATATGTGAAATTGTGTATATACGATGTGTAATATATGAAATTGTGTAATTAAAATTGTAAAATTGTGAATGTGTATAATATGTGAAATTATGTGAATAAGTGTAATATGTGCAATTATGTGAATATGTGAAATTATGTAATTTAAATTGTGAAGATGTGAATATGTGAAATATGTGAATATTGTGAATATGTGAAATTATGAACTTGTGAATATGTGAAGATGTGAATAGGTGAAATATGTGAAATTATGTGAATATGTGAAACTGTGCTTGTGAAATTGTAAACTTATGAATATGTGAAATATGTGAATATTATAAATATGGAAATTGTGTAATTGAAATTGTAAACTTGTGAATAAGTGAAGATCTGAATATGTGAAATTGTGTAATTGAAATTGTAAACTTTTGAAGATGTGAATATGTGAAATTGTGTAATTGATATTATAAACTTGTGAATTTGTGAAGATGTGAATATGTAAAATTATGTGAATACGTGAAATTGTGTTTGTAAAATTGTAAACTTGTGAATATGTTTAATATGTGAATATTGTGAATATGTGAAATTGTGTAATTGAAATTGTAAACTTGTGAATATGTGAATATATGAAATTGTGTAATTGAAATTGTAAACTTGTGAAGATGTGAATATGTGAAATTATATGAATATGTGTAATATGTCAACTTATAATATGTGATTTTTAATATGTAATTGTTTAATATATCAATTTAGAATATGTCAGTTTTTGACTGTAAGATAGTATTGTACCATGTGTTTGTTAGTTTTTGCTTACTTTGCATAGGTACAATGTCTCGCGAGGTCAATAGTGACCAGTATGAGGACGAGTACGAATAGTGCGCTTCATCTTCATCACAAAATACAAGGGAAACCAACGTAGTAAGCCATGAAGGTGAATTGAATTTGATCTGAAAGTAGACTTTGAGCAAAGGACTGCATTGATGAAAAAAGTTCATCGCATGAGAAATAAAGGTTTAAGAATTGAAGTGACTTTTAATTCGAAAGGCCAGCAAGAAGGCACACCTGGCCATGAATTAAGCAATTGGATCAGAGTCTTTAGTTGAGAACATGCTCCTTTATGGATAAAAGATTGGAGGTCCAAGGATTTAGAACAAGTAAAAGATGTGATTTGGAGAGAGATTTACGAAGCTTTCACAGTTGAGGATTGGTATAGGGAAAAGGCTTTGAAGGCTTGTGGCGAATTAGCAAAGGGATTTAGATCTGAACTCTACGTTACCTTCGTACAGCCATACCTTTGCATTTTGGAGGAGGATGAAAATGTATATCAACGGCCTCCTATGGTAGTACACTATTACGCCTCCATAAACGATGACGATTAGGAAGCTTTTGTGATGTATCGATGTTCCACCGAATTCCAATTGCTATCATCAAATGCAAGAAAAATAAGAGCAAAAAATGAATACTACTCTATGGTTGGTCGAGTCGGATATAGAGAGCTAGAGCAATTATTGGAACGTTAATATCTTACTCATATTATATATATCAATTATTCTATCATTAATATGTTACTAACATAGCGTAACAGTTAGCTAAGATGGGCATGCTACCAACATGGGAGGAGTTATTGGTGAAATCACATCAAGGTCCTAATGAATAGTCTAAAAATCCAAATGTAGCAGAAATTGAGAACTTGATTGTAAGTATATTGAACATGAACCATTAATTTGTAATTTAATGTCTGTTGAAGGATCTTAAGAATAACATGGTTTTGTTTTTGTTTTACAGGATGAATACATGACGCTACAAAGTCAAGGGAGCTTCCAATTAGTCGGTAACAATGACATTTTTACGAGGGCACTAGGGAAACCAAAAAATTCAGAACGTGTTCACAGTCAATCGAAGTATGTGAAGCAGTCTCAATACTTCGACCTCCAATCAAGTACTTTAAAATTGAATTTTCAAATGTTGAAGATGCAGATGGAGATTGTAGAATTGTGAGGTCTTGTGACCGAGCTCACTTCTTAAGGACGTGCCAAGTTGACAGATGATAGCATCTCACAACGGAACAGCTTCAAGGCTTGTAACCCTCCCAATGATGTAGCAGAAGCTCTAAAATCTCTAGAAGCTCCTGAAGTCCAATTGTCACCACCTTGTCAAGAGCCCAAACAAGGTGAAGAATGTAGGCTCTTTGTTGAGGTAGAATTAATGGTGGTTGTGCACTTGTTGCGCTTCAGAAGGCATGGATGGAGACTTTTCCAACTGATACAGTTCATAGAAGACCATTAGAGGAAGAGAATGTGCACGTTAGCATCACTACCATCAGAGTTAGAACAACTGAATTGCCTGTTCCAACACTTGAAGCAACAACTGTGGGTGAAGCTATTGGAAGCTTCGTTGCATGGCCGAAGAGGTTAGTTGAAGTTGTTGCATTGACGAAGACGAGTCGAGCGCCAAGCCATGTTACATAAGATCTAAGCGAAAGAAATGCCAAAAAAAAAGAAGAAAAGCTCTACAAAAGCAAAACAATCACAACCTGAGGTAGAACAAGAACAAGAACAACTTATTACAAATGAGCCACTACTTGCATTTAACTTCGCTTTAGTACCTCAAGAATTTAGGTAGTTGGCTCAATATACACATTCTTTCATGTGCGATGGGTCGACGATTCAGTTCCCGATACCAGTAAATGTCACTAGCAATGAATTGCCTATCTATCTCGGGTATGAAAATGTTTACCACTTCATCAACTTTGATAAAATTGGGGCAAACTGTATCCTAGTATACCTCTGGTAATAACTCCATCCTTAATTCATAAATTTTAAAACATAGGTAGAGTTGTAAGGTGCTTTCAAATAATTGACTGTATTGTTTTTTATTGTAGTTTTTTGGCGGAATATTGTGAAATTCAAGCCTTGGCACAAAATTTTGGCTTTATATCTTTGGCGCTTGTTCAATTGCTACAAAAGACCTACAGAGTGATCGTAGAGAGCGAGCCATGTCACTCCTCCACCTATTAGCTCAAGTACCGAGGGGGAAATTATTCTTCGTACCATATAATGTTGGAGAACATTGGATGTTGGCACTTATTTCGCCATGGGAGGACCAAATATATTGGTTTGATCCCATCAGACACCCACCACGTGATGATTTGTATTAGTCATGAGATTGTAAGTATTAATCTTCTCTTATAAAATTAACTATTTCAAGTCCCACATAATTGTATCGTCTATTAATTCCTTTAAACATGACACATTGTTAGGGCGCTTAACGATTGGAAGCTTTATGCGGGAAGTGGTGTCACAAACTGACCAAATGGAATGCTATATTCCAAAGGTAAGTGTCCAAGACAATAAGGAAACATAGATGTAATTTTTTATTCTACGTTTCAAGGGAGATATAATTACAAATGGTATACAAGCCCTAGGAAGAAAAGATTTTTATATACATACGGATATACATTAAGTTAGATTAGAGTGGGTTCAATTTGTAAATAGTTATGTAACTTTTAGATAGATAGATAGAGATAGTAGATAAAAAATTACTCAAAATAGCTCAAATGCAAATGATCTTGTAAACACCTTGTAATTTCAATATACATCAATTTTGGTATGCAATTAGGGCCTTGTTGCAATAGATAACACACGGGACTAGCCATCCCATGGGAAATAAAAAATTTTTGGACAATTTTTTTTTGGCAATATCAATTTTCCACGACAGCTTTACAGGAAAATGTCATGGAAGGTCATGCTTTAATGACCTTTTTGGGAAAAACTATCATGGAAGCTTGACCTTCTATGATGGTTTCTATAGAAACCGTCATGGAAGGTCAAGCTTCCACGACAGTTTCTATAAAAACCATCGTGGAAGGTTAAACTTCTATGACAACAGTTCAAAACTGTCGTGGAAGGTCAAGCTTCCACAACGGTTTCTATAAAAATCACCGTAGAAGGTTAAGCTTCCACGACAGTTTTTATAGAAACCGTCATGGAAGATACACACTCACGATGCCCCTTCACGCCAATTTTGCTATTGCACGATAGTAAAAAATCGTCGTAAAAACTCCATTTTGTACCACAACTGAAGTTTAAACCGTCGTGAAATTTTTTCATGACAGTTTTAAACCATTGTAAAATCCATAGTCTATAGTAGTGAATGTATAGCTAGAAAAGTAACATTGATAAGGCATGCATAAAATAAAATACTGTTGTGTTGTATGGTTACAGATTTTGCCTAAGTAGTTTTACATTTGTCTCATAGGCTTAGAGATTAAAGCTTCCCACTTAATTTCTTGTTAAAAGGAAAAAGAAAAGATTTTTTCATCATGAATGCTACCAATTTGATTATTAATTAACAGATAACATACAAGTCAAGAAAAAGGACGAATGATAGATAAGTCAAGAAAATAATAATAATGATAAAGGATTGTAGATAATACGGTTTCTGTCATGATGCATGAACTGTCATAGTACACGTTTTAAACCACTAACACTAAAAGGAAATAACAGATATATTAAAGCATTTTGTCATCAATCGCACAATGTGAACAATTGTAACAAAATTGGCAAGTGGTGTATCAGTTTCATTTCTATGAAAGAGAGAAGAATAAACAATAATTCTATAAAAAAATTAATAATGCTATAAATATGCAGCAATATTAGAATCCTGTAGCTATAAAGGGGACTCAAATCATTTGTCAAATTTTGGTGTCCAAATAGTGTCTAACCAATTATATCATGGCACGTCATTTAAAAATTGAATTTTTTTTAATTGCTTTAATGTTTAAATTTATTAAATGACTTGGTAAAATATGATTAGTTAAGCACCATTTACAACAAAAAATTAGATAAGTAATTTGGTTCTAGTAGAAGGTACAAATACCATATGTACATCCTATTGTATATACTAGTATTTTAAGAACTACGCAGGTATTCAAAAAGGCCGTTTACTTCCAAACTTGAGCACGATTGCCAAGTAAAGACCACTACTACGTGAAATGGCCGTTATCTCCTAGATTTGGTGTGAATTGTTGGGTCATCTATGACTTAAAAACTATTTTACTATATCGTGAAAAGTACAAATATTATTACCTAAATGTTATTTTCATATATAAAATGAATAGTCATGGCATTATAGGAAGACGTGGATGTAGTCTATACGCTATCAATGGTGAAAAATGAAATCTTCATACGATCAGAATTCCAGCATGACCTCTAGAATGGGTTTAACAAAGTCGTACGTTTTGACTTATCTATTTTATATATAAAACAAGCATTAATGCATATGAGATCCAAAGGACGATGTTAGGAAATACGTGTAGCCTGTATGGAATTAATTTGGACAATCTCTAATACTATTTTATTTAAGTGTTTTATTTTTATTGTGGTCTTGACGAAAAATCTTGTTAACTTTGTTTTTAAAAGGAAAATATATCCCATCACATAAAAAGGTAATACAATTATTCATCGTGCTTATTTAGGAAACTAAGTTCTAACCTTTTTTTTTATTTCAAACTAAAACTATTGTTTGACCTATTTAAGGTTTAAACTTATAAATTGTGGCCCAAAGTCAGTTTTTTTTTTTTTTTTTGCTTCAAACCAATTAAAACCAACATTTTGATGAACTTACCAAATACAAATTCAAACTATAAATTGTGGTTCAAACTCATTTTTTTAGTTTTAACCAATTAATTCTAACTGCTCTCTCAAACTTTCCTATTACAAAAACATGACATTGGCAAATAACTTATTCTACTTGTAAATTTGAATAAAATGCTCTATGAAAAAGTATTTACCGGCTCTAAAAAGAATATCCAAAGATTATCCTCTAAAATCAATAGAAATACTAATACTGACCTCGTTACACAAGACCACTTAACGTGGACACAAATTGGTTCCAACAGTACAATATAATGAAGCACAAAGGAGTACAATTAGGGGAAAATACAAAGACACACCAAAAATCAAGCTATCAACCGACAGATCGATCAAAGTCATCTCGAGAATTGAAGGAAAACTCTACTTGCTCGAGACTTATAGACCTGGAGAACAAAGGTCACAAGAGTTCTACAAGAAAGCAACTCTTGCAGATTGTACATACACAAAATAATCCAAAAATAAGGACACTACTTATGTTATCACATCATACAAGGCAAAACTCGTACCAATTGCAAAACATGGTGCAACTAAAATCTTACTTTTCTCAATAAAATGACTAAAATGTAATTAAATCGTTTTTCAAACTATAAATATATTTTCTCCAATCTCCATCCTTGTGAACAAGAGCCTATTGCAGAGCTTACCTCCTATGCTTCTAGAGAGCCTTGTCTGTTTTTGTATTCAAAATTTTTGAAAATATTTTCGTACGCTTTTCAAGCCAAAAATTTTAAAAACACTCTCAGCACAATTTCTTAAAAATTCTTATTTTTGAAAACAAAAATATTTTCACCTATTTTGAATGGCCTCTCATTCTCCTACCTATTTCTTAAAACCAAAAAAAATTGAATAGACAATATTTCTCAATCAACAATGAGTGAATAAATTATTAAGTCGCTTTTCAAACTAAATACATTTTATCAAATCTCTGTCCTTGTGAACAAAGTGCATAATATTAAATCTTAATTCCTATGCTTCTAGAAAATATATAAATAAATTTATTTAATTCACTAAAATCTCACTGGTAGGACCCACTTTGAGTTCTAATAATATTTTTCATATCCAAGATCACTTGTCTCATTTTTCAATTTCTTTAGCCATCTTCCCAATTAAATTTTGACACTTAGGTGAATTGTTTAAGTGCTTTTAATATTTAGGTCGTATATGTTTGTGTGTTTCGGTTGTTGAGTTTAAATAATATGTCAAATAAATAGTAGAAAGGACAACTAAGAGTATACGAATATGAGACAATAGATTTGGACGCCATTTTTAATTGATAAAATTTATTGCCTCCCCTTGATTCGTTGATCCTTATTTTTCTCTTAAGTCATTAAGAAAAATCCTCTTCATTTTTTGAAGTTAAAACCCCACTACTTACAGAACAATAGGCTATAACTTAATATGCCAACCTAATTTATAATATACTTTTTAAACCAAGACTCATTGTTTTATGAATAACAAGATTTTAACCCATAGATTAAATAAGATTGCTCTAAAGAGAAAAAAAAAAGCATTTAGCCCACTAACAAAGGCTTACCCCACCAAGTGGATCACACATATGGAGTAGAATTTCAGTCCTCTGTATATAAATATATTTTATAAAATATTTAATTTGGAATGTGGCCAAAGTATCAATTTTGT
The DNA here is from genome assembly GCA_025403435.1 of Artocarpus heterophyllus. NCBI lineage: Eukaryota > Viridiplantae > Streptophyta > Magnoliopsida > Rosales > Moraceae > Artocarpus > Artocarpus heterophyllus. Next base: position 8,619,596 of record CM046339.1, read on the forward strand.
GTTCTTTGATCATTTATATAAGGAGACAAGATAGTCATTATGTTCATTTATAAATTATGTCAGAAACTACTCAGACTCCTTGGGGTCTCATAACAATATTTTTTTTAAACCAAAAAATGTATGCTAAATGCCTTAAAACTTCATACAAATTTCATTTTTGCTATTAGCATTTTCTTATCTTGTATGTAAAGTATTTGCATTAGGTTAGATTTTAATATTTGCATTTTTTTATTTACTTTGTACATGTATTTTATGCTATAATCTCTTCTATTTATTTCAACCATACTTTTAGAAGCTTAATTGATAATTTCATCTTCTTTACGTATTGTTAAATTTTAGAGTTTTTAAAAGTTTCATTTGAATATGCGCTAAAATCAATTTTCGTATTTATAGTAGATTTTCGCTGATATCAATATATTTACGAATTGTAAAATCTAAACACATATATTTTGATTGGTAATGATATTTTCACTACCATATTTATCTCAAAACTCAATCACATATTGGTAAAATGCTAAAACTACCATACAATGGCGGTAACTTATTCACATTACCGCAAAATACTAGTAACTACCATACGATAGCAGTATCAGGCAACGTTGGCTTGTTTGCAAAGTTCTATGTGGTAAGAAATTCACACTATCTACAACTACCATATGAAATCAAAGTGACTAGTGTTATTCAACAATTATTGGTTTATTATATGTTGAGAGATTTACAAATCTAAAACCACCATAAAAGCAATAATATTCATTTGAAGCAAACACTTCAACTATCTTTTCTCTATCCTATAAATACCACCTTCCCTAACCCACTTTTCTGATCTTATCCATAACTTCATTCCACATATGCATTCATTGATTCCCAACCCCTTTTTCCCCCTTCACAAGCCACAATGTGCTCATCTAACCCTAAGTCAAGTTATGACAACTACACACCTCCAACACCTGCGGAGGCCTGCTCGTCGATTGGCACCCCGGTGACCTCCTCCAACCAATACCAAAGAGGCAGCTACGGCACCCAACCGCCCCATCTAGTCCATTGGTGTCACTCCTCGTAGTCTGGGAGGTGAAGTGACAGATTAATTAAGTTAATTAAATAAAATTTTAATTAATTATAAAAATGTGACAATTTGAAGCTTTTTAAAATGATTATTATAATAATAAAATAGACAGGCAAAAAATGAAATAGAATAAAACAAAATAAGGAAAAGGGAACACGTGTTTGGTCCAATTGGGCCTACAACTTGTGTACACACATAATGGTGACATAATTTAAATTACAACAATAGTCCAACATAGAAAAGAGGTTAAAATGATGCATGCCTTGTTTAAGTTATACATAACCTACTCAAGATTCTTCAATGGCTCACAAGTCCGGTCGGTAAACTCTCTGTCGATCCTAAGCTGTATTCCACTTAGAGGGGAAAAAGGGTTTGAAAACAAATAAAAAGTGAGTGAAAGGCTTAGTAAGACTATGCTTTAAAATAGATAAATAATTTAAATATAAAATTTATCTTTCATGAAAAATAATTAGAAAACAGAATTAAATAGATAATCCATTTAAATTAATCTTATCAAAATCATTTCGTCCAGAAAGTACCTTTTTATTTTTCTTGGGCAAACCATAATTATCACAACCAAAGTAGCCCAGTTGGGTTTTTAGACCAACCCCCAAGGTCGCACGCTACACGACTTGATCTCTAAATATGGCATCGTGCCCTTATGTTTATTTCTATTATTATTTAAAACCCATTTACCAAGTGTATTCATTTACGTTCATTATGTGGTTTATTATGTACATCATATCATTACTCAATAGTTATGAAAAATAACTGATAAAATCTTCTTTAAAACCTTCATTGAAAACACTTTGAAAGAAATAATTTTTTTTTGAGGCCAAAATCTTTTTAAAATAGGGTTGCCGAAGAAGGGGTAAAAGTCCTACCTCAATATCTTGTGCCAACATTTAACACCGCAATCGCAGTCCGCTATACGTTAGCTTCATGGAACCACGAACAACCTTAAATGTAAACTAAGTTTATCAGTATCTAGCTTAAGATATCCTATGTTGCTAAACTATATCATGGTGTCCTAGTGTGCCATTTAAGTATTAAGATCTCTATTGGGGTTCAAAACAGTGAAAACAGGTGAAAAATGACAAATTTTTACAAAGTCCGATTGGCCTGCCAGTTCCCCTGGTCCTGCCTACTGAACTGTGCAGTTTGGCCTACCGGCAAATCAGGACTGGCCTGCCGAACTACTTCTAGGTTTGGCCTACAGAAGGTATAAGTTCGGCCTGCCGAACTCATGAATCTAACCTGCCAAACTTCAAATTCGACTTGTCGAACTAGAAAATTTTAGAATTTTCTAGAATCAGGTCTCGGCCTCCCCAAGCCCAATTCTCATTTCAACCCGTTTTTCTCAATTCTCATGCATAGAAAACATTCATAAATGAAAGAAAAACATAATAGAGCACTTCTAAACTCATTTGAACAAGATTTAGATAGAAAAATTCAAGAAAATCCAAAAATAGAAAAATAGAGGAAAAATGTAAAAACTTGATTCAAATCCATTTTTCATCAAACCAAGCCTAGATTCTAGATGTTTTGGGTTCCACTAACTTAGATTCAAGTTTTCCTAAGCTCCAATTTCAAAATACAAAGTAAATAGAAAAATTGGAAAAGGTTTTGAAATTTTGAAAACTAACCTTAGATTTAAGCTTTAAATCGAGTTTATAATCGTCCAAACGCGTTCCCGAGCTTCCTATCCACTGAAAACCAAAGCTTGGGCTTGATTTTGAATCAAAACTTGGAGAGAAGGAGAGAGAGAAAGAGAGGCAGTGAGAGAGAAAGAGCGAGTGAGAGAGAGAGTGTGCCGAGTGAGGGAAAGGGAGAGGGAGAGAGAGATATTAAATAAAGGAAAAAGGTGGGTGGTTTCACAATGTGGAAACCGTATGCCGCCCACAGTTTTACAAAAAGAGGTATATTTGACATTTGACAAATGGTTTTATTCCAAAATTCAAAATACGAATAAAAGTAATAAAAAATGATTTAAAATGAAATTGATTAGAAAATCATTACAAAATATTTAGATTAAAGTTGAATCATAATTTAGCACACTAATACACTATTTTACATACTAATAACACTTAATTAATTTTGAGGTGTTATAACTGGTCAACTGACATCACCGGTTGCCTCTCCGACGTCAAAAGTTGTAAGCTTTATCAAATTCCTAATCCATATATGAAACTAATAAGAAATCTTAAATTGTTTAACCAACAAAATCTAATCAATTTTCTCTCTTTCAATTTTTTCTTCAGGCATTTTAACTCTCTTTTGTCCTTGCGTTACTTTTGGTCGAATTGCTGAGATCGTAGACAAAGGATCCACATGTAAGTACTTTAACTTGTACACATACATATATAGATAGAGCTTAATTAATGTTATAGCATCATTAATATATATATGCATGTATATATATAATGAATTAGTTTGTGGAGCGAGTGGGGTGCTGTAAATGCTGATTGCATGCGTGACGGGATGCGTGTGCTTTTACTCGTGCTTTTACCGGTCAAAGATGAGGCAGCAGTACGCTCTTGAGGAGAGTCCCTGCAGTGATTGGTGCGCCTTGTCCCAAGAGTACCGTGAGCTCCAGAACCGTCGATTCAACATGCAACTTTGTAATTATATATGTTCATTCATCATCTATATACATATATATATATGATCTGTTGTTTCTTTTATCCCTGTGTCTTATTTTGTTGTAAAAAAATTTTTCGCGTTAGTTTGAAAAAAAAAAACCAACAGCAACAACAACAATAACCACCTTGCCAGAGAATGTGGGTTTGGTTTTGTTCTTGTCTCGCCTTTCCCAAAAAAAAAGAAAAAGACTCTGATTTTCTGACTTTTAATTTATGAAGACATTGTTATATCACAACAACAACAACAACAACCACCTTGCCGGAGAATGTGGGTTTGGTTTTGTTCTTGTCTTGCCTTTCCCAAAAAAAGAAAAAGACTCTGATTTTCTGACTTTTGATTCGTGAAGACATTTTTATATCACAAAAAATCTCCCAGGCGCTATTAGCTGAAGGAACTTCATTTTAGTTTTCTTCATTTTAGCTGAAGAGATTTTGTTGGCCTGTTACGATAAACAGGTGTCATGGGTAGGGCCTGCCCAATGTGAGAGAAGGGGCTACTGCTCCTTCCGGATGTACCAGTACTTTTTTTTTTTATGTGGCCGAATTTAAAAATATATGTATATATAATTTGTACATAGGTTGGCATGGAAGTGCAGAGGAAAAGAATCGTGAAGCGGAAAGGGCTCTAGATGTGGAAGGAGGCGTGACTCGTTAATACATTAGAAAAAGAGATTAAGGGCACTTTTAGTCCACCATATTATGTTTTGTAATGTACCGTATCATATTATATTGTATTGTATAATTTTCATACAAGATGATGTCAATATGATGTTCAGTGACATACTAAATTATTTAATTACATAATAGTATCAAATCGTATTACATATTAATTCTTAATAAGATATATTTTTACTTGAACCCGACCGACTGCAATCTTGACCATGAACTAAGGCTGAGATGGGGTGTTGGAAAAGACAGAATTTTTCAATTGGGCTTTTTGCAAAGATTTCTTAGAAATTTGGTTTTAAATTGATGAAATTTGAGAGGCTAAATTATGATTCTAAAAACTTAGGTGGTAAAAATATAACTTTGAAACCCTCCCAAAAACATAATTTTAGAAAGTGAGGATCAAAATGTAATTTTTAAAAATTGAATGACCACAATATAGTTTTTGAATATATAAAATTGCAATTTGACCCCTCATTTTTTAAAAAGTTATAGTTTGACACTTCGATACTTAAACATCAAATCATGACCCCAATTTCGGCTCCAAATTTCAATTCTAATCCTAACCCTTGACTCTAGTCCTGAAGCCTATCTTGAAACCTAAATCTAAATCCCTACTAGAATATTTTTCACTGTTGGCTTCCCACGATCGAAGGAGAGATGGCCCACAATCTTTGTTTAATATGAAAAAGAAGTATTTATCACACTGCATGGCACTCAAATTAGGTGGGGATCAACTTATGCCACTAATAGAAAAAATTTTAGTTGTTTTTTTGCCACATAGCAGAACAAAACTTATACTAAAAAGTCTAAAACACCCTTAAATACCTTTCTTTTTCTGATTAGTTTTTTCTCGTTTCAATCATTTTCTCTCTCTTATGCAACTCTTTCTCTCTCCATTTCTCTCACATTCTTTCTATCTCAGTGCTTCTCTCTCTCTTCATCTCTCATGCATCCACAACACCACCATGCGTCGATTGACATTGTGCTTCAATTTGTTCTAGCCTTTTGGTTCACACCTTCTCTTTGGCGCAAGGGAGTTAGATCTCATTGCCGCCCAATCAGATGTGATGCCTCCTCCACTTCAGTTCTCTGACTGGTCGAAGATAATCGTGGAGGCACAGCTTCTCACTGATCTAGTTGGGAGCATAGGAGTCTAAGCATACGAACAATAGAATGCTTTCAACGGTCTTCAAGACAAACTCACCTTCACTATTTCCAACATCTTCTTTTCTCCTCATGGCTTCGAGATCTATCTAGCACAGTGATGAAGATTACATAGTGACTTCCACGACGGCACAATGTTCCTAACTGCTCCAGCCACTTTTTTATGTAGCTTTTTATGATCTTGTTTGAATTTTTTAAATTTTTTTTGGATTTATTGTAATTCATATGTTTGCATACATTGGAATCATTTTTGTGTTTTGTCCATTTTCTGTGATTTTTTAAGATGTTGGTAGTGAAGATGTCACCGGTAGTAACAATTGTTAGCGATTTTGTTTTCTTTTTTTTTCATTTTTTGATTTGATTATTGTGATCATGCGTTTTGTGATTTTCTTTTGTGTTTCATGGTTTTATGGTGATGAAGATGGCTACAGTGTCGTCGATCTTAGCGGTTACCGGTCCAGAACTATTCAAATACTAGTCGATAACCACGACAGATGCTAGATACTGGCCGGTCCCTATGATGGTATCCACAAAAGATACCAGCTGGTAGCCTCTGTAGATACTATGTAGTAGTTAGGGTATATTTGGAATATCAAATACAATATGATGAGGTGGCTATGGCATCCTTTGAAAATACTTTTTTTCTTTTGTAGCATAAATCAATCCATGCTTTATTTTTGTGGCATTTGTGTAAAGAGCCCTATGAAAAATATACTATCAGAATATCTTTTAGTGGAATAAAAAGTTTAAAAAAATAGAGAAAGTCACTTGTTATGCCATACTTTTAAACGAAATGTTTCTAAATGCCATACTTAAAACAAAGTTGTGTCATATTATCACTTATATTACATGCTTAAGTTGTGTTATACTTAAATATGTATGTCATTTATGAAAGGTAAGATTCAGAAGATGGCATTATGAAAATTCTATTTTAAAATGTGTAACAAAAATCTTTAAAAAAATTTTATCATTCCTGAAAATACCCCTTGAAATATGTGAATCACTTTTGAATGTAAGATGTGTTTGAAGGGAATATACTTCATCGAGTATGTACATCTAAACGTAGCGTATCAAGTAGCAATAATATTTTTATTCTAAAAACAATGTTATATATTAGTGTAGTCAATATTTAAGCAATAACAATTATGAAAATTAAAATTTCTATCGAAAAAGTCTAAAAATTAAGTTAATAATTCTAGTTTTCTACTTTATTTAAGTGCTCTTAAACAAAAGAACATATATATCTGATACTAGTAATACTCCATATATTTATACAAAGAAAAAGAAAAGGGAAGAAATACTCTATATAACACCACTATATTCTTTTCCTTTTAAGTGACAATTATGCAAAGCCAAATTAAGAGAAAACAAAAAGGAAAGAGAAGAGTTCCTAAGGTTTCTATTATAGATTTATTAGAGAATACAACCAAAACAAGAGGATAAATAGACAACAAGTTAATGGATAAAAGACTAAATTATCTCTATAAATAAAAGTCTGACACTTCTAAGATCCCCCTCAAACTTAAGATGCATTGGCAGGAAACATCAAGAGTTTGCTAACCAAAAAAATGGAAACTTAAAATAGAGTGCGACTTTGTGAATGAGTCTACAATCTGCATAGGAGAAGAGACAAAAGGTAAAGTAATGGTGCCATGCTGATAGTAATGGTGAGTGAAATGACAATCAATCTCGGTATGCTTAGTGCATTCATGGAAGACTGAGTTGCGAGTAATCTGAATAGCACTTTTATTCTCACAATACATAGAAGTTGGGCTAGAAAGAGAAACACCCAGATCAATAAGTAACCAACATAGCCAAACTATCTCTATCGTAGTGGATGCCATGGCACAATACTCTGCTTCTATGGAAGATTGAGAAACAACGGATTGCTTTTTGCTCTTCTAGGAATTGAGATAATCACCAAGAAAAATGTAAAAGCCAGTGGTAGACTTGTGATCAGTAGAATCACCACCCTAATCTAGATTTGAATATGCATGCAGCTCCAAAGATGAAGTAGAGGGAAAGAAAATAATCTAAAATTAAGTGCCTAGAAGATATCAAAGAATACAAAGTACAATTGCCCAATGAACAATAGCAGCTGATGCAATAAACCGACTGACAATGTGAACTACATAAACAATATTAGGTTGAGTGGTGGTGAGGTAAACCAAGCTACCAACAAGTGAATGGTATAAAGTAGGATCTGATAGAGGAACACCATCAAAAGAAGAATATCAGATATTGAGCTCAAGAGGAGTATTTATTCTTCAAGTGTCAAAAAGGCGAGCTTGCTCAAAAAGTCAACTATGTACTTAGATTGAGAGAGAAGAAAATTCTAGGAGAGTAGGCTACTATTACCAGTAAGTAACACAGAGTACTCAAATCTTTCATCTCTAATTGACGAGCTAATTTCAATTTCAACACTACAATCCCATCAACATCGTCGCCAGTAATTATCATGTCATCAACATGTAAAGAAAACAAAATAGACTAACAGAAGTATATCTAACAAATAGAGTGGAATCACGTGGGCTGGGATGAAAACCAAGAGATGTAATAAAAAATGGGGAACTTCTTAAACCATACCAAAGGAGCTTGTTTGAGTCCATAAAGAGCCTTTTTTGGTGTGTAAACTTCACTAGGATTATGAAAGACACCTGGTGGGGGCACCATGTAAACTTATTCTTAACGATCACGATTCAAGAAAGCATTTTTAACATCTATTTGAGAAATATGCCACTAACAAACATATGCAACTACAATAAGAATATGAAAAGTAGTCATTTTTGCAATGGGAGTAAAAGTTTCCTCATTATCCATACCATACTGTCGAAAAAATCCCTCAAAAACCAAGCCAGATTTGTATTGCTCAACTAACCCATCTAACTTGGTTTTGATTTTATACACCCAACAAGATCCAATTGCACTTTTTCCTAAAGGAAGAGGAACAAGGTCCCAAGTGCCCCTCTTATGCAAAGTGGAAAGTTCTTGTAACGCCCCTTTATGGGCATCATAATAATCGTTACTTTCATCCTTATTATCATTATTTATAAGATAAACCATTTAAATTTAAACACAATTTGATAAACATATCCCAAGATCCATGCATACAATTTTTTTTTAAATATTCAAAATATTTCAAATCCATTTTTTTATAGTTTATCAATGCCAAATTAACAAACCATAATTCAAATAAAATTTCAAAACAAACTTTAAAATCTGTTTGAATAGTTTGGTAGACCAAACTTTTGCAAAATCAAAATAAATGTAAAACAAGTCCTTTTACTTTATAGTGCAAAACTTTAAGCATTCAAAGAAATAAAAAACATAGTTAAAAAAAAAAATTATTCTTTCTTGGCGTTCTTCCGTTTCCAATCCATCGTTCATAGCCCACACGCCCATCCTCACCCTCCACCTATTCCATGGTCCTCTTACCTTTATTTGCAACATGATTATAAACTAAGTAAGCAAAAGCTTAATAAATACACTTTCCTATCTCACAACATAAAACATTTTATGAACATCTTTATGAAACGTCATAATCATAATCATCATTGATATAATAGTGTACTTGGCACAGTTTTATATAGAACATATCTTTCATTATCATTATCCATATTAAAAACTTCATTCATTTTATCTTTGGGGCCCAAGTGTTGCACCATAAACATCATCCTCGTAGGCACACCGTCACGAGAGGAGAGGGGTAGCTAATCCCAAACCAAACAAGACATATCAACCTTTGGGACATCATAAACATAAACATAAACATAAGGTGTCCAACACTTAATTAAGTGATACATATTTATAGCTATACTTTTAACATATCTCATCATTAAAACATTCGTTAAATTTTCTAGTTGCAACAAGAGTTTTCATGAGAAAACAACATGTACAATAAACTTAAAAATTATTGTAAAACATATTTTCAAAACCTTTTCATAAACTTTTATCGTGTTACAGGTGAAAATGTACTTACTTGTCTTGCTTGTTTACTAAACCTTAACTTGGGGACGTTGCTGTGGTTCTCGGGGTCTCGCCTTTTGGAGTGTTCATGCCAAGCATTCATATTGACCATAAGTCATTAGCAATACTATAAGTAATATATAAACATCACATACTATTATTAAACATCACCTTATCATGTAATATTATCAAGAAGCACAAAATCACAATTTATAAACCTAGGGCATAATTCCCAAAAGTAGGCCAAATGACCTTTATTCACCTAAAAATTCAGAATAATTTTAACTTAACTCCAAATCAGTCAAAACCAGTGGCATTAGAAACTAGACTCAAAAAAACAAAGAATTTGATATGTTACATGCAAATTTTGACAAAAATTTACATAGAGAAAAAGTTCTCAAAAGTCAGTCTAAATTTTGGATCTGTGTAGAATTATACAGCTTTTAGGGTTAACTTCAAAAAATCATAACTATTTACAGAAAACTCCGATTCAAGTGATTCAAAAGCCAAAAGAAAGCCTGAGATGTCTAGTATTTGAAAAAATATAAGAAAAATATAAACAGTGCAATACAGAATCAAAAATTACTAAAACCTGATGGCTGTCAGGTGTTTCTACTTAAAGTAGGCTTAAGGCATTAAAAAAAATTCAATACCAATTCATAACCCAATAAAACCTCAATTAAAATTGTAAACACATAATTGACATGATACTAATTAATAATAAAATATACACATAAAAATCTACATAACAAAAATATGAAAATATATGATATCTCTAATCTAGGGTTTAATGAGAAGTTAATCAAAACAACCGAATCGTCAACTCTTTTCAATCACCAATTGACATGAAATACATGCAATAAAAAAATCTATGGAATGATAGTAATAATTCTAATACTAACATAATACACCAAAACTATAACATATCCAAAAATTAGCTTCAAACAAATTTTCAACAATTCAAAACGTGCATTAGAATTCAAAGACCAAACAAACTCTAATTACTTAAAGCAGTGAGCAACACACGATCACAAAATTGCAATAATTAAAATAAAATTACTTTAACCCTAAAATTTTTATGACAACCTAATAACATATATATACAGTACCACAAAAAGTCTCATTAGCAAATAAATTTATTTAGCTATAAAAATAGGTCATAAAAATAAGAAGTACCGAATTCACTAAATAGACAGCCATAAAAACCTATCTTAAATAAAATTCAAGAACTCATAAAATATTCATCAAATAACCACGAAATTTTCTAGATCATAACTTAGCATATGCATCAATATCTCTATAAAATTTTGTTCAACTCAAAGGTCGTTTGCCCTTAAACATGGACTATACTTTTGTGCAAAATACCAATCAACAACAATTTGGTCATGAGTTGTAGAGAATGAAAATTTAATATCTCAGCATGAAAAATTCCAAATAACGTGAAATTTTGAGAAATATCAAATAACACATACATAAACATCATACTAAAATTTCAAAGCAAACGGAAATTCGTAGACAAAGTTATGGGGGTCAGATTACAAGGGAAACAAAATTTCTACAATAGTCTAGAATGAGTTTCTTACCTCCAAAAGAATTTTTCTCAATTCTCTTGAATTTATCTAAGTGAAAACCCAATATTTTATTCAATTGTTTGCAGAAAAATAAGAGAGAGAAGGGAAGAAAATGTGAAGAAGAAAGAGAGAGTGTCTAAGAAAATTTTAGAGAGAGAATTTTCTTTGGCTGGAAATTTAGAGAATGAAGACTTTGGTGGCTTAGAGGTATATTTATAGGTTTATAAGAGAGAATGGATTAGATAAGTGCAGAAAACCCTAATCCTAATCTAATTCAATTTCCCCTTTTTTCTCCTTTTCTTTTTTTTTTTCTCTTCTTTTCTTTTCTTTTCTTTTTTTTTTCCCTCTTTACATGACAATTGCCATTTACTCATATAACATAATATATATATATATATATATAATACAATACAATATAATATAATATAAGATATAATATAATTTAAACGTTAAGGTTATATGTATAATATATTATATTATAAATATATTAAAATATAATATAATATAATTTTATACACGACAATAATATTTACTCTATGACCCAAAAATATTAATACACATATAATTATCATAACATTATTAGTGTTATAAAAATAAGAAAATATGCAACAACATTCATGTCATCATCAAGAATTCAACTTTAGGCATACATAACCCTAGAGCATTATAAAGATTATGAATTAGAGGAAGTTGAAACTTTAAAAAAAATAAAAAAAAACTTTTAAGCTTATCATCACTTTTGACATGAACATCCCGAGCACATCGATCCCACGAGGCCGTCACCTGCGACATTATTAAATAAAAAGATAATTTACTTAACATAAATAATAGTAGCACTAAAATATCTCATTCTAACGTTAAATTAACATTAGTGTCCGTAGAAGAAAACGGCGGGCATTACAACTCTCCCCACCTTATAAGAGTTTCGTCTTCAAAACTTAAAATAATTGCAGATACTTGGCCCTCATATCATCCTCACATTCCTATGTAGGTTCTTCTACCTGGTGATTTCGCCACAAAACTTTGACCAAGGGAATTTCTTTATTCCTTAAGATTTTAGTTTTTCGATCTAAAATTTTGACCGGCTTCTCTTCATAGTTAAGATCTTCTCTTATCTCAATCACATGTGCTTTGATCATGTGCATAGGGTCTGGGACATACTTTTTAAGTATCGAGACATGAAATACATCATAGATAGATGACATCTAGGATGGCAAACTCAACTAATAAGCCACCTTGCCTATTCGCTTCACAATTTCATAGGGTCCGACAAACCTTGGGCTCAGCTTGCCTTTCTTCCCAAACCTCATGACTCCCTTCATTGGTGCAATTTTAAGAACATAAAATTGCCTATAGCGAATTCCATGGGCCTTCTCCTTTTATCGGCATAACTCTTCTATCGACTTTGAGCAGTCTCGATTCTTTTACGTATTAACTTTACCATCTCTGACGTCTCATTGAAAAAATCTATCTTTTTGTTGTTATGGTTTTCCATCATCTTCTTTTGTCCAGCTTCATGCCAACATATAGGCGATCTACACTTTTGCCTATATAAAGCCTCATAAGGTGCCATTCCAATTGTTGCCTGATAGCTATTGTTATAAGCAAATTCTACTTCGGTAACATCTTACACCAACTTGTCTTGCAATTTAGGGTATAGGCACGGAGCATATCCTCTAAAATCAAATTCATTCTCCCTGTTTAGCCATCAGTTTGAGGGTGAAAAGCTGTGCTAAGGTGCAACTTAGTACCCATCGTGGTCTGCACGCTTTTTCAAAAATTGAAAGTGAACCTACCATCATGATCATAGATGATAGACTTAAGAATTCCATGAAGCCTCACTATCTCCTTGACATAAAGTTCTGCTAATCGCTCCATAGAGTATCTGATCTTAATGGGGATGAAGTATGCCATCTTTTTCAATCTATCAATAACAACCTAAATGGCATCATATCCATTCATAGTTCTTGGCAAACCTGTGATGAAATCCTTTGCAATCTCCTCCCACTTCCACTCAGGTATCTAAATTGACAGTAAATCGCCACCAAGTCTTTGGTGTTCAGCTTTAACTTGCTGACGAGTCAAACATTTCTTTACACACTTAGCAACATCATGCTTCATTCTGAACCACCAATAGCAGTCCCTTAAATCATTGTACATCTTTGTTGCACCTGGATGGATTGAATAAGGAGTATTATGGATTTCTGCTAAGATCCTTTCCCATAAACCATCAACATTAGGAACACATAAGCGGTTCTTAAGATATAGATTTCCATCATTAGCAACTCAAAACTCCTCATATCTTCCTTCCTAGATTTCTCGCTTGATCCTTTCTAGACTTGTATCTTTATCTTGTTTGCCTCGAATCTCATCAAATAATGATGGAGTAAGAGTCAACGCTGAAAGCTGTCCTGATATAAGAATTTCTTTCCTTAAAGGCTGGGACATCACTTGCAATGACATCAGTGTTACAACAGTCTTTCTACTCAGAGCATCAACCAACCAATTCGCCTTTCTTGGATGATAGAAGATTTCACAATCATAATCTTTCAGTAGTTCCAACCATCTTTGCTGCCTCATGTTCAGGTCCTTTTGAGTGAAAATGTACTTTAAACTTTGATGGTTAGTGTAAATCTTACATTGAACTCTGTACAAGTAATGTCTCCAAATCTTCAATGCAAAAACTATGGCCGCCAACTTGAGGTCATGAGTAGGGTAATTCTTCTCGTAATCGTTCAGTTGTCTTGAGGCATAAGCAATCACTCTATCATTCTGCATCAACAGTACACCTAGGCCTATTTTAGAAGCATCACTATAAATGACAAAACCTTCACTCCCTTTTGGAATAGCCAAAACTGGAGCTGTAGTCAACCTTTTCCTTAATTCTTGGAAGCTCTTTTCACACTCATCAGTCCATTCAAACTTCTTCCCCTTGACAGTTAGATTTGTGAGAGACGATGCTATCTTGGAGAAATCCTCCACAAACTTCTGATAATAACTAGCTAATCCTAAGAATCTTCTTATCTCACTTGTATTGCTTCTTATCTCACTTGCATTCTTAGGTTACTTCCAGTTAAGAACAGCCTTAACCTTAGCAGGATCCACCATTATTCCATCCTTTGATACAACATGCCCCAAGAAAGACACACAGTCGAGCCATAACTCACACTTAGAGAACTTTGCATATAACTTATGTCTCTTTATAGTCTCTAGTAGAATCCTCAGGTGCTCAACATGCTCTTCTCGACTCTTTAAATAAACAAGAATATCATCGACAAACACTATGACAAATTTATCGAGGTAATCCTTAAACACCCAATTCATCAGGTCCATAAAAGCTACAGGTGCATTCGTTAGACCAAAAGGCATAACCATGAATTCATAGTGACCATACCTTGATCTAAAGGCTATCTTAGGGATGTCTCCTTCTTTTATCTTCAACTGATGATATCCCGACCGTAGATCAATCTTTGAGAACACAGATGCACCCTTAAGTTGATCAAACAAGTCATCAATTTGAGACAACGGGTACTTGTTCTTGATTGTCACCTTATTCAGCTCTCTATAGTTGATGTAGAGCCTCATAGAACCATCCTTCTTTTTCACAAACAAAATTGGTGCTCCCCATGGTGAGTGACTAGATCGGATGAAACCCTTATCAAGAAGTTCCTTTAGTTGGGAGTGCGACTCTTTCAATTTTGCTTGAGCCATTCTATACGGTGCCTTAGAAATTGAATCAGTACCAGGAGCTAGCTCTATCTCAAATTTGATTTCTCTATCTAGAGGTAAGCTTGGCAGGTCTTCTGGAAATACCTCTGGAAATTCTTGAACTACTAAAACATTTTCAATCTTTGTCTTTTCTTCTTTGTTTTTATCTACAATGTTCACCAAATAACCTACACAGCCACTTGCTAACAACTTTCTTGCCTTTAAAGCTGACAAAAACATGTTTGGCTTCTTTCTTGACTCACCTACATACACGAATCTTTCTTTACCTTCCGGATGGAAAATCTCTTTTCATCTCCGGCACTCGATAGAAGCATTATACTTACTCAAGAAGTCCATCCCAAGAATCATATCATAGTCACACATATCGATTATAATAAGATCGACAAAAAGTTCTCTTTCAAAAATCCATAAAGGAACTTTACGCAAATAATACGTAGACATAATCACTTCCCCAAAGGGTAGTGTCGTAGTGAACCCCTATCTCATAGGCTCTTGATGTTCTTCTAAATTCATAGCAAACAAAGAGGATATAAATGAATGCGCAGCACCCGTGTCAAAAAAAGCATGTGCATTAAAAGAAAGTATTGAGATCTAACCTGTGACAACATTGGAGGTTTCATCTGATACTTGTACCTTCGTCATTGCATAAATGCGAGCATTGGTAAGTGGAGCTTCAAGTCTTCCCTAGCTTATGAGTAATCCCTCCAATGTAGCTTGCATATGGTGAAGTTGAGCATAAGGGGCTCTTTGCTGACCTTGAGCATTGAACTGGATAGGGTAGTTCCTAGAAAAATGACCCTCACATCCACAAATGAAACATTGGTTTGTTCCACGATGGCATTCACCTGGATGCTTCTTTCTACAATTGGCACATGGTTGCATCTGCCTATTATTGTTATTGTACTATCCAATATTTTGCTTCTTATTACCTTGGCTCTGCTGGTTTTGAAAGTTACTCTTCCTCTTATTGTTTCTCCAGTTTTAGCTGTCGTTGTTGTTGTTTCTGCCCTAAGGTCGATTCTGGAAGTTTGCATTGTTCACTGGTTGACCTGATTGAGGCTGGTTTCTTCTCAGCTTTGACAGGTGGAATTCACCTCATTGCGCTCTTAAGACAACTTGTTTCTAGTTTTTGGGTAGACTGGCCCTATCAACAATTGTTGTAATCTCTGGCCTGAGGACTCTGATCAATCTTTTGACCCTGTCACTATTATCACTAACCATTGTTAGGCAAACTCATGCCAACTGGTCGAATTTAGCCACCACATCGGTAACTGACATGTCTCCTTGGCATAGGTTCTCGAACTCATTGTAATGCTTCCAAGTAATGTTCATGTGGAAGAACTTTGTGTTGAATTCATGAACGAAATCAGGCCATGTCATCTTGTCTATGTTCTTGGTTTGTTCGATTCCATCCCACCAGATTCTGGCCTCCATGGTGAGATAGTACGAAGCACAGAGGACTTTCTCATTATCAATGAAGCCCATAAGCTTCAGAGTGGCTTCAATTGTCTTCAGCCATCCTTGAGTGACCAAAGGACCCTTAGAACCTTCAAAGTCTACCGGCTTAACCCTCTTCCACCTGACTAATAATGGTTCTTGATAGTTAGGTCTTAGTTCTAGAACAAGAGCTAGGAGTTCTTCTCTTTGAGGTTGAGGAGGAGGAGGAGGTGGCATGTCATTACCTAGCCTTTCACCACCTTGACCATTAGCTCTTAGTTCCTCAATCACTCTTCTTTGCTCTTCGAGTTACCTTTGTAGTTCGACAATCATCATCATCAGTCTTTCATTGGTTTGAGCATGAGTCTGAATTCTTCTGTGGTCGTACATCTTTGATTTTCTAAAAGAATTAGGAGCTTAGGGAAAATCTTTCAATTTATAAGATAGCATTTCACTACTAAATTATGTACTAGGGCATTCATCACCATATGTATGAATCTTACACTTATCGTTAAACTTACACCAACATTAAATTAGCTAAAACATACTTACTTGAAGGACTTGAACTGACGTGTGGTGATGTGTATCAGAAACAAAAACTCACTCTGATACCATAGCCAGGTGAGAATGTACTTACTTGTCTTGCTTGCTTACTGAACCTTAATTTGGGTGACGTTGTTGCGGTTCTCAGGGTCTCGCCTTTTGGAGTTTTCATGTCAAGCATTCATATTGACCATAAGTCACTAGCAATACTACAAGCAATATATAAACATCTCATACTATAATATCAAGAAGCACAAAATCCCAATTTATGAACTTAGGGCATAATTTCCAAAAGTAGGCAGAATGACCTTTATTCACCTAAAAATTCATAATAATTTTAGCGTAACTCTAAATCAATCAAACCAATGGCATTAGAAACTAGACTCAAAAACAAAGAATTTGATATATTACATGTATATTTTGACAAAAATTTACATAGAGAAAAAGTTCTCGAAAGTCAGTCTAAATTTTGGATCCGTGTAGAACTGTATAGCTTTTAGGGTCAATTTCAAAAATTGTAACTATTTACAGAAAACTCTGATTCAAGTGATTTAGAAGCCAATAGAAAGCTAAGATGTCTAGTATTTGAGAAAAATATAAGAAAAATATACACAGTGCAATACAAAATCAAAAATTACTAAAACATGATGGCTGTCAGGTGTTTGTCTGAAAAGTAGGCTTAAGGCATAGAAAAAATTCAATACCAATTCATAGCCCAATAAAACCTTAATTAAAATTGTAAACACATAATTAACATTATACCAATTGACAATAAAATATATCCATAAAGATCTACATAACAAAAATATGAAAATATGTGATATCTCCAATCTAGGGTTTAATGAGAAGTTAATCAAAATAACCAAATCATCAACTCTTTTCAATCACCAATTGACATGAAATACATACAATAAAAGAATCCATGTAATGATAGTAATAATTCTAATACTAACATAATACACCAAAACTATAACACATCCAAAAATTAGCTTCAAACACATTTTCAACAATTCAAAACATGCATTAGAATTTAGAGACCAAACAAACTCTAATTACCTAAAGCAGTGAGCAACACATGATCACAAAATTCCAATAATTAAAATAAAATTACTTTAACCCTAAAATTTTTATGACAATCTAATAATATATATATACAGTACCACAAAAAGTCTCATTAGCAAATAAATTTATTTAGCTATAAAAATAGGTCACAAAAACAAGAAGTACCGAATTCACTGAATAAACAGCCATAAAAACCTATCTTAAAGAAAATTCAAGAACTCATAAAATATTCATCAAATAACCACAAAATTTTCTAGATCATAACTTAACATATGCATGAATGTCTCTATAAAATTTCGTTCAAATCAAAGGTCGTTTGCTACTTAAACATGGACTATACTTTTGTACAAAATACCAATCAGCAACAGTTTGGTCATGAGTGGTAGAGAATGAAAATTTAATATCTCAGCATAGAAAATTCCAAATGATGTGAAATTTTGAGGAATATCATATAAAACGTACATAAACATCATAATAAAATTTCAGAGTAAATTGAATTTAGTAGACAAAGTTATGGGGGTTGGATTACAAAGGAAACAAAATTTCTGTAATCTTACCTCCAAAATGATTTTTCTCAAATCTCTTGAATTTATCTAAGCAAAATCACAATATTTCATTCAATTGTTTGCAGAAAAATAAGGGAGAGAAGGGAAGAAAACATGGAGGAGAAAGAGAGAGTGTCTAAGAAAATTTTAGAGAGAGAGAGAATTTTCTTTGGCTAGAAATTTAGAAAATGAAGACCTTGGTGGCTTAGAGGCATATTTAAAGGTTTGTAAGAGAGAAGGGATTAGACAAGTGTAAAAAACCCTAATCCTAATCTAATTCAATTTCCTTTTTTTTTTCTTTTCCTTTTTTTTCTCTTCTTTTCTTTTCTTTTCTTTTTTTTTCCTTTTTACACAACAATTGTTGTTTACTCATATAATATAATATATATATAATATAAGATAAAATATAATATAAACGTTAAGGTTATATGTAATATAATATAATATATTATATTATAAATATATTAAAATATAATATAATTTTATACATGACAATAATATTTACTCTATGACCCAAAAATATTAATACACATATAATTATCATGACATCATTAATGTTATAAAAATAAGAAAGTATGCAACAATACTCATGTTGTAACGTCCCGAAATTTATTTAATATTAATGTAATGTAAATGATGAATTAGTGTGCCATAATTAAAGTTTTAACTTTAATTAGATTATCTGGTTGGATTTTTAGTTTTTGGTTGTTTTGTTAAATTGATGTGTTCAAAAGATTTCTTGTTGATTTAAAATGATGTTTTGAGTTTTAAAACACAACAATTTGTAAAATGTTAAAAATACTCTGTTTTACAAAACCGTGGGCGGCACATGGTTTTCGCACAGTAAAACCGCCCACCGATTTTCTCTATTTATTTCTCTCTTCTCTCTCTCTCTCTTCACTCTCACGAGCTCTCTCTCTCTCCTCTCTCTTGGTCTCTCGGCAGTCTCTCTCTCTCTCTAATTTCTTCAAAAAAAATTTGATTTCCATTCGAATCCAAGCTTCGGAACAGCAAGGAGGAAGCTCGGGGACATGATTCGGCGACCGAGAACGCGGATTGAAGCTTCGATTCGAGGTTAGATTCGAAATTTCTAAACTTTTTACAAAATTTTCGATTTTGTGTGTTTTTGAAATCTAAGTTTGTTTTAGCTTAGAAAACCGTGGATTTGTGTTAAATGAGCTTAGAACAACTAGAATCTAAACCTAGATTGAAGAAAAACGGATTGGATTCAAGATTTTCATTTTTCTCCTCTTTTTCTCATTTTTGGATTTTTGAGGATTTTGAGTTTAAATGTTGTTTAAATGATTCCAAACATGTTCTAGAATGTTTTTCTATCAATTATAGTTGTTTTTCATGCCTGGGATTTGAGAAAAACAGGTTAGAAACAAGATTTGGATTTTGGGGATCGAGAAACCCGTGGCTGGGATTTCTGGATCTTCCCAGTTCGGCAGGCCGAAGTTCATGTTCGGCAGGCCAGAGTGATGATCGGCAGGCCGGTGTTCTTCCGACCGGCAGGCCGAATCTGGGGAAATGTTCGGCAGGCCGAACCTCGTTTCCGGCAGGCCGAACTGTGCAGTTCGGTAGGCCGAAGCAGGGCGTCCGGCAGGCCGACCGAGGCATGGAAAATTTTGTGATTTTTACCCGATTTCATTGTTTTGAACCCTGATTTAAATCCCAACCTTATAGGATGATTTTAATGATACAAATGGCACACTAGGACATCATGAAATGATTTAGTAACATAGAATGTTTCGAACTAGATATTGATTGACTTAGTTTGTATCTAGGATTGTTCGTGGTTCCGTGGAGCTAACGTATAGCGGATCGGGATTACGGTGTGGGGTACCGGCACGAGTACTGAGGTAGGACTTCTATCCTATTTCTTTGGTAGCCTGGTTTTGAAATGATTTGGCTTTGAAAATGATTTCTATCAAAATGTTTTCAACGGATGTTTGAAAATGGTTTTATCGGTTATATTTTATATACCGTGACATGAAATGAATTTCATAATGAATGTAATTGACAACACTCGGTAATTGGGTTTTGAATGATAATGATAATAAACACATGGGCATGATGCCATATCAGAGATCGGGTCGTGATCGACCTTGGGGGCAGGTCCCGAAACCCAACTGGGCCACTACGGTGGTGATATCATGGTTTGCCTAGGTAAAAGTAAACTGGTGTTTGGGTTTGACGAGTAGACTGTTCTGTGTCAGAACGGTTCTACTCAATTTATTTATTTATTTATTCAAGTTCCTTTTCTGTATAACTCCTGATAATGTTATGTTTCTTTGTATTAAATTATTTTATAAAACTTAGTCTTACTGAGCCTTTCGCTCACGTTTTATCTGTTTTAAATCCCCCCCCCCTCTAGGTGGTTTCCCATTTAGGTTTGGAGAAGATTCTTCGGACCGAACTCAGGAGCAATAGGAGGATTTATTTACATTCTGTATTTATTAATCAGGGCATGTAAGACTTAACTTTATTTGTACTTGGACTGTAATTGTATTTGTGATATTGTCAGATTCATGTGTGTGCACAAGTTGTGGGTTGTGGAACCCATATTCGCGGTTTTTATTCAATTATTGTTATTTGTTTGATGATTTTAAATTCTTTATCAAATGTGGTGGAAAAATCTCTTTAATTCTTGCTTAATTGGATTTTTAGACCCTTAATTTCAACTAAATTCTCTTTTAATTAATCTAAATATTCCGCCACATCACCTCCCGTACTCCGGGGCGTGACAGAATGGTATCAGAGCTCAAGGTTATGAACCTTGGGAATCGTGCACACATAGGTTTGACAATGAAATACCTCTGACAGTCCAATTTTGTTTTCAGAAGTGAGAGAATGGCACCTAGACGTCGTTCGACAGCTGACGCCGAGTTTGGTAATGATGAGGGCCTGATGAGGTCTATGATTGCGGCTTTCCGGCAGATGGAAGCCAGGACTAGACCGAAAGACTCCAGTGTTGGTAGTCGGCATGCTTTCTTTAAGGAATTTCGGCGGGCGTCTATTCCGACTTTTGATGGCAATGGGGATCCGCAGTTAGCAGAGTATTGGTTGGATTCGATCTTGAAGCATCTGGATACCCTTGGTGTGCCTGAGGAGTATCGGGTGGAGTTTGCGGCATATAAGCTCGAGGGTGGCGCTAACACCTGGTGGAAACAAACTAAGCGTCTGAAGCGCGGTGGCGATATCGGTTGGGACAAGTTCGAGGATCTGTTCTATGATCGGTATTTTCCGCAGGGGTATAGAGATCAGAAGGCAGCTGAGTTTTATAGACTGCAGCAGGGTGATCTTTCAGTTCGGGAGTACGAGGCAAAGTTTAGCGAGTTGGCTAGGTTTGCTCCATCAGTTGTGGCATCGGAGCGCGAGAAATGCATCAAGTTTCAGGAAGGACTCAAGGCTCCTATTCGGCGGCAGTTGGTTGCTCTACGGCTTAGGAGTTTCGGAGAGCTTGTGTCGTCGGCGATCTCCGTGGAGAATGATTACGTGCAGTATTGTGAGAACTGAGCCAAGGCTTCAGGAGGACCGCAGAGGAGTGGCAGGAAGAGCACTAGTAGTCGTCCAGCTCCGGGGAAAGGCAAGCAAGGCGGTGCGACCAGTGGCAGTAGCAGTTCGTCTGGCAGCGGGCGTAGCAATCCCTACAACTTTCATTGTCATTTCTGTCAGCAGCCCGGACACATCAAGAGGAATTGCCCGATCAGGAGTGCTCGTCTTGGATCGTAGACCGGGGAGGATGCCAGTCGTTCGTCTCAGCCTCAGCCTCAGACCCTACCTCCGCCTCCGCAGTACCCGCAGTTGCAGTATCTGTAGTTTTCTCCTCAGCAATTCTCATATCCGGCACGGGGACAGCAGCCGCAGTATTTTCAGCGCAGTGTTCCTCAGTATAGAGCTCCGAGTACAGGTAGTGTGCAGTCGTCTCCATCTCAGCAGTATCGGCCGAGTAATGCAGGACCCAGCAATGTCGGTAGAGGAAAAGGAAAGGCGCCAGTGCAGGTTCATGCAATGGCATCTGGAGGGTCAGATTCTCAGATTGGTAACGCGGTTGTCGATGGTATGGTTTTGGTTTCCAGATCTCTAGCTCGCATTTTATTTGATACCGGTGCCTCTCATTCTCTCATTTCGAGTTCCTTTGTACATGCCTTGGGATTAGAAGTAGAAGAGTTTAATGAACCCCTAATTATAACTTCTCCTTTGGGGTGGGTGTGTGTAAATTGTATGTGTAGATCTTGTAAAATAAAGATTGGGGATGAGATTTTGAAAAGTGATTTGATTATACTCCCCATGAGTTCCTATGATGTGATTTTAGGGATGGACTGGTTGTCCAGGTATAGTGCAGTTGTGGACTGCCAACTTAGAAAAGTGACCCTAGTGTCTGATAGGGGGACGAAAATCACTTACCAGGGTGGTGGTGATTGGCTAATGAGTGAGCGTCTCATGAAGTCATGTTTAGGAGGGCGAAGGAATCTAGATTGTTTTGCTTTTCTTGCCAATCTAGATTGCGAGCCCTATGTTTCGAGTAGTGGTGTAGCGATTCCGGTGGTTGGTGAGTTCGAGGATGTCTTCCCCGACGAGTTATCAGGATTACCACCGCATCGGGAGGTTGAGTTTGGTATCGAGTTGTTTCCAGGGACATCACCAATTTCTATGGCACCTTATCGGATGGCGCCGGCAGAAATGAAGGAATTGAGGAAGCAACTTCAGGAGCTTGCTGATAAAGGATATATTCGGAATAGCACATCTCCGTGGGGAGCACCAGTTTTGTTCGCTAAGAAGCACGATGGGACTCTCAGGTTATGTGTGGATTATCGGCAGCTGAATCGTGTTACGGTGAAGAACAAGTATCCTTTGCCTAGGATTGATGAGCTATTTGATCAGTTGGGAGGTTCGCGATACTTCTCGAAGATTGATTTGCGGTCAGGTTATCATCAGCTCAGAATCAAAGAAGAGGACATTCCCAAGACAACTTTTAGGACTCGGTATGGGCACTTTGAGTTTCTGGTTATGTCTTTCGGGTTGACGAATGCTCCAGCAGCTTTTATGGATCTGATGAACAGGATATTTAGGCCGTATCTGGATCAGTTTGTGATCGTGTTCATCGATGATATTCTAGTGTATTCTAAGACTTGGGAGGAGCATGAGCAGCATCTTCGGATCGTGCTTCAGACTCTACGGGAGCACCAGTTGTATGCTAAGAGGGAAAAGTGTGAGTTCTGGTTGACTGAGGTCAAATTTCTGGGTCATGTCATTTCGGAGCATGGTATTTCTGTGGATCCGTCCAAGATTGAAGCTATATTGGAGTGGGAACGACCAAGGAATGTAGCGGAGATTCGCAGCTTCTTAGGTCTTGCTGGATATTACAAGAAATTTGTAAAGGACTTTTCGAAGATTGCAGCTCCGTTGACGAGGTTGATCAGGAAAAACGTCAGGTTTGAGTGGGATGAAGACTGTGAGTCTGCTTTTCAGGAATTGAAGAACCGGTTGACTTCAGCTCCAGTATTAGTTATTCCTAGCAGTGACGAGCCGTATGAGGTTTATGCTGATGCTTCAGGGCGCGGACTTGGATGCGTGTTGATGCAGCATGGACGTGTGGTTGCATACGGATCGAGACAGCTACGACCTCACGAGCGGAATTATCCTACTCACGATTTAGAGCTTGCGGCAGTGATCTACGCGCTGAAGATTTGGAGATGTTACTTGTATGGAGCATCGTTTCAGGTCTTCTCCGATCACAAGAGTTTGAGGCATTTGTTCACTCAGAGGGATCTCAATCTGAGGCAGCGCAGATGGGTGGAGTACATGGAGGATTATGATTTCGCGTTGCAGTATCATCCCGGAAAAGCTAATGTGGTAGCGGACGCGCTTAGCAGGAAGTCTTCAGGGATTCTCGCTTGTTTGATCTTTGAGGACTGGAGCAGGGATGCGACAGTGAGTGAGTATCGGCTACAGTATCATGAAGACGGTGATCGAATTTTGTTATATCATGTGGAAGCGACTCCAGCTCTTGTTCGGATGGTGAAGCAAGGTCAGTGGCAGGATCGACATTTGCAGGGGATTTGGTCGTGGATTCAGAACGGGGAGCAGTTCGAGGAATGGAGTGTGCATGCAGATGGATCGTTGTACTTCCGGGAGCGTCTTGCAGTTCCAGTTATCGCCGAGGTGACAAAAGCCGTTCTAGATGAAGCTCATAGGTCTCAGTTTGCTATTCATCCGGGGAGCACCAAGATGTATCGTGATTTGAAGAGGCACTATTGGTGGAGAGGCATGAAGAAAGATGTTCGCGAGTACGTGGCCAAGTGTTCGACGTGTCTTCAGGTGAAAGCTGAGCATCAGAAGCCTGCAGGTCAGCTTCAGCCGCTTCCTATTCCAGGGTGGAAATGGGAGCATGTGACGATGGATTTTCTCATAGGTTTGCCGAGGACGGAGCAGCGGCACGATGCAGTTTGGGTTGTGGTCGACAGGTTGACGAAATCGGCGCATTTCATTCCGTTTAGGTCGACGTGTTCCAGGAAGATTCTCGGGGAGCTGTATATGCAGAACATTGTGAGGTTGCATGGAGTTCCTTTGTCCATCACCTCTGATCGAGACACCAGGTTTAATGCTAAGTACTGGAGGAGTTTTCAGGAGGCTTTGGGTACGGATTTGAACTTCAGTACGGCGTTTCATCCTCAGACTGATGGGCAGTCTGAGCGGGTTATTTAGGTTCTCGAGGATATGTTGCGTGCTTGTGCGTTGGACTTCGGCGGGAATTGGAAGCAATATTTGCATTTGGCGGAGTTCGCGTACAACAACAGTTATCAGGCGAGTATCGGTATGGCACCATTTGAGGCATTGTATGGGTGACCGTGTCGGTCACCTGTGTGTTGGGCCAAACCGGAAGATAGAGTTATTCTTGGGCCGGATGAGATTCGTGACAGCAACGAGAAAGTCGCGGTGATTCAGGATCGATTGAGAGCAGCTCAGAGTCGGCAGAAGAGCTACGCAGATAGGAGACGTAGACCCTTAGAGTTCGCGGTTGGAGATTTTGTTCTCTTGAGGGTGTCACCTCGTAAGGGAACTATGCGGTTCGGGGTGAGTGGGAAGCTCGCGCCGAGGTATATTGGGTCGTTCGAGATCACTCAGCGTGTTGGTGTGGTCGCTTATCGGCTTGATCTTCCGCCCGAACTTTCTCATGTACACGATGTGTTTCATGTGTCTATGCTTAGGAAGTGTCCACCTGAGCAGGGTAAGATAGTATCGTTTCGCGATGTACAGGTTCAGGAGGATACGATGTACGAAGAAGTGCCGATTCAGATCATCGACCGGAAAGTGATTAGCTTGCGTCGTCGTGAGATACCGTTGGTAAGGGTCGTGTGGCAGCATCACGGTGTTGATGAAGCCACTTGGGAATTAGAGTCGAGTATGCGGGAGTTGTATCCGCATTTGTTTTGCTTTTGAGATGAGTTGTAAATTTCGAGGACGAAATTTCTTTAAGGGGTGGAGAGCTGTAACGTCCCGAAATTTATTTAATATTAATGTAATGTAAATGATGAATTAGTGTGCCATAATTAAATTTTTAACTTTAATTAGATTATCTGGTTGGATTTTTAGTTTTTGGTTGTTTTGTTAAATTGATGTGTTCAAAAGATTTCTTGTTGATTTAAAATGATGTTTTGAGTTTTAAAACACAACAATTTGTAAAATGTTAAAAATACTCTGTTTTACAAAACCGTGGGCGGCACATGGTTTTCGCACAGTAAAACCGCCCACCGATTTTCTCTATTTATTTCTCTCTTCTCTCTCTCTCTCTTCACTCTCACGAGCTCTCTCTCTCTCCTCTCTCTTGGTCTCTCGGCAGTCTCTCTCTCTCTCTAATTTCTTCAAAAAATTTTGATTTCCATTCGAATCCAAGCTTCGGAACAGCAAGGAGGAAGCTCGGGGACGTGATTCGGCGACCGAGAACGCGGATTGAAGCTTCGATTCGAGGTTAGATTCGAAATTTCTAAACTTTTTACAAAATTTTCGATTTTGTGTGTTTTTGAAATCTAAGTTTGTTTTAGCTTAGAAAACCGTGGATTTGTGTTAAATGAGCTTAGAACAACTAGAATCTAAACCTAGATTGAAGAAAAACGGATTGGATTCAAGATTTTCATTTTTCTCCTCTTTTTCTCATTTTTGGATTTTTGAGGATTTTGAGTTTAAATGTTGTTTAAATGATTCCAAACATGTTCTAGAATGTTTTTCTATCAATTATAGTTGTTTTTCATGCCTGGGATTTGAGAAAAACAGGTTAGAAACAAGATTTGGATTTTGGGGATCGAGAAACCCGTGGCTGGGATTTCTGGATCTTCCCAGTTCGGCAGGCCGGAGTGATGATCGGCAGGCCGGTGTTCTTCCGACCGGCAGGCCGAATCTGGGGAAATGTTCGGCAGGCCGAACCTCGTTTCCGGCAGGCCGAACTGTGCAGTTCGGCAGGCCGAAGCAGGGCGTCCGGCAGGCCGACCGAGGCATGGAAAATTTTGTGATTTTTACCCGATTTCATTGTTTTGAACCCTGATTTAAATCCCAACCTTATAGGATGATTTTAATGATACAAATGGCACACTAGGACATCATGAAATGATTTAGTAACATAGAATGTTTCGAACTAGATATTGATTGACTTAGTTTGTATCTAGGATTGTTCGTGGTTCCGTGGAGCTAACGTATAGCGGATCGGGATTACGGTGTGGGGTACCAGCACGAGTACTGAGGTAGGACTTCTATCCTATTTCTTTGGTAGCCTGGTTTTGAAATGATTTGGCTTTGAAAATGATTTCTATCAAAATGTTTTCAACGGATGTTTGAAAATGGTTTTATCGGTTATATTTTATATACCATGACATGAAATGAATTTCATAATGAATGTAATTGACAACACTCGGTAATTGGGTTTTGAATGATAATGATAATGATAATAAACACATGGGCATGATGCCATATCAGAGATCGGGTCGTGATCGACCTTGGGGCCAGGTCCCGAAACCCAGCTGGGCCACTACGGTGGTGATATCATGGTTTGCCTAGGTAAAAGTAAACTGGTGTTTGGGTTTGACGAGTAGACTGTTCTGTGTCAGAACGGTTCTACTCAATTTATTTATTTATTTATTCAAGTTCCTTTTCTGTATAACTCCTGATAATGTTATGTTTCTTTGTATTAAATTATTTTATAAAACTTAGTCCTACTGAGCCTTTCGCTCACGTTTTATCTGTTTTAAATCCCCCCCCCCCCCTCTAGGTGGTTTCCCATTTAGGTTTGGAGAAGATTCTTCGGACCGAACTCAGGAGCAATAGGAGGATTTATTTACATTCTGTATTTATTAATCAGGGCATGTAAGACTTAACTTTATTTGTACTTGGACTGTAATTGTATTTGTGATATTGTCAGATTCATGTGTGTGCACAAGTTGTGGGTTGTGGAACCCATATTCGCGGTTTTTATTCAATTATTGTTATTTGTTTGATGATTTTAAATTCTTTATCAAATGTGGTGGAAAAATCTCTTTAATTCTTGCTTAATTGGATTTTTAGACCCTTAATTTCAACTAAATTCTCTTTTAATTAATCTAAATATTCCGCCACGTCACCTCCCGTACTCCGGGGCGTGACACATGTCATCATCAAGTATTTAACTTTAGGCATACATAACCCTAGAGCATTATAAAGATTATGAATTTAGAGCAAGTTGAAACTCTAAAAAAAAAAAACAATCAATACTTTTAAGCTTATCATCACTTTTGACATGAACATCCCGAGCATATCGATCCCACAAGGCTGTCACCTGCGACATTACTAAATAAAAAGATAATTTACTTAACATAAATAATAATAGCACTAAAATATCTCATTCTAACATTAAATTAACATAAGTGTCCATAGAAGAAAACGATGGGTGTTACAGTTCTATAGTCATAACCTACTGCCAAAGAGGACAAAAGCATCCTCTCTATAGGAAGAACACTTAGAAGGATGATGAATAGTGGTCAAAAAGGAAGCAAAAGAAGTAGAATAGGTGGAGTAAGAAAAATCAAGTAACTAAGTAGACTTACGAATGTGCTGAGAATAAAGAGGAGGAGGATCTGTTATTGCAAAAGGATCTTGGGCAATAGTAGGAATAGAGGGAGCATCGATAAGCAGAGTACTAGAATTTGCAAAACTACCAGTGTTAACTCTGCAAGAATCAATATTAGAGGTAGGGGTGCTAGGATGATTTGAATGATGGGTCATATGAGATGGTGTAATATTTGTACCAATATAAAAAGGATCAATGTGGTTGCGATCAAACTTTATAAGATTATAAGATTAGAAGGAATAGAATAGAAGGGTATATGCTCAAAACACATAACATGGTGGAAAACACAAAATTTTTGAGTAACCAGATCATAACAACGATGTCACTTTGACCATCACCATAAACAAGAAAAGCACAAATTACTGACCGAGAAGACAATTTGCTATGTTCTTCATGAGGTTGAAGAACAAAGCAAGCGGAACTAAAAACTCTCAAGGTAGAATAATCAAGAGCATGATCATACAACTTTTCAAAAGGTGAAAAACTTGAGGTAATGGAAGATGGAATTCAGTTGATTGAATAGACAATAGTAAGAAAGGGTTTCCCTAAAAATTCATTAGTAATAGAGACATATAATATGAGAGAACACGTAGTTTCAGCAATGTGTCTACATTTTCTTTTAGTAACACTATTTTATTTAAGAGTGTCAGTATAAGAAGTTTGGTGAAAAGTTCCATCCAAGGTAAGCAAGTCAGAAAATTGGTTAGAGGTATATTCACCATCCAAGTTACAACAAAAGCATTTAATAACAACATTTTGTTGAATATTAACAAAAGCTCAAAACATATGATACATGCTTAAAAAGTCAAAACGGTGTTTTATAAGATAAACATAACATTAACAAATGCAATCATTAATGAAAGAGACGTAATGTCAAGGTCTTCCTTTTGTGAGAATAGGTGATGGTCTCCGTATATAAGAATGAATTATGTCAAATGGTGGAAGAGAAACAGAAACACTTTTATAAAAATAGGCATGTCAAGATTTAGCCAATTTACAACCACAATAATTAGAAATAACATAAGTTTGCAAATTTGCTAAAGCTCCTACGGAAGCTAAGTATTTGAAACAAGCAAAAGCATGTCCAAGATGAGAGTACCATAAATAAGAACTAGAAGAAGACAAACTCAAACAAAAAGATGATAAATCAACACTGGAAGCTGCAACATCTTGAACTTTTAGCTTATCCACAATGTATAGTCCCCCTAAGCTATGGCTTGTCCTATGGAGCCTCATGGATTATTGATCCTACATATAACAATAAGTCGAATAAAAGAAAAATGAGAAACTAGAATCACACAATTGATAATAAAGACAAGGTGCAAGTTAAGATTAGGGATATGGTAAACACCAGAAAGAGACAAGTGAAGTGTGCAAATTAAGCCAACACTTTTTAATGGCATAGGAGTGCCATTGGCAATCATGATAGACACAAATGATGCAAGATGTAAAGATACAAAAGATGTGAAATTAGGTGACATATGATGAGAAGCTCTAGAATCAAGAACCCATTTAGAGGAAGATATACTTAGTAAGCTAGTAGAAGGCAAGCCTATATGTAAGGAGACAGAAATTTCATGTGGTTATGTGGCAAGAAACTTTTAAAACTGCTCAGTAAGGGTAGATACTGTGGGACTAGGAGATGATGCGCCTCCAGATGAAGACGTAGGTCCAATAACAAACGAGTCAGTGGGTGGAACAACTGTTGTAGTATTAGGAGCCGGAGGCCTAAAGGTTCATTGTTGTGATTGGTTGGCACTTTTCCATTCAAAAGGTTGTAATACTTGTTGTAGTTTATTTAATAACTTAGAATATGTGCCATCCAATGACCTTTTACTTACAAAACATGCACACATCATAATTGACCTTTGTATAAAGTTTGTTCTAATTGTTGAAAGGAGGTCCGCGAGGAACTGCAAAAACAAATAGATTAGGAGTCAAGAGAATTCCTTTTCCAGCTTGAGACTTGAGGCAAATCTTCTCAGTTAACAACTCATTAACCACTGAATCAACTAAAAGAAGTGTACTAAAATGTACAATTGTTCCATGAAGCCCCACAAAATCATTTCAAAGCCCATCAGAAATTGAACCAGTCGTTCTTCTCTACTAGCAATATATGGTGGAAAAGCTCGTAGCTCTACATATTCTGTAAGAGTTAACTAGTCCCAACGATTAGTGGTTGCAAAATAAAATTCTTGGACACTTATTCTATTTTGTTGAAAGGAACGACTATCAATATTCAATTGATATTGTTTTGCAAAATTAGGCTACGTGTACAACCTTTCTAAATAATCCCAAGCCTCCTTAGCTGTTTCATATTTTGCTAATTATACATCTATCAATTGCAATATAGACTTATTGACCAAAGTGATAATGTTCAAATTGTTAGCTTCCTAAGCTTATAACTATTCTGCATATTTCTCATCTTTTTTATCTCTCTTAACTAAAGTTCTAGATATATAACACCACATTCTTTTTCCTTTAGAAAATGTTTCATCGCAAAACTCCAATGAATAATTGTTTCCAGTCAATTGCACACTAATAGACAAAACGAAATCATCTTTTTCACTAGTCATTGCAACAATTGACAAGTATCCAACAAACTAGGATGGAGAATATGCAAGTCAACAAAATGAAGAAGAAGAAGAAAGAAATACAAATACCAATCTGGGAAAGCTAAAGTGGATAGAATACATGGAAGATTATGATTTTACGCTGCAGTACCATCTTGGGAAAGCTAACGTAGTCGTAGATGCGCTTAGCAGTAAATCTTCAGGGAATCTCGCTTGTTTGGCTCTTGAAGATTGAAAAAGAGATGCAACATTGAGTGAGTATAGGCTACAGTATTACTAAGATTATGATCAAGCTTTGGTGTACCACATGGAGGTGACCTCGGCCCTTACCCAGGTGGTCAAACAGAATCAATGGCGAGACTGGACGAGAATTCAGAACGGAGAGCAATTTAAAGAATGGAGAATTCATGCAGATGAGTCGTTGTACTTCAGGGAGCGTCTAGCAGTTCCAGCAATTACAGAAGTGATGAAAGCCATAATGGATGAGGCCTATAGATCCCAGTTCACCATTCATCCAGGAAGAATGAAGATGTATCGTGACCTGAAGAGGCAATTTTGGTGGAGAGGTATGAAGAAAGATGTTCGAGAATACGTGGCCAAGTGTGTGACTTGTCTTCAGGTGAAAGCCGAGCACCAGAAGCTAGGAGGTCAGCTTCAACCACTTCCTATTCCAGGGTGGAAATGGGAGCACATGACTATGGATTTTCTCAATGATTTGCCAAGGACATAGCAACGACACGATGCAATTTAGGTCATGGTCAACAGGTTAACAAAATCGACGCATTGCATCCCATTCAGATTGACATGTTTAAGAAGGATTCTTGGGGAATTGTACCTACAGAATATAGCAAGACTGCACGGAGTCCCTTTGTCCATCACATAAGATCAAGACACTAGGTTCAATGCCAAGTATTGGAGGAGCTTTCAGGAGGCTTTGGGAACAGACTTGAATTTCAACACAATATTTCATCCTTAGACCGATGGGCAATCTAAGTAAGTTATTTAGATTCTCGAGGACATGTTATGTGCTTATGCATTAGACTTTGGTGGAAACTGGAAGAAATATTTGCATCTGGCAGAGTTTGCATACAACAACAGCTATCAATCGAGCCTTGGCATGGCACCGTTTGAAGCACTATGCGGACGACTGTGTCGGTCACTGATGTGTTGGGCTGAAATGAAAGATAGGATCATTCTCGGGCCAGATGAGATTCATGAGAGTAATGAGAAGATCGTCGTAATTTGAGATTGATTGAAGGTAGCTTAGAGTAGACAGAAGAGTTATACGGATAAAAGACGTCGACTATTGGAATTGGAGGTAGGAGATTTTGTTCTCTTGAAGGTATCATCTCGCAAGGGCATCATGTCATTCGGAGTAAGTGGTAAGCTCGTACCAAGGTATGTTGGACCCTTTGAGATCACGCAACGTGTTGGAGTGGTTGCTTATCAACTCGATCTTCCTCTAGAGCTTTCTCACATTCACAATGTATTTCACATGTCTATGCTTCGAAAGTGTCTGCCTCAACAGAATAAGATAGTTTCATTTCAGGCTGTGTAGATTCAAGAAGACATGACATATGAGGAAGTGCCAATTCAGATCATTGATCGAAAAGTGATTAGTTTGTGTCATCGTGATATCCTATTAGTAAAGGTCATGTGGCAACATCACGAGGTTGATGAAGCCACTTGGGAGTTAGAATCGAGTATGTGAGAGTTGTACCCACATTTGTTTTGCATCTGAATCGATTTGTAAATTTCGAGGGCAAAATTTCTTTAGGGGTGGAGAGTTGTAATGCCCCGAAATTAATTAAGTGTTATTAGTATGTAAAATGGTGGATTAGTGTGTCAAAATGAATGTTTTAAACTTAATTTGGTTGTTTTACAAAAATTCTAAATTAATGTCATTTTTGAAAATTTTAATGATTTTTATTTCCTTAAATTATTTCTATTTGTTATTTTAAATTTTGAAACAAAACAAATTGACAAATACCAACGAAGTCCCATTTGAAACCAATGTGCTGCTGCACACGGTTTTGTGCAGCTAACAGGCTCCCCCTCTCCTTATTTATTTCACCTCTCACTTCATCTCCCTCTCATTCTCGCTCACTCTCCCCCTCTCCCTCGTTTCACTCTCTCCTCTCCCTGCATCTCTTTTCCTCTCTTCTATTTTCAAATTTTTGTTTCAAAAATCAAAAACCCAAGCATCGGTTTAGTGGATTGGAGGCTCAGGAAAGTGATTGAGCAACCGAAAACATGATTTAAAGTTTCGATTCGAGGTTAGTTTCAAAATTTCTAAACTTTTTCAATTTTTCTTGCATTTTGAAATTTAAGCTTATTTGGGCTTAGAAAACCTTTGATCTAAGTTAGAGAAACTTAGGATAACAAGAATCTAAGCTTTGTTTGATAAAAAACAGATTTAAATTAAGATTTTTCATTTTTCTCTATTTTTCT
Source organism: Artocarpus heterophyllus (assembly GCA_025403435.1). NCBI lineage: Eukaryota > Viridiplantae > Streptophyta > Magnoliopsida > Rosales > Moraceae > Artocarpus > Artocarpus heterophyllus. The sequence continues at coordinate 8,653,110 of CM046339.1, forward strand.
CCATTTTTGGGGTTTTTCAAGATTTTTGTGTAAATCTTGTTTTAATGCATTACAAAGTAATCTGCTATGTTTTTCTATCAACTATGGTCATTATTTATGCCTAAGATTTTAGAAACATGTTCAAATTTAAAATTTGGGCTCGGGAGGCAAAGAGAACCCGTGCCTGGAAAATTTTAGAATTTTCCAGTTCGACAGGCCAAACTTCGTGTTCGGCAGACCAGATTCATACGTCCAGCAGGCCAAACCTAGAAATGTTTGGCCAACCGGGCCTAGTTTTTCGACAGGCCGAACTGCGCAATTCGGCTGGCAGAACCAAGGTGATCGATAGGGCGACCGGTCATGGTGGAATTTTGTGATTTTTTTTTCATCCGTGTGTAGTTCGGCCTGCCGAACTTGGGTGACCGACGACGCGACCCAGCATGGTGGAATTTTGTGATTTTTTTTTCATCCGTTTTTACTGTTTTGAACCCCGATTGAGATTTTAACCTTACAAAATGATTTTGTGAATAAAAATGGCACACTAGGACACCCTGAAATAATTTAGCAACACAGACTGACTTAAGCTAGATACTGATAGGCTTAGTTATTGTACGCTTAAGGTTGTTCGTGGATCCACGGAGCTTACGTATAGCAGACCAGGACTTCGATGTGGGACACTGACATGAGGATTGGGGTAGGACTTCTACCCCTTTTCATTGGTAACCTAGTCTGGCACGAGGATTGAGGTAGGACTTCTACCCCTTTTCATTGGTAACCTGGTTTTTAAAAGATTTGGCCTCAAAAATAATTTTATCAAATGTTTTCAATAAATGATTAAAAAGGGTTTTTATTGACTATTTTCATAAACAGTAGATTGAGATGTATTTCATAATAAATCTCATAATGAATGTAAATTAATATACTTGGTAAAAAGGGAATTTTATTTAATTATAGAAATATATATAAGGGCATGACGCCATATCAGAGATCGGGTCGTGAAGCGTACGACCTTGGGGGCAGGTCCCAAAGCCTAGTTGGGCCTCTACGATGGTGTTATACATATGGTTTGCCCAGGAAAAGAAAATGATATTCCTTCTGGTCGACCAATAAATGATTTTAGTAAGAATAATTTTAATGGATTTTATTTATTCATTTGATTAAGTCTATTTTTTGAATAATTTCTTAAATAATGAAATTTCCTTGAAATTAAATGTTTTTAAAATAAAGTCTTATTGAGCCTTTTATTCACTTTTTTATTTTCTTTAAAACCTCTACCCCTCTAGGTGGATTTCGGTTTAGGATTAGAGAAGAGTCCATAGACAAGACACAGGAACACTAAAAGAACCTAGTAGGTTATTTAAATTATAAAATCAAGGCATGTAATATTCTAACTCTTCCTTTTATTTGGACTATGGTTGTAATATAATATTGTCATTACTATATGTATGCACAAGATGTGAGTGAGTGGGACCTATTCTCGTTTCTTTGTTACCTTTTTATTGTTTACTTTGATATTCTTATTTGTTTAATTAATATAAATGCTTGTTTTAAAATTTCCACATTTTCATAATTAATTTAGACCCTAAAACTCATGTTTTAACTAAATTCTTGCTTAATCAACTTAATTAACCCGCCACGTCACTTTTCGTGTTTCGGGGCATGACAATGCGTGACGAGATGTGCATGCTTTTACTCGTGCTTTTACCGGTTGAAGATGAGGCAGCAATACGCTCTTAAGGAGAATCCCTATGGTGATTACTTTGTCCATTGTCTTTGCGAATACTGCACCTTGTGCCAAGAGTACCGCGAGCTTGAGAACCACAGATTCAACATGCAAATTGCTAATTCATTCATTCATTTAATTATAGGTTCACTCATCTTCAACATCTGTCTCTAGAGTCTGTTCTGTTGTTGTTCAAATTTTTGGGTCTAATTTTCAAAATTTGATGTTTTGTGTACTAAAATTTAGTTACTAGAAAATTTGGGTTTTGATTTTGTACTTGTTTTGCCTTTTGCCTTTTCCAAAGAAATAGTTGCAAGACCTTTTGATTTTGTGACTTCTGATTGCCAGAGAATTTGTTCTGATCTATCATTGTTGGTCAAGTTTTTGTGTGTCATTTTTCTCATTAGAATTTGGAATTACACGGTTATTTATTTGTATCTTATTTTGAATTAAAGGTACCAAAATTTGCCAGAGGATTTGGGTTTGAATTCAAAGGACTCTGATTTATAACTTCTGATTTTTGAGGACCTAGTCAAGAAACTTCATATATATTAGTCTTTGTTATCTTTTTATCTTGATTTTGGTTGAGATTTTTTTTATTATTTGTTTATTTATTTGCCGTGTTAGGGACAGCCTGCTGCCGTGGTTTAGGTTCCTTTGTGACTTTTTCTTCCCTTGTCTTTTTCTGTGCTTGTTTTCTTTTCAATGAAAGCTTGATTTAAAAAAGGAAAGAAAGAAAGAACAAACCTAAGATAAAAAATTATTTAATATTAAAATTAATTCATGGTTTAGTGATATACTGTCCTCGAAAAATTCTTTTTTTTTTTTTTTTGCACCATGATTGAGACTGTTTCCAGAATAATGTTTTAAGAATAAAAACATAAAAAAAAATTTTGAACAATTCTTTTTTTTACAAAAAAAAATGACATAAAATTTACTTGTTGTGTGGTTGACCGATGGACGATATTTTGACGTGGTTGGCTTTGGAAAATAATAATAATAATAATAATAATAATGTGTTCATAGGTTGGCATGGAAACGTAGAGGAAAAGAATCGTGAGCTGGCAATGGCTCCAGTCATGGAAGGAGGCATGACTCGTTGACTCGTAAATGGATAGAAAGATTGAAAGAGATCAAGATGTTGTGCTATTATTACTAGATGTTGGGTTTATGTTATTGTTAGTCTGCTTGGCATTATGTTGAAGGGAATAAGACAACATATATAAATATATATAGTTGTGTTAGCATAAGTGAAAAGAAATAATTAATTAGTGGTTCTTTGTCTTTTGACTTATTTAAGAATTTCAATACTTTTGAAATGATTATGAACGCAAGTAGCAAAACTGATTATAATTAATTCTTTTCCCCCTTTTCTACTTTTAGAAGTATAAGACAAGAACTAAGGATGAGAATTATTAGGTCATTTTAACGACGAATCAGTTGGAACTGAAAATTGAAAACAAGAACACTTTAGCATGTAAGGAACAACACTATTAAAATAGTGGTTTCGAGTCAAAGTTTCGGTTAAGAATGCAAAATAATCTTTATATTGTCCATTAGAATATTGTTTATCAAAGGGTGGTTCCGGACAAATCAAACAAATGGATGTTGAAAACGAATAAATTTAGTCGATTCTTATAACATTAGTTTTTAGGAACCCAAGTCGTTAAAACGTGCCCCTAAAGTATTAATATGATGATTTTTTTTTAATTGATGGAGCATGACCTACCATCTAAAACAATAATTTTATGCAATTAAATTTTGATCAAGTTTCATTAAACTTTTAATCAATCTAATCTGACAATTTAATTGTATCTTTCTGGTAATATATTTTTTTTCAGCCGTTGTTGCAGAATTTTTCTTTGTCAAATTACTACTATATTTTGAGAGGAATTGATCTGATGGATTTTGAGCCTTTTGAATATAGTCGACATAATTTTAAGACACAACCAACGCACTGGGCATCAGATGATGTGGCTACTGGTGTCTCATGCCGGTTTTATTTTTTTTAATCAGTAATTGTTGCATTTATTAAACTCTTCTTCTTTTTGAAAACCAATCAATCAAAGCAAACTGTGCAACAAAAGTGATAATAACATGTAAGAGTAATTCTTGGCATTTTTTCTAGTTTATCTTCTACTCAAAAATGAAAGTAACCAAACAATGTATCTAATATCAATTATCAAATAGGGACAAATAAAATTTAACATCAATTTTAAATGGGGACAAATAAAATTTCACGTCAATTTCTTATTATTGTCTATCATTTCTTGGACATTTTATGAAGTGGTATACATTTGCTGTTTTTTTTTTTTTTTGAAAGGGTAAATATGTGCTATTGGTGTCGACCCAGACCCCCTGTTTGGTAGTTGCGATTTTCACCATATTTTTAGTCATAAATAGTGTAAAATTCTCACATACTACAGTAACAATATAAAAAGAAAAAAGAAAAAAAGCGCTACAGTATAAAGCTCTCACGTACTATAGTAAAAATAGTTTTAACCAACGGTTTTAACCACCTTGCCAAACACTCTTGTCTTTCTTTATTTATTTTTCTTTTAATTTTTTTCTCAATAATTGAATTGTCCCATAACTATGTGCTTTTCTTCCATGGTTCTCCGGGTTTATCTAGTGTGGAACACGAATCAGATATATTTTGCTTGACATAGAAACCACACAACCATTGACCTAGGGGGTTGTGGGCGTGGCCCCCTAGCTTTTTTTTTCTTTTGTTTTTTAAATATAGTTGCATAAAAATTAATCAACCTAGACCCATTATTTAAAAAAAAAACAAAAAACAAAGTGTAGCAACCTCATTTTTTCGTTCTTTCCTTCTCTTTCCGTTTCTCTCAATAGAACATTTACATATTTTATTTTGCATCGCAATCCAAACTAAAATAAACTAATAGTAATAATAATAATAATAATAGTATGACAACAAAAACATTTATATTGCATATTAAAACAATGCATAGAGAATTTAGAAGGAACCCAAAATTGTAGACAAGGTAAGCGGGTCCTCCCAAAAATAGCTATTCTCTCTCAAAATACAAACACTCATAAAAAAAAATAACATAATTTTTTTTCTTTTTTTTCCCTACAGAGCATTCCCACAATTGATTTTGATACTTCCACAAGAAATTAAGAAAATGCAATATATTACACACATGTTATGGATACGTTTCAAGAGTACAAAGCACTCTGTATAATTAGTTATCCGAATCACACATGCATGGAGAATACAGGGGTATTAATAAACAAAAGATCAGACCTTAAACGGGATGCATTTCGAGAGTACTAATTACCTCGTCATATTAACCATCCCAACACTAAAGTCAATGACTCTAAAGGTTTTAACAACATGTCACAAAAAAATACAAGATGTGTAGGAGAGCAGTTATTCTAGACACAAGAAATACAGATAAACGTGCTGTGGGTAAAATCAAAATATTACAGTTGGAGGTTCAAATCTAATGGCCGCTTCCTGCTTTCTTTCTTCAAATCAAGCTTGGATGTTGTAGTGTCAGACTCTGGATGAATGACTTGCATTTTGTGAAGCAGCTCTTCAACTGTTGAAGCAGTAACAAAGATTTGTCTCCCCAACTCTACAATAAAGTTTTGTTCCATAGCGTAATTTAAAAACTTTAAAAAACTATCATAAAAACTATTTACAATCAAAAGACCTACGGGTTTGGAGTGAATACCCAACAGACTCCTACTAGCAACTACGAATAACTTTTCAAGTGTGCCTAAACCACTAGATAATGTTATGAAATCGTCAGAGTTATGGATCATGTTTTCAAGAAGCCTAGGGATGTCCAAATCTCTATTTTCCTTACATATGGTTTTCCCATAGAGGTTCACCTCAGCTAGGAGATGAGGGATAATCCCTATGACATAGTTACCCCTAGAGTGTGTTGTTGTTGCTATATTCCTCATTAGCCCTAAGTTACCTCTTCCATAAATTAGGATAATCTTTGCACATGTTAAGACTTGTTTTAAGTGTTTTACGGCTTCTAAGTGGACTTTACCTTTATTAGGAATAGAACCACAAAAGGCACTAATGGTTTTGATTTTCCTAGATGAATGGGTGGAAGACTTGTCTGGTTTCTAAGACAAACTGACTCTTTTTTTAACTATTTAATTTTTTTGGCTTTTTGTTTTAAGTGTGCTCTTCCAAAACACCAAGTCCTAAATGAGATCTTAAAGAAGATAGAAATGCCAAAGGACTAAGGAGTTATTACAGGGTGGTGATAGCAGGCTATTTTAGAATCTAAATAGAATATGTGCAGATAAGAAAAGAAAATACGATACAATATTGCACAGATTAAAAGTGAGAAAATAAGATGTAGACATGCTAGAAAACATTGGACCAAATCCAAATAACTTTGAAAAAGTAAACACGCAATCGACCTGCTTTTAAAAAACACGACTCAAACTCTACAACTTTTGACAATTGAAAACAAAATGAAAAAAGAAACTCTTACATGACCATTCAACTTTTGACAAAAGAGCACCGAGTCTAGAAAGCTATCATAAACAACAATTCACTGTAAAACTTTTGAAAAAGTAAGACATAAATCTTGAAAAGTCTAGGCAGATTCAAAAATTTCAAACATATTATAGTAGAACACATGATATATCTAGCAAGACATTGTTTTTTAAAAGAAAACAATAAAATAAAAACATACACTAATCATTCAATAATTACTATAACAATCTAAAACAAACAAATATTCAGGACATAGAAACACACTTTTTTTTACAAAAAATAGACATAATTTATTAAACATCTACTGTAACGATTTAAAAAAAAAAAATACTCAAACGACCTCTATGGATTGAGGATTTACTTCCCATCTAGATTTCTTATAATCTAGAAAATAGGGTCGTTAAATGTCACGTTCTTAAGGCATTGTCTTTTTGCATGGAAGTTGGCCCAAAGTTGAGAAATTGTACCTTGGACATATCCACTTGAATGGTTTTGAAGAGAAGCATGGAGGTCATCTAAGTTCTCTTTAGAAAGTTCATCCTTGCATAAATTGATTTTATCGTCTTTATTTACTGTCATAAATCCAATCGAAGTACATTTATCGTTACAATTTTGTAATCAACATTTGATAGATGTGGGCTCGAGGGCACGGGCTCTCCTTTTTATTGCACTATAACTAGTACCTACACTTGGTAGGCTGACGTCTTGGTTGAAGTCACTTGATCGAATCATTCCTTCCATCAACATCCTCACATCACTAGGATGCCAAAAACACATGAGGATCCTTAGTCGAGTGATCCTAGACTTATATTTCTTTTTGAGAACTTTTTGAGAATGTGATGGGAAGTATTTCCTCAGATGTTGGTACTTTAGGTCCATTAAAAAAGAAAGAAAAATAAAGAGAAAAAAATCAAGGTAAAAATTGTAGATGCTTTTTTGGAATTTGAAGGAGATTTAAGGCTTGATGTGTAATCTGGTTAAGGATTGAGATAGAAATTTGTAGAATTCTGGAAAGCTTTTACAAAGAGAAAGAAGAAGAACTAGAGAGAAGGGAGAGGATTTAGAGTGACAGGGAGGAGTTTAGAGAGAGAATGAACTCATACAAAATGAGCTCTGATGCACAGTGATAGGATATATAGACATAGGATGGGCACTATATTGGACACGTGTAAGATGTTGAGTGTGTGTGTATATATATATATATTGATCACGTTTGAAAGTAAGAAGAGTCTCAGTGTAAGGGGCACAAGAGTATGGTGTTTGTTAAGAAAACTTCGATGCTTCAGTCAGCATACTATTAGAATAGTTGTGTAACCTCTGTAAATAGATAAACTACCTATTTGTTGTTGTAGAGTATTTGGGAAATACTTGCAACTGAGAGTTAAAACTGAAAGTATTGTAGCATGTGAGAGCTTTACACGGTAGCATATGAGGGCTTTACACTGTTTGAGTTATGTAAAACCTGTTATTTTAAACGAAAATTAATTATGTTAAATTTAATTATTAGTATGCCAATAAAATTTTGTAAAATTTTATTTTATCACAAATATGTTTAATTTTACTTATTTTATTCAAAATTTTCCTACATACATTTTGTGAAATTACAAAAATACCACTATACTTTCCATTATTCGCCAAGATGGCTTTTTTGGCTTTGCTATTATGCTTCCACAAGAAAGCTTTCTCCCAACAAACTTCCTCCTTAATTCACCCACCTTCATATAATATCAACCACTCCTTCAATCATGAGTGCCTATTCATTTGACAAAATCAAAACTCTCCCTTACACACATGTCTCTATATTTTCTTTTCTTTTCTTTATTCTTCTTCTTTTCCTTCCCCTCACCCATGTCTGCCCACACACATAGAGAGATGCCAAGAAATCAAACTCAAAATCTAGTCTATTTTCTACCAAAATTCGCAAAAACAACCTCCTAAAAACTCTTAAATCAAGGAAACTAGAGGATTTTCAAGATCAAACAACATTTTTGAGCTAAGTTTTAAGGTTAGATTTTTAAAACTCAAACTTTGATTTAAATTATGATTTGAGTATGAAAACTTTTAAAAATTACTTCTTGATGATTGTAGACTATCTATAGATCATTTTTTACGCTTACAAAGCTGTTAGAAAACAAAAATTTGGAGAAAAAGAATGAGAAACCATGAACTAGAGTTTTGGAAAAATTTTCATAACAAATATGATAATAGTATCCAAAAAAATGATGTACTACAGCTACGTTGTTTACTGTAGCTTGAATAGTGCTAATGATATGACGATGTTTCACTAAAAATTACATTGTTTATTGTAGCAAATGTTGTTACTATAGCTAACATCATTTTACTTTAGCAAACATTGTTTTATTAAAGTAGACCCAATTTTCATGCATATTTATGGTCAAATTGTTTATGAGGCACACTAATAAATATATTGACATAATGATAATTTGAACATTGATATTGTTAGGATAATTTCTAACTATATACGACCTAAGGTTGTCGAGGTATTTGGAGCATCCGTGGTGATGGTGACAAGCTAGAGGTTATCAGTAGATAATTTGCTAATGAGGTAGAGATTATATTACTCAACTTTCTTGAGATTTTATTTAATAAAAATTGGTTATTTGTTCTACAAGATAATTTATATGTTATTTTATTAATTTCATTATATATATATAAAAAAATTGGAAACACAATACTCTATACCCATCATATATTGTACAGTGAGGTCATAGTGATTTGACATGTTTTAATTTAATTTTAAAAGTCATGATTAGATAATACAGACTCTATACAAATCATAAAGGATATGCGAGGATAGTGAGATGCAAAGACGGCAGCATTTATGGCCTTGGGGATGTATGCCCTAAAAGGTAAATAGGAGAAGGCGTCGGGGCTCCTTTGATTCAAAAGTCATAGAATTCACTATACAGAAAATGTCTTGATGAGGATTTGGGACTTGATGTCCCCTCATTGACAAGTCATGGTTCGGTATATTGAGTTATCAAGCATGCCTTTTGGATTTTTGTTCAGTAGAGAGATGCAAATTCTCAATTTTTTTATAGATGCCAAAAAAAGTTATTTAATTATGAATAATATTATATGATATAGAAACATGGTAACGCTATCTGTAGAGCATCCACCATATATAAACATAATGAAATTGTTTTAAATTAGATAATATTATGTTTGGAAATAAACTAACTATGCAAGTGTTAATATGGTAAGTGATAAAACCAAAAGGTGAGCAATGGTTTACTAAGCATGTTGCATCCCTGTATATTTTCATATTTTCAGGATTTATACAGTGTGAGGTGACAATAAGAAAATAGTTAAGGAAATTATCTAGCTATGTCCAATTGGAGCCGCTTTTTTTGTTAAAGATATTTTTCCTTATGATGCAAGTATTCTATGTTTTTATCTGTGACTGTATTAAGTTATCTTCAGGGTTAGAATAATGATGATAGATTTATGATATTAAAATTAAATGTGCTACATTAAACTATAGTTTTATTGTTTTTATGTTTTCTTTAATTTTTAGAATTGTTTTCAAGACCCAGGCAAATTTTTAGAAAGTTTTAATGTTTTATTTTATTTTCTAGTTTTCTATTTAATTTATTAAAACTACTAATCCCCATTTAGAACTAATGGGTTAGAACTAAGTTTATCAAACACCATATTTGGTTTTCTAAAATGATTTCATAGATAATAAAAGGAAACTCGATGAACGTGGAGAACATATATAACAAAAATTTTCATAAAATACCATTATAGATTATATTAATTTAATGCTTAGTAAATATATATACAATTTATGCTGACCGGGTAGAAGCAATTAGGTCGAAATATTCTATAGGAATTATTTTCTAAATGAAACCACCACCTTTAATGTCTAGTCCTAGGCACTGAACAAACGTACGTGTGGGCATAGAAGGAATTAGGTTTTTCTAAGATCACTCTTCTTTCTATTGGTCTCTTATAAATCTCAACACATGAACATAGTGAGACTAAGGATGGAAGAACTCTTCTCCTCTTTTTCTCTCTCTTCTACACATCCATGCTAGGTAAACTGGCAAAATTTTACAATCTAACCAAAACTTTTGATTATGCATGGAATGAATAAAGGAGCCCTCTATTTTATAGAAAAAAAGAGACCCAATTAATGCTGCAAATTTCATTTAATTTAAGCTAAATATCACATAGCTAGTTAAAATAAAAGATAAACTTTCTCTTTTCTTGATCTGTAGTGAGCGCCACATGCTAAGAGATTCTCATTTTTGTATCTTATTTCGAATTAAAAGGTACTAAAATTTGCTGGAGGATTTGGGTTTGAATTCAAAGGACTCTTATTTTTGATGACCTTGTGAAGAAACTTCATATTAGTCTTTGTTATCCTTTTATCTTAATTTTGGTTGAGATTTTTTTTATTATTTATTATTTATTTATTTTTTGCTGTGTTAGGGACTGGCTGTCGTCGTGGTTAGGCTCCTTTGTGACTCTTTCCTCCCTTGTCTTTTTCCGTGCTTGTTTTCTTTTCAATGAAAACTTCAATTAAAAAGGAAAAAAGAAAGGAATGAACAAACATGAGATATGATCCAATAAAAATTGTTTTATTTAATATTAAAATTTAATGGTTTAGTGATTTACTGCCCTCAAAAAACTCTTCTATTTTTTTAGCATGATTGAGATTGTTGTCAAAAATAATGTTTAAAGATAAAAAAATAACTTTTGAACAATTCTTTTTTAATAGAAAAAATGACATACAATTTTCTTGTTATGGGGTTGACTAATGGACGATCTTTTGATGTGGTTAGGTTTAGAATATTATTATATTGGTATCTTCTGATTTAGAATCACATTGGTATTTTATTGTTCATAAAATATCAAAATAGTACTTTATAGTTTTCAAAAATTTTATTTTGGTTCCCTAGCCCGTGTTTTGTGATGAAAACTCCAACTTACCCTTTTATTAATAAACCTCAAATTATTTTGTGAAAACTATAAAAGAAAATAAATATAGATAATAATAAAAAATAGATAAGTCCACGTATATGTTTTTCTTTAATAAGTTTTGTTTAATCTTTTGTTTTGATCTTTTATTATAATTTTAAAAAATTAATTTAGAATTCATTAATGAAAGGATAAAAAGGACGTTCTATGTTAAAAAATGAACTTAGGGTACCGAAGTAATATTTTTGAAAATTTTAAAGTACTGTTTTGATATTTTTTAAATAGTAATATACCAAAATAATAATAATATAATAATAATAATGTGTACACAGGTTGGCATGGAAACGTGGTGGAAAAGAAGCGTGAAGGGGCAATGGCTGCAGTCGTGGAAGGAGGCGCGACTTGTTTGACGTGTAAATTAAAAGAAAGACTGAAAGAGATCAAGATGTTACACTATTGCTAGATGTTGGGTTCATGCTACTGTTAGTCTGCTTGTAATTATCTTGAAGGGAATAAGACAACATACATAGTATGTTAGCATAAGTCAAAGAAATAATTAATTATTAATCCGTGTCTTTTGACTTTATTTAAGAATTTCAAGACTTTGAAATGATCATGAACACAAATAGCAGAACTGATTATAATTAATTCTTTTCCCTTTTCAACTTTTTGAAGTAGAGGACAATAACAAAGGCCGAGAACCATTAGGCCTTTAAGTTGAAACTACCCTTAAAGTTGAAACTAAGAATCTAAAATAAAAATATTGTTACACGTAGAAACAAAAACAATATTAAAATAATGATTTAAATCACAAACTATAGTTCCAATGGAGGATATCAAACAACATTTATATTTTTCATTAAAAATATTGCTAATCAAAAAGTGGTTCTAAACAAATCAACAGATATTAAAAATGAATAAATTTAATATATTCCTATAATGACCACCTTAATTTAAACATTAGTTTTTAGGAACCCAAGTCACTTCAAACATACCAGTAATCTAAGTAAAGAGTAGTTTAAATCTGTAGAGACCATCTTGAAGAATATGATTATTTTTTTTTTTAGTAACAGGGCATAGCCTATCAGCTAAAAGATTAATTTTATATTTTGAACAAGTTTCATTAAACTTTTAATCAATCTAATCTAACAATTTAATTGTATCTTTCTAGTAACATTTTTTTTCCAAAAGTTGTTGCAGAATTTTTCTTTGTTAAATTACTACTAATTTTTAAGAGGAATTGATCTGATGGGTGTGACTCTTTTGACTATCGTCTGAAATAATTTTTGGACACAACCAACTCACTGGACATCTGATGATGCAGCCACTAGTGTCACATGCTGGTAGATTTTTTTTTTTAAATCAGTAATTGTTGCATTTATTAAACCTTTCTTTCTTTTTGGAGAGCAACCAATCAAAGCAAACGGTGCGAAAAAAGTGACAATAACGTGTAAGAGTAATTCTTGGCATTTTTTCTGGTTTATCTTCTACTCAAATGAACAAGTAGCTAAACAAGGTACCTAATATCACTGGGACAAATAGAATTTCACATCAATTTCTTATAAAAGTCTATCATTTCGTGGACATTTTATGAAGCGGTCTACATGTATTGTTGGTGTCCGACCCTCTTTCTTTCTTTATTTTTCTTTTAATTTTTTTTCTCAAGAATTGAATTGTACGTGACTCTCTCCTTTGCTTCTGTGGTTCTCCAAGTTTATCTAGTCTGGACACAGATCGGATATATTTTGCTTGACATGGGAAACCGCACGACACCAAAGAGTTTCAGTGTAAGAGGCACACCAGCTTGGTACTTGTTAAGAAATCTACCGTGCTTCAGTCAGTATTGAATCAGAATAGTTGGGCAACCTTTGTAAATAAATAAGAGTAATCCTATCTGTCGCGAACGGGTTCTTTCCCAGTCCTATATGGTGTGGGCCTAATGTGGCATTAAAAGTAAACCTTTTCAAAACAATTTTAATCTTTTCTTTTCTTCCAATCTTTTAATGCCGTTTGCCGTGTCGTTGTCCCCATTGAAGAACATAATAGAGGTAAACTCATGGAAAGCACTTCACTAAAAGGGGATTGAAATGCAAAAATTTCCCTTCTCCACTACTTGCAAAGTTTATATCTACCTTTTGCTCTCTTTTTCAAACAAAACTTGTTTTTTTTGGCTTTAAAACCACTTCTTCTATATGAGACTGAATAATTTCACACAATTGAAGCCAAATTTCTTGAATACATTCACCTGAATAGTAAAAAGAGAATTAAATGCAAAAAGGAGATTGAAATGCAAAAGGTTCCCTTCTCCACTGCTTGCAAAGTTCATCGAAGTTTATATCTACTTTTTGCTCTCTTTTTCAAAAATTTTTTTTTGTCTCTAAAACCACCTTTTCTATGAGACTAAAATATTTCACACAATTGAAGCCAAATTTCTTGAATACAAGCACCCGAAACAGTAAAAAGAGAATTAAAACCTTACTTAGTTTTTGATAACTGGTTCTTATTGCTCTTCTCCCAATCCCATACTCTCCTCTTTTGGAATCGGAGAAGCCCAAAGTTAAAAACAAAATTAAAAAAAAAGCCAAGACAAGAGTTCGATATTGAAGCCTTGCTCTGTTTGGATAGGAGAAGCCGGACATTTTTGCTTCCATAAATTAGAAGCCTTTTTTTAATGAGAAGGATTTTGGTTAGGAAAACCAGTTTGGGTTTGTGCACATGGGTTGAAGTTGAATTTAAAAATTCATTTGTGTGCATCTATAATAATGTGCTTGGGGAATTTTGATCCAAAAAACTAGTGTAGAGATGTGAGAAAATGGCAAAAATGAAAAGTAGCTAGGGCTAGGATTTTTTTTCTTTTTTTTCCTTTTTCTTTATTTTTTTTATAAGCTATTTGGCTGAGTGGTGGGAACAGTCAGTTATGAACAGTGTAAAGCTCTCACATACTTCAGAAAAAGTAGTTCTAACCAACGATTCCCACCACCGTTCCAAACACCATATTATGTTTTTGGTTCATTTTATTTTAACTTTTGTTTTTCCTGCACAAAAACCGACTTGCACGTGTCCATGGATCCACTTTCTTATTTTCTTCAATACGTGGAGGGCTCTCGCTCTTCCACATTAGATGGGGATAGAACCCCTTCAGGTCATTACTCAATAAGCAAACTACCTATTTGTTGTTGTAAGGTGTTTAGAAAGTGCATTCAAACTGAGAGTTAAGACTAAAAGTAATGTAAATGTGAGAGCTTTACACTATCGTATGTGAGAGCTTTACACTATTTGAGTTAAAATTGATAAATTGAACTGAGTTTTCCAAATATCATATTTGGTTATCTAAAAGGATTACATAGAAAATATACGAAAACATGGAAAAGATAAGGAATGTATATATGAAATTTTTTTGTAAAACATCATAATAGATTATATTGGTTTAATGGTTAGTAAATATATGTATACAATTTAGGCATACCCAGTATGATTAGATCGAAATCTTCTATTGGAATTATTTTTTAAATGAAACAACTGTCATCTTCATTTAGTCCTTGGCACCGAACAGACATACATGTGGACATAGAAGGAATTAGGTTTTCCTAAGGCCACTTTCTCTATTGTTCTACCAAAAATCTCAACACATGAGCAGAATGGGACTATAAATGAAAGAACTCTTCTTCTCTTCTTCTCTTCTTCTCTTCTTCTACACACCTGTGCTAAGGAAACTTGCAGTCTAACTAAGACTCTTAATGTGAGACATGTATGCCCTAAGGAGTAAAAAAGTAATATGTTTTGGAGACATTTTTATCAATAAAGAATTTATTTATTATTTATATACCAAATCTTGTCCTCTTTACGTTCATATTTGTTGAATGTAAGTTAAGTAAATAATAGTCTGAGACTGTCGGTCTAAACCTTTAAGAATTTGGCATTGATGGATAGATTATGTAGAAGACATGATTCCTAAGGTGATGGTCTAAATCATAAGATCTGCAATCGAGGGAATAAAGTTTGGTGCTTTATTCATGTAAAGATTATTATGTTGTCTACATCCCTATTGGGAGATGGTCTGTCTTAGCCATCGGAGGTGCACTTCGTGAATAGAAATATTAGCACGTTGTCATAGGTGACGATGTGTTGGATTAAGACATAAAGTGAATTGATTTGGTTTAATAATTTTGTCTCGGCAAATCGATTCACTTTAAACAATCATTAGTATTGTATTTTAATCCTAAGATGAATAGTGGGCCTGTTGTCTTGACTTGTGTCTTTTGATGTACCTAAGGGTGACACCCACATTTTAATAATGGTATGCATGCTGGTACGTTGGAGGTATGACTCTTGACATTGTAGACCTATTATTCATAGATATGGAATCCATAGCTCCTCTTTAGGAGTAGTGATATCCTCTTATATGCGTTATCCTGTAATTAGAAAACTAGAGTACTCAACCATTTGGATAAATAGGTGTAACCGAATGGTATACCATCTTTGGATGGTAAGTTTTCTGATGGTGAGATAATGGAACATAAGATAAAAATAATCGGGAAGGTGAGACATAACTTGTCCTTAAGCCAATTACGGATAATCTTATAGGGATACGATACACTATGATATGTCATGGAGATTTAGCTATGCGGGCTTCGTAATTTTATAAAGTTCGAGAGTGTAGCTCCAAGCTTTTAGTAGAGTAGCGTTAGAATTGATAATTATGTCATGGAGACTTGGTTTAATAATATATCTGGGACATTGGGTTTCATAATTATCGGGAGTTTGAACTATATAGGTCAATTTGGTCCCATTTGCTAGCTCACAAAATCCTGTAACGATATAGCGTGTTTTTCCAATAATTGGTGACTTATGTCAGATTTATCAAATTGGCTAAAATTTGAAAGAATCAAATAATTCATGTCTATTTATCGGTTGAATTAATTTTGTGACAAAATTGATTCAAGATAAACTTGTTGAATTATAGGAATTAGATAATTCATGTCTGTTTATTGGTTCGATTAATTTTAAATTAATTCAAGATAAACTTGTTTAATTATTAGAAATTTATTTATTTTCTTAGAGATTATCTAGATAAGGTTGTTTTAATTAAATAACTTTTCTATTGGGTTATTTGAATTAAAACTTAGACTTTATCCTATAGAATCTTGGGTGAAAAATAAAAGATTCGTTGAGATTTTTTATCGACAGTTCGGCATGCCGATCCTCAAGTTCGGCCTGCCAATAGGGCAAGTTCCGCATGCCAGTTAGACAGATCGGCATCCCGACCGTGCGATGAAAAGATCACGCATTTTTACATAAATTTCATCAGATATTGATCCGAATTTGATTCTAATTCGAATTTTGAGGCATTATCTGATAAGGACTGACTCCTGGACCCAACCTCTATAAAAAGGGAGTGAGTCTCATTATTATTTAGATCAATTGAGAAATTAAGAGTGAAACTCTATAGTGAGATTCTGAAACTCCCTGAGAGCTCTTGTTTACAAATCACAAACACTAGCTTTGGGTTCTCTCAATTGGTTGAAAGGAGAGTCACTTGGTGGAAGAGCTATACATGTGAGCCCACACTCACTCAGATCGTGGATAGAGAATCGCAAAGAAGGCCAGTTGGTTGAGGTCCTTCTAGAACATTACTTGTCTACACTGATTGAGGAAGCTTTTCGGCATTTACAAGGTTAATAAGATCTGGTTAATTAATGCATATAGCATGTTAAACTTGTGTTTTGTAAAATACTCTGATATAAAAATTTTTAAATTCCGTTGTGTACTATTTTTCTAACAATTGGTATCAAAGCAATGGTCTTTACGTAAATTTATGAGTTTATGATCATGCTATATGTATAAATTATGTGATCTTAATCTCTCCAATGCTTGAATTTAATTTTATAGAGAGTTGGCAATCTAGGTTTCTATATATTTTTATATGTTGTCATGGATTATATAGTGAATGTTTATTAATTAATTATTGTTGATTATATTATTATTTAATGAATTATTAATTAATTAATTTATACCGGTTTTGGTTCCTTAGAGGTTAGAATGTGTATCTAGGTTTTTCATGTAATTAGATGGCAGACCATCATCTCTGTCTAGGAATTATTATTTAATTTTAAATTTGTAAGAATTTTGTAATTAAATAATCATTCGGAGAAGACCGACCTAGAAGCTGATCTAGAAGATGAATGATGGCATCCCCAGTTACTTCCTGAGTCTCTGATTTTATGTTTTTGAATTGTTGAGAATAAAATTGATAAATTGCATTAGAAATTGTATTTTCTGAAAAGGGTGATCTCTGCTCGGTCGGCATGCCAAAGCCTCCAGTTCGGTAGGCTGATGGTCGTAAGATCAATAGGCCAAACTTTGGGTTCGGTAGGCTATCAGCAAGGTAGAAATCAGGTGGCTCTCTTGGCAGGCCAAACTTCTAGTTTGGCAAGCTGATCTGTCATGAATCGGTAGCCCAATCTATGAAGATTGGTAGGCCGGTGGGTCATGATCGGTAGACCAATCACCCAGATCGGCTTGCCGGTAGAGAGCTGAAAATTTTTCCAAAAAAGGAACAATTCGGTGTAGTTTTAATTTTATTTTTGGAACAATTCTAAGAAACATTAAATTTGGATATGATCGAAAATATGGAGTATTCGATCTATGTGGGATTGAAGTCTTGAAGATGGGCATTACATGAAGAAAGATACAGCTTGAGGATTCAAGGATGAAGAATCGATAAAATGTTTCGATTATTCTCTTGTAATCTTTATTTTCTATTCTCTAGGGTGGAACCATAATATTATAGTTATTTATTATTATTTTGCTTGTAGCTTTGCTTGTCTGCATTATAATATAATTTTTCATTTATATTGATAACATATCATATAAAATAAGGAGTGCCGCTCATATTAAAATTGTTCATGCATGTCTTTTTAAAATAAATCCTTGATTTCAAAAGATTGAGTGGGAGAAGGTTTTCGAAGAGTGGACCTAAGGCCTTCATCATTGGTCCATAGGAAGAACATGGTGGTCCCGACCCTTAGGAAGGGATTTCTATCATGTACCAGATTGGATCTCCGAAAGGATAAGGTATTTTAGCATGATTTATGCTTGCACACCCCTAGGTGGTGATTATAAATCATGGGTAAAATATTAAAATGCTAGCTATACACTCATGTTAATTTTATTATTAACCTCCCCTAGGAGCTCTGTTAATAAAATTAATGGCCAAAGAAACAATTATTAATATATGCTAGATCATACGGGTCCTAGATGGCATATATTAATCAGGAGGGGATCCGTGTTCCTAATTGAATTTGGCATGACTCCTATAGGAGCTTGTGTTGGGTTTTGTTGGATTTTGTGATTCAAATAAGCAGCGAAAAATCAAATTTAATTCCCACAAAACCCTCGCAGGATCCATGCAATTCGATTAGATTGATAAGAAAGTCATAGAATCTTACCAAGATGACAAAAGGGGCAAGATTTCTAGAAGGAAGAGAGCGGGTTCACTCCGTTGACACCCTAACTTGAGCTTTTCATATTCGGGATTGGATTCAGACGTTGTTACTTAGAGCAACACCTTCTGTAGGTATCCACACAAATAGACTCTCTCAAAAATCGAATTGGTGTGCTAGTACCCTCTCTTTGCGTTAAATGACTCTTTCTAATTTTAGGGTTTTAATGTTTTTGCCTTTTAGAATAAGAGAACACCTTTTCTCATCTAATTCGGCTAGAAACCCTAAAACAGATATAGATTTATTTTGACTTCGAGTAGAATCAAATTTTAACTAGGGTAAACTGTAATTCAAATATGATTCACAGAATCTAGATAATGTCAGATTTAATGAACCTAGACATATCTAGTACATCGAATCTGGACATTATCAGGTTCATTGAACCTAGACACAATAAACCCAAAATTCATTTCTGGTCTGTTCTAAATGTGCGACCCTGTAGGTTCACGTAACGTTGGTAATGGGCTTAAAATTCCGTCTCTGGCCTACAAATCATAAGTGGCCTCTAGCAAGGCATTATGATTACCCAAGTTAAGTGAATGTATACAATCTATCATAACCTAATCCACGATAAGTATTAAAGTCCTTTTGTCACTAGATACCTTGATTGAACATAAGGCATGGTTTATGTCATCCTTATACTATTCAATCATATTATTTCTCAATCTTAAGTAGACTGATATTGATAACCTTTATCAATTCATTCCAGTATGGCCATACATTTTTTCTTCAGTCTAACTTAAGAGGGGCCTAAATATATCTTTCTCATAATAAATGAGGGACAAATTTGTTCTTAATCACTCATATTCCTTACATGATTCACTCTATATCCAACAAAATCCATTCCATCATCCTATTAAAGATAATATTAGAATGTGTCAAAATATAGAACTTGTCATGTAGGAAACAATGGTGATTCAGGTTAGAGACTAAGATAATACTATTGTGATGAGAATCACTTATGACGATTATCCATGTAGTATTCTCTTAGTGAGTTGATCCAATACATCATTTCTGAAATATGTATCTATGAGTTGACTTAGTATCTCATACACATGATTAGTAAAACATAATCATTAGTCAAACTTCATGCTAGTCTTCATTCATTATTATTCCAATAATAATGACTGACTAGGGATAATTTAGAATAGAATTCAATTTTCACCTAAGAGGTTTACTATCAAGTCACATACTTGATGACCTTAGCAGAATTAACTATTCATGGAATTAGAATAAAAAACAATAATGAAAATGCCTCTTTATTAATAAAATGCAAATGTAACGAAGTCAAAATGTGTTCATTATATAATTGGCCTAAGGCACATCACTAATGTAACGCCCCTATATGGGGGTTAACAGTTTTTAATGAGATAAAATAAAAATAAATAATAAAAGTAAAACCTTAAAAATAAAATTTGCCCGGGACTTAAATGAAAACTCTCAACTCAAAAATAAAAATATAAACGATAAATAAACCACAGTTTTAATGTAGCACCTTAAATTTAATAATATAAACTGTTGTCATCATCATTTTAACCCTCAACACATTGTAATACAGTCACAGAAAGTAACAATTGATGCTTACATTATCATGAAGAACATTCTCAACAATTGAAGCAGTCCCAATGTAATATAGCTACATCACTTCCTCAACTATATTTCTCGTAGCCACCTCACACTTAGTGAGTCCTGAAAAGATAAAAATATAAGGGTATGAGCAACACTATGCTCAGTAGAGAAAGCCATTACTCACCTTCAGGTTTTTATCATTACCACATTAAAACCTGCATGGTTAGTAAGTCACATCATATTCCAGATTATGAGGTTTATTATGATCACATCTTATGGATACCGTAGTTAATCATTACCAAGTGTCATAATTACACATTTATACAAATATTACCAATCATCATTGTTCCTAGGTATCCATGTTAAATTGAGTATCACTCAACTCATCGAAACTCAAATGGGCGCACTTGATCACCCTATAAACATTCCAAGGGTGTTCCGGTGAGGGGACATCAAGCCCCGAGTCCTCACCAAATCGATTCCTGTACAGTGTGTTCTGGGACTTTCAACCCAAGGAAGCGTCATCACCTTCCCCCTATTTTACCTTTTAGGGTATTCATGCCCAAGGACGTAATCGCCGCCCTCTTCATGTCTCACCATTTCTCTATATTAAATCATTATTAATAGAGTCAGTTTTCCTAACCATGCTTCTCAATTTATAACATGTGTCAATTCATTATGTTCCTCGCCGTACAATACAAGACGAGTCCATGTCATAGTTTCATATGTGATAATCATATAATATCAGTTCAACATAGATATATATATATTGCGGCAAAACAATCAATTTTAATTCTATAAAAACCTCACAAAAGATGAGTAATAGAATCCCTACCTTTCAAGCTTATCAACAGTCTCTTAATCCTGGAATCAATTAACGTTAGCTCCATACTCCCTTGATCCTAAGGCGTGCATAAGGACAATTAAAACTAAAGCACAACATACAACTACATTCATAAAATTTATTTTAATTTAATCTTAGAATTTTAAGAAATAACCACTGCCCATAGAGGTATTATAAAGTTTAACAATATAAATTTTCTGTCTAGGGCATATACACTTAGACTTCATACATATGCTCCAAAATAGCAACAAACATATACTTAGGTTTAAGAACGCAAATTTGAATAATCCTTTAGTATAAAAGAAAATTTATAAATGAAAGACTAAATTTGTTCATAAGATTCTAACCTCGGATTATGGTTAGTTGGAAGCTTGAAATGGCTTCAAAACAGGTTCCTTTACTTCGGTATGACTGAAATTCTTGCTCAAATGGAGGTGATGGTGGCTGATTTTTATGGCTGCCTTGAAGAAGTTCTCTAAGTATTTTGCTTCAGCAAAGAAATGAGAAGAAGAGTGTGGGAACCGTGGAAGAAAAAGGAAGAAAAGATGAAGTCTTTGAAAAGAAGTGATAGAAACAATTATAGAGGAGACATGTTGAAGCATGTCACGGAGAAAATAAAGAAAATGAGGGTCAAGAGTAGTTGGAAAAGATATCCTTATGTCTCATCTAAAGACTTTAACACACATAATGCCAATATGACATTTTTGAGATTTATTAGAAGTTCTAAGGCTTTTTAGTAATCATACTAAATAAATATAGGAGAATTTTAGAAAATTTAAAAATAGATAAAAATAAATATTATAAAATAAATTTAAATGAAGCAATTTTTTTTATACATTAAAAATTAATTTAATTACCTCAATACCCGTTAGAAGAATAACGGGTGTCACAGCTCTACCCCCCTTAAAGAAATTTCGTCCTCGAAATTTCAATTCTAGCAATACTAGTAAAAATTATGATTCCACTATGATTCCAATTCTGAGTCTAAACCGTTAATGTTGTTTGTCCTCCAAATTTAAGTTATCGTATCTCCACTTATTTACTTGCATAATAAATCTTACTCCTAAATCCCTCAATGAGAGTATTTCTGACAAGTTTCAACTTATAACACCGTATAATAGTCTAAGAATCTGATCAGGCCTACATATTGACCATATCATGATTCCAGTCCTTCATTGTCCATGGACTGTGATTTACAATCACATTTAAGGAGATTGCCAGAGAAATTTTATATACTTCATCTTTAGGTTCCTTTTCCTTTTTGAGTAAGGAAAAGTCAAATATATTTGATTTCATACCTCAACTAATAAACTAAAACATAATCATAAAACATATATCACAAACACTTATATTCAAAACCATACATTAAACTTATTCATAGAGATATTAAACGGAATCTCTGGTTGCAAACATACCCGACATATTTTTCATTAAACAGCTATCCTCATGACACAAACATTCAATCCAAATAATATACTCATATTTCATATGGAATATCCCCATAACTGACTTTGGTACTTCCACATAATATTAACAGAATATTACACATTACAAACATGATACGGATACGTTTCGAGAGTACAAGGCACTCCGTATACCAGCTATCCATATCATGCATGCTTAGAGGATACAAAAACATCGATAAACAAAAGATCGGACCTTAAGAAGGATGCGTTTCGAGAGCATCAAGTACTCCGTATCCAGCCATCCCGGCATTAGGCTCAATGAATCTAAAAGATTGAACAACAACGTACCACAAGAAACACAGAATACAAGGCAAACGGTTATTTGTAACACACGAAATACGGACACACATGCCTACATGCCAAAGATAAAACAAAAAGATTACAGATGGAGATTCAAATCAATTGGCCGCTCCCGGCTTTCCCTTTCCCATTCAAGCTTGGATGTTGCAGTGTCGGATTCTGGATGTATGATTTGCATTTTATCTATCAATTCCTCAGCTGTTGAAGCAGTGACAAAGATTTGTCTCTCCGATTCTGTAGTGATGTTTTCTTCCACAGCGTAATCTAGAAATTTCAAAAGACCGTCATAAAAACCCTTTACGTTCAGCAGTCCCAAAGGTTTGGAATAAAAGCCCAACAATTGCCCACAAGCAACTATAAATATTTCCTCAAGAGTACCTAGACCACCAGGTAATGCTATAAAAGCATCAGAATTATAGATTATGTCTTTAAAATTTTTAGGGATACTCCTGACTCCTTCTCCCTTACCTATGGCTTCCTTACAAAGGTTTCCTTCAACTGGAATATGAGGCCAAATTCTTACATCAGTAGCGTCGCTAGACCTAGCTGCTAGTGCCATATTTACCATCATTTTTATACTACCACCCCCATAGATTATGTTAATCTTCTTGCGTGCTAGGACTTGCCCTAAGTGATTTGCAGCTTCTAAATAAGCTTTATCTTTTCCAAGGCTGGAACCACAAAAGACACAGACATTCTTTATTTTCTTCGTGGACTGGGAGGTAGACATATTTGGTTTATAGAAGTGGTTGCTTAATGTCTGCTCCACTTAGACTTCGGGTTCTACATGAGTTTTTAAAGATGAGAAATATACAAAAAGGGCTAAAGAGATAGACAAGTAGGTAATGAAAAGGTAATCCAAAGATTTAAACAAAATCTTGTGCGGATAAGAAAGTAAGATAAGGTGATTGATAGTTTACAGAAAATTTGATTCACTTTTTGAAAAAGATTAGACTCTAATTGTATAACTTTTGACAATTGAGAACAATTTGACAGAAGACCCTCATGACACAACTGTAGACTTTTTGACAAATATACACCAAGTCTAGAAATTTAATATAAACGACAAATACTGTAGAACTTTTGAAATTTGAGACACAAATCTTGAAATATCTGGATAAACTTTTCAAAATTCAAACATATTACTGTACCGTATGTGACGTGTCTGATAAGATAATATATTTTATTATATATATATTTAAGAAAATCATAAATTAAATAAGATATTAACACTTACTGTATCAATCTAATAATCACAATTATTTCAAACACAAAAGCAAATATTTTGAGTAAAAGAAAAACACAAACTGTTGAACATCAGCTAAAACTGCTTCAAATAAGTAAAGACTAAATAACCTTTATAGAGCGATGACTTATTCCCCATCCAGTTTTCTTATGGCTTGGCAAACAGGATCTAAAAATACCATATTCCTGAGGCGTTGTCTTTCTGTATAAAATTTAGGCCAGAGTTTAAAAATAGCTCCTTGAACATATCCACTAGGGTGACCGTGGAGAGGAGGATGGATGCTATCCAAGTTCTCCTTTGAAAGTCCATCCCTACAAAACCTTATTTTATCCTCTCTATTCGTAGACATATAACCAGGTGAAGTACATTTACCGTTACAATTTTGTCTTCCACATTTGTTACAAGTGACCACGATGGCACGAGCTCTTCTTTTCATTGCACTACGACTGGTACCTGTTCCTGGTAAACCGACATCTTGACTAAAGTCACTCGGACGGATTTTCCCCTCTATTAACATTCTCACATCACAAGGGATGCCAAAACGCATAAGAATCCACAACCGAGTAATTCTAGCCTTGTATTTCTTTCTAAGAATCTTTTGGGAGAGTGATGGGAAATACTTTCTCAGGTGTTGGTACTTTGGGTCCATGATGAGATGAAAGAAGAGTAAATAGAAAGGAAAAATTAAGATAGTAAATTGCAGAATCCTAGAATTCCTTCTTCTTTTAGAGAAAAAGAAGAATTTTTAATGAAAAAGAAGAGGATTTACGATTTAGAGAAAATAACAAATTAAGAGAGAAAAAGTGAACTCGGAGAAATAAGCTCCTATGCACAGTAAACGTATTTGTAAACATTAATTAAACCACTGTATATGACACGTATAGAGACCACGTGGGAGAGACAGTGTGAATCAAACTGATTTAGGATTTAAACTAGGCCCAAATGTTCTTAGTTGAAAATGGTCAGGTTGTTTCGGGCCTTAACACATTTAGAACGAGTTAAATAACAAACATAAAATTGAAAACCAATTTGTATAAATCTTAAACCCAATTTAAAGCCCACTATAGATAAAGTTAACTATGAACAACAAATCTAATTTAATGACAACAAGGATCTTCCTAAATGATATTTAAAATCATTTCATAACAACATAATCTTCCAGCAACTCAAATAATTTTGTTTTAATCAAAACCTTATTGAACAATGCATACACCCATATGTTATTCCTAATACTCAACATCTATCAATGGATTCATCATCATTACTACCAAGGGTTTAGAATGCGACTAACCTTGAAATCAATACGATTTACGTCTTTCAACGTAGACCATATCAATGAACAAAGACACTTGATGTTACTACTTAAGAACATCTATAATCCCCACAATTCTACTCATACAATATATAATTTCCTCATATAACAAAACCTTAGGTAACCAAAAGATTCACTGATACACTTAAATACAATGTACGTAACGAAATATTCCAATTTTGAGATTCATGCATTCTAGACTTTACAGTCTCAACAGACCAAAAGTCTAACATTTATCTCTCTCAAGATTCAATACCATGATTCCCAACTTATATCATATTCCTCAAATATATAGAACTTTTAAGAAAAGACATTGACACTTATGTGCTCCATCGAATCCACACATAATCATTACTTAGGTTTGAATCAATTACGAAAAATTTGGCATATCTATGTCAAACTTTAAAATCAATAAATCAAGCCTTATATTTCTTATTGTTTTTCACGAGACAAAAGGCTTTTAAATCCTCGTATCTATACGAATTTCTCATCGTTTATACGAATTAGATATGCTTATAGATCCAAATATTATACGAATCTCTCATAAGCATTCTACTTATAAACTCATTCCATATAATTATCATTCCCTTATAACTATTAATACTTTCCTTCTATATAATTATTGTACTCATATAACTATTGATATTTTCATTCTATAGCCTTTCCATGTTACATCCTTCTAGACTGTATAAATCAATGTGAAGGTTCATTTTGATGATGACAATAAAAATTCAGCTTCAAAACCATCTCAAAAATATATTTTTTTAAAGTGGTGCTACACTCCCTAGGTTAACCGAACCTAGGCTCTGATACCAAAAATTCTGTAACGCCCCTATATGGGGGTTAACAGTTTTTAATGAGATAAAATAAAAATAAATAATAAAAGTAAAACCTTAAAAATAAAATTTGCCCGGGACTTAAATGAAAACTCTCAACTCAAAAATAAAAATATAAACGATAAATAAACCACAGTTTTAATGTAGCACCTTAAATTTAATAATATAAACTGTTGTCATCATCATTTTAACCCTCAACACATTGTAATACAGTCACAGAAAGTAACAATTGATGCTTACATTATCATGAAGAACATTCTCAACAATTGAAGCAGTCCCAATGTAATATAGCTACATCACTTCCTCAACTATATTTCTCGTAGCCACCTCACACTTAGTGAGTCCTGAAAAGATAAAAATATAAGGGTATGAGCAACACTATGCTCAGTAGAGAAAGCCATTACTCACCTTCAGGTTTTTATCATTACCACATTAAAACCTGCATGGTTAGTAAGTCACATCATATTCCAGATTATGAGGTTTATTATGATCACATCTTATGGATACCGTAGTTAATCATTACCAAGTGTCATAATTACACATTTATACAAATATTACCAATCATCATTGTTCCTAGGTATCCATGTTAAATTGAGTATCACTCAACTCATCGAAACTCAAATGGGCGCACTTGATCACCCTATAAACATTCCAAGGGTGTTCCGGTGAGGGGACATCAAGCCCCGAGTCCTCACCAAATCGATTCCTGTACAGTGTGTTCTGGGACTTTCAACCCAAGGAAGCGTCATCACCTTCCCCCTATTTTACCTTTTAGGGTATTCATGCCCAAGGACGTAATCGCCGCCCTCTTCATGTCTCACCATTTCTCTATATTAAATCATTATTAATAGAGTCAGTTTTCCTAACCATGCTTCTCAATTTATAACATGTGTCAATTCATTATGTTCCTCGCCGTACAATACAAGACGAGTCCATGTCATAGTTTCATATGTGATAATCATATAATATCAGTTCAACATAGATATATATATATTGCGGCAAAACAATCAATTTTAATTCTATAAAAACCTCACAAAAGATGAGTAATAGAATCCCTACCTTTCAAGCTTATCAACAGTCTCTTAATCCTGGAATCAATTAACGTTAGCTCCATACTCCCTTGATCCTAAGGCGTGCATAAGGACAATTAAAACTAAAGCACAACATACAACTACATTCATAAAATTTATTTTAATTTAATCTTAGAATTTCAAGAAATAACCACTGCCCATAGAGGTATTATAAAGTTTAACAATATAAATTTTCTGTCTAGGGCATATACACTTAGACTTCATACATATGCTCCAAAATAGCAACAAACATATACTTAGGTTTAAGAACGCAAATTTGAATAATCCTTTAGTATAAAAGAAAATTTATAAATGAAAGACTAAATTTGTTCATAAGATTCTAACCTCGGATTATGGTTAGTTGGAAGCTTGAAATGGCTTCAAAACAGGTTCCTTTACTTCGGTATGACTGAAATTCTTGCTCAAATGGAGGTGATGGTGGCTGATTTTTATGGCTGCCTTGAAGAAGTTCTCTAAGTATTTTGCTTCAGCAAAGAAATGAGAAGAAGAGTGTGGGAACCGTGGAAGAAAAAGGAAGAAAAGATGAAGTCTTTGAAAAGAAGTGATAGAAACAATTATAGAGGAGACATGTTGAAGCATGTCACGGAGAAAATAAAGAAAATGAGGGTCAAGAGTAGTTGGAAAAGATATCCTTATGTCTCATCTAAAGACTTTAACACACATAATGCCAATATGACATTTTTGAGATTTATTAGAAGTTCTAAGGCTTTTTAGTAATCATACTAAATAAATATAGGAGAATTTTAGAAAATTTAAAAATAGATAAAAATAAATATTATAAAATAAATTTAAATGAAGCAATTTTTTTTATACATTAAAAATTAATTTAATTACCTCAATACCCGTTAGAAGAATAACGGGTGTCACAACTAACAATCTCCCACTTGCACTAGGCCGAATCAATATTGTACCTAATACCCATTGACCTAGTATGACTCTCATGCTTAGGCTGTGGAGGAGGATTAGTGAGTGGGTTAGCAACATTGTCATTTGTAGGTACTCTGCATATCTTCACGTGTCCTCTCTTAATGATTTCTCGAATGAGATGTTAACGCTTGAGTATGTGTTTGGATCGTTGATGTGATATAGGTTCCTTAGCCTATGCTATGGCTCTGTTATTATCATAATACAAGTCTACTAGATCTGATATACTAGGAACAACACCCAACCTAGTAATAAACTTTTTGTTTCAAACTACTTCCTTAGTTGCTTCTAAGGTGGCTATATACTCAGCTTCTGTTGTAAAATCAACAACAGTGTCTTCCTTTAAGCTTCTCCAGCTCACTGCACCTCCATTCAAACAAAACACATAACCTGACGGTGATTGAAAAGTCATCCTTGTCAGATTGGAAGCTGGCATCTATGTAACCACTTACAACAAGCTCATCTTCCTTTCCTCCATACAGTAAAAATACATCCTTAGTTCTTCTCAAATATTTAAGGATATTCTT
The DNA here is from genome assembly GCA_025403435.1 of Artocarpus heterophyllus. Taxonomy (NCBI): domain Eukaryota; kingdom Viridiplantae; phylum Streptophyta; class Magnoliopsida; order Rosales; family Moraceae; genus Artocarpus; species Artocarpus heterophyllus. The sequence goes on from CM046339.1 coordinate 8,681,868, forward strand.
GACCGCTATCCTGTGACTTTCACCTTGATCTGATTGGTATTTGTTGGTTGTGCTAAAAGCATATGAGACATCAGGTTGAGTACATAACATTGCATACATGATAGATCTAATGCCAGAAGCATATGGAATCTTATTCATGTGGTCTCGCTCATCATGTGTCATTGGACACTAAGTCTTGCTGAGACTAATTCCATGTGACATTGGCAAGAATCCCCTCTTGGAATATTGCATATTGAACCTATTCAATACCTTATCAATGTATGTACTTTGACTTAGGCCAATAAGCCTCTTAGATCTATCCCTATAGATCTTGATGCCTAGAATATAGGCAGCTTCACCTAAGTCTTTCATTCAGAAACAATTCCCTAACCATGATTTAACATTTTGTAGAGTAGGGATATCATTTCCAATGAGTTATATGTCATCAATATATAGCACTAGAAAGACTATTGCGCTCCCACTAACCTTCTTGTAAACACAAGGCTCATCTTCATTTTTGGTGAAACCAAACTCTTTGATTGCTTCATCAAAATGAAGATTCCAACTCCAAGATGCTTGCTTCAATCCATAAATGGATCTTTGAAGCTTGCAAACCTTTCTAGAATTCTCAGGACTAACAAAACCCTCGGGTTGTGTCATATACACATCCTCAAGTAGGTTTCTATTAAGAAATCTTGTTTTGACATCCATTTGCCAAATCTCATAATCATAGTACACAGCTATGGCAAGGAGAATCCAAATGGATCTAAGCATAGCAACTGGTGAAAAAGTTTCATCATAGTCTATACCATGTGTTTGCTTGAAACCTTTTACAACCAGTCTTACCTTAAAGGTATACACATTGCCATCCATGTTTTTTTTCTTTTTGAAAGCCCATTTGCACCCAATAGTCTTTAAACCATCAGGCAGATCAATCAAAGTCCATTCTTCATTGTCATACATGGATTGCATTTCTGACTTCATGAATTCTAGCTATTTATCACAATCAGGACTATTCATGGCCTCTTGGTAGGATGTGGGCTCATTTTGATCCACAATCATCACATCATTATTATCAGTTAAGAGAAATCCATAACTCTTAGGGCTCTGACGTGTCCTACCAGACCTCCTCGGGCCTTGTGGTACTTGTGCAGGCTCAACAATTACTTGTTGATCTAGTTGAGATTCCACAAGTGGTTCAATGCTATTTTGTGGTTCTTGAATTTCTTCAAGTTGAACTTTACTCCCACTGGTTCCTTTAGGAATGAATTCTCTTTCTAAAAAGACACCATTCCGAGCAATAAACACTTTGTTCTCAGAAGCATTGTAGAAGTAATATCCTTTAGTTTCTTTAGGATATCCCACAAAAAGGCATTTTTCTGATTTGGGTGCCAATTTATCTAAAATTTGATGCTTCACATAAGCCTCACATCACCAAATCTTAAGAAAAATCAAACTAGGCGACTTCCCGGTCCACATCTCATATGGTGTCTTTTGAACCGCCTTTGATGGAACTTTGTTCAGTATGAACGCAGCAGTTTCCAAAGCATACCCCCAAAAGGATATTGGAAGATTTGACTGACTCATCATAGATCGAACCATATCCAATAAAGTTCGATTTCTCCATTCAGACACATCATTCCATTGTGGTGTTCCTGGTGGAGTTAATTGTGAGACTATCCCACAATCTCTAAGATGATCAATGAATCCTTGTTTTAAGTATTCACCACCTCGATCTGATTGAAGTGCTTTAATACTTTTACCAAGTTAATTTTGTACTTCATTTTAGAAAATTTTAAACTTTTCAAAAGATTCAGATTTATGTTTCATTAGATAGACATAGCCATATCTACTGAAATCATTAGTGAAAGTAATGAAGTGAAAACCTCCTTTGGCAGTGGAACTTAATGGTGCACATACATCATAATGTACAAGGCCCAATAAGTCATTAACCATTTTGCTATGTCTAGTAAACGGTGTCTTAGTCATTTTGCCTAATAAACAAGACTCACATACTTCAAATGATTCAAAATCAAATGAATTCAAAAGCCCATGTTGATGGAGTTTTGAAAAACGTTTCTCATTTATATGGCCCAAACGACAGTGCCAAAGATAGGTAGGGTTTAAATCTTTAGATTTAAACTTCATTGTATTAACATTATAGATGGACATTTCATTTTTGTTTTCAATGTTTAGAACATAAAGACCATTCATTCGTGGAGCATATCTATAGAAAATGTTATCACGGTAAATGGAGCATTTATTATTCCTAATAATAAACTCAAAATTTTCCTTGTCCAAAAAAAAATAGAAATAATATTCCCACTCATAGCAGGTGCATAATAACAATTTTCTAAACTTAAAACAAGTCCACTAGGCAAAGTCAACTCATATGTTCCTACAGCTAAAGCAGCAACTCTTGCTCCATTCAATAGTAGAAATTGTAGATTACATGACGGTTTAAAACCGTCGTGGTATGTTTTAATGAAGATTTAAAAACCGTCGTGTAATCATATGCCGTATTACAAACGAGACTTTTTACGACGGTTTTTTACCATCGTGGATTCCTTATTTTGGTGGGGTTAAGGATCTGAGGACGAGGCTACAATGATGGTTTTCACTAAAAACTGTTGTGAAACACTAATCTTACACGACGGTTTATGAAAACCGTCATGTAAGGCTCTTGTTTCATGACTGTTTCACTAAAAACCATCGTGAAAAGTTAGTCTGAAGCTAAAAAAAATAACCAAAATTTCTGGTTTCCCATGGGATGAATGGTCCCGTGTTTTCACCGTTAATACAATGACCTAATTACATAACCACATAATTATATTGAACTATAAAATTTTTACAAAATCATATATATATTTACATTGTAAAGTCATATACTTTTTTCAGGCTTGTACAACAGTTGGTCGATTTTTGGTGTCTAAGTCCATTCTTGATATCAAGTGTGAGGTAAAGAAAGAAAAACAAAAATAAATATAATTAACAAATATAATGAAAATAAAATTAATTAACTAAAACACAAACACAAATACAAACACACAGTCATAGAAGCTTTTCATCAAACATGTGGTGGGCATCACAATAATACTTTGGCATCACAAACAAATAAAAAGTAACCTATTCTCACACCAACATGCTAAATGTTGTTCAAAGTTCTTTCAAACACCAAATACAAGTAACACATACTAAATGACAAATAACAAATTAATATAACTAATATTAAAACTAAAACTAAAGCTAAATAACATTAAAATAACTAAATAATACTAAGTTTAGAACTAATAATAACGCTAAAGCTAAAAGTAATGGTTTGAAATTTACCAATGGTGGTGGAGCCAGTGGAACGTCAAGGGATGAGGATGAATGGTGGTGAATGGTGGTGAATGGCGTCGGGTTTGTTAGGTGGGTCGTGGAGAGAATGACAAAGGAATGTCAAAGACGGTGGAATGCCATAGGGGTTGGGTTCGTCGGTGGCCAGGTCATGGGGGGAGGAGTTAGAGAGAGAAAGGGGTTTGAGAGTTAGTGGGTTTGAGTTAGAGAAATTTTGAATAAATAGGGAAGGTCATGTCATTGGCGCAGGATTAAATTTCGATGAGATACTAAAAATTTTGAACATGCAGAACATTTCACGATGGTTTTTACTAAAAAACGTTGTGAAAGGTCTATTTCCTTCCACGACAGTTTCTATAAAAACCGTTGTGGAAGGTGCTCATGTTTGAAATTTTTAGTATGTCGCCAAATTTAACCTTTCACGATAGTTTTTATAAAAACTGTTGTGGAAGGTTTATATGTTTGAAATTTTTAGTTTCCCGCCCAAATTTAACCTTCGTGAAAGATTAAATTTTGGTGGGCTACAAAAAATTTCAAACATGCAGATGTTAGACATGTATGCCCTAAGGAGTAAAAATGTAATAAGTTTTTGGAGACATTTTTATCAATAAAGAATTTATTTATTAATAATATACCAAATCTTGTCATCTTTACGTTCATATTTGTTGAATGTATGCAAACAGTAGTCTGAGACTGTCAGTCTAAATCGTAAGAATTAGGCATATGATGGACAGATTATGTGGAAGACATGATTCTTAAGGTGATGGTCTAAATCATAAGATCCGTAATCGAGGGAATAAAGATAAGCGCTTTATTCATGTAAAGATTGTTATGTTATCGATATCCCTATTGGGAGATAGTTTGTCTTGATCATCAGAGGTGGACTCCATGACTAAAAATATTGACATATTGTTATAGGTGACGATGTGTTGGATCGGGACATAAAGTGAATTGATTTGGATTAATAATTGCCTTGGGAAATCGATTCCCTTTAGACAATCATTTGTATTGTATCTTAATCCTGAGATGAATAATGGGGCCGTTGTCTTGACTTGTGTCTTTTGATGTACCAAAGGGTGACACCCACATCGTAATAGTGGTATACATGCTGGTACGTTGGAGGCATGACTCTTAATAACATAGACTTGTTATTCATAGATATGGAATCCATAGCTCCTCTTTAGGAGTGATGATATCCCCTTATATGTGTTATCCTGTAATTAGAAAACTGGAGCGCTCACCCATTTGGATACATAGGTATAACCGAATGGTATACTATCTTTGAATGGTAAGTTTTCGATGGTGAGATAATAGAATGTAAGATTAAAATAATCGGGAGGTAAGATAGAACTTGTCCTTAAGCCAATTATGGATAATCATATGGGGATACGATACACTATAATATGTGATGGAGACTTAGCTATACTGGCTTCGTAATTCTATATAGTTTGAGAGTGCAGCTCCAAGCTTTTAGTGGAGTAGCGTTGGAGTTGATAATTATGAAATGTATATCTGGGATATTGGGTTTCATAAGTATTGGGAGCTTGAACTATATAGGTCCATTTGGTCCCCTTTGCTAGCTCATAACATCCTGTAACGATATGGTGTGCTTTTTCAATAATTGGTGACTTATGTTAGATTTATCAGATTGGCAAAAATTTGGAAGAATCAAATAATTCATGTATGTTTATTGGTTGAATTAATTTTGTGATAAAATTGATTCAAGATAAACTTGTTGAATTATTGAGATCGGATAATTCTTTTTTGTTTATTGGTTGATTTAATTTTGGATAAATTCAATCAAGATAAACTTGTAGAATTATTGGGAATTCATTTATTTTTTTAGAGATTATCTAGATAAAGTTGTTTTAATTAGATAACTTTTTTATTGGGTTATTTGAATTAAAACTGAGACTTTATCTTATAGAATCTCGGTGGAAAATAAAAGATTTGCTAAGATTTTTATTCGACAGTTTAGCTTGCCGATCCACGTGTTCGGCCTGCCGATGGGGCTGTTCAGCCTGCTGATCATCCTAATCAGCTTGCCAATGAGCGAAGGATAAGACTACTCATTTTTACGTGGATCTTATCAAATATTAATCCAAATTTGATTTTGATCTGAATTTTTGAGACCTAATCTGATAAGGACTGACCCTAGACCAAACCTCCATAAATAGGGAGTAAGTCACATAAGTTATTTAGATCAATTGAGAGATTAAGTGTGATACTCTACTGGTGAGAATCTGAAAACTCCCTGGGAGCTTTTGTTCACAAATCATGAACTCTAGCTTTGGGTTCTCTCGATTGGTTGGAAGGAGAGTCACCTAGTGGAAGAGCTATACGCATGAGCCCACACTCACTCTGGTCGTGGATAGAGAATAGAAAAGAAGACCAGTTGGTTGAGGCTCTTCTGGAACATTACTTCTCTTCACGTTTTGCGAGGGCTCTTCGGCAATCAAAGGTTAGTAAGATCTGTTTAATTTATGCATATAGCATGACAAACTTGTGTTTTGGAAAATGCTATGATATAAAATTCTTAAAATTCCACTGCGTACTATTTTTCCAACAATAGAACCTTACACGACGGTTTTGTAAAAACCGTCGTGAAATGTTAAATTAGGCAGGATACTAAAAATTTCAAACATCCAAACCTTCCATGACAGTTTTTATGAAAACCGTCATGAAAGATTAAATTTTCTAAAGATTTTAAAACCTTCCACGATTGTTTTTATAAAAACCGTTGTGGAAGGTTTAATCTTACAAGACGATTTTTTAAAAAACTGTCATGGTAGCTCCCGCCAAAACCACAACGGTTTTTGTCTTCACGGGCATAACTCGTCGTATTTTTTTTTCTTATTATGACAGTTTTTGAGAAACAGTCGTTAAATAAAGGTCGTATAATCTTGAATTTGTTGTAGTGATTTCCAACTCGTAGGTCCACTTTGCCTTTAGCCAAGATTCTACTCCTCTTAAGACCCTACACATTAGTATAGATGTGTGATCCAGATCCAGTATCTAATACCCAAGAATCCGAATTAGACAAATTGAGTTCTATAACATAAATACCTAAAGGAGTAGTCGTACTACTCTTCTTCTTCTTCGGATCATCCAAATAGAGCTTGCAGTTTCTTTTCCAATGACCAGGCTCATTGCAGAAAAAGCATTCTCCTTCCTTTGGTGGTTTAGCCTTAGGTTCAGGATTGGGTTTGGGGTTAGCCTTAGGCTTCTTAAAGTCATTGGGAGCCTTATTTTTGCTCTTACCCTTTCCTTTCCTTTTCATACCTTTCCCTTTATTAACCATCAAAACATCTTTGGTATTCTTGATGTTTTGTTCAGCTGTCTTAAGCATCCCATACAACTCAGAAACAGTCTTCTCCTTATTATGCATGTTGTAGTTTATAACGAACCCATCATAAGCATCTGGCAAAGATTGGAGAATGATGTCAACAGCCAACTCTTAGCTAATCTCATGACCAAGTTTCTGCAAATGATCAAGATGACCCTTCATCTTCAGAACATGAGGACTCACTGAACTACTAGCAGTCAACTTGCACAAGAGTAATGCCTTTAAGGTGGCAAACCTCTCAATTCTAGCTTTCTCTTGGAACATTTCCTTGAGATGGCCGATCATGGTATAAGCCTCCATTTCCATCAGTTGCTTCTGAAGCTCTAATTCCATGCTTCCAAGCATGAGGCAAGTGACATAAACAGAGTCATTGAGATGCATACTGTGAGCATCCTTTTCAGCTCAGGAGCATTAGTAGCTAGTTCATCAGGGATAGGTCGATCAAGGACATATTCCTTCCTTTCTTGCTTAAGAAAAATTCTCAAGTTTTTGTACCAGTCAAGGAAGTTAGTCCCATTGAGCTTATCCTTCTCAAGGATCATTCACAGTGACAAGTTAGATGTCGTGTTTGATGCCATTATCTACAACAAATACATGCACAGAATACTTAGCATTTTATTAAACAATTTTTAACGAGTCATAATTCAAATCCCACTAATTTTATGAAATTAATAACCCTTAATATTTATTTGGCAATCACAACAATTGTAATTTTAGTGGGCCAAGATCCATATTTCACCTCATTTTAAGTAAGCTTTGGCTTATCACCTAAAGTATGGTTATTTAGGTAGGTAACACTTGACCAATTACATCTTATGTAACTCTTGGATAAATATGGGATTTGACATCACATGTCTTCGCTAATTAAATCCCATATAATGCCCTAGGTCTAAAACCATTTTTATAACCTAGTTAAGTCTAACCCTTTCAAACACATGGATATCACTATTATCCATCTTGTCTTACCTAGATGGCTTAACACAACCTGCTTTGGTAGAACCTATATTTAGCAATCCAAGTCTTGACAAGTGTTGAATTATGGGAGGCATTTTAATGACTTAATATTAAGTGAGGGTTCTACTTTAATTTTATTTCATTGTTTATTATTATGTCGCATCACATACATAGCATCATATGCACATCATCACATACATAGCATAATAATAACACAATAAGCGTGTCATAGCATGGCCTAAATCTAGATTAAATAAAGTATGATATATATTAATCTACTCAAAATAGATTATCACTGTTTAAAATTTAAACAGTCTGCCACCTTAATAAAACCAAAACTAGATTTACAGTATATCGTTTAATCATCTCAAAATAGATTACTAGATTCTTGTTAAATTGTAATATTAATCAAATTAACAACAACAGGTTACAAGAAACAGTAAATGTATTAATCAAATTAACACGGTAAAAATGTTTAATCAAATAAAACTTCAAACACATTAATCTAATTAATGTATAAATCGTATCCATGCATATCACATAAACATAGAACCAGATAAAATCAATTTAATCGAATTCGTAAGTCTCTTTGATACCACTGTTGGGTTTTGTGATTCAAATAAGTAGCGAAAAATCAAAATTAATTCCCATAGAACTATCGCAGGATCCATGCAATTCGATTAGATTGATAATAACGTCATAGAATCTTACCAGGATGACAAAAGGGGCAAGATTTTTAGAAGGAAGAGAGTGGATTCACTCCTGTGACACCCTAACTCAAGCTTTTCGTACTGGTGATCGGATTCAGATGTTGTTACTTAGAGTAATGCCCTTTGCAGGTATCCACACGAACAGACTCTCTCAAAAACTGAATTGGTGTACTAGCACACTCTCCTTGCATTAAATGACTCTCTCTAATTTTAGGGTTTTAATGTTTTTGCCTTTTAGAATAAGAGAATGTCTTTTCTCATCTAATTTGGCCAGAAACCCTAAAACAGATATATATATATATATATTGACTTCAAGATAGAGTCAGATTTTAACTAGGGTAAACTATAATTCAAATATGATTCATAGAATCTAGATAATGTCAGATTTAATGAACCTAGACATATCCAGTACATCGAATCTGGACATTATTAGGTTCATTGAATCTAGACACACTAAACCCAAAATTCGTTTCTGGTCTGTTCTTAGTGTGCGACCCTGTAGGTTCACATAACGTTGGTACTAGGCTTGAAATTTTGTCTCTGGCCTACAAATCATAAGCGGCCTCTAGCAAGACATTATGATTACCCAAGTTATGCGAATGTATATAATCTGACATAACCTAATCCACAATAAGTATTAAAGTCCTTTTGTCACTAGATACCTTGATTGAACATAAGGCATGGTTTATGTCATCCTTATACTATTCAATCATATTATTTCTCAATATTAAGTAGACTGATATTGATAACCCTTATCAATTCATTCCAGTATGGCCATACATTTTTCTTTAGTCTAACTTATCGAGGGGCCTTCAAATATCTTTCTCATAATAAATGAGGGACAAATTCCTTCTTAATCACTCATATTCCTCACATGATTCAATCTATATCCAACAACAATCCATTCCATCATCCTATTAAAGATAATATTAGAATGTGTCAAAATATAGAACTCGTCATGTAGGAAAAAATGGTTATTTCAGGCCAGAGGACTAAGATAATACTATTGTGATGAGAATCACTTATGACGATTATCCATGCAGTATTCTCATAGCAGGTCGATCCAATATATCATTTCTCAAATATGTATCCATGAGTTGACTTAGTATCTGATACACATGATTAGTAAAACATAATCATCAGTCAAACTTCGTATTAGTCTTCATTCATTATTATTCCAATAATAATGACCAGCTAGGGATAATTTATAATAGAATTCAATTTTCACCTAAGAGTTTTACTATCAAGTCACATACTTGATGACCTTAGCAGAATTAACTATTCATGGAATGAGAATAAAAAAAAATTATGAAAATGCCTTTTTATTAATAAAATGCAATTGTAATGAAGTCAAAATGTGTTCATTACATAATTGGCCTAGGGCACATCACTAACAGCTTGTTGAATTATGAGTTGGGAATTATCGTTGTAAGGTTGTGATATTTTCAAGGTTTTGACACATAAACACATTTGTATGATTTTGTTATCTTACTAAATTATTTTGATATGTTTGCTTATGTTTGTTATATGATATTCTTTATTGTAGATTAAAAATGTCTAAAAACTCTTTATCTTTGATACTTGGCAAAAACCAGTTGACCGGAGAGAACTATAATGATTGGAAATAGAACCTAGATATCGTCCTTTCCTTGCCCTCCCAAGCCTACGGGAGATTCCACCAATGATCAATTCCAAGCATATGATCGTTGGAAAGATGCAAATGTCAGGCCCACTGCTATGTTATGGTTAGCATGAATAATGTGCTGCAGGCTCAACGTGAGAATTATGAGACTGCGAAGCCAATCTTGGATAATCTAGAAGACATGTTTGGAGGCCAAGCCTTGACTAAGCGGCAAGGGGTGCTTCAAAAAATTCTTAACTGTAAGTAGAGACTGGAGACATCTATGAAGGAGCACATGATGTTGGTCATGGGTTACCTTGCTGAGGCTTAAACCAATGGAGCCAACATCAAAGCTGAAACTCAAATGACTATGGTCTTTGAGAATCTGCCAAAGGGATTTATTTTGTTTAGAGCTACTTTTAATTTGTACAATAGGGGGAATATGACCTTAACAGAATTAATGAAATAGTTATAGGAGTTCAAACTGGTAATCAGGTAGTCTCCTACGGGTGGAGAGGCCAATTTGGCGACTGCTTTTGGTTCGAATCCCAATTTTGACAATGGAAAGAAACAACGGGCTAAAAATGGAAGTCTTCTATTCCTGCTAACAAAAGGAGCAAGAAGAAGAAGAAGAAGAACCCAAAGAAGCTTAAGTGCTTATTTTGTGGGAAGGTCGAGCACATCAAGAAGCATTGCAAGGACTTCCTTTCCAAAGGAGGTAGGTGTGATCTTTTGTATTTAGAAACTTGTTAAGTTAAGGAATCCAATGACATTTGGGTCATAGATTCTGGTGCAACTAATCATGTTTGTGTTTCTCTGTAGGTGTTCAAAGAAACTAGAAGTCTACTTCATGAAGACTTCACGCTTTGAATGGGCGATGGATCCTTGGTCTTAGCGGAAGCAATAGGAGATTTCCACCTTTATTTTGATAATTATAGGAATTTAATTTTGCGAGATTGTTTTGAATGGGCGATGCATCTTCATGAAGACTTCATGCTTTGAAGACTTCCATTAGAATGGGCGATGCATTAGAAACTATATTTTCTGAAAAGGGTGATCTCTGCTCGGTCGGCATGCCGAGCCCTCTAGTTTGGCAGGCCGATGGTCTCAAGATTGGCGGGCCAAACTTTGCGTTCGATAGGCCGTCAGCGGGGTAGAAATCAGATGGCTTTGGCGGCAGGCCAAACTTCTAGTTTAGCAGGCCGATCTATCATGAATCAGTAGGCTAGTGGTTCATGACTGATAGACCGATCATCCAAATCGGCTTGCCGGTAGAGAGCTGAAATTTTTTCCAAAAAAGGTGTAGTTTTCGGTGCAGTTTTAATTTTATTTTTGGGACAATTATTAGAGACATTAAATTTGGATATGATTGGAAATATGGAGCATTCGATCTACGCGGGATTAAAGTCTTGAAGATGGGCATTACATAAAGAAGGATATAGCTTAAGGATTCAAGGATGAAGAATCAATAAAATATTTCGATTATTCTCTTGTAATCTTTATTTTTTATTCTTTAGGGTGGAACCATAATATTACAGTTATTTATTATTATTTTACTTGTAGCTTTGTTTGATTGCATTGCTTGTTTGCATTATAATTTGATTTGCCATGTATATTGATAACATGTCATATAGAATAGGGAGTGCCACTCATATTAAAATTGTTCATGCATGTCTTTTTAAAATAAAACCTTGATTTCAAAAGATTGAGTGGAAGAAGGCTTTTGAAGAGAGGACGTAAGGCCTCCATTAATGGTCCATAGGAAGAACACGGTGGTCCCGACCCTTGGGAAGGGATTTCTATCAGATACCAGATTGGATCTCCGAAAGGATAAGGTATTTTAACATGATTTATGGTTGCATACCCCAATGTGGTAATTATAAATCATGGATAAAATATTAAAATGATGATTATACACTCATGTTAATTTTATTATTAACCTCCCCTTTGAGCTCTGTTAATAAAATTAACGATGAAAGAAACGATTATTAATATATGTTGGATCATGTAGGTCCTAGATCGCGTATATTAATCAGGAGGGGATTCTTATTCCTAATTGAATTTGACATGACTCCACTAGGTGCATGTTGAATTCTAAGTTGGAAATTATCATCGTAGGGTTGTGATATTTTCAAGGTTCTTACTAAATTATTATGATATGTTTGCTTATGTTTGGTATATGATATTCTTTATCATCGTAGGGTTGAATTTGGTATATGTTGAATTATTGTAGATTAATATATGCATCTTTGATACTTGACAAAAGCCAATTAGCCGGAGAGAATTATAATGGTTAGAAACGAAACCTGGATATCGTCCTCTCCTTTGAGAAACTAAAATTTGTGCTAACAACCCCTTGTCCTCCTAAGCATATGAGAGATTCCACCAACGATCAATTCCAGGCATATAATCATTGGAAAGATGCATATGATCAGGCCCGCTGCTATATTATGGCTAGCATGAATAATGTGCTGCAAGCTCAACATGAGGATTATGAGACAGCTAAGCATATCTTGGATAATCTAGAAGACATGTTTGGAGGCCAAGCCTTAACTAAGCGACAAGGGGCACTTCAAAAACTTCTTCATTGTAAGCAGAGACTGGGGACATCTATAAAGGAGCATATAAAGTTAGTCATGGGTTACCTCGTTGAGGCTCAAACCAATGGAGTCGACATTGATGCTAAAACTCAGATGACTATGGTTTTTGAGACTCTATCAAAGGAATTTATTCCATTTAGTGCTACTTTTAATTTGAGCAATAGGCAAGATATGACCTTAACAGAATTAATGAAATAGTTACAAGAGTTTGAACTGTAGATCAGGTAGTCTCTTGCGGGTGAAGAGGCCAATTTGGCGGCTGCTTTTGGTTCCAATCCCAATTTTGGGAATGGAAAGAAACAACGGGCCAAAAATGGGAAGTCTTCTATTCCTGCTAACAACAAGAGCAAGAAGAAGAAGAAGAAGAACCCAAAGAAGCTTAAGTGCTTCTTCTGCTGGAAGGTTGAGCACATCAAGAAGCATTGTATGGACTTCCTTTCCAAATAAGGTAGGTGTGATCTTCTGTATTTAAAAACTTGTTTAGTTGTGGAATTCGGTGACATTTAGGTCAAAAATTTCGGTGCAACTAATTATGTTTGTATTTCTCTGTAGGGGTTCAAAGAAACAAGAAGTCTGCTTCATGAAGACTTCACGCTTTGAATGGGCGATGGATCCTTGGTCTTAGCTGAAGCAGTAGGAGACGTCCATCTTTATTTTGATAACTATAGAATTTAATTTTGCGAGATTGTTTTTATGTTCCTAAATTTAAAAGTAATTTAATTTATGTAGCTTGTTTATTTAAAGACTCTTATTTGGTTTCTTTTAATACTAAAGTGGTGATTCATAAAAATAAATCTTTTATCTGTTTTAGATAGATGCAAAATAATCTATATTTTATCAAACCCAAGATGGACTTACTACTTAATGTTGAGATGAATGATAATAACTCTAAAAGACTTAAAACTTCTCACTTTAATAAGACTTGTCCTTAGCATTTGTGCCATGGTCATTGTTGAGGGTGAGCTTGGCGCCACCGCCGAGGAAAAAAACTTTGGTGGTCGGCTAATAAGCTTGGTAGAACCTCCAGCAAGCTTGCTATCAGCCCCGATGTGACATACATCTTTTCAAGGTGCATCTCAGGGCCCCCGAGGCCACATGCCAAGCAGGCTGCCATCTCAGAATAAACACTAGCTTGGGTTGGATGAATCTTACTCGCAAGCAGGCTACAACTCACCATTATAGGCTAACACGAGGCAGATAACTCGCCATCCAATAGAGCCCAATCTGTCGGACGAGGGATGCGACACTTGTCACTTGCTGCCTGACACACCTTGATGTGAGACTCGGGTCGTGGGTAAAACCCGCCTAAACACTCGGTCCAAGTGGTGGCCTATAAATAGGATGCATTCATGACATTCTAGAGAGACTTCTTCTTCCCACCTAACTGGCTGCCGCCCTCTACCGAGCAAACCCTGCCTCGAGCATTGGAGAGCCCTTGTCTATTAACTAACCTTTCTATTGGCTCTGAAGTGTCCCTCTTCTTGTTGCAAGTACATCCACCTAGGCAGAGGCGAAGCGAAGGAGAGTCAGATAGTGCACAGTCGCACGTTGTGTTGATCTGACGCCGGATCACAATAAACATCAACATTTTGGCACTAGAAGGAGGGCGCCTATGCCTTCACCCAAACGTCAACCACATTACCTCTAACGCCTGAGATGACGACTAGAGGAAACGTCAGAGACGATACAGCCCGACAGGAGGGGTCGGGAGATGCAAGAAATAGGCAACCGAGCATGGGTAGGCCTAGGGGCCATCCTCAGACCGTGAGGTCTCGGTCTACGGGTCAGGGAAGCACGGCTAGAGCTGAGCATGCGGAGGGTCCAGTCGCCCAGGACCTAATCAGGGAACTCACAAATGCAGTCCAGATCCTAATGCAACAGCTCGCGTAGCAAGCTGAGCGCTAGGCTGCACCAGCTCTACCACCCTCGGCCTAGGTTGACCAGGCTGGAGGTCGGATAGAGTGAGACGTAGCCAAACACGAAGAAGCCCATTCTGAGCAATCTAGAGGATCGACTCGCGGCATCTCGGCCAATAACAGATTGCTCCAAGAAGGCCATCTTGGACACCAAGTAGCTTGCGCTCCCTTGCCACAAGGTTCTCGAGCCTCAGTATTTGACAGGCTCGGATGTCAGGGAGCAAATAAGAACCACCAGCCCGGGGCTATAGGCCGTGCTGAAGGCAGAGTACCCTATCGGGTCGAACAGCCTGAAGACACTAACAGCCGCCAGCTTTGGGCACTACAACGCCAAATCGATGAAATCAAGAATTGTTGATTTGGCCTAGATGAGATAGGAGCTTAGGATTCACCCTTCCCAGATAATATAATGCTGGCCCCTATGCCGCCGAAGTTCAAAGTACCGTAGATAAAGTCCTACGATGGGACGATGAACGCTGATGAGCATGTTGAATACTTCTGGGGGCACATGCTACTACAGAATGCTAGCGACACAGCGATGTACAAAGCTTTTTTGCTCACACTGACAGGGCCTAGTTGGCAATGGTTTCGATGGCTCGAACCCTCATCTATTTCTTCTTTTTGACAGCTGGCCGACGCCTTCTCTTCGGCATTTTCCATGACCAAAATACGGAGGAAAGAGATTACGTACCTATGTGCTGTTAAGCAAAGAGACGGCAACATCAGGTATTATATCAACCGGTTCACCTGGGTAGCTCTCGAGGTCAAGCACGTCGAAGATGAGACCCTCAAGCACATTTTTGTAGGGGGTCTCCAGGATAAAAAACTGACCTGGTCGTTGGCCTTTGAGCAATCGAGCACATTTTCTCAAATGCTCGGCTATGGCCAGAGACATGCCGACGCTGTCGAATACATGAAAAGCCGTAGGGAAGATGCTAGCCTAAGCGAAACAAAGAAGGATAAAAAGCAGAAGAAAGCACTGGAACAAAGCAACATCGAGCAGAGCAAGAAGCAGCAGAAGGAGAAGAAATTCAAGAAGTCAAAGGGGCTGACCGGTAAATTTCAGAGCTACACGCCGTTAGTGGCGACCATCGATGAGGTGTTCACCCAAGTAATTGGCAAGAATCTATTAGTACCACCACCCAAGTTCTAAGGGAGCAAGGTGAAGTGAGATTAATCAAGGTTTTGCGAATTCCACAAGGATATGGGGCATAGCACTCATGAATGTATCCAACTGAAGGACCAAATCGAAAGGCTAGTCTGAGAGGGCTATTTGCAAGAATTTGTTGAGCGGGTTATAAGCCCGAGGTCCACCTGGAGAAGGAATGATCCACCAAGCTGAGACGCACCAAACCGCTCTAGAACCGACACTGAGAACACCTCGGATCCCTCGAATATCATTCACACGATCTTCGCAGAGCCTATTACCGGGGACACGTCGAGTAGGCAGTGGTCATATGTCAGAGAAGCTCGGCTGGTCGAGCGGGGTGAATTCATAAACATATCTGAGCATATCAACAAAATATGTCAACAAGAGGAAACCCCAATAATGTTTACCGAGGAGGAAGCAGACCGGTTAATCCACCCGTACAATGATGCTCTAGTGTGCGAACTGCCTATCGCCAACAATATAGTACGGCGAGTTTTAATCGACAACGGTAGCTCGGCCGACATCCTCTTCAAGCAAGCCTTTGACAAATTGAAGATAAGCAATGCCCATTTGGTCCCAGTTTAGACCCCGCTTTATGGCTTCATGGGAGAATGCGTTCGAGCAATAGGGAAGGTCAACTTGCCTGTAACCTTTGGGGAAGAAGCCGCTCGGGTTATTCGGGTTGTTGACTTCTTGGTCGTCTATAAACCCTCATAGTATAACGTCATCATCGGCCGCCCAATGCTGAATGTTTTGAAGGCCATAGTTTCTACATATCACCTGGCCATGAAATTCCCCACGGATGGCGGTGTTGGAGTGATTCACTTATCCCAGATGGATTCCCGAGCTTGTTATGCCACTGTCGTAAGAGCAGCTACAACCAATGGCGTCTTGGCCATCTATGCGGTTGACGAAACAGATCTCCCTGTCGACCTGACAGCCAAGATGCTATTAGATTTAGACCCCAGATTGCCTGAGGAAGAGGTAAGAGCCACCCCGGTCAAAGATTTGGTGTCGTTCTCCCTAGACCATGTGAAGCCCGAACACACTATCCAACTCGGATCGCAGCTAAGACTTGAGATCCGGGCCAAACTGGAAAGGCTTCTTATCGAATATCGGGACATTTTTGTGTGGTCCCATGAGGACATGCTTGGCATTGATCCAAGCGTCATCTGTCATCCGCTCAACGTTCAACCTAGCTTTAGGCCGATGATACAAAAAAGAAGGGCTTTTAACCCAAAAAGGTACGCTGCAATAAAAGAAGAAGTCCATAAGCTCCTCAAAGCTGAATTCATCAGAGAAGTCAAGTACTCGAAATGGTTACCGAATATCATTCTCATCAAAAAGGCGAACGGCAAGTGGTGGGTCTGCATTGATTATATCGATCTCAACAAGGCCTGCCCGAAGAATTGCTTTCCACTTCCTTGGATAGATCAGCTCGTCGATGCCACTGCCGGCCACGAGCTCCTGAGCTTTATGGACGCGTACTCCAGGTACAAGTAGATAAAGATGGCTGAGGAAGATCAAGTGAAAACTGCCTTCGTTACCGACCAGGGCCTATACTGCTACATGGTAATGCCTTTCGCCTAAAGAATGCTAGAGCTAGATACCAAGGCCTCATCAATAAGATGTTTGCTCGGTTGATGGAAAAACTATGGAGGTCTACGTGGATGACATGCTAGTAAATTTGGTCAGAGCAAAAGACCACATGGCCGATATCCGAGCATGTTTCGACATTCTCTAGGAATATGGGATGAAACTGAACCCGACAAAATATGCGTTCAGTGTAAGCTCGGGCAAATTCCTCAAATTTTTGGTTAATCAACGAGGCATCGAGGTTAACCCGACAAAGGCCCAAGTAATTATTGATATGCATTCCCCTCAGACGGTAAAAGACGTGCAACGGCTCACCGGCATGGTGGCAGCCCTGTCAAGGTTTGTCTCCCAAGCCACCGACAAGTGCCATCCATTTTTTAAGGCACTTAAGGGGAGGTTTGAGTGGAGCAGGGAATGTGAGGAGGCCTTCCAAGGCTTGAAGAACTACTTAGCCATGCCCCCACTCCTGTCCAAACCTTTGCCTAGCGAAGCTTTAACAACATATTTAGCCGTGTCTGAGAAAGCCGTTAGCTCAGTCTTAGTTTGAGACGAAGACGAAGTCTAAAGGCCAATTTACTACACAAGCCATGCATTCCAAAGCACCAAGGAGTGGTACCCGCCACTCAAGAAGTTGGCGTTTGCCTTAATTACTTCGGTCCACAAGTTGCGACCGTATTACCAAGGCCATACCATCAACGTCCAGACCAAATTTCCTCTTCGGCAAGTACACTAGAGTCTAGAGATATCAGGCCATATGGCCAAATGGTTAGTAGAGCTCGGCTAGTACGATGTGCATTTCGTGCCGAGGATAGCCATCAAAGCTCAAGCTCTAGCAAACTTTATCGCAAAATTCACATACGCTGGACAAGCAACCCCGCTTGTCGAGAAGTCACCTATCGAAGTGCCCGATGCACCCAGCTGCAGTGAGGACAATGTCGCCACAGAGCCAGAATGGAAACTCCATGTCAATGGATCTTCCTGCGTTGACGGGTTAGGTGCCGGGCTAATTTTAACTAGCCCAAACGGTTATAAAGTTATCTATGCCCTCCAGTTTGATTTCAAGTTCTCCAACAATGAGACAGAATATGAAGCTCTCCTAGCTGGACTTTGGATCGCCCGAGATCTCGTGGTGGACCGTATAACCATCCACAACAACTAATTGCTTGTGGTTCAGCAGGTTACTGAGGGATTTCAAGCACGAGCAGACTCTATGGCTGCATATTTATAAGAAGTGAAGCAACTGCTCGGACAATTTAAGTCTTATTTTTTCACGCAAATCCCCCGGTCAGAGAACGCGAAAGCCGACACTGTTGCCCGATTAGCTTCCGGCTTGGGCGCAAGCGATCTAACCTCGGTCCCCATTGAAAGACTTGCGGAGCCGAGCATCATTAGAGGAGTCATAAATGTAGCCGAAGATCCCGAGACCACATGGATGGACCCGATCATCAGATACCTGACAACTGTCGAATTAGCTGATGACCAAGGAGAAGCGCGTCGGATACGTAATAGCTCGACCTAGTATTCAGTCATCGGGAGAAAATTATATCAACGAGGCTACACCACGCCATGCTTAAAATGCCTGGACTCCAAAGAAGTCGAGTATCTAATGAAAGAAGTCCACGAGGGCCTATGCGGCAACCACTCCAGGGGACGCTCTTTAGCCCAAAAATGCCTTCGACAAGGCTACTACTGGCCGACCATGCAACAAGACTGCAGGGATTTTGGTCAAAAATGCCTCAAATGCTAGCAGTTTACAAGAATGCCAGGCCACCACGCCGAGCCACTCACTCAAGTGACCTTGGCATGGCCATTCACAAAATGGACCATCGACTTGATTGGACCCCTCCACCGGCCCGATCACAATTCAAGTACTGCATCGTGGCCATAGACTATCTTACAAAGTGGATAGAAGTTGAACCTTGTACCAACATGACCAAAGCCAAGTGTACCAACTTCGTGTGGAAGAACATTATTTGCCAGTTCGGGATCCCGCACACGATTGTTACCGACAATGCCAAACAGTTTGAATCTTTAGGTCTCCTTCACCTATGTGAATGGCTCGGCGTTAGGAAGGTTTTCTCCTCCCTGAGCTATCCGCAGAGTAACGGCTAGGTGGAGGCTATAAACAAGACAATCAAAGACAACCTGAAGGAGAAGCTTGAGGGGCTCAAGGGCGCATGGATTGACCGAGCTCCTAGAGCCGTTTCCAAGAATGCCCCCTTGAGGAGCCTCTAACTTGAAAATATGAAGCACTCTGCTCCAATTTTGAAGACTGAGGATTGTGGTTACTCAGTAGTTCAAAGCTATAACTGCATTCTCGATGAACTTCTCACGCTGAAACGAGAACATATTCTCCCGAGAACACTTGCACTCAAAAAATATTCAAAAGAAAAATGGAGTACAACAATCCGAGAAGAGAAGAATGAGAAATTAATTTTATTTATAGGGGGAGGTACAGTTAATCGGGCACCTCTCGAGCCCGAACAAGTCAAGAAACAACAAAAAAAGGGGATAAAAATTAGCCTAAGCTCGGGTTTCATCTCCAGCCATGTCCTCTTCGCCTCCACCGACGACAGTGCTCTGTCCATCTCCCTTGTCATCGCCGTCTACTACGACGACCTCCTCCTCGCCCTATTGTGGTTGAGCAATGCCTTGTTCGGGCTCGACAATGAGCGACCAATTAAAGCCTTCGGCCTTAGGATGTGCCTGATCAGATGGTCACGGAGGTCGGTCATACCGAAGTAGTAGTAATCAGCGTACTCCAGGGACACCTTGAATTCATCCATAGCTTGGGCCAGGCGTCCTAGAAGCTCATCCACAAAATGTTGGTGCTTAGCCTGTAGGGATGTTAGCTACCCTTTAAGCCGTGTAGCTTCATCCTTTGTTTCCCTAGCTTACCTCCAAGCATCCTAGGCCTGAGAAAGAGAGTCCTTGGCTTGGTCTAGATTAATGTTCTTAGCACCGAGCTTCTTGTCCGCATCCAGCATCTTGAGAAAGGTTTTCTTATGCATCTCCTTCTCCTTATGGACGTCTTTCATCCCGGCGGAGTGGACCATGTGCAGAATGGCACTTTTCTATAGGAAACAAGACTTCAGTGCTCATCAGCGTGATAAAAAAGGAATTAAAAGGCTCGATTTGGACAAATACTTATGATGGTAGCAGTTTGAAAAGCCATATTGCACAGGCTCTGGAAGTCCTCCCCGTGGATGTTCATAAAAAGGTCATCCTATGGCATCACATTCCCAAGACTTTCGAGAATGATGCCGCGGTAGTTCAGGTGCCTCCTCTGCGGATCCTCGGATGAGCCTTCAATTGTGTCGTCGATCGATGTCACTTCCAGCACATCCCTAGTCGACAGAGGCTGAGGTGGCAGCTCATGGACTGATGTGGAAACCTGCTCGGGTTGAGGAGGAAGCTCTCGCCTGGGAGTCCGCTTATGCTTCCTCTCGGTCTCGACGGCCCTGTCTTTTTGTTTTCTTAGGCTTTCCATCAGAGCCCGTCTCTCAGCAGCGAAGCTAGACCACGATGACATCTCTGCATAATAAAACCCTAGGTCAAAATATGGTCGGCGCATATAAAAAAAAAAAATCAGGGCTGACCTCCGATCTGCAGCTGGTGGGATTTGGTATAGGAGCCGAATCACCTTCTTGAGTTCCTCATCGGCTACAGGTGGCCCCGCATTGAAGGAGCCACTCGACGAGTCCTCAAAACTAGAAGATGAAGGCTCCCTCATCGGCCACCCAGATTGTGAAGTGCTTGGCCCCAGGACATCGATGACACTAGGCCTAGCAATTATGACCTGCCCGATACCCCGGGCAGGGCAGACTATTTGAGGATTTATTCTACTGAATTCCCTGAATCAGCCGTAACCAGATAAAGTTTCCTTCCTGAGAAGGAAGGACTGTTGCCTGGTCGACTCTGGTTTCTCGAACAGGTTTTCCACCGTGCTGATCACGTGGCTCGGTGCCCAGGGCCACTCGGTCCACACATGACCTTGCTCGAATGACCTCAGCACGCGTTGATCGACAGGGATGGTCTCACCGGCTCGGGCTAAATAATTTCCCCCGATGTAGAACCATTCATACTTCTATAGTTTATCCGAGTCGGGGTTGCCCAAGATAAAGTCTTTCCAAAAGCCAGTGACGTAGTACCATCCAGACTGCCGAGGAAGCTTCTTCATCTTGTATACTTGCTTGAAGGCTTCCAGCGGCATCTCGATGTCCCGGTGGTACCTTCATAATACGTACATCCTGATCAGTGACCTGTAACTGTTTGGGTTCAATTGAGCCAGGCACACGTTAAAATCATTCAATGTCTGGTGCAAGAATGGCTAGAACAGGAGGCGTAGCCCAGCCTTGAAGAACTCGACATAAAGTGTAATACATCCCTCAGTCGCGTCCAAAGGTGAATCGCCCTCATTGAGAATAGTGAGGATCACGCCGTCCAAGATACCGTACTCGATGCATAGGTTCTCTAATCGCGACTCCGTGATAGCACTTGTATAGCCCACGGCTAAGGTCTGCCCAGGTCGGGTTACCTGGTACGCTGTCATGCCTCGAACGCAGGTGACTTGGACCTCCTACTCTTTGATTTCGGGCTGCTCCGCTTCCTCCTCCTTGGCTGCCTGTTCCTCACCAAAAACGTCCACCGTTATTACCCTCACAACTTGGACTGGGGCTCCGGCACCCCGACCGGATGTGGTCGGGGCATCGCTGCTCTCTTACAGCTCAGCCCTCTCCTTATGAAGAACTTAGGATGAGCCCGCAGTGGCCGACCTAACATAAGGGTCCTGCTCCCTGGACGACCTAATCGGCCTTTGACCATCCAGCATGTTTAGGAACTCCTACTCGGGTACTGTTTGGGTGTCGACCCTCAGAATTTTCTCAAGTCAACCGGCCCCATGCCGTCTTGGAGACGCTCCCTCGACATCGGTCTGGGTGGTGGATGAGCTACTCTTTGTGCTGCTTTCTGATCAAGAAACTTCTAAATTCTAAGAATCTATAATATCATTCATTCTGGCACTCCAGGGAAATTATCTGCTTGGGTTTTTGGAAGCTTAGGAAAATGTGATCCTTGGGTAAATGACTGTAGCTTGACAGCTAAAACTCTTTGGGTGCAAAAATTTTGAAAATCGTGTGAAAATAACAGAGAGGATGGCCCTATTTATAGCCATTTCAGGCGAGAAATCTAGGCGTAAAAAACTAAGAGGCGCGATCATTATGACTATCAAACGGCGTAGTCGGTCGCAATGCGAGACGCGTCCTCCATCTGATCCACGTGTCTTTTCGCCCCATCCCCCTTCGAAGTGTCATTTGGCCTTCTTCTTTTCAGCCGACCTCACCCATTCAGCATAGTCCACCCGGCCGAACACCGACTAGGTGAACTGGGGGGCTAATGTTGAGGGTGAGCTCGATGCCACCGTCGAGGAAATAAACTTCTGTGGTCAGCTAATAAGCTCAACAGAACCTCTAGCAAGCTTGCTATTAGCCCCGATGTGACGTACATCTTTCTGAGGTGCCTCTCAGGGCCCCCGAGGCCACATGCCAAGCAGGCTGCCATCTTAGAATATACACTAGCTAGGGTCGGATGAATCTTACTCGTAAGCAGATTGCTACTCGCCATTATAGGCTAACACGAGGCAGATAACTCGCCATCCGATGGAGCCCAATCCATCGGACGAGGGATGCAACACTTGTCGCCTGCTGCCTGACACACCTTGATGTGACACTCGGGTCATGGGTAAAACCCGCCTAAACACCCGGTCCAAGTGGTGGCCTATAAATAGGATGCATTGACATTCTAGAGAGACTTCTTCTTCCCACCTAACTGGTTGCCGCCCTCTGCCGAGCAAACCCTACCTCGAGCGTCGAAGAGCCCTTGTCTATTGACTAACCTTTCTATTGCCTCCGAAGCATCCCTCCTCTTGTTGTAGGTACGTCCGCCTGGGCAGAGGCAAAGCAAAGGAGAGTCAGACCGTGCATAGCCACATGAGGTTTTGATCCGACGTCGGATCACGGTAAGCATCAACAGTCACATTAACCTAAATAGGATTCAAAGGCTTGTAAGGGATGAGCCTTTGAGTCACTTAAAGGTGGAATCTATACCTCAATGTGAATCTTGTTTAGAGGGTAAAATGACCAAAACTCAATTCGGCTCTAAGGGCAATAGGGCCGAAGGGGTTCTAAAACTTGTTCATAGTGATGTTTGTGGACTGATGAACATCCGGGCAGGAGGAGGGTATGAGTACTTCGTCACTTTTGTTGACGATTACTCAAGGTATGGGTATGTGTACCTAATACACCATAAAAGCAAAACTTGTGACAAGTTCAGGGAGTTTTGGGCTGAAGTGGAAAAACAATTAGGTAGACCGATAAAGGAACTTCGATCTGATCATGGTAGAGAATACCTTTCTGATGAGTTTTTGGGACACTTATTGGAAAATGGGATTTTATCCCATTTCACTACGCCAGGCACTCCGCAACAGAATGGTGTAGTAGAGAGAAGAAATAGAACTTTATTGGACATGGTCAGGTCCATGATGAGTTATTCATCATTGCCTTTATCCTTTTGGGGATATGCACTACAAACCATGTTATCATTTGAACAATATGCCTTCAAAATCGGTCCTTAAAACTCCTCACAAGTTTTGGACGGGCAAGAAGACATCCTTAAACCATATTTTCATATGGGGATGTCTGGCTCAAGTCTTATTTAAGGATGCGAATAAGTTGGAAGCATGTTTGAAAGTTTATGTGTTTGTAGGATATCCAAAAGGGACTAAAGGGGGTTATTTCTATAACCCAAAGAAAAATAAAGTCGTGGTTTCAACTAATGCAACTTTCCTTGAGGAAAGTTATATGGATGACTTTAAGCCTCGAAGCAAAGTGGTGCTTGAGGAGTTAAGGAGTCATCCAATTACTCCAAAGTTTCTAAATGAAACCATTCCGATCAGTGTAGAAAAACCAAACGAACCTGAACAACAACCTAAGGGGCTTCGACGTAGTGGGAAGATCGGCCGTCAACCCGAGAAGTATATGTTCAAACATGATAGGGATCCTTACACTTACGCAGAGGCTATGGAGAATGTTGATTCGAAACTCTAGACAGAAGTCATGAACAGAGAGATGAATTCTATGGAGATTAATTAGATCTGGGAGCTTGTAAATCTTCCCAATGGAGTAAAACCCATAGGGTGTAAGTGGATCTACATGAGGAAAGGAGGAGTGGATGGAAAGGTCAAAACCTTTAAGGCTAGCTTGGTAGCTAAGGGTTACATGCAGAAGGAAGGAATCGATTATGAGGAAATCTTTTTGCCTGTAGCCATGCTTAAGTCCATCCAGATTCTCTTATCCATAGCTACCACTCTCGACTATGAGATTTAGTAGATGGATGTCAAGATGGCTTTTTTCAATTGCTATCTTGATGAGTCTATTTATATGGAACAACTAGATGGGTTCAAGGTCAAGGGTCAAAAGGGTAAGGTTTGTAAGCTGCTAAAGTCAATTTATGGATTTAAGCAAGCTTCTCGTTCTTGGAACATAAGATTTGATTAGGTGATCAAGATTATGGGTTCTCACAAAATAAAGATGAGCCATGTGTTTACAAACACATGAAGGATGGGAAGGTAGTTTTTCTACTGCTCTATGTAGATGACATTCTACTAATTGGCAATGACGTTGGGGCATTGTCATCGGTCAAATTATGGCTGGCCAAGCAGTTTGACATGAAGGACTTAGGTGAGGCTGATTTGTTCTCAGCATCTAGATCTTTCGGGATAGGAAGAACAAAATGATAGCTTTGTCAGAAGCCAACTACATGGATAAAATTGTCAAGAGGTTTACAATACAAGATTCTAAGAAAGGTGGGCAACCATCTAGGTCTGGAATAACTCTTCCTAAGAAAGACTCTCCAAAGTCTGGGGAAGAAAAAGAATACATGAAGAAGGTGCCTTATGCTTTGGCAGTGGGTAGTCTCATGTATGCCATGCTTTGGCGGTAGCTAATGCTAAGGAGCCAAGATTTCACAAGAAGAGTAAGCATATTGATCGAAAGTATTATGTGATAAAGGACTTCATCGAGGGTGGACATATCACGATGTAGAAAATCACGTCAGAGGACAATTTAGCTAATCCATTTATGAAGACACTTACTAGGAGAGTCTTAGAGAGGCATGTGGAAGCTATAAGGATGCGAGATTTATCATATTTACTCACTTAGTTCAAGTGGGAGATTGTGAGACATGTATGCCCTAAGAAGTAAAAATTTAATATGTTTTTGGAGACATTTTTATGAATAAAGAATTTATTTATTATTTATATACCAAATCTTGTCCTTTTTATGTCATATTTATTGAATGTACGTTAAGCAAAGAATAGTCTAAGACTATCGGTCTAAACTTTTAAGAATTGGGCATATGATGGACAAATTATGCGGAGACATGATTCTTAATGTGACAGTCTAAATCATAAGATCTACAATCGAGGGAATAAAGTTGGGCGCTTTATTCATGTAAAGATTGTTATGTTGTCTACATCCCTATTGGGAGATGGTCTGTCTTGGTCATCGGAGGTGGACTCCGTGAATAGACACATTGGCACATTGTCATAGGTGACGATGTGTTAAATCGGGACATAAAGTGAATTGATTTAGATTAATAATTCTGTCTCAGCAAACCGATTCACTTTAGACAATCATTAGTATTGTATCTTAATCTTGAGATGAATAGTGGGGCCGTTGTCTTGACCTGTGTCTTTTGATGTTTCAAAGGGTGACACCCACATTTTAATAGTGGTATGCATGTCGGTACATTGGAGGCATGACTCTTGATAGCGTAGACCTGTTATGGAATCCAAAGCTCCTCTTTAGGAGTAGTAATATCCTCTTATATGCGTTATCCTATAATTGGAAAACTAGAGCGCTCAACTGTTTGGATACATAGGTGTAACCGAATGGTATACCGTCTTTGGATGGTAAGTTTTTCGATGGTGAGAAATCAAACGTAAGATAAAAATAATCAAGAAGGTAAGATAGAACTTGTCCTTAAGCTGGTTATGGATAATCTTATGGGGATACAATACACTATGATATGACATGGAGACTTAGCTATATGGGCTTTGTAATTCTATATAGTTCGAGAGTGCAGCTCAAGCTTTTAGTGGAGTAGCATTGGAGTTGATAATTATGAAATGTATATCTAAGATATTGGATTTCATAATTATCAGGAGCTTGAACTATATACGTTCATTTGGTCCCCTTTGCTACCTCACAAAATCCTGTAACGATACGGCATGTTTTTTCAATAATTGGTGACTTATGTTAGATTTATCAAATTGGCTAAAATTCAAAAGAATCAAATAATTTATGTCTATTTATCGGTTGAATTAATTTTGTAACAAAATTGATTCAAGATAAACTTGTTGAATTATCAAGATCATATAATTCATGTCTGTTTATTGGTTAGATTAATTTCGAATTAATTCAAGATAAACTTGTTGAATTATTAGGAATTCATTTATTTTCTTAGAGATTATCTAGATAAAGTTGTTTTAATTAGATAACTTTTCTATTAGGTTATTTGAATTAAAACTGAGACTTTATGCTATAGAATCTTGGGTGAAAAATAAAAGATTTGTTGAGATTTTTTATCAGTTGTTGGGCATGCCGATCCTCAGGTTCGGCCTACCAATAAGGCAAGTTCAGCATGCTAGTTAGACAAATCAACATGCTGACCGCGCGATAAAAATATCACTCTTTTTCACGTAGATTTCATCAGATATTGATTCTGATTCAAACTTTGAGGCATTATCTGATAAAGACTGACTCTTGGACTCAACCTCTATGAAAAGGGATGAGTCTCATTATTATTTAGATCAATTGAGAGATTAAGAGTGAAACTCTAATAGTGAGATTCTGAAACTCCCTGAAAGCTCTTGTTCACAAATCATGAACAATAGCTTTGGGTTCTCTCAATTGGTTGGAAGGTGTAACGCCCCCCCTTTAGGGCGTCACAGATGTCGTTACATTCATACATTCATACTTATTTGAACTTTAAACTTTTTTATAATTACAAAACTTATACGATACTTTTAATTGTAAACATAATTAAAACATACATAACCAGGATCTATTCATTTTTTTTTTTAAATAACATTGCTTAACTTATTCCATACCATAATTTACTCAATTACACTTTAAATTAATCATAAACTTGCTTTAATAAAATGGATATACCAAGTTGTAGAATCATAACTTATAAAAAAAAATCACATCGTTTATAACTTATTTGCTCCCACAGTTCGGCTAGCCGAAACTAGGACTTCGGCAGGCCGGAATTCCTCAATCGGCAGGCCGGCAGAGGCTTTGCAAATCTGGGCTTAAAAACCTATCAGCGTTTGACAGGCCAAACCTTCAAACATCGGCAGGCCGACCGATGATGTTCGACAGGCCGACCGAGCCAAAAGTTTTTCAAAAAACTTACTTTTAAGACAATTCCAACTTTTCATAAAAATGTGGAAGATCAAAATTCTTAAAATGATGAAATAAAATATAAAATCATAGTTCATGTATTCTTAAAACTTAATAAATAAATATGTCCATATTATAGAACTTGATTTAAAACATAAAAACTTTCTTCTTGGCGTTCTTCCGGTTATAATTCATCGTACTTTATGCTCACATGCCTTCCCATGTCCTCCGCCTAATCCATGATTTTCTTACCCTTATCTGCAACATCACATAAGCTTGAATAAGCTAATGCTTAGTAAGTACATATAATTCTCACAATTTAAAAACATTTCATATACATCATTATATCATAAAAGTGCCTTAAGCACAATTTCATAGAAACATATATTTCATTACATTGACCATATTAAAACTTATTCCATTTTATCTTAAGGGCCCAAGTGTTGCACCATAAACATCATTGTAGGCGCGCCATCATGAGAGGAGAAGGGTAGCTAATCCCAAACCAAACATGACATCATAAAATATCATATCATAACATTGGTGTGCAACACTTATTAAGTGATACATATATACATATCTTTCATGCTTAGAAATTTGTCATAATCAAACATGCATAACTTTAAATCATGAAAATTTTTCATAAGAAATCCTTTAAGGAAATCATCATAAAATCATTATAAATATCATCATGAACATAACATCAAACCTTTTAAATCACATCATGTTGCAGGTGAGAATGCACTTACCTTAAAGCTAGCTTACTTAACCTTAATATGATTTGGTGACGACGACGCGGTCTCGATGTGCTCGTTCCTTTGTGTGTTCATACCATTTATCCATTTAAAAATACAATAAAATTAAAACTTATCATAAAACATCCATTCATATACCATCACACATAAATTCAGCTTATTACAAACATAATTCATAACCATAATTGTCAAAACATAAAATTATCATCACATAAACATGTTATCATGATTTTTCTTAAATCATAAAAATTACATTAAGCATGTGAAAACAAACCATACATTTTAAACATGAAATCAGCCAACATTAGTAAGGCAGTGAGTAACCTTTTAAATACATTTTTCTAACAATTTAAAATACATATATTTTAATTTTAAAATTCATACAAACATCTTATTATCATGCATTTCAATATCATAAAATTATTTTATCATCAATAAAATCATTTAGACATATAAAACATTTCATAAAACGAAAATCCAAAAATAACATTGTTAAAACAGTTTTCTCGACCTAACCTCATAGAAATTTCATAACATAAAATACACTTATCAAAATATTACCAAACTTTGCAGTCTATATCATAACATATACATGAACATTCTTACCAAATTTTGTGAAAAACAAAACACATTTACCGCTTGAATAAAAATTACATTTTTCATGTATCATTGCCAAACAACAATATTTTACTATGAAGGGTAGAGGATAGAAAATTCATAACTTATCATAAAAATATCGAAATGACTTGAAACTTGGAGGAACATCACGTAACACATACATGAATAACATATTATAAATTTAGAACAAAATACAATACCTAGAGAAAGATATTGCAGACGAATTGAGGAGGAGAATTTCTTTTTAGAATTACCAAAAAAATTAAGTTCTTACCTTAAAAGATTTTCTTCTCAAAATTCTTGAATTCAACCAACAAAATTATCAGATTTTCCTTCAAATATTTGTAGAGAATTTTTGAGAGAGAGAGAGAAGTGTAAAATTCATGGAGAAGAGAAGAGGAAGAGATGAAGGAGAAAATGTCTCAAAAATGAATGGGAGGAGACGTGAGAGGATGAGAGAAAAATGGGAAAAAATAACGTTAAAAATTTTTAACGTAAAGTTAATGGCATAACATACAAAGGAGAGTCAAAACTCTTCATTAAGTCATAAATTTTCTGACTCAAATGGTGGCTAATTGGCGTGGAGGAAGGAGAGTAAAGAGGGAAAGTCAAAACTACTAGTCTTACTTACCATATTTTTGCCGTCTAAAAATAGGAAACCATTTAAAACAATACCAATCAATGTGAAGTCAAACCTTTTATTTCCTTAAATGAGAAAATTAATCCATAAATATGCCAACTAATCATCCAATTAATGTAATTATCTCAGCCATAAATTTAGAGAGTTTTTTGCTGACTGCTCGTCAGCTGTCTTCAGCCTGCCGATTCACCACTTTGGCCTGCCGGTTCCGCCAAGTTCGGCCTGCCGATCTTTGGCAGACTTTTCGGCCTATTGATCTTGAAAGTTCGGCCTGCCGAACTGTCTTTAAAATACCATTCATTAATGCATTCAAATCATCATTGCATCATAATTAAACATACATTAAAATTAACATGAACACTTGAGCACAACGATTCCATGCGGTCGTTACTAAGTTAACATGATCTGATACATAAAAATAGGTGGGTGTTACAATTCTCCCCACCTTATAAAAGTTTCATCCTCGAAACTCAGAATAACTACAGATACTTAGATCTCATGTCATCTTCACGTTCCCATGTAGCTTCTTCAACTTGATGATTTCACCATAACACCCTGACCAATGGAATTTCTTTATTCCTCAATGTCTTGGTTCTCTGATCGAGTATCTCTACTAGCTTTTCTTCATAACTTAAGTCTTCCTGTATCTCGATCATTTGTGGCTCAATCATATGCGTAGCGTCCGGGACATACTTCTTGAGCATGGAGACATGAAACACATCGTGCATTGTAGACATTCTGAAGGCAACTTCAGCTGATAAGCTACTTTGCCTATTCGCTTCACAATTTCAAATGGACCAATGAATCTTGGGCTTAACTTGCCTTTCTTCCCAAATCTGATAACTCCTTTCATCGGTGCAACTTTTAGAAACACATATTCGCCTACGGTGAATTCTAAGGGTCTTATTCTCTTGTCAGCATAACTCTTCTGATGGCTTTGAGCAGTCTCTATTCTTTTTCTTATCAACTTTATCATCTCAAAAGTTTCGTTAACAAAATCAGTTCTTTCAGCATCGACGCTTTCCATCAACTTCTTCTTACCAGCTTCATGCCAACATATAGACGATTTGCATTTTCGCCCATAGAGGGCTTCATAAGGTGCCACTCAATTGTCGCTTGGAAGCTGTTGTTGTAAGCAAACTCTGCCAATGGCAACATTTTACACCAGCCGGTCTTAAAATCGAGAGAACAAGCCCATAGCATATCCTTTAAAATCAAGTTCGTCCTCTCCATTTGGCCGTCTATCTGAGGATGAAAAGCTGTACTAAAATGTAGCCTGGTTCCCATTGCAGTCTGTACACTCTTCCAAAACTTAGATGTGAACCTTCCATCACGATTTGAGATGATTGACTTGGGAATTCTATGAAGTCGTACAATCTACTTGACATGGAGTTCCGCTAACCATTTCATGGAGTAAGTGATCTTGATAGGAATGAAATGCGCTGTCTTAGTTAGTCGATCCACAACTACCCAAATTGCATCATAACCATTCATAGTTCTGGGCAAACCGGTAATGAAATCCATTGCTATATCCTCCCATTTCCATTCTCGTATTTGGATAGACTGTAGTTCACCACCAGGTCTCTGGTGTTCAGCCTTTACTTATTGACATGTCATACATTTCTTCACATACATTGCAACATCATGTTTCATTCCAAACCACTAGAAGTTACCCTTTAGATCATTATACATCTTTGTTGCACCTGGATGAATAGAGTAATGAATGTCATGAATTTCCGCCAAGATCTTTCCCCTTAAGTCATCAACATTGGGAACACATAAGCGATCCTTGAGGTACAGAGTTTCATCATCTGCAATACAAAACTCTGGACATTTTCCTTCTTTCATTTCTTGCTTAATCCTTACAAGACTTACATCTTCATCTTGTTTTCTTTGAATTTCATCGTACATCATCGGAGCAAGAGAGAGTGCTGATAGTTGTCCTGCTATAAGTTCCAAACTGAAGTCTAGAATTTCCTTTCTTAAAGGTGAGACATCGCTTGTATTGACATCAATGTGGCAATTGACTTCCTACTTAAAGCATTAGCCACTCGGTTAGCTTTTCCAAGATGATAAAGGATTTCACAATCATAATCCTTCACCAACTCTAGCCATCTTCGTTGTCTCATGTTCAGGTCTCTTTGCGTGAAGAAGTACTTTAGACTTTGATGATCAGTGAAGATCTTACATTGGACCCCATATAAATAATGCCTCCATATCTTCAACACAAAAACAACTGCTGCTAACTCGAGGTCATGAGTAGGATAGTTCTTTTCATAATCCTTCAGTTGTTTTGACGCATAAGCAATCACCCTTTCATTTTGCATTAGTACAGCTCCGAGGCCCATCTTAGATGCATCACTATATATTACAAATCCATCATTTCCTTCAGGAATAGCCAATACTAGAGCCGTCGTTAGCCTCTTCTTCAATTCTTGAAAACTCTTCTCACATGCATCTGTCCATTCATACTTCTTTCCTTTGGGAGTCAGATTGGTAAGTGGAGCTGCTATCTTGGAGAAGTCTTCTATGAATCTCCGATAATATCTAGCTAAATCCAAGAAGCTCCTTATTTCACTTGCATTCATTGGTTGCTTTCAATTGAGGAAAACTTCTACTTTTGTAGGGTCAACCATAATCCCTTCCTTTGAAATAATATGCCCTAAGAAAGACACTTTATCAAGCCAAAACTCGTATTTGGAAAACTTTGCATATAGTTGGTGTCTTCTTAAAGTCTCCAGCACAACCCTTAAATGCTCCTCATGTTCTTCCTGATTCTTAGAATAGATAAGAATATCATTGATAAATACAACAACAAATTTATCGAGGAAATCCTTGAATACCTGGTTCATCAAATCCATAAAAGTAGCCGGTGCATTCGTCAGACCGAAAGGCATAACCACAAATTCATGGTGACCATACCTCAACCTGAAGGCAGTCTTGGGGATATCTCCTTCTTTAATCTTCAACTGATGATATCCCGATCGTAGATCAATCTTTGAGAACATAGATGCAGCCTTGAGCTGGTCAAACAAATCATCGATTCAAGGCAACGGGTACTTGTTCTTGATTGTCACCTTGTTCAGCTCTCTGTAGTCAATGCAGAGTCTCATAGTGCCATCCTTCTTCTTTACAAACAAGACTGGAGCTCCCCATGGTGAGTGACTTGGCCAGATGAATCCTTTGTCGAGCAGCTCCTTTAATTGTCTGTGAAGCTCCTTTAATTCTATCGGGGCCATTCTGTAAGGCACTTTTGAGATCGAATTGGTGCCAGGAGCGAGCTCAATCTTGAATTTGACTTCTCTTTCTGACGATAGACTCGTCAGATCATCAGGAAACACTTTAGCATAATCATGAACTACAGGCACATCTTCAATTCTTGTATTTTCTTCTTGGCTTTTGTCTACAATGTTCGCCATATAGCCCATGCAGCCACTTGCTGATAACTTCCTTGCTTTCATTGCAGATAAAAACATGTTGGGTTTCTTTCTGGACTCGCCAACATAAATGAACTTCTGATCTCCTTCTGGTTGGAAAATCACCTTTCCTTTCCGGCATTCAATAGAAGCATTATACTTACTTAGGAAATCCATCCCAAAAATCATATTGTAGTCATGCATGTCGATCACAATGAGGTCGACAAAAAGTTCCCTATCAAAAATCCATAGGGGTACTGTACGTAGCAGTGCGTAGATAATATCACTTCTCCGGAGGGTAGTATCGTAGTGAATCCCTGTCTCATAAACTCTAAACGAACCTCTAAGTTTTTAACAAATGACGTGGATATAAAAGAATGAGTAGCACCCGTATCAAAGAGAACATAAGCATCATTAGATAAACTTGTTATCTAACCTGTGACCACATTGGACGCTTTAGCAGCCACTTGTTCTTTCGTCATGGCATAGATTCGGGCATTCGTTGGTGGAGCTTCAATTCTCCCTTGACTAATAAGTGGCCCTTCAAGGGAAGCCTGCATCTGATGAAGCTGGGCTTGAGAAGGAACTCTCTGCGGGGCATTGGCATTCATCAATTTGGGGCAGTTCTTAACAAAGTGGTCTTCATGCCCACAAATGAAACATTGATTTGTCCCCAAGCGGTATTCCCCTGGATGTTTCTTTCCACATTTGGCACATGGTTGAAACCGCCTGTTATTGTTGTTGTGCTAACCGTCGTTATGTCTCTTGTTGTCTTGGCCCTGCTGATTTTGAGGATTGCCCTTCCTCTTATTATTCCTCCAGTTCTGGTTGTTGTTGTTGCTGTTATTGTTGTTGTTGTTGTTGTTGTTGTTCCTGTGTGGAGGGCGGTTCTGGTTGTTTGCATTATTAGCCTGTTGGCCAGACTGAGGCTGATTCCTTCTTAGCTTTGACAAATGAAACTCAACACGTTGAGCCCTCATAACAACCTGCTCTTGAGTCCTAGGTGGACTTAGCCCATCAACTATCGCAGCAATTTCTGGCCTAAGGGCTCTGATTAGTCTTCTGACTCTTTCACTTTCATCCATAATTGTGAGAATGCACTTACCTTAAAGCTAGCTTACTTAACCTTAATATGATTTGGTGACGACGACGCGGTCTCGATGTGCTCGTTCCTTTGTGTGTTCATACCATTTATCCATTTAAAAATACAATAAAATAAATACTTATCATAAAACATCCATTCATATACCATCACACATAAATTCAGCTTATTACAAACATAATTCATAACCATAATTGTCAAAACATAAAATTATCGTCACATAAACATATTATCATTATTTTTATTAAATCATAAAAATTACATTAAGCATGTAAAAAAAAAACCATACATTTTAAACATGAAATCAGCCAACATTAGTAAGGCAGTGAGTAACCTTTTAAATACATTTTTCTAACAATTTAAAATACATATATTTTAATTTTAAAATTCATACAAACATCTTATTATCATGCATTTCAATATCATAAAATTATTTTATCATCAATAAAATCATTTAAACATAGAAAACATTTCATAAAACGAAAATCCAAAAATAACATTGTTAAAACAGTTTTCTCGACCTAACCTCATAGAAATGTCATAACATAAAATACACTCATCAAAACATTACCAAACTTTGCAGTCTATATCATAACATATACATGAACATTCTTACCAAATTTTGTGAAAAACAAAACACATTTACCCCCTGAATAAAAATTATATTTTTCATGCATCATAGCCAAACAACAATATTTTACTATGAAGGGTAGAGGATAGAAAAATCATAACTTATCATAGAAACATCGAAATGACTTGAAACTTGGAGGAACATCACATAACACATACATGAATAACATATTATAAATTTAGAACAAAATACAATACCTAGAGAAAGATATTGCAGACGAATTAAGGAGGAGAATTTCTTTTCAGAATTACCGAAAAAATTGAGTTCTTACCTTAAAAGATTTTCTTCTCAAAATTCTTGAATTCAACCAACAAAATTATTAGATTTTATTTCAAATATTTGTAGAGAATTTTTGAGAGAGAGAGAGAAGAGTAGAATTCGTGGAGAAGAGAAGAGGAAGAGATGAAGGAGAAAACGCCTCAGAAATGAATGAGAGGAGACGTAAGGGGATGAGTGAAAAATGGGGAAAAAGAACGTTAAAAATTTTTAACGTAAGGTTAATGGCATAACGTACAAAGGAGAGTCAAAACTCTTCATTAAGTCAGAAATTTTCTGACTCAAATGGTGGCTAATTGGCGTAGAGGAAGGAGAGTAAAGAGGGAAAGTCAAAACTATTAGTCTTACTTACCATATTTTTGCCCGCTAAAAATAGGAAACCATTTAAAACAATACCAATCAATACGAAGTCAAACCTTTTATTTCCTTAAATGAGGAATTTAATCCATAAATATGCCAATTGATCACCCAATTAACTTAATTATCTCAGCTATAAATTTGGAGAGATTTTTGCTGACTGCTCGTCAACTGTCTTCGGCCTGCCGATTCACCACTTCGGCCTGCCGGTTCCACCAAGTTCGGCCTGCTGATGGTTTCCATCGGCCTGCCGATCTTTGGTAGACTTTTCGGCCTACCGAACTTTCAAGTTCGACAGGCTGAACTATCTTTAAAATACCACTCATTAATGCATTCAAATCATCATTGCATCATAATTAAACGTACATTAAAATTAACATGAACACTTGAGCACAAGGATTCCATGCGGTCATCACCTGTCATAAAACTTGAAATAAAAAGTTAGTAACATTAAAATCATATATCATAACATATACCATAAATTATCAATAAAATTTCCTTAACATCATTACTAACTTAACGTGATCTGTTACATAAAAATAGGTGGGTGTTACAGAATGAGAGTCACCTGATGGAAGAGCTATATGTATGAGCCCACACTCACTCTGATTGTGGATAGAGAATAGCAAAGAAGGCTAGTTAGTTGAGGTCCTTTTGGAATGTTACTTCTCTACACTGATTGAGGAAGCTTTTCGACATTTACAACGTTAGTAAGATCTGGTTAATTTATGCATATAGCATGTCAAACTTGTGTTTTAGAAAATACTCTGATATAAAAATTTTTAAATTCTACTGCGTACTATTTTTCCAACACTTAATTGTGTGTAGAATGAATAAAAGAACCCTCTATTTTATAAAAAATAAGAGGCCAATTTATTTTGAAAGCTTCCTTTAATTTAAGTTATATATCATATAGTTAATTAAAATTAAAGATAGGCTTTTCTTTCCCTTATCTGTAGTGGGAGCCACATATTAAGAGATCTCATGTGTGTGGCTTTAATCACCTTTTAAAAGGGAGGAGATTGTTGCCTATTACCAAATCTGATTTTGGGCCTGCTTGATAATGTCGTATTATGCTATGCTTTTGTTTTGTTGTGTTGTGGACCAGAAGCCAGTAGGCGCTTGCTAAATTTTTTTAAAGCTACTATGAATACTGGAAGCAGAATTACAGATATTTGATAAATGATATACAAAATTGTTGTGGAGATGTATAATGACGAAAATGCACATGCTTTAAAAAGCATGTTATAGTTAGTTTTTAATTTTAATTTAAGGTTAACATAAATAATATTTTAAAATGCTAAAAAATATAACTTTATCTAAAGTAGTTGACTTTTCAATAATGATGTTGTTAATTTGCTAACTAAATCATAGATTTTTTTTAAGTTTCAATTCAATTAAAAAAATTACTAAAAAAAGGCACAACGACATTGATAAAGTTAGCTTATAAATTAATTCTAAACTTCTTGTATTGATATTATCTTAATTTATTATGGGAAAATGGGTAGATTGAGAATTGTATATTATTATTAATGTTAGTTTAGTAATTTTAAATTATAATAGCAGAAGTTGTCGTAAAAAAACAACCCCTCAAATGCTTCTCAACTTTTCTGTTGGGCAGCTGTTTTTATAAGCAACTTTACAGAAACAGGGTTTACTAAAAACCTTAAACTCTATAGGCAGTTGTAGAAGCTAAAAAACCTCTAAAAACAATGCCAAATGGGCCTTTTGTTTCCAAAGTTCATATTTTCAATTTGAAAAAATCACATTCTTCAAAATTAGAAATGTCTAAAAACTAGAAACTTGGTGAACAAGTTTTGGATTGTACAAAGAACCCTTCCCTATCCTTGTTACATGCCACATTCTATGGGTGGGACCTACAATGGGCCTTGCGAAATTAATTAATTAATTATTATAAATAAACTTGTTGTTAAATAATTATAAATTAATTTATAATTAATTAATTTTGATTGATATTTAATTCATAGTTCCATAATTTTAAATTAATTAACTAAACCAAAAATTTCATTTGTTCGAATAGTGTTTGCAAGGATGAGGGAGACTAATGAACCTCTAATTTGAAGCTCTAATAAAAATAATATATTAATTAAACTCTTTAATTAGTATAATACTCTTTTATTAATTCCAATATTTCTCCACTACAAACTTAAAATTTCACTCTTAAAATTATAGATATAATTACTCATATCTTAGAGTTATCAATTTGAGAGAGTTAATGCATATAAATTGATCCTCTATAAATAATTCATTAATAAAGCAAAATAAAATCTATTAATCTTTTATGTCTTTATCCTTGAGTGCAAAAAATATTTTAACGAACAATAAATTCATGATTTTAATCATGTATTGAGCGCTCATCCAAGACCCAAATCAATATTCAAGAGAATTATTTATCTACTTCTTGTTAAAGAAGGAATGAATTTCATCTTATAATATTAACGTTCTAGGCTACTTAGTTCACTATGTCTTTAAAATACAAGAGATAAGATTAGATTTTTGAATCTGTTTTTAGTAATTTAAAAAACATAATTCCATAAATAGAAGTCTGCTAATAACTTAAGAGTATAACCATCTTATAAATGACCACTAATTAATGTGATTAGAAGTTGCATCATTTATATCACATCATGTTCTAGTCTTGCTATTAGACGTGTATGCCCTAAGGAGTAAATGTAAAATATTTTTGGAGACATTTTTATCAATAAAGAATTTATTTATTATTTATAGACCAAATCTTGTTCTCTTTACTTTCATATTTGTTGAATTTATGTTAAGCAAACAAAAGTTTGATTTCGTGGGTCTAAACCTTTAAGAATTAGGCATATGATGGATAGATTATGCGAAAGACACATTTCTTAACTTGACGGACTAAATCATAAGATCTGTAATCGAGGAATAAAGTTGGATGCTTTATTCATGCAAAGATTGTCATGTTGTCTATATCCCTAAAGGGAGATGGTTTGTCTTGACCATCAGAGGTGAACTCCTTGAATAGAAACATTGGTACATTGTCATAGGTGATGATGCGTTAGATTGAGACATAAAGTTAATTGATTTAAATTAATAATGTTATCTTGGCAAATCAATTCACTTTAAACAATTACATGTATTGTATCTTAATCCTGAGATGAATAATGGGCCCATTGTCTTCACTTATGTCTTTTGATGTACCAAAGGATGACATCCACATTTTAATAGTGGGACGTATGCCTGTATGTTGGAGATATAACTCTTAATAGCGTAGACCTGTTATTTATAGATATAGAATCTACAGCTCCTTTTCAAGAGTAGTTGATATCCTCTTATATGTGT
This sequence comes from Artocarpus heterophyllus, assembly GCA_025403435.1. NCBI lineage: Eukaryota > Viridiplantae > Streptophyta > Magnoliopsida > Rosales > Moraceae > Artocarpus > Artocarpus heterophyllus. The sequence continues at coordinate 8,720,670 of CM046339.1, forward strand.
TATCCTATAATTGGAAAACCAAAATGCTCAACCATTTAGATACATAGGTGTAACCGAATGGTATACTATCTTTGGATGGTGAATTTTTCAATGGTGAGATAATGGAATGTAAGATAAAAATAATCGAGAAGGTAAGACAAAATTTATCCTTAGGTCGATTGTGGATATCCTATGGGGATATGATACATTATGATATGTCATGGAGACTTAATTATATTGGCTTCGTAATTCTATATGGTTCGAGAGTGCAGCTCTAAGCTTTTAATGGAGTAGCATTAGAGTTGATAATTATGAATGTATATCTCAGATATTGGGTTTCATAATTATCAGAAGCTTGAACTATATAGGTCCATTAGGTCCCCTTTGCTAGCTCACAAAAATTCTATAACAATACGGCGTGCTTTTTGAATAATTGGTTACTTGTGTCAAATTATCAGATTGGCTGAAAATTTGATAGGATCAAATAATTGATGTCTGTTTATTAGTTGAATTAATTTTGTGAAAACTAATTCAAGATAAACTTGTTGAATCATCGGGATCAGATAATTCATGTTTGTTTATCGATTGGATTAATTTTGATTAAATTAATTCAAGATAAACTTATTGAATTATCAAGAATATTTATTTTCTTAAAGAAAATTATCTAGATATAACTATTTTAATCAGATAACTTCCCCATTAGGTTATTTGAATTAAAATTAAGGCTTTATCCCAAGCATCTCGGGCGGGAAATAAAAGATTTACAAGGACCATTTATCATAAGTTCGGCCTGTCGATGGAGTCAGTTTGGCCTGCCGACCGAGTGATAAATAAATCACGTGTTTTCACACGGATTTTATCTAATATTGATTCTAATTTGAATTTTTGAGGTCTTATCTAATAAGGTTTAACCACTGGGCCCAATCCCTATAAAAGGGGAGTGTGACTCATTATTGTTTAGATCAGTTGAGAAATCTAGAGTGAGACTCTTCTGGTGACACTCTGAAACTCCCCGGAAAGTTGTTGTTCACAAATCACAAACTATAGCTTTGGGTATTTCTCAATTGGTTTGAAGGAGAGTCACTTGGTAGAAGAGCTGTATGAGTGTGCCTACACACACACCAATCATGGATAGAGGATTGCAAAAAAGGCCAGTTGGTTAAGGTCATTCCACAACGCCCTTTCTTTTAATTGATTGCAGGAGCTTTTCGACAAATAAGGTTTGCAAGATCTGCTTAATTTATGCATATAGTGTGTCAAACTTATGTTTTGAAAAATACTCTAGTACAAAAAATTTTAAAATTTTACAGCGTACTATTTTTTCAATAATTGGTATCAAAACCATGGTTTTTACATAAATTTGTAAGTTTGTGATCATGCTATATCAATAAATTATGTGATCTTGGTCTCTTCTATGCTTGAATATTGATTTTTTAGAGTGTTAACACTCTAGGGTTTTTATATATTTATATGTTGTCATGGATTATATAGTGAATGCTTATTAAGTAATTATGGTTGATTAAATTATTATTTAATTATTAATTAATTAATTAATTTATGCCGGTTATGGTTCCTTAGAGGTTAGAATATGTATCTAGGTTTTTCATGTAATCAGATTCGGACTATCATCTCTATCTAGTAATTATTATTTAATTTTAAATTTGTAAGAATGCATAAAAGATGTATTCTCTGGATGTTGATATTTTTGCTCGTTTGGTAGGCCAAACTCTCAGGTTTGGCAAGTCGATGGTCGTAAACCATGCAGGCCAAACCTCTAGGATTGACAGGCCGTTCGTGGGGTAAAAATTTAGTGGCTTTGGCAGCAGGCCAAACTTTCCAGTTCGGCAGGCCATACTATCATGATCAACAGGCTGACCTGAAAAGATCAACAGGCTAATGGATCATAACCATCAAGCCGATCACACAGATTGGCATGCCGACGAGAGCTATAATTTTTCCAAAAAGATATGTTTTTCGATATAGTTTTGCTTTTATTTTTGGGACAATTCTAAGAAACATTAAATTTAGATGAACTATGGAGTTTCTAATCTATGTGGGATTGAAGACTTGAAGATGGACATTACATGAAGAAGGATACAATTTGAAGATTCAAGGATGAAGAATTGATAATATGTTTCGATTATTCTTTTGTAATCTTTGTTTTCTTTTCTCTGGGGTGGAACCATAATATTACGGTTGTTTATTATAATTTTGCATGATTGCTTTGTTTGTTTGCATTATAATATGATTTGCCATGTATATTGATAACATGCATTAGAATAGGGAGTGCCACTCATTAAAAATTGTTCATGCATGTTTATAAAATAAAACCTTGATTTCAAAAGATTGAGTAGGAAAAGGTTTTTGAAGAGAGGACCTACGACCTTCATCGTTGGTCCATAGGTAGCACATGGTGGTTCCAACCCCTAGGAAAGGACTTCATCATGTAACGGGTTGGCTCTTCAAGAGGATATGGTATTTTAGCATGATTAATAGTTACACACCCCAAGTTGGTGATTATAAATCATGGAAAAAATATTAAAATGATGGTTATATGCTCATGTTAATTTTATTTTTAACCTCCCCTAAGAGCTCTGCTAATAAAATTAATAGCCAAAAAATGATTATTAATATATGCTGGATCATATGGGTCTTGGATGGTATATATTAATTTGAAGGGGATTCGTGCTCTTGGTTGAGTTTGGTAAGACAACCCTAGGAGCTTGTTGAATTTTGAGTTGGGAATTATCGTTGTAAGGTTATGATATTTTCAAGGTTTTGACATATAAACACATTTGTATGTTTTACATGATTGTGTTGTCTTACTAAATTATTATGATATGTTTTCTTATGTTTGGTATATGATTCTTTATTGTAGATTAAAAATGTCTAAAAACGCTTTATTATCAATACTTGGCAAAAACCAATTAACTGGTGAGAACTATAATGATTGGAAACAAAACCTAAACATCGTCTTGTCCTTTGAGAAACTAAAATTTGTGCTGATGACACCTTGTCCTCTTAAGCCTACAAGAGATTCTACCAATGATCGAATCCAAACATATGATCTTTAAAAAGATGCTAATGATTAGGCCCACTACTATGTTATGACCAGCATGAATAACACGCTACAAGCTTAACATGAGGATTATGAGGCTGCTAGGTAGATCTTAGATAATCTAGAAGACATGGTTGAAGGCCAAGCCTTAACAAAGTGGCAAAGGGCGATTTGAAAACTCTTGAACTGCAAACAGAGACCAAGGACGTCTATAAAGGAGAATATGATGTTAGTCATAGGTTACCTCGCTGAGGCTCAAACCAATGGAGCTGACATCGATGCTAAAACTTAGATGACCATGGTCTTTGAGACTTTGTCAAAGGAATTCATTCCATTTTAGAGCTACATTTAATTTGAGCAATAGGCAGGATATGACATTAACAGAGTTGATGAAATAGTTATAGGAGCTCGAACTGCTGATTAGGGAGTCTTCTACTAGTGGCAAGGCCAACTTAGCAGCTGCTTTCGATTCCAATCCCAACCCTGGGAATGGAAAGAAACAACAAGCCAAGAATGGGAAGTCTTCTATTTCTATAAATAGCAAGAACAAGAAGAAGAAAAAGAAGAACCCGAAGAAGCTAAAGTGTTATTTCTGCATAAAGGTCTAGCATATAAAGAAGAATTGGAAGGACTTCCTTTCCCAAGAAGGTAGGTGTGATCTTCTATATTTAGAAAATTGTTTGGTTGAGGAATCCAGTGACATTTAGGTCATAGATTCTAGAGCAACTAATCATGTTTGTGTTTCTCTGCAGGGGTTCAAAGAAACAAGAAGTCTACTGCATGAAGACTTTATGCTTTGGATGGGTGATGGATCCTTGGTCTTAGCTGAAGTAGTGAGATACGTCCATCTATTTTTGATAATTATAGGAATTTAATTTTACGAGATTGTTTTTATGTTCCTAAATTTAAAAGGAATTTAACTTCTGTAGCTTGTTTATTTAAGGACTCCAATTTGGTTTCTTTTAATAATAAAGTGGTGATTCGTAAAAACAAATCTTTTATCTATTCTAGATATATGCAAAATAATCTATATCTTATCAAACTTAAGATGGACTTACTACTTAATACTGAGATGAATGATAATAACTCAAAAAGACTTAAAACTTCTCATTTTAATAAGAATTATCTTTGGCATTTGTGACTTGGTCATATTAAGCTAAATAGGATTCAAAAGTTGGTAAAAGATGGACCTTTGAGTCGCTTAAAGGTGGAATCTATATCTCAATGTGAATCTTGTTCAGAAGGTAAAATGACCAAAAGACCATTTGAGTCTAAGGGCGATAGGGCCGAAGGGATTTTGGAACTTGTGCATAGTGATGTTTGCAGACCGATAAACATCTGGGCACAAGGAGGGTTTGAGTACTTCGTCATTTTTATTGACGATTACTCAAGATATGGGTATGTGTACCTGATGCACCACAAAAGCGAAACTTATAGCAAGTTCAGGGAGTTTTGGGCTGAAGTGGAAAACCAATTGGATAGACCCATAAAGGCACTTTAATCCGAGTGAGGTGGAGAATACCATTTTGATGAGTTCTTGGGACACTTATTAAAGAATGGGATTTTATCCTATTTGACTGCGTCAAGCACTCTGTAATAGAGTGGTGTAGCAGAGAGAAGAAATAGGACTTTGTTGGACATAGTTAAGTCCATGATGACTTATTCATCATTGTCTTTTTCCATTTGGGGATATGCACTACAAACCACTTGTTATCTTTTGAACAATGTGCCTTCAAAATCGGTTCCTAAAACTCCTAATGAGTTCTGGACAGGTAGGAAGACATCCTTAAACCATATTCGCATATGGGGATGTCTGAATCATGTTTTGTTTTGGGATGCGAATAAGTTGGAAGCATTTTTGGAAGTTTGTGTGTTTGTAGGATATCCAAAAGGGACTGAAGGAGGTTATTTCTATAACCCAAATGAGAATAAAGTCGTGGTTTCAACTAATGCAACTTTCCTTAAGTAGAGTTACATGAATGACTTTAAGCCTTGAAGCAAAATGGTACTTAAGGAGTTGACGAGTGATTTGATAACTCTGGGGGTCCAGAAAAAACCACTCCAATTAGTGTAGAAAAACCAAATAAACCCAAACAACAACCTAAAGGGCTTCGGTGTAGTGGGAGGATTGGGCATCAACTCGAGAGGTATATGTTCAATGGTGAGGCCTTCTTGGCTTAATCGGATGAACATGAAAGGGATCCTTACACTTATGCAGAGGCTATAGAGGATGTTGATTCAAAGCTCTGGACAGAGGTGATGAACACAGAGATGAAGTCTATGGAGACTAATCAGGCCTTGGAGCTAGTGGATCTTCCCAAAGGGGTAAAACCCATAGGATGTAAATGGATCTACAAGAGGAAAAGAAGAGTGGATGAAAAGGTCGAAACCTTCAAGGCTAGATTGATAGCTAAGGTATACACACAAAAGGACAAAATCAATTATGAGGAAACTTTTTCGTTTGTAGCCATGCTTAAATCCATCCACATTCTCTTGTCCATAGGTGTTGCACTCGACTATGAGATTTGGTAGATGGATGTCAAGATGGCTATCTTGATGAGTCCATCTATATGGAACAACTAGACGGGTTCAAGGTTAAGGGTTAGGAGAGTAAGGTTTGTAAGTTGCTAAAGTTAATATATGGACTTAAGCAGGCTTCCCATTCTTGAAACATAAGATTTGATCAAGTGATCAAGATTTATGAGTTTGCACAAAATGTGGACAAACCATGTGTGTACAAACACATTAAGGATGGGAAGGTGGTTTTTCTACTACTATATAGATGACATTCTGTTAATTGGCAATGGCATTGGGGCATTGTCATTAGTCAAATTATGGTTGACCATGCAGTTTGACATGAAGGACTTAGGTGAGGCTAATTTTGTTCTTGGTATCCAGATCTTTTGGGATAAGCAGAACAAAATGATAGCTTTATCTCAGGCTAACTACATAGATGAGATTCTTAGGAGGTTTGCAATGTAGGATTCCAAGAAAGGTGGACAAACATCTAGGTCTAGAATTACTCTTTCTAAGAAAGACTTTCCAAAGTCTGATGAAGAAAGAGAATACATAAAGTAGGTGCCTTATGCTTCGGTAGTAAGTAGTCTCATGTATGCCATGCTTTGCACGCGACCGAATATTTATTATGCGGTTGGGATTATAAGTTGATTTTAGGCGGCTCTGGGACCAGACCATTGGGTTGAGGTCAAGCATATTTTCAAATACCTGAGAAGGACTCAAGGGTATATGATTGTGTATTCGGGTGAGGACTTAACTTCTTTATGATACACTGATTCGGATTTTGAATCCTTTTTGGATTGGAGGAGTTTGACTTCTAGTTTTGTGTTTACTGTGGGCAGCGATGCCATTAGTTGAAGGACTATAAGGCAAGATTGCACTTCAGATTCAACAATGGAGGTCAAGTTTGTGGCAGCTAGTGATGCTTCGAAAGAAACAGTATGGCTTCATAAGTTTCTTGGGGATCTTGAGGTAATTCTTAGCATGCATAAGGCGGTATCACTGTACTGTTATAACAGTGCAGTAGTAGCCAATGCTAAGGAACCAAGATTCACAAGAATAGTAAGTATATTGATCAGAAGCATCATGTGATAAACGACTTCGTAGAAGGCGGGCATGTCACTGTGTACAAAATCACGACAGAGGACAATTTAGTTGATCCATTCATAAAGACACTTACTTGGAGAGTCTTCAAGAGGCATACAGAAGCTATGGGGATGCGAGATTTGTCATATTTACTCACTTACTGTAAGTGGAAGATTGTTAGACGTGTATGTCCTAAGGAGTAAATATGTAACATGTTTTTGGAGACATTTTTACCAATAAAGAATTTATTTATTATTCATATATCAAATCTTGTCCTCTTTATATTCATATTTATTGATTGTATGTTAAGCAAACAAAAGTCTGAGACTGTCGGACTAAACCTTTAAGAATTGGGCAAATGATGGACAGATTATGCAGAAGACATGATTCTTAAGATGACGGTCAAAATCATAAAATCTGCAATTAAGAGAATAAAGTTGGGTGCTTTATTCATGCAAAGATTGTTATGTCGTCTATATCCCTAAATGGAGATGGGTTGTCTTGACCATCGGAGGTGGACTTCGTGAATAGAAACATTGGCACATTGTCATAGGTGACGATGTGTTAGATTGAGACATAAAGTGAATTGATTTAGATTAATAATTTTGTCTTAGCAAATTGATTCACTTTAGACAATCACATATATTGTATCTTGATCCTGAGATGAATAATGGGCCCGTTGTCTTGACTTATGTCTTTTGATGTACCAAAGGATGACATCCACATTTTAATAGGGGATGCATGTTGATACGTTGGAGGCATGACTCTTGATAGCGTAGACCTATTATTTATATATATGGAATCCATAGCTCCTCTTTAGGAGTCATTGATATCCTCTTATATACGTTATCCTATAATTGGAAAACCGGAATGCTCAACCATTTAGATACATAGGTGTAACCGAATGGTATACTGTCTTTGGATGGTCAATTTTTCAATGGTGAGATAATGGAACGTAAGATAAAAACAATCGGGAAGGTAAGACAAAATTTATTCTTAACCCGATTATGGATATCCTATGGGGATAGATACATTATGATATGTCATGGAGACTTAGTTACACGGGCTTCGTAATTCTACAAGGTACGAGAGTGTAGCTTTAAGCTTTTAGTGGAGTAGCATTAGAGTTGATAATTATGAAATGTATATTTGAGACATTGGGTTTCATAATTGTTGGGAGCTTGAAATATATAGGTCCATCAGGTCCCCTTTGCTAGCTCATAAAAATCCTATAACGATACAACGTGCTTTTCAAATAATTGGTAACTTGTGTCAAATTATCAGATTGACTGAAAGTTTGAGAGGATCAGATAATTCATGTATATTTATCAGTTGAATTAGCTTTGCAAAAATTGATTCAAGATAAACTTATGTATCATTGGGATCAAATAATTCATGTCTGTTTATCGGTTGGATTAATTTTGAATAAATTAATTCAAGATAAACTTGTTGAATTATCAGGAATATATATTTTGTTAGAGATTATCCAAATATGGCTATTTTTATTAGATAACTTCTCTATTGGTTTATTTGAATTAAAACTGAGGCTCTATCCCAAGAATCTCATGTGGGAAATAAAAGATTTACAAGGATTATTTATCGTAAGTTCAGTAGGCTGATCTTTAAGTTCAGCCTGCTGATGGAGTAAGTTTGCAGGTCGATCTGTCAATTCGGCCTGCCAACTAAGTGATAAATAAATCACGTGTTTTCACGCTGATTTTATCTGATATTGATTCTTATTTGAGTTTTTGAGGTCTTATCTAATAAGGTCTAACCCCTAGGCCCAACCTCTATAAAAAGGGGAGTGAGACTCATTGTTGTTTAGATCAATTGAGAAATCTAGAGTGAGACTCTACTAGTGAGACTCTAAAACTCCCCAGAACGTTGTTGTTTCCAAATCACAAACTATAGCTTTAGGTATTACTCAACTGGTTAAAAGGAGAGTTGCCTAGTGGAAGAGTTGTATGAGTATGCCCACACACACACTGGTCGTGGATCGATAATAACAAAGAACGCCAGTTGGTTGAGGCGCTTCTACAATGTCCTTTCTCTTCATTGATTGCGGGGCTTTTTCGCAACTAAGGTTAGTAAGATTTGGTTCATTTATGCATATAGTTTGTCAAACTTGTGTTTTAAAAAATACTCTAGTATAAAAAATTTTAAAATTCTACTACGTACTGTTTTTCTAACACCTGCATAATCTCATTATGTACAATGCCTTTTTTTAATGATTCACCACATTAATGATTTGGATAAGACCGTTCAATTCTCAATAAAAATGACATGTATTAATAATGCTCAATTGAAGATTTCATACTTTAATTTAATAATTAATTAAATAATTTTTTAATGATATAGTACTAACCATTTTAATTATTATCCTTAAACTTAATCATCTTGTATATAACACTTATATACAATATTTGCAGTCACATAGATAATTATAGAATTTTGATGATATTAATAAAGTATTCAAAATTTATCCACACAAATATAGTGAAAACATTCACTTTTATTATTTGTGAATATGCCCATTACAAAAACATCACAGGCTTTAAGAGCTTTTATCCTAACATTTGTTTCTTGCATTTTACTCAATTTGAGTTGTTAATTCTGTTAGGTTTGGTGCCCTAAAAGTAGTGACATTTAAATATTGTTTATAAATAAATAAAGTGACATTTATAATTATTTTGGTTGCTTATATGTATTATGAATACATTTATAAACATCAAGAAAATTTCATGATTATTTGTATGACTATAAATTTAGCATATAAGTGTTATATGCTTAGGGATAAAATTTATAGATAATAATCTAAATAGTTCGTAATAATTAATTAAAGTTTGGGATCTTTAATTAAATATTATAAGTACGGTCCAATCTCATTTAAAATGAAATAGTCATTATCTGGGCTATTAATGCAAAGACATTAGATTAGAGGTATTTTATATAATGAGATTATATAGGACTAGACCAGCTAAATTATGAATCTCTAATAATCATCCGTCACAAATAGAGTATTCAAATTTATCACTATGATGATCATATATTTGATAGTCTTAATCCTGAGTATTTATTAGACTCCTATTTATAACATTATATTTTTTGACTTGCATGGTAAGATTTGTCTAAGCATAGATCATAACTTAGCATCGTGGAAACATAATGTAATAAATGGCTGGGAATAATATTATATAGATATGGAATCCATTCCTTCCTAATGGAGGTTAGAAAAATAGTTTTCTTGAGTGATAATTCGAGGTTTGAACAGTAGAGTGCTCGTTCATAATAAAATTATGAATTAACTATTCATTAGAGAATTATTAGAACTCAAGAATAAAGATTTAATATGAGAGGCAAACGGATATTGAACCTAGCTCTTATTATGAACTATTTATAGAGGACTGACTTATATATAATGATTATATCAATGGACTACTCGCTTATTTTCTTTGAGTAATTTCATTACAATTTCAAGAGTTCAGTTTCAGGTTTTTAGTAGAATAACACTAAAACTAATAAATTTGGCACGTTAATCAAAGAGTTTAATTAGTTGTCAAATTTATTGGAGCTTGGGTTATAGGTCCATAGGTCCCCAATACCACCTTTGTAATAGTATATTGGATTTATGCATACAATGAATTATACATATTTAGTTTAGAATTATTGAATTCTGAATTAATTATTTCACACTTGAATTGTTAATGTGATATAGAAAAATGTTTTATGTGACACATAATATATTGTGATATATGCTGTTACATTTAACTAAGCATAAGTCAATTAATTAATTGATTATTTTTTAAAATCTATTCTTTAATAAGTAAGATTTAATTTTGAACATTAATATATATATATTAGATTTTATTCTTTATTAATATATATATATAGTGCATAAAGAAAACATTTACCTTTTACCTTTTATATATATATAGGTATATATGTGTGTGTTAAACGAATCACAACATGATTCAATAAAAAAAATAAAAAAAGTCAGCTATCTTATATGTTGAGTACATAGTAGATTTAGAAAACTGTGAGGAAAATTCATTCTTGCAGTTTGACGCCCACTCGTCTTTCTATTAGTGTGGAGGCCTGGATTGGAAGATCGTGGTGTCAAAGAAGAAAGCTAGGATACCCTGATAGTCTTCAAAAGGTTGATAAAAATTCTCAAAGCTTTCTATTATTAATTAAAATTATATAGCTGTTACCAATGAACAAAGTTTTCAAGAAATTTTTGTTTGTCAACGATCCGTTCCTTCTGCTACATTTCGTATTTTAATTCGAACAAATGGAGTCAGAGAAAAAAAAAAAAAGGGCGACTACATTTATGCAGTACACGTGAAGTACATAATTTTATTAGAAGAAGACGGCGGCTATATATTTTTTTTTACCGCACATCTATAGAGGGGAATAAAAGATACTGCATGTGAAGAAGATGAAATTCTTGGGTGGCCCAGTTGAGAACTTGGGCCTTTTCAAATTACAAAGCTAACCCAGCAGATTGTTGCATAGTAAACCATTCGATGAAGACTGCAAAATTGGAGCAGGGAATTATGTATAACTTACAAGAAGACCTTTGTAATTTTTCTCTTATTTTTTTTATGGGTTGTAATTTTAATTATCCAAAAGGACCCGGTCAAAATCCATTGTTTATTTTTATGCTTTATTTTCATGTGATGATTATGATAACATGTTCATGCATTATAACATGTCATCTAAGAAAGTGCCCACTTATAGTTATTGTAACATGACATGCATACACTTGCATATTATATTCTTTTAAAGGTGTTTACAAAATGATTTAATATGTGTTAGAATTAATTTAATGAGATTAAATTAATTAGGTTGGTTTTATCGAATCTTAATTTATTAATCAACCGAATAATGTGAATTTAGTTTTAATAGTTAAAACTTGGTAAAATTCACATTAATTCTAAGTTATCTAATTTTAAATTATTTAATGTTGGGTAGCTTGGATAATTCATAATAAATTTAGATTTTTAGAAAATCTGGTAATTTATTTAAGTGTAAGTAGAATGAGATTCTATTAACACACTATTTAACCTAGTAATTAAAAATTGTTTTTACTAGAATTATGAACATATGATGTTTTATAAGATAAAACACATTTTTTAAAATAATGAGTGGGAGAAGGTAATATGACAATATAACCTGCAGTATCCCCTATTAGCACAACACTGTGAAATTTAAGCGGCACCTTGGGATGCATTGATTTCGTCCTCCCTACGGAGGGTGTCCATTTAAATCAATGTCAAGGTTGGCTTCCTAGAGATAGGATTTTCTAATGTATTTCAAAATTGACATACCGTACGGCGACAATATTGAGTTAAGTTGTTAAAATCCTAAATAGTAGGTTACACTCGTAAAGACATAATTAAATTGTTAATTATATCTTGATCAAAATAAACGGTTATTAATAAATATAGAAAATATGAGATATTTTGAATATATTTATTAAATGAGAATATCTCAATTCAATTCATAAATAATTTGACTTATCCTACGGCGGTACTTTATTTATTAAAATTAAATAATCATGGAGTTAGTAAAATATTTTTTTTGTATGTTTTTCATATGCATCATGCATCACGTTTACCATTCCAAAACATATATTTATGATGTTTATGCAACCATTTAATTTGTGTTATTTTATTTATTTATTACAGCAACAATGTCTAATCCAATCATCGCTATACTCTCAAATGAAATATTAACCGAAGATAATTTTGCCAAGTGGAAGAGTAACATGAACATTGTTCTAATTTGCAAAAATTATAAGTTTGTCCTAACGGAGGAATATCCTCCATCGCCTGCTGCCAATGCTCCCTGTAATGTATGAAAAGCATATGATTGTTGGATCCAGGAAAACAACAAGGCCCGCTATTTTCTTTTGGCTGGCATGTCTGATGTGCTTAGGATGAAGCACGAAAACATGGAGACCGCTTATGAGATAATGTAGTCTTTACAAGACATGTTGGCAAACCTTCTGAAAAGGCATGCCATGAAGCTGTTAAGGCAGTAATGAATGCCAAAATGAAGGCTAAGATTTTGGTCAGACAACATGTTATCAACATGGTTAACTATCTCCATAAGGCCGAGGTGAACGGGGCTGTGATAGATGAAGCCACATAGGTGGGGATGATTTTGGAAAACCTCTCCCCTGCGTTCATTCAGTTCAAAAGCAACTATTTCATGAACAAGCTAAAATATAATATGACTGAGTTGCTTAATGAGTTGCAAACCTTTGAGTCTATTTTGAAAGAAAAGACTAAAGAAGGTGAGGCAAATGTTTAAAAACTCAACCCTCCTCTTCTACTCGAAAGAATAAGAAGAGGAAGAGGACTGAAGGAAGTGGTAAGTCTAAAAATGGAGGGCAACCTAAGAAGAACAAAAGCAACAACAACAAAAAGATCTCAAAGCAAAAGAAGCCCAAAGGAAAATGTTTCCACTGCGGCGTAGTTGGGCACTTGAAGAGAAACTACCAGAAGTATCTTCAGGAGCTCAAAGAAAAGAAGAACAACGGTAAATCAAATTTACTCGTTTTAGAAGCTTGTTTAGTTGAAGATGATACTTTACCTTGGATAATTGATTCAGGGGCAACTGATCATGTTTGTTCTTCTTCACAAATGCTTAGTTCTTCAAAGGAGCTTGCCGACGAGGAACAAACGATGAGAGTGGGAATAGGAGAGGTTGTTTCGACAAAAGCAACGGGAGTTGTTAAAGTTTATTTTAGAAATAATTTTTTAATTTTGGACAATGTTTATTAAATTCTTTGTTTTTGTAGAAATTTGATTTTTGTTTCTAGGTTATTTGAACAAATGTTTAATATTTCTTTTAATAATAATTATGTTAATATTTCTAGAAATGGTTTGAACATTTGTTCTGCACATCTGGAAAATGGGCTTTACACTTTAAGGCCCAACAAAAAATCACTGATCAATACCAAAATGTTCAACGTTGAATGACCAAAACCCAAGAAGCAACAGATTTCTTCTAATAATGAAACATATCTATGGCACCTTAGATTAGGTCATGTTAACCTTGACAGAATTAACAAACTAGTAAAGGATGGTCCTTTAAAAGAACTAAAAGTTAGTTCTCTACTAGTTTGTGAATCTTGTCTCGAAGGTAAAATGACTAAAAGGCCTTTCTCTGCAAAAGGCGAAAAGACCAAGGAACCACTTAAGCTAATACATTCGGACGTTTGCGGTCCATTGAATGTACAAACACGTGGTGGTTACGAATATTTTATCACATTTATTGACGATTATTCAAGATATGGATGCATATACCGAATGCAAAGGAAATCTGACACTTTTGAAAAGTTCAAAGAATTCCAAGCGAAAGCTGAAAAGTAATTAGGAAAAACGGTTAAGACTCTTCGATCTGATCGAGGAGGGGAATACCTTGATACTGAATTCAAGGACTATATGATAGAACATGGTATTCTATCACAACTCACTGCACCTGGAACACCATAACAAAATGGTGTTGCAGAGAGAAGAAATCGAATGTTGCTAGATATGGTGAGATCTATGCTCAGCTACTCATCATTACCCACTTCGTTTTGGAGATATGCACTACATACTGTAGTATATCTTCTAAACATAGTTTCATCTAAGTCTATTCCAAAAACACCTTTAGAGTTATGGAATGGTTGCAAACCTAGTATGCGACATATCCGTATATGGGGGTGTTCATCACATATGCTAAAAGGAAAGACCGGGAAGTTGGAACCACGTTCTAAAGTATGCTTGTTTGTGGGATACCCAAAGGGAATGAGTCCACAAGAAAAGAAGGTATTTGTATTGACAAATGCCACTTTTCTCGAGAATGATTATATGACAAACTACAAATCTCATAGCAAAGTTTTACTTGAAGAGTTACTTTCTGATCAGATCAGACCGCAACCGACAATTGTTGTCGAAGGACAAAATGAGAAGACCACATCTCCATATTAGAATGTCATACCACCTCGACGTAGTGGAAGGGTTGTGAGACCACCTGCTTGCTACAGAGAAATTGGAGAAGCACATGTTGCTATCTCAGATAATGGTGAGGATGATCCATTTACATATCGTGATGCAATGGAAGATTCTGAGAAGGAGAAATGGCTGGAGGCTATGAACCTTGAAATGGAGTCCATGTACTCCAATTCAGTTTGGGAACTTGTAGATCTACCTAAAGGGATAAAACCCATAAGGTGCAAATGGATTTACAAGAAGAAAAGAGGAGTGGATGGAAAAGTTGAGACTTTCAAAGCTTGACTTGTGGCAAAGGGTTATACCCAAAAGGAGGGAGTTGACTATGAAGAAACTTTCTCGCCTGTAGCTATGCTTAAATCCATTTGGATTCTTAAATCCATTTGGATTCTTTTATCCATTGCTGCTTGTCTTGATTATGAGATATGGCAAATGGATGTCAAGACTGCCTTTTTGAATGGCTATCTTGAGGAAAACATCCATATGATGCAACCAGAAGGGTTTGTAGTTAAAGGTCAAGAGCAAAAAGTTTGCAAGTTGCAGAGCTCCATCTATGGACTCAAACAAGCTTCAAGGTCTTGGAACTTGAGATTTGATGAAGCGATCAAATCTTATGGTTTTAATCAAAATATAGATGAACCTTGTGTATACAAGTACATCAAAGATAAGAAGGTAGTCTTCTTAGTTCTTTATGTAGATGATATCCTACTCATTGGGAATGATGTAGGTGTATTATCTAATGTAAAGAAATGGCTTGCCAACCAATTCCAAATGAAAGATTTTGGAGAGGCAAGTTATGTTCTGAGAATCCAACTCATAAGAGATCGTAAGAACAAACTATTGGCGTTGTCTTAGGCACCGTATATTGATAAAATGCTTAGCAGATTTTCGATGCAAAACTCCAAGAAAGGTAATTTACCTACACGTCATGGAGTTTATCTTTTAAAAGAGCAGTGTCCTAAGACACCTCAAGAGGAAGAATACATGAGACGGGTACCCTATGCATCTGTAGTAGGAAGTCTAATGTATGCCATGTTGTGTACAAGACCTGACATTTGCTATGCAGTGGGAATAGTCAGTCGGTATCAATCCAACCCAGGATTAGATCATTGGGTAGCGGTTAAACATACTCTTAAGTATCTCAAGAGAACGAGAAACTATATGCTATTATATTTTGATGAGAATTTGATTCCCATTGGATACACTGATTTTAATTTTCAATCAGACAAAGACGCACATAAATCTATGACTGGATTTACTTTTGGTGGTGGAGCCATAGTTCGGAGAAGCATCAAACAATCACGTATTGCTGATTCAACTACGGAAGCTGAATATGGGGCTGCTTGTGAAGAGCTAAAGAAGCTGTTTGACTCCGTAAGTTCTTCAATGATCTGGAAGTAGATCCAGGCATGGATAAACCAGTCACACCGTGTTGTGATAACAGTGGTACAGTGGCAAATTCAAGAGAACCTATAAGCCACAAAAGAGGAAAGCATATAGAGAGAAAATATCATTTGATTAGAGAAATAGTACATCGAGGCAATGTGGAAGTTGTGAAGATAGTGTCGAAAAACAACCTTGCTGACCCTTTCATCCAAACATTACCTGCAAAGAGCTTTGAGGGACATTTGGAAGGCTTAGGTCTTAGAGACATGTCTCACCTGCTTTAGGGCAAGTGGGAGATTATTGGGTTTGGTGCCCTAAAAGCTGTGACATTGTACATATTACTAATAAATAAATAAAGTGACATTTATAATTATTTTTGTTGCTTATATGTATTATGAATACATTTATAAACATCAAGAAAATTTCATGATTATTTGTGTGACTATAAATTTAGCATATAAGTGTTATATGCTTAGGGATAAAATTTATAGATATAATAATCTAAACAGTCCGTAATAATTAATTAAAGTTTGAGATCTTTAATTAAATATTACAAGTACGGTCCAATCTCATTTAGAATGAAATAGTCATTATCTGGGCTATTAATGTAGAGACATTGGATTGGAGGTACTTTATATAATGAGATTATATAGGACTGGACTAGATAAATTATGAATATCTAATAATCATCCGTTACAAACAGAGCATTCAAATTTACCACTATAATGATCTTATATTTGATAGTCTTAATCCCGAGTATTTATTAGACTCCAATTTATGACATTATATTTTTTGACTTGCATGGTAAGATTTGTGTAAGCATAGATCATAACTTAGCATCTTGGAAACATAATATAATAAATGGCTGGGAATAATATTATATAGATATGGAATCCATTCCTTCCCTATGGAAGTTAGAAAAATAGTTCTCTTGAGTGATAATTCGAGGTTTGAACAATAGATCACTTGTTCATAATAAGATTATGTACTAACTATTCATTAGAGAATTATTGGAACTTAAGAATAAATATGTAATAAGAGAGGTGAATAGTTATTGAACCTAACTCTTATTATGAACTATTTATAGAGGACTGACTTATATGTAATGATTATATCAATGGACTACTCGCTTATTTTCTTTTGAGTAATTTCACTAGAATTTCAAGAGTTCAGTTTCAGGTTTTTAGTAGAATAACACTGAAACTAATAAATTTGGCACGTTAATCAAAGAGTTTAATTAATTGTCAAATTTATTAGAGCTTGGGTTATAGGTCCATAGGTCCCCAATACCACCTCTATAACAGTATATTAGATTTATGCATACAATGAATTATACATATTTAGTTTAGAATTATTGAATTCTGAATTAATTATTTCACACTTGAATTGTTAATGTGATATAGAAAAATGTTTTCTGTGACACATAATATAATATGATATATGTTGTCACATTTAACTGAGCATAAGTCAAATAATTAATTAATTATTTTTGAAAATCTATTCTTTAATAAATGAGATTTAATTTTGAATGTTAACAGATATATATATATATTAGATTTTATTATTTATTAATATATTTATACATATTGCATAAAGAAAACGTTTACCTTTTACCTTTTTTATATATATATGTATGTGTGTTAAACGAATCACAACGTGATTTGGTAAAAAAAAAAAAAAAAAGGTAAGTAAAGTAAACGTTTACCTTTATGTAAATGTGTGCGTGTTTATATATATATATATATATATATATATTAATAAGATTCATATCGTAATTCAGTTTAGTAAAAAAAAAAAGGAAAAGGAAAGAGATAGGATCATGTAGAATATATTTTTTCCCCATATATCTGATATGGTGGTTATTTCAAATTTGAAATTAATTGAAAAATTACTAATGGCTCAGATATAAAAGAGAAAGAGATAACAGTTATCTCAAGATTTTTTCATTCATGTAATTTTTGCAGAATACTCGGAGAGAAAAACTGAGAGTTCTTCTTTGAAAGAAAATGTCTACTATCTCATGTGTTGAGTACATAGCAGATTTAGAAAAGTGTGAGGAAAATTCATTCTTGCAGTTTGACGCCCACTCGTCTTTCCATTGGTGTGGAGGCTTGGATTGGAAGGTCGTGGTGTCAAAGAGGAAAGCTAGGATATCCTGATAGTCATCGAAAGGTTGGTAAAAATTCTCAAAGCTTTCTATTATTAATTAAAATTATATGGCTATTACCGATGAATAAAGTTTTTAGAAAATTTTTGTTTGTCGGCGCTCCGTTCCTTCCGCTACGTTTCGTATTTTAATTCCAACAAATTGTGCTTCAAATAGAGTCCGTGACTAAAAATGGTGAGCAATATTTCAAATGTGAAACACATTTTAAATGGCTATTGAATTATGACTTTTGAATTTTACCCCTTCCGATGTTTTCATGCTATTAAGATTCTCTACATGATTCTCTCCTTTTCTCTTTCCTCTCATGCTTTCCCAAGTCTCGAGAATTTACCATTGGCTCTTTGGCTTCTTCCTCCATTAATAACCACTTTCTCTAACTTCTCCAATCATCTATGCATTTACATCTATTTTATCTGCGCATTTACCTTTGATTTGGAAAACCTATGGCCCCTTCTTCTCGACAGAGTTCTCCTATTTCAATATGATAACTATCGGCACAAATATTGTAGATCATTGTCCTCCCCCTTTGATTTTGATTATGTAATATGAAATTTACTTGTATTATTTTGGGGGAATTAGGTTTGATTTAAAATTGCGGCTAAGCTTGGTGAGTTTGGCAAAATTGCCTACATATCTTATTGAGGGATCAAGCCACTTGTTGAAGGAATTTGATGATTTGATAAATTTGGGGTTTAATTTGCATTTAGGAAATTCCTCTGTGTATAGAAATTGAAAGGATTTTTAGAATTGATTTTTTTTTTACATATATTTCTTGAGAATTTGGAGATTTGATTTGGATTTACACTTACAACTAATTTTCTATTGGACTACCAACGTATTTGTTTATGTAATCAAGTCTAACATAGTTGAAGAATTTGAATTTGGATTTGAATAACTCCTCGGTGTATAACCCTATAAGGAACTGAAAGGGAATTTTTGAAATTTGATTTAAGGTTTGTGATTTAGATTTGAGATTGCGATTGCACTTAGTCTTTTGCGACGAGGTTACCTGCATATTCAAATGGATCGTTGTAGTTCTTTTCTTTGAAGTATTTGATTAGATTCTTTGGTTACTCCTGTAAAGAGAGTCAAGGCTTGTTGCCTTATATAGCTCTTAATGTTTAAAAGACCTTAAAATCTTCCTTTTCTTTTACCACTAGTAAACTTTGGTGAGGAGCCTTTTTTATGAATGTTTGTCGTAACCCAGCAATTTCCTATTGTCGTTCATTACTTGAAATGGGCCTTTTCCAGTGGTATAGGACTTCTTGGAGCTTAAGCGCTCCTTGGACACTTCTATTCCTTGATAACCCGTTAACTGACTCTCTTTAGTTTGGTAACTTGACAGATGACCTGATTAAAGTAACACAGCCTTTGTTTAGTCTGGTAGCCTGTGTCTTATTTCGTAGGCCCATGGGAATTGCTAGCCTATTGGTGTCCGTAGGGCACTGATGGGTTTCTGACATGTATTTTCGCACGGGGACGAATTAGATAAAACAATATAGTTAAAGTAAAGTATCGTTTTCATGAAAATTAATTTAATAATTACTTAAATTATAATATTCTTAATTTTATTTAGACAAACTATATTAAGAGTGAATAATAAAAAAATAACCAAAACTAATAAAAACAAAAACAAATAAAATGAATACCAAATTAAAAGAAAATTCATTAAAATATGAACACTTAAACAGACTAGTTCATTAAGACAAATCTAATTTGAATCTAATTATTAACTAACATTTCTAATTATTTATGAGCTAGAATGAAAAACCCTACATTATTTAATATTTTTAATGAAGTGATATTAAAAATATCTCTAACATGTAAGCCCACTATCGCTCGATATGAATTTTGCCGCCCTAAAGACTCATTATGATCTATGGTTTTTTCAATTATTCTTGCAAGTCATACTACTAATCACTGCATGTCGCATGCACCTTACAGTTAATTTTACTAAAAGCTATTCCTAAATTTCTACTTCTTGGATTTCAATATAGGTTTTCAAAACAATTCAAATATTGATCAAATATTCAAATGCATTAAAAACAATAAAATTAACAACAATCATGAATAAAAAGCTCTTAGAAAAAAAATAGTTCTTTGAAGGAGAATAAGTTGGATATCAAATATTCATTGTGCTTGCTACACTTGTTGCCCTAGCTAGAAAAAATTGGTTCATAATTCAAAATATAATCATCATAAATATAACATCCATATTGAATTACGAAAATAATGTTAAAGAGAATAAGAGAAGAAGAAGAATGAATAAATATTAAACATCATTGTTCTTGAGTCACCTTCAATCTCTCCTTCCAAAGTGTACCAAAAGTTCCCTTAAAAAGTTCTCCAAAATTCTTCTAATTAAGTCCTAAAGGGTCCTATTTATAGGCTTTGAGCAAAGTGAGTAATTTATTGAAAGAGTTCCCCAAAAGTTGCATTTGGGTGCCACGGTGCTAAATTCTCTAATAAAACGTGTATTAGAATTGCACTTTGATAATCTCTTTTTATTCAAGGCTCTTCATACATATAAAAGGCAACTGCTTTTATTTACTAATGAAGAAAAAACCACGCCAACAAAAGAAGTTATCTAAAGCTCTTGATGACACTGACAAAACGAACAGGTAGCCAAACAACATTCATTGTTGAGCATGGGCTACGTGGCATTGCGGGACTGGACAAAGAAGAGGGTCACATGAAAGCTCCATGGAATGCGCCTCACTAGAACCAAGGCTGGCTAAGTGCGCCTGCACGTTGAGGCCCACGGCATGAACACACCTTTTGTTGTGTGTGAGAAACACTTGTACGATGATGAAAATCTTGAACCAATTGGATGGCCAGAAACATGAATGAGATGAGTTGCAGGTAATTCTGTGTTAGTTGTTTCAAATTCAAATTTGTATACCTAATTGAAATTTTTTTACCAAAATAGGGTGTATTGAGTTTTAAAAACTTGTTTACAGTTATTAGAAATTTCTAGATAAATTGCATAAATAAATAAATTCACGCAAATGAAAATTGCAATAAACTAAAAAGGAAATAAATGCGTTAAAGTGAAGAGTTAAGGATAGAGAAGTGCAAACGGTATTTATCTTGATTTGGCAATATGTTTACATCTAATATCGGCGAGCAAAGCTTGAAGTGACCTCTTCTACTATAACGACCGTCTTTTTAGCATAATTACTCCTTGTACAACACTAATGACTTGTTCTACTTCAGGCTCACCACCACCTCTTACAACGTTAATTTTCTACGTAGATTGAACAACCAAAAATCCTCTAATTTCTAAGGCTTGAAACTCTATCACTCAAAGGGTGTTTATAACAGTTTAGCTCATTCACAAGATAAAATTTCTAAATAAAAGATGAATACAATGAAGGACTTATTTTTGGAGGGTGTGAGCAACTCTCAAGAAAAATATAGATTTTGCAAGCTCAGAAGTGTGTGAAGAAATGATTACTTATGATCAAAATAATGTAAGAAAGCTTACAATTAATCCTTGGTATTAAACACAATGAAGGAGGGGTATTTATAGCCTTAAAGTACTCAGTTAAGACTTAAAATATCAATTTTGGATTAAAGTGGCCATTGCAAATGGAGCTCTAATAATAAAAAAACTAGCCATTACAGACTGGCCGATAGGCCAGAAATTAAAAAATTTCCTAAAAAGGTTGCAATAGTCATCTAACCAATAGGCTGTCACAGGCGTCCGGCAAGCCGATCATGGCCATTGGCAAGTCGATCTATAAGACCGACAGGCCACTCGAAGCATGACAAAATTTATGCTTTTATGATGTCCAACTGGTAGGTCGAAGCAGGGCTTTTGGCAAGCCGATTGGGATAGCCGGCAAGCCATCAGAAAGCTAGATTCCCAACATTCTATCCCTTTAACTAGTAGGCTGACTTATAATGGCCTACAAGTCGGTCCTGCTTGACAAGACCTCCCAAGACTTGTTTCTAAAATATTGTTTTTAAGAAAATGTGTTAGAGTGAATTGTGTACATTTTAAGTGTGATTTTAAGTCTGCATTTTAGATACAAGTATTTTAAAAAGCAGATATTTAAGCCACATAATTTATGTTTGAAAATACTTATGTTTGAAATATTATGAATGCATGTGTGCATGTGATTTAAGCTTAAATAAACCAATTTGTTTAGAGAGAATTGGTCACTTACATGAAGAATTTAGAAATAAAATTCAAAACTTCACTCTTGAAGGCTTGTTCTTCATTCTTCAAAGTGTGTCATATCTTGATCGTACTTTATTTTGCTCCAAGTAGTTTGCTATTGTTGGAAACGCGGTGCGCTGCGGAATTTAAAAAAATTTTCCATCAGAGTATTTTCCAAAACACAAGTTTGACATGTTATATGTATAAATTAGACAGATCTTACTAACCTCTGTGTGCCGAAGAACCTCCGCAACCTGTGTAGAGAAGTAACGTTCTTTTTTACTATTCTCTATCCACAACCGGAGTAAGTGTGGGCTCACACGTACAGCTCTTCCACTGGTGACTCTCATTCCAACCAATAGAGAGAACCCAAAGCTAGTGTCCGTGATTTGTGAACAAAAGCTGTCAGGGAGTTTTCAGATACTCACTAGAAGACTATCACTCTTAATCTCTCAATTGATCTAAGTAAATCATGAGACACACTCCCTTTATATAGCTATTGGTCCTGGGGTCAGTCCTTATTAGATTAGGTCTAAAAAACTCGAAACAGAATCAAGTTCGGATCAATATCTAATAAGATCCACATGAAAAAGTGAAATCTTATCACTCACAAATCGGCAGGCCGAACAGGCCCCATCGACAGGCCGAACACGTCATCCGGCAGGTCAAACTCCCGAGAAAAAATCTCCGCAAATCTTTTATTTTCCACCCGAGATTCTAAAGGATAAAGTCTTAGTTTTGATTCAAATAACCCAATAGAGAAGTTATCTGATCAAAACAAACTCTATCAAGATAATCTTTGAGAAAAAAAATTAATTCACAATAATTCTACAAGTTTATCTTGATCTAATTTGTCCAAAATTAAAACAACCGATAAACAGACAAGAATTATCTGATCGCAATAATTCAACAAGTTTATCTTGAACTAATTTCTTACAAAATTAATTCAACCGATAAACAGAGATGAATTATCTAATTCTTCCAAATTTTAAACCAATCTGATAAATCTAACATAAGTCACCAATTATTGGAAAAAGCATGCCGTGTCATTACAGGATTTTGTGAGCTAGCAAAGGGGACCAAAATGGGCCTATAAAGTTCAAGCTCATGATAATTATGAAGCCTAATATCCCAGATATACATTTCACAATTATCAACTCCAACGCTACTCCACTAAAAGCTTGGAGCTGCACTCTCAAACTTTATAGAATTACGAAGCTCGTATAGCTAAGTCTCCATGACATATCATAGTGTATTGTATCCCTATATGAAAATCCATAATCGGCTTAAGGACAAGTTCTGTCTTACCTTCCCGATTATTTTTATCTTACGTTCCATTGTCTCACCATTAGAAAACTTACCATCCAAAGATAGTATGCCATTCGGTTACACCTATGTATCCAAATGGTTGACCGCTCTAGTTTTCCAATTACAGGACAACGCATATAAGAGGATATCATTACTCCTAAAGAGAAGCTATGGATTTCATATCTATGAATAACAAGTCTACGCTATCAAGAGTCATGCCTCCAACGTACCAGCATGCATACTACTATTGAGATGTGGGTGTCACCCTTTGGTATATCAAAAGACACAAGTCGATATAACGGGCCCACTATTCATCTCATGATTAAGATACAATACAAATGACTGTCTAAAGTGAATCAATTTTCCAAGACAGAATTATTAATCCAAATCAATTCATTTTATGTCCCGATCCAACACATCGTCACCTATGCCAACGTGCCAATGTTTCTATTCACGGAGTCCAACTCTGATGGTCAAGACAAACCATCTCCCGTAAGGGATATAGACAACATAACAATCTTTACATGAATAAAGCACCCAACTTTATTCCCTCGATTGCGGATCATATGTTTTAGACCGTCGCCTTAAGAATCGTGTCTTTCGCATAATCAGTCCATCATATGCCCAATTCTTAAGGTTTAGACTGACTATCTCAGACTACTGTTTGCTTATCATACATTCAACAAATATGAACGTAAAGAGGACAAGATTTGGTATATATAAATGAATAAATTCTTTATTGATAAAAATGTCTTCAAAAACGTATTACATTTTTACTCCTTAGGGCATACATGTCTAACAATCTCCCACTTGCACTAAGTGAGTAAATGCAACAAATTTCGCATCCCCGTAGCTTTCACATGCCTCTCAAAGACTCTCCTAGTAAGTGTCTTTGTAAATGGATCAGCTAAATTGTCTTCTGACGCGATCTTGCACACCGTGAGATGCCCGCCCTCAACGAAGTCCTTTATCACATGATACTTTCGATCAATATGCTTACTCTTCTTGTGAAATCTTGGTTCCTTAGCATTAGCTACCGCCGCACTGTTATCACAGTACAGTGATACCACTTTATCCATACCAGGAACTACCTCAAGATCCCCAAGGAACTTGCGGAGCCACACTGCTTCTTTCGAAGCATCACTAGCTGCCACATACTCGGCCTCCATTGTTGAATCTGAAGTACAATCTTGCTTCGCACTTCTCCAACTGATGGCAATGCCACACAACGTAAGCACAAACCCCGAAGTCAATTTCCTAGAATCCATACAGGATTAAAAATCTGAATCAGTGTATCATAGAGGAGTTAAATCCTCATCTGAATACACAAGCATATACCCTCGAGTCCTTCTCAGGTACTTGAAAATATGCTTTACCGCAACCCAATGGTTAGGTCCTGGATCCACCTGAAATTGACTTACAATCCTGACCGCATAGCTAATATCCGGTCGTGTGCAAAGCATGGCATACATAAGACTACCCACTGCCGAAGCATAAGGCACCTTCTTCATGTATTCTCTTTCTTCATAAGACATTGGAGAGTCCTTTTTAGAAAGAGTAATTCCAGACCTAGATGGTTGCCCACCTTTCTTGGAATCCTGCATTGCAAACCTCCTGAGAATTTTATCTATGTAGCCGGCCTATGACAAAGCTATCATTTTGTTCTTCCTATCTCGAAAAATCTGGATACCGAGAATAAAATTAGCCTCACCCAAGTCCTTCATGTCAAACTGCTTAGTCAACCATAATTTGATCGATGACAATGCCCCAACGTCATTGCCAATTAGCAGAATGTCATCTACATAGAGCAGTAGAAAAACCACCTTCCCATCCTTAATGTGTTTGTAAACACATGGTTCATCAACGTTTTGTGAGAACCCATAAGTCTTGATCACTTGATCAAATCTTATGTTCCAAGAACGAAAAGCCTGCTTAAGTCCATAAATTGACTTTAGCAGCTTACAAACCTTACCCTCTTGACCCAGGACCTTGAACCCGTCTAGTTGTTCCATATAAATGGACTTATCAAGATAGCCATTCAGAGAAGCCGTCTTGACATCCATCTACCAAATCTCATAGTCGAGAGCGGCAGCTATGGACAAAAGAATCCGGATAGACTTAAGCATGGCTACAGGCGAAAAGGTTTCCTCATGGTCGATTCCTTCCTTTTGCGTATAACCCTTAGCTACCAGTCTACCCTTAAAGGTTTCAACCTTTCCATCCACTCCTCTTTTCCTCTTGTAGATCCACTTACATCCTATGGGTTTTACCCCTTCGGGAAGATCCACAAGCTCCCATACCTGATTAGTCTCCATAGACTTCATCTCTATGTTCATGGCCTCTATCTAGAGTCTTGAATCAACATCCTCCATAGCTTCTGCGTAAGTATAAGGATCCCTATCATGTTCATCTGGTTCAGCCAAGAAGACCTCTCCATTAAACATATACCTCTCAGGTTGACACCCGATCCTCCCACTACGCCAAAGCCCCTGAGGTTGTTGTTCAGGTTTGTTTGGTTTTTCTACACCGATCGGAGTGGTTTCGTTCGGAACCTCCGGAGTGAACGAATCTCCCCTTAACTCCTCAAGCACCACTTTGCTTCGAGGTTTAAAGTTGTCCATGTAACTCTCCTCAAGGAAAGTTCCATTAGTTGAAACCACAACTTTATTTTCCTTTGGGTTATAAAAATAACCCCCTTTAGTCCCTTTTGGATATCCTACAAACACGCAAACTTCCGAACATGCTTCCAACTTATTCGGATCCTTAAACAGGACATGAGCTGGACATCCCCATTTGCGAATATGGTTTAAGGACGTCTTCTGCCTTGTCCACAACTCGTGAGGAGTTTTAGGGACCGATTTTAAAGGCATATTGTTCAAAAGATAACATGCGGTTTGTAGTGCATATCCCCAAAAGGATAAAGGCAATGATGAATAACTCATCATGGACCTAATCATGTCCAACAAAGTCCTATTCCTTCTCTCCGCTACGCCATTCTGCT
Source organism: Artocarpus heterophyllus (assembly GCA_025403435.1). NCBI lineage: Eukaryota > Viridiplantae > Streptophyta > Magnoliopsida > Rosales > Moraceae > Artocarpus > Artocarpus heterophyllus. The sequence continues at coordinate 8,747,343 of CM046339.1, forward strand.
GCGGAGTGCCCGGCGCAGTCAAATGGGATAAAATCCCATTCTCTAACAAGTGTCCCAAGAACTCATTAGAAAGGTATTCCCCACCTCGATCAAATCGAAGTGCCTTTATGGGTCTACCCAATTGCTTTTCCACTTCAGCCTGAAACACCCTAAACTTATCATAAGTTTCCCTTGTGTGGTGCATCAGGTACACATACCCATATCTTGAGTAATCGTCAATAAAAGTGACGAAGTACTCATACCCTCCTCGAGCCCAGATGTTCATCGGTCCACAAACATCACTATGCACAAGTTCTAGAACCCCTTCGGCCCTATTGCCCTTAGACCCGTATGGTCTTTTGGTAATTTTACCCTCCAAACAAGATTCACATTGAGGTATAGATTCCACCTTTAAGTGACTTAAAGGTCCATCCCTTACCAACCTTTGAATCCTATTCAGGTTAATATGGCCAAGGCGCAAATGCCAAAGATAAGTCTTATTAGAGTGAGAAGTTTTAAGTCTTTTTGAGTCATTATCATTTATCTCAGCATTAAGCAATAAGTCCATCTTAGGTTTGATAAAATATAGATTATTTTGCATCTATCCAGAACAGATAAAAGATTTGTTTTTATGAATCACCACTTTTTCATTAAAAGATACCACGTAGGAGTCTTTAAATAAAGAAGATACAGAAATTAAATTCCTTCTAAATTTAGGAACATAAAACCAATCTCGCAAAATTAAATTCCTATAATTATCAAAGTAAAGATGGACATCTCCCACTGCTTCTGCTAAGACCAAGGATCCATCGCCCATCCGAAGCGTTAAGTCTTCATGTAGTAGACTTCTCGTTTCTTTGAATCTCTATAGAGAAACACAAACATGATTAGTTGCACCAGAATCTATGATCTAGATGTCACTGGTTTCCTCAACCAAACAAGTTTCTAAATATAGAAGATCACACCTACCTCCCTTGGAAAGGAAGTCCTTGCCATGCTTCTTTATATGCCCGACCTTACCACAGGAGAAGCACTTAAGCTTCTTTAGGTTCTTCTTCTTCTTCTTCTTGCTCTTGGTAGCAGCAGGAATAGAAGACTTCCCATTCTTAGCCCGTTGCTTCTTTCCATTCCCTGAGTTAGGATTGGAATCAGAAGCAGCTACCATGTTGGGCTCACCACCAGCAGGAGACTCCCTGATCAGTAGTTCAAACTCCTATAACTGTTTCATCAGTTCTGTCAAGGCCATATTCTGTCTATTACTTAAATTAAAAGTAGCTCTAAACGGAATAAATTCCTTAGACAGAGTCTCAAAGACCATAGTCATCTGAGTTTCAGTATCAATGTCGGCTCCATTGGTTTGAGCCTTAGCGAGGTAACCCATGACCAACATCATATGCTCCTTTACAGATGTCCCCGGTCTCTGTCTACAGTTTAAGAGTTTCCAAAGCGCCCCTTGCCGCTTTGTTATGGCCTGGCCTCCAAACATGTCCTCAAGATTATCCAAGATCTGCTTCGTAGTCTCATAATCCTGATGTTGAGCCTGCAGCACGTTGTTCATGCTAGCCATAACATAGCAGCGGGCCTAATCATTAGCATCTTTCCAGCAGTCATACGCTTGGAATTGCTCATTACTTGAGTCTCCCGTAGGCTCGGGAGGACAATGGGTTGTCAGTACATATTTCAATTTCTCAAAGGATAGGACGATGTCCAGGTTCCATTTCCAATCGTTATAATTCTCACCGGTTAATTGGTTTTTGTCAAGTATCGATGATAAAGCATTTTTAGACATTTTCAATCTACAATAAAGAATCATATACCAAATATAAGCAAACATATTTAATAATTTAGTAAGATAACATAATCATGTAAAATCATACAAATGCGTTTATGTGTCAAAACCTTGAAAATATCACAACCTTACAATGATAATTCCCAACTCAGAATTCAACAAGCTCCTAGGGGAGTCATGCCAAATTCAATCAGGAACACGGATCCCATCCGGATTAATATATGCCATTCTGGACCCGTATGATCCATCATATACTAATAATTGTTTCTTTGGCCATTAATTTTATTAACAGAGCTCCTAGGGGAGGTTAATAATAAAATTAACGTGAGTGTATAACCACCGTTTCAATATTTTATCCATGATTTATAATCACCACCTAGAGGTATGCAACCATAAATCATACTAAAATACCTTATCCTTTCAGAGATCCAATCTGGTACATGATAGAAATCCCTTCCTAGGGGTCGGGACCAACATGTTCTTCCTATGGACCAACGATGGAGGCCTTAAGTCCTCTCTTTGAAAACCTTCTCCCACTAAATCTTTTGAAATTAAGGTTTTATTTTAAAATTATGCATGAACAATTTTAATATGAGTGGCACTCCCTATTCTATTTGACATGTTATCAATATACATGGTAAATTATATTATATTGCAAAGAAGCAAACCAATCAAGCAAAGCTACAAGAAAAATAATAATAACCGTAATAATATTGTTCCACCCTAGAGAATAGAAAACTAAGATTACAAGAGAATAATCAAGACATTTATCGATTCTTCATCCTTGAATCCTCAAGATGTATCCTTCTTCATGTAATACCCATCTTCAAGTCTTCAATCTCGTATGAATCAAATACTTCATATTTTCGGTCATATCCAAATTTAATGTTTCTTAGAATCGTCCCAAAAATAAAATTAAAACTGCACCAAAAAATTACACCTTTTTTGGACACTTGGCAGCTCTCGATCAGCAGGCCGATTTGGGTGATCGGCCTGCCGATCATGTTTCATTGCCCTGCCGATCATACTGATTGGCCTGCCGACCCATGAAGGTTCGGCTTGCCGGCAGAGCCATCCAAATTTCTACCCCACTGTCAACCTACTGGATCACACGTCTGGCCTGCTGATCTGTGACCATCGGCCTACCGAACTGTGACGTTCGGCATGCCGACCGAGCAGTAATCCCTCATTCCAGAAAATACAATTTTAATGCAATTCATCAATTTTATTTTCAACAATTCAAAAACATAAAATTAGAGACTCAGGAAATACCTGGGGGCGTCATTATCATTCTTCAAGATTCGACTTCTCGTTCCGTCTTCTCCGAATAATCATTTAATTACAAAATTCTTACAAATTTAAAATTAAATAACAATTCCTAGAGGGAGATGATAGTCCGCCATCTAATTACATAAAAAACTTAGATACATATTCTAACCTCTAAGGAACCATAACCGGTATAAATTAATTAATTAATAAATAATTAAACAACGATTTAATCAACCATAATTAATTAATAAACATTCACCACATAATCCATGACACATATATATATATATTATATAGAAACCTAGAGTGCCATCTCTCTATAAAATTCAATTCAAGCATAGGAGAGATAAAGATCACAAAATTTACGCATATAGCATGATCACAAACTTGTAAATTTATGTAAAAGTCATGGCTCTGATACCAGTTGTTGGAAACACTGTGCGCAGCAGAATTTTAAAAATTTTTCCATCAAAGTATTTTCTAAAACACAAGTTTGACATATTATATGTATAAATTAGACAGATCTTCCTAACCTCTGTGTGCCGAAGAACCTCCGCAACCTGTGTAGAGAAGTAACGTTCCAAAAGAGCCTCAACCAACTGGTCTTCTTTGCTATTCTCTATCCACAACTGGAGTGAGTGTGGGCTCACACGTACAGCTCTTCCACTGGTGACTCTCCTTCCAACTAATAGAGAGAACCCAAAGCTAGTGTTTGTGATTTATGAACAAAAGCTCTAAGGGAGTTTTCAGATACTCACTAGAAGACTATCACTCTTAATCTCTCAATTGATCTAAGTAAATATTGAGACTCACTCCCTTTATATAGCTATTGGCCCTGGGGTCAGTCCTTATCAGATTAGGTCTCAAAAACTCGAAACAGAATCAAGTTTGGATCAATATCTGATAAGATTCATGTGAAAACGCAAAATCTTATCACTCACTGATTGGCAGGCCGAACAGGCCCCATCGGTAGGCCGAACATGTCATCCAGCAGGCCGAACTCCTGGGAAAAAATCTCTGCGAATCTTTTATTTTCCACCCGAGATTCTAAAGGATAAAGTCTTAGTTTTGATTCAAATCAATTCACAATAATTCTACAAGTTTATCTTGATCTAATTTGTCCAAAATTAAAACAACAAATAAACAGACAAGAATTATCTAATCGCAATAATTCAACAAGTTTATCTTGAACTAATTTCTTACAAAATTAATTCAATCGATAAACAGACATGAATTATTTAATTCTTCCAAATTTTAAACCAATCTGATAAATCTGGCATAAGTCACCAATTATTGAAAAAAGCACGCCGTGTCATTACAGGATTTTGTGAGCTAGCAAAGGGGACCAAAATGGACCTGTAAATTTCAAGCTTATGATAATTATGAAACCCAATATCCTAGATATACATTTCACAATTATCAACTCCAACGCTACTCCACTAGAAGCTTGGAGCTACACTCTCAAACTTTATAGAATTACAAAGCTCCTATAGCTAAGTCTCCATGACATATCATAGTGTATCGTATCCCCATATGAAAATCCATAATCGGCTTAAGGACAAGTTCTATCTTACCTTCCCGATTATTTTTATCTTACATTCCATTGTCTCACCATTAGAAAACTTGCCATCCAAAGATAGTATACCATTTGGTTACACCTATGTATCCAAATGGTTGAGCGCTCCAGTTTTCCAATTACAGGACAACGCATATAAGAGGATATCATTACTCCTAAAGAGGAGCTATGGATTCCATATCTATGAATAACAAGTCTATGCTATCAAGAGTCATGCCTCCAACGTACCGGCATGCATACCACTATTGAGATGTGGGTGTCACCCTTTGGTACATCAAAAGACACAAGTCGAGATAACGGGCCTACTATTCATCTCAGGATTAAGATACAATACAAATGACTGTCTAAAGTGAATCAATTTGCCAAGACAGAATTATTAATCTAAATCAATTCACTTTATGTCCTGATCCAACACATCGTCACCTATGGCAACGCGCCAATGTTTCTATTCACGGAGTCCAACTCCGATGGTCAAGACAAACCATCTCCCATAAGGGATATAGACAACATAACAATCTTTACATGAATAAAGTGCCCAACTTTATTCCCTCGATTGCAGATCATATGTTTTAGACCGTCACCTTAAGAATCGTGTCTTCCGCATAATCAGTCCATCATATGTCCAATTCTTAAGGTTTAGACTGACTGTCTCATATTACTGTTTGCTTATCATAGATTCAACAAATATGAACGTAAAGAGGACAAGATTTGGTATATATAAATGAATAAATTCTTTATTGATAAAAATGTCTCCAAAAACGTATTATATTTTTACTCCTTAGGGCATACATGTCTAACAGCTATACTTTCATACTTAGCAAAACTCAAGAAACTGAGTAGCCTTTTTACATATAACAAAATTGATTTGTTATCATCAAAACTAATTTAAAAAAACTTTGTGAAACCTTGGGGCTAACAATTCTCCCCCTTTTTGATGATGACAAAATAATTTTTTATTTGCTTGAATTTTAAAGGAAATGATATTTTCAAAAGCAAATAATCCCCCTTAATACATGAACGCAAAATGAAATTGTGAGAATTAAATATTACTCTCCTTTTCACATACCTCCCCTTTGCAAAACATACAAAAACCAATTCAAAACAATTACTTCTAACAACCACAAAATCCATCAACCAATTTTCCTTAAGCAATCAAACACTTCTCCCCATTTTTATTATCAACAAAAGCAACCATACATAGATAAATTCATCAAAGAATTCATCACATTACCAAAAACATAAAAGATTACCAAGTCCCAAATCCAAGTCACATTATAGCAAACAACACAAAAGTTATCAAAACATAAAGCATAAAAAGATAGATTGTAAAGACAATTTTTTCATTGGTGACTTGAAGAACCACCACCAAAGTTTATTTTCCAAAGGAGATTAAGGATTTCTTGTTGACTGGCTTCAAATTGAGGTTGAACTTCGTGAAGGGAAATGATGTCTTACCCCATCCTTTGTTGATTCGTAAACATTTGTTGTTGGTGTTCGTATAGTTGACAAAGTGTAATCTTCGAACCTTCTTCGTTTCCCTCAAGATGTGCTTCTATGTTTGCCATTTCTACTTCTTCCTCTTATTGTTTATTTCTTAGCGTTTGTCCTCCGATGGAAAACCATTGACCATGAATTTTCTCAAACACATCTTACTCATTTTTTGACTTCAAAAAGCAAGATCTAGTTTGAATTTCATAACATCTTTCTCATCTTTAAGTGAAACTCTAAAATACTTAAATACTTTGGTTAGAAGCACCCATAAGGCAAACCCAAGCTATTGGTTCCTCTAGAAACATCCATCGTTTTTGGGATTAAAAGTTTAGGAAGGTCTATGGAGTTCTGGTGAGAAGGCAATAAATAAGTTGGAAGTCAAGGAAGGAAACTTCATCCTTATGCTTGGCTCTAGGAAGGATGTTTGTAGAAATAAGCCTATGAATGATTCGGCTTCTAGGTGAAAGGGTCGATACATTGATCCTAGGAGGTGTTCTACCATCATCATTCTCATAGATGACTTTGGCCCTGGTATCTTTTCCAAAAGGCCAAGTTCTAACTCCATGGATATCATTCCCCTCTCAAGGCATTTCTAGAATTTCTCCTAAAATGGTTGGGGTTAAATCAATTTCCTTTCCTTTGAGAGTTAAGGAGATTATTAAAGGATCATTGGATCAATTCAAGTTTACATAAAATGCCTTAACTAATCTATGAAAAACATCCTCTGTTATAGTCATTATGTTCTTCCAACGCAATCTATCAAACAATTCTTCAACTTAAACTAACCATATCGCTAAAAAAATGTTTTCCTTTGTTGACACTTCTACGTATAAAGAATTTCACATATTTCCCATTAGAAAAAAACTCAAAAGTTACCTCATGAGGTGGATCTTTGTGGGCGACGATTTTGGTTTGTTTGTTGGTATGAGAACCTGAAACCATTTCGTTTAGTGATGATGGAGAGTAGGAACTTGAAAAAAAAATTAGATTTTTAGAGAGAGAAAAGTTAGGGTTTGAATATAGAAAGAGATAAATTTTGGTGAAACTTGGAATTTTTGAAGAGAAATTGAAGAAAAATCAAGTGTAAATAACTAATAATGAATAAAAATCACAAGATTTTGGAGATTTTTGACTTGGGGAATGATTTTCGTGGGTTTTAGAGAGAGGAGTCGAAGAGAGAGAGAACAGGTTGAAAAATTGAGGGTTTGGGTCATGTTGGGGTATTTAAACCTCGATAGACTGGCAGGTCGATCTTTAAGACCAGTAGGCCAGATTTAAGTAGCCGGTAGGCTGGCTTCTTTAGACTGGTAGGTCGATTACTATGAACCTAACCTTTCTAGAAATTTTTTTAAAAATTTAAAGAAAACGAATTTTAAAACCACAAAAATATAAAAAATAAAACAAAAATCAATCAGTAAACATATTAATAAAAGTAATTATTAAATAAAAACATTATCAAACTAATTAAAAACATTCAAACATAAACAATTTCAATCAAAATTTGTACGATTCAACCATAACTGCATACATAGAAAAATTCAAGAATGCTTGTGAAAAATATTTCAAACCTTTAGATGCAAATCCAAAGCATCTAAAATTCCAAGAACTTTTCTAAGTTGTGAAAATCTATCTAGTGCAAGAGGTTTTGTGAATATATCTACAAGTTGCTCATTTGTGCTTATAATCTCGAAAGTGATATTGCCTTTTGTGCATGATCATGCAAGAAATAGTGTCTAATTTCTATGTGTTTTGTGTGCAAAAGCAAAACTGGATTTTAAGACAAACTAATGGCACTTGTATTATCATACATAATGGACATATGGTCATAATGCAATTCTAGATCCAAAATAGTTTGTTTCATTTATAGTATTTGTGCACAACAACTAGCCGGTGAAATATATTTAGATTCCATGGTTGATAGTGCAATCGAATTTTGTTCTTGCTAAACAATGAGACCAGTGAAAAACCTAGGAAATGGTATGTTCCACTCGTGCTTTTTTGATCTAATATGTAACCAACCCAATCGACATTGTAATAGTTCATTAAGTTTATGTATGTGCCTTTGGGATACCATAATCCTAGGTTCTTAGTGCCACTTAAATATTTAAAAATATGTTTGTTTGCACTAAGATGAGACTCCTTTGGATTTTCTTGAAATCTAGCACATAAACGCAAACTAAACATAATATCGGGTCTAATTGTGATTAAATAGAGTAAGGATCTGATCATACCTCGATATATTGTAATATCTGGGCCTTTCCATTTTTATCCTTATCCAACTATATTAATGACCTCATAGGAGTAGACATTGGCTTTAGATTTTCTAATTCAAATCTTTTGAGGAAATCCCTCACATATTTTGCTTGGTTTATGAAGATGCCATTATTGGTTTGTTTGATTTAAAGTCTAAGAAAGAAGTCTAGCTCTCTCATCATGCTCATTTCAAATTCATTATACAAGCACTTGGAAAATTCTTCACATAAAGCAAAACATTAATAGTACCGAAAATAATATCATCAACATAAATTTGAACTATAATTAAATCTTCACCCTTAGTTTTTGTAAAAGTGTTGTATCTATTTTTCCCTTAGAAAAACTATTTTCAATAACAAACTTGCTATGCCTTTCATACCAAGCTATAGGAGCTTGTTTTAAACAATATAAAGTCTTTTTCGATTTTAAAAAAATGATCCAGATGCTTATGATTTTAAAAACTAGGTGGTTGTTTTGCATAAACTTCTTCTAAAATGTATCCATTTAAGAATGTGCTTTTGACATCCTTTTAATAAAGGGTAAACCCTTTGTGACAAGCAAAAGCAAGTGACATTCTTATGGACTCTAGATGAGCAACTGATGCAAAGGTTTCTTCATAACCGATGCCTTTTTCTTGATTAAAACATTAGGCCACTAATCTAGTCTTGTTTTGCACAATAATACCTTGTTCATCCTATTTGTTCCTAAACACTCATTCAGTACCTATCATGGATTGAGAATGAGGTCTAGGAACAAGTTTCTAAACATCATTTCTTTCAAATTGATTTAGCTCTTCTTGTTTTGCTAAAATCCAAAATTCATCATTTTTGCCATCTTTAAAACATTTTGGTTTAATTTAAGAAAGAAAAGCTAAATTGTTGCAAATATTTTAATTGATGATCTAGTTCTCACTTCATGTGCTGAACTATCAAAAGTGATGATATCGGTCTTAGGGTGATAGGGATGATAGCTCTAATCTTTTAGAAAAGGATATGAAGTAGGCTTATCTTTTAAATGCTCCATTTGATGTTGAACTTGTTGTGATTGTTGGATTGGTTGACAGATGATCTTTTGAAAAGAGTTTGGATCCTCTTAAACCACATTTCCTTTGTCTTTAATTTCTAGGTTCAATATCACCTACACCTGAAATCCTTCCTTTTGTGTTGTCTCCAAAGATGACATGTCCTCCATTCTTCTTTACAAAGTTTAAGTAAAGTAAAAGGCCCTTCGTCATATGTTTTGAGCATCCACCATCTTGGAACTATTTAACCGTCTTTTTCTTTGGTACCTAAAAAAATAATTTAGCTCGTGATTGGGTCCATTTGTGTTAGTTTTAGAAACTTTAGGAACCGATCTTTGTTTGACTCCAAAAATATGTATTTTTTATTGATGGACCAATGAAATATAGTGTTAGACATGTATGCCCTAAGGTGTAAAAATGTAATAAGTTTTTGGAGACATTTTTATCAATAAAGAATTTATTCATTATTTGTATACCAAATCTTGTCCTCTTTACATTCATATTTGTTGAGTGTATGTAAAACAAACAATAGTTTGAGACTGTTGGTCTAAACCTTAAGAATTGGGCATATGATGGACAGATTATGCGGAAGACATGATTCTTGAGGTGATGGTCTAAAACATAAGATCTGCAATCGAGATAATAAAGTTGGGTGCTTTATTCATGTAAAGATTGTTATGTTGTCTCTATCCCTTTTGGGAGATGGTTTGTCTTGGCAATCGGAGGTGGACTCCGTGAATAGAAACATTGGCACATTGCCATAGGTGACGATGTGTTGGATCATGACATAAAGTGAATTGATTTGGATTAATAATTCTATCTTGGCAAATTGATTCACTTTAGACAATCATTTGTATTGTATCTTAATCCTGAGATGAATAGTGGGCCCGTTGTCTTGACTTGTGTCTTTTGATGTACCAAAGGGTGACACCCACATCTTAATAGTGGTATGTATGCTGATACGTTGGAGACATGACTCTTGATAGCGTAGACCTGTTATTCATACATATGGAATCCATAGCTCCTCTTTAGGAGTAATGATATCCTCTTATATACGTTATCCTGTAATTGCATAACTGGAGCGATCAACCATTTGGATACATAGGTGTAACCGAATGGTATACTGTCTTTGGATGGTAAGTTTTCCGATGGTGAGATAATGGAATGTAAGATAAAAATAATTAGGAAGGTAAGACAAAACTTGTCTTTAAGCCGATTATGGATAATCTTATAGGGATACGATACATTATGATATGTCATGGAGACTTATCTATATGGGCTTCGTAATTCTATGTAGTTCAAGAGTGTAGCTCCAAGCTTTTAGTAGAGTAGCGTTGGAGTTGATAATTATGAAATGTATATCTACGATATTGGGTTTTGTAATTATCGGGAGTTTGAACTATGTAGGTACATTTTGTCCCCTTTGCTAGCTCACAACATCTTGTAACGATACGGTGTTTTTTTCAATAATAGGTGACTTATGTCAGATTTATTAGATTGGTTAAAATTTGAAAGAATCAGATAATTCATGTCTGCTTATCGGTTAAATTAATTTTTATGATAAAATTGATTTAAGATAAACTTGTTGAATTATTGGGATCGGATAATTCTTGTTTGATTATCGGTTGATTTAATTTTGGTTAAATTAGATCAATATAAACTTGTAGAATTATTGGGAATTCATTTATTTTCTTAGAGATTATCTAGATAAAGTTGTTTTGATCAGATAACTTCTCTATTAGGTTATTTAAATTAAAACTAAGACTTTATCCTATAGAATCTCAGGTGGAAAATAAAAGATTCGTGGAGATATTTATTCGGTAGTTTGGCCTATCGATCTACGTGTTTAGCCTACCGATAGGGCTGTTCTGCCTGCCGATCATCCTGATTGGCCTGCTGATGAGCGAAGGATAAGATCTTGTGTTTTTACGCGGATCTTATCAGATACTGATCCGATTTTGATTCTGATTCAAATTTTGAGACCTAATCTGATAAGGACTGACCCTAGGGTCAACCTCTATAAATAGGGAGTAAGTCTTAAGAGTTACTCAGATTAATTAAGAGATTAAGAGTGATACTCTACTGGTGAGAATCTGAAAACTCCCTGAGAGCTTTTGTTCACAAATCACGAACACTTGCTTTGGGTTCTCTCGATTGGTTGGAAGGAGAGTCACCTAGTGGAAGAGCTGTACGTGTGAGCCCACACTCACTTTGGTTGTGGATAGAGACTAGCAAAGAAGACCAGTTGGTTGAGGCTCTTTTGGAACATTACTTCTCTTCACATTTTGCGAGGGTTCTTCAGCAATCAAAGGTTAGTAAGATCTGTTTAATTTATGCATATAGCATGTCAAACTTGTGTTTTGAAAAATACTCTTATGTAAAATTTTTAAAATTCTGCTGTGTAATGCCCCCTTGCGGATGTCACAGATAACATACATTCATACATAACATACTTTTATTTAAGGTAAACGATTGAACAGAACTTGATTGAAAACATAATTAAGAATTCATACCCAGTATCCATGCATAATTTTTTTTTTATCCAATATCCAAATCCATCTTTAAAACAATAAATTACTTGATCATAAACATCCTTTGAACAATTTATAAAACCATTGAAAATTGATACAATCTTTTTGAACAACCTTGGAAAACATACTTACAGTTCGGCAAGCCGAAGGTCAAACTTCGGCAGGCCGTTTGAGGCTCTGTAAAAATAGGATTTCAAAATCAACAAGATCGACAAGCCAGTATAGAGTAATCGACAGGCCGATAAACACTTCGGCAGGCCAATCATTAACGATTGGCAGGCCGACCGACGATTAAAAAAAATCAAATTTCAAAATTTCAAACTCCATAATTTAAATGCAGAAGACAAAATACTTAAAAGAAATAAGATAATAAAAGATAGTTCATATATTATTTAAAAACTTATCAGTAAACATGTTCAAATTATAAAACTTGATTTAATCTTTAAAAAAAAACTTTCTTCATGGCGTGCTTCCGATTACAATTCATCTTGCTTAACTCACATGCCTCTGCATGCCCTCCGTCTAGTCCATCACCTTCTTACCCTTATCTGCAACATGATATAAAAACTGGATAAGCTAATGCTTAGTAAGTACATTATTTTCTCATAACTTAAAATATTTTATGAACATCATCATCATCGTCATCTTCATCATAATGCACTAGGCACATTTTTCATAGAAACATATTTTTCATTACTTTGACCATATTAAAACTTATTCCATTTCATCTTAAGGGCCCAAGTGTTGCACCATAATCATCATCATAGGCGCGCCGTCATGAGAGGAAAAGGGTAGCTAATGCTAAACCAAACATGACATCATAACATATCATAACATTGGTGTGCAACACTTATTTAGGTGATACATATATATTCATATTTAAAATTTCATGCTTTGAAATACGTCATCTTCATACATGCACAACTTTATGAATATCAAAATATTTCATGAGAAATATAAATAAAACCATCATAAAATCATCATAGATATCATCAAGAACATATTTTCAAACCTTTATAACATATCATACTACAGGTGAGAATGTACTTATAGTTTTAAGCTAGCTTACTTAACCTTAATATTGTTGGTGACGACGTTGCAGTCTCGATGTGCTCTTCTTCATAATGTGTTCATGTCATACATTCATTAAAGAGATACATAATAAAATTAATATTTATTTTCATAGAATTAATCATCCATTTCTTAAATCATCACACATACATTCATCTCTTTTGCAAACATAATTTATAACACATATTCATTATCCATAAATCATAAGAACATACTACCAGCACCAATATTTTCTGACCTCCATGAATTCTCATTTCAATGACTCAACATTCTCACATAATTTAGGTACCACACTTGGTAGGAACCAAAATAACACATAAATATATTATCGTGACTTTTCATAGGTCATAAAAATTACATTTAATGTTTCAAACAAAACACACAACATACTCATAAAAACTGCCAGCCATTAGAAAAACAAAAACAATGAATGGCTCTTACATGCATTCCTATAATTAAAATAAAATCATAATGACCTTAAAATTCAAATGACAACTTTTTAACATATAGTTACAGTACCACACAAATTCTTGACACCAAATAAAATTATTTGATCATACAAAATATCACACAACCAAAAAGTCCAACCATTTTACTGTTAAAGCAGTTTCTAGACCTAATCTTACAAAAATTTCCGTAACACTTAAAATACTCATCAAATCATTAACAAACTCTCCAGTTTATAACTAAATACATATGAACATTCTTGCTAAATTTTGTAGCAAACAAAACACGTTTACCCCTTGTACAAAAAATCACATTTTCGAGCATCATAACCAAACAGCAACATTTTTATTGTGAGGGCAGAGAATAGAAAATTCATATCTTAATGTTATAATATCGAAATAATGTGAAACTTGGAGGAATATCACATAACACATACATGAATAACATATTAAAAATCCAAAGCAAAAGGAATTTTGTAGAGAAAGATATAGCCGTCGGATGTCAAGAAGGATTTTATTTCAAAATTAAATCGAGAACGAACTCTTGCCTCAAAATGATTCTTCTCAAATTTCTTGAATTTACTCCAATGGAATTTCAATATATATTTCAAATAATAACAGAGGAATTGTGAGGAAAAAGGAGGAGAAAAACATGAAGAAGAAGAGAGAGGATGAAAAAGAGAAAACGAGAAAGAGAGAGCGAGCGTTTACGTGAAAAAAATTGAAAATGGTGTAAAGAAAGCATGGTCTCCCCCCAACATATCAGAATTTTATGACTGAGATTAAGGTCAAATCACGTGGAAAGTGGAAAGGATTGAGGGAGAGTCAACACATTAGCTTCACTTACCATATTTTGCCCTCTAAAATGGGAAACCATAATCAATTGCATTCAATCAATAAAAAGTCAAATGTTTTATTTCCTTAAATGAGGAAATTAATCCATAAATATGCCAATTAATCACATTAAATCATCCAATTATCGTAATTATCTCAATCATAAATTTGGAGAGACTTTTGCTAACTACTCGTCAGCTACATCAGCCTGCCAATTCCTCACTTTGGCCTGTCGATTCTCCTAAGTTTGGCCTGCCGATGCTTGAGGGACTATTTGGCCTGCCAAACTCGAAGGTTCGGCCTACCGAACTGTCCTTACATACAAAAATACATCATAGCATTTAAATCATTAATGAATCATCATAAAACATACAATATAAATAACATGAACACTAGAGCACATCATTTTCACGTGATCGTCACCTTTCATTATACTTAAAATAAAATGGTTAGTGACAATAATATCATGTATCATAACATATATCAATAAAAATTGCTTAACGTTGTCACTAATATAACATTATCCGTTACATAAAATAGGCGGGTGTTACACGCTGCGTACTATTTTTTCAACATATGGTATGTCCATCTTGATTGCAATAAGTACATATATATTTTTAGTTAACATAACTAGTCGATGCTTTGACAAAATAGTTTTTGAAATATTTTTTATCGATGTGTGGTTTGTATCCTAAACAACCCTTGTTAAAAACACAACATTGTTTACTAAGGATTAATTCAAAGTTTTTCTTGCCTTTAGTGAATTTTAAAACCATTTTTGTTAAGTTATCAACTTGCTCTTTCAAAGATGCATTCTTAACAACTAAATCATCACTCCTAGATTTTTCATTTTTTAACAAATCAATTTCTTCTAAGAGAGTTGTAACTTTCTTTTTAAGAATAGAATTTTAAAGAGCTAATTTTTCATAGTCATCATGTAATTTATCAAAAGCTTTAGGTAATTGTATGATATCAATATCATCACATTAATCACCGGAAGAGTTAAAAGAACTTACATCTTTATTGTCATCTATGGCCATGAAGCACATTTTTGTGACTTCTCTTGGCTTCTTGTCATCCGAGTCTTTGGATTCAAGCTTGGCTAGAGTGACTCGAAGAGCTTTCTTCAATCCATCCTTCTTAATTCCTTTCTTGCTACCTTTCTTTTTAAGAGGACAATTTGGTCTTATATGATGGAGTTTCTTACAATCATAACATATTACCTTTCTTTGATTTCTCACCTTAGTCTTCTCTTCTTCTAGTTCATTTGTTCCTATTGAACTTCTGATAGAACTTCTGCTAGCATTGCCATTTCTTTAAAATCTTTTTGATTGAGAGCTTCATCTTCTCCTTCTTCGTGATCTTTGTCATTAAAAATGGAAGCCTTTAAAGGGATCCCTTTCTTTTTCTCATCTCCCTCTTCTTGATTTTGCCTCCTTGTAATTTAATGGGTCATGAGAGAACAAACTAATTCTTCTAGCGGTAGTTTTTTGCCTCTTCCAAAGTTGTTCTCTTGGCATGCCAAGATAGTAGAAAAAATCAAAACATGTTCTTTACTAGCTCACTATCTTTAAAATTCCTTTCAAGGGACTTCAAACTATTAACAATATCAGTGAATCTAGCATATATTTCATTAGTAGTTTCATGATGTTTCCTTTTAAACATTTCATAATCATGCAAGAGATAGTTTATCTTAGTTTCTTTAACTTGATTTGATTTGTCCCTTCAAAGACTACCTCTAACGTGCGTCATCTTTCTTGTGTGGATGTGCAAGATGTAACTCTATTGAATTCATTTCTATCTAATGCACAATATAAAAAGTTGATAGCTTTAGCATTCAAATAAAATTTTCGTTTATCCTCATCAGTATATTCTTTGCGTTCTTTTGAAACTAAAACTTTGTCCACTTCTTTCATTGGTTTATATCGACCATTTTAGATAGTATCCCAAATATCATAATCAATAGATTGCAAATAAATAATCCTAATTTTCCAATAATTATAATCGACCCGACTAAAGAAAAGAGTTCTATTTGTAGAATGACCTTCCATTATTTATGAACATTGAATAGTCATGCTCAAGATTACGATATCTTTTTCTAAAATAAGTTCAAGCTTCTAGCTCAATACTAATTGTTTGCCCAAGAATGACTGCCCAGGAGGGGGGTGAATTGGGTCTTAAAAACTCTAACAATTATTGGAAATTTCTAGATAAATTGCACAAATAAATAAATTCATGCAAATGACAATTACAATAAACTTCAAAAGAAATAAATGTGTTAAAGTAAAGAGTTAAGGATAGAGAAGTGCAAATACTATTTATAGTGGTTTAACAACATGCCTATGTTCACTATTGTGGAGCAAAGCTTGACTCAACCTATTCTACTATAATGACCGTCTTTTCGCTATGATTATTCCTTTTACAACACCGATGACTTGTTCTACCCGAGGCTTATCATGACTCTTACAACATCAATTTTCTATCGAGATTGACAAACCAAAAATCCCTCAATTTCGAAGGCTTGGAAACCTATCAAAGGGTGTTTTTGACAATTTGGCTCACTCACAAGATATACTCTCCAAATAAAAGATGATTAAAATTAAAAACTTATTTTTGGTGGGTGTGAGCAACTCTCAAGAAATATATACATTATGTAAGCTTAGGAGTGTGTGAAGAAATGAATGTTTATAATCAAAACAATGTAAGAAAACTTGCAATTAATGTTTGGTATTGAACTCAATGAATTAGAGGTATTTATAGCCTCCAAGCACTCAGTTATGGCTTAAAATATCAATTTTGGATCAAAGCGGCCGTTGCAAATTGAGATCTAACTGTGAAAAAACTAGTCGTTATAGTTTGATCGGTAGGTCAGAAATTTAAAATTTCCTAAAAAGGATCCAATGGTCATTTGACTGGTAGGCCACCACAGGCTATTGGCAAGCTGATCACGA
This sequence comes from Artocarpus heterophyllus, assembly GCA_025403435.1. Lineage (NCBI taxonomy): Eukaryota > Viridiplantae > Streptophyta > Magnoliopsida > Rosales > Moraceae > Artocarpus > Artocarpus heterophyllus. The sequence goes on from CM046339.1 coordinate 8,764,554, forward strand.
CCACCAGCAAGATGGTCTGTGAGACCAGAAGGCCACACGAAGCATGACAAATTTATGCTTCTATGATGTCCAATAGGTAGGCCGAAGCAGGGCTTCCGGTAAACTAGTTTGTTTAACTGATAAACCGATAGAAGTTGGAGAAACCAACTTTCTATCCCCTGTAACAAGCAGGCCGACCTATAATGGCCAGCAGGCTGGTCTTGCTAAATAAGACCTCCTAAGAGTTTCTAAAATATAACTTTTATGAAAATGTGTTGGAGTGAATTGTGTATATTTTAAGCGTAATTTTGTGTCTGCATTTTAGATAGAAGTATTTTAAAAATAGATAATTAAGCCACATAATTTAAGTTTGAAAAAACTTATGTTTGAAATATTATGAATGCATGTATGTGTGTGATTTGAGATTACAAAAACTAATTTGTTTAGAGAGCATTGCTCACTTACATTAAGAATTTAGAAATAAAATTTAGAACTTGGCTCTTCAAGGCTTGTTCTTTATTCTTTAAAGTGTGCCATGACTTGATCGTACTTGATTTTGCTCCAAATAATTTGCTGCACTTTCACACTTAGCAAAACTCAAGAAAACGATTAACCATTTTTACATATAACACAAATTGATTTTTTATCATCAAAACTAATTTAAAATAACTTTGTTAAACCTTGGGCCACCTATTTAACTTACACAAATAAGGAAATAATAAATAAATAAAAGGGTAACAAATGAAATAAAATGCAGTCAAATTAAACCAAAACAAGTGAAATCAAATTAAACAAAATAAAATAAATTAAAATTCAATAAAATAAAATCTCAAGAACATAGCCAACTTCAACACTAATGAAAGATAGAATAACTCTACTTTATAGAGTTGTCACTTTCTCAAGGATTGATATCCTCATTGGTGTCTTGATCATTGACTTAATTAGCAAGTTTAGAATTGTTGGAGTTTTTTGGGTCGATTTGCTCACTTTAAGTTATGTGTTGAACCCTAACAAGACCTGCGTAAGACAATTGGGGGCCTTAAGTGGAAATTTCATTGTAGGCTTATTAGTATTCATAATAGATAAGTAATATTTTTTTGAAGTAATTATATAAAGTGTCCAATTTGAGGACCTTAAGTCTAAAAATGTCGATTTTTTCATAATATTACAAATATGTAAACTTTTAAAAAAAATTATAGACTTGTCATGCCCTTTATGCCCTTTTTGCATATTTTGAATATATACGTATTTATATTTTATTTTTCATATCATTTATAATTATTAAAGAATTTATAATTTTAAAAATTATGAACTTGTGATGCCCGTTATACAATTTTTGCATATTTTGAATATATATGTATTCATATTTTATTTTTCACAGGCATTTATAATTATTAAGGAATTTATAATCATATTTCATTATGATAATAAATGAATTTATAATCCTATTTCATTAATATAAAGATGCAACCATTATATTTTTGTTCGTTGATCATACGGGTGTGTCTATATCTATATCTATATGTATATAGTATAACATTAATAACGAGGCTAATCATAATTTAAAGTTACAAATGTTTATGATAATGAAAATAATTTAGTTCTAGTTCTTTATTATAAAAATACAATCATTATGCTCTGATTGATCATCATATTCAAAAACTATACATTTGGTTTTCGATCTCATCAAATCCTATATCTTTAGATTAGATTTAATGCACAAATCTATACCTTACCTCAGTTAATAGTTAATTTTGACTTTTAAAATGATCAAATTATTGTTAAATAAATTTTTTTAAAAAATAAAACTTTCCAAAAAAGAAGAAAACAAAAATGAAAACGCATAAAAAAACCTCTTTATAAGTTTTTAAGTTATCTTCTTTTTTAATTTGAGGGTATTTTGGTAATTTCTTAGATCAAAATTAAAGATTGATTGGACAAAAGCATAAATTTATGTATTAAATCTAATATGAAAATATAAATTTGATGACATCTAAAATTGAAGGTATATTGTTCGAATAAACCTAAAATACATAGTATAAAAAAGTAAATAACCCTAAATATATATATATATATTGCAGTGTTAATATTAATAATGAAAACAATCACATTATAAAGTTACAAATCTTTATGATGATAAATTTTTACATTTGTAATCTTATTTCATTATCATAATGAACTACAAACTTATTTCATTATGATAATGAAAGAAATTATAATCTTATATATATGTATATATATATATATATATTTTACTATCCTACTTTAGTAATAATGAAGGTTATCATATATAATTATAAAGTTAAAAATCTTTATGATAATGAATATAATTTTAATTTTAATTTTAATTTATTATAATAAAGATGCAGTTATTATGCTTTTATCATTGATGATCATATATATATATATATATATATATATATAGGTGTTCAATATTAAAAATCAAGTTAATCATAATTATAAAACTTATTTCACTATGATAATGAAAAGAATAATAAGCTTATTTCATTATATCGATGAAGAAAATATAATCATATATAATAGCCTATCATATAGAGGTTAATTATTTCCTTTTACAATTTAAGGCCATAGTGGTCTTTACATATAAAATAATAGACAGTTTTGTAATTCAAATAGTTTCTTGATAGTTTTAAATTCAAGGTCTTATAATTAGACATAGAAAAAGATACACATTATTTATGATATAATGTTCAAGCTTTTTAAATCATTACATTAACTATTATTAATATATTTTGCAAGCAAACTTTTTCTTTTTTTTTTCTCAGGATTCTTCATATTAGGCTATGCTTTGAAAGTAGAAAAGAAAAAAAAATTAAAAGATTTAAGGCATGAGATATAACCATTTGTCAAGAATACAATAAAATTAACGTTAATTGCAAACTAAAACTTTGTTATTGATAAAGAAAACCATTAATTCATGTAATGAATTTTCAAGTTTTCAAGTATAAAAATAATGTTTAATTCAATTTTTTTGTTTTGTTGTGTTTATACACATATGCATACACATATATTATCAGGATAGTGCTTCCACCCATCTGGCCGATGGATCAAACATTCGTTTGTTTCTAATCCTCTAGATTGAAAGTTATGGTTAAGATTGATTCAAGGTCAGTGACTTTCAAACAAAACATGCTTGGCTATTAATTGGTTGATGGTCTCATTAACAATTGGCAAAATGATTGCCTGTTTTGCATGCTTCACCCATATTGGCGTATTCTTAGTGTCGAAGACTCTCCTCTATATAAAATGGAGAAAGCTCATTTTGTTATAAATAAATAATACCTAATAAGTTGAGTTTTTTTTTCTTATTAAAACTGATAAATGATTTAACACAAATTTCTACAACAATTGAATTGCGTACTCCTTATGGATAATATTTTTTTGAATTATCGATCAATACTTATACTTTTAAAAACAAGACTTCAAATTTTTAGAACTATCATTTGGTACTTTGAGTCTTTGTTTTGGAACATAAAATTTTCAAGTTAAACTTTAGTTAATAAACTCTAAGTTAATTTTGTCAAACTATAAAAGAAAATCAAAATAAAAAATTAAACAAAACTCATCAAACATAACCATATATTTAGGTTTTTTTAATTTTTATATTTACTTTATGTATTACAAAATAATTGGGATCTCTTTTTAATTTTTGTTTTCATTTTCTTTAATAGTTTTAAAAATTAATTTGTAGTTTATCACTAAAACATAACTTGGACATTTTATATTTTAAGATATGGATTTTTTTAATATTTTTTTAAAAGTAGAGTATCAATGCAATATTACATTAGAAATTAAGATACAAATACAATATTAACCCTTATTAAAGTAACATTGTTATAAAAGTTTGAGGATGGATCTTCAATTTATAGAACAAAGAAAAAGAAAAAAAAACTATATTGCAACATTAAAGCACCTTGTCCTAAAAAAAAACCTTGTCGTAAGTAATACTAAAATAAAAAAAGAAACATGCATGAACGTGTATTTGCCTTTTATTAACTTGCCATACCCTTAATATAGCTGCTTGACAACAGCTCCAAACCATGGCAGTTGCAGGGTTGCACATAGTTGCTTTAGAATTGTTCAACTACAATTTAGATGTTAACGAGGTTAATGATGTAGAAATCATGCATTCAAGTACTAAAAAATATAGGATTTTTACATTTCTTTACCTTATATTTTACAATTATTCAAAAAATATTCCTTGTATTTTTTACCCCTGCAAATGTATACAGTCAAATTCCATTTAATACTAAAATGTAAACCTTGTTTAATCATTTTTTTTTTTTAAAAACAACTTTACAATAACCTTACATCCTTGTTGTTGGAAAACGATATGCAACAGAATTTTAAAATTTTTAAATCAAAATCTTTTCCAAATAATAAGTTTAACATACTAAGTACATAAACTAATAAAAGATCTTACGTATCTCTTCAGTAGGCCAAAAACTGTAGTATCTGCAACTAGAGAAGAACGTTCTAGAAGAGCTTCAACCAATTGATCTTCCTTGTTGTTCTCTTTCCATGATCAAAATACATGTGGTCATACATCGTATAGTTTTTCCTCCATTGACCTCTCTTTCCAACCAAATGAGAAAACCAAGAGCTAAGGCTCCTGATGTTGAACAATAGCTCTCAGGGAGTTTTAAAGTTTCTCTCACTAGAATATCTCTCCATACTTCTCAAATGATCTAAAGAACAACTAAAAATAGTTCTTTTTATATAATAGTCGAATTTAGGATTAACCCTTATAAGATTAGGCTTCAAAATTCAAGTCTAGATCAACTTCTAATAAAAGTGTGTCAAAAATGCATATGAAGATTTTCATATGGTCGGCCTACCAAACTTGCACATCGGCCTGTCGAACTTGGCAACTGGCCTGCCAACCGAATGATAATCTGGAAATCTCAAAATATCTTATTTCACATAGAAATCTTAGATAAAGCCTCAGTTTTAATTCAAATAACCTAATAGAGAAGTTATCTGACTAAAACAATCATATACAGATAATCTCATATCAAATGAAATATTATCCAAATAATCTAACATGTTTATCTTGAATTAATTCACAAAATTAATTTAACCAATGAGCCAACATAAATTATTAAATCCAATCTATCAAAATTTTAGCCAATCTAATAATTAACATAATAAGTCACTAATCTGTTGGAAAAAACATGTCGTATCGGTACAGGAATTATTATGAGCTAGCGAATGGGACATGATGGACATATATAGATGAAGATCCTATAATTATAAAATAACATATCCTAGATACATATATTTTATAATTATCAACTCAACACTATTCCACTAAAAGCTTAAGGTTGCACTCTTGAACTATATGAAATTATGAAACTTTAATAAGCTAATCACCCATGACATATCATAATGTGTAACATCCCCAAAGGATATTCATAATCGACTTAAGGATGAATTTCATTTTATGTTCTTGTTAACTTTTATCTTATATTCCATTATCTTACAATTCAAAAATTTACTATTCATAAATAGTTTACCATTCAGTTACATCTATGTATCTAAATAGTTGAAAGCTCCAGCCTTCCAATTACATGATAATGCCTGTAAGAGAATATCATTAACTCTACAAATGAGCTATGGACCATATCTACGAATAATAAGTCTACGTCAATCAAGAGTCATGTCTCCAATGTACCGATACACGTACCTTCATCTAATTCAGGATATCATCCTTTGGTACATCAAAAGACACAAGTCAAGAATACGGGCTCATTAATTTATTTCAAGATTAAGATGCAATACATATGATTATTGAAAGTAAATTGATTTAAATAAGCAGAATTGTTAATTAAATCAATTCAACTTTGTCTCCTGATCTAATATATCGTCACCTATGACAATATACTAATGTTTCTACTCATAGAGTCCCACTCTGATAAGCAAGACAAGTCATCTCCCGTTAGGGATGTAGACAATATAACAATCTTAGCATGAATAAAGTGTCCAACTTTATTCCTTCGATTGCGGACCTTATCATTTAGACTATCACCTTTAAGATTCATGTCTTACGTATAATTTGTCCATCATATGCACGATCTTAAAGGTTTAGATCGTTAGTCTCAGATTTTTGTTTGCTCAGCATATATTCAACATAAATTAACATAAAGAGGACAACATTTAATACATGAATATAAATAAACTCTTTATAGATTAAATGTCTCCAAAAACTTATTACATCATTTAATCTTTAGGGCACCTAGTCTAACAATCTCCCACTTGCTCTAAGTGAGTAAATGTGATATGTTATGCATCATCAGAGCCTCTATAGTCTATCATGTCCTTAGATGCGATCTTACATATTGCCACATTTTGACTTACCATGATGTCCTTTATCACATGATACTTTCGATGTATTTGTTTATTCTTCTTGTGAAATTTAGTTCCTTAGCATTATTTATCATTGCAGTGTTATCAAAATGCAATGACAGCGGCTTATCCATACCAAGAACTACCTCAAGATCCTCAAGGAACTTGCAAAGTCATACAACTTCTTTTACTGCTTCACTTGCTACCATATACTCAGCCTCTATCGTTGAATATGAAGTGCAATCTTACTTGATACTTCTCTAAATAATGGTGCCTCCTCATACATGATTGGAAATCTAAATCAGTGTATCCAAGATGTGTTAGATCCTTACCAGAATATACTAGCATATAAGCTCTAGTCCTTCTTGGGTACTTGAAAATATGTTTGACTGCAACCCAATGGTTTGGTCATAGATCTGACTGAAATCTACTCACTATGCTGACAGTATAATATATGTCCGGTCGTGTGCAAAGTATAGCATATATGAGACTATATACTTCTGAAGCATAAAGCACCTTCTTTATGTCTTTTCTTTCTTCATCAGACTTTGAAGAGTCTTTCTTAGAAAGAGTTATTCTAGACCTAGATAGTTGCCTACCTTTCTTGGAATTATGTATTGCATACTTCTTGAGAATCTTATCTATGTAGGTAGCTTGGGATAAAGCTATCATTTTCTTTTTTCGACCTCAAAAGATTTAGATACCCAAAACATAATTAGCTTCACCCAAGTCCTTTATGTCAAACTGCCTAGTCAACCATAATTTGACTGATGACAATGCCCCAGCATCATTGCCAAGAACCAAAATGTCATCTACATAGAGAGGTAGAAAAACCACCTTCCTATCCTTAATGTGTTTGTAAACGCATGGTTTGTCTAGGTTTTGTTCGAACCCATAAGTCCTGATCACTTGATCAAATCTTATGTTCAATGAACAAGAAGCTTGCTTAAGTCCATAAATAGGCTTTAGCAACTTACAGATCTTATTCTCTTTATCCTTAGCTTTAAACCCGTCTGGCTATACCATAAAGATGGTCTTATTAAGATAGCCTTTCAGAAAAGCTGTCTTGACATCAATTTGTCAAATCTTATAATCAAGAACAGCAACAACGAGCAAGAAAATGTGAATAGACTTAAGCATGGCTATAGGTGAAAAGGTTTTCTTGTAATTGATTCCTTTCATTTGCATGTATCCCTTTGCTACCAATCTGGCCTTATAGGTTTTGATTTTCCCATTTGCTCCTCTCGTTCTCTAGTAGACCCACTTACACCCTATGAGTCTCACTCCTTTGGAAAGATCCATAAGCTCCTAGACTTGCTTAGTCTTTATAGACTTCATCTCAATGTCCATAGCTTATGCCTAGAGCTTTAAATCAATATCCTCCATAGCCTTTTTGCAAGTGCAAGGATCCCTGTCATGTTCAACTAGTTTAGCCAAGTAAGTTTCGCCATTGAATATATAGCTCTCGAGTTGACACCCAATCCTCCCACTATGCTGGAGCTCCCTAGGTTGTTGTTTGGTTGGTTTTTCTACATCGATTAGATTGGTTTCAACTTGAACCACTAGAGTGTTAAACGAAACTGAATAAGAGTCTTTAAATAAACAAGTGACAGAAATTAAATTCCTTTTAACTTTAGGAACATAAAAATAGTCCCTTAAAACTAAGCTCCTATAACTATCAAAATAAAGATGGACATCTCCCACAGCTTTAGCCAACATTAAGGATCCATCGCCCATCTGAAGCATGAAGTACTCATGTTGTAGACTTCTCGTTTCAAGCCTGCAAATAAACACAAAGATGATTATTTGCTCTATAATCTACCCAAGTGTCACTTGATTTCTCAACTAAAAAAGTCTCAATAACTATAATCTACCCAAGTGTCACTTCATTGGAAGTCCTTGCAATTCTTCGTTATGAGCCTAATCTTCCCGCAGAAGACACACTTTAGTTTCTTTGGGTTCTTCTTCTTTTTCTTCTTGTCCTTGCCTTTTGCAAGAACACAAGATTGTTCTTGGCCTTTTGCATCTTTCCATTTCTAGAATTGGAATTCGAACTAGATGAAACTATTAATTTCACCTTACCACCAACCAGAGCTTCCCTAATCATATTTTCAAACTCTTGTAACAGCTTTATCAGCTCAATTAAAGTAAAATCCTGTCTTTTGCTTAAGTTATATGGAACTTTAAATGGGATGAATGCTTGAAAAATAGTACACAGCAGAATTTTAAAATTTTTTATATCAGAGTATTTTTCAAAATACAAGTTTGACACGCTATATGCATAATTAACCAGATCTTACTAACCTTGTAAATGCCGAAAAGCTTTCTCAATCAGTGAAGAGAAGTAACGTTCTAGAAGGACCTAAACCAACTGGCCTTCTTTGCTATACTCTATCCACGATCGGAGTGAGTGTGGGCTCACACGTATAGCTCTTCCACCAGTGACTCTCCTTCCAACCAATTGAGAGAACCCAAAGCTAGTGGTCATGATTTGTGAACAAGAGCTCTAAAGGAGTTTCAGAATCTCACTATCAGAGTTTTACACTTAATCTCTCAATTGATCTAAATAAAAATAAGACTCACTCCCTTTTTATAGAGGTTAGGTCTAGGAGTCAGTCCTTATCAAATAATGCCTCAAAATTTGAATCAGAATTAAATTCTGATCAATATCTGATGAAATCCGCGTGAAAACGCGTGATTTTTTTATCGCGTGGTTGACATGCTGATTTGTCTAACCGACATGCCAAACTTGCCCCATCGGCAGGCTGAACTTGACGATAACATGTTGAAATGTCGATAAAGATCTTAGCAAATCTTTTATTTTCCATCCACGATTCTATAGGATAAAGTCTCAGTTTTAATTCAAATAATCAAATAGAAAAGTTATCTAATTAAAGCAACTTTATCTAGATAATCTCTAGGAAAATAAATGAATTCCTAATAAGTCAACAAGTTTATCTTGAATTAATTCAAATTAATTTAACCGATAAACAGATATAAATTATCTGATCCCGATAATTCAACAAGTTTATCTTGAATCAAATTTGTCACAAAATTAATTCAACCGATAAACAAAAATGAACTATTTGATTCTTTCAAATTTTAGCCAATCTGATAAATCTGATATAAGTCACCAATTATTGAAAAAACACGTTATATCGTTACAGGATTTTGTGAGCTAGCAATGGGGACCTGATAGACCTATATAGTTCAAGCTCTCGATAATTATGAAACCCAATATCCTAGATATACATTTCATAATTATCAGCTCCAACGCTACTCCACTAAAAGCTTGGAGCTACACTCTCGAACTATATAGAATTACAAAGCCCGTATAGTTAAGTCTCCATCACATATCATAGTGTATTGTATCCCAATAAGATTATCCATAATCGGCTTAAGGATAGGTTCTTTCTGATTATTTTTATCCTACGTTCCATTATCTCACCATCGGAAAACTTACCATCGAAAGACGGTATATCATTCGGTTACACCTATGAATCCAAATGGTTGAGCGCTCCAGTTTTCTAATTACAGGATAACGCATATAAGAGGATATCACTACTCCTAAAGAGGAGTTATGGATTCCATATCTATGAATAACAGGTCTACGCTATCAAGAGTCATGTCTCCAATGTACCAGCATACTTACCACTATTAAAATGTGGGTGTCACCCTTTGGTAAATCAAAAGACACAAGTCAAGACAACGGGCCCATTATTCATCTCAGGATTAAGATACAATACAAATAATTGTCTAAAGTAAATTGATTTACCGAGACAGAATTATTAATCCAAATCAATTCACTTTATGTCCCGATCAACATATCGTCACCTATGATAATGTGCCAATATTTATTTTCATGGAGTCCACCTCCGATGGCCAAGACAAACCATCTCCCAATAGAGATATAGACAACATAACAATCTTTACATGAATAAAGTGCCCAACTTTATTCCCTCGATTGTAGATTTTATGATTTAGACTGTCACCTTAAGAATCGTGTCTTTCGCATAATCTATCCATCATATGCCCATTTCTTAAAGGTTTAGACCGACAGTCTCAGACTATTGTTTGCTTAACATACATTCAACAAACATGAATGTAAAGAGGACAAGATTTGGTATATATATAATAAATAAATTTTTTATTGATAAAAATGTCTCCAAAAACATATTATATTTTTACTCCTTAGGGCATACACATCTAACAATCTCTAACTTTCACTAAGTGAGTAAATATGACAAATCTCGCATCCCCATAGCTTCCACATGCCTCTCGAAGACTCTCCCAGTTTGTGTCTTCATGAATGGATCAACTCAATTGTCCTCTTATGCTATTTTGCACACCGTGACATGCTCACCCTCGACGAAGTCCTTTATCACATGATACTTTTGATCAATATGCTTACTCTTCTTGTGAAATCTTGGTTCCTTAGCATTAGCTACTACCGTACTATTATCACAGTACAGTGATACCACCTTATCCATACCATGACCAACCTTAAGATCCCCAAGGAACTTGCGGAGCCTCACTGCTTCTTTCGAAGCATCACTAGTTGCTACATACTCAGCCTCTATCATTGAATTCGAAGTGCAATCTTACTTCACACTTCTTCAATTGATGGCACCTCCACCCAGAGTGAACACAAAATCTGAAGTCGATCTTCTAGAATTCAGAAAGGATTGAAAATCTGAGTTAGTATATCCTAGAGGAGTTTAGTCCTCACCCAAATAGAAGCATATACCCTCGAGTCCTTCTCAAGTACTTGAAAATATGCTTTACCGTAACCCAGTGATTTGGTCCCAGATTCGCCTGAAATCGACTTACAATCCCAACTACATAATAAATATCCGGTAGTGTGCAAAGCATGGCATAGATGAGACTACCCACTGTTGAAGTATAAGGCACCTTCTTCATGTATTCTCTTTCTTCCACAGAGTTTGGAGAGTCTTTCTTAAAAAGAGTAATTCCAAACCTAGATGGTTGCCCACCTTTCTTGGAATCCTGCATTGCAAATCTCCTGAGAATTTTATCTATGTAGTTGGCCTGGAACAAAGCTATCATTTTGTTCTTCCTATCCTTAAAGATTTGGATACCGAGAACAATGTTAGCCTCACCTAAGTACTTCATGTCAAAGCTAGGCTTGTGGCAAAGGGTTATATCCAAAAGGAGGGAGTTGACTATGAAGAAACTTTCTCGCCTGTAGCTATGCTTAAATCCATTCGGATTCTTTTATCCATTGCTACTTGTCTTGATTTTAAGATATGGAAAATGGATGTCAAGACTGCCTTTTTGAATGGCTATCTTGAGGAAAGCATCTATATAGTGCAACCAGAAGGGTTTGTAGTTAAAGGTCGAGAGCAAAAAGTTTGCAAGTTACAGAGGTTCATCTATGGACTCAAACAAGCTTCAAGGTCTTGGAACTTGAGATTTGATGAAGCGATCAAATCTTATGGTTTTAATCAAAATATTGATGAACCTTGTGTATACAAGTACATCAAAGATAAGAAGGTGGTCTTCTTAGTTCTTTATGTAGATGATATCCTACTCATTGGGAATGATGTAGGTGTATTATCTAATGTAAAGAAATGGCTCGCCAACCAATTCCAAATGAAAGATTTTGGAGACGCAAGTTATGTTCTTAGAATCCAACTCATAAGGGATTGTAAGAACAAACTATTGGTGTTGTCTTAGTCACCATATATTGATAAAGTGCTTAGAAAATTTTCGATGCAAAACTCCAAGAATGGTAATTTACCTACATGTCATGGAGTTTATCTTTCAAAAGAGCAGTGTCCTAAGACACCTCAAGAGGAAGAATACATGAGACGGGTACCCTATGCATCTGCAGTAGGAAGTCTAATGTATGCCATGTTGTGTACAAGACTTGACATTTACTATGCGGTAGGTATAGTCAGTCGATATCAATCCAACCCAGGATTAGATCATTGGGTAGCGGTTAAACATATTCTCAAGTATCTCAGGAGAACGAGAAACTATATGCTAGTATATTCCAATGAGAATTTGATTCCCATTGGATACACTGATTCTGATTTCTAATCAGACAAAGATGCACATAAATCTATGACTGGATCAGTGTTTACTTTTGGTGGTGGAGGCATAGTTTGGAGAAGCATCAAACAATCATGTATTGCTGATTCAACTGTGGAAGCTGAATATGGGGCTGCTTGTGAAGAGCTAAAGAAACTGTTTGGCTCTATAAGTTTTTAAATGATCTAGAAGTAGTTCCAGGCATGGATAAACCAGTCACACCGTGTTGTGATAACAGTGGTGCAGTGGCAAATTCAAGAGAACCTAGAAGCCACAAAAGAGGAAAGCATATAGAGAGAAAATATCATTTGATCAGAGAAATAGTGCATCGAGGCGATGTGAAAGTTGTGAAGATAGCGTCAAAAAATAACCTTGCCGACCCTTTCGCCCAAACATTACCTGCAAAGAGCTTTGAGGGACATTTGGAAGGCTCAGGTCTTAGAGACATGTCTCACCTGCTTTAGGGCAAGTGGGAGATTATTAGGTTTGGTGCCCTAAAAGCTGTGACATTGTACATATTTTTAATAAATAAATAAAGTGTCATTTATAATTATTTTTGTTGCTTATATGTATTATGACTACATTTATAAACATCAAGAAAATTTCATGATTATTTGTGTGACTATAAATTTAGCATATAAGTGTTATATGCTTAGGGATAAAATTTATAGATATAATAATCTAAACAGTCCATAATAATTAATTAAAGTTTGGGATCTTTAATTAAATATTACAAGTACGGTCCAATCTCATTTAGAATGAAATAGTTATTATCCAGGCTATTAATGTAGAGACATTGGATTGGAGGTACTTTATATAATGAGATTATATAGGACTGGACTAGATAAATTATGAATATCTAATAATCATCTGTTACAAATAGAGTATTCAAATTTATCACTATGATGATCTTATATTTGACAGTCTTAATCCTGAGTATTTATTAGACTCCAATTTATGACATTATGTTTTTTGACTTGCATGGTAAGATTTGTCTAAGTATAGATCATAACTTAGCATCTTAGAAACATAATATGATAAATTACTGGGAATAATATTATACAGATATGGAATCCATTCCTTCCCTATGGAAGTTAGAAAAATAGTTCTCTTGAGTGATAATTCGAGGTTTGAACAATAGAGCACTCGTTCATAATAAGATTATGAACTAACTATTCATTAGAGAATTATTAGAACTTAAGAATAAAGATGTAATAAGAGAGGTGAACGGTTATTGAACCTAGCTCTTATTATGAACTATTTTTAGAGGACTAACTTATATGTAATGATTATATCAATGGACTACTCGCTTATTTTCTTTTGAGTAATTTCACTAGAATTTCAAGAGTTCAGTTTCAGGTTTTTAGTAGAATAACACTGAAACTAATAAATTTGGCACGTTAATCAAAGAGTCTAATTAATTGTCAAATTTATTAGAGCTTAGGTTATAGGTCCATAGGTCCCCAATGCCACCTCTGCAATAGTATATTGGATTTATGCATATAATGAATTATACATATTTAGTTTAGAATTATTAAATTCTGAATTAATTATTTCACACTTGAATTGTTAATGTGATATAGAAAAATGTTTTCTGTGACACATAATATAATGTGACATATGTTGTCACATTTAACTGAGCATAAGTCAATTAATTAATTGATTATTTTTGAAAATCTATTCTTTAATAAATGAGATTTAATTTTGAATGTTAACATATATAAATATATTAGATTTTATTATTTATTAATATATATATATTGCATAAAGAAAACGTTTACCTTTTACCTTTTATATATATGTGTGTGTGTGTGTGTGTGTGTGTGTTAAACGAATCACAATGTGATTTGGTAAGAAAAAAAAAAGGTAAGTAAAGTAAATGTTTACCTTTACGTAAATGTGTGCGTGTTTTTATATATATATGTATATATTAATAAGATTCATATCGTAATTCAATTTAGTAAAAAAAAAAAAAAGGAAAAGGAAAGAGATAGGATTATGTAGAATATATCTTTTCCCCATACATCTGATATGGTGGTTATTTCAAATTTAAAATTAATTGAAAAATTACTAATGGCTCAGATATAAAAAAGGGAGAGATAACAGTTATCTCAAGATTTTTTCATTCACGTAATTTTTGTAGAATACTCAGAGAGAAAAACTGAGAGTTCTTCTCTGAAAGAAAAGGTCTACTATCTCATGTGTTGAGTACATAGTAGATTCAGAAAAGTGTGAGGAAAATTCATTGTTGTAGTTTGATGCCCACTCGTCTTTTCATTGGTGTGGAGCCTTGGATTGGAAGATCGTAGTGTCAAAGAGGAAAGCTAGGATACCCTGATAGTCATCAAAAGGTTGGTAAAAATTCCCAAAACTTTCTATTATTAATTAAAATTATATGCCTATTACCGATGAATAAAGTTTTCAGAAAATTTTTGTTTGTCAACGCTCCGTTCCTTCCGCTATGTTTCGTATTTTAATTCCAACAAATTGTGCTTCAAATAGAGTCCGTGACTAAAAATGGTGAGCAATATTTCAAATGTGAAACACATTTCAAATGGCTATTGAATTATGACTTTTGAATTTTACCCCTTCCTATGTTTTCATGCTATTAAGATTCTGTACATGATTCTCTCCTTTTCTCTTTCCTCACATGCTTTCCCATGTCTCGAGAATTTACCATTGGCTCTTTCGCTTCTTCCTCCATTAATAACCACTTTCTCTAACCTCTCCAATCATCTATGCATTTACATCTATTTTATCTGCGCATTTACCTTTGATTTGGAAACCCTATGGCCCCTTATTCTCGACAGAGTTCTCCTATTTCAATATGATAACTTTTGGCACAAATATTGTAGATCATTGTCCTCTCCCTTTGATTTTGATTGTGTAATATGAAATTTACTTGTATTATTTTGGGGGAATTAGGTTTGATTTAAAATTGCGGCTAAGCTTGGTGAGTTTGGCAAAATTGCCTACATATCTTATTGAGGGATCAGGCCACTTGTTGAAGGAATTTGATGATTTGATAAATTTGGGGTTTAATTTGCATTTAGGAAATTCCTCTGTGTATAGAAATTGAAAGGATTTTTAGAATTGATTTATTTTTTTTTTTTGTATATCTTGAGAATTTGGAGATTTGATTTGGATTTACACTTACAACTAATTTTCTATTAGACTGCCTACGTATCTGTTTATGTAATCAAGTCTAACATAGTTGAAGAATTTGAATTTGGATTTGAATAACTCCTCGGTGTATAACCCTATAAGGAACTGAAAGGGAATTTTTGAAATTTGATTTAAGGTTTGTGATTTAGGTTTGAGATTGCAATTGCACTTAGTCTTTTGTGACGAGGTTACCTGCATATTCAAATGGATCGTTGTAGTTCTTTTCTTTGAATTTGTATTTGATTAGATTCTTTGGTTACTCCTGTAAAGAGAGTCAAGGCTTGCTGCCTTATATAGCTCTTAATGTTTAAAAGACCTTAAAATCTTCCTTTTCTTTTACCACTAGTAAACTTTGGTGAGGAGCCTTTTCCAGTGGTATAGGACTTCTTGGAGCTTAAGGGCTCGTTGGACACTTTTACTCCTTGATAACCCGTTAACTGACTCTCTTTAGCTTGGTAACTTGACAGATGACCTGATTAAAGTAACACAGCCTTTGTTTAGTCTAGTAGCCTGTGTCTTATTTCGTAGGCCCATGGGCATTGCTAGCCTATTGGAGTCCGTAGGGCACTGATGGGTTTCTAACGTGTATTTTCGCACGGGGACGAATCAGATAAAACAACACAGTTAAAGTAAAGTATCGTTTTCATGAAAATTAATTTAATAATTACTGAAATTATAATATTCTTAATTTTATTTAGACAAACTATATTAAGAGTGAATAATAAAAAAAATAACCAAAACTAATAAAAACAAAAACAAATAAAATGAATACCAAATTAATGGAAAATTCATTAAAATATGAACACTAAAATAGACAAGTTCATCAAGACAAATCTAATTTGAATCCAATTATTAACTAATATTTCTAATTATTTATGAGCTAGAATAAAAAACCCTACATTATTTAATATTTTTAATGAAGTGATATTAAAAATATCTCTACCATGTAAGCCCACTATAGCTCAATATGAATTTTGCCGCCCTAAAGACTCATTATGATCTATGGTTTTTTCAATTGTTCTTGCAAGTCATACTACTAATCACTGCATGTCGCATGCACCTTACAGTTAATTTTACTAAAAGCTATTCCTAAATTTCTACTTCTTGGATTTCAATATAGGTTTTTAAAACAATTCAAATATTGATCAAATATTCAAATGCATTAAAAACAATAAAATTAACAACAATCATGAATAAAAAGCTCTTAGAAAAAAATTAGTTCTTTGAAGGAGAATAAGTTGGATATCGAATATTCATTGTCCTTGCTACACTTGTTGCCCTAGCTAGAAAAAATTGGTTCATAATTCAAAATATAATCGTCATAAATATATCATCCATATTGAATTACGAAACTAATGTTAAAGAGAATAAGAGAAGAAGAAGAATGAATAAATATTAAACATGATTGTTCTTGAGTCACCTTCAATCTCTCCTTCCAAAGTGTACCAAAAGCTCTCTTAAAAAGTTCTCCAAAATTCTTCTAATTAAGTCCTAAAGGGTCCTATTTATAGGCTTTGAGCAAACTGAGTAATTTATTGAAAGAGTTCCCCAAAAGTTGCATTTGGGTGCCACGGTGCTAAATTCTCTAATAAAACGTGTATTAGAATTGCACTTTGATAAGCTCTTTTTATTCAAGACTCTTCATACATATAAAAGGCAACTGCTTTTATTTACTAATGAAGAAAAAACCGCGCCAACAAAAGAAGTTATCTAAAGCTCTTGATGACACTGACAAAATGAACAGGTAGCCAAACAACATTCATTGTTGAGCATGGGCTACGTGGCATTGCGGGACTTGACAAAGAAGAGGGTCACATGAAAGCTCCATGGAATACGCCTCACTAGAACCAAGGCTGGCTAAGTGCGCCTGCACGTTGAGGCCCATGGCATGGACACACCTTTTGTTGTGTGTGAGAAACACTTGTACGATGATGAAAATCTTGAACCAATTGGATGGCCAGAAACAGGAATGAGATGAGTTGCAGGTAATTCTGTGTTAGTTGTTTCAAATTCAAATTTGTATACCTAATTGAAATTTTTTTACCAAAATAGGGTATATTGAGTCTAAAAAACTTGTTTACAATTATTAGAAATTTCTAGATAAATTGCATAAATAAATAAATTCACGCAAATTACAATTGCAATAAACTAAAAAGGAAATAAATGCGTTAAAGTGAAGAGTTAAGGATAGAGAAGTGCAAACGGTATTTATCTTGATTTGGCAATATGTTTACATCTAATATCGCCGAGCAAAGCTTGAAGTGACCTCTTCTACTATAACGACCGTCTTTTCAGCATAATTACTCCTTGTACAACACTGATGACTTGTTCTACTTCAGGCTCACCACCACCTCTTACAACGTTAATTTTCTACGAAGATTGACAAACCAAAAATCCTCTAATTTCTAAGGCTTGAAACTCTATCACTCAAAGGGTGTTTATAACAACTTAGCTCATTCACAAGATAAAATTTCTAAATAAAAGATGAATACACTGAAGGACTTATTTTTGGAGGGTGTGAGCAACTCTCAAGAAAAATATAGATTATGCAAACTCAAAAGTGTGTGACGAAATGATTACTTATGATCAAAATAATGTAAGAAAGCTAACAATTAATCATTGGTATTGAACACAATGAAGGAGGGCTATCTATAGACTTAAAGTACTCAGTTAAGACTTAAAATATCAATTTTGGATTAAAGTGGCCATTGCAAATGGAGTTCTAACAATAAAAAAACCAGCCATTACAGATTGACCGACAGGCCAAAAATTCAAAAATTTCCTAAAAAGGCTGCAATAGTCATCTAACCAATGGGCCATCACAGGCGGCTGGCAAGCCGGTCATGGCCATTGGCAAGTCGATCTATGAGACCAGCAGGCCACTCAAAGCATGACAAAATTTATGCTTCTATGATGTCCAACTAGCAGGTCGAAGCAGGGCTTTTGGCAGGTCGATTGGGATAGCCGGCATGCCATCAAAAAGCTGGATTCCCAGCTTTCTATCCCTTTAACTGGTAGGCCGACTTATAATCGCCAGCAGGTCGGTCCTGCTTGACAAGACCTCCCAAGACTTGTTTCTAAAGTACAGTTTTAAGGAAATGTGTTAGAGTGAATTGTGTACATTTTAAGTGTGATTTTAAGTCTACATTTTAGATACAAGTATTTTAAAAAGCAGATATTTAAGCCACATAATTTATGTTTGAAAATACTTATGTTTGAAATATTATGAATGCATGTGTGCATGTGATTTAAGCTTTACATAAACCAATTTGTTTAGAGAGAATTGGTCACTTACATGAAGAATTTAGAAATAAAATTTAAAACTTGGCTCTTCAAGGCTTGTTCTTCATTCTTCAAAGTGTGTCATATCTTGATCGTACTTTATTTTGCTCCAAGTAGTTTGCTATACTTTCATACTTAGCAAAACTCAAGAAAATGAGTAGCCATTTTACATATAACAAAATTGATTTGTTATCATCAAAACTAATTTAAAAAAACTTTGTGAAACCTTGGGGCTAACAACTCTCCCCCTTTTTGATGATGACAAAATAATTTTTTATTTGCTTGAATTTTAAAGGAAATGATATTTTCAAAAGCAAATAATCCCCCTTAATACATGAACGCAAAATGAAACTGTGAGAATTAAATATTACTCTCCTTTTCACATACCTCCCCTTTGCAAAACATACAAAAACCAATTCAAAACAATTACTTCTAACAACCACAAAATCCATCAACCAATTTTCCTTAAGCAATCAAACACTTCTCCCCCTTTTTATTATCAACAAAAACAACCATACATAGATAAATTCATCAAAGAATTCATCACATTACCAAAAACATAAAAGATTACCAAGTCCTAAATCCAAGTCGCATTATAGCAAACAACACAAAAGTTATCAAAACATAAAGCATAAAAACATAGATTGTAAAGACAAATTTTTCATTGGTGACTTGAAGAACCACCACCAAAGTTTATTTGCCAAAGGAGATTAAGGATTTCTTGTTGACTGGCTTCAAATTGAGGTTGAACTTCGTGAAGGGAAATGATGTCTTACCCCATCCTTTGTTGATTCGTAAACATTTGTTGTTGGTGTTCGTATAGTTGACAAAGTGTAATCTCCAAACCTTCTTCGTTTCCCTCAAGATTTGCTTCTATGTTTGCCATTTCTACTTCTTCCTCTTATTGTTTATTTCTTAGCGTTTGTCCTCTGATGGAAAACCATTGACCATGAATTTTCTCAAACACATCTTACTCATTGTTTGACTTCAAAAAGCAAGATCTAGTTTGAATTTCATAACATCTTTCTCATCTTCAAGTGAAACTCTAAAATACTTAAATACTTTGGTTAGAAGCACCCATAAGGCAAACCCAAGTTGTTGGTTCCTCTAGAAACATCCATCGTTTTTGGGATTAAAAGTTTAGGAAGGTTTATGGAGTTCTGGTGAGAAGGCAATAAATAAGTTGGAAGTCAAGGAAGGAAACTTCATCCTTATGCTTGGCTCTAGGAAGGATGTTTGTAGAAATAAGCCTATGAATGATTCGGCTTCTAGGTGAAAGGGTCGATACATTGATCCTAGAAGGTGTTCTACCATCATCATTCTCATAGATGACTTTGGCCCTAGTATCTTTTCCAAAAGGCCAAGTTCTAACTCCATGGATATCATTCCCCTCTCAAGGCATTTCTAGAATTTCTCCTAAAATGGTTGGGGTTAAATCAATTTCCTTTCCTTTGAGAGTTAAGGAGATTATTAAAGGATCATTGGACCAATTCAAGTTTACATAAAATGCCTTAACTAATCTATGAAAAACATCCTTTGTTATAGTCATTATGTTCTTCCAACGTAATCTATCAAACAATTCTTCAACTTAAACTAACCATATCGCTAAAAAAATGTTTTCCTTTGTTGACACTTCTACCTAAAAAGAATTTCACATATTTCCCATTAGAAACTTCCTCAAAAGTTACCTCACGAGGTGGCTTTTTGTGGGCGATAGTTTTGGTTTGTTTGTTGGTACGAGAACCTGAAACCATTTCGTTTAGTGATGATGGAGAGTAGGAACTTGAAAAAAAATTAGATTTTTAGGGAGAGAAAAGTTAGGGTTTGAATATAGAAAGAGAGAAATTTTGGTGAAACTTGGAATTTTTGAAGAGAAAGTGAAGAAAATCAAGTGTAAATAACTAATAATGAATAAAAGTCACAAGATTTTGGAGATTTTTGACTTGGGGAATGATTTCCGTGGGTTTTAGAGGGAGGAGTCGAAGAGAGAGAGAACAAGTTGAAAAATTGAGGGTTTGGGTCATGTTGGGGTATTTAAACCTCGATAGACCAGCAGGTCGATCTTTAAGACCAGTAGGCCTGATTCAAGTAGCCGGCAGGCTGGCTTCTTTAGACTGGTAGGTTGTTTGCTAAGAACCTAACCTTTCTAGAAAATTTTTTAAAAATTTAGACAAAACCAATTTTAAAACCACAAAAATATTAAAAATAAAACAAAAATCAAACGGTAAACATATTAATAAAAGTAATTAGTAAATAAAAACATTATCAAACTAATTAAAAACATTCAAACATTAACAATTTCAATCAAAATTTGTCCGATTCAACCATAACTGCATACATAGAAAAATTCAAGAATGCTTATGAAAAATATTTCAAACCTTTAGATGCAAATCCAAAGCATCTAAAATTCCAAGAACTTTTCTAAGTTGTGAAACTCTATCTAGTGCAAGAGGTTTTATGAATATATCTACAAGTTGCTAATTTGTGCTTATAATCTTGAAAGTGATATCGCTTTTTGTGTATGATCGCATAAGAAATAGTGTCTAATTTCTATGTGTTTTGTGCGCAAAAGCAAAATTGGATTTTAAGACAAATTAATGGCACTTGTATTATCATACATAATGGGCATATGGTCATAATGCAATTCTAAATCCAATACGGTTTGTTTCATTTATAGTATTTGTGCACAATAACTAGCCGGTGAAATATATTTAGATTCTGTGGTTGATAGTGCAACCGAATTTTGTTCTTGTTAAACAATGAGACCAGTGAAAAATCTAGGAAATGACATGTTCCACTCGTGCTTTTTTGATCTAATATGTAACCAACCCAATCGACATTGGAATAGTTCATTAAGTTTATGTATGTGCCTTTGGGATACCATAATCCTAGGTTCTTAGTGCCACTTAAATATTTAAAAATATGTTTGTTTGCACTAAGATGAGACTCCTTTGGATTTTCTTGAAATCTAGCACATAAACCCAAACTAAACATAATATGGGGTCTAATTGTGATCAAATAGAGTAAGGATCTGATCATACCTCGATATATTGTAATATCTGGGCCTTTCCATTTTTATCCTTATCCAACTTCATTAATGAGCTCATAGGAGTAGACTTTGGCTTTAGATTTTCCAATTCAAATCTTTTGAGGAAATCCCTCACATATTTTGCTTGGTTTATGAAGATGCCATTATTGGTTTGTTTGATTTAAAGTCCAAGAAAGAAGTCTAGCTCTCTCATCATGCTCATTTCAAATTCATTATACAAGCACTTGGAAAATTCTTCACATAAAGCAAAACATTAATAGTACTGAAAATAATATCATCAACATAAATTTGAACTATAATTAAATCTTCACCCTTAGTTTTTGTAAAAGTGTTGTATCTATTTTTCCCTTAGAAAAACTATTTTCAATAACAAACTTTCTATGCCTTTCATACCAAGCCATAGGAGCTTGTTTTAAACAATATGAAGTCTTTTTCGATTTTAAAAAAATGATCCAGATACTTATGATTTTAAAAACTAGGTGGTTGTTTTGCATAAACTTCTTCTAAAATGTATCCATTTAAGAATGTGCTTTTGACATCCTTTTAATAAAGGGTAAACCCTTTGTGACAAGCAAAAGCAAGTAACATTCTTATGGACTCTAGATGAGCAACCGATGCAAAGGTTTCTTCATAACCGATACCTTTTTCTTGATTAAAACATTAGGCCACTAATCTAGTCTTGTTTTGCACAATAATACCTTGGTCATCGTATTTGTTCCTAAACACTCATTCAGTACCTATCATGGATTGAGAATGAGGTCTAGGAACAAGTTTCTAGATATCATTTCTTTCAAATTGATTTAGCTCTTCTTGTTTTGTTAAAATCCAAAATTCATCATTTTTGCCATGTTTAAAACATTTTGTTTTAATTTAAGAAAGAAAAGCAAAATTGTTGCAAATATTTTTAAATGATGATCTAGTTCTCACTTCATGTGTTGAACAATCATAATTGATGATATCGATCTTAGGGTGATAGGGATGATAGCTCTAATCTTTTACAAAAGGATATGAAGTTGGCTCATCTTTTAAATGCTCCATTTGATGTTGAACTTGTTGTGATTGTTGGGTTGGTTGACAGATGATCTTTTGAAAAGAGTTTGGATCCTCTTAAACCACATTTCCTTTGTCTTTAATTTCTAGGTTCAATATCACCTACACCCGGAATCCTTCCTTTTGTGTTGTCTCCAAAGATGACATGTCCTCCATTCTTCTTTACAAAGTTAAAGTAAAGTGAAAGGCCCTTCGTCATATGTTTTGAGCATCCACCATCTTGGAACTATTTAACCTTCTTTAAAGAAATAATTTAGCTCGTGATTCTTGGTACCCATATGACTTTGGGTCCATTTGTGTTAGTTTTAGAAACTTTAGGAACCGATCTTTGTTTGACTCCAAAAATATGTATTTTTTCTTAATGGACCAATGAAATACAGTGTTAGACATGTATACCCTAAGGTGTAAAAATGTAATAAGTTTTTAGAGACATTCTTATCAATAAAGAATTTAGTCATTATTTATATACCAAATCTTGTCCTCTTTACGTTCATATTTGTTGAATGTATGTAAAACAAACAATAGTTTGAGACTGTCAGTCTAAACCTTAAGAATTGGGTATATGATGGATAGATTATGCAAAAAACACGATTCTTAAGGTGATGGTCTAAAAAATAAGATCTGCAATCGAGACAATAAAGTTGGGCGCTTTATTCATGTAAAGATTGTTATGTTGTCTATATCCTTTTTGGGAGATGGCTTGTCTTGACCATCGGAGGTGGACTCCGTGAATAGAAACATTGGCACATTGTCATAGGTGACGATGTGTTGGATCGGGACATAAACTGAATTGATTTGGATTAATAATTCTATCTTGACAAATCGATTCACTTTAGACAATCATTTGTATTGTATCTTAATCCTGAGATGAATAGTGGGCCCGTTGTCTCGACTTGTGTCTTTTGATGTACCAAAGGGTGACACCCACATCTTAATAGTGGTATGTATGCCGGTACGTTGGAGGCATGACTCTTGAGAGCGTAGACCTATTATTCATAGATATGGAAGCCATAGCTCCTCTTTAAGAGTAATGATATCCTCTTATATGCGTTATCCTGTAATTGAAAAACTAGAGCGCTCAACCATTTGGATACATAGGTGTAACCGAATGCTATACTGTCTTTGGATGGTAAGTTTTCTGATGGTGAGATAATGGAATGTAAGATAAAAATAATTGGGAAGGTAAGACAGAACTTGTCCTTAAGCCGATTATGGATAATCATATGGGGATACGATATATTATGATATGTCATGGAGACTTAGCTATACGGGCATCGTAATTTTATGTAGTTCAAGAGTACAGCTCCAAGCTTTTAGTGGAGTAGCGTTGGAGTTGATAATTATGAAATGTATATCTGGGATATTGGGTTTTGTAATTATCGGGAGCTTGAACTATGTAGGTCCATTTTGTCCCATTTGCTAGCTCACAACATCTTGTAACGATACGATGTGCTTTTCCAATAATAGGTGACTTATGTCAAATTTATTAGATTGGTTAAAATTTGGAAGAATCAGATAATTCATGTCTGTTTATCGGTTAAATTAATTTTTATGATAAAATTGATTCAAGATAAACTTCGTGCATTATTGGGATCGGATAACTCTTGTCTGATTATCGGTTGATTTAATTTTGGTTAAATTAGATCAATATAAACTTGTAGAATTATTGGGAATTCATTTATTTTCTTAGAGATTATCTAGATAAAGTTGTTTTGATCAGATAACTTCTCTATTAGGTTATTTGAATTAAAACTGAGACTTTATCCTATAGAATCTCAGGTAGATAATAAAAGATTCGTGGAGATATTTATTCGGTAGTTCGGCCTGCCGATCTACATGTTTAGCCTACCGATAGGGCTATTCTGCCTATCGATTATCCTGATTGGCCTGTCGATGAGCGAAGGATAAGATCTCACATTTTTACATGGATCTTATCAGATATTGATCTGATTTTGATTCCAGTTCAAATTTTGAGACCTAATCTGATAAGGACTGACCCTAAGGCCAACCTCTATAAATAGGGAGTAAGTCTTAAGAGTTACTCAGATCAATAGAGAGATTAAGAGTGATACACTACTGGTGAGAATTTGAAAACTCCCTGAGAGCTTTTGTTCACAAATCAAGAACACTTGCTTTGGGTTCTCTCGATTGGTTGGAAGGAGAGTCACCTGGTGGAAGAGCTATATGTGTGAGCCCACACGCACTCCGGTCGTGGATAGCGACTAGCAAAGAAAACTAGTTGGTTGGGGCTCTTTTGGAACATTACTTCTCTTCACGTTTTGCGAGGGTTCTTCAGCAATCAAAGGTTAGTAAAATCTGTTTAATTTATGCATATAGCATGTCAAACTTGTGTTTTGAAAAATACTATGATGTAAAATTTTTAAAATTTCGCTGTGCAATGCCCCCTTGCGGACGTCACAGATAACATACATTCATACATAACATACTTTTATTTAAGGTAAACTATTTGAACAGAACTTGATTGAAAACATAATTAAGAATTCATACCCAGGATCCATGCATAATTTTTTTTTATCCAATATCCAAATCCATCTTTAAAACAATAAATTACTAGATCATAAACATCCTTTGAACATTTTATAAAACCATTGAAAATTGATACAATCTTTTTGAACAACCTTGGAAAACATACTTACAATCCAGCAGGCTGAATTTTTCCGGCAGGCCGAAGGTCAAACTCCAGCAGGCCATTCGAGGCTCTACAAAAACAGGATTTCAAAATCAACAAGATCGATAGGCCGGTACAGAGTAATCGGCAGGCCAATCAACAATTCGGCAGGTCAATCATTAACGATCGGCAGGCCGAACGACGATTAAAAAAAATCAAATTTCAAAATTTCAAACTCCATAATTTAAATGCGAAAGACAAAATACTTAAAAGAAATAAGATAATAAAAGATAGTTCATATATTCTTTAAAAACTTATCAATAAACATGTTCAAATTATAAAACTTGATTTAATCTTTAAAAAAAAACTTTCTTCTTGGCGTGCCTCAGATTACAATTCATCTTGCTTAACTCATATGCCTTTGCACGCCCTCCGCCTAGTCCATCACCTTCTTACCCTTATCTGCAACATGATATAAAAGCTGGATAAGCTAATGCTTAGTAAGTACATTATTATCTCACAACATAAAATATTTTATGAACATCATCATCATCGCCATCATCATCATAATGCACTAGGCACATTTTTCATAGAAACATATATTTCATTACTTTGACCACATTAAAACTTATTCCATTTTATCTTAAGGGCCCAAGTATTGCACCATAATCATCATCGTAGGCGCGCTGTCATGAGAGGAAAAGGGTAGCTTATCCTAAACCAAACATGATATCATAACATATCATAACATTGGTGTGCAGCACTTATTTAGGTGATACATATATATTAATATTTAAACTTTCAAGCTTTGAAATACGTCATCTTCATACATGCATAACTTTATGAATATCAAAATATTTCATGAGAAATATAAATAAAAGCATCATAAAATCATCATAGATATCATCAAGAACATATTTTCAAACCTTTATAACATATCACGTTGCAGGTCAGAATGTACTTACAGTTTTAAGCTAGCTTACTTAACCTTAATATTGTTGGTGACGACACTGTGGTCTTGATGTGCTCTTCTTCATAATGTGTTCATGTCATGCATTCATTAAAAAGATAAATAATAAAATTAATATTTATTTCCATAGAATGAATCTCTTTTGCAAACATAATTTATAACACATATTCATTATCCATAAATCATAAGAACATACTACCAACACCAATATTTTCTAACCTCCATGAATGCTCAATTCAATGACTCAACATTCTCACATAATTTAGGTACCACACTTGGTAGGAACCAAAATAATACAAAAATATATTATCGTTTCTTTTCCTAGGTCATAAAAATTACATTTAATGTAACACCCACCTATTTTTATGTAATGAATCACGTTAAGTTACTAACGATGTTAAGGAAATTTTTAATAATTTATGTTATGATATATGATTTTAATGTTACTAACTTTTATGTCAAGTTTTATGACAGGTGACAACCGCATGGAATCTTTGTACTCAAGTGTTCATGATTATTTTAATGTATGTTTATTTATGATGCAATGATGAATTGAATGTTTTAATACATGGCATTTAAGGACAGTTCGACAGGCCGGACTTTCAAGTTCGGCAGGCCAAAAAAGTCTGCCCAAGATCGACAGGCCGAAGGAAACTATCGACAGGCCAAACTCGGTGGAACCGGCAGGCCGAAAGGGAAAATTGGCAGGCCGAACACAGCTGACGAGCAATCAACAGAAATCTCTCCAAATTTATGGCTGAGATAATTACGTTAAATGGGTGATTTATTGTGATTAATTGGCATAATAATGGAATAATTTTTGTCAGTGAAGGAAATTAAAAGGTTGACTTCGCTTTGATTTGTATGATTTTAAATGGTTTCCTATTTTAAGAGGGCAAAACATGGTAAGTGATGAGTGATTGTTTGACTTCCCTCTTTTCTCTCCTTCCTCTATGCCATTTGCTGTCAAACAGTTAGAAAATTCTGACTTAATGGAGGGTAATGAATTTTCATTATGCTTGTTATGTTAAAAAAAAAAAAAAATTAACGTTCTTTTCCTTAGTTTTTCTCTCATCTTCTCACTCTTCTCTCTCTTAGTTCTAAGACGTTTTCTAATTTCTTTCCTTCTCTTCTCTTCTCCACGAATTCCATCCTCCTTCTCTCTCAAAAATTCCCTGCAAGTATTAAAAGCAAAAGTTATATTTTGTTGGTTAAATTCAAGGATTTTAAGAAGAAATTTTCAAGGTAAGAACTTTTCTGGTAATTCTAAAAAGAATTCTCCTCCTCCAATCGTCTGCAATATCTTTCTATAGGTATTGTATTTTTTCTTGAGTTTTTAATATGATGTTCATGTATGTATTATGTGATGTTTTTCCAAGTTTCATGTCATTTCGATATTTTTATGGAAAATATGAATTTTCTATCCTCTACCCCCACAGTAAAATATTACTGTTTAACTTTGATGCATGAAAAATGTAATGTTTATTCAAGGGGTAAATGAATGATTTTTTCATGAAAGTTGTCAAGAATGTGCATGTACAATGTATGATGAGTGTATTTTATGTTATGAAATTTTATGAGATTACGTCAAGAAAACTGTTTTAACAATGTTATTCTTGGATTTTTGTTTTATAAAAGGCTATATATGCTTAAATGATTTTATTAACGAGGAAATAATTTTATGATATTGAAATGCATGATAATAAGATGTTTGTGTGAATTTTTAAAATTTAAAATATATGTGTCTTAAAATTATTAGAAAATATTTTCAAAATATTATTCATCTACATTATTATTAATGTTGGCTGATTTCATGTTTAGAAATGTATGGTTTGTTTTTACATGCCTAAGGTAATTTTTATGATTTAAGAAAAATCATGATAACATGTTTTTGTGATGATAATTTTATGTTTTCACAATGATGGTTGTGGATTATGGTTGTAATATGAATGAATGTTATATGATTGGATGTTTTATGAATGAATGTTATATGAATGGATGTTTTATGATAAGTATTAATTTTGTGAATTTTTAAATGGAAAAATGGGATGAACACTCATAGGAACGAGTACATCGAGACCGCGGCATCGTCACCAAAGTATATTAAGGTCAAGTAAGCTAGCTTTAAGGTAAGTACATTCTCACCTGCAACATGACTCATTTTACAAGGTTTGAATGAATGTTCGCAATGATATTATGATAATTTTATGGTTCTTTTTCCTTAAAGGATTTCTTATGAAAGATTTTCATGATTTAAAGTTATGCATGTATGATGATGACATGTTTCAAAGCATTAAAGTTGTATATATATGTATCACCTAATAAGTGTTGCACACCAATGTTATGAAATGATATGTTATGATGTCATGTTTGGTTTGGGATTAGCTACCCTTCTCCTCTCATGACGGTACGTCTACAATGATGATTATGGTACGACACTTGGGCCCTTAAGATAAAATGGAATAAGTTTTAATATGATCAATGGAATGAAAATATGTTTCTATGAAATTGTGCTTAAGGCACTTCTATGATATGACGATAATGATGATGATGTATATGAAATGTTTTAAATTGTGAGAATTATGTGTACTTACTAAGCATTAGCTTAATCAAGTTTTATGTCATGTTGCAGATAAGGGCAAGAAAATCTTGGAATAGGCGGAAGACATGGGAAGGCGTGTGAGCATTAAGCACGATGAATTGTAACCGGAAGAACGCCAAGAAGCCTGTTTTATGTTTTAAATTAAGTTTTATAATTTGAACATATTTTTATGTTAGGTTTTAAGAATACATGAACCATGGTTTTATATTTTATTTTATCATTTTAAAGAATGTTGATCTTCCGCATTTTTATGAAAAGTTAAATCTGTTTTACAAATTAAGTTTTCTCAAGGATTTTGGCTCGGTCGGCCTGCCGAACATTAATGCTCGGCCTGCCGATGTTTGAATGTTTGGCTTGTCTATTATGTTTTCGGCCTGCCGAACGATGATAGGTTTTTAAGCCAGTTTGCAAAGCCTCTGTCGGCCTGTCGGTTGAGGGATTCCGGCCTGCCGAAGTCCCAAGTTCGGCCTGCCGAACTATAGGAGCATGTAATTTTTAAGTGATGTGTTGATTAATGAGTTATGATGTGATGTTTTTATAAGTTATGATTTTCCAACTTGGTATATCTATTTTATTAAAATAAGTTTATGATTAATTTAAAGTGTAATAGAATAAATTATGATATGGAATGAATCAAGCGATGTTATTTAACAATGTTAAGTTATTAAAAATATATATATATGTATGAATGGATCTTGGTTAAGTATGTTTAATTACGTTTACAATTAAAATTATGGTTTAAGTTTTGTAATTATGTTTATGTTTTAGTTTAAACAAGTATGAATGTATGAATGTAACGACATCTATGACGTCCTTAATGGGGGCGCTACAGGCTTTGGTGTCAGAGATATTTTTCAATTACAATTCATATCGTCACACGTCAATCCAAGTCCTCCAAGTAAGTATGTTATAAAGTTAGATGTTATGATGCAAGTATGATGATAAGATTAAAGGTCTAAATGTTTAACGATTAATGATCTAGTAGTGAAAACCTGTCTCATAATTAGAAGATTATTACTAGGTTCCTGATTCTTTTAGGAGAATTAACGATGGACGGCTCTAGAAGAATGCAGACACACACCCAAACCAACGAAAGGCTTATGACTATGATCATTGAGTTGCAGAGACAACTTGAGGATCAAAGAAGGGAAATTATTGCGTTAAGGGCCAACGGCCAGAATGACGATCGAAGAGGCAATGACGAGCCTCCTCCTCCTCCGCAGCCACAAGTAAACGAAGTCCCAGCTCCTGCTGTTGAACCAAGAGCGGCATATCAAGAACCTCTTCTGGTCAGATGGAAGAGGGTTAAGCCAGCAGACTTCGAGGGTTTGAAAGATCCGCTAGTAGCTCAAGGATGGTTAAAGATGATTGAGGCCACCTTAAGACTCATGGATTTCACAAACAATGAAAAGGTCCTCTGTGCCTCGTACTACCTCACTATGGAGGCCAGGATATGGTGGGATGGCATCGAACAGAGTAGGAATGTTGAAGAGAAGTTATGGGAAGACTTTGTTCATGAATTCAACATGAAGTTCTTCCATATGAATGTTACAAGGAAGCATTATGAGGAGTTCGAGAGCTTACGTCAGGGGGATATGTCAATCACTGATGTGGTGACAAAGTTTGACCAGCTTGCTCGTCTATGTCCAGGAATGGTTATGGATGAAAGTGAAAGGGTCAGAGGACTAATCAGAGCCCTTAGGCCAAATATTGTGGCAATTGTTGATGGGGCAAGTCCGCCAAGGACTCAAGAGCAGGTTGTTATGAGGGCTCAACGTGCTGAGTTTCATCTGTCCAAGGTAAAAAGGAACCAGGCTCAATCGGGCCAACAAGCCAACAATGTAAGCAACCAGAACCGTCCTCCACACAGGAACAACAACAACAATCAGAACTGGAGGAATAACAAAAGGAAGGGTAATCCTCAAAACCAGCAAGGCCAAGACAACAAGAGGCACAATGATGGCCAGTACAACAATAATAGCAGGCGATTTCAACCATGTGCCAAATGTGGAAAGAAGCATCCAGGGGAATGTCGCTTAGGAACGAACCAATGTTTCATTTGTGGGCATGAAGACCATTTTGTTAAGAACTGCCCCAAGTTGATGAATGCCAATGCCCCTCAGAGAGCTCCTCCTCAAGCCCAACTCCATCAGATGCAAGCTTCCCTTGAAGGGCCACTTATTAGTCAAGGGATACTTGAAGCCCCACTGACGATTGCCCAAATCTATGCCATGACGAAAGAACAAGTGGCTGCTGAAGCCTCCAATGTGGTCACAGGTCAGATAACAAGTTTATCTAATGATGTTTATGTTCTTTTTGATACGGGTGCCACACATTCTTTTGTATCTATGTCATTTGCTAAAAAGTTAGAGATTCGTTTAAAGCCTATGAGACAGGGATTCACTACGACACTACCCTCTGGGGAAGTGATATTATCTACGCACTGTTTGCGTGCAGTACCCCTCTAGATTTCTGATAGGGAACTCTTCGTCGACCTCATTGTGATCGACATGCATGACTATGATATGATTCTTGGGATGGATTTCCTAAGCAAGTACAATGCTTCTATTGAATGCCGAAAACGAAAGGTGATCTTCCATCCAAAAGGTGATCAGAAGTTCATTTATGTTGGCGAGAGCAAAAAGAAACCTCACATGTTCTTATTTGCAATGAAAGCAGGGAAGTTATTAGCAAGTGGCTGCATGGGCTATCTGGCGAACATTGTAGACAAAAGCCAAGAAGAAAAGACAAGAATCGAAGATGTGCTTGTTGTTCATGAATATGAGGATTTGTTTCCTGATGATCTGACAAGTCTATGACCAGAAAGAGAAGTTGAATTCAAGATTGAGCTCGGTCCTAGCACCGATCCAATCTCAAAAGCACCTTATAGAATGGCCTCGACAGAGTTAAAGGAGCTTCACATGCAATTAAAGGAGCTACTTGACAAAGGTTTCATCAGGCCAAGTCACTCACCATGGGGTGCTCCAGTCTTGTTTGTAAAGAAGAAGGATCGCACTATGAGACTCTGCATTGACTACAGAGAGCTGAACAAGGTGACAACCCGTTGCCTCGAATTGATGATTTGTTTGATCAGTCAAGGGTGCATCAGTGTTCTCAAAGATTGATCTATGATCAGGATATCACCAGTTGAAGATTAAAGAAGGAGATATTCCTAAGACTGCTTTCAGGTTGAGGTATGGTCACCATGAATTCATGGTTATGCCTTTCAGTCTGACTAATGCACCTATGGCGTTCATGGATTTGATGAACAGGGTATTCAAGGATTTTCTCAATAAATTTGTTGTTGTATTTATCGATGATATTCTTGCCTATTCAAAGAATCAAGAAGAACATGAGGAGCATTTAAGGATTGTGTTGAAGACTTTAAGAAGACACCAGCTTTATGCAAAGTTCTCTAAATGCAAGTTTTGGCTTGATAAAGTGTCATTCTTGGGGCATGTTATTTCAAAGGAAGGGATTATGGTTGACCCTGCTAAAGTAGAAGCTGTTCTCAATTGGAAGCAACCGATGAATACAAGTGAAATAAGGAGCTTCTTGGGTTTAGCAGGTTATTATTGGAGATTTGTAGATGATTTCTCCAAGATAGCAGCTCCACTCACAAACCTGACTCACAAAGGAAAGAAGTATGAATGGACAGATGCATGTGAGAAGAGTTCTCAAGAATTGAAGAAGAGGCTAACGACGGCTCCAATGTTGGCTATTCCTGAAGGAAATGATGGGTTTGTTATTTATAGTGATGTATCCAAGATGGGCCTCGGAGCTGTATTAATGCAAAATGAAAGGGTTATTGCTTATGCTTCAAGACAACTGAAGGATTATGAAAAGAACTATCCTACTCATGACCTCGAGTTAGCAGCAGTCGTTTTTGTGTTGAAGATATGGAGACACTATTTATATGGGGTCTAATGCAAGATCTTCACTGATCATCAAAGTCTGAAGTACTTCTTCATGCAAAGAGACTTGAACATAAGACAACGAAGATGGCTAGAGTTGGTGAAGGATTATGATTGTGAAATCCTTTATCATCCTGGAAAAGCTAACCGAGTGGCTGATGCTCTAAGTAGAAAGTCAGTTGCCACGTGAATGTTAATGCAAGAAATGTCTCCACCTTTAAGAAAGGAAATTCTAGACTTCGGTTTGGAACTTATAGCAGGCCAGCTATTAGCACTCTCTCTTGCTCCGATGATGAATGGTGAAATTTAGAGAAAACAAGATGAAGATGTAAGTCTTGCAAGGATCAAGCAAGAAATGAAAGAAGGAAAATGTCAAGAGTTTCGTATTGCGGATGATGGAACTCTATACCTCAAGGACCATTTATGTGTTCCCAATGTTGATGATTTAAGGGAAAAGATCTTGGCCGAAATTCATGACACTCCTTACTCTATTCTTCCAGGTGCAACAAAGATGCATAATGATCTAAGAGGTAACTTCTGGTGGTTTGGAATGAAACGTGATGTTGCAAAGTATGTGAAGAAATGTATGACATGTCAAGAAGTAAAGGCTGAACACCAGAGACCTGGTGGTGAACTACAGTCTATCCAAATACTAGAATGGAAATGGGAGGATATAGAAATGGATTTCATTACCGGTTTGCCCAGAACTACGAACGGTTATGATGCAATTTGGGTAGTTGTGGATCGATTGACTAAGACGGTGCATTTCATTCCTATCAAGATCACTTACTCTATGGAACGGTTAGCAGAACTCTATGTTAAGAACATTGTACGACTTCATGGAATTCCCAAGTCAATCATCTCAGATCGTGATGGCAGGTTCACATCTAAGTTTTGGAAGAGTGTACAGACTGCAATGGGAACCAGGCTACATTTCAATACAGCTTCCCATCCTCAAACAGACGGCCAAACAGAGAGGACGAACTTGATTTTAAAGGATATGCTACGGGCTTGTTCTCTCGATTTTAAGACCAGCTGGTGTAAAATGTTGCCGTTAGTAGAGTTTTCTTACAATAACAGCTTTCAGGCGACAATTGGGATGACACCTTATTAGGCGCTGTATAGACAAAAATGCAGGTTGTCTATATGTTGGCACGAAACTGGTGAAAAGAAATTGATGGAAAGCGTTGATGCTGAAAGAACTGATTTTGTGAATGAAACTTCTAAGATGATAAAGTTGATAAGAAGAAGAATAGAGACCACTCCAAGCCGTCAGAAGAGTTATGCTAACAAGAGAAAAAGACCCTTAGAGTTCGTCGTGGGCGAATATGTGTTTTTGAAAGTTGCACCAATGAAAGGAGTTATGAGGTTTGGAAAGAAAAGCAAGTTAAGCCCAAGATTTGTCGGTCCTTATGAGGTGGTTAAACGAATAGGCAAAGTAGCTTATCAGTTGAAATTGCCATCAGAAATGTCCGCAATGCACGATGCATTTCATGTCTTCATGCTCAAGAAGTATGTTCTGGACCCTACGCATGTGATTGAGCCACAAGTGATCGAGATACAAGAAGACTTAAGTTATGAAGAAAAGCCAATGAAGATACTCGATCGAAAAACCAAGACCTTGAAGAATAAAGAAATTCTATTGGTCAAGGTGTTATGGCGAAATCATCAAGTTGAAGAAGCTACATGGGAACGTGAACATGACATAAGATCTATGCATCCGCATTTATTTTAAGTTTCAAGGATGAAACTTTTATAAGGTGGGGAGAATTGTAACACCCACCTATTTTTATGTAATGAATCACATTAAGTTAGTAATGACGTTAAGGAAATGTTTAATAATTTATGTTATGATATATGATTTTAATGTTACTAACTTTTATGTCAAGTTTTATGACAGGTGACGACCGTATGGAATCGTTGTGCTCAAGTGTTCATGATTATTTTAATGTATGTTTATTTATGATGCAATGATGAATTGAATGTTTTAATATATGCCATTTAAGGACAGTTCGACAGGCCAGACTTTCAAGTTCGGCAGGCCGAAAAAGTCTGCCCAAGATCGGCAGGCCGAAGGAAACCATTGGCAGGCCGAACTCGGTGGAACCGACAGGCCGAAAGGGAAAATCGATAGGCCGAACACAGCTAACGAGCAGTCAGTAGAAATCTCTCCAAATTTATGGCTGAGATAATTACGTTAAATAGGTGATTTATTGTGATTAATTGGCATAATGATGGAATAATTTTTGTCAGTTAAGGAAATTAAAAGGTTGACTTCGCATTGATTTGTATGATTTTAAATGGTTTCGTATTTTAAGAGGGCAAAACATGGTAAGTGATGAATGATTGTTTGACTTCCCTCTTTTCTCTCCTTCCTCTACGCCATTTGCTATCAAACAATTAGAAAATTTTGACTTAATGGAGGGTAATGAATTTTCATTATGCTTGTTACGTTAAAAAAAAAAATTAATGTTTTTTTTCTCAGTTTTTCTCTCATCTTCTCACTCTCCTCTCTCTCAGTTCTGAGACGTTTTCTAATTTCTTTCCTTCTCTTCTCTTCTCCACGAATTCCATCCTCATTCTCTCTCAAAAATTCTCTACAAGTATTGAAAGGAAAAGTTATATTTTGTTGGTTAAATTCAAGGATTTTAAGAAGAAATTTTCAAGGTAAGAACTTTTCCGGTAATTCTAAAAAGAATTCTCCTCCTCCAATCGTCTGCAATATCTTTCTATAGGTATTGTATTTTGTCTTGAGTTTTTAATATGATGTTCGTGTATGTATTATGTGATGTTTTTCCAAGTTTCATGTCATTTCGATATTTCTATGAAAAATATGAATTTTCTATCCTCTATCCCCACAGTAAAATATTACTGTTTAACTTTGATGCATGAAAAATGTAATGTTTATTCAAGGGGTAAATGAATGATGTTTTTCATGAAAGTTGTCAAGAATGTGCATGTATAATGTATGATGAGTGTATTTTATGTTATGAAATTTTATGAGATTATGTCGAGAAAACTGTTTTAACAATGTTATTTTTGGATTTTTATTTTATAAAATGTTATATATGCTTAAATGATTTTATTAATGAGGAAATAATTTGATGATATTGAAATGCATGATAATAAGATGTTTGTGTGAATTTTTAAAATTTAAAATATATGTATCTTAAAATTATTAGAAAATATTTTCAAAAGATTATTCATCTACATTATTATTAATGTTGGCTGATTTCATGTTTAGAAATGTATGGTTTGTTTTTACATGCTTAAGGTAATTTTTATGATTTAAGAAAAATCATGATAACATGTTTTTGTGATGATAATTTAATGTTTTCACAATGATGGTTATGGATTATGGTTGTAATATGAGATGAATGTATATATGAATGTTATATGAATGGATGTTTTATGATATGTATTAATTTTATTGAATTTTTAAATGAAAAAATGGCATGAACACTCATAGGAACGAGCACATCGAGACCGCGTCATCGTCACCAAAGTATATTAAGGTCAAGTAAGCTAGCTTTAAGGTAAGTACATTCTCACCTGCAACATGACTCATTTTACAAGGTTTGAATGAATGTTCGCAATGATATTATGATAATTTTATGGTTCTTTTTCCTTAAAGGATTTCTTATGAAAGATTTTCATGATTTAAAGTTATGCATGTATGATGATGACATGTTTCAAAGCATTAAAGTTGTATATATATGTATCACCTAATAAGTGTTGCACACCAATGTTATGAAATGATATGTTATGATGTCATGTTTGGTTTGGGATTAGCTACCCTTCTCCTCTCATGACGGTACGTCTACAATGATGATTATGGTGCGACACTTGGGCCCTTAAGATAAAATGGAATAAGTTTTAATATGATCAATGTAATGAAAAATATGTTTCTATGAAATTGTGCTTAAGGCACTTCTATGATATGACGATAATGATGATGATGTATATGAAATGTTTTAAATTGTGAGAATTATGTGTACTTACTAAGCATTAGCTTAATCAAGTTTTATGTCATGTTGCAGATAAGGGCAAGAAAATCTTGGAATAGGCGGAAGACATGGGAAGGCGTGTGAGCATTAAGCACGATGAATTGTAACCGGAAGAATGCCAAGAAGCCTGTTTTATGTTTTAAATTAAGTTTTATAATTCGAACATATTTTTATGTTAAGTTTTAAGAATACATGAACTATGGTTTTATATTTTATTTTATCATTTTAAAGAATGTTGATCTTCCGCATTTTTATGAAAAGTTAAATCTGTTTTACAAATTAAGTTTTCTCAAGGATTTTGGCTCGGTCGGCCTGCCGAACATTAATGCTCGGCCTGCCGATATTTGAAAGTTCGGCTTGCCGATTACATTTTTGGCCTGTCGAACGATGATAGGTTTTTAAGCCAGTTTGCAAAGCCTCTGTCGGCCTGCTGGTTGAGGGATTCGGCCTGCCGATCATGTCCGGCCTGCCGAACTGCGGGAGCATGTAATTTTTAAGTGATGTGTTGATTAATGACTTATGATGTGTTGTTTTTATAAGTTATGATTTTACAACTTAGTGTATCTATTTTATTAAAATAAGTTTATGATTAATTTAAAGTGTAATAGAATAAATTATGATATGGAATGAGTCAAGCAATGTTATTTAACAATGTTAAGTTATTAAAAAAAAAATATGTACGAATGGATCCTGGTTAAGTATGTTTAATTACGTTTACAATTAAAAGTATCGTTTAAGTTTTGTAATTATGTTTATGTTTTAGTTTAAATAAGTATGAATGTATGAATGTAACGACATTTGTGACGTCCTTAATGGGGACACTACATTTAATGTCTCAAACAAAGCACACAACATAGTCATAAAAACTACCAGCCATTAGAAAAATAAAAACAATGAATGGTTCTTACTTGCATTCCTATAATTAAAATAAAATCATAATGACCCAAAAATTCAAATGACAACTTTTTAACATATAGTTATAGTACCACACAAATTCTTGACACCAAATAAAATCATTTGATCATACAAAATATCACACAACCAAAAAGTCCAACCATTTTACTGTTAAAGTAATTTCTAGACCTAGTCTTACAAAAATTTCAATAACACTTAAAATACTCATCAAATCATTACCAAACTTTCTGGGTCAGAACTTAACATACATATTAACATTTTTGCAAAATTTCATTGCAAACAAAACACATTTACCCCTTGAACAAAAAATCACATTTTCAAGCATCATAACCAAACAACAACATTTTTATTGTGAGGGCAGAGAAAAGAAAATTCATATCTTAATGTAGAAATATCGAAATAACGTGAAACTTAGAGGAATGTCACATAACACATACATGAATAACATATTAAAAATCCAAAGCAAAGGAATTTTTTGTAGAGAAAGATATAGCAGTCGGATGTCAAGAAGGATTTCATTTCATAATTAAACTGAGAACGAACTCTTACCTCAAAATGATTCTTCTCAAATTTCTTCAATTTACTCTAGTAGAATTTCAATATATTTTTCAAATAATAACAGAGGAATTGAGAGGAAAAAGGAGGAGAAAAACGTGAAGAAGAAGAGAGAGGATGGGAAAGAGAAAACGCGAGAGAGAGAGAGCGAATTTTATGTGAAAAAAATTGAAAATGGCGTAAAGAAAGGATGGTCTCCCCCCAACATATCAGAATTTTCTAACTGAGATTAAGGTCAAATCACGTGGAAAGTGGAAAGGATTGAGGGAGAGTCAACACATTAGCTTCACTTACCATATTTTGCCCTCTAAAATAGGAAACCATAATCAATTACATTCAATCAATAAAAAGTCAAATGTTTTATTTCCTTAGATGAGGAAATTAATCCATAAATATGCCAATTAATCACATTAAACCATCCAATCATCGTAATTATCTCAATCACAAATTTTGAGAGACTTTTGCTAATTGCACGTTAGCAGTCATTGTTCTACCGATTCCTCACTTCGGCCTACCGATTCTCCTAAGTCTGGCCTGCCAATGATTTTCATCAGCCTACCGATGCTTGAGGGACTATTCGGCCTCCCAAACTCGAAGGTTCAGCCTGTCGAACTGTCCTTATATACAAAAATACATCATAGCATTTAAATCATTAATGAATCATCATAAAAAATACAATATCAATAACATGAGCACTAGAGAACATCATTTCCACGTGATCATCACCTGTCATCATACTTAAAATAAAATGGTTAGTGACAATAATATCATGTATAATAACATATATCAATAAAAATTACTTAACATTGTCACTAATATAACATTATCTGTTACATAAAATAGGCGGGTGTTACAATTCTCCCCACCTG
This sequence comes from Artocarpus heterophyllus, assembly GCA_025403435.1. Taxonomy (NCBI): domain Eukaryota; kingdom Viridiplantae; phylum Streptophyta; class Magnoliopsida; order Rosales; family Moraceae; genus Artocarpus; species Artocarpus heterophyllus. The sequence continues at coordinate 8,803,960 of CM046339.1, forward strand.
ATAAGAGGTTCGTCCTCGAAACTCAGAACAATTGCGGATACTTTGTTCTCATGTCATCTTCACGTTCCCACGTAGCTTCTTCTACTTAGTGATTCCGCCATAGTACCTTGACCAATGGAATTTCTTTATTCCTCAAGGTTTTGGTATTTTGATCAAGAATCTCCACTGGCTTTTCTGTCGAGCTTAAGTCTTCCTGTATCTCGATCACTCGTGGCTCGATCACATGCGTAGGGTCTGGGATATACTTCTTGAGCATAGAAACATGGAACACATCATGCATTGCAGACATTTCTGAAGGCAACCTCAGCTGATAAGCTACTTTGCCCATCCACTTCACGATCTCATAAGGTCCGATAAACTTCAGGTTCAATTTGCCTTTCTTCTCGAACCTCATAACTGCTTTTATCGACGCAACTTTCAAAAACATGGATTCGCCCACAGCAAACTCTAAGGGTCTTGTTCTCTTGTCAGCATAACTCTTTTGATGGCTTTGAGCGGTCTCTATTCTTCTTCTTATCATCTTTATCATCTCAAAAGTTTCATTGACAAAATCGGTCCTTTCAGCATCGACGCTTTCCATCAACTTCTTCTCACCAACTTCATGCCAACATATAGGCGACCTACATTTTTGTTCATATAGGGCCTCATAAGGTGCCATTCTAATCGTCGCCTGATAGCTGTTGTTGTAAGCAAACTCTGCTAATGGTAGCATTTTACACCAGCTGGTCTTGTAATCGAGAGTACAGGCCCGAAGCATATCTTCTAAAATCAAGTTCATCCTCGATGTTTGGCCGTCTGTCTGAGGATGGAAAGCTGTATTGAAATGCAACTTGGTCCCCATAGTAGTCTGAATGCTTTTCCAAAATTTGGATGTGAACCTGCCATCTCAATCTGAGATGATTGTCTTGGGAATTCCATGAAGTCGTATTATCTCCTTGACATAGAGTTCTGCTAACCGTTCCATAGAGTAAGTGACCTTGATAGGAATGAAATGTGCCATCTTCGTCAGTCGATCCACAACAACCCAGATAGCATCATAATCATTCATAGTCCTGGGCAAACCGATAATGAAATCCATTGCTATATCCTCCCACTTCCATTCTGGTATCTAGATAGACTCTAAATCACCACCAAGTTTCTGGTGTTCAGCTTTAACTTGCTGGCATGTCAAGCATTTCTTCGTATACATAGCAACATCACGTTTCATTCCAAACCACCAGAAGTTACCCCTTAGATCATTATACATCTTTCTTGCACCTAGATGAATTGAGTAAGGAGTGTCATGAATTTCTGCCAAAATCCTGTTCCTTAAGCCATCAACATTGGGAACACATAAGCGGTCCTTGAGGTACAGAGTTCCGTCATCCGCGATACGAAACTCTCGACATTATCCTTCTTGCATTTCCTACTTAATCCTTGTGAGGCTTACATCTTCATCTTGTTTTCTCTAAATTTCATCATACATCATCGGAGCAAGAGTGAGTGCTGACAGCTGGCCTACTATAAGTTCCAAACCGAAGTCTAGAATTTCCTTTCTCAAAGGTGGAGACATTGCTTACATTGACATCAGCGTAGCCACTGTCTTTCTACTTAAAGCGTCAGCCACTCAGTTGGCCTTACCAGGGTGATACAGGATTTCACAAAGGTCTCTCTGCGTGAAGAAGTACTTCAGACATTGATGATCGGTGAAGATCTTGCATTGGACCCCATATAAATAGTGCCTCCATATCTTTAGCGCAAAAATAACTGCAGCTAATTCGAGGTCATGAGTAGGATAGTTCTTTTCATAGTCCTTCAGTTGCCTTGATGCATAGGCAATCACCCTTTCATTTTGCATTAGAATAGCTCTGAGGCCCATCTTAGATGCATCACTGTAAATCACAAATCCGTTGTTTCCTTCTGGAATAGCCAATACTGGAGCTGTCATTAGCCTCTTCTTCAGCTCCTGGAAACTCTTCTCGCAAGCATCTGTCCATTCATACTTCTTTCCTTTGCGAGTTAGATTCTTGAGTGGAGCTGCTATCTTGGAGAAGTCTTCTATGAATCTCCGATAATAACCTGCTAGACCCAAGAAGCTCCTTATTTCACTTGCATTTGTTGGTTGCTTCCAATTGAGAACAACCTCTACTTTAACGGGGTCTACCATGATTCCTTCCTTTGATATAACATGTCCCAAGAAAGACACTCTGTCGAGCCAAAATTCACACTTAGAGAACTTTGCATATAGCTTGTGTCTTCTTAAAGTCTCCAGCACAATTTTCAAATGCTCCTCGTGTTCTTCTTGATTCTTTGAATAGATAAGAATATCATCGATAAACACAACAACAAATTTATTAAGGAAATCCTTGAATACCCAATTCATCAAATCCATGAAGGCCGCAGGTGCATTCATTAGACCGAAAGGCATAACTACAAATTCATAGTGCCCATACCTCGATCTGAAGGCCGTCTTAGGAATATCTCCTTCTTTAATCTTCAGTTGGTGATACCATGACCGTAGATCATTCTTCGAAACACAAATGCACCCTTAAGCTGATCAAACAAATCATCGATTCTAGACAACGGGTACTTGTTCTTGATCTTCACCTTGTTCAGCTCTCTATAGTCGATGTAGAGTCTCATAGTGCCATCCTTCTTCTTTACAAACAAGACTGGAGCTCCCCATGGTGAGTGACTTGGCCTGATGAAGCCTTTATCGAGTAGTTCTTTTAGTTACGTATGAAGCTCCTTCAACTCTGCTGGGGCCATTCTATATGGTGCCTTTGAAATCGGGTCGATGCCAGGAGCAAGCTCGATCTCAAATTCGACTTCTCTTTCTGGAGGTAGACTTGTCAGGTCATCTGGAAACACCTCCGAAAATTCTCGTACAACTGTCATATCCTCAATCTTTATCTTATCTTCTTGACTTTTATCCAAGATGTTTTCCAGATAGCCCGTGCAGCCACTAGCTAACAGCTTCCTTGCTTTCATTGTAGATAAAAACATACTGGGCTTCTTTCTGGACTCACCAACATACACGAACTTTTGATCACCTTCTGGATGGAAGATCACTTTTCTTTTTCGGCACTCAATAAAAGCATTATACTTGTTTAGAAAATCCATCCCGAGAATCATATCATAGTCATACATGTCTATCACGATAAGATTGATGTAGAGTTCCCTATCAGAAATTCATAGGGGTACAGTATGCAAACAGTGCGTAGATAATATCACTTCCCTAGAGGGTAGTGTCGTAGTGAATCCTTGTCTCATAGGCTCTAAACGAACCCTTAACTTCTTAGCAAATGACACAGATACAGAAGAATGTGTGGCACCTGTATCAAAAAGGACATAAGCATCAATACATAAACTTGTTATCTGACCTGTGACCACATTAGAGGCTTCAGTGGCCACTTGTTCCTTTGTCATGGCATAAATGCAGGCATTCATAAGTGGGGCTTCAAGTCTTTCTTGACTGATTAGTGGCCCTTCAAGGGAAGCTTGCATCTAATGGAGTTGGGCTTGAGGAGGAGCTCTTTGAGGGGCATTAGCATTCATCAGGTTGGGGCAGTTCTTGACAAAACGATCTTCATACCCACAAATGAAACATTGGTTTGTCCCCAAGCGGCATTCTCCTGGATGTTTCTTTCCACATTTGGCGCATGGTTGAAACTGCCTGCTATTGTTGTTGTTGGGCTAGCCACCATTGTGTCTCTTGTTGCCTTGGCTCTGCTGGTTTTGAGGATTGCCCTTCCTCTTGTTGTTCTTCCAATTCTGGTTGATGTTATTGCTGTTGTTGTTGTTCCGGTGAGGAGGGTGGTTCTGGTTGTTTGCATTGTTGGCTTGCTGACCAGACTGAGGCTGATTCCTTCTTAACTTGGACAAGTGAAACTTAGCACGTTGGGCTCTCATAACAACATGTTCTTGCGTCCTAGGTGGACTAGCTCTATCAACAATCGCAGCAATTTCTGGTCTGAGAACTTTGATCAATCTTCTGACCCTTTCACTCTTAGTGCTAACCATCCCTGGACATAATCGGGCTAGCTGATCGAACTTGGTCACCACATCTGTAACTGACATATCCCCCTGGCGCAAATTCTTGAACTCCTCATAATGTTTCCTTATGATGTTCATGTGCAAGAACTTCATGTTGAACTCATGAATGAAGTCAGCCCATGTCATCTCATCGATGTTCCTACTCAATTCTATGCCATCCCACCAAATTCTAGCCTCCATGGTGAGACAGTACGATGCACAGAGAACCTTCTCATTGTCAGTGAAATCCATGAGTCTCAGAGTGGCTTCAATCATCTTTAACCATCCTTGAGCTACTAACGGATCCTTAGAACCCTTGAAATCCGCTAGCTTAACTCTCTTCCATCTGACTAGAAGGGGTTCCTGATAGGCCGCTCTAGGTTCAGCAGCAGGAGCTGGAACTTCGTTAACTTGTGGCTATAGAGGAGGAGGAGGAGGAGGAGGAGGAGGAGGAGGCACATCATTCGCTGTTCTAACCGTTGGCCCTTAATTCGGCCATCTCTCTTCTTTGATCCTCCAACTGCCTTTGCAGCTCGGCGATCATCGTCATAAGCCTCTCATTGGTCTGGGTGCATGTTTGCATCCTTCTGTGGCCGTCCATTGTCAATTTCCTAAAAGATTTAGGAGCATATGAATAATCTTCTAATATGAGATAGGTTTTCACTACCAAAGCATTAATCATTAAAAATCTAAACCTCAATCTTATCATCATACTTACATCATAACATCTAACTTTAAAACATACTTACTTGGAGGACTTGGACTGACGTGTGATGATATGAATTGTAAATGGAAATTTGCTCTGCCAAAGCCTGTAACGCCCCCTTGCGGACGTCACAGATAATATACATTCATACATAACATACTTTTATTTAAGGTAAACTATTTGAACAAAACTTGATTGAAAACATAATTAAGAATTCATACCCAGGATCCATGCATAATTTTTTTTTATCCAATATCCAAATCCATCTTTAAAACAATAAATTACTTGATCGTAAACATCCTTTGAACATTTTATAAAACCATTGAAAATTGATACAATCTTTTTGAACAACCTTGGAAAACTTACTTACAATTCGGCAGGCCGAACTTGTGGGTTCGGCAGGTCGAAGGTCAAACTCTGGCAGGCTGTTTGAGGCTTTGCAAAAACAGGATTACAAAATCAACAAGATCGGTAGGCCAGTATAGAGTAATCGGTAGGCCGATCAACACTTCGGCAGGCCGACCGACGATTAAAAAAAATCAATTTTCAAAATTTCAAACTCCATAATTTAATTACGGAAGACGAAATACTTAAAAGAAATAAGATAATAAAAGATAGTTCATATATTCTTTAAAAACTTATCAATAAATATGTTCAAATTATAAAACTTGATTTAATCTTAAAAAAAAAACTTTCTTCTTGGCGTGCTTCCGATTACAGTTCATCTTGCTTAACTCACATGCCTTTGCATGCCCTCCGCCTAGTCCATCACCTTCTTACCCTTATCTGCAACATGATATAAAAACTGGATAAGCTAATGCTTAGTAAGTACATTATTATCTCATAACTTAAAATATTTTATGAACATCATCATCATCGTCATCTTCATCATAATGCACTAGGCACATTTTTCATAGAAACATATCTTTCATTACTTTGACCATATTAAAACTTATTCCAATTTATCTTAAGGGCCCAAGTATTGCACCATAATCATCATCATAGGCGCGCTGTCATGAGAGGAAAAGGGTAGCTAATCCTAAACCAAACATGACATTATAACATATCATAACATTGGTGTGCAACACTTATTTAGTTGATACATATATATTCATATTTAAACTTTCATGCTTTGAAATACGTCATCTTCATACATGCACAACTTTTTGAATATCAAAATATTTCATGAGAAATATAAATAAAACCATCATAAAATCATCATAAAATCATCATAGATATCATCAAGAACATATTTTCAAACCTTTATAAGATATCATGTTGCAGGTGAGAATGTACTTACAGTTTTAAGCTAGCTTACTTAACCTTAATATTGTTGGTGACGACGCTACGGTCTCGATGTGCTCTTCTTCATAATGTGTTCATGTCATACATTCATTAAAAAGATACATAATAAAATTAATATTTATTTTCATAGAATGAATCATCCATTTCTTAAGTCATCACACATGCATTCATCTCTTTTGCAAACAGAATTTATAACACATATTCATTATCCATAAATCATAAGAACATAATACTAGCACCAATATTTTCTGAACTCCATGAATTCTCATTTCAATGACTCAACATTCTCACATAATTTAGGTACCACACTTGGCAGGAACCAAAATAACACATAAATATATTATTGTGATCTTTCATAGGTCATAAAAATTACATTTAATGTCTCAAACAAAACACACAACACAACATACTCATAAAAACTGCCAGCCATTAGAAAAACAAAAACAGTGAATGGTTCTTACTTGCATTCCTATAGTTAAAATAAAATCATAATGACCCTAAAATTCAAATGACAACTTTTTAACATATAGTTACAGTACCACACAAATTCTTGACACCAAATAAAATCATTTGATCGTAAAAAATATCACACAACCAAAAAGTCCAATGATTTTACTGTTAAATCAGTTTCTAGACCTAGTCTTACAAAAATTTCCATAACACTTAAAATATTCATCAAATCATTACCAAACTTTACAGTTCATAACTTAACATACATATGAACATTCTTGCAAAATTTCGTAGCAAACAAAGCACATTTACCCCTTGATCAAAAAATCACATTTTCGAGCATCATAACCAGATAGCAACATTTTTATTGTGAAGGCAGAGAAAAGAAAATTCATATCTTAATGTCAAAATATCGAAATAACGTGAAACTTGGAGGCCTATCACATAACACATACATGAATAACATATTAAAAATCCAGAGCAAAAGGAATTTTGTAGAGAAAGATATAGCAGTCGGATGTCAAGAAGGATTTCATTTCAAAATTAAATCGAGAACGTACTCTTACCTCAAAACGATTCTTTTCAAATTTCTTGAATTTACTCCAATGGAATTTCAATATATTTTTCAAATAATAACAGAGGAATTGAGAGGAAAAAGGAGGAGAAAAACATGAAGAAGAAGAGAGAGGATGAGAAAGAGAAAACGTGAGAGAGAGAGAGCGAACGCTTACGTGAAAAAAATTGAAAATGGCGTAAAGAAAGGATGGTCTCCCCCCAACATATCAGAATTTTTTGATTGAGATTAAGGTCAAATCATGTGGAAAGTGGAAAGGATTGAGGGAGAGTCAACACATTAGCTTCACTTACCATATTTTGCCCTCTAAAATGGGAAACTATAATCAATTACATTCGATCAAGAAAAAGTCAAATGTTTTACTTCCTTAAATGAAAAAATTAATCCATAAATATGCCAATTAATCACATTAAACCATCCAATCATCGTAATTATCTCAATTACAAATTTGGAGAGACTTTTGCTAACTGCTCGTCAGCTGTCATCAGCCTGTCGATTCCTCACTTCGGCTTGTCAATTCTCCTAAGCCCAGCCTGTCGATGCTTGAGGGACTATTCGGCTTGCCAAACTCGAAGGTTCGGCCTGCCGAACTGTCCTTGCATACAAAACTACATCATAGCATTTAAATCATTAATGAATCATCATAAAACATACAATATAAATAATATGAACACTAGAGCACATCATTTCCACGTGATCGTCACCTATCATCATACTTAAAATAAAATGGTTACTGACAATAATATCATGTATCATAAAATATATCAATAAAAATTACTACATTGTCACTAATATAACATTATCCGTTACATAAAATAGGCGGGTGTTACGCGCTGCGTACTATTTTTTCAACATATAGTATGTCCATCTTGATTGCAATAAGTACATATATATTTTTAGTTAACATAACTAGTCGTTGCTTTGACAAAATAGTTTTTGAAATTTTTTTTATCAATGTGTGGTTTGCATCCAAAACGACCCTTGTTAAAAACACAACATTGTTTACCAAGGATTAATTCAACGTTTTTCTTGCCTTTAGTGAATTTTAAAACCATTTTTGTTAAGTTATCAACTTGCTCTTTCAAAGATGCATTCTTAACAACTAAATCATCACTCCTAGATTTTTCATTTTTTAACAAATCAATTTCTTCTAAGAGAGTTGTAACTTTCTTTTTAAGTATAGAATTTTTAAGAGCTAATTTTTCATAGTCATCATGTAATTTATCAAAAGCTTTAGGTAATTGTATGATATCAATATCATCACATTCATCATCGGAAGAGTTAAAAGAACTTACATCTTTATTGTCATCTATGGCCATGAAGCACATTTTTGTGACTTCTCTTGGCTTCTTGTCATCTGAGTCTTTGGATTCAAGCTTGGCTAGAGTGACTTAAAGAGCTTTCTTCAATCCATCCTTCTTAATTCCTTTCTTGCTACCTTTCTTTTTAAGAGGACAATTTGGTCTTATATGATCGAGTTTCTGAAAATCATAACATATTACCTCTCTTTGATTTCTCAACTTGGTCTTCTCTTCTTCTAGTTCATTTGTTCCTATTGAACTTCTGGTAGAACATCTGCTAGCATTGCCATTTCTTTAAAATCTCTTTAATGGAGAGCTTCATCTTCTCCTTCTTCGTCATATTTGTCATTAAAAATGGAAGCCTTTAAAGTGATCCCTTTCTTTTTCTCATCTCCCTCTTCTTGATTTTGCCTCCTTGTAATTTAATGGGTCATGAGAGAACAAACTAATTCATCTAGCGGTAGTTTTTTGCCTCTTCCAAACTTGTTCTCTTGGCACGCCAAGATAGTGGAAAAAATCAAAACATGTTCTTTACTAGCTCACTATCTTTAAAAGTCCTTCCAAGGGACTTCAAACTATTAACAATATCCGTGAATCTAGCATATATTTCATTAGTAGTTTCATGATATTTCCTTTTAAACATTTCATAATCATGCAAGAGATAGTTTATCTTATTTTCTTTAACTTGATTTGATTTGTCCCTTCAAAGACTACCTCTAATGTGCGTCATCTTTCTTGTGCGGATGTGCAAGATGTAACTCTATTGAATTCATTTCTATCTAATGCACAATATAAAAAGTTGATAGCTTTAGCATTCAAAGACAATTTTCGTTTATCCTCATCAATATATTCTTTGCATTCTTTTGAAACTAAAACTTTGTCCACTTCTTTCATTGGTTTATATCGACCATTTTAGATAGTATCCCAAATATCATAATCAATAGATTGCAAATAAATAATCCTAATTTTCCAATAATTATAATTGACCCTACTAAAGAAAAGAGGTCAATTTGTAGAATGACCTTCCATTATTTATGAACATTGAATAGTCATGCTCAAGATTACGATATCTTTTTCTAAAATAAGTTCAAGCTTCTAGCTCAATACTAATTGTTTGCCTAAGAATGACTGCCCAAGAGGGGGGTGAATTGGGTCTTAAAAACTCTAACAATTATTGGAAATTTCTAGATAAATTGCGCAAATAAATAAATTCATGCAAATGACAATTACAAAAAACTTCAAAAGAAATAAATGCGTTAAAGTAAAGAGTTAAGAATAAAGAAGTGCAAATACTATTTATAGTGGTTTAGCAATATGCCTATGTTCACTATTATGGAGCAAAGCTTGACTCAACCTATTCTACTATAACGACCATCTTTTCGGTATGATTATTCCTTTTACAACACCGATGACTTGTTCTACCCGAGGCTTATCATGACTCTTACAACATCAATTTTCTATCGAGATTGACAAACCAAAAATCCCTCAATTTCGAAGGCTTGGAAACCTATCAAAGGGTGTTTTTGACAATTTGGCTCACTCACAAGATATACTCTCCAAATAAAAGATGATTAAAATTAGAAACTTATTTTTTGGTGGGTGTGAGCAACTCTCACGAAATATATAGATTATGTAAGCTTAAGAGTGTGTGAAGAAATGAATGTTTATAATCAAAACAATGTAAGAAAACTTGCAATTAATGTTTGGTATTGAACTCAATGAGGTAGAGGTATTTATAGCCTCCAAGCACTCAGTTATGGCTTAAAATATCAATTTTGGATCAAAGCGGCCGTTGCAAATTGAGATCTAACAGTGAAAAAACTAGTCATTATAGTTTGATCGGTAGGTCAGAAATTTAAAATTTTCTAAAAAGGATCCAATGGTCATCTGACTGGCAGGCCACCACAGGCTATTGGCAAGCTAATCACGACCACCAGCAAGATGGTCTGTGAGACCAGAAGGCCACACGAAGCATGACAAATTTATGCTTCTATGATGTCCAATAGGTAGGCCGAAGCAGGGCTTCCGGTAAACTAGTTTGTTTAATTGATAAACTGATAGAAGCTGGAGAAACCAACTTTCTGTCCCCTGTAACAAGCAGGTCGACCTATAATGGCCAGCAGGCTGGTCTTGCTAGATAAGACCTCCCAAGAGTTTCTAAAATATAACATTTATGAAAATGTGTTGGAGTGAATTGTGTATATTTTAAGCATAATTTTGAGTCTGCATTTTAGATAGAAGTATTTTAAAAATAGATATTAAGCCACATAATTTAAGTTTGAAAATACTTATGTTTGAAATATTATGAATGCATGTATGTGTGTGATTTCAGATTACATAAACTAATTTGTTTAGAGAGCATTGCTCACTTACATTAAGAATTTAGATATAAAATTTAGAACTTGGCTCTTCAATGCTTGTTCTTTATTCTTTAAAGTGTGCCATGACTTGATCGTACTTGATTTTGCTCCAAATAATTTGCTGCACTTTCACACTTAGCAAAACTCAAGAAAACGATTAACCATTTTTACATATAACACAAATTGATTTTTTATCATCAAAACTAATTTAAAATAACTTTGTTAAACCTTGGACCACCTATTTAACTTGCACAAATAAGGAAATAATAAATAAATAAAAGGGTAACAAATGAAATAAAATGCAATCAAATTAAACCAAAACAAGTGAAATAAAATTAAACAAAATAAAATAAATTAAAATTCAATAAAATAAAATCTCAAGAACATAGCCAACTTCAACACTAATGAAAGATAGAATAACTCTACTTTATAGAGTTGTCACTTTCTCAAGGATTGATGTCCTCATTGGTGTCTTGATCATTGACTGAATTAGCAAGTTTAGAATTGTTGGAGTTTTTTGGGCCGATTTGCTCACTTTAAGTTATGTGTTGAGCCCTAACAGGACCTACGTAAGACAATTGGGGGCCTTAAGTGGAAATTTCATTGTAGGCTTATTAGTATTCATAATAGATAAGTAATATTTTTTTGAAGTAATTATATAAAGTGTCCAATTTGAGGACCTTAAGTCTAAAAATGTCGATTTTTTCATAATATTACAAATATGTAAACTTTTTAAAAAAATTATAGACTTGTCATGCCCTTTATGCCCTTTTTGCATATTTTGAATAAATACGTATTTATATTTTATTTTTCATATCATTTATAATTATTAAAGAATTTATAATTTTAAAAAATTATGGACTTGTGATGCCCGTTATACCCTTTTTGCATTTTTTGAATATATATGTATTCATATTTTATTTTTCACAAGCATTTATAATTATTAAGGAATTTATAATCATATTTCATTATGATAATAAATGAATTTATAATCCTATTTCATTAATATAAAGATGCAACCATTATATTTTTGTTTGTTGATCATACGTGTGTGTCTATATCTATATCTATATGTATACAGTCTAACATTAATAACGAGGCTAATAATAATTTAAAGTTACAAATGTTTATGATAATGAAAATAATTTAGTTCTAATTCTTCACTATAAAAATACAATCATTATGCTCTGATTGATCATCATATACATATATGGAATATTAATCTTTCTATAATCTTTGTTTTAGATTAATTCAAAAACTATACATTTGGTTTTCAATCTCATCAAATCCTATATCTTTAGATTAGATTTAATGCACAAATCTATACCTTACCTCAGTTAATAGTTAATTTTGACCTTTAAAATAACCAAATTATTGTTAAATAAAATTTTTTAAAAAGTAAAACTTTCAAAAAAAGAAGAAAACAAAAATAGAAATGCATAAAAAAACCTCTTTTTATAAGTTTTTAAGTTATCTTATTTTTTTAATTTGAGGGTATTTTGGTAATTTCTTAGGTCAAAATGAAAGATTGATTGGACAAAAGCATAAATTTATGTATTGAATCTAATATGAAAATATAAATTTGATGACATCTAAAATTGAAGGTATATTATTCGAATAAACCTAAAATACATAGTATAAAAAAGTAAATAACACTAAATATATATATATATATATTTCAGTGTTAATATTAATAATGAAAACAATCACATTATAAAGTTACAAATCTTATGATGATAAATTATTACATTTGTAATCTTATTTCATTATCATAATGAACTGCAAACTTATTTCATTATGATAATGAAAGAAATTATAATCTTATATATATCTGTATATATATATATATTTTACTATCCTACTTTAGTAATAATGAAGGTTATCATATATAATTATAAAGTTAAAAATCTTTATGATAATGAATATAATTTTAATTTATTATAATAAAGATGCAGTTATTATGATTTTATCATTGATGATCATATATACATATATATATATTGGTGTTCAATATTAAAAATCAAGTTAATCATAATTATAAAACTTATTTCACTATGATAATGGAAAGAATAATGAGCTTATTTCATTATATCGATGAAGAAAATATAATCATATATAATAGCCTATCATATAGAGGTTAATTATTTCCTTTTACAATTTTAAGGCCATAGTGGTCTTTACATATAAAATAATAGATAGTTTTGTAATTCAAATAGTTTCTAGATAGTTTTAAATTCAAGGTCTTATAATTAGACATAGAAAAGGATACACAATATTTATGTACTATAAAATGTAGAAATCATAGAGTATTATTATTTATGATATAATGTTCAAGCTTTTTAAATCATTACATTAACTATTATTAATATATTTTGCAAGCAAACTTTTTCTTTTTTTTTTCTCAGGATTCTTCATATTAGGCTATGCTTTGAAAGTAGAAAAGAAAAAAAAATTACAAGATTTAAGGCGTGAGATATAACCATTTGTCAAGAATACAATAAAATTAATGTTAATTCTGAACTAAAACTTTGTTATTGGAAAAGAAAACCATTAATTCATGTAATGAATTTTCAAGTTTTCAAGTATAAAAATAATGTTTAATTCAATTTTTTTGTTTTGTTGTGTTTATACACATATGCATACACATATATTATCAGGATAGTGCTTCCACCCATCCAGCCGATGGATCAAACATTCATTTGTTTCTAACCCTCCAGATTGAAAGTTATGGTTAAGATTGATTCAAGGTTAGTGACTTTCAAACAAAACATGCTTGGCTATTAATTGGTTGATGGTCTCATTAACAATTGGCAAAATGATTGCCTGTTTTGCATGCTTCACCCATATTGGTGTATTCTTAGTGTCGAAGACTCTCCTCTACATAAAATGGTGAAAGCTCATTTTGTTATAAATAAATAATACCTAATAAGTTGAGTTTTTTTTTTCTTATTAAAACTGATAAATGATTTACACAAATTTCTACAACAATTGAATTGCGTACTCCTTATGGATAATATTTTTTTTGAATTATCGATCAATACTTATACTTTTAAAAAAAAGACTTCAAATTTCTAGATTTATTTTGTACTTTGAGTCTTTGTTTTGGGACATAAAATTTTCAACTTAAACTTTAGTTAATAAACTCTAAGTTAATTTTGTCAAACTGCAAAAGAAAATCAAAATAAAAAATTAAACAAAACTCATCAAACATAACCATATATTTAGGTTTTTTTAATTTTTATGTTTACTTTCTGTATTACAAAATAATTGGGATCTTTTTTTTTAATTTTTGTTTTCATTTTCTTTAATAGTTTTAAAAATTAATTTGTAGTTTATCACTAAAAAATAACTTGGACATTTTATATTTTAAAATATGGATTTTTTTAATATTTTTTAAAAAGTAGAGTATCAATGCAATATTACATTAGAAATTAAGATACCAATATAATATTAACCCTTATTAAAGTAACATTGTTATAAAAAGGTTGAGGATGGATCTTCAATTTATAGAACAAAGTAAAAGAAAAAAAAAACTATATTGCAACATTAAAGCACCTTGTCCTAAAAAAAAACCTTGTCGTAAGTAATATTAAAATAAAAAAAGAAACATGCATGAACGTGTATTTGCCTTTTATTAACTTGCCATACCCTTAATATAGCTCCTTGACAACAGCTCCAAACCATGGCAGTTGCAGGGTTGCACATAGTTGCTTTAGAATTGTTCAACTACAATTTATATGTTAACGAGGTTAATGATGTAGAAATCATGCATTCAAGTACTAAAAAATATAGCATTTTTACATTTCTTTACCTTATATTTTACAATTGTTCAAAAAATATACCTTGTATTTTTTACCCCTGCAAATGTATACAGCCAAATTCCATTTAATACTAAAATGTAAACCTTGTTTAGTCAATTTAAAAAAAAAAAAAACAACTTTACAATAACCTTACATCCTTGTTGTTGGAAAACGATATGCAACGGAATTTTAAAATTTTTAAATCAAAATCTTTTCCAAATAATAAGTTTAACATACTAAGTACATAAACTAATAAAAGATCTTACGTATCTCTTCAGTAGGCCAAAAACTGTATTATTTGCAACTAGAGAAGAACGTTCTGGAAGAGCTTCAACCAATTGATCTTCCTTGTTGTTCTCTTTCCATGATCAAAATACATGTGGTCATACATCGTATAGTTTTTCCTCCATTGACCTCTCTTTCCAACCAAATGAGAAAACCAAGAGTTAAGGCTCCTGATGTTGAACAATAGCTCTCTGGGAGTTTTAAAGTTTCTCTCACTAGAATATCTCTCCATACTTCTCAAATGATCTAAAGTGCAACTAAAAATAGTCCTTATAAGATTAGGCTTCAAAATTCGAGTCTGGATCAACTTCTAATAAAAATGTGTCAAAAATACATATCAAGATTTTCATATGGTCGGCCTATTGAACTTGCACATCGGCCTGTCGAACTTGGCAACTGGCCTGCCAACCGAATGATAATCTGGAAATCTCAAAATATCTTATTTCACATGGGAATCTTAGATAGAGCCTCAGTTTTAATTCAAATAACCCAATAGAGAAGTTATCTAATTAAAACAATCATATACAGATAATCTCATATCAAATGAAATATTATCCAAATAATCTAACATGTTTATCTTGAATTAATTCACAAAATTAATTTAACCAATGAGCCAACATAAATTATTAAATCCAATCTATCGAAATTTTAGCCAATCTAATAATTAACATAATAAGTCACTAATCTGTTGGAAAAAACATGTCGTATCGTTACAGGAATTATTATGAGCTAGCAAATGGGACATGATGGACATATATAGATGAAGCTCCAATAATTATAAAATAACATATCCTAGATACATATATTTTATAATTATCAACTCAACGCTATTCCACTAAAAGCTTAAGGCTGCACTCTTGAACTATATAAAATTATGAAACTTTAATAAGCTAATCACCCATGACATATCATAATGTGTAACATCCCCAAAGGATATTCATAATCAGCTTAAGGATAAATTCCATTTTACGTTCTTGTTAATTTTTATCTTATATTCCATTATTTTACAATTCAAAAACTTACTATTCATAAATAGTATACCATTCAGTTACATCTATGTATCCAAATAGTTGAAAGCTCCAGTCTTCCAATTACATGATAATGCCTATAAGAGAATATTATTAACTCTACAAATGAGCTATGGATTCCATATCTACGAATAATAAGTCTACGTTAATCAAGCGTCATGTCTCCAATGTACTGATATGTGTACCTTCATCTAATTCAGGATATCATCCTTTGGTACATCAAAAGGCACAAGTCAAGAATACGGGCTCATTAATTTATTTCAGGATTAAGATGCAATACATATGATTATCGAAAGTGAATTGATTTAAATAAGAAGAATTGTTAATTAAATCAATTCAAATTTGTCTCCTGATCTAATATATCGTCACCTAAGACAATATACCAATGTTTCTACTTATAGAGTCCCACTCTGATAAGCAAGACAAGTCATCTCCCGTTAAGGATGTAGACAATATAACAATCTTAGCATGAATAAAGTGTCCAACTTTATTCCTTCGATTGCGGACCTTATCATTTAGACTATCACCTTTAAGATTCATGTCTTACGTATAATTTGTCCATCATATGCACGATCTTAAAGGTTTAGATCGTTAGTCTCAGATTTTTGTTTGCTCAGCATATATTCAACATAAATTAACATAAAGAGGACAACATTTAACACATGAATATAAATAAACTCTTTATAGATTAAATGTCTCCAAAAACTTATTACATCATTTAATCTTTAGGGCACCTAGTCTAACAATCTCCCACTTGCTCTAAGTGAGTAAATGTGATATGTTATGCATCATCAGAGCCTCTATAGTCTATCATGTCCTTAGATGCGATCTTACATATTGCCACATTTTGACTTACCATGATGTCCTTTATCACATGATACTTTCAATGTATTTGTTTATTCTTCTCGTGAAATTTAGTTCCTTAGCATTATTTATTCTTGCAGTGTTATCAAAATGCAATGACAGCGGCTTATCCATACCAGGAACTACCTCAAGATCCTCAAGGAACTTGCAGAGTCATACGACTTCTTTTACTACTTCACTTGCTGCCATATACTCAGCCTCTATCATTGAATGTGAAGTGCAATCTTACTTAATACTTCTCTAAATAATGGTGCCTTCTCATAAAGTAAGCATAGAACCTAAAGTCAATCTTCTCGAATCCAAACATGATTGAAAATCTAAATCAGTGTATCCAAGATGTGTTAGATCCTTACCAGAATATACTAGCATATAAGCTCTAGTCCTTCTCGGGTACTTGAAAATATGTTTGACTGTAACTCAATGCTTTTGTCCTAGATTCGACTGAAATCTACTCACTATGCTGACAGCATAATATATGTCCAGTCGTGTGCAAAGTATAGCATATATGAGACTATATACTTCCGAAGCATAAAGCACCTTCTTTATGTCTTTTATTTCTTCATCAGACTTTGAAGAGTCTTTCTTAGAAAGAGTTATTCTAGACCTAGATAGTTGCCTATCTATCTTGGAATTATGTATTGCATACTTCTTGAGAATCTTATCTATGTAGGTAGCTTGGGATAAAGCTATCATTTTCTTTTTTCGACCTTGGTTACGCCCAAAATTGTTTTTCTTTAAACGACAGGCGTTTGTAGTATAGAAAAGTTGTCGTATCCACAGGGAGATGAAAATTTGTACCTCGGCAAATTGATAAAAATAAACGTTCAAAAAGACAAGCACTTTTTCAAATCAAAGTTTAAAATGATATCAATATTTTTGTGATTTTTATTCAAAATTTAATTCAAAATTTAAAGCATAAAATTAAAACGATGAAGCTTTGAGAATCCCTTGTATGTTTTGCAACTGATATGGAATTTTAACTCTAATTAATAATTATCTAAAGTATTTAATTTATTATATCTTATCTCATTAATTGCAAGCACATTTTACTAATTATATAGGTTAACCTAAATGAACAATATAGCAAGCCATAATACAGTAAGGGTCTTCCTATAAAAACTAGCAAAATAATTATTGGTGCACTAATTATGAAAACTATAACAGTTGTCACTCAATTATAATTAACATAATTATAGGATAGAAAAGATAATAACAAATCAAAATTAATATATTTTAGCAGAATAAATTAACTCCGCCAGCACTTCGTCTTATGAAATATCTAGAATCGACAATATAACAAGTCATACTGCAGTAAAAGACATTCCATAAAATTAAGCATTATTTTATTATTATTAATATTAACTATGCAACACAATTAAATTACATAAAGAAAGCATGACTGAATTTATATAAAAATTAGCAGCATAACAACATCAACAATAATTATTGAAAACATAAAGATATAATTTATTCCACAAAATATAAACATTACCACACAGATATAGAGTTAAAATCTATACCAAGATACTATACATACAAGATCATCTCTCTGCCTCACCAGACACTCTACTTTAATTTAAGCATTATTTTATTATTATTTATTACCTAAGAAGATACTGTTGAGTCTAACTCAACAGTAAGGAAAGGAAGGGGAAAAGAGGGCCAAAGGCCCGAAGGGGATGATTTCTTCATGGTGCAATGCAAGGCTATTTATAGCCTTGAAAAGTTATTGTATATCATATGTAATCATCATTTTCTCCTGTTGAAAGTTGACAAATTCGGATCATTTGATCCTTTTTCTCCTCCTTTTTTCCACGTTGAGATTCGCTCTTGATTGTGCATTTTAAGCTTCAAAATGCTGTGCTTTGCGGCATGAGAAGGCACCAAACCGGGCTGATTTGGATCGTTAATTTCACGATCCAATGGCTCCAAACACACGAGAGAATGGGCCCAGGTGGGACCAGTGGGACAACAATTTTGAACCGTCAGATTGGTCTCGATCATCGCATCCAACAGCTAGAAGAACAGCTACACGTGGACTCACCCACACGTGGACTATACCCTAAGATTCCGCTGACGCACCGGATGATACGTTGACACGTGTCTCTTCCTTGGACGGCTGAGATTGATTTGGCAATGAATCTGACGGCTTTCATGATGCCACGTGTCCCATTTAATTTAAATTTGAATTCTCTTTATCTTTTTGATGCATTTGATGTTCGATTTTATCCATTTTGGTGTCCTTTTGCTCCGTTTTTCCTCCAGATTTCAAATCTAAAAATCACAAAAACACTAAAATTAATTATTTTACAAACATAACATTTACAAAAATATTAAAAATATTTATTTTACATTAAAACACACAAAAATAAATAAAAACTCCTAAAATTTCCAGTCTCTTACGGTTTAGCACAGATATAATTTATATGACTTGGAAATATTTTTAAAAATTACTAAAAATATAATAATACATATTTACAAACTTAAAACACACTATCAAACACACTAAAACTTAAAATAAAATAACCGCATTACTTTTACGGTTTTAACTATTTACAGACTAGACATTTATTTAACACACCGAAATGACTCTAAAAATTACTAAGAATTCTATTAATCATAAAAACACACTAAAACCACATTTTTAAACATATTTACACACTAAGACACAAAAATACTTATTAATACAAAAATGCTATTAATTAGAGGATTTAGTGAGAAATAAAAGCATAAATAAATGATTTAAGCCTTAGAAAATGTACACTTTTATAGTCTCATTAGACCTTAAAAGATTTAGATACCCAAAACATAATTAGCTTCACCCAAGTCCCTTATGTCAAACTGTCTGGTCAACCATAATTTGACTGATGACAATGCCCCAGCATCATTGCCAAGAACAAAAATGTCGTCTACATAGAGAGGTTGAAAAACCACCTTCCTATCCTTAATGTGTTTGCAAACACGTGGTTTGTCTAGGTTTTGTTTGAACCCGTAAGTCTTGATCACTTGATCAAATCTTATGTTTCATGAACAGGAAGCTTGCTTAAGTCCATAAATAGGCTTTAGCAACTTACAGATCTTATTCTCTTTATCCTTAGCTTTAAACCCATCTGGCTATACCATAAAGATGGTCTTATTAAGATAGCCTTTCAAAAAAGCTGTCTTGACGTCAATTTGCCAAATGTCATAATCGAGAACAGCAACACTGAGCAAGAGAATGCGAATAGACTTAAGCATGGCTATAGGTGAAAAGGTTTTCTTGTAATGATTCCTTTCATTTGCATGTATCCCTTTGCTACCAATCTAGCCTTATAGGTTTTGATTTTCCCATTTGCTCCTCTCGTTCTCTAGTAGACCCACTTACACCCTATGAGTCTCACTCCTTTGGAAAGATCCATAAGCTCCTAGACTTGCTTAGTCTTTATAGACTTCATCTCAATGTTCATAGCTTATGCCTAGAGCTTTAAATCAATATCCTCCATAGCCTTTTTGCAAGTGTAAGGATCCCTGTCATGTTCAACCAGTTTAGCCAAGTAAGTTTTGCCATTGAATATATAGGTCTCGGGTTGACACCCGATCCTCTCACTATGTTGACGCTTCCTAGGTTGTTGTTCGGTCGGTTTTTCTACATCGATTGGATTGGTTTCAACTTGAACCACTAGAGTGTTAAACGAAACTGAATAAGAGTCTTTAAATAAACAAGTGACAGAAATTAAATTCCTTTTAACTTTAGGAACATAAAAATAGTCCCTTAAAACTAAGCTCCTATAACTATCAAAATAAAGATGGACGTCTCCCATAGCTTTAGCCAACATTAAGGATCCATCGCCCATCTGAAGCTTGAAGTACTCATGTTGTAGACTTCTCGTTTCAAGCCTGCAGATAAACACAAACATGATTATTTGCTCTATAATCTACCCAAGGGTCACTTGATTTCTCAACTAAACAAGTCTCAATAACTATAATCTACCCAAGTGTCACTTGATTGGAAGTCCTTGCAATTCTTCATTATGAGCCTAATCTTCCCGCAGAAGACACACTTTAGTTTCTTTGGGTTCTTCTTCTTTTTCTTCTTGTCCTTGCCTTTTGCTAGAACACAAGATTGTTCTTGGCCTTTTGCATCTTTCCATTACTAGAATTGGAATTAGAACTAGATGAAACTATTAATTTCACCTTACCACCAACCAGAGCTTCCCTAATCAGATTTTCAAACACCTATAACAGCTTCATCAGCTCAATTAAAGTAACATCCTGTCCTTTGCTTAAGTTATATGGAACTTTAAATGGGATGAATGCTTGAAAAATAGTGCACAGCAGAATTTTAAAATTTTTTATATCAGAGTATTTTTTAAAATACAAATTTGACATGCTATATGCATAATTAACCAGATCTTACTAACCTTGTAAATGTTGAAAAGCTTTCTCAATCAGTGGAGAGAAGTAACGTTCTAGAAGGACCTAAACCAACTGGCCTTCTTTGTTATTCTTTATCCACGATCGGAGTGAGTGTGGGCTCAGATGTATCGCTCTTCACCAGGTGACTCTCCTTCCAACCAATTGAGAGAACCCAAAGCTAGTGTTCATGATTTTTGAACAAGAGCTCTCAGGGAGTTTCAAAATCTCACTATCAGAGTTTTACACTTAATCTCTCAATTGATCTAAATAATAATAAGACTCACTCCCTTTTTATAGAGGTTAGGTCTAAGAGTCAGTCCTTATCAAATAATGCCTCAAAATTTGAATCAAAATTAAATTCTGATCAATATCTGATGAAATTCGCGTGAAAATACGTGATTTTTTTATCGCGTGGTTGAGATGCCGATTTGTCTAACCGGCATGCCAAACTTGCCCCATCGGCAGGTTGAACTTGATGATAGCATGCCAAAATGTCGATAAAGATCTCAGCAAATCTTTTATTTTCCATCCACGATTCTATAGGATAAAGCCTCAGTTTTAATTCAAATAACGAAATACAAAAGTTATCTAATTAAAACAACTTTATCTAGATAATCTCTAGGAAAATAAATGAATTCCTAATAATTCAACAAGTTTATCTTGAATTAATTCAAATTAGTCCAGCCGATAAACAGACATGAATTATCTGATCCTGATAATTCAACAAGTTTATCTTGAATCAAATTTGCCACAAAATGAATTCAATCGATAAACAAAAATGAACTATTTGATTCTTTCAAATTTTAGCCAATTTGATAAATCTGACATAAGTCACTAATTATTGAAAAAACACACCGTATCGTTACAGGTTTTTGTGAGCTAGCAATGGGGACCTGATGGACCTATATAGTTCAAGCTCTCGATAATTATGAAATCCAATATCCTAGATATACATTTCATAATTATCAACTCCAACGCTACTCCACTAAAAGCTTGGAGCTACACTCTCGAACTATATAGAATTACAAAGCCGTATAGTTAAGTCTCCATGACATATCATAGTGTATTGTATCCCAATAGGATTATCCATAATCGACTTAAGGATAGGTTCTTTCCGATTATTTTTATCCTACATTCCATTATCTCACCATCGGAAAACTTACCATCCAAAGATGGTATATCATTCGGTTACACCTATGTATCCAAATGGTTGAGCGCTCTAGTTTTCCAATTACAGGATAATGCATATAAGAGGATACCACTACTCCTAAAGAGGAGTTATGGATTCCATATCTATGAATAACAAGTCTACGCTATCAAGAGTCATGTCTCCAATGTACTGGCATACGTACCACTATTAAGATGTGGGTGTCACCCTTTGGTACATCAAAAGACACAAGTCAAGAAAACGAGCCCATTATTCATCTTAGGATTAAGATACAATACAAATGATTGTCTAAAGTAAATCGATTTACCGAGACAGAATTATTAATCCAAATCAATTCACTTTATGTCCCGATCCAACATATCTTCACCTATGACAATGTGCCAATATTTCTATTCATGGAGTCCACCTCCGATGGCCAAGACCAACCATCTCCCAATAGAGATATAGACAACATAACAATCTTTACATGAATAAAGTGCCCAACTTTATTCCCTTGATTGCATATCTTATGATTTAGACTATCACCTTAAGAATCGTGTCTTCCGCATAATCTATCCATCATATGCCTAATTCTTAAAGGTTTAGACTTACAGTCTCAGACTATTGTTTGCTTAATATACATTTAACAAACATGAATGCAAAGAGGACAAGATTTGGTATATATATAATAAATAAATTCTTTATTGATAAAAATGTCTCCAAAAACATATTACATTTTTACTCCTTAGGGCATACACATCTAACGATCTCTCACTTGTACTAAGTGAGTAAATATGACAAATCTCGTATACCCATAGCTTCCACATGCCTCTCGAAGACTCTCCCAGTATGTGTCTTCGTAAATGGATCAACTCAATTGTCCTCTGATGCTATTTTGCACACCGTGACATGCTCACCCTTGACGAAGTCCTTTATCACATGATACTTTTGATCAATATGCTTACTCTTCTTGTGAAATCTTAGTTTCTTAGCATTAGCTATTGCTGTACTATTATCACAGTACAGTGATACCACCTTATCCATACGATGACCGACCTTAAAATCCCCAAGGAATTTATGGAGCCACACTGCTTATTTTGAAGCATCACTAGCTGCCACATACTCGGCCTCTATCGTTGAATTTGAAGTGCAATCTTACTTCACACTTCTCCAATTGATGGCACCGCCACCTAGAGTAAACACAAAACCTGAAGTCAATCTTCTAGAATTCGAAAAGGATTGAAAATCCGAGTTAGGATATCCTAGAGGAGTTTAGTCCTCACACAAATACAAGCATATACCCTCGAGTCCTTCTCAAGTACTTGAAAATATGCTTTACCGCAACCCAGTGATTCAGTCCCGGATCTACCTGAAATCAACTTACAATCCCAACCGCATAACAAATATCCAGTCGTGTGCAAAGCATGGCGTAGATGAGACTACCCACTACTGAAGCATAAGGCACCTTCTTGATGTATTCTCTTTCTTCCACAGACTTTGGAGAGTCTTTCTTAAAAAGAGCAATTCCAAACCTAGATGGTTGCCCACCTTTCATGGAATCCTGCATTGCAAATCTCCTGAGAATTTTATCTATGTAGCTAGCCTAGAACAAAGCTATCATTTTGTTCTTCCTATCCTAAAAGATTTGGATACTGAGAACAATGTTAGCCTCACCTAAGTACTTCATGTCAAACTACTTGGTCAACCATAATTTGACTAATGACAATGCCCCTACGTCATTGTCAATTAGTAGAATGTCATCTACATAGAGTAGTAGAAAAGCCACCTTCCCATTCTTAATGTGTTTGTAAACACATGGTTTATCCACATTTTGTGAGAACCCATAAGTCTTGATCACTTGATCAAATCTTATGTTCCAAGAATAGGAAGCCTACTTAAATCCATAAATCGACTTTAGTAGCTTACAAACCTTATTCTCTTGACCCTTGACTTTGAACCCGTCTAGTTGTTTCATATAAATGGACTCAACAAAATAGCCATTTAGAAAAGCCATCTTGACATCTATCTGTCAAATCTCGTAGTCAAGAGCAGTAGCTATGAACAAGAGAATTTGGATGGACTTAAGCATGGCCACAGGCAAAAAGGTTTCTTCGTAATAGATTCCTTCCTTTTGCATGTAACCCTTATCTACTAGTCTAGCCTTAAAGGTTTCAACCTTTCCATCCACTCCTCTTTTCGTCTTATAGATCCACTTACACCCTATGGGTTTTACCCCTTTGGGAAGATCCATAAGCTCCTAGACCTAATTAGTCTTCATAGACTTCATCTTTGTGTTCATGGCCTATGTTTAGAGTTTCAAATCAACATCCTCCATAGCCTCTGCGTAAGTATAAGGACCCCTGTCATGTTCATCTAGTTCAGCCAAGAAAGCCTCCCCATTGATGCCTGATCCTCCCACTACGCCGCCTTATGGGTTTTACCCCTTTGGGAAGATCCACAAGCTCTTAGACCTGATTAGTCTTCATAGACTTCATCTTTATGTTCATGGCCTCTGTCCAGAGTTTCAAATCAACATCCTCCATAGCCTATACGTAAGTATAAGGATCCCTGTCATGTTCATCTAGTTCAACCAAGAAGGCCTCCCCATTGATGCCTGATCCTCCCACTACACCGAAGCCCGTTAGGTTGTTGTTCCGGTTCGTTTGGTCTTTCAACACTGATCGGAACAGTTTCATTTAGAACCTCTAGAGTGATTAGATCACTTCTTAACTCCTCAAGCACAACTTTGTTTTGAGATTTAAAGTCGTCCATGTAACTCTCCTCAAGGAAAGTTGCATTAGTTGAAACCACAACTTTATTTTCCTTTAGGTTATAGAAATAACCCCCTTTAGTCCCTTTTGGATATCTTACAAACACATAAACTTCTAAATGTGCTTCCAACTAATTTGTTTCCTTAAACAGGACATGAGTCGGAGATCCCCACATGCGAATATGGTTCAAGGACGTCTCCCTGCCCGTCCACAACTTGTGAGGAGTTTTAGGGACCGATTTTGACGGCACATTGTTCAAAATATAACATGCGATTTGTAGTGCATATCCCCAGAAGGATAAAAGAAATGATGAATAACTCATCATGGACCTTACCATGTCTAATAAAGTCCTATTCCTTCTCTCCGCTACGCCATTTGTTGCAGAGTGCCCGACGCAGTCAAATGGGATAAAATTCCATTCTCTAATAAGTGTCCCAGAAACTCATTAGAAAGGTATTCTCGACCTCGATCGGATCGAAGTGCCATTATGGGTCTACCTAATTGCTTTTTCACTTCAGCCTAAAACCCCCTGAATGTCTAAAGTTTTGCTTTTGTGGTGCATCAGGTACACATACTCATACCTTGAGTAATCGTCAATAAAAGTGACAAAGTACTCAAACCCTCCTTGTGCCCGAATGTTCATTGGTCCGCAAACATCACTATGCATAAGTTCTAGAACCCCTTTGGCCCTATTGCCCTTAGACCCAAATGGTCTTTTAGTTATTTTACCCTCCAAACAATATTCACATCGAGATATAGATTCCACCTTTAAGTGACTTAAAGGTCCATCCCTTACCAACCTTTGAATCATATTCAGGTTAATATGACCAAGGTGCAAATGCCAAAGATAACTCTTATTAGACTGAGAAGTTTTAAGTCTTTTAGAGTTATTATCATTCATCTCAGCATTAGGCAATAAGTCCATCTTAGGTTTGATAAAATATAGATTATTTTACATCCATCCAAAACAGATAAAAGATTTGTTTTTACAAATCACCACTTTATTATTAAAAGAAACCAAATACAAGTCTTTAAATAAACAAACTACAGAAATTAAATTCCTCTTTAATTTAGGAACATAAAAACAATCTCACAAAATTAAATTTCTATAATTATCAAAAAAAAGATGGATGCCTGCCACTGCTTCAGCTAAGACTAAGGATCTATCATCCATCCAAAGCGTGAAGTCTTCATGTAGCAGACTTCTCATTTCTTTGAACCCCTACAAAGAAACACAAACATGATTAGTTGCACCAGAATCTATGACCCAAATGTCAATGGATTCTTCAACTAAACAAGTTTCTAAATACAGAAGACACACCTACCTCCTTTGGAAAGGAAGTCCTTGCAATGCTTCTTGATGTGCTCGACCTTCCCATAGAAGAAGCACTTAAGCTTCTTCGGGTTCTTCTTCTTCTTCTTCTTGCTCTTGTTGTTAGCAAAAATAGAATATTTCCTGTTCTTGGCCTGTTGTTTCTTTCCATTCCCTAAATTGGGATTGGAACCAAAAACAGCCACCAAATTGGCCTCTCCACCCGCAGGAGACTCCTTGATCTACAGTTTAAACTCCTGTAACTGTTTCATTAATTCTATTAAGGTCATATCCCACCTATTGCTTAAATTAAATATAGCTCTAAATGGAATAAATTCGTTTGACAGAGTCTCAAAGACCATAGTCATCTAAGTTTCAACATCGATGTCGGCTCAATTGGTTTGTGCCTCAACGAGATAACCCATGAATAACATCATATGCTCCTTTACAGATATCCCAAATCTCTTCTTACAGTGTAAGAGTTTCCGAAGCGCCCCTTGCCACTTTGTCAGGGCTTGGCCTCAAAAAATGTCTTTAAGATTATCTAAGATCTGCTTCACAGTCTCATAATCCTGATGTTGAGCCAACAACACGTTATTCATGCTAGCCATAACATAGCAGCAGGTTTCATCGTTTGCATCTTTTCAGCAATCGTACGCTTGGAATTGCTCATTAGTGGAGTCTCCCGTAGGCTCGGGAGGACAAGGGGTTTTCAGCATAAATTTTAGTTTCTCAAAGGAGAGGACAATATCTAGGTTCAGTTTCCAATCACTATAATTCTCTCCGGTTAATTGGTTTTTGTCAAGTATCGAAGATAGAGCATTTTTAGAAATTTTTAATCTATAATAAAGAATCATATACCAATCATAAGCAAACATGTCATAACAATTTAGTAAGATAACACAATCATGTAAAAACATACAAATATGTTTATGTGTCAAAACCTTGAAAATATCACAACCTTACAATGATAATTCCCAACTCAGAATTCAACAAGCTCCTAGAGAAGTCATATCAAATTTAATTAGGAACACGGATCCCCTCTTGATTAATATATGCCATCCAGGACCCGTATGATCCAACATATATTAATAATCGTTTCTTTGGCCATTAATTTTATTAACAAAGCTCTTAAGGGAGGTAAATAATAAAATTAAAATGAGTGTATAACCATCATTTTAATATCTTATCCATGATTTATAATCACCACCTAGGGGTGTTTAACCATAAATCATGCTAAAATACCTTATCATCTTGGAGTTCTAATATGGTACATGATAGAAATCCCTTCCTTAGGGTCGGGACGACCATGTTCTTCCTATGGACCAATGATGGAGGCCTTAGGTCCTCCTTCGAAAACCTTCTCCCACTCAATCTTTTTAAATCAAGGTTTTATTTTAAGAAGACATGCATGAACAATTTTAATATGAGCGGCACTCCCTATTCTATATGGCATGCTATCAATATACATAGCAAATCATATTATAATGCAAACATGCAAAGCAATCAAGCAAAGCTACAAGCAAAATAATAATAAATAACCATAATATTATAGTTCCAACCTAGAGAATAGAAAATAAAGATTAGAAGAGAATAGTCAAAACATTTTATCGATTCATCCTTGAATCCTCATGTTGTATCCTTCTTCATGTAATGCCTATCCGCAAGTCTTCAATCCCATATGAATCAAATACTTTATATTTTTGGCTATATCCAAATTTAATGTTTCTCAAAATTGTCCCAAAAATAAAATTAAAACTGCACCGAAAACTGCACCTTTTTTGAAAAAATTTCCAACTCTCTGCTGGCAAACCGATCTAGGTGATCGGTCTTTCCGTCATGACCCTCCAGCCTGCCGATCTTTTTAGGTCAGTCTGCCGGTCATAACAGTCCGGCCTGTCGCCAGAGCCACCTAACTTCTACCTTGCTGATGGCTTGCCGAACTTCACGCCCGGCCTGCTGATCTACGACCATCGACCTATCGAATTGGAGGGTTCGGCATGCCAATCAAGTAGAGATCACCCTTTTCAAAAAATACAGTTTCTAATGTAATTTATCAATTTTATTCTCAACAATTCAAAAACATAAAATCAGAGACTCAAGAAATACTTGGGGCGCCATCATCCATCTTCTATATTCGCTTCTAGGTCCGTCTTCTCCGAATGATTATTTAATTATAAAATTCTTACAAATTTAAAATTAAATAATAATTCCTATACTGAGATGATAGTCCGCCATCTAATTATATGAAAAACCTAGATCCATATTCTAACCTCTAAGGAACCATAACCGGTATAAAATAATTAATTAATAAACAATTAAATAATAATTCAGTCAACCATAATTAATTAATAGGCATTCACCGTATAATCCATAACAACATATAAGAATATATAGAAATCTAGAGTGCCAACTCTCTATAAAATTAAGTTCAATCATAGGAGAGATCAAGATCATATAATTTACATATAGCATAATTACGAACTCGTAAATTTATGTAAAAACCATGGCTCTGATACCAATTTTTAAAAAATAGTGCACAGTGAAATTTTAAAATTTTAATTTCAGAGTATTTTTCAAAACACAAGTTTGGCACGCTATATGCATAAATTAACAAGATCTTACAACCTTGTAAATGCCGAAAAGCTTCCTCAATCAGTGAAGAGAAGTAACATTCTAGAAGGACCTCAACCAACTGGCTTTCTTTGCCATTCTCTATCCACAATCAAAGTGAGTGTGGACTCACAACTATAGCTCTTCCACCAAGTGACTCTCCTTCCAACCAATTGAGAAAACCCAGAGCAAGTGTTCGTGATTTGTGAACAAGAGCTCTTAGGGAGTTTTAGAATCTCACTATCAAAGTTTCACTCCTAATCTCTTAATTGATCTAAATAATAATGAGACTCACTCCTTTTTTATAAAGGTTGGGTCTAGGAGTCAGTCCTTATCAGATAATGCCTCAAAATTTGAATCAGAATTAAATTTAGATCAATATCTAATGAAATTCACTTGAAAACGTGTGATCTTTTTATCGCGTGGTCGGCATGCCGATTTGTCTAGCTAGTGTGCCAAGCTTGCCCCATCGGCAAGCTAAACTTGAGGATTGGCATGCTGA
Source organism: Artocarpus heterophyllus (assembly GCA_025403435.1). NCBI lineage: Eukaryota > Viridiplantae > Streptophyta > Magnoliopsida > Rosales > Moraceae > Artocarpus > Artocarpus heterophyllus. Next base: position 8,833,387 of record CM046339.1, read on the forward strand.
ACTGCCGATAAAGATTTGCTACAGATTTACAAGTTCAAAGGGCAACCTTCTAAAATTAAAAGTTCAAAAAGAAAATTGTAAATGTACAACAACTTTAGGGGGTAACAGTATCAAATACCTAGAAAGTTAACATGGTTTACAATGTACATACATCCACGAACTAGGAAGAAGAGGAGAATTCACTAGTAAGGAGCACTATGAATAGGTTCCAATGAGTATATATTACAAAGTATATAAACAAATAAGTCACTAAAACTTAAAATAAAGATATTTTATTAATATAAAAAATTATTAATAATATACTTTCCCTAATATACATACATAATGCAATAACCCGCTAAATAACAGTGATGATGTGTATTCACTTAGGAAGTGGTCGGTATGACAATTACAAGTACTATGACTACTCCTCATCGAGGTTTGGTTCATTTGAAAAAGAGGTCAGTCTTAAGGGGGACCATGTGAATAGTTTGGCATGGTCAACCCAATCATGATATGGCTTGGTCTACATAATCACCCTTTCTTGTACCTCTATTGAAAGATAATGGTTTCATGTTCCTTCATCAGTTCATTATTCCTCTCTGTTCATATCTCTTTTTTTAATTTCGGTCTCGATTAATTTACAAGATTGAATGGTCAATTCTCCTCTAGAACCTCGATTTGATTAAATGTTGAGCCAAGTATATAAACCATGTCTTTTGGAGCACCAGCTTTCCCAAAATTAGGGGAGATCGGTTGCTCATTGATCACAAAAACATCTGACCTATACTATAGTCGGAACGTAAAGCTATTGTGGGAACATTCTAACCAGTGTATGCTACTTTCCATCGATCTGCCTTGCTAAAAGTATGTCGTGGTGTTGGCTAGAGAGGACTTGAAGTTAGCGTAGTGAATGAGACAACATTTCATTCACACAATGCTTCAAGCTGCTATTTCTGTAAGCTATATTCCTATAGTACTTTGAGAAGAAATTTATGAGTGATTGACCATCCAGAAGACTGATCCTCATTTATTATATAAAGACTTTTCTAATCTCAAGGAATCTAGCACGATGACTAGTGCCAGTAGAAAGGGGGAACCTCTCAAAAGCTCTTAAAAGTCCCCGCCTAGCTGAGGAAGCATTACGAGGCGTCAAACCAAAAAAAAAATGTTGATAGAGTTTGATCTAATTGGATGAGCGTATAGCTAAGCTAAAAAAGAGGTCCTTTGCAAGAAATGACTGCCCTTCAAGGGAAGGAGTGACGCCAAATAGACCATTGAGGAGAGCATCTTAGTCAATTGAGTCGCACTCTACCGCTCACCCATCAAGAAAGGCCCTGACCTTGCCATTTTTCAACGCAATGATGACAATCTTGAATTAGACATATCAACCATAATATTAGTACCATTGGACACCAAATTTACTCCAAAAAAAAAAAAAAAAAAAACTTTCTTGCTAGATTATGAAAAGAAAAAAAAAATATTATGTTCCTACTACTACCCATAAAAATTGAATTTACTAAAATGAAGTTTCATTGTATTTAGTGTAATAGGCATTATATTTTAGCTTTTTTCTTTTTTGAAATGATGTATTTTAACCTTCTCATTTATCAATCTTCATCAACTAGTTGAATTAAGTAGCATTGTATAGCTTCATTAAACAGATACTAATAAATTATGATTCATTAGCGCTACAAAAACACGAAAAAGTTCCAATCCGGAAAAAAAAAGTTACATCCGTTTTAAAACATTGTTGCTATAAACCCAAGATTGTTACGTAGTAGCTTTATCTCCTGATTTGTACAAGAACTGAAACAAAACAGCCCATCAATTTAGTACATAATTTACAAACTTATGCAGTCAAAACAGGGCTTCACTGCCAATATAAGGTTGCCAAACCATTAGACTCAGTCTTATGCAACTAGTAACACTCCACGTTGGACAAAAACCTAAGAATTAAGGCCACCATATGAGCCTAATTATATCCTACACAGTGGATGAAGCTTCCATCCGGAGAGATAGAAGTAAAATCCTATATTATCATTGTTTTCTCTAAAGATATATAAGCTCCTCTTGTACAAGCATATATAGATTTATAAACCTTGAAATATAAGGATTATCTTATATAGAAATACAAATTTTGTAGTTTACATTTTCACAAATATATATATGTATATTTTGCTAAAACATCCATTACCTTGACTTTAATGCATAAAACCTAAATTTATGATAGACATTTGGAATTTAAAAAACAAAAATCAAAGGCCTCAACTGAAAAGGAAAAAAGTGAATATATAATATCTATCGGTGAACTACTATATTTATAATGGGGTGAAAACAAAAATTATAGGGCTTTATGGCTCAAGGAGCCTTAAGCAACTGTCTAAGTTGGCTAGGCCTTGAGTTGGTTTTGAACTCTAGTATTACCATGACTTCCTTGTAGTGGCAGAGCTAGACTTTTTTTTATCAATGGGGGCACTATAATAATAAGTACTAATAGATTTTACTACATACAGGTATGGTTACATGTTATTATTGAATAGGGGTACAATGATATAAATTTCAATTTTAGTAGGGTACAATTATAATTTTTCTTGTAAAACAAGGGTACAACTAAAATTTTAAAAAATTTAAGGGTAAAAAATTAAAACTTTAAAAGTTGAGTAGGGACAATATTGGTCTGCCACAGCTTCCTTGGGGCATATTTGATGCACAGGATTAGAGAGGATTAGATTTGATTAAATTCTAGTACTTTGTTTGGTGAAAAACTTTAAAGGATTGGATTAAATACGCTCTTATCCAATCTATGTTTGAATCCTCTTGGAAGAGGATTATGCAATCCCTTGCTAAAGCATGAGATTACGTATAATCTTTGGTCATTGTGAAAATCAGCAAGGCCTATTTTCAAAAATTTAGAAAACTTGGGTGTTAAATTATAATTTTTTAAAAAATGAAGGGTCAAAATGTAAAATGTGACAGCATAATCTTTAATAACTATATTTTTGCCCCACTAATTTTAAAAAATTACAATTTGATCTAAATTTTTGAAAATTTTTTAAAAAATGACTCTATCCTAATAACACAATACCAAACATAGGATTAGATTGGTTAAAATTTTATCATATCCTTTTTAATACAATCTAATCCAATCCTCTTAGACTATCATATCCAATACTATCATATCTAATGCATCAAATGGACCCTGGGTGTCATTAGTCCAGGTTTATTTTGTGAGACCATGCTCTCCCTTTTCCATATTATTGGATACATATAAGTACATTTGGTTTACTTTATATTTTTTTTAACTTTCAATGACATAATATCATGTCCTCTAGTAATATAAGAATCAAATTCTTCCTTGCATGAGTGTCTTTATCGATTAGATGTTCATTTGACCCTTTGAATTCATTTGTATATGTCACTTTTACAAAGCATCTACACTTTAGTCTCCAAGGGTACCAAATTGAGTTTTTACGATGGTTGTTTACCATTGTGGAACATCTGCTTAGGTGCCAATCTGGAACATTTCAAGGCCTCTGCCATCATAGAAAAATAGCTTTACATGACGGTTTTCTTAAAAAACCATTGGGAGGGTCATCATTACATGACGGTTTATTAAAAAACTATCATAAAAACTTAACATTCATAAAGCTTACACGATGATTTTTTCACAGAAACCATCATAAAAGGATGTGTTTCCACGACGGTTTCTAATAAAAACAGTCATGAAAAATTGGTTGTTGACAAAAAAATACACTAAATTTCTGATCTCCCACAAGATGGTCATTTCTGTGTGTTATCTATTACTATAAGGCCCTAATTGCAAAAAAAAAGATTTGTAAATTGAAATTACAAAGTCTTATAAAATCATTTACATTGAACTGTTTTACATAATCATTTATCTACTACCCTAGCTATATATAACCTACCTATTTACAAATTGTACCCACTCAACTCTAACTTTATTTATATCTATATTTATATAAAATTTCCAACTATTTTACATAATCATTTATCTACTACTCTAGCTATATGTAACATACCTATTTACCAATTGTACCCACCTAACTCTTAACTTTATTTACATCTGTATGTATATAAAGTTTCTTTTTTGATGGGGACGTATACCATTATTAATTATATCTCACATGTAACGTAGAATAAAAAAACCACATTCTATGCTTCCTTCTTGTCTTGGATACTTATGGTGGGAATTTAGCGTTTTGTTCCCTTGCCTTGTTATATTGCTTCCCACATGAAGTTTCCAATCGTTAAGCTCCCTAATAATGTGTCACGATTAAAATGAATTAATAAACACAATTATGTAAAACTTAACAAAGTTAATTTTATAAGAAAAATTAATACTTACAATCTTGAGTGATACAAAATCATCACATGGTTCGTGTCCAAGGAGTTCAAACCAAAATATTTGGCCCTCCCATGTTGAAACAAATGTCAACATCTAATATTCTCCAACATTGTATGGCACGAAGAATAATTTCCCTTCAGTGTTGAGCTAATAGGCGGAGGAGTGATGTTGCATGCTCTCTAAGATCACTCTATGGGTCACTTTGCAGCACTTGAGGTAAGGACCAGAGATATAAAGTCAAAATTGTAAGCCTTGCCTTAACGTTCACAAAATTCTACAATGAAAACAATGCACTAACTTATTTGAACATACCTTACAACTCTACTTAGATTTAAAAAAGTAAGAATTAAGGCTAGAGCTATTTCCTAAGGTATACTATTACATAGTTCATCCCGATTTTATCAAAGGTGATGAAGTGGCAAATGTCTTCATACCTCACATAGATAGGCATTTCATTGCTAGTAATTCTTTCAGGTATCGGGCATTGAACCACCAACCCATCATGCATGAAAGCATGTGCGTATAAAGCCAACTGCATAAATTCTAGAGGTACTAAAGAGAAGTTAAATGAAGGTAGTGGCTGATTTGCAACTGGTTGTTTCACAACCGCTCGTTCTTGTTCTACCTCAGGCTATGACTCTCTTATTTTTTGAGCACTTTTCTTTTTTTGGCGTTTCTTTCCCTTAACATGTTGAGGAACATGGCTAGGCACTCGACTCGTCTTCATTGTTGCAACGACTTCAATTCACCTTTTTGGCCATGCAACAAAGCCTCTAGCGGCTTCACCCACAATTGTTGCTTCAATTGTCGAAATAGGTAATTTAGCCGTTTTAACTCTAGGGGTAATGATGTTAACGCGCATGTTTTCATCCCCTAAGGGTCTTTCATGGGCTATATCAATTGCAAGACTCTCTATCCATGCAAGAATCTCCATCCACGCCTTCCCAAGTGCAACAAGTGTACACCCATTACTAATTCTACCATCAACAAAGAGCTTGCACTCTCAATATTGTTTGGACACTTGACGATGACGTGACAATGGTACTTCTGGGGCTTGTGGAGCTTTTGCTTCATTGTCGGGAGGGTTGTAGCTAACCTTAAAGCTATTGCGTTGTGAAATGGTCTCATCCATTGGCTTGGCACTTCCTTGGGAAATTAATTTGGTCACAAGACATTGCAGTTCTACAATTTCTCCTTGCATCTTTGACATTTAGGAATCAAATTTTGAAGTTGGTTGGAGGTCGAAGTATTGAGACTGCTTGACATACTTAGATTGACTGCTAACATGTCTTGAATGTTCTGGTTTCCCTAATGCCCTTGTTAGTATGTTTTTGTTACCAATAGAGTTGAAGGTCCCTTGACTTTGTTGCATTATGTACTCATCCTATAAAACAACAACAAACCAAGTTGTTCTTAATATACTTCAAAAATAAAATTACAAATTGAGAATTCAAGTTCAACAAACTTATAATCAAGTTCCAAATTTCTATACAATTTGGATTTTTAAATTGTCCATTTGGACCTTGACACGATTTTACCCACAACTCCTTCCATGATGGTAGCACACCCATCTCAGCTAATTGTATTTTGCTATGTTAGTAACATATTAACGATAGAAAATTGATATATGTAATACGAGCAAAATAATAACGCATTAATGATTGCTAAAGCACTCTATATCTATCTCGACCAACCATAGAAATGTATTCATTTTGTGCTCTTATTTTCTTGGGTGTGCCAATAGAAGTGGGAATTTAGCAAAATGTCGATATTTAACAAAATCTTTCCAATCATCATTGGTCATAGATATGAACCTTGCCAACCTATGACAAGACTTGATAGCAATATATGACACCAAGATCTTTTCTAGAACAAGTTTAGATGGTGGAAACTACAACCTGTTGCTTATAATGAAGCAAGAAGCTAGGTACAGTTGTAGACGCCACAAACGGTGGTGGAAAGCCATTTGATAAGTCCGTAGAACATAGTAAGACTCAATCTTGATCAGTTCTTGGTTGTTCTTGAAGAACTCAAGAGAATACTCTCAATATATCAAATAAATGATTAAACTAAATTTTATTGATAATGAATGCCTTTAAGTAGGCTGAAAACCAAACAATCTTAAAGGAAAAAGAATCATGCCCGTTATTGTAATAAAGGGCATGATGCTAATTTGAATCAAAACAAATCCTAACCTTAAAAAAAATTTGCCACCTAGCATTGACTAAGCCAATGGTCAAATATTACCCTTAAATAACAAACTAACTAACTAATATTTTAATCATAAATCCTAAGGAAAGAAAACCCTAAGCATAGTCAGCCTCAAGTTAGTTTGACTAAGTCTTTTGCACTAAATTTTGACTAAGTCAAACCAACTTATAAACCTCATTACAAAGGATTAAAAATAAGATTTATTTAAGTTCCTAACAAAACAAGAAAACCCTAATTTGATAATTTTCAAGAACTTGGAATCAACTCTTCAGCTTAAATCACTTTCTTTCAAGATTCTTCAAGATTGATCTTCTTGCTTCAAGAAACTCCAAGATTCTTGTTCTTTGTATTAAAATATGCCATATGCATGGCTGGTCCACTTCTTGTGTGACTTGAATAACTTGGACCATTATTGATTCACCATTAGTAGTGAATGTGTTTGCAGCTTCTTTGTGAACAGCTTGAATCAACCCGTTAAGTGCTTCTTTAAATCTTTTAGCTCGAGTCCTCGTAACCAGACCAACTAGAACTGTAACTAGATCTTGTGTTCATTGTGTAGCTGTGTCTCCATCATTCCCCCTCCTATTGAGAAAGTTTTATTGTCAAATTAACACTTGCATCAAAAGGACTTAGATAAAAAATATTAAAAGTAGCACTAACACCATACTCACCTGGAAAATCCAACTTATAAGCATTGTCATTGATCAGCTCAATGATTTAAAATGGCCCATCTCCATGAGGAAGGAATTTGGATTTCCTTTGTGATGGAAACTGTTCTTGCCTCATGTGCAACCAGACCCAATCTCCTAGTTCAAACACTAATGACCGCTTGTTCTTGTTAGCTTGAGTTGTATATTGTTCTGTTCACCTCTTAATGTTTAGGCTTGCTTTCTCATAAATCTACTTAACAAATTTAGCTTTCTTTTGTCCATCTAAATTCACACACTCAAACACAAGTAATGGTGATAAATCCAAAGGGGTTAAAGGATTAAAACCATTAACAATCTCAAATAGTGAAAATTTAGTAGTAGAATGAACAGATTGGTTATAATGAAACTCAAAATGTGGTAAACAGTCCCCCTATGTCTTAATGTTCTTCTTAATGATAGCCCTCAACAATGTAGATAAAGTCCTATTCACTACCGTTTGACCATCAGTCTGTGGATGACAAGTAGCAGAGAACAATAACTTAGTTCCTAACTTACCCCACAAAGTCTTCCAAAAATAACTCATGAACTTAGCATCTCTATCAGAAACTATAGTCCTAGGCATACCATGTTATCAAACAATCTCTCTAAAGAACAAATCAGCAACTAACAAAGCATTTTTAGTCTTATGACAAGGGATAAAGTGTGCCATCTTAGAGAAACGATCTACAACCAAAAAAATAGAGTTTGATCCATGCCTAGACTTAGGAAGTCCTAACACAAAGTCCATCGAAATATCAATCCAAGGTCCTTTAGGGATAGGTAATGGCCTGTATAATCCATGGCTATGTACCCGAGATTTAGCATGCCTACATGTCATACATCTACCACAAACTCTTTCAACATCCCATTTCATGTATGGCCAAAATAAGTGTTCCTGTAAAACAGCTAGGGCTTTAGCTACTCCAAAATTTCCCGTCAATCCTCCTCCATATGACTTTCTCACTAATAGATCCCTCAAAGAACAACTTGGAATGCACAACCTATTCTCTCAGAACAAGTAACCGTCATGTCTAAAGAACTTTCCAGACATTGTTTTCTCACAAGCTACATAACTCTCTCCAAAATCATGGTCTAAAGCATATAACTCCTTAATATGTTCAAAACTAAGTAATTTAGCATCAAGAGTAGAAATTAATGCATACATGCAAGAAAGCGCATATGCAATGATGTTGGTCTTACCTTGGTTGTATTGAGTGACATAAGGAAATGTCTTAATGAATTCCAGCCATCGTGCGTGTCTCTTGTTCAGCTTTTGTTGGCCTTTTAAGTGCTTTAAGGACTCATGACTAGTGCAAATCATGAACTCCTTAGGCTATAGATAGTGCTACCATGTTTCCAAAGCTCAAACCAAAGCGTATAGCTCTTTGTCGTTGAAATAAGCCAATGGACACCCCTCTTGAGTAAGTACGGCTCCAATACCTATGTCTGAAGTGTCACACTCAATCTCAAACATTTTTAAGAAGTTAGGTAAAGCGAACAAAGGAGCATGAGTTAATTTGTCTTTTAGAAGCTGAAATGTCGCCTCATATTCTTCACCCCACTTGTATCCAACATTCTTTTTTATTACCTCAGTCAATGCAGCAGCTATGGTGCTAAAGTCTTTGACAAACCTCGTATAAAAACTAGTAGGTCTATGAAAACTTTGAACATTACCTACACTTGTTGGGCTCAGTCACTCCTAAAAACCACATATCTTTTCTTCATCCACCTGTATACATTGAGTACTCAACACAAAACCTAAGAACACAAGCTTATCGGTGCAAAAGGTACACTTCTTGAGGTTAGCAAATAGCTTTTCCTTTCTACTCACATCCAAAACAGATTGTAAATGCATAAGATGATCAGATAAGTTTTTGCTATAAATCAAGATGTCATCAAAGTAGACAACAATGGATTTTCCAATAAAAGCATGGAAAACATGATTCATTAATCTCGTCAAAGTACTAGGTGCATTAGTTAATCCAAAAGGCATAACTAACCACTCAGATAAACCATGTTTTGTTTTAAATGTTGTTTTCCATTCATCTCCCTCTTTCATTCTAATATGATGATAACTACTTTTTAGATCAATTTTAGAAAATATGCTAGATCAATTCTAACATATTATCTAACCAAGGGATAGGATGGTGATACTTAACTGTTATGTTGTTGATTGCTCGACAGTCTACGCACATCCTCCAGGACCCGTCTTTCTTTGGTACTAAAAATACCAAAACAGCGCACGGGCTCATGCTTTCTCTTGCATATCCCTTCTCCAAAGCTCCTCAACTTAACTTTGCAATTCCTTCATCTCCTCTGGATTTGTCCTATATGCTGGCTAGTTTGGCAGAGATGCTCTGGGTACAAAATCAATTTGATGCTCAATCCCTTTAATTGGTGGTAAGCTAGTCGGTGTTTCTTCGGGAAAGACATCTTTATATTCCTACAAAAGAGAGGCAGCAGAACTAGGTAGAGTGGAATCAAATTCATTAATGTTTAAAAATGCCTCCTTGTACATAAGTACAATCATTGGTTGATCTGTAAACAATGCTTTCTTCACATCACTCACTCTTACATAAAAATTTGATTTTCTCGCTATTTTTATTTCAATGACCTGTTATGTATTAATTTTGGCCCTCTTAATTTTCTCTCTTGCCCTTTCCTTTTTCTCGGCCTTCTCTTCTCTTTTCCCCCCTCTGGCCAAACACTCTCTCTACATTCCCTCTCTTGATTTTTTTTTCACTCAATCTTTTTTGCTCACTCTCTCTTTGTAGCCTCACTTGATCTTTTATATACTTGAGTTGGAGTGAAAGGGGCTAGAGTGTATCGCTTCGTGTTGTGCTCAAGAGTGTATTGGTTGGTGTATCCATCATGCATGGCCTTTTGATCAAATTGCTAAGCCTTTCAAGCAATAAGTGGCCAGCCTGCTTAGGCACAACATCACACAACACTTCATCTTCATACCTGCCAATTTTGAAAGATACCAGCACTTGCTTTCTTATCCGTACCTCTCCACTATCATTCAGCCACTATAACTTATACAGATGAGGATGTTTTGTTGTTGGAAGCCCTAGCTTTTCAACCATTGTTGTTGTAACACCCACCAATTTTGATGTAATGGATCATGTTAAGTTAGTAACGACGTTAAGTAAATTTTATTACAAATTTATGTTATATGTTATGATTTATGATCTTAATGTTACTAACTATTTATTCTAAGTGTTTTGACAGGTGACGATCACATGGAATCGATGTGCTAAGTGTTTATGTTAATTTTAATATATGTTCATTTATGATGAAATGATGACTTGAATGCTATAATGTATGGTATTTTAAGGACAGTTCGGCAGGCTGGACTTTCAAGTTCGGCAGGCCAAAAAGTCTGCCAAGAATCAGCAGGCCAAACTTTGTGGAATCAGTAGGCCGATGTGGTGAATCAACAGGCCGAAGACAGCTGACGAGCAGTCAGCAGAAATCTCTCCAAATTTATGATTGAGATAATTATGTTGATTGAGTGGTTTAATGTGAATAATTGGAATAATTATGGATTAATTTTATCATTTAAGGAAAGGAAATGTTTGACTTTGTATTGATTGGTGTTGATTAATATGTTTTTCTTTTTTTAAAATGGTGAAGTATGGTAAGTTTATCTATATGATTTTGACTTTCCCCAATTTCCACTCCATTTACACATGAATTTGCCTCAACTTTACTTAGGAGTTCTGACTGAATAGAGAGGATTGAATTCATTTTTACGTTATCCTTAATTACGTTAATGCAAATTCTCTCTCTCTCATCTTCTAAGACGTTTCTTTTGCCTTTCTCTCTTTTTCTTCATGCTTTCTTCTTGTTTTTCTTTTCAATTTTTCCCTGCTAATTATTTGAAAGAAAAGTTGATATTTCCTTGGTTGAATTCAAGGATTTTGAGAGGAAATTTTTAAGGTAAGAACTCATTTCTTTTGGTGTTTCTGAAAAGCATTTCTCCTCCTCAATTCGTCTACAGTATCTTTGTCTAGGTATTGTATTTGTTCTGAATTTTTAATATGATGTTCATATGTGTGTTATGTTAATGTTCTTTCAAGTTTCAAGTCATTTCAAATTTTCTATATTAAGTTATGAATTTTCTATCCTCTACCACTCACAGTAAAATATTGTTGTTTGACTATGATGCATGAAAATGTAATTTTTGTTCAAGGGGTAAATGTTTTTTGTTTTTCACGAAATTTGGCAAGAATGTTCATGTATATGTTTGTTATGGACTTTTTGATTATGAGATGTTTTGTTATATTAAATAAATTTATATGATGGCAATATATTTTGTGGTTCTATAATTATATGTTAATAAGTTGTCATGACAATTTTTGACATTTAAATAATTTTTATTTAATTTTCTAGAATATGAAAAATGTATGCAACTCACTGCCTATATATTAAAGGTCATTTTGTTCACATTTTTTTTTTGAATGTTTTGGATTGTATGGAATCTTTATGATTAAAGAAAAATCATGGTAATAGGTGTATATGATATCTTTGTTCTGCCAATTTGGTGTTTTAATTTACGTATGAATGTTGAGTTATTAAGTTTTCAATTCATAGAGGTTAGATATATATTTCTGTTGATAATTTGATGATTGTGGTCGTGGAAATTGTGGAGGCATATTATAAATTATGTTTTAAGAAATGAATGTATGTGTGTGTGAAGTTATATGGAATGGATATTTTATTCTATAAAGATAAGTATTAATTTTATTGTGTATCTTTAAATGAATAAATGGCATGAACACACAAAGGAACGAGCACATCGAGACCGCAGCGTCGTCACCAATTCATATAAAGTTAAGTAAGCTAGCTTTTAAGGTAAGTACATTCTCACCTGCAACATAATATGTTTTATAAGGTTTGATATTATGATCATGATGATATTTATGATGATTTTATGATAATTTCCTTAAAGGGTTTCTTATGAAAGACTTTCATGATTTAAAGTTATGCATGTTTGATTATGGCAAATTTCAAAGCATGAAAGTTATATATATATGTATCACCTAATAAGTGTTGCACACCAATGTTATGATATGATATGTTATGATGTCATGTTTGGTTTTAGATTAGCTACCCTTCTCCTCTCATGACGGCGCGCCTACAATGATGTTTATGGTGCAACACTTGGGCCCTTCAGATAAAATGGAATAAGTTTGAATATGGTCATGTAATGAAAGATATGTTTCTATAAAATTGTGCTTAGTGCACTATTATGATATGATGATGATGATGTTTAAGAAATGTTTTTAAATTGTGAGATTTATATGTACTTACTAAGCTTTAGCTTATTCAAGTTTATGTCATGTTGCAGATAAAGGTAAAAAAGTCATGGACTAGGTGGAGGATATGGAATGGTGTGTGAGCAAAGTACGATGAATTGTAACCGGAAAACGCCAAGAAGAAAATTTATATGATTTAAATCAAGTTTTACATTTTGGACATATTTATTTGTTAAGTTTTAAGAATACAAGAACTATGATTTAATATTTTATTTTATCATTTTAAGAATTTGATCTTCCACGTTTTGAAAGTTGAATTTGTCTTAAAATTGAGTTTTCTTAAAAACTTTTGGCTCTGTCGGCCTGCCGAACTTTGGAAGTTTTTAAACCCTGTTTTGCTAAGCCTCTACCGGCCTGCCGGTTGACGAACTCTGGCCTACTGACCTTATTCAATTTGACCTATCGAAGTACCAAGTTCAACCTGCCGAACTGAGGGAGTAAAGAGCTTTTAAATGATGTGATGTTTTATAAGTTATGATTTTACAATTTGGTATATTTACTTTATTAAAGCAAGTTTATAATCAATATTAATGTGATATTAAATTATGGATTGAGTTAATGAATGTTGTAAAAAAAAATGTATGTATGGATCTTGGTTACGTTTTCCTTAATTATGTTTACATTTAAAGTTCTAATAAGTATGTAATGTATGACTGTAACAACATCTGTGACGTCCGAAAAAGGGGGCGTTTCAGGCTATGGTATCTGAGTAGATTTCTGTTTACAATTCATATCGCCACACGTCAATCCAAGTCCTCCAAGTAAGTATGTTTTAAAGTTAGATGTTTTGATGCAAGCATGATGATAAGATTAAGGCTTAGATGTTTAACGATTAAAGATCTAGTAGTGAAAACCTGTCTCATATTAGAAGATTATTTCTAAGTTTCTAACCTTTTAGGAAATTAACGATGGAGGGCCACAGAAGAATGCAAACACGCAACCAAACCAACGAAAGGCTCATGACAATGATCGCTGAGCTGCAAAGGCAGTTGGAGGAACAAAGAAGAGAGATCAAAGAACTAAGGGCCAATGGCCAGAATGATGACCGTCGAGGCAATGATGAGCCTCCTCCTCCTCAGCCACAAGTTAATGAAGTCCCAGTGCCTGCTGCTGAACCAAGAGTGGCATATCAAGAACCTCTTCTAGTTAGATGGAAAAGGGTTAAGCCAGCAGACTTTGAGGGTTCAAACGACCCGTTAGTCGCACAAGGATGGTTGACGATGATTGAAGCCACCCTAAGCCTCATGGATTTCACAGACAATGTGAAGGTCCTCTGTGCCTCATACTGCCTCACCATGGAGGCTAGAATTTGGTGGGATGGCATCGAACAGAGCAGGAATGTTGAAGAGATGTCATGGGAAGACTTTGTTCATGAGTTCAACACAAAGTTCTTCCATATGAACATCACAAGGAAGCATTATGAGGAGTTCGAGAGCTTGCGCCAGGGGGATATGTCAGTTACTGATGTGGTGATGAAGTTTGACCAGCTTACTCACCTATGCCTAGGAATGGTTATGGATGAAAATGAAAGGGTCAGAAGGCTGATCAAGGTCCTTAGGCCTAAAATTGCTGCTATCGTTGATGGGGCAAGTCCACCTAGGGCTCAAGAGCAGGTTGTCATGAGAGCCCAGCGTGCGAAATTCCACTTGTCCAAGCTAAGAAGGAACCGGCCTCAGTCTGGCCAACAAGCCAACAATGCAAACAATCAGAACCGCCCTCCACACAGGAACAACAACAACAACAACAACAATAGCAACAACAACAATAACCAGAACTAGAGGAATATCAAGAGGAAGGGCAATCCTCAAAATCAGCAGGGCCAAGACAACAAGAGGCACAATGATGGTCAGCCCAATAATAATAATAGGCGGTTTCAACCATGTGCCAAATGTGGAAAGAAGCATCCAAGGGAATGCTGCTTGGGGACAAACCAATGTTTTGTTTACGGGTGTGAAGACCACTTTGTCAAGAACTGCCCCAAACTGATGAATGCCAATGCCCCTCAGAGAGCTCCTCCTCAAGCCCAGCTCCATTAGATGCAAGCTACCCTTGAAGGGCCACTTATCAGTCAAGGAAGACTTGAAACCCCACCAACGAATGCCCGTATATATGCCATGACGAAAGAACAAGTGGCTGCTGAAGCCTCCAATATGGTCACTGGTCAAATAACAAGTTTATCTAATGATGCTTACGTTCTCTTTGATACGGGTGCTACTCATTCTTTTATATCTATGTCATTTTTTAAAAAGTTAGAGGTTCATTTAGAGCCTATGAGATAGGGATTCACTACTACACTACCCTCGGGGGAAGTGATATTATCTACGCACTGTCTGCGTACAATAACCCTATGGATTTTTGATAGGGAACTTTTCGTCGACCTCATTGTGATCGACATGCATGATTACGATATGATTCTTGGGATGAATTTCCTGACCAAGTACAATGCTTCTATTGAATGCCGAAAACGAAAAGTGATCTTCCATCCAGAAGGTGATCAGAAATTCGTTTATGTTGGAGAGTCTAGAAAGAAACCCAACATGTTTTTATCTGCACTGAAAGCAAGGAAGTTATTAGCAAGTGGCTGCATGGGCTATCTGGAGAACATTGTACACAAAAGCCAAGAAGAAAAGATAAGAATTGAAGATGTGTCTATAGTTCATGATTATACGGAAGTGTTTCCAGATGACCTATCAAGTCTACCGCCAGAAAGAGAAGTTGAATTCGAGATTGAGCTCGCTCCAGGCACCGACCCGATCTCAAAAGCACCTTACAGAATGGCCCCGGCAGAGTTAAAAGAGCTTCACACACAATTAAAGGAGCTACTAGACAAAGGTTTCATCAGGCTAAGCCACTCACCATGGGGAGCTCCAGTTTTGTTTATAAAGAGGAAAGATGGCTCTATGAGACTCTGCATTGACTACAAAGAGCTGAACAAGGTGACAATCAAGAACAAGTACCCGTTGCCTCGAATTAATGATTTGTTTGATCAGCTTAAGGGTGCATCTGTGTTTTCAAAGATTGATCTACGGTCAGGTTATCACCAACTGAAGATTAAAGAAGGAGATATCCCCAAGACTACCTTCAGGATGAGGTATGGTCACTATGAATTTGTGGTTATGCCTTTCGGTTTGACGAATGCACCAGCGGCTTTTATGAATTTGATGAATCGAGTATTCAAAGATTTCCTCGATAAATTTGTTATTGTATTTATCGATGATATTCTTGTCTATTCAAAGAATCAAGAAGAACATGTGGAGCATTTAAGGATTGTGTTGGAGACTTTAAGAAGACGCCAGCTATATGCAAAGTTCTCCAAGTGCGAGTTTTGGCTTGATAAAGTGTCTTTCTTGGGGCATGCTATATCAAAGGAAGGGATTATGGTTGACCCTGCTAAAGTAGAAGCTGTTCTCAACTAAAAGCAACCAATGAATGCAAGTGAAATAAGGAGCTTCTTGGGTTTAGCAGGTAATTATCAGAGATTCGTAGAAGATTTCTCAAAGATAGCAGCTCCACTCATGAATCTGACTCACAAAGGAAAGAAGTATGAATGGACAGAAACATGCGAGAAGAGTTTTCAAGAACTGAAGAAGAGGCTAACGACAGCTCCAGTATTGGCTATTCCGAAAGGAAATGATGGATTCGTAATTTATAGTGATGCCTCCAAGATGGGCCTCAGAGCTATTTTAATGCAAAATGAAAGGGTGATTGCCTATGCATCAAGACAACTGAAGGATTACGAAAAGAACTATCCTACTCATGACCTCGAGTTAGCAGCAGTTATTTTTGCATTGAATATATGGAGACACTACTTATATGGGGTCCAATGTAAGATCTTCATGGATCATCAAAGTTTGAAGTACTTCTTCTCGCAAAGAGACCTGAACATGAGACAACGAAGATGGCCAGAGTTGGTGAAGGATTACAATTGTGAAATCCCTTATCATCTTGGAAAAAGCTAACCGAGTGGCTAATGCTCTAAGTAGGAAGTCGTTGCCACGTTGATGCCAATGCAAGCAATGTCTCCACCCTTGAGAAAGGAAATTCTAGACTTCGGTTTAGAACTTATAGCAGGCCAGTTGTCAGCTCTCACCATTGCTCCAACACTCTATGATGAGATTCGGAGTAAACAAGATAATGATGTAAGTCTTGTAAGGATTAAGCAGAAAATCTCCTTGGACAGCAATTTCCATCCTTGGTGCATCCTCCAATTTATGCATAGAGTCACAATCGAACTTAGACTCACTTTCAATCTCAATTTCACCCTTGGCTTGCATCACCATTACTCTTTTGTTCGGGCATTGGCTGGCTATGTGTCCTTTTCCCTAACACTTAAAACAATGAATATCATTATTTCTAATGGTAGAGGGATTTGTTTTACATTATGGCTTGGCTTTGGTAGGTTCACCATTATTTTCTAGCCGAGGTTTTTCGTTAGATTTGTGCTTTTCCTTCCTAGTGAAATTTGGCCTCCATGGGGTGGTGGTAGAGTTAGGGTTTTGACATGCTACACCCATCCTCTTAAGCTACTACTCAATCTTGATAGCCATGTGCACCATATCCTCAATGTCTACATAATGACGCTGTTGGAAAGATGGTACGCAGCGGAATTTTAAAATTTTTCATCAGAGTAATTTCCAAAACACAAGTTTGACATGATATATGTATAAATTAAACAGATCTTACTAATCTTTGTGTGTCGAAGAACCTCCGCAAACTGTGAAGAGAAGTAACGTTCCAGAAGAGCCTCAACATACTGGTCTTCTTTGCTATTCTCTATCCACAACCAGAGTGAGTGTGGGCTCACACATACAGCTCTTTCACCAGTGACTCTCCTTCCAACCAATAGAGAGAACCCAAAGCTAATGTTCATGATTTGTGAACGAAAGCTCTCAGGGAGTTTTCAGATGCTCACCAGAAGAGTATCACTCTTAATCTCTCAATTGATCTGAGTAAATCATGAGACTCACTCCCTTTATATAGCTATGGGTCCCAGGGTCAGTCCTTATCAGATTAGGTCTCAAAAACTCGAAACAGAATCAAGTTCAGATCAATATCTGATAAGATCTGCGTGAAAACGCGTAATCTTATCATTCGCTGATCGGCAGGCCAAACAGGCCCCATCGCCAGGCCAAAAACGTCATTCGACAGGCCGAACACGTCATTCGACAGGCCGAACTCCTACGTAAATATCTCTACGAATCTTTTATTTTTCACTCGAGATTCTATAAGATAAAGCCTCAGTTTTGATTCAAATAACCCAATAGAGAAGTTATATGATCAAAACAAACTTTATCAAGATAATCTCTAAGAAAATAAATCAATTCACAATAATTCTACAAGTTTATCTTGATTTAATTTATCCAATTAAATCAACCGATAAACAAACAAGAATTATCCGATCCCAATAATGCAGCAAGTTTATCTTAAATTAATTTATTACAAAATTAATTTAACCAATAAACAGACATGAATTATTTGATTCTTTCAAATTTTAAACCAATCCGATAAATCCGACATAAGTCACCAATTATTGAAAAAGCACGCCGTATCGTTACAGGATTTTGTGAGCTAGCAAAGGGGACCAAAATGGACCTATAAAGTTCAAGCTCATGATAATTATGAAACCCAATATCCCAGATATACATTTCACAATTATCAACTCCAACGCTACTCCACTAAAAGCTTGGAGCTGCACTCTCAAACTTTATAGAATCACGAAGCTCGTATAGCTAAGTCTCCATTAAATATCATAGTATATCGTATCCCCATATGATAATCCATAATCAGCTTAAGGACAAGTTCTGTCTTACCTTCCCGATTATTTTTATCTTATGTTCCATTATCTTACCATTAGAAAACTTACCATCCAAAGATAGTATACCATTCGGTTACACCTATGTATCCAAATGGTTGAGCACTCCAGTTTTTCAATTACAGGACAACGCATATAAGAGGATATCATTACTCCTAAAGAGGAGCTATAGATTCCATATCTATGAATAACAAGTCTACGCTATCAAGAGTCATGCCTCCAATGCACCGGCATGCATATCACTATTGAGATGTGGGTGTCACCCATTGGTACATCAAAAGACACAAGTAGAGACAACATGCCCACTATTCATTTCAGGATTAAAATACAATACAAATGACTATCTAAAGTGAATCGATTTGCCGAGATAGAATTATTAATCCAAATCAATTCACTTTATGTCCCGATCCAACACATCGTCACCGATGACAACGTGCCAATGTTTCTATTCACGGAGTCCAACTCCGATGGTCAAGACAAACCATCTCCCTAAATGGGATTTAGACAACATAACAATCTTTACATGAATAAAGCCCCCAACTTTATTCCCTTGATTGTGG
This sequence comes from Artocarpus heterophyllus, assembly GCA_025403435.1. NCBI lineage: Eukaryota > Viridiplantae > Streptophyta > Magnoliopsida > Rosales > Moraceae > Artocarpus > Artocarpus heterophyllus. Next base: position 8,852,328 of record CM046339.1, read on the forward strand.
ATTATATGTTTTAGACCGTCACCTTAAGAATCGTGTCTTCCGCATAATCAACCCATCATATGCCCAATTCTCAAGGTTTAGACTGACAGTCTGAGACTTCTGTTTGCTTAACATACATTCAACAAATATGAACATAAAGAGGACAAGATTTGATATATATAAATGAATAAATTCTTTATTGTTAAAAATGTCTCTAAAAACGCATTACATTTTTACTCCTTAGGGCATACATGTCTAACAATCTTCCACTTGCACTAAGTGAGTAAATACAACAAATTTTGCATCCCCATAGCTTCCACATGCCTCTCAAAGACTCTCCCTGTAAGTGTCTTTGTAAATGGATCAGCTAAATTGTCCTCTGATGCGATCTTGCACACCGTGACATGCCCGCCCTCAATGAAGTCCTTTATCACATGATACTTCCGATCAATATGCTTACTCTTCTTGTGAAATCTTGGTTCCTTAGCATTAGCTACCGCCGCACTATTATCACAGTATAATGATACCGCTTTATCCATACCTGGAACTACCTCAAGATCCCTAAGGAACTTGCAGAGCCACACTGCTTCTTTCGAAGCATCACTAGCCGCCACATACTCAGCCTCCATTGTTGAATCCAAAGTACAATCTTGCTTCGCACTTCTCTAACTAATGGCACCGCCACCCAGAGTAAACACAAACCCCGAAGTCGATTTCTTAGAATCTAGACAGGATTGAAAATCTGAGTCAGTGTATCCTAGAGGAGTTAAGTCCTCACCCGAATACACAAGCATATACCCTTGAGTCCTTCTCAGGTACTTGAAAATATGCTTTACCGCAACCCAATGGTTCAGCCCTGGATCCACCTAAAATCGGCTTACAATCCCGACCGCATAGCTAATATCCAATCGTGTACAAAGCATGGCATACATGAGACTACCCACTGCCGAAGCATAAGGCACCTTCTTCATGTATTCACTTTCTTCATAAGACTTTGGAGAGTCTTTCTTAGAAAGAGTAATTCCAGACCTAGATGGTTGCCCACCTTTCTTGGAATCCTGCATTGCAAACCTCCTGAGAATTTTATCTATGTAGCCGGCCTAAGACAAAGCTATCATTTTGTTCTTCCTTTTCCGAAAGATCTGGATACCGAGAACAAAATTAGCCTCACCTAGGTCCTTCATGTCAAACTGCTTAGTCAACCATAATTTGACCGATGACAACGCCCCAATGTCATTGCCAATTAGCAGAATGTCATCTACATAGAGCAGTAGAAAAACCACCTACCCATCCTTAATGTGTTTGTAAACACATGGTTCATCCACATTTTGTGAGAAACCATAAGTCTTGATCACTTGATCAAATCTTATGTTCCAAGAACGAGAAGCAGGCTTAAGTCCATAAATTGACTTTAGCAGCTTACGAACCTTCCCCTCTTGACCCGCAACCTTGAACCCGTCTGGTTGTTTCATATAAATGGACTCATCAAGATAGCCATTCAGAAAAATCGTCTTGACATCCATTTGCCAAATCTTGTAGTCGAGAGCGGCTGCTATGGACAAGAGAATTCGGATGGACTTAAGCATGGCTACAGGCAAAAAGGTTTCCTCATAATCGATTCCTTCCTTTTGCGTATAACCCTTAGCTACCAGTCTAACCTTAAAGGCTTTCCATCCACTCCTCTTTCCTCTTGTAGATCCACTTACACCCTATGGGTTTTACCCCTTCGGGAAGATCCACAAGCTCCCAGACCTGATTAGTCTCCATAGACTTCATCTCTATGTTCATGGCCTCTGTCCAAAGTCTTGAATCAATATCCTCCATAGCTTCTGTGTAAGTATAAGGATCCCTGTCATGTTCATCTGGTTCAGCCAAGAAGACTTCCCCATTGAACATATACCTCTTAGGTTGACGCTTGATCCTCCCACTACGCCGAAGCCCCTGGGGTTGTTGTTCAGGTTTGTTTGGTTTTTCTACACCGATCGGAATGGTTTCGTTCGAAACCTGTGGAGTGAACGGATCACCCCTTAACTCCTCAAGCACCACTTTGCTTCAAGGTTTAAAGTCGTCCATGTAACTCTCCTCAAGGAAAGTCACATTAGTTGAAACCATGACTTTATTTTCCTTTGGGTTATAAAAATAACCCCCTTTAGTCCCTTTTGGATATCCTACAAACACGCAAACTTTCAAACGTGCTTCCAACTTATTCAGATCCTTAAACAGGGCATGAGCCGAACATCCCCATATGCGAATATGGTTTAAAGATGTCTTCTTACTAGTCCACAACTCGTGAGGAGTTTTAGGGACCTATTTTGAAGGCACATTGTTCAAAAGATAACATGCAGTTTGTAGTGCATATCCCCAAAAGGATAAAGGCAATGATGAATGACTCATCATGGACCTAATCATGTCCAACAAAGTCCTGTTCCTTCTCTCCGCTATGCTATTCTGCTGCGGAGTGCCCGGTGTAGTCAAACGGGATAAAATCCCATTCTCTAACAAGTGTTCCAAGAACTCATCAGAAAGGTATTCCCCACCTCGATCTAATCAAAGTGCCTTTATGGGTCTACCCAATTGCTTTTCTACTTCAGCCCGAAACTCCCTGAACTTGTCAAAAGTTTCGCTTTTATGGTGCATTAGGTACACATACCCATATCTTGAGTAATCGTCAATAAAAGTGACGAAGTACTCATACCCTCCTCGTGCCCGGATGTTCATAGGTCCGCAAACATCACTATGCACAAGTTCTAGAGCCCTTTCGGCCCTATTGCCCTTAGACCCAAATGGTATTTTGTTCATTTTACCCTCCAAACAAGATTCACATTGAGGTATAGATTCCACCTTTAAGTGACTTAAAGGTCCATCCCTTACCAACCTTTGAATCCTATTCAGGTTAATATGACCAAGGCACAAATGCCAAAGATAAGTCTTATTAGGGTGAGAAGTTTTAAGTCTTTCATTATCATTTATCTTAGCATTAAGCAATAAGTCCATCTTAGGTTTGAAAAAATATAGATTATTTTGCATCCATCCAGAACAGATAAAAGATTTATTTTTACGAATCACCACTTTTTCATTAAAAGATACCACGTAGGAGTCTTTAAATAAACAAGATACATAAATTAAATTCCTTTTAAATTTAGGAACATAAAAACAATCTTGCAAAATTAAATTCCTATCATTATCAAAGTAAAGATGGACGTCTCCCACTGCTTCCGCTGAGACCAAGGATCCATCGCCGATCCGAAACGTGAAGTCCTCATGAAGCAGACTTTTCATTTCTTTGAACCCCTGCAGAGAAACAAAAACATGTTTAGTTGCACCAGAATCTATGACCCAGATGTTACTTGATTCCTAAACCAAACAAGTTTCTAAATATAGAAGATCACACCTACCTCCTTTGGAAAAGAAGTCCTTGCAATGCTTCTTGATATGCCCGACCCTTTTACAGAAGAAGCACTTAAGCTTCTTTGGGTTCTTCTTCTTCTTCTTCTTGCTCTTGGTAGCAGCAGGAATAGAAGACTTCCCGTTCTTGGCCTGTTGCTTCTTTCCATTCCCTGAGTTAGGATTGGAACCAGAAGCAGCTACCATGTTGGCCTCACCACCAGCAGGAGACTCCCTGATCAGCAGTTCGAACTCCTGTAACTGTTTCATTAGTTCTGTTAAGGTCATATCCCATCTATTGCTTAAATTAAAAGTAGCTCTAAATGGAATAAATTCCTTAGACAGAGTCTCAAAGACCATAGTCATCTGAGTTTTAGCATCGATGTTGGCTCCATTGGTTTGAGCCTCAGCGAGGTAACCCATGACCAATATCATGTGCTCCCAGGGGAGTCATGCCAAATTCAATCAGGAACACGGATCCTCTCCTAATTAATATATGCCATCCAGGACCCATATGATCCAACATATATTAATAATCGTTTCTTTGGCCATTAATTTTATTAACAGAGCTCCTAAGGGAGGTTAATAATAAAATTAACGTGAGTGTATAACCATCGTTTCAATATTTTCTCCATGATTTATAATCACCACCTAGGGGTGTGCAACCATAAATCATACTAAAATACCTTATCCTTTCAGAGATCCAATCTGGTACATGATAAAAATCCCTTCCTAGGGGTCGGGATCACCATGTTCTGCCAATGGACCAACGATGGAGACCTTAGGTCCTCTCTTCAAAAACCTTCTTCCACTCAATCTTTTGAAATCAAGGTTTTATTTTAAGAATATGCATGAACAATTTTAATATGAGCGGCACTCCCTATTCATATTATAATGCAAACAAGCAAAGCAATCAAGCAAAGCTACAAGCAAAATAATAATAACCTTAATATTATGGTTCCACCCTAGAGAATAGAAAACTAAGATTATAAGAGAATAATCGAGACATTTATCAATTATTGTATCCTTCTTCATGTAATATCCATCTTCAAGTCTTCAATCCCGTATGAATCAAATACTTCATATTTTCGGTCATATCCAAATTTAATGTTTCTTAGAATAGTCCCAAAAATAAAATTAAAACTGCACCGAAAAAATTGCACTTTTTTTGGATACTTGGTAGCTCTCGGTCGGCAGACAGATCTAGGTGATCGGCCTGCCGATCATGCAGATTGGCCTGCCGACCTATGAAGGTTTGGCCTGCCGAACTGAAAGTTTGGCCTACTGAACTGAAAGTTCGGCCTACCGACAGAGCCAGTCAATTTCTGCCCCACTGACGGCTTGCCGGACCACACGTCTGGCCTGCTGATCTGTGACCATCAGCCTGCCGAACTGTGATGTCTGGCATGTCGACCGAGCAGAAAACCCTCTTTCCAAAAAATACAATTTTAATGCAATTCATCAATTTTATTTTCAACAATTCAAAAAACATAAAATTAGAGACTTAGGAAATACCTGGGAGCGCCATCATCATTCTTCTAGATCCGTCTTCTCCAAAAAATTATTTAATTACAAAATTTTTACAAATTTAAAATTAAATAACAATTTCTAGACGGAGATGATAGTCCACCATCTAATTACATGAAAAACCTAGATACACAATCTAACCTCTAAGGAACCATAACCGGTATAAATTAATTAATTAATAAATAATTAAACAATGATTTAATCAACCATAATTAATTAATAAACATTCACCACAAAATCCATGACAACATATATTATTTATAGAAACCTAGAGCGCTAACTCTCTATAAAATTCAATTCAAGCATAGGAGAGATTAAGATCACAAAATTTATGCATATAACATGACCATAAACTCGTAAATTTATATAAAAACCATGTCTCTGATACCAATTGTTGGAATGATGATACGCAGCAGAATTTTAAAATTTTTCATCAGAGTAATTTCTAAAACACAAGTTTGACATGCTATATGTATAAATTAAATAGATCTTACTAACCTTTGTGTGTCGAAGAACCTCCACAAACTGTGAAGAGAAGTAACGTTCTAGAAGAGCCTCAACCAACTGGTCTTCTTTGCTATTCTCTATCCACAACCGGAGTGAGTGTGGGCTCACACATACAGCTCTTTCACCGGAGACTCTCCTTCCAACCAATAGAGAGAACCCAAAGCTAATGTTCGTGATTTGTGAACGAAAGCTCTCAGGGAGTTTTTAGATGCTCACCAGAAGAGTATCACTCTTAATCTCTCAATTGATCTAGTAAATCAAGAGACTCACTCCCTTTATATAGCTATTGGTCTTGGGGTCAGTCCTTATCAAATTAGGTCTCAAAAACTTGAAACAGAATCAAGTTCGGATCAATATCCGATAAGATCCACGTGAAAACATGTAATCTTATCGCTCGTCGATCGGCAGGCTGAACAGGCCCCATCGGCAGGCCGAACACGTCATTCAGCAAGCCGAACTCCTGCGTAAATATCTCCACGAATCTTTTATTTTCCACTTGGGATTCTATAAGATAAAGTCTCAGTTTTGATTCAAAATAACCCAATAGAGAATTTATTTGATCAAATTATCAAGATAATCTCTAAGAAAATAAATCAATTCACAATAATTCTACAAGTTTATCTTGATTTAATTTATCCAATTAAATCAACCGATAAAAAGACAAGAATTATCTGATCCCAATAATTCAACAAGTTTAGCTTAAATTAATTTATTACAAAATTAATTCAACCAATAAACAGACATGAATTATTTGATTCTTTCAAATTTTAAACCAATTCGATAAATCCGACATAAGTCACCAATTATTGAAAAAGCATGCCGTAACGTTATAGGATTTTGTGAGCTAGCAAAGGGGACCAAAATGGACCTATAAAGTTCAGGCTCATGATAATTATGAAACCCAATATCCCAAATATACATTTCACAATTATCAACTCCAACGCTACTCCACTAAAAGCTTGGAGTTGCACTCTCAAACTTTATAGAATCACGAAGCTCGTATAGCTAAGTCTCCATTACATATCATAGTGTATCGTATCCCCATATGATAATCCATAATCGGCTTAAGGACAAGTTCTGTCTTACCTTCCTGATTATTTTTATCTTTTGTTCCATTATCTTATCATTAGAAAACTTACCATTCAAAGATAGTATACCATTCGGTTACACCTATCTATCCAAATGGTTGAGCGCTCCAGTTTTTCAATTACAGGACAACACATACAAGAGGATATCATTACTCCTAAAGAGGAGCTATGGATTCCATATCTATGAATAATAAGTCTACGCTATCAAGAGTCATGCCTCCAACGTACCAGCATGCATACCACTATTGAGATGTGGGTGTCACCCATTGGTACATCAAAAGACACAAGTAGAGACAACGGCCCACTATTCATTTCAAGATTAAGATACAGTACAAATGACTGTCTAAAGTGAATCAATTTGCCAAGACAAAATTATTAATCCAAATCAATACACTTTATGTCCCGACACAACACATCGTCACCTATGACAACGTGCCAATGTTTCTATTCACGGAGTCCAACTCCGATGGTCAAGACAAACCATCTCCCTAAATGGGATATAGACAACATAACAATCTTCACATGAATAAAGCGCCCAACTTTATTGCCTTGATTGTGGATCATATGTTTTAGACCATCACCTTAAGAATCGTGTCTTCCGCATAATCAAACCATCATATGCCCAATTCTCAAGGTTTAGACTGACAGTCTCAAACTACTGTTTGCTTAACATACATTCAACAAATATGAACGTAAAGAGGACAAGATTTGGTATGTATAAATGAATAAATTCTTTATTGATAAAATGTCTCTAAAAACGTATTACATTTTTACTCCTTAGGGCATACATGTCTAACAGATGCAAGTCAACCGTGTTGGCAATTTCACAGTTCAATCTAGCTAAGAATCTGGCCATGGTAGCCTCTCGATCCTCCTCTACATTCGCTCGAGCCATGGCTATTTCCATTTCCTTGTAGTAGTCCTCAACACTCTTACTACCTTGTGTCAATCCTTGCAGCTTTTGATACAACCCCCAATAATAATGAGTTGGCACAAATCACTTTTGCATCATTGTTTTCATCTCTGCCCATGTATCAATGGGATGTTCACTATTTCACCTTCTGCTAGTCATCAATTGATCCCACGAAACAACGGCATAATCAGAGAATTCAGTTGCTGCCAATTTCACCTTCTTTAACTTGGAATAGTTGTCGCAATCAAACACAAATTCCATCTTCTTTTCCCAATCTAAATAAGCCTTTGAATCACTCTTACCTTGGAAGGATGTAATTTTCATCTTGATGCTGCTGATGTTGTTATCTTCCCCGTTCCTAGCTTCTCTAAACCCTTGTCTTTGCCTATTTCTCCTCGGGTTGTACTCTTCCTCCTCAAATCTGCCCAAATCCACAAATAAATCCTCTAAATCTGCCCCCTGAAATCCTTGGTGAGGCCGTCCCTCTTTCTGCCTACTTTGCTTTCACGAGGCTGATTGTTATTGATCCGTTAAAGGATTTGAGAAGGTCCATCTCCACGAGGAAGCAACTTGGATTTCCTTTGTGATGGAAACCATTCTTGCCTCATGTGTAAACAAACCCAATCTCCCAGTTCAAACACTAATGGCCGCCTGTTCTTGTTAGCTTGAGCTACACATTGTTCCATTCACCTCTTAATGTTTAGCCTTGCTTTCTCATCTGTTTAACAAATTCAGCTTGTGTAACTGGATCTGTGACTGGATCTTGTGTCCATTGTGCAGCTGTGTCTCCATCAATAGAGGGGTTGTTATGTACTACCATAGGAGGAAACTTAAATACATTTTCATTGTCATCCAGAATGGAAAGGTTAGTCTTTACAAAAGTAATGTAGAGGTCAGATCTAAACCACTTTGCTAATTCGCCACAAATCTTCTAAGATTTTTTCCTATACCATTCCTCCGTTATGAAAGCTTTGTAAATCTATCCCCAAATAACATCTCTTACTTGGTCCAAATCCTTAGTTCGCCAATCTTAATACATATTAATTCGTGTTCTCAACTAAAGACTCCAATCCAACTACTTAATTTACTTCTAGGTGTGCCTTCCAATTGGCTTTTTGCTTCACATGTCATTTCTATTCTTAAACCTCTCTTCTTTATCCGATGAACTTTTTTCATTAAAGTAGCTCTCCACTTAAAATCTACTTTGGGATTGAATTCGGTGCGTCTTTAGGGATTGCTAACTTGTTTTCCCTTGCTACGTTGAAGGGAAGATAACATGCACTCTTCATACTCTTCATTATAGTGGGCATTATCGCTTTCTTATGACATTTTTATCTAATCTAAACCAAATCCTCATGGAAAGACAAACACATAAATTGGCATAAACCAATCACCAAATTAATAGATTTAATTTGAAAATAAAAAGTAAACTATAATTACAAGTGATAGTGAATAAAATAAAGTATGAAAGAACCAAAGGAACATTTATCTATACATTAAAACTTCAATCAGCAAAAGTATTCAAGAACAAAATAAGTAGACATCAACAACTCCTCATTCAAGAACCAAAAACAAATTGGTGCTTCCTTTTTTTTTTTTGTTTTTTACTCCTTTTTTGAATTCACACTATCAATTATGTGTTCTTTGGATTTGTGATTCTTTGGTTTTGTTTTGGTTTGCTTATTTATATAGAAGTTCAAAATATTTTGTGTTTTTAAATATATTATATGATTAATATACATGCATATGTTTTACTTTATACATTTTTGTTTCATCGAGTAATAAATGTCTTATATTTAATGTCTTTTCTAAATTCACTCATAGTCTTAGAAACTACAACTCCAACCCTCATGTTTTGATTTCAATGTGAATTTTTTAGCCTATAATCAAAAAGATCTCCCAACCCTTGAAGACCTATTGACCATTGACCATGATACATATTTTTCTTAATAACCTTTTAGCATAATATCAACAAACACTTGCTTTGCTAGCAATACTTCTCCCAATATGTGAAGTAGACTAATAATGGCTGTTCCTTTTGATAAAAACAATTTCAATGACTTAGAAATGGAAACCATAATGATATCATAAGCCAGGATTTTTCAAAAAACAAAAAACAAAAAAAAAGAAAAAAGAAAAAAGGTAAAAAACTCAAGGCAAAAAAGATTTCAAATTAGGGTTTGCAACCTACGGCCTTTGCAGAGTAAACATTCTAAACAAGAAAGGTAAAACGTATCCAGTGGTAAAGAACTTGTCAAGCACATCAACATTGAAACAAAAGCTAGCTAGACATTAAAACCAATATCACACTTTCAATTTAAAAACTCAAAATATTTTAAACTTTTATATAAGTAAACCTAATTACTCGTAGGACAATTTAATAAGTGATTGAATATTTCCCTGTTATTCCCAATCAATGGCTCAAAAAAACACAAAAAACAAACAAAAAAAGGGAATATGGGACTTATAGAACGACAACAATGGCGAGAAGAGGAAGATGGCGATAGTGGATTGTCAGATTTGAGGGACGAGAAGAGGCAAGAGAGAGAGAAAGAAAGATGGCAACGACATGAGTTTGAGTTGATGGTGGCGGTAGTGACGATGAAGCTTGGGTTGGGTCGAGGATGGCGATAGCGATGGTGTCAAGGGGGGTTAGAGTATGAGAGAGAGAAAATCTTGGGGCGAGAGAGAAAGATGTTAAATTTCAAAATATAAGTCCTAGGTTGAAGGCATGATTTGAAGTAGGGGCTAAAACTACACCATTTAGTCCCAATGTTATACAATAGTTTTTTAGAAAAACCATCATCTAATAACAAGGTACCATGATGGTTTTTAGAAAAACCCATCGTGAAAGCTTTGACATTCCACAACAGTTTTTTTAAAAATCATCGTGGAATGTTATAACTTTTACGACAGTTTTTCCTAAAAACAGTCATGTAAAGTTTGAATTCACGATGATATTTAAACAAAACTATCGTAAAAAATTGGTCAAAACACCAATTTGTCAGAACCTTTTCTCTTCTGCCCAGGGTGGCCAGCCCGTGTGTTATACATCCAATAGCCCAGGGCTTTTACTTTTTGTTGTTTTTGTCACAAAAATAATTATATATAGATATATCCCTTATCTTATAAGAGAAGAAAAAATGAAATAAAAAAAACTACATTAAAATAAATTAACATAAATTTGTTTACAAATGCTCATTTTTTTTCCTCTTTTTTTCTTTAGTTCCTCAATACATATTCATTCTACATCTTCGTGAAGCAAGTGGGAAACATCATCGTCAACATCATCAATCTCGCCATCTAGTGGCAATCCCTTTGTGAATGAGGGGATGTTTATGTAATCCTCAGCAACTTCTTTACCATCAATAACTACTCTTGGCTTCATCGAAACAGCTAGGGATGATTCCAAATCTTTGACATCCATTGTATAAAAAAACTTGGATTGCTTGTGATGCCATAATGAAGGAATCATTTTTGTATCCTAATCTTCTATAATCAACCACCATGATGTCATTATTATCGATCTTAACATAGTTATTGTCGGCCCACTTATAGTTAAAAGTTTCATACACAATCTCCCATAATCAAGTTCCTAAATATATTCAATGAAACCAAAGTAGTTCATGGTCCTATATACTAAATTATTGTCCTTGGCGGAGGAAATATACATAGCTTCAGCACGGAAAGTCACACTACTACTTTGGACAGGATGCTTCTCATATCTTTTGTGAGTGTAGAATGTGTAACCATTTATAGAATATAATGTATACCTTGTAACTACAGACGACAGCCCTCTAGCTAGGTTCTTTAAGCCTTGTGACATGCTTCTATCCTGTAATGTGGAGCACTTGGCATAGATGTGTGCTCTAATCCACTTTCGAAAGGTCTGGTTGTGTTCATCTTGCAACCACTTCTCATTTCTTGCTCTTTTTGGGTTTGCCTTTTTTAATTCCTTCATATGCATCTCAATAAAAGGCTACACTTCATTAGTATTATACAAGACACAAGGACAAGCTTGCTCCCACACCGCTCGATTTATTGAGGAAGGATTGCAAAGAGATAGTCCCCTAGCCTTAATGTTTATCGTCTTTGGTACCCCAATTGCTTTGGCATTAGACAAGTACTCGAAGCAAAATTCAACTGATTCCTCAGTTATGTATCTTTCTACGATACATCCCTCTGGCCTATTTTGGTTCTTCACATAGCCCTTCAAAACCTTCATATACCTTTCAAATAGGTACATCCATCTCAAATATACCGGTCTATATAACTTAACTTTACGTACTAAATGCACCATTAGATGAATCATGATGTTAAAAAAGCCGGTGGAAAATACTTCTTAAGCATTAACAAGGTTTGCACCAACTTCGATTGCAGTGAATCTAACATAAGTCGATCAATTACCTTGGAGCATATTGAATTAAAGAATGAGCACAACTTGGTAATTGCAAATCTTTCATCCTTTGTTAGAATTCCACGCAATGCAAATGGTAGTAATTGTTGCATTAACACATGACAATCATGTATTTTCATGCCAATAAGTTTTAAATTCTTCACCGACACCAACTTTTTAAAGATTGAAGAATAGCCATTTGCCGCTTTCAATGAAGGAAACCATTCACAAAGCTTTCTCTTTTTCCTTCTTGATAATGTGTGCTTCGTCGGAGGTAAGGAAGTGCGGTTCCCTCTTTTCTCGAGAAACAAATTAGGCCTAATCTCCATTTCCATGAGATCCAACCGTGCTCTTTTATCATCCTTAGTCATGCCCAAAATGTCAAGCAATGTGCCGACTATTGATTCACAAACATATTTCTCAATATGCATAACATCCAAGCAATGACGAACAAAAAGTGTCTTCTAATATGGAAGTTCAAAAAAGATTGATATCTTTTCCATGGTTTATCTATCGACAGCTTGTCCTTACTTTACTTTCTCTTCCCAAGTACCACTTTCGCATCTTTTACTATTTCAAATATTTGTTCATTCGTCAAAGGCTAAGGAGGGTCTCTTTCTTCGATGTTGCCATCAAAGGCTTTTTTTTGTTTGCGGTAACAATGATCTCTTAGCAACCATCTTATACAATCAAGGAAAATAGTTTTCTTACCATTCTTCAACCGTTTGTGAGATGTTTCCTTCATAAATAAAACAACCAATAGAACTCTTCATCAAATAACTAGATAAATTGCTATATGTGAGGAAGTCATTAATTATCCATATCAATATTGTACGTAGTGTAAATGTCTCTTTTTTGTAAGCATCTCTAACTTCAATTCCCATTTTCCCCTAAGTTCTTTAGGTCATCGCTAAATGATGCAAAGTACACATCAATGTCATTCCTCGGTTGGTGAAGGCCCGAAATCAATAAAGACAACATTAAGAACTTCTACTTCATGTATATTTTTGGAGAGAGATTGTAGTTGACAAGTATTATGGGCCAAGTGCTATGCCTACTGCTCATGTTACCATGTAGGTTCATTCCATCAATCGAAAAAGCAAAATGTATATTTCTTGGATCCACACTAAACTAGAGATGATAGACTTCAAAAGTCTTCTACTATGGTGAATCTGCCTAATGTCTAAGCAAACCATCTTCAACCCCTTTTTCATGATGCCATGTCAAATTCTTGGCATGCTCTATGTTTCTGAATAAACGCCTCAAACATAGTACCAGTGTAATGTATCACAACATCATCATTGGCACTCCATTCTTTTTGCCTTTTTGCTCCTTTCCTTTCTTCCACCCTTTTCTTCCACCTTGATTCTTTACAAATCGGGCAATAATTTTCGTGCTCATACCCATTCCTATAAAGAACACAATCATTTTCACAAGCATGAATTTTCTCATACTCCATTCCCAAAGTGCTTAAAGTCTTCTTAGCCACATGCATGCTAGTTGGTAATTTATTACCCTCTAAAGAAGCCTTCCTAAAAATTGTAAAAGTTTTGTGAAACTAGAATTTGATCACCCACCCAAAGCTTTCAAATTCTATAATCCAACTAAAGTGGACAATTTGGTGAAATTGGTCCACCCTTCATACGCTAGTGTCTTTACATCATTCATCATTGTCTTAAATAAGTCCAAATGATGTTAAAAGTATTCTTCCAAATCATTGACCATGTAAACCATATTATCATAATCATCCATATTATCTTCCACAATAGCTTTCTTTTCTTTACTTACTAAAGTTGTATTGAGCTTAGACTCGCCATGAAAATGCCATGTTTGATAACTACTTATAATCCTATCTTGAAATAAATGTCCTCTAACAATTGGAATTGAATGAGATATATAGTTTTCATATTGAGCACAAGGTCACCGAATTTTATCACTATAGGCATGAGGTTTGGCAAAATCCAAGAACTCTTCCATACCATTCATATATTCTCTAGTCAATCAAAAATCCCACATCCAATTCTTGTTCATTTCTCAAGTCCTAAATCGAAATATATATAATGCACTTCAATTAAAAACAATTTCATAAACTAATTAACCTACCATATATAAATCATACAATAAATCCATAAATTTCACAAATTATTCATACCCATCAATTTCAATATAGATAATCATACTCAAATATCCACAAATTATATGTACCCATCATATTTAAATAATAAATCATATTTATAAAACAAATTAGTCATACCCATATCCAAATAACTAATCATATCCACAAAACAATAAGCATTGATCAATTATACTAATTGATCCAAAAATTAATCATACCTAACATATCTAAAAAAAACTTTTCATGATTATAAATTCGCAAACCAAAAAGCTAATCAACAAAATCAAAACCCATTTATAAATATACTTAATAAAATATTTGCAATTAGAAAGGAGATTAAGGAGGATGGAGGCGGAGAGGGATGGCGACTGCAGTTTCGAGAGGTTCTAGATGTGTTTTTGAAAGCGAGGCTTGTGATTCATGTCTAATTGTTGAGCTCGAATAAAGATTTTAATGCACTTCCATGATGGTTTTTATGAAAAACCATTGTGGAAAGAGTGACCTTAAATGATGGTTTTTTATTGCCATAGAAAGTGTAATCTACCATGATGGTTTTTCCTAAAAATTATCATGAAAGAACTCCCCTCCTACCAAGCTCATTTTCGTCTTCTCAAGCAGACTCTCTATGTTTTTTTCTTCCTTACAATGACAGTTTTTTAAAAAAAGGTTGTTAAATAAGAATAGTATAATATCAAATTTCTAGTATTGTGGGATTCGGCCAAAACATAGTAACTACCATTTATGTTTTCTCTCAAGTCTTGACAAACTATTGTCACAAGTCCTACACAAGTGTGTGTGATATTTTAATTAAGCCTTGGTTTTTTACTCACTTTTAACTTCTATAAATTTCTAAAAATAAACCCAAGTTTTAGTTAAATCTATAGAACATTTCGAATGATGCCAATAATGAATCGCACACTATTTAGTGTCTATGAGATGTGTTATTAGTAGCCAACACATCCCACACATTTAGGCGCCAATGAGACTTGCCTCAATAGCAAGAGTGATCCACAAACCCCATACCATTAGGTTTCTATGTGGTTTACTGTTGTAGAGAGAATAGCTTCCACAAATTCTTCTATTTTTAAGATACATTTCTATATACTAAAAATAAAAGTGGTGTGAAAGAATGATAATAAAACGGAGATAGAAATACTACTTACTCTTCTCTTTAGGTACCGTAGTTTAACTTTTTTTTCTCATACACAAGTGAGATCCAAGCATGCATTTTCACTATCCTTAGTTTTACCTAGATTGTAAGCAATGTACCACTATTGATTCACAAAAGTTTTTTCTCAATCTACAGGACAACCAAACAATGGCAAACTAAAGGTGTCTTCTAATATGGAAGTTTGTAGAAGATTGATCTCTTCTTCCAAGATCCATCTATTTTTGACTCATTTTTACTTCACTTTCTCTTCCAGAATACTACATTCATATCTTTAACCATTGCAAATAGCTCACCCATCAAAGGCTAAAAGGGGTCTGTTTCTTTGGCATTGCCATCAAAAACTTTCCTTTGCTTGTGGTAGATTACTTTTAGGCAACAATCTTCTATGGCTAGGATAAACGGTTTTTACATTATTCTTCAACCGTTTGTAAGATATTTCCTTCATACAAATGGGACACCTAAGAGAATTCTTCATGGAATATTCGGATACGTTTCTGTATACAAGGAAGTCATTAATTAACTACATCAGCATTGCATGGAACATGAATAACTTTTCCGGATAAGCATCTCTAACTTCAATCCTTTCTTCCCACAAACTCTTTAGGTTATCGATTAACAATGCAAAGTAAACATCGATGTCATTCTCGGTTGTTCAGGACTAGAGATCAATAGAGTTAATATCAAGAACTTTTATTTCATGTACAATCTTAGAGTGAGATTGTAGTTGATAAGTATTACATGCCAAGCACTTTGTCTACTTCTTATGTAAATATATGGGTCTATCCATCGATTAACCAAAACATAGATTCCTTGATTCCATACTAAACTCAGGATGATCAGCATCAAAAGTCTTCTATTGTGGTGAGATATCTAAGCATAGCATCATCGATCCATTTGTTATTGGTGTCAAGTCATATTCTTGGCATGCTTTGCATTTCGGAATAAACGCCTCAAACGTGGTCCTGTGAAAGGTACCACAGCACCTTTGTTAACCCTCCTTTGTTATTGTTAGGTGTCTTATTTTCTTTCTTCCACCTTGACTTTTTACAAACCGGACATTCATCCAAGCCCACATACTTCTTTCAGCAAAGGATGCAATCATTTCAGCAAGTATGTATTTTCTCATATTCCCTCCCCAAAGTGCTCCAACTCTTTTCTGCCTCATTGATACTAGACAATATTTTATTATCCTTCGCTAAAAACTCTCTTAGAAATTCTAAAAGCAATGTGAAACTAGAATATGTCCACCTAACCTTCAAAAAAAATGTCCACCTACCCAATGTCTTCAAGTTTAATAATCTAACAAAAATCGACAATTTTGTGGACTTCATACACATGTCGGCATCATCCATAATTGTTTGGAATAACTTTGAACAATGCAAAAAGTATTATTCTAAATCATTTAACATGTCAAACATATTATCATCTATATCTTCCTCAACAACAGGTTCCTTTCTTTTACTATTCAAAGTTGGACTGTGTTCTGGTCAGAAAAGTGTATCCAATATAACCTCAAGTATAAGGTTGTCTAAGTAATAAAACTCAGTGAATCCAAAGTTGATCCCATAGGAAAAAGATATTGCAAAGGTCCAATATATTAGTTATATTATTTTTATTTATTAGCTAAAGAATTTGATGATTAAAGTTAGTTATTTCCAATTTATTTACAATATTTATACATTTTTTTAATTTTTTTAATTTTTAGATTTTTATGATTTTTTATGGATGTAGCCGAATTAAAGATGCGACTTTAACAATAAGTGCAGTTAATTTAAAAGAACAAAACAGCAATTAAAACAAAGTAGAAATGGTTAAATTTTAAAGAAGACAATATTCATGAAAATGCTGAAGATTAAATGTTCTATTTTGGTAATTAACTTAAATCTAATTTAGTTTTTCTAAAACTCTTTATTAAAAAGTTTTAAGCATGCAATATGCTATCTTTTGTCGACAATAAATAAAGAGTTACCATTAGTTTGGTCATGGTCTTCTCATCAAATGGACAAAAAGGTGCACTCACGTGGGCCACGTTGCAGCAGATTCCAAGGTTGGATTCTGGCACAACAGTGACACACTTGTGGCTAGGATCTTCTAAGCGGTTTGATTGGATGACTCTGAGTTTGCCACATGGCATTCTTTTGAATTTTAATTTCCTCTTTATTTTTTGTGCATTTGATGTCTGTTTTTGCCCATTTTCGTGTTATTTTTCTTTTTTTTTTCAAATTTCAAATCTAAAATAAAACAAATATACTAAAATTAATTAATTTCAAACTAAATATTTACAATAATTTAAAATTATTTATTTTACAATAAAACACACAAAATACACTGAAAATAAATAAAAAACTTCAAAATTAACATACCTTAACGATTTCACACAAACATATTATTTAAGACTCAGGAATATTTTTAGAAATTACTAAAAATATTATAAAACTTATTTAGAAACTAAAAACTTATTTTTAAACAATCTAAGATTAAAATAAAATCACACAACATTATTTACTTTTATGGTTCTTAATTATTTTTAAACTAATTAATTATTAAGCACAAAAAAATGATTCTAAAACATAAAAACACATAATTAAATATATTTTCACACAAACACATTAAAATACTATAACGAGTTTGACGAGAGATGTTAATGCAAAATGATGATATTTAGCTTAAGAAATGTGTATTTTCATAGGCTTATCAAATTGAAATAGTCTTCACCATGTAGATACCATATTTCATGACTATAATAATCCCATGTCAAAATAAATTTCTTCCAACTTCAATTGAATGAGATCTATGATTTTCACAATCAATGCAACGACCATGAATCTTATCATCTTTCACATGAGCTTTGGCAAAAAAAAAAAAGTTTTTCTGTGCCATCTGCACAATATTTAGTCAATCTATTAGTCCATATATATTTTCTATCTATTTGCAAGTCCTAAATCCAAAATATCAAATTCAATCAAGCCTTACAAAACCAAAATCATATAATTTTCAATTACAATCAATTTCACAAATAAATTTCAATCACATTCATAGTAAACTAATAATAATCTACTAATATAATACCCATAAAATCATAAATATGGTAAAATCTATAAACCCAAAAATTTCAATCACAATCATACCCATAAACCTATAAATCCATAAATTTATAATAAGAATAATTTTTGAAACAAATGAAAAACTAATAAATAATGCAACTAATAATATCAAAAACCATAATTATGTAATTAAATTACTTAAAACGAGGAGGAGAAGGATAACAAAGTGGGAGGGTAATGGAGGGTGGTTGGTTATCAGAGGTTTAGGTTGTTTTTGCCTTTCTAGAGTTTCGATGCTTAAGAAATATGTCCCAGACCCTACGCACGTGATTGAGCCACAGGTGATCGAAATGTGAGGAGACTTCAGTTATGAAGAAAAGCCAATGGAGATTCTAGATAGGAAGAATAAGACTTTGAGGAATAAAAAAATTCCATTGGTCAAGGTTTTATGGCAAAATCACCAAGTGGAAGAAGCTACATGGGAACGCGAAGATGACATGAGAATCAAGTATCCACACTTATTATGAGTTTCGAGGACGAAACTCTTATAAGGTGGGGAGAATTGTAACACCCGCCAAATTTTCATGTAACGGAAGAATAACAACGTTAAGTAATTTCTTTATGATATGTGTTATGATATTAACTATTTTATTTTAAGTGCTATGACAGGTAACGGTCACGTGGAATCGATATGCTCAAGTGTTCATGTCATTTACGTTTTGTGTTTAATAATGATTTTGGTAATAATTTAATGCTTTGATGAATTTTTGTGTTTTAGGACGGATCGGTAGGCCGAGCCTTTAAGTTTGGCAGGCCAAATTGTCTCTCACAAAATGGCAGGTCGATGAATATGATCGCTAATTATGATGGTTAAACTTAAAAATTTGGGAATTCTGGCCAATTCAAGGGCTTTCCCTCTTGTGGGTTATCTTTAGGTAGATTTGGAAACATAAAGTCCTATCTTTCATCCAGGTTAAGTTGAAAAAACTTTATCTTTCTCAACTTTGATGCATCAACAAGAAGCCTTGAAGCTCATTCTTAGAGGTATAACCCTAGTAGATCATCGCCAGACCTCACGGCTTTGGCAGGCTGAAGTGAACCATCAGCAGGCCGAAGATAGCTGACGAGCAATCAACAGAAATTTTTTTAAAAAAAATTTGTGACAAGGATGATTATTGTGATTGGATATGATTGGAATGATTAGTTCTGATTGATTGGCATATTTTTGGCTTGAAATCCTTATTTTAGGAAATTGAATGTTTGACTTTTAGGTTGATTAGATTAATTGATATGGTTTCCCATTTTTGTAGAGGTGAAATATGGTAAGATAAGCAAATCAATTGGCTTTTCCAAATTCCCTTCATTTTTCCATGTGTATTAGCCTAAACATAGTCAGAAAATTTCTAAAATTAAAGAGAAAATATCTCTCCTTTTTATGCCATTTTCATTTTTCACGTAAATGCTCTCGCTCTCTCCTCTCTCACATTTTCTCTCTCTAACCCTCTCTCTTCTTCACGTTTTTCTTCTTCTTCTCCCTCTCAATTCCCCTGCTATTATTTGCATCAAATATTGAAATTTCTTTGGCATTAATCCAAGGAGGTTTGAGAAGAAAATTGTTAACGATGAGAACTCAATTTTTTTGGTATTTTTGGAATTGTATTTCTCCTCCTTAATCCGACTATCATAATTTTGTCTTGGAATTTTCTTTTGCTTTGAAATTTTAGTATGATGTTCATATGTGAGTTAGGTGATGTTCCTCCAAATTCTACATTATTTTAATTTTTCTACGTTAAGATATGAATTTTCTTCTCTCTGTCACTCACAGTAAATTATAGTTGTTTAGTTGTGTTGCACAAAAATATGGGTGTTGTTCTTAATGCAAATGAATGCTATTTTTTCACAAAATTTGAACGATATGATCATGTATATGTTAAGTGTTGAACTAGAAAGTCTCATGATGAAATGATGAATATTTCATGTGTTATGGAATTTTTATTGAAGCTAGGTTTTTAGACTGCTCTATCAGTAAATTGTTGGACTCCATGTTGTGTGATTTTTTGCATGACTAAATGATTTTATTTGGTGACAAGAATTTTTGTGGTACTGTATTCGTATGTTACTATGTTGTCATATGAATTTTGAGGTCTAAATAAATTTATTTTAATTGTTTGAGAATAATTATTGCATGTAATTCACTGACCGAATTGTTTATAGTTGTTTTTGTCTCTGAATTCAAACACACGTTTTGGATTGTATGGAATTTATTTAAAGATGATTTATATATATATATATATATATATATATATATATGTTGTAGTTCTTAGCGTCTATTGCATGTAGGATTTTTATGGAATTATTTTGCGATGTAAATAATTTATTATGTGAATGATAGTACGTACTGCTCACTGTGTTATTATTGTTGGCAGATTTTGTATTAAAATGATATGTGATTTATTCAAATTGGTAAATGAAATTTTTGTGACTAATGAAAAATCATGATATTATGTTTATATGTCAACCTTGCCCTTGCCAAGTTTGGTGCTCAAATTTACTGTAAATTTTAAGTTATTGAGCTTTGAATTCATAGAGGTCAGGAAACATTTGTGTTGATAGTTTTGTTTTAATGTTTTATGGTTAATGAAACATATTATGAATTAATGTTTTTGAGAGATGAATGTACGTAGGATGTAATATGGAAATTTGGGATATGTTATGTGGTACTGTTGAATGATTTCATGGTCTCATAAAAAAAAAATGTTAATTGTTATTTTAAATGAATGTATGACATGAACATACTAAGGAGCGAGCACATCAAGACCGCGGCGACGTTACCTACAAATTAAGGTTAAGTAAACTATATAAGTAAGTACATTCTCACCTGCAACATGATATAGTTGTAAAAGTTTGAAATTATGTTCATGATGATAACTATGATGATTCGATGATTATTTTCATTTTATGATACTTATGAAAGATTTGATGTTCAAAAGTTATGCATGTTTGGTGTTGACGTATTTCAAAGTATAAAAGTAGATATATATAAGTATCACTAAAATAAGTGTTGCATACCCATGTTTATGTTATGTTATGATGTCATGTCTGGTTTAGGATTAGTTACCATTCTCCTCTCATGACGGCGCGCCTACAATGATGACTATGATGCAACACTTGGGCCCTTAAGATAAAATGAATAAAGTTTTAATATGGATAATATGATGAAAGATATGTTCCTTATGAAATTGTGCATGGTGCACTATTATGAAAATGCATATGATGATGATGTTCATAAATTGTTTTTACTTGTGAGATATGAAATGTACTTACTAAGCTTTAGCTTATTTTAGTTTTATATCATATTGTAGATAAGGGTAAGAAGATAATGGATTAGGTAGAGGGCAAGAAAAGGCGTGTGAGCTATGCAAGATGGATTGAAAACGGAAGACGCCAAGAAAGAAATTTTTAAAACTTATGAACTATGTTTTATATTTTTTTATTTCTTTTTTAGTATAATGTCTCCGAACCTTGAAGTATTGGAAGTTGTTTAAAAATTAATTATTTTTTTTAATAGTCGGTCAGCTTGCCGACCATTACTGGTCAGACTGCCAATAAAATAATTAGCCTGTCGATTGCCCAATATCGGCCTATCGATTTTATTGATTTTAAAACCCTATTTTGCTAAGCCTCGGGTGGCCTGTCGATGGTTGAACATCGGTCTACCGATCTAGTTCGGCCTGCCGAACTGTGTATGAAGATTTTAAAGATGTTTTAAAAAGTGAATTTAATTTACAATGGTATTGGCAAACTATTTAAAGAATGTTTATGATTAAGTAATTATAAAAAAAAAAAATTGTATGCTTGGATCCTGGGTATGTTTTCCAAATAAAGTTTCAATCTTATAGCTTATCTTAAACTTAAAAGTATTAAGGAATGAATGTAAGGACATCTATGGCGTCCGTAAGGGGGCCGTTACACTCAGCGAATAGAGACATTGGTGCATTGTTATAGGTGACAATATATTAAATCGGGACATAAAGTGTAATTGATTTAGATTAATAATTTTGTCTCGGTAAATTAATTCACTTTAGACAATCACATGTGTTTTATCTTAATCCTAATATGAATAATGGGCCTATTGTCTTGACTTATGCCAAAGGGTGACATCCACAATTTATGTTGGTACGCATACCAATATGTTAGAGACATGACTCTTGATAGCGTAGACTTGTTATCCATAGATGTGGAATCCATGTCTCCTTTTTAGGAGTCATTGATATCCTCTTATATGTGTTATCCTATAATTACAAAACTAGAGCGCTCAACTATTTGGATACATAGGTGTAACTAAATGGTATGCTGTCTTTGGATGGTAAGATAATGGAACATAAGTGAAAAGTAGTTGGGAAGGCAAGACAAAATTTATGCTTAAGCTAATTATGGATAATCCTATTGGGATACAATACGTTATGATATGTCATGGAGACTTAGCTATTCAGGCTTCATAATTCTATGTAGTTCGAGAGCTCTAAGCTTTTAGTGGAGCAGCGTTAGAGTTGATAATTATGAAATGTATATTTGGGATATTGGGTTTCAAAATTATCGAAAGCTTCAACTATTTAGGTCCATCAGGTCCCATTTGCTAGCTCATAATAAATCCTGTAATGATAAGACATCGTTTTTCAATGAATTGGTGACTTATGTTAACTTTTAGATTGGCTAAAATTTGAGTTAATTGGATTTAATAATTCATGTTAATTTATCGGTTAAATTAATTTTGTAACTAATTCAAGATAAACATGTTTGTTTATGGATGAATTAATTTGGTAAATTAATTCCAGATAAATGCGTTGAATTATTATGGATAATATCTTATTTGTATGGGTTTATCTGTATATGACTATTTTAATTAGATAACTTTTTTATTGGGTTATTTGAATTAAAATTGAGGCTCTATGAAAGATACCCAGAACTAATAAGATAGGAATTATCTAATTGGTTAAGATAGTATCTATTGGATCAACCTGTAGACTTCAAATTAAATTTGAACTTGGGGATCAACGACGATGCGGTGGACCATGCCATTGTATCGCAGTCGACCACGGTATTTGGAGTTTGAGTCTGATTATGTGGATTAGATTTTGAAACTGATTCAAACTCAAATTTTGAGGTCTTACTTGATAATGATTGACCCCAGGTCTGACTTCAATAAGTAGAGAGTGAGACTCATAAGTTATTTAGATTAGTTGAGAGATCAAGAGTGAGCACTCTATTCTGCGTGTCTCTGAAGCTCCCCTAAATAGCTATTGTTCACAAATCACAAACGGTAGTTCTGGGTATTTCTTAATTGGTTGGAAGGAGAGTCACTAGGGAAGAGCTGTACGATTTGCACCCACATGCACTCCAATCATGGATAGAGAATAGCAAAAAAGGCCAGTTGGTTAAGACTCTTTTGGAACGTTCTTCTCTTCATCGATTGCAGGAGCTATTCAACAAACAAGATTAGTAAGATCTAGTTAACTTATACATATAGCGTGTCAAACTTGTGGTTTTGAAAAATACTCTGGTATAAAAAAAATTTAATTTTATTTGCATACTTTTTTTTTTCCAACAATTGGTATCAAAGCTCTAGGTTTTACATAAATTTACGAGTTTGGGATCATGCTTTGTGTATAAATTATATGATCTTGATATCTCCTATGCTTGAATTTAATTTTTTAGAGAGTTAGCACTCTAGGGTTTCTATATATTTATATGTTGTTATAAAATTATATGGTGAATGTTTATTAATTAATTATAGTTGATTAAATTGTTATTTAATTAATTATTAATTAATTAATTTGTGCCGGTTATGGTTTCTTAGAGGTTAAAATATATATCTAGGTTTTTCATGTAATTAGATAGCGGTCTATCATCACCGTCTAGGAATTATTATTTAATTTTAAATTTATAAGAATTTTGTAATTAAATAGGCACTCGTAGTACTAGACAGATCCAGAAGATAGATGATAGCATTCCAAAGGCATTTTTTGAGTCTCTAATTTTATGCTTTTCAAATTGTCGAAAATAAAATTGGAAAACTACCTTGAAAATTATTTTTTGAAAATTCGGTCCGGGTGAGGGCGCGGTCGACCGCGATGCCTATATGGCGATCGACCATGGCAGCACCGGACAAAATGGTGGCTCTAGTAGCAAGCTGAACTTTCAGGTTTGACTGGCCGACTATTGATGGGCGATCGACCATAATACTCATACCGCGATCGACCGCACCACCAGTAGGTCGAATTCATGGCTTTGTAGGCTAACAGAGAGCTATGTTTCTTGAAAAAGGTGTGTTTTTTCGGTATAGTTTGGATTTTATTTTTGAGATAATTTTGAGAAACATTAAATTTGGATGTGACCAGAAATATGGAGTATTCGATCTATGCAAGATTGAAGACTTGAAGATGGATAATGCATGAAGAAGGATACAATTTGAAGATTCAAGAATGATGAATCGATAATTTGTTTCGATTAATCTCTTGTAATCTTTATTTTCTATTCTCTATGATGAAACTATAATATTAAGGTTATTTATTATTATTTTGCTTGTGGCTTTGCATGATGCTTTGCTTGTCTACGTTATAATATAATTTACCATGTATGTTAATGATGAAACTGTAAAAGTGTACATTTTCTAAAGCTTAAATAATTTATTTATGCTTTTATTTCTCATTAAATCCTCTAATTAATAACATTTTGTGTTAATAAGTATTTTTGTGTCTTAGTGTGTAAATGTGTTTAAAAATATATTTTTAGTGTGTTTTTAGGTTTAATATAATTTTTAGTAATTTTTAGAGTCATTTCGGTGTGTTAAATAAGTGTCTAGTATGTAAATAGTCAATACCGTAAAAGTAATGCGGTTATTTTATTTTGAGTTTTAGAGTGTTTGATAGTGTGTTTTAAGTTTGTAAATATGTTCTATTATATTTTTAGTAATTTCTAAAAATATTTCCAAGTCATAAAATTATATCTGTGTCAAACCGTAAGAGACTGGAATTTTTAAGAGTTTTTATTTTTTTGGATGTTTTAATGTAAAATAAATATATTTAATATTTTTGTAAATATTATGTTTGTAAAATAGTGTGTTTGTGATTTTTAGATTTGAAATCTAGAGGAAAAACGGAGCAAAATGACACCAAAACAGATAAAATCGGACATCAAATGCATTAGAAGATGAATAATATTCGAGTTTGAATTTTTAGGGACACGTGGCTATTTCTCATCCCTCGGATCAGCTGCCAAACGAATCTCGTCCGTCAATCCACTGCAGATGTCATGCCACGCGTCAGCCGAGGAGAAGCGTCAACGCTGACGCATGTCGGAGAAGCAACGTGTCTCAGTCGTGGATTCCACGTGTCAACCTGTGATTGGCGCATGAATCACATGCGCTGACAAAGCTGCAGAGAGAGTCAAAGGGAATCTCAGCCTGCGTGGAATCTCGTGCGGTTATGTCTACGTGTAGCCACTCTCTCAGCCATTCGATGCGAATACCTAGACTGATCTAACGGTCCTAAATCTCGGCCCCACTGGTCCCACCTAGGCTCATCCTTTTTGCACTTTTCAGCCGTTAGATCACGCTTTGAACGGTTCAGATTGTGCCTGTTCTGTGCTGGTCTGGTCTGCGTCACACTGGATTACAAACTCAAATTCGTATATCAAAGAGTGAATCTCAG
Source organism: Artocarpus heterophyllus (assembly GCA_025403435.1). Lineage (NCBI taxonomy): Eukaryota > Viridiplantae > Streptophyta > Magnoliopsida > Rosales > Moraceae > Artocarpus > Artocarpus heterophyllus. The sequence continues at coordinate 8,878,162 of CM046339.1, forward strand.
CGTGAAAAAAAAAGAAGAGAAAATCGATCAAATGATCCGAAATTGTCAACTTTCAACAGGGAAAAAATATAATTACAAACGACAAGTTGTGATTTTTAAGCCTCTATAAATACTGAGGTATTTTCCTCAGTTGAGATACCTCCTTCGGGCATTTGGTCCTTTTTCTTCTTTTCCTTACTACTAAGTTGACTCAGCAGTAACTCTATTAGGTAAAAAAATAATAAAATAATGCTTAAATTAGTGTAGAGAGTCTAGTGAGGCAGAGAGATGATCTTGTATGCATAGTATTTTGGTATGGGTTTTTACTCTATTTCTGTGTTATAATACTTATATTTTTGTGGAATAAATTATATCTTTATGTTTTTAATAATTATTGTTACTGTTGTTATGCTGTAAATTATTACATAAATTCAGTCATGCTTTCTTTATGTAATTTAATTTTGTTGCATAATTAATATTAATAATACTAAAGTCATGCTCGTTTATTAAGCTGAGTTTATGCTGCATTATAGACATAGAATGGCACAGTAAATGCTTGGTTATTCTTGATTTATTGTAGACAGAGGATGGCATAGTGTATTCTTAGACCATTTAATAAGTCGAGGTGCTGTTGAAATTAACGCAATAATTTATTCCATAAAAATATATTAATTTTGATTTGTTATTATCTTTTCTATCTTAAAATTATGTTAATTATAATTGAGTGACAACGGTTATAATTTTCATAATTAATGCACCAAATCATTAGTGACAAATGATTATTTTGCTAGTTTTTATAGGAAAACCCTTACTGCATTATGGCTTGCTATATTGTCGATTTAGGTTGACCTATATAATTAGTAAAAAGTGCTTGTAATTAATGAGAAAAGATATAATAAATCAAATGCTTTAGATAATTAATATTTAGAGTTAAAATTCCATATCAGTTGCGAAACATATAAGGGATTCTCAAAGCTTCACCGTTTTAATTTTATGCTTTAAATTTTTTAAATAAAATAAAAACCGCAAAAATATTTCTTTCAATTTACACTTTGATTTGAAAAAGTGCTTGCCTTTTTGAACGTTTATTTTTAACAATTTGTCGAGTTACAAATTTTTACCTCCCTGTGAATACGACAACTTTTTCTATACTACAAACGTCTGTCATTTATTAAAAAGAATAAACATTATATTTGGGGCGTTACCACCAAACATTCTGGCGCCGTTACCGGGGAGGTGTCGTTGCTCTGTCAGATTACTAAATTAAACAGGAAAACAGGTAAGTAATCTATCCCTATCCTTTGTAAATATTATTTTAATTATTTGCATTTTTTATTTGTGTGTTTATTATTAAAAAAATAAAAATAAATAAATAAAAAATAAAAAATAAAAAGAAAAAAAAACAGACGGATGCTTTTCACTCACTACTTTATTCGTTTCAGATAAAGAAAAGCTTTGCATTCTGTCTTTTGGTTTTGCAAGTTTGGGTAATTGTAAAATTTGTTGGATTCTGTCAAAAAGGCCACCGTTGGGATTCAATCTCACGATCATAAAGCTAACACCCTTGCCTAAGAAAGTTGGGAATTCTGAGCGGGTCCACTGTGACCCCCCAATGATCTAGGAATCCAATTAATTGAGCATTATTCGGCTTGAAATTTTTTTTTCTTTAAAAAAAATCCAAAAATAAAAAATAAAAAAATGATTTGGGAAATTCATCAACAGTTCATTTTAAGTTTTTCCCAACAACACTTAGAACCATTTTATAATGCTTGGTGGAGATTTAAGGACCTGCTAGATCAATATCCTCACCATGGTTTTTCTAAGGATTATCTTTTAGAAATTTTCATATATGGGTTAAGTCTTGAAACAAGAGATTGGGTAGAGAGAGGAGATGGTACCACCACTTTTTACCAATTATCTATCGACGAAGCCTATTATATGTTAGAAGATATGGCCGAATATGACTATTGGAGATTGAATAGTTCTAGGAACAATCTAATTTGGGAGAACAATTCAAATTTTTCTGAACCTTGGCCTGAAACTCAACCCGAAATTTTGGAGTCAAATTTTGAATTACAAGAAATATATAGTGACCCAAATAGGGTGAATCTGGAAAAAACCTTAGAGACATTGGAAGAAACTATAGACAAATATATAGAAACCATGGGAAAAATAGAACTAGATAGGCTTGAATATTATCTTGATTCTTTAGGTGAGGAAGAAATAATAGAAGAAACTTTAGAACCCACCAATTTTGAGGAACAACTTTTAGGAGAAGAATGTAAGGAAGAGAATGAAGACTTAGCTATAGAACAAGAACAATCATCACCCTTAGTCTTAGATTCTCAACCTCAGTTGTCACAAGAATTCATCAAAGACCATTTTTGCCAAGATCCTATGTGGCCAACACCTCCTCCACTGTCTCTAGCACTGTTTTTAAGGACCTACCAAGAATATAAAATGAGTCTAAGCTGCATGAGTTTAAATGTTTCAAATGTTGCCAAGCTTGAGGGCAAGTTCACACAAGACCCATACGGGTGTCTTTTGACACTTACTATGGGAGAAAGCTGCTCTTTGACGATTGTCCACTAGGAGCAAGAGCTGAAAGAAAGATTTGCTGATTTCAGAGCATCAAGCGATGGGAAAACACTTTCAAAGTAATATCTTTACCTTCCCTTCTTTGTAATATAGTTTATAATATATATATATATATTTTTTGTGCTATTGTGTGCTATGTTGATTTTCTTTAAAAAATAATAATAATAATAATAAGGAGTTAAATTGTTTTCTCTCGATACGCATTCTAATAAGTTTAATTTTGTAAATGCAATTGGTTTGGATTTTCAAATAAATTTCAACAAAAAAATATGTGTGTTTTTTGTTAGTTTTTAGTTTGGTTTGCTACAGATCATCTCTGCAGCTGTGCTAATTTAGGTAATATTTTTTTTGCTGCTCTCACTATTTTTATTCTTTAAGGATAATATATAATTTAGGTTTGGGGGAGAGGGTTGTACTTCAAAGTTGTGCATATGAGATTTGTGCTTCAATGTTGTGCCAAAAATTTTTCGATTTTGCCCAAATTTTTTATTTTGCTCCAGATTTTTGTACATTTTTCATTTTTGTGTGTTATTTTTTTTTATGTGGGTCATAAAACTAAAAAAAAAAAAAGCATTTTGTAAACATTAGTTTCTTAGTAATTAATGTGTTATTATTGTGTTTTGATTTTTGAATTTCATATTAATGTAATATTATTTTTCTATTCTTTGAATTGTTTAATTTTATACACTTTCAAAACTTTAGTTTTATTTAACATTTTTATATGTTTATTTTTCAAAGTGTTTGTAAGCCATTCTTTTCACACACTCACTATAATGCTTAATTGTGGTGGTAAGTCCAAGCTTTGAATATTTGAGTTTTGTTATTTGTGAAGATGAACAATTAAAGGCAGCAATATTTCAAAAAAAAAAAGAGAATAAAATAAAAAAAAAAGAAAAAAAGAAAAAAAATGATTATAAATAAATAAAGTGTGTAATTATGTAAATGAATAAAGTTGGATAAGTTTGGTTTCGTAGCCTCTTTAGCTCGAGTAAGTAAGTTCTAAGGGGTGCTTCAACACCTAGTACCTTAGGCCAACTGGTCTGGGAGTTATTGACCTAAAGCTCGTTAAATGGGTTATGGAGAAAGCTTAAGGGAGCCAAACATTGCACTATCCATAATTGTAAAGTCTATAAATATTTGCATTTTATGTTTCTGCTTTTTAATTGTTCTCGTAAATAAATTTGAAGTGTTGCTGTCTGTAGGAGTGATTTGAAGCAAAATATCATAATAATTTTATTCTTAGTCTTGGATGAAACTTAATAATTATACATTATCTATTTTTTCACTAAGTTTGGCATATATGCATTTTGTTAAATAACATATAAATTGTTCAAATAAAATTTTTGTTTTGTTAGTTTATCTAGTTAGATAAGTCAAATTATAGTTAAATGGTTTTCATTTTATGATTATTCAATATATCATTTCAAAATTATATCGCTTTAATTGCTAGAGACTAGCAATAAGCTAGTTGGGGGGTATGATAAGATTGTAAAAGTGTACATTTTCTAAAGCTTAAATAATTTATTTATGCTTTTATTTCTCATTAAATCCTCTAATTAATAACATTTTGTGTTAATAAGTATTTTTGTGTCTTAGTGTGTAAATATATTTAAAAATATAGTTTTAGTGTGTTTTTATGTTTAATAGAATTTTTAGTAATTTTTAGAGTCATTTCGGTGTGTTAAATAAGTGTCTAGTAGGTAAATAGTCAAAACCGTAAAAGTAAAACGATTATTTTATTTTGAGTTTTAGAGTGTTTGATAGTGTGTTTTAAGTTTGTAAATATGTTCTATTATATTTCTAGTAATTTCTAAAAATATTTCCAAGTCATAAATTTTATATCTGTGTCAAACCGTAAGAGACTGGAAATTTTAGGAGTTTTTATTTTTTTTGTTTGTTTTAATGTAAAATAAATATTTTTAATATTTTTGTAAATATTATGTTTGTAAAATAGTGTGTTTGTGATTTTTAGATTTGAAATCTGGATGAAAAACGGAGCAAAACGACACCAAAATGGATAAAATCGGACATCAAATGCATCAAGAAGATGAATAAAATTCGAATTTGAATTTTTAGGGACACGTGGCGATTTCTCATCCGTCAGATCAGCTGCCAAACGAATCTCGTCCGTCCATCCACTACAGACATCATGCCACGGGTCAGCCGAGGAGAAGCGTCAACGCTGACGCATGTCGGAGAAGCAACGTGTCTTGGTCGTGGATTCCACGTGTCAACCTGTGATTAGCGCGTGACAAAGCTGCAGAGAGAGTCAGAGGGAATCTCGGCCTGCGTGGAATCTCCTGCAGTCATGTCTACTGTAGCCACTCTCTCAGCCATTCGATGCGAATACCTAGACTGATCTAACGGTCCTAAATCTCGGCCCCACTGGTCCCACCTAGGCTCATCCTTCTCGCACTTTTCAGCCGTTAGATCACGCTTTGAACGGTTCAGATTATGCCTATTCTGTGCCGGTCTGGTCTACGTCACACTGGATTACAAACTCAAATTCGCATATCAAAGAGCGAATCTCAGCGTGAAAAAAAAGAAGAGAAAATGGATCAAATGATCCAAAATTGTCAACTTTCAATAGGGAAAAAATATAATTACAAACGGTAAGTTGTGATTTTTAAGCCTCTATAAATACTGAGGTATTTGCCTCAGTTGAGACATACCTCCTTCGGCCCTTTGGCCCTTTTTCTTCTTTTCCTTACTGCTGAGTTAGACTCAACAGTAACTCTTTCAGGTAAAAAAATAATAAAATAATGCTTAAATTAGTGTAGAGAGTCTGGTGAGGCAGAGAGATGATCTTGTATGCATAGTATTTTGATATGGGTTTTTACTCTATATCTGTGTTATAATGCTTATATTTTTGTGGAATAAATTATATCTTTATGTTTTTAATAATTATTGTTACTGTTGTTCTGCTGCAAATTATTACATAAATTCAGTCATGCTTTCTTTATGTAATTTAATTGTGTTGCATAATTAATATTAATAATACTAAAGTCATGCTTGTTTATTAAGCTGAGTTTTTGCTGCATTATAGACATAGACTGGCACAGTAAATGCTTGGTTATTCTTGATTTATTGTAGACAGAGGATGACATAGTGTATTCTTAGACCATTTAATAAGTCGAGGTGCTGCTGAAATTAACGCAATAATTTATTCCATAAAAATATATTAATTTTGATTTGTTATTATCTTTTCTATCTTAAAATTATGTTAATTATAATTGAGTGATAGCGGTTATAATTTTCATAATTAGTGCACCAAATCATTAGTGACAGATGATTATTTTGCTAGTTTTTATAGGAAAACCCTTACTACATTATGGCTTGCTATATTGTCGATTTAGGTTGACCTATATAATTAGTAAAAAGTGCTTATAATTAATGAGAAAAGATATAATAAATCAAATGCTTTAGATAATTAATATTTAGAGTTAAAATTTCATATCAGTTGCGAAACATATAAGGGATTCTCAAAGCTTCACCGTTTAATTTTATGCTTTAAATTTTTTAAATAAAATAAAAACCACAAAAATATTTCTTTCAATTTACACTTTGATTTGAAAAAGTGCTTGCCTTTTTGAATGTTTATTTTTAACAATTTGTCGAGTTACAAATTTTCACCTCCTCGTGGATACGACAACTTTTTCTATACTACAAACGTCCGTCGTTTATTAAAAAGAATAAACATTATATTTGGGGCGTTACCACTAAACAGTTAATAACATGTCATATAGAATCGAGAGTGTCACTCATTAAAATAGTAAATCCTAGACGGTGATGATAGACCACTATCTAATTATATAAAAAACCTAGATACATATTGTAACCTCTAAGGAACTGTAACAGGCAAAATTATTTAATTAATATAATAATTAAAATAAAAATTTAATTAACACCAATTAATAATCATTCACCATATAATCTCATGCAACATATAATTATATAAAAACTCTAGAGTGCCAACTCTCTAAAAAAATATAATTCAAGTGTAAGAAAGATTAAGATTACATAACTTATGTAAATAGCATATTCATAAACCTGTAAAATCACTATAAAACCTTGTCTTTGATAAAGTAAAATCTCCGTAAAATCTTCTCTTGGTAGCGTCTCCTTCCAACCACAAGAGAAAACGAAGAGATAAGGTTCAGGTTACTAAACAATAGCCCTGTGGGAGTTTCAGAGTTTCTCTTACTAGAATGCTCTCTCTAAATTTCTCTAATGATCTGAATGATAATAGGAACAAGCATCCTATTTATAGTGGCTGGCAGAGAATCAATTCTACTTAAAATAAGGCTTCTAAATTTGAAACTGGGTCAAAATGTACATCAAAATGCCTAAAAACGTGCAACAACATTTTGCTCAGTTGGCCTACAAGTCATAACCACCAACTAGCCGTATTGTTTTATAACTAGGTTACGCTCCACTGGCAGGTCAGACTAAAGCACTGGCCTATCGATCTTCCTAGTTCTAGAAATTTCTATGTCTTATTATACACAAGAATCTTATATAAAGCCTAAGTCTTAATTCAAATAGCACAATAGAGAAGTTATCTGATTAAAACAGTCATATACAGATAATTTCATATCATGTAAAAAATGTATCCAAATAATTCAACATGTTTGTCTTGAATTAATTCATAAAATTAATTCAATCAATAAACTAACATGGATTATAAAATCCAATCAACCAAATTCAAACCAATATAAGAATTAACAAAGTTACCAATATGTGGGAAAAATACGTCATATCATTACAAGAAATATTGTGCATTAACAAACGAGACTCGATGAATATATGTAGATCAAGTTCCTATAATTATAAAACAATATATTCCTAATACATATATTTTATAATTATCAACTCTAAAGTCATTCCACTAAAAGCTTTAAGCTGCACTGTTGAACTATATAAAATTATGAATCAACAATAAGTTAATCATCCGTGACATATCATAATATATAACATCCCCATAGGATATTTATAATCAACTTAAAGATAAATTCTGTTTTATCTTCCAGATTATTTTTATCCTACTATTGGAATACTTATTATTCGTAAATAGTATACCATTTGGTCCCCTACATATCCAAATGGTTGAGCACTCCAGTTTCCAATTACAGATAATGCCTTTAAGAAAATATCATTAACTCTACAAAAGAGCTATGAATTCTACATTTATGAATAACAAGTCTACATCAATCAAGAGTCAGGTCTCCAATGTAGCGATCTGCGTACCATTATCTAATTTATAGTGTCACCCTTTGGACATCAAAAGACAAGAGTTAAGAATACGGTCCCATTAATTCATTTCAGGGATAAGATATGACACATATGATTGTCTAAAGTGAATCTATTTAAACATACAGAATTATTAATCAAATCAATTCAATTGTTATCCTGATCCAATATATTGTCATCTATGGCAATATACCAATGTTTCTACTAGTAGAGTCCAAGTCCGATGACTTAGAAAAGTCATCTTCTATTAGGGATGTAAACAATATAACAACTTGAACATAAATAAAGCACCTAACTTTATTCGCTCAATTGTGAACCTTATCATTTAGGCTATCACCTTTAGGATTCATGTCTTCTACATAATCTATTCATCATATGCACAATCTTAAAGGTCTAAAGTGATAGTTTTAGATATTTGTTTGCTTATCATATATTCAACATAAATGAAAATGAAGAGGATGACATTTGATATATGAAAATAAATAATAAACTCTTTATTGATTAAATATCTCTAAAAACTATTATATCATTTAATCCTTAGGACACCAAGTCTAACACTAACAACTGGTGTCAGAGCAAGAAGCTCTAACTTATTTTTTAAAAAGATTTAAAAATCTTGAGCATGGCTACTCAAAGTTTTCAAAATTCTAAAGGTTATTCCACATACAGACATCTTTTCTATAGTGGAACTTATTAAAATTATTGGAAAACTAGGATGATAATTTACTTGGAATCCATTGATTATGATCTTTGGGATATTGTCAAATATGGTTTATCTAAACCAATGGAAGAAGTTGAAACGATTTTAGTTCCAAAATAACCCAAAGAGTATAGTTACGAAGATAAAAAGAAGTTATCATTGAATGCTAGAGCAATAAATTTTTTATATTGTGCTTTAAATAGGAATGAATTCAATAGAATCGCTTCTTGCACATCTGCACAAGAAATATAGTGCACTTTACAAGTTGTACATGAAGGCACAAATTATGTCAAAGAGACCAAAATTAATTTTCTTTTGCATGACTATGAAATGTTTAAGATGAATGACCATGAAACCATTGTTGATATGTATACTAGGTCTTTAGATATTGTTAATGGTTTAAATTCTCTTTTTAGGACTTTTAAATAAAGTGAACTTGTAAGAAAGTTAGTTAGATCCTTACCAAGCTCATGGCATGTTAAAAGGAAAACTCTAGAAAAAGCTAAGTATTTATCAACCTTACCATTGGATAAGTCGGTTAGTTCTCTTATGACTCACAAAATTACTAGAAAACAAAATCAAGTGGAAGAAGAAAAAAACAAGAAAAACAAAAGGGATCACTTTAAAGGCCTCCATACTTGATGACAGAAGACAAAAGCCTAAATCTACAGGACTTTGAAGAAATGGCTATGCCTGCAGAAAAATACAAGAACTTCTACCAAAAGCTCAACCGAAGCAAAAGAACTAGGAGAAAAGAAAACCCAAGTGAGAAATCAAAGAAAGATGAGGTAATATGTTATGATTGCAAGAAACCCGATCATATAGGACCGGATTATCCTCTTAGAAATGAAGCAAATAGGGAAACATGAAAAAGAAAGAATTCAAAAAAGCCTTTCAAGCCACTTGGGATGAGCTTGAATTCAAAGAATCTGATGACGACGAGCTAAGGGAAGTAGCCAACATGTGCTTAATGGCCATCGATAATGATGAGGTAAGTACTCTTAACTCTTCTGATGATTAGTGTGACGATATAGATGACTTAGAATTGTCTAGAGCTTTTGATGAATTACATGATGATTATAAAAAACTAGTTCTTAAAAATTCCATGCTTAAGAAGAAAGTAGCAACTCTCTTAGAAGAAATCAATGTTTTGAAAATTGAAAAATCTAAGAGTATTGCTTTAGCTATTGAGAATGCATCTTTAAAAGAGAAAGTTGGTGATTTAACAAAAATGATTTTAAAATTTACCAATGGCAAGAAAAATTTTGAGACTATGCTTAGTGAACAACGATGTCTCTTTAACAAGGGTGGTTTAGGATACAACACACATCTTGATGAAAAATATTATAACAATTATTTTGTCAAAGCATCAACAAGCTCTAAAAACTTAAAAGCTATGTGTATTTATTGTAATCAAAATGGACATACCACATCTAATTACTACATTAAGAAAAGTGCATACTTTTTAGCAAAATAAAGATTGGTTTCTCATGCTACAAAAACTAACAACAACAGACCCAAAGTTATGTGGATACTGAAAGTCAAGAATTAAACTTGTTTTTTAGGTACCAAAGATAGAGAAAGTGAAGTGGTTCCTAGATAGTCATTGTTCAAAACACATGATAGGGGACCTCTTACAATTTTCTAACTTTACAAAAAAGAATGGTGGACACATGACTCTCAATGACTACACAAAAGGCAAAATTCTCGATATAGGTAATATCAGTAATCATTCTTCTTCTCTTATTGAAAATGTCTTTTTAGTTGATAATTTGAAGCATAATTTCTTAGCATTAGTCAACTGCATGATAAGGGATATAAGGCTACTTTTGAATCTTCTATTCATTAAAAATATTTACAATAGTGAAGTGGTGTTCATTGGTGACCGAAATGAAAATGTTTATACAATTGATGTTGAAAAATATTCAAACAAAAACCAATGTCTTTCAGTTTTAAATGATGAAACATGGCTTTAGCATAGAAGACTTGGACATGCTAATATGCATTTACTTTCAAAAATTTCTAGAAAAGAACTTGTTCGTGGTTTGCCAAAACTAAAATTTGAAAAAGATAAAATATGCAAAGCATGTCAATTTGGAAAACAAGTCAAAACTTTTTTTTTTAATCTATTTCTAAAATTCCTACAACCAGACCTTTGCAAGTTTTACATATGGATTTTTTTGGTCCTTCTAGGACTAGAAGTCTAAGTGGTAAGCACTATGCCTTTGTTATTGTTGATGATTTTTTCAAGATTTACCTTGGTCATATTTTTAGCAAATAAAAACGATGCCTTGAAAACTTTTTCATATTTTTGCAAAAGAGTAGAAAATGAACAAAGCTGTATGATCACTTCAATTAGAAATGATCATGGTGGCGAGTTCAACGGTGATGCCTTTGATTTCTTTGCAATGAAGAAGGCTATGAACAAAATTTTTTGGCACCAAGAAGTCCACAACACAATGGTGTGGTGTGATTGAATAAAAAAATAGAGTTTTACAAGAAATGGCTAAGACTATGCTTAATAAAATTCGTTTACAAAAATATATTTGGGCCGATGCCATTAATATTATATGCTACTTTGTTAATAGAGTTCTTATTTGACCAAAATTGAATAAAACTCCATATGAGCTTTGGAACAATAGAAAACTATATTGGTTATTTTAAAGTCTGTGGTTGCAAATGTTTTATTTTAAACACCAAAGACAACTTAGGAAAATTTGATGCAAAATCCAATGTTGGTATCTATTTTAGTTATTCTACTTCTAGCAAAGCTTGTAGAGTATTTAAAAAAGAACTCTAGTTGTAGAAGTATCTATGCATGTTGTATTTGATGAAACTAACGTTTCCATCGAGAAAGTAGAAGGTGATGATGATTTAGGTTTGGAACATCAAGTAAGGAACCTAGACATTAAAGACAAAGAAAAAAAGGTTCAAAAGGATCCAAACTCTTCTCAAAAGATCATCTCTCAACCAATTCAATAAGATCAACATCAAATGGAGCATTCAAAAGATTAGCCTACTTCATATCCTTTACCAAAAGATTAGAGGTATCACCCCTATCACCCTAAGACTGATATTAACTCATGATAGTCCAACATATGGGGTGAGACCTAGATCATTATTTAAAAATATTTGCAACAATTTGGCTTTTCTTTCTCAAATTGAAAATATTTTAAAGATGCCCAAAATGATGAATTTTGAATTTTAACAATTCAAGAAAAGCTAAATCAATTTGAAAGAAATGATGTATGGGAACTTGTTCTTAGGCCTAGTTCTCAATCCATTATTGGTACTAAATAGGTGTTTAGAAATAAAAAGGATAAGCAATGTGTAATTGCATGAAATAAGGCTAGACTAGTGGCCCAAAGTTTCAATCAAGAAGAAGGTATTAATCATGATGAAACCTTTACACCAATTGCTCATCTAGAGTCCATTAGAATGTTACTAGCATTTGCTTGCTATAAAGGGTTTACACTTTATCAAATGGATGTCAAAAGCGCATTATTATATGGATACAATATAGAAGAATTTTTTGTTGAACAACCATCTGGTTTTTAAAATCATAAGTATATGGATCATGTTTTTAAGTTGAAAAAGGCCTTTTATGGGAAAAGCATAAACAACTCTTTTTGCAAAATCAAAGGGTGAATGTTTGATCATAGTTTAAATCTATGTTGATGATATTATTTTTTTTTATGGATTGATGATATTATTTTTTATGCTACTAATCTTTCTTTATGTGAAGAGTTCTCTAAGTATATGCATAGTGAACTTGAGATGAGCATGATAGAAGAATTGAATTTCTTCCTCGGATTGCAAATCAAACAAACCAACGAGGGCATCTTCATTAACCAAGTCAAATGTGTAAGGGATCTCCTCAAAATATTTCTAATGGAGAATCTAAAGTCGCTGCCAACTCCTAAGAGCTCATCAATTAAATTGGACAAGGACAAAAATGGTAAGGCAGTGAATACTACAAAGTATCAAATCATGATTAGTTCCTTACTTTATTTAACCATGAGTAGATCAGATATAATGTTTCGTATTGGCCTTTATGCTCGTTTTCAAGCAAATCCTAAAGAATCTCATCTTAGTGTAGTTACGCGTATTTTTTTATATTTAAGTGGCACTAAGATCTTAGGATTATAGTATCCCAAAGGCACACACATAGACTTAATGAGTTACTCTAATATCGATTGGGCCTGTTGCATAATCGATTAGAAAAGCACTCGTGGAAAGTGCCGTTTCCAAGGATTTTCACTAGTCTCATGATTTAGCAAGAAACAAAATTTGGTTGCTCAATCAACCGAGGAAGCCAAATACATTTTGGCGGCTAGTTGTTGTACACAAATCCTTTAGATGAAACAAGCACTCATAGACCTAGGTTTACATCATAAGCATGTCCCAATTATGTGTGATAACACCAGTGCTATTAATTTTTCTTAGAATCTGGTTTGCATTCACGCACAAAGAGTATTGAGATTAGACACCACTTCTTGCATGATCATGTTCATGAGGGTGACATTACACTCAAATTCATTAGCCCCGATGCACAACTTGAAGACATTTTCACTCAGCCTCTTTCATTAGATTGATTTTCACATCTTAGAAAAGGACTTGGTATTTTAGATGCTTTAGACTTAAATTTAAAGATTTGAGGATCTCACCACATGCAACTTATTTTTTTAATTTTTATTTTGATTTGCTCTAGTTGTGTTTATTAATTTATAACTTTTCTATCTTGATAATTCCTTTTATGATTACCCCATAATTTATGATCTATCTCTTTCTTTTTATGAAAAATATGATTTCATTTAAGGTTTGTATTGTTATTCATATTTAAAAACGTTTTACATTGTTTTATAAATGTTAATAGAATATAATTTTTATAACATTGCTTTGTAGCTGCAAAATGTAGCTTGGGCTACATTATTAGCAGCTGTGGTTGACTATGACCTGTATAACACGATTGACTGCACTGTCGAGGAGATCCATTCTGAAGCTAACCCAAGACGGCTTTTAAAGAGAGAAAATATCTTTTTCTCTCATTTTCACTCTGAACTCATGCATTAATAGAGCAAAAATTATTCCTAACCCCCCCCCCCCCAACAACTGCGTTTTCATGAGTTTACAACAAGTTTTCTTCTCTTTTTAGTTCATAATCTTGTCAAAATCACTTCAAAAATGCTCTCCTTTGTGAAATCCAACCCTCTTTGTTCGAGATCTATTGTACCTACATTTTTCACCTTTTATATCATCTTTTTGAGTTATCTAGCAATGGTGGGCCATGGTGAATCCTCAAGGAGGCATGGCAAGCGATGGGCAACCAACAACGACAATGAATTCCATTTAAAGGTAACTCACGACCCTAACATTTTGACTGCTAGTAGTAGGAAAGCATTTGTAGCCCTAGCTAAAAAAATATACTTGCTGGAAAAGTCATATGTTTAATAAAATGCAAGCCTTAAACCTTTGGATTTTATTTGAGAGGTGAGGATGGCTAAACTTAGTGGAAACTAGAGCTAGGGTGTATCCTAGACTAGTGAAAACCTTCTATGCTTAAGTAAATTCCAACCCTTAAAACTTGCAATGTTTTGTGAATTAAAGGGAAAAACCATTACCTTGGACTCATAGACCATGAGCCTAGCACTAGGAATTCCTAATGATGGATTACCTGTTCCTTCCATAGACACTTTTGGGAATAATTTTGGCCCTGCTATCATATATGGAACACTTATGGAGGCTCCAAATAGTATCCATCCACTCAAACCAAGGGCTAGGAACTTACCCATTAAAGTGAGAGTCCTACATTGCATTGTTTCCCTTAACCTCATTCTTAAGGCTAGCTATAAAGATAATCTCACTAGCTTTGATATCTCCCTCATGTATTGCAGTCTTAGTGGTACATGACTAAACATTAGTTAAGTGATTCTTAGTCACATAATAGCTACTTCTGGTAGTCAATCTGGGGTGAACTTTGCCATGTAGAATGTCATTGACTCGCATCTTTAAGTACTTTGAAATTTGCCTTATTAGAGAATATGAAAAGTGCAAACCATCTCCAAACATGTATTTCACAACAGTCAACTTCAAGAGAATGGGTTTACAAGAAATAAATGGCATTTGGCATCGAGGAGTAGGAGCATGTATTCCTCATCAAAATGAGGAAGAACAAAAGAAATTCAACCAAGCCGAGGTGCACTTTCCAATTGAGGAAGAAGAACCACCACAAGCCCCTCAAGCAAATTCTGCTTCTACCGGTTCATACCATGAGCTCGTTTCACAATTCACCTCCTTTGAATCCAACTTTTTCAATTTTCGCTCCTATGCTTACGAGCAATTCTCTCGCCTTGACAACAACATGATGACCTTGAGCAACAATGTAACTAACTTGAACAATACCATGGGAAGCATTCTTGAGGAGTTTCGGTACCGCAACATGCGTGGACCGCTTCCACCTGGACTCATTTTTAGCTTGGTTTTCATTTTATGTGTTACAGGCATTTTTATGTTTTACTTTTTCTCTATTTTAAGACTATTTCTGGTTTTATATTTTAGATCATGTTTTATTTTTTGGTTTTATGGATTATGACTACTTCTTGTTATGAATTTTATGTTTAATTATGAGTTAACTATGTTTGATTGATTTTGTCTCTCTTTTTTTTTATCACAAATAGGGGAGAATATGTTGTTTTAATTGCATAGAACAGGGGGAGCTAGATATGTTTGATGTAGGGAGAGTTATATTTTTTTTTTATTTTTATTAAAGATTATCTTTATAAATTATATTTATTATAACAAATTTGAGATTATACGACCTTCATTTAACGACTTTTTCTCAAAAACCGTCATGATAGGGAAAAGAATGCGAGGAGTTATGCCTGCGAAGACAAAAACTGTCGTGGTATGTACCAGCTTTTACCGTCAAAACCGTCATGGTAGCTTACTTAAAACCTCCTTTTCCCACCTCGACAATCAGGCACAAACCAGAAACTCACCTCTCAAATACGAACACAGACCCCTCTGAAACTGCTGCCGCCATCGCTCTCCACTTCCACACTTCTTAATCTCCTTCCTAATTGTAAGTTTTTATTAGAAATTGATAAATTATTGTTGATTTTAGTGTTTAATTCAAAATTGGTAAATTATTGTTGATTTTGTTCTTTAATCTGCATTTATTGTATTGTGGATCATGGGTATGATTTATTGGTTTTATGATGGGTGAATGTTTTTGTTTTATGATTAGAATAAGGTGGGCATGTATAATTTGTGAAATTAATTTTAATTGAATTGCTATTTATTATTTCGATTTAGGACTTACAAAATGGATAAAAAATATAAGTGGGATTTTTAATTGTCTAGAGAATATGTGAATGGTGTGAAGAGTTCTTGGATTTTGCCAAATAGTGATAAAATTCGATGTCTTTGTGTTCAATGTGGAAACCTTAGATTGCATCCAATTCTAGTTATTAGAGGACATTTATTTCGAAATAGAATTATAGATGGTTACCAAACGTGGCATTTTCCAACTTTAGTAAGCAAAGAAAAGGAAGCTATTGTGGAGGATAATATGGATGATCATGACTATATGGTTGACATGGTCAATGATTTGGAAGAACACTTCTTACGCCATTTGGATTTTTTTGAGATAATGATGAATGATGCCAAGACACCCATGTATGAAGGGTGAACCAATTTCACCAAATCGCCCGCTTTAGTTGCATTATGAAATTTGAAAGCATAAGGTGGATGGTCAAATTCTAGTTTCACAAAGCTTTTGGAATTTTTAAGAAGGCTTATACTAATGGGTAATAAATTACCAACTAATATGTATGAGGCTAAAAAGACTTTGAGCACTTTGGGAATGGAGTATGAGAAAATTCATGCTTGTGAAAATGATTGTGCTCATTATAGGAATGAGTATAAGGATGAGAATTATTGTTCGGTTTGTCAACAAGCAAGTGGAAAAAAGGAAAGGAGGCAAAAGACTGTAAGAATGGAATGCCAAAGAAAGTGTTATGGTACATTCCACTAGTACCACCTTTGAGGCATTTATTCAAAAACCCAGAACATGCCAAGAATTTGACATGGCATTATGACAAATGGGTTGACAATGGCATGCTGAGACACCCGGCGGATTCACCACAATGGAAGACTTTTAAAGCCAATCATCCCGACTTTAGTGCGGATCCAAGAAATATACGTTTTGCTTTGTCGACGGATGGAATGAACCCACGTGGTAACATGAGTAGTAGGCATAGCACTTGGCCTGTAATACTTGTTAACTACAATCTCCCTCCAAAGATGTGCATGAAGCAAAAGTTTTTAATGTTGTCTTTATGGATTTGGTCCTCATTAATCAGGCAATGACGTTGATGTATACTTGGCACCGTTAATCGATGACCTTAAAAACTTGTGGGAAAATAGAGTCGAAGTTAGAGATGCTTACCAAGAAGAGACGTTCACACTCCGTGCAATGTTGATATTGACAATTAATGACTTCCCTGTATATGGCAATTTATCTAGTTATTTGGTGAAGAGTTCTATTAGTTGTCCTATTTGTATACAAGAAACGTCTTACAAATGGTTGAAGAATGGTCAGAAAATCATTTTTCTTGGTCATAGAAGATGGTTGCCAAGAGATCATCGTTATCGCAAACAAAAGAAAGGCTTTGATGGCAATAGTGAAGAAAGAGACCCTCCTCGTCCTTTGACAGGTGAACAAATATTGGAAATGGCAAAAGATATAAGAGTGGTATTCGGGAAGAGAAAGCGAGGTAAGGACGAGCCGTCAATTGATGGACCATGGAAAGAAAATTAATCTTTTTGCTCTTCCATAAAGGAAGACACTTTTTGTTCATCAATGCTTGGACGTTATGCATATTGAAAAAAACATTGGTTAATCCATAGCGGCATGTTGCTTGACATTCCAGGCAAGACTAAGGATGGCGAAAAAGCACGGTTGGATCTCATGGAAATAGAGATTAGGCCTAATTTTTTTCCCGAAAAAAGATGGAACCGCACTTGCTTGCCTCCGACGAAGCACACGTTATCAAGAGTAGAAAAGAGAAAGCTTTGTGAATAGCTTGCTTCATTGAAAGTCCTAGACAGCTGCTCTTCAAACTTTAAAAAGTTGGTGTAAGTGAATGATTTGAAACTTATTGGCATAAAAACACACGATTGTCATGTGTTGATGTAGCAATTACTACCACTTGCTTTACGAGGAATTCTAACAAAGGATGTGAGATTTACAATTATGAAGTTGTGCTCATTCTTTAATTCAATATGCTCTAACGTAATTGATCCACTTATGCTAGATTCAATGCAATCGGAGTTGGTGTAAACCTTATGCATGCTTAAGAATAATTTTCCATTGGCATTTTTTAACATCATGATTCATCTAACGGTGCACTTAGTACGTGAAGTTAAGTTATGCAAACTGGTGTGTATGAGAAGGATGTACCCATTTGAAAGATATATGAAGGTTTTGAAGGGCTATGTGAAAAACCGAAATAGGTCAGAGGGATATATTGTAGAAAGTTACATAGCTAAGGAATCGGTTGAATTTTGCTTCAAGTACTTGTCTAATGAGGAAGTAATTGAGGTGCCAAAGACTATAAACATTGAGGCTAGGGGCCTATCTACTGGCAATCCTTCCTCAATAAATCAAGATGAGTGGGAGCAGGCTTGTCTTTATGTCTTGCACAATGCTGACAAAATGGAGCCTTTCATTGAGGTGCACATGAATGAATTAAAAATGGCAAACCCACAAAGAGGAAGAAATGAGAAGTAGTTGCAAGATAAACACAACTGGACCTTTCAGTTGTAGACTAGAGCACACATCTATAGCAAGTGCTCCACGTCATAAGATGGAGGCATGTCACAAGACTTGAAGAACCTAGCTAGAGGACCGTCGTTGGTAGTTACAAGGTATACGTCATATTCCATAAATGGTTACACTTTCTACACTCGTGAAAGAGGAGAGAAGCATCTTGTCCAAAATAGCAGTGTGACTCTCTGTGTCGAGGCTATGCATATTGCCTCTGCCAAGGACAAGAAACTGGTATATGGGACCATGAACTACTTTAGTTTCATTGAAGATATTTAAGAACTTGATTATGGGGAATTACACATAGCACTTTTTAAGTGCAATTGGGCCGACAATAACTATGTTAAGATCGATAATGATGGCATCATGGTAGTTGACTTTAGAAGATTAGGATAGATGAAAGATCCCTTCATTATGGCATCACAAGCAATCTAAGTTTTTTTATACTACGGATCCCCAAGACATGAAATTGTCTCTAGTCATTCCGATGAAGCCAAGAGTAGTTATTGACCATGAAGAAGGTGCTGAGGATTACACAGACATCCCTTCATTCATAAAAGGATTGCCACGGGTTGAAGAGATATATGATTTGAAGATGATGATTCGCACTTGTTTTGTGAAGATATGGAATGGATATGTGTTGAGGAACTAATGAAACAAAAGAGAAAAAAATGTTAATTTATTTAAATATATTTCTTTGTTTTGCTTTTTCACTTTTTTTTAAGGGTTTTGAATATCTATTTTTAGTTATATTTGTGATGAAAACAGGAAAAAGTAAACATTCTAGGCCATTGGGTGCTTAACACATGGGTTGGCCACCCTGGGCAAAAGAGAAAAACTTATGTAAGGGTAATTTTGACCATTTTTTTATGGCAGTTTTCTTAAGAAACCGTAATAAAAAAGGATATTCCATGACAGTTTCTTTAGAAACCATCATGGAAACCGTCGTAGAAAACTAGCATACACGACGGCTTCTAGAGGAACTGTCGTGTAAGTTGAACCTTACACGATGGTTTTTCAAGAAACCATCATTTAAAGTTAGAGGTTACATGACAGTTTTTTGAAAAACTGTCATGTAAGCTCAAACATTACACGATGGTTTTAAAGAAAAACCATCATGTAATGTGCTAACTAGGGCATTATATTTTTGGAAAATCATGCGCCCTTGTCCATTTTCAAACTGATCCCCTTTGTAGCTGCCCCTCTCTCTTTCTCAAGCTTTCTCTCCTTCCATCATCATCGCCTCCCACCATCACCATCGCGTCGCCTCCCCTGTCGTCACCTCCAACTGTCTCCAGCACCGTCGTATCGCCTCCCCCACCGGTAAGTACTCCACCTCTCTCTCTCCTCTTTTCTTTTCCTGCCCCCTCCTCCACCCCGTCTGCTGCCCCCGCCCCCTACGCCCTTTCCCCCTCCCCACCCACCCCCCCTCTGCCCCTTCCCCGGCCCCAGTCAACCCTTCGTGCCTTCGCCCCTTCCCCCTCCCACCCCCCCCCCCCAAACCCACCCCTTCCCACCCGCACCCCGCGCCCCTTTCACCCCCACATATGTGATTTTTTAATATGTGGTTTTTAATATGTGAATTTATAATATGTGATTTTTTAATATGTGAATTTATAATATGTAATTTTTGAATATATGAATTTATAATATGTGTTTTTTAATATGTGAATTTATAATATGAAATTTTTTTAATATGTGAATTTATAATATGTTAATTTATAATATGTGATTTTTTAATATGTGAATTTTTAATATGTGATTTTTAATATGTGAATTTATAATATGTGATTTTTCAATATGTGAATTTATAGAATTGATTATTTTTTTATACTTTTTTGAATAAAATTGTATTTGAATATTAGCATGTGTGTATTAGTTTTTGCTTACTTTGAATAGGTAAAATATCTCGTAAGATCGATAGTGACCACTATGAGGAGGAATACGAAGAGTGCACTCCATCTTCCTATCAATATAGTAAGGGAAAACAACATAGTAAGCCATGACAACGAACCAAATTCGATCTCAAAGTAGATTTTGAGCGAAGAGCTACTTTGATGAAAAAAGTTTATCGGATGAAAAAGAATGGTTCAAGAATTAAAGCGATGTTTGATTCAAAAGGCCAACTGGAAGGCGCACCTGGCCACGAATTAAGCAGTTGGATTGAAGTCCTTAGTCAAGAACACATTCTTATAAGGATTAAATATTGGAGATCTAAGCATTTGGAACAACTAAAAGATATGATTTAGAGAGTGATTTACGAAGATTTCACAGTCGAGGATTGGTATAGGAAAAAGGCTTTAAAGGTTTGTGGCGAATTAGCAATAGGGTTTAAATATGACCTCTACATTACCTCTGTATAGCCATACCATTCTATTTTAGAGGAGGATAAAAATGTATATAAGCGACCTCCTACAGTAGTACACTACTACCCCTCCATAAATGTTGACGATTGGGAAGCTTTTGTGAGGTATAGACTTTCTGCTGAATTCCAATTGCTATCATCAAATGGAAGAAAAATAAAAATGAAAAATGAATATTGCTCTATGGTTTGCCAAGTTGGATATAGAGAGTTGATTAATCATTGGTACGTTAATATCTTACTCCTATTACATATATCAATTATTCTATCATTAATATGTCACTAACATAGCGTAATATAGTTAGCTAAGACAGGCGTGCTACCAACATGGGAGGAGTTATGGGTAAAATCACTTCAAGCTCCTAATGGACAGTTTAAAAATCTAAGAGTAGCAGAAATTAGGAACCTGATTGTAAGTTTATTGAACACAAACTATTAATTTGCAATTTAATATCTGTTGAAGGATCTTAAGAATAACATGGTTTTGTTCTTGTTTTATAGGATGATTACATGATGCAACAAAGTCAAGGGAGCTTTCAATCCATCGGTAACGATGACATATTGACGAGGGCACTAGGGAAATTAGAACCTTTAAGACGTGTTCGCAATCAATCAAAGTATATGAAGCAGTCTCAATACTTCAACCTCCAATCAGGTTCAAAATTGAATTCCCAAATGTTGAAGATGCAGATGAAAATTGTAGAACTAGGAGGTCTTGTGATTGAGCTCATTTCCCAAGGACGTGCCAGGTTGACGGATGATAGCATCTCACAATGCAACAGCTTCAAGACTAGTTGTAACCCTCCCAATAATGTAGTAGAAGCTCTACAAGCTCCAAAAGTCCAATTGTCACCTTATCGTGAAGAACCCAAACAAGGTTAAGAATGCAGGCACCTTGTTGAGGATAGAATTAATGGTGGGTGTGCACTTGTTGCGCTTAGGAAGGTGTGGATGGAGAGTCGTCCAACTGATACAGTCCATGAAAGGCCATTAGTGCACGAAAACATGCACATTAGCATCACTACCATTAAAGTTAGAATGCCTAAATTGCCTGTTCCAACATTTGAAACAACAACTATGGGTGAAGCTACCAAAAGCTTTGTCGCATGGCCGAAGAGGTTAGTTGAAGTTGTCGCAATGATGAAGACGAGTCGAGCACCTAGCCATGTTCTACAAGATCTAAGCAAAAAGAAACGCCAAAAAAAGAAAAGCACTACAAAAGCAAAACAATCACAACCTGAGGTAGAACAAGAACAAGAATAACCCGTTGTGAATGAGCCACTGCCTGCATTTAACTTCGCTGTAGTACCTCCAAAATTTATACAATTGGCTTTATATGCACATTCTTTCATGTGCAACAGGTTGACGATTTAGTACCTGATACTGGTAAATGTTACTGGCAATGAATTGTCTATCTATATGGGGTATAAAGACATTTACTACTTCATCAACTTTGATCAAATCGAGGCTAACTGTATCATGGTATACCTCAGATAATAACTCTATCCTTAATTCGTAAATTTTAAAATATAAGTCAAGTTGTAAGATGCTTTCAAATAATTGATTGCATTGTTTTTTATTATAGTTTTTGGCAGAATATTGTGAACTTCAAGGCAAGGCATACAATTTCGGTTTCATATCTCCAGCGATTGTTTCAAGTGTTGCGAGGGACCTACAGACTGATTGCAGAGAGCGCGCCATATCACTCCTCCACCTATTAGCTCAAGCACCGAGAAGGAAATTATTTTTCGTGCCAGAACATTGGAGTTGGCACTTATTTTGCCATGGGAGGACCAAATATATTGGTTTGTTCCCCTCGGACACCCACCACATGATGATTTTGTATCAGTCATGAGATTATAAGTATTAATGTTCTCTTATAAAATTAATTGCTTTGAGTTTTGCATAATTGTATTGTCTATTAATTCATTTAATCATGACACATTGTTAGGGCGCTTAATGATTGGAAACTTCAAGCGGGAAACAGTGTCACAAATCGACCGAACGGAACACTATATTCCAGACGTAAGTGTCTAACACAACAAGAAAACATAGAATGTGGTTTTTTTATTTTACGTTTCAAGCGAGATATAATTAATAGTGTTATATAAGCACTAGGAAGAAAATATTTTTATATACATACAGATATAAATGAACTTAGATTAGAGTGGGTATAATTTATTAATAGATATGTCATGTTTAGATAGAGATAGTAGATAAATAGTTGTTCAAAATAACTTAAATATAAATGATCTTGTAAATACCTTGTAATTTTAATGTACATCAATTTTTGTATGCAATCAAGGCCTTGTTATAATAGATAATACACGGAACTGGTCATCCCTTGGAAAATCACAAATTTTGGCAATTTTTTTTTGTACATTACCAATTTTCCACAACGGTTTTCTAAAAAACCATTGTGGAATCTATGATAATGGACATTTATTACACGACGGTTTTGCAAAAAACCATCATGGAATATTAAGTTTCCACAACGGTTTTTTAGAAAACTGTCATGGAAATTTCATCTTCCACGATGATTTTTGAAAAAAACCGTCGTGGAAACTTCTTCTTCCACGATGGAAGATGTGCTCCTACACCCCCATTTGCATGCCTATTCTAATGTTCCACGACAGTAAAAAATCATCCTGAAAACTTGATTTTGTACCACAACTGACGTTTTAACGATAGTTTTTTGACCATCGTAAAATTTTTCCATGACGATTTTAAACCATCATGAAATATACAATCTGTAGCAGTGCATTTGTAACGTCCCGAAATTTATTTAATATTAATGTAATGTAAATGATGAATTAGTGTGCCATAATTAAAGTTTTAACTTTAATTAGATTATTTGGTTGGATTTTTAGTTTTTGGTTGTTTTGTTAAATTGATGTGTTCAAAAGATTCCTTGTTGATTTAAAATGATGTTTTGAGTTTTAAAACACAACAATTTGTAAAATGTTAAAAATACTCCGTTTTGCAAAACCGTGGGCGGCACATGGTTTTCGCACAGTAAAACCGCCCACCGATTTTCTCTATTTATTTCTCTCCTCTCTCTCTCTTCACTCTCACGAGCTCTCTCTCTCTTTCCTTTCTCTCTCGGCAGCCCCTTTCTCTCTCTCAATCTCTTTCAAAATTTTTGATTTCCATTCGAATCCAAGCTTCGGAACAGCAAGGAGGAAGCTCGGGGACGTGATTCGGCAACCGAGAACGCGGATTGAAGCTTCGATTCGAGGTTAGATTCGAAATTTCTAAACTTTTTACAAAATTTTTGATTTTGTGTGTTTTTGAAATCTAAGTTTGTTTTAGCTTAGAAAACCGTGGATTTGTGTTAAATGAGCTTAAAACAACTAGAATCTAAACCTAGATTGAAGAAAAACAGATTGGATTCAAGATTTTCATTTTTCTCCTCTTTTTCTCATTTTTGGATTTTTGAGGATTTTGAGTTTAAATGTTGTTTAAATGATTCCAAACATGTTTTAGAATGTTTTTCTATCAAGTATAGTTGTTTTTCATGCCTGGGATTTGAGAAAAACAGGTTAGAAACAAGATTTGGATTTTGGGGATCGAGAAACCCGTGGCTGGGATTTCTGGATCTTCCCAGTTCGGCAGGCCGAAGTTTATGTTCGGCAGGCCGGAGTGATGATCGGCAGGCCGGTGTTCTTCCGACCGGCAGGCCGAATCTGGGGAAATGTTCGGCAGGCCGAACTTTGCTTCCGGCAGGCCGAACTGTGCAGTTCGGCAGGCCGAAGCAGGGCGTCCGGCAGGCCGACCGAGGCATGAAAAGTTTTGTGATTTTTACCCGTTTTCACTGTTTTGAACCCTGATTTAAATCCCAACCTTATAGGATGATTTTAATGATACAAATGGCACACTAGGACATCATGAAATGATTTGGTAACATAGAATGTCTCGAACTAGATATTGATCGACTTAGTTTGTATCTAGGACTGTTTGTGGTTCCGTGGAGCTAACGTATAGCGGATCGGGATTACGGTGTGAGGTACCGGCACGAGTATTGAGGTAGGACTTCTATCCTATTTCTTTGGTAGCCTGGTTTTGAAATGATTTGGCTTTGAAAATGATTTCTATCAAAATGTTTTCAACGGTTGTTTGAAAATGATTTTATCGGTTATATTTTAATATACCGTGACATGAAATGAATTTCATAATGAATGTAATTGACAACACTCGGTAATTGGGTTTTGAATGATAATGATAATAATCACATGGGCATGATGCCATATCAGAGATCGGGTCGTGATCGACCTTGGGGGCAGGTCCCGAAACCCAGCTGGGCCACTACGGTGGTGATATCATGGTTTGCCTAGATAAAAGTAAACTGGTGTTTTGATTTGACGAGTAGACTGTTCCGTGTCAGAACGGTTCTACTCAATTTATTTATTTATTTATTCAAGTTTCTTCTTGCATAACTCCTGATAATGCTATGTTTCTTTGCATTAAATTATTTTATAAAACTTAGTCCTACTGAGCCTTTCGCTCACGTTTTATCTGTTTTAAATTCCCCCCCTTCTAGGTGGTTTCCCATTTAGGTTTGGAGAAGATTCTTCGGACCGAACTCAGGAGCAATAGGAGAATTTATTTACATTCTGCATTTATCAATCAAGGCATGTAAGACTTAACTTTATTTGTGCTTGGACTGTAATTGTATTTGTGATATTGTCAGATCCATGTGTGTGCACAAGTTGTGGGTTGTGGAACCCATATTCGCGGTTTTTTTTCAATTATTGTTATTTGTTTAATGATTTTAAATTCTTTATCAAATGTGGTGGAAAAATCTCTTTATTTCTTGCTTAATTGGATTTTTAAACCCTTAATTTCAATTAAATTCTCCTTTAATTAATCTAAATATTCC
The DNA here is from genome assembly GCA_025403435.1 of Artocarpus heterophyllus. Lineage (NCBI taxonomy): Eukaryota > Viridiplantae > Streptophyta > Magnoliopsida > Rosales > Moraceae > Artocarpus > Artocarpus heterophyllus. The sequence continues at coordinate 8,903,759 of CM046339.1, forward strand.
GCCACGTCACCTCCCGTACTCCGGGGCGTGACAGCATTCAATCTCATATTGCAAGAAATCCAAGAATTTGGACACTAGCATGAGCAAAAATGGATGAAAAGTCTATTGTTTGAAAGAGAGTAAAACAACTATATGTATACATATATACTGGTACGGTTTAAATTGTTATATTTCCAATTGTTGTTGTTATTATTGACCAAAAGATATAAATCAGACGGTTGTAATGAATCAGGTAATTGACAAAAAAAGTTTATGATAATTAATGAGATTGAATTCTTATTATAGCATATCATCAATTATCATTACTATCAACCTTATTAGAAATATAACTATTAAAGACGTAACTATCAAAAGTCCATATATATATATATACGAAAAGACCCCAATGAGAAAGGCTCGTTATTCTTATCAATGAGGCATTTTTTGGGTCCATTGGATCTACATCTAGCGATCAAAAATAAACAAACCACCAAAAGTTAAATTAATGAGACCATACACACCAAATTTACTAAATCCAAAACTTAAAAATATCCAAAAAAAGCTAACTCAAAAAAATGTTTGATTTAAAAAAACCTGCCATGGGATCGTTGGGGACCCCACAAATCGAGTCTTGGTAGGTGGCAATAGCCCTCGACGGAAATCAACATTGTGTGGTATCCTACCCCACCATTATAACGAAGGTGGTCTTGTTGGGTTTGGTGTCCTGAAAGCTGTGACATTATACATATTGATAATAAATAAATAAAATAACATTTATAATTATTTTGGTTGCTTATATGTATCATGAACACATTTATAAACATCAAGAAAATTCTATGATTATTTATATGATTATAAATTTAGCATATAAGTGTTATATACTTAGGGATAAAATTTATAGATAATAATCTAAACAGTCCGTAATAATTAATTAAAGTTTGGGATCTTTAATTAAATATTACAAGTACAGTCCAATCTCATTTAAAATTACATAGTCATTATCTGGACTATTAATGTAGAAATATTATATTTGAGGTACTTTATATAATGAGATTATATAGGACTAGACTAGATAAATTATGAATCTCTAATAATCATCCGTTAGAAATAGAGTATATAAATTTATCACTATGATGATCATATATTTGACAGTCCTAATCTTGAATATTTATTAAACTCCTGCTTATGACATTACCTTTTTTTATTTGCTTGGTAAGATTTGTTTTAGTACAGATCATAACTTAGCATCTTAGAAACATAATGTAATAAATGGTTGAGAATAATATTAAACAGATATGAAATCCATTCATTCCCTATGGAAGTTAGAAAAATAGTTCTCTTGAGTGATAATTCGAGGTTTAAACAGTAGAGTGCTCATTCATAATAAGATTATAAATTAACTGTTCATTAGAGGATTATTGGAACTCAAGAATAAAGAGATAATAAGAGAGGTAAACGGAAATTGAACCAAGCTCTTATTATGAACTATTTATGGAGGACTGACTTATATGTAATGATTATATCAATGGACTACTCGTTTATTTTCATTGAGTAATTTTACTATAATCTCAAGAGTTTAGTTTCAGGTTTTCAGTAGAATAACACTGAAACTAATAAATTTGACAAATTAATCAAAGAGTTTAATTAATTGTCAAATTTGTTGGAACTTGGGTTATAGATCCATAGGTCCCCAATACCACCTCTGTAACACTATATTAGATTTATGCATAGAATGAATTATATATATTTAGTTTAAAATTATTAAATTTTGAATTAATTATTTCACACTTGAATTATTAATGTGACACAGAAAAATGTTCTCTGTGACACATAATGTAATGTGATAAATGTTGTCACATTTAACTAAACATTAGTTAATTATTTATTTATTTATTTTTTAAAAATCTATTCTTAAATAAATGTGATTTATTTTTAAATTTAGATTTAGACATATATATATAGTTTTGAACCAAATCTTTTTACATATAAAATTTTATAATATATTAATATATATATATATATATATATTAAAACAAAAATAAATAAAATAACGTGAACTTCATGCTAACGTGAACTTCAAGTTAAGGTGAAGTTCATGTTTTATATATATATATATATTAAAAATTAAAAAAAAAGGGAAACATGAATGTTTACATATATATATGTAAAAGTCAAAAGAATCACATAACGTGATTCAGTTAACAATAAAATAAAAAAGGTAATCGTAAAAGGTAAGAATTATGTAAAATATATCATTTTTTTATATATCTGATATGATGGTTATTTCAAATTTAAAATTAATTGAAAAATTACTAATAGCTCAGATATAAAAAAGGAAGAGATAACAGTTATCTCAAGATTTTTTCATTCATGTAACTTTTGCAGAATACTCAAAGAGAAAAACTGAGAGTTCTTCTTTGACGAAAAAGGTCTGCTCTCTCATGTGTTGAGTACATAGCAGATTCAAAAAAGTGTAAGGAAAATTCATTCTTGCAGTTTGACGCCCACTCGTCTTTCCAGGAAAGAATAAAAATCCGAAAGCTCTTTATTGTGGTTATAATGCCAAAATATCAAGTCGGCTCATTCATCTATATGTTGATCGGGCCTCTTGAATCTTCTATTTACCTATTTTCTTTATTGTTTTGTTATTTTTATTTGTGTGTGTGGAGGCCTAGATTGGAATATCGTTGTATTAAAGAGAAAAGCTAGGATACCATGATAGTCTTCAAAAGGTTGGTAAAAATTTTCAAAGCTTTTCATTATTAATTAAAATTATATAGTTATTACCGATGAATAAAGTTTTAAAAAAAAATTTGTTTGTCAATGATCCATTCCTTCCGCTGCGTTTAGTATTTTAATTCCAACAAATGGCATCAGAGCGGGTTATAGCGTATATAATTTTAATTAACATGATTTTATTTTAATAATATCATGTTCTTGATACATGTTTATGAGCATTTTATACTTATGCAATTATTTTATTCATGTGATAAATGAGTATAATTTTATGAATGTATTTTTGGTTGTTAATTATATGACTTTTTTAGATTGGTAATTTTATTTTTAATATGATTAGATTAATTTGTGTAAACCTATAAAAAGATACAGGCTTTTGTAATTTTTTTTTTTTTCTTCTCTTCTTTCCTTCACCAGCTGCGCCTGGGCTCACTAGTTATGTCATATGCATTTAATGCCTCTGAAATTTCAAAAGTTGAACTTCACAATAATGCACCTGCGCGTGGAACAATCCGTGGGCTTCAAAGTATTGTACTGTGCAATCTTTTACACGTGAATGTCATATAACAACAAACAAGAGAAAGATCATGAATGGACATTATATGCACCTGGGCTTCTTTCATTAAAATATAAAAAAAAAGCCACCCAACATATAAATTTGAAAAGTAAAAAAAACAGTGCGACTTGCTTTTGATGTGCTATCACGTGCACATTGAATTATGTTTTGATAGTTCTTCTTTACTGCACATAGATGTGCAGCTTTTTTAATTTTAAATGAAAAAAAGAATTGATTTCCACATTAGTGCAGCACATGTAAAGGGTGCTGTTTTAATATAAGAATACGGTGGCAAGATGGAGGCAGCGTATTATCAGGAAGAAAAGCAGAAGCAGAAATAGAAGATACCGAATAGTATTTATGCAGTATATCATTTGGTGAAGTCTTCTTCAAAGGAGCTGGGAAGTATGTTAAATTACAAGAAAACCTTCGTAATTTTTTTTTTATTTATGGGTTGTAATTTTAATTATCTAAAAAGATCTGGTCAAAAATTTATTGTTTATTTTCATGCTTGATTTTCATGTAATTATTGTAATAACATGTCATCTAAAAAAGTGTCCACTTATAGTTATTGTAACATAATATAAATACACTTGTATATTACTTTTTTTTATAAAGGTGTTTATAAAATGATTTAATATGTGTTAGAATTAATTTAATGAGATTAAATTAATTGAGTTGGTTTTATAGAATCTTAATTTATTAATCAACCAAATAATGTGAATTTAGTTTTAATAGTTAAATTGTTTAATGTTGGGTAGCTTGGTTAATTCATAATAAATTTAGATTTTTAGAAAATCTGGTAATTTATTTAAGTGTAAGTAGAATGAGATTCTATTAACACACTATTTAACCTAGTAATTAAAAATTATTTTTATTTACTAGAATTATGAAACATATGATGTTTTATAAGATAAAACACATTTTTTAAAATGATGAGTGGGAGAAGGTAATATGACAATATAACCTGCGGTCTCCACTATTAGCACAACACCGTGAGATTTAAGTGGCACCTTGCAACGCTTTGATTTCGTCCTCCCTATGAAGGGTGTCCATTTAAATCAATATCAATGTCGGCTTCCTAGATATAGGATTTTATAATGTATTTCAAAATTGACCTATCCTACGACGGCAATTTTGAGTTAAGTTGTTAAAATCTAAAATAGTGGGTTACACTCATAAAGACAATTAAATTGTTAATTATATCTTGACCAAAATAAATAGTTATTAATAAATATAGAAAATATTAGATATTTTCAATATATTTATTAATTGAGAATGTCTCAATTCAATTCATAAATAATTTGACCTACCCTACGGCAGTACTTTATTTATTTAAATTGAATAATTGTGGAATTAGTAAAATATTTTTTTTGTATGTTTTTCATTTGCATCATGCATCACGTTTATTATTTCAAAACATATATTATGATGTTTATGCAACCATTTAATTTATGTTATTTTATTTATTTATTATAGCAACAATGTCTAATCCAATCATCGATATTCTCTCAAATGAAAAATTAACCGGAGATAATTTTCTCAAGTGGAAGAGTAACATGAATATTGTACTAATTTGTAAAAATTACAAGTTTGTCCTAATCGAGGAATGTCCTCCATCGCTTACTGCCAATGCTCCTCGTAATGTACGAGAAGCATATGATCGTTGGATCCAGGCAAACAACAAGGCCCGCTGTTTCTTTTAGCTAGCATGTCTAACGTGCTTAGGATGAAGCACGAAAACATGGAGACCGCTTATGAGATAATGCAGCCTCTACAAGACATGTTTGGCAAACCTTCTTAAAAGGCACGCCAGAAGCCGTTAAGGCAATAATGAATGCCAAAATGAAGACAGGGATTTTGGTAAGAAAATATGTTCTCAACATGATTAACTATCTCCATGAGACTGAGGTGAACGGGGCTATGATAGATGAAGCCACACGGGTGGGGATGATTCTGGAAACCCTCTCCCCTGCTTTCCTTCAGTTCAAAAGCAACTATTTCATGAACAAGCTGAAATATAATATGACTGAGTTGCTTAATGAGCTGCAAGCCTTCGAGTCTATTTCGAAAGAAAAGATTAAAGAAGGTGAGGCAAATGTTGTAGAAGCTCAACCCTCCTCTTCTACTCGAAAGAATAAGAAGAGGAAGAGGACTGAAGGAAGTGGTAAGTCTAAAAATGGAGTGCAACCTAAGAAGAACAAAAGCAACAACAACAAAAAGATCTCAAAGCAAAAGAAGCCTAAAGGAAAATGTTTCCACTGTGGCGTAGTTGGGCACTGGAAAAGAAACTATAAGAAGTATCTTCAGGAGCTCAAAGAAAAGAAGAACAACAGTAAATCAGATTTACTTGTTTTAGAAGCTTGTTTATTTGAAGATGATACTTCACCTTGGATAATTGATTGAGGGGCAACTAACCATGTTTGTTCTTCTTTGCAGATGCTTAGTTCTTCAAAGGAGCTTGCCGATGGGGAATAAATGATGAGAATGGGAACGGGAGAGGTTGTTTCGGCAAGAGTAGTAGGAGTTGTTAAACTTTATTTTAGAAATAAGTTCTTAATTTTGGACAATGTTTATTACATTCTTTGTTTTCGTAGAAATTTGTTTTCTGTTTCCAGGTTGTTTAAACAAATGATTAATATTTCTTTTAATAATAATTATGTAATATTTCTAGAAATGGTTTGAATATTTATTCTACGCATCTGGAAAATGGGCTTTACACTTTAAGGCCCAACGAAAAATCAGTGCTCAATACCAAATGTTCAAAGTTGAACTACCAAAACCCAAGAAGCAAAAGATTTCTTCTGATAATGAAGCATATCTATGGCACCTTAGATTGGGTCATGTTAACTTTGACAGAATTAACAGACTAGTAAAGGATGGTCCTTTAAAAGAACTAAAAGTTAGTTCTCTACTAGTTTGTGAATCTTGTCTTGAAGGTAAATAACTAAAAGGCCTTTCTCTGCAAAAGGCGAAAGGGCCAAGGAACCACTTAAGCTAATACATTCGGATGTCTGCAGTCTATTGAATGTACAAGCACGTGGTGGTTACGAATATTTTGTCACATTTATTGACAATTATTCAAGATATGGATACATATACCTAATGCAAAGGAAATCTAAAACTTTTGGAAAGTTCAAAGAATTCCAAGTTGAAGCTGAAAAGCAATTAGGAAAGATAGTGAAGACTCTTCGATCTGATCGAGGAGGGGAATACCTTGATACTGAATTCAAGGACTATATGATAAAACATGGTATTCTATCACAACTCACGGCACTTGGAACACCACAACAAAATGATGTTGCAGAGAGAAGAAATCGGACGTTGTTAGATATGGTGAGATCTATGCTCAGCTACTCGTCATTACCCACTTTGTTTTGGGGATATGCACTACATACTGCAGTATATCTTCTAAACATAGTTCCATCTAAGTCTATTCCAAAAACACATTTAGAGTTATGGAATGGTCGTAAACCTAGTATACGACATATCCGTATATGGGGGTGTCCAGCACATGTGCTGAAAGGAAAGACCGGGAAGCTAGAACCACGTTTTGAAGTATGCTTGTTTGTGGGATACCCAAAGGGAACGAGGGGAGGTTTGTTTTATAGTCCACAAGAAAAGAAGGTATTTGTATTGACAAATGCCACTTTTCTCGAGAATGATTATATGACAAACAATAAACCTCGTAGCAAAGTTGTACTTGAAGAGTTACTTTCTAATCAGATCAGACTGCAATTGACAACCATTGTCGAAGGACAAAATGAGAAGACAACATCTCTAGATCAGAATGTCATACCACCTCGACATAGTGGGAGGGTTGTGAGGCCACCTGCTCGCTACAGGGAAATTGGAGAAGCACATGTTACTATCTCAGGTAATGGTGAGGATAATCCATTGACATATCATGATGCAATGGAAGATTTTGAGAAGGACAAATGGCTGGAGGCTATGAACCTTGACATGGAGTTCATGTACTCCAATTTAGTCTGGGAACTTGTATATCTACCTGAAGGGATAAAACCCCTAGGGTGCAAATGGATTTACAAGAAGAAAAGAGGAGTGGATGGAAAAGTTAAGACTTTCAAAGATAGGCTTATGGCAAAGGGTTATACTTAAAAGGAGGGAGTTGACTATGAAGAAACTTTCTCGCCCGTAGCTATGCTTAAATCCATTCGGATTCTTTTATCCATTGCTGCTTGTCTTGATTATGAGATATGACAAATGGATGTCAAAACTGCCTTTTTGAATGGCTATCTTGAGGAAAGCATCTATATGGTGCAACCAGAAGGATTTGTAGTCAAAGGTCAAGAGCAAAAAGTTTGCAAGTTGTAGAGGTCCATCTATGGACTCAAACAAGCTTCAAGATCTTGGAACTTGAGATTTGATGAAGCGATCAAATCTTATGGTTTCGATCAAAACATTGATGAGCCTTGTGTATACAAGTACATCAAAGATAAGAAGGTCGTCTTCTTAGTTCTTTATGTAGATGAAATCTTACTTATTAGGAATGATGTAGGGATATTATCTAATGTAAATAAATGGCTTGCCAACCAATTCCAAATGAAAGATTTGGGAGAAGCAAGTTATGTTCTTGGAATCCAACTCATAAGAGATCACAAGAACAAACAATTGGTGCTGTCTCATGCATCGTATATCGATAAGGTGCTTATCATATTTTTGATGCAAAACAACAAGAAAGGTAATTTACCTACACATCATGGAGTTTATCTTTCAAAAGAGCAGTGTCCTAAGACACCTCAAGAGGAAGAATACATGAGACGGGTACCCTATGCATCTGCAGTGGGAAGTCTAATGTAGGCCATGTTGTGTACAAGACCTGACATTTGCCATGCAGTGGGTATAGTCAGTCGGTATCAATCCAACACAGGATTAGATCATTGGGTAGCAGTTAAACATATTCTCAAGTATCTTAGGAGAACGAGAAACTATATGCTGGTATATTCCGGTGAGAATTTGATTCTCATTGGATACACTGATTCTAATTTTCAATCAGACAAAGACACACGTAAATCTATGTCTAGGTCAGTGTTTACTTTTGGTGGTGGAACCATAGTTTGGAGAAGCATCAAACAATTTTGTATTGCTGATTCAACTATGGAAGCTAAATATGTGGTTGCTTATGAAGCAGCTAAAGAAGTTGTTTAGCTCCGTAAGTTCTTAAATGATCTGGAAGTAGTTCCAGGCATGGATAAACCACTCACATTGTATTGTGATAACAGTGGTGCAGTGGCAAATTTAAGAGAACCTAGAAGCCACAAAAGAGGAAAGCATATAGAGAGAAAATATCATTTGATCAGAGAAATAGTACATCGAAGCGATGTGGAAGTTGTGAAGATAGCGTCGAAAAGCAACCTTGCCGACCCTTTCACCAAGACGTTACCTACAAAGAGCTTCGAGGCACACTAGGAAGTCTTAGAGACATGTCTCACCTACTTTATGGCAAGTTGGAGATTGTTGGGTTTGGTGCCCTAAAAGCTGTGACATTGTACATATTGATAATAAATAAATAAAGTGACATTTATAATTATTTTAGTTGCTTATATGTATCATGAACACATTTAGAAACATCAAGAAAATTCTATGATTATTTATGTGACTATAAATTTAGCATATAAGTGTTATATGCTTAGGGATAAAATTTATAGATAATAATCTAAACAGTCTATAATAATTAATTAAAGTTTAGGATCTTTAATTAAATATTACAAGTACGATCCAATCTCATTTAGAATGAAATAATCATTATCCAGACTATTAATGTAGAGACATTCGATTGGAGGTACTTTATATAATAAGATTATATAAGACTGGACCAGATAAATTATGAATCTCTAATAATCATCCGTTAGAAATAGAGTATTCAAGTTTATCACTATGATGATCATATATTTGACAGTCTTAATCCTAAGTATTTATTAGACTCCTGTTTATGACATTATGTTTTTTTGATTTGCTTGATAAGATTTGTTTTAGCACAGATCATAACTTAGCATCTTGGAAACATAATGTAATAAATGGCTGGGAATAATATTATATAGATATGGAATCCATTCCTTCCCCATTGAAGTTAGAAAAATAGTTCTCTTGAGTGATAATTCGAGGTTTAAACAGTAGAGCGCTCGTTCATAATAAGATTATGAATTAACTGTTCATTAAAGGATTATTGGAACTCAAGGATAAAGATATAATAAGAGAGGTAAATAAAAATTGAACCTAGCTCTTATTATGAACTATTTATGAAGGACTGACTTATATGTAATGATTATATCAATGGACTACTCGCTTATTTTCTTTGAGTAATTTTACTATAATCTCAAGAGTTCAGTTTCAAGTTTTTAGTGGAATAACACTGAAACTAATAAATTTGGCACATTAATCAAAGAGTTTAATTAATTGTCAAATTTATTAGAGCTTGGGTTATAGGTCCATAGGTCCCCAATACCACCTCTATAACACTATATTGGATTTATGTATAGAATGAATTATACATATTTAGTTTGAAATTATTGAATTCTGAATTAATTATTTCACACTTGAATTATTAATGTGACACAGAAAAATGTTCTCTATAACACATAATGTAATGTAATAAATGTTGTCACATTTAACTGAGCATTAGTTAATTAATTAATTGATTATTTTTTAAGAATCTATTCTTAAATAAATGTGATTTATTTTAAAATTTAGATTTAGACATATATATATATATATATAGTTTTGAACCAAATCTTTTTATATATAAGATTTTATAATATATTAATATATATATATATTAAAATGAAAATAAAAAAAAAACGTGAACTTCACGCTAACGTGAACTTCATGTTATATATATATATATATATATATATATATATATATATATATATATATATATTATAAATATAAATAAAAATAAAAAAAGGGGAAACGTGAATGTTTACATATATATGTGTGTAAAAGTCAAAAGAATCACATAACCTGATTCAGTTAACAATAAAATAAAAAAGGGAAAGGAAAAAGGTAAGAATTATGTAAAATATATCATTTTCCCATATATGTGATATGGTGGTTATTTCAAATTTGAAATTAATTGAAAAATTACTAATGGCTCAGATATTAAAAAGGGAGAGATAACAATTATCTCAAGATTTTTTCATTCACATAACTTTTGTAGAATACTCAGAGAGAAAAACTGAGAGTCTTCTCTGAAAAAGAAGCTCTGCTATCTCATGTGTTTAGTATATAGCAGATTCAGAAAAATGTAAGAAAAATTCATTCTTGCAGTTTGATGCCCACTCGTCTTTCCATTGGTGTGGAGGCCTGGATTGAAAGATCATGATGTCAAAGAGGAAAGCTAGGATACACTGATAGTCTTCAAAAGATTGGTAAAAATTCCCAAAGCTTTCTATTATTAATTAAAATTATATGGCTATTACTGATGAACAAAGTTTTGAGAAAAATTTTTGTTTGTCAATGATCCGTTCCTTCTGCTCCTTTTCATATTTTAATTCCAACAGGTCTTGACTGAGATAGCCGTTAAGATCGATTACAACGAAGGTGGTCTTGACTGAGATAGCCATTGAGGTCGCGATCTTAATGTGAACCATCACAACTAAGGTCACAATGAAGTTAGTGAATGCCACGATCCATCGCAACTGAGATTGCGATTCTATTGTAGATATGGAGGGCAAGATTCCTCCGCACTCATCACAACTTTGCCTCTGTGCCCTGTCACAAACCCACACAACCTGTTGGTTGTGACCTCGTTGGATCATTGTTGATCTGTCCTCGCGACAAATCCATCAATCTGCCATTGATCCTTTACAATCCCTCGGCCATCAAGCCGCTGCCCCTTCCCCTCCTTTACCGCCGACATCATCACCCCTCTGATAGAAAATCTTTTAATACTTTTGTTTTTCTCTTTTTGAAAATCTTTTGAAATTTTTTGTGTGTTTTTTCATTATTTTTATAATTATTTTGATTAACAAATATTATATATAATCAAGTGGAGTTGTGTCCATTCTTATTTCCATGAGAGAGTAATTTTGAATCATTGATTTTTATCTAACGGCATTAAGCGTGTCTCATTGATAAAGAATTTTGGCGTTTGTCATCATAGCAGTTCCTTATATATAGAGACAAGAGAGTCATGTCCTTAATCCGTCCACCTAATTGAAAACATAAGGTGCAGAGATACGTAGGTGCTTGGTGTAATTTTGTTATACCATACTTGGGAATCCCCCAACAAAAATGCATGGACATTGGTACGAGTGGAGATCCTTGTCTCCAAATTATTTTCTCCTTTCTTGTCCATTTATTGAAAAATACCGCCTCAGTCTCTTATCTCCTTTTAGAAAACTCTATAAATTTCCGTGATTTAGTTTAAGTTGAGATAACAGTTTTTGATGAGTGAGATAGGAAGAAAGACAACAGATCTATATTCGGAATGTATTTTTTAAAAAATTAAGAAGAGGAAAAAGAAGAGACATGAAGCATGGGAGCTTCAACATTCCCCATAATATATATCCGTTTACAACCGGAAGCAAGGCACATGAGATTTCGGCCGGCTCACAAGTCCAGACACCAAATTAATCAGCAAAAAACTTGAGTTTTTATACAAGTTTGAAGAGCCAATAATCTTGTTGGTTGGGAATCCTTATCCGCCGGGCAAAATGACAATGTTTTGGTCGGAATCTTAAAGTAAACACGGAGGCACAAGTGCACACCACAATATACATATTTACCTATATTCTGTATATAAATATATATATATATATCTATATATATCCCCTTAGGGGACATTGAAATGTCTAAGAAACAAGAAATACCCCTTTACGTTAAAAACAAACAAAAAGGGTACATTCATAATTGAAGGTGAGCTTCCTTTCTTGGTTTCTTCTTTTTATTTTATTTTATTTTATTTTTTTTTTTGGTAATAGAAACAATAATCCGTTGCTCTTGATGAGCTATTTCACAACATGATATGATGGTATAACCACAACTAGAAGAGAAAAAGAAAGACACAAGAAAAGGCTCCATGTTTGCGTGTTTTAAGGTGTTATGTAGTCACCGATACTTAAAGTTGAGGCATAATTTTCTTCCAACGTGAGTTGGATTAATCATAAAGTTGAGCCATAATTTCCTAACCAACGTGAGTTGGATTAATCACCCATTTGCCTGTCTTTTCTAGTCTCCTGTTCACTATACATATTCTTGCCTGTCTTTTCTAGTCTCCTGTTCACTATACATATTCTTTTCTCGCGTTAAATTCTTAGAAAGATTAATTAATTAATTAATTAATACTATCTACTACCTCCTATCAGTCTAACTTTAGCACGACTGATTTTTGTCTGTAAAGAACCAAAACCTAATCATTACGTTTCGTTCTAGTTTAATTATTAATAGGGCTATCAGAAACAATTTTATTCTGGGCCAGCCTCAAAACTTGATTATGAATAATATAAAAGATTGCTATCATGTAGTCAAGTTTTTTTTTTTTAATAAAAAATAGAGGTGGAGTTTTGTACTTGGTTAGCTTATTAGCTAAAACTAATAGGGGGAGTATAGTAACTTGATTTTTCTTTCTTCTTTTTTCTTTCTAATTTAAGAGTGGCAATTCAATTTAGTCTTTTAGAAGGGCAAACCATTTATTTTCTTTGATTGTTGGCTTTATATAACATAATTTGTAAACGACGTAGATTACATCACCAATGACGCATCCAATCGCATAACATCTTATAAAAAAACCCAACTCAAAAGAATTATTCACTTATTTGATTTTTATAATTTCTTAGTGCCTTTTTTTTTTTCTTTTTTGAAATGATTTCTTGGTGTCTTTGACCCAATTAATAGATAAATATAACAAACATAGTTTACTAGGGCGTCCTAGATGGGTCAAGCAGGAAACTTCAGCATCATTTATCCATGAGAGAAAGCCGTCAACGTTCATTATAAATAACAAGTATAGTCATTGTAATTCGAATAGTTAACACAAAAAAAATAATTAAATAAAAAGGCATATAGTTATCTAGGAACTGAGAGCCGTGGACTCGTGGAGCACAAGTTTGTCCTATTCCTTGTCTATGTTCTGTTTCTCTATGGAAAAAGCGACATTTTAGAAACAGATTGATCATATATAATATTAACCACACTAACATAACCAATATATATATACATGCATGAGGCTTACAAAATTAAGTAATTTGCTTTTGCATTTTGCCACTCTTTAAATTAATATATAAATATATTAATTTTTTCATAAAAGAAAAAAGGAAAAAAAATACTCTCCTGCCCATCCTTGTCGTTTCCACGTGGTCCCTAGTGGCCCAATTATTGGACCCCTCAGCGACGGTGGCTACATGTCACGCCCCGGAGTACGGGAGGTGACGTGGCGGAATATTTAGATTAATTAAAAGAGAATTTAATTAAAATCAAGTGTTTAAGAATCCAATTAAGTAAGAAATAAAGAGATTTTCCACCACATTTGATAAACGAATTTATAAATATTTAGCAAATAATAATAATTAAATAAAAACCGCGAATATGGGTTCCACAACCCACAACTTGTGCACACACATGGTCCTCACAATATCACAAATACAATTACAGTCCAAGTACAAATAAAGTTAAGTCTTACATGCCTTGATTAAATAATACAAAATATAAATAAATTCTCCTATTGCTCCTGAGTTCGGTCCGAAGAACCTTCTCCAAACCTAAAAGGGGAAACCACCTAGGGGAAATTTAAAACAATAAAACGTGAGCGAAAGGCTCAGTAGGACTAAGTTTTATAAAATAGTTTAATGCAAAGAAACATAGCATCATTAGAACTTATTCAGAGGAAACTTAAATAAATAAATGAATAAACAACTTGAGTAGAACCGTCCTGACACAAAACAGTCTACTCGTCAAATCAAAACACCAATTTACTTTTTCCTAGGCAAACCATGATATCACCACCGTAGTGGCCCAGCTGGGTTTCGGGACCTGCCCCCAAGGTCGATCGCTACACGACCCGATCTCTGATATGGCATCATGCCCATGTGTTTATTATCATTATCATTCAAAACCCAATTACCGAGTGTTGTCAATTACATTTATTATGAAATTCATTTCATATCACGGTATATTAAAATATAACCGATAAATCCATTTTCAAACAACCGTTGAAAACATTTTAATAGAAATCCTTTTCAAAGCCAAATCATTTCAAAACTAGGCTATCAAAGAAATAGGATAAAAGTCCTACCTCAATACTCGTGCCGATACCCCACACCGAAATCCCGGTCCGCTATACGTTAGCTCCACGGAACCACGAACAATCCTAGATACCAACTAAGTCAATCAATATCTAGTTTGAGACATTCTATGTTACTAAATCATTTCATGATGTCCTAGTGTGCCATTTGTACCTTTAAAAATCATCCTATAAGGTTGGGATTTAAATCAGGGTTCAAAATAGTGAAAACGGGTAAAAATCACAAAATTTTCCATGCCTCGGTCGGCCTGCCGGACACCCTGCTTCGGCCTGCCAAACTGCACAGTTCGGCCTGCCGGAAACAAGGTTCGGCCTGCCGAACATTTCCTCAGATTCGGCCTGCCGGTCAGAAGAACACCGGCCTGCCGATCATCACTCTGGCCTGCCGAACATGAACTTCGGCCTGCCGAACTAGGAAAACCCAGAAATCCCAGCCACGGGTTTCTCGATCCCCAAAATCCAAATCTTGTTTCTAACCTGTTTTTCTCAAATCCCAGGCATGAAAAATAACTATAGTTGATAGAAAAACATTCTAGAACATGTTTGAAATCATTTAAACAACATTTAAACTCGAAATCCTCAAAAATCCGAAAATGAGAAAAAGAGGAGAAAAATGAAAAATCTTGAATTCAATCCGTTTTTCTTCAATCTAAGCTTAGATTCTAGTTGTTCTAAGCTCATTTAACACAATCCACGGTTTTCTAAGCTAAAACAAACTTAGATTTCAAAAATGCACAAAATTGAAAATTTTGTAAAAAGTTTAGAAATTTCGAATCTAACCTCGAATCAAAGCTTCAATCCGCGTTCTCGGTTGCCGAATCACGTCCCCGAGCTTCCTCCTTGCTGTTCCGAAGCTTGGATTCGAATGTGGTTTCAAAAATTTTTGAAAGAGATTGAGAGAGAGTGAGCTGCCGAGAGAGAGAGAGAGAGGAGAGAGAGAATGAAACCGGGAGAGTGAGGAGAGAGAGAGGAAGGAAGGAAATAAATAGAGAAAATCGGTGGGCGGTTTTACTGTGCGAAAACCATGTGCCGCCCACGGTTTTGCAAAACAGAGTATTTTTAACACTTTACAAATTGTTGTGTTTTAAAACTCAAAACATCATTTTAAATCAACAAGAAATCTTTCGAATTCATTAATTTAACAAAACAACCAAAAATTCAAAAATCCAACCAAATAGTCTAATAAATGTTAAAACGCTAATTATGGCACACTAATCCACCATTTACATTACATTAACATTAAATAAATTTCGGGACGTTACACTACATGCTCTTATCCTTGATGTCGCCGTTAATTTATTACCTATTATAACTTGTGAGTGAATCATGTACACAAGTAATATTATATTTACATCAAATGGTTAATGATAGAGTCAACCTAACCCTTAGATTCTCATCGTCAATCAATTTTAATAATTGATTTTACCTATATTTCCAAGACAGCCTGTGTTTACAGAGTAATAAGAGATATATGTGTTCTTTTATTTTTTTTATTTTTTATTTCGAATTGAAAGTAATCTAAACACAACAAATAGCTTTCAAAGAAACTAACAGAATACCACCAAATAAAAGTAGTTGTTACATTAGGATGTCGCTAAGCAGTGAAATTGGACCACATGAAGCTTCTTTGTATCATCTCCTGAAAGCCGTTCTTAACCACTTTAATTATGAAAATGGCAAAAGTAAAAAAATGTTTTTATTTAGCCTCGAAAAATGTTAAGGCAGAGCAAAATCTGAGCAGAACAGATTATACTAAAAGAATCGTTGGAAAAAAAGGACCTATAGTTCAACTCACCGAAAATTACACCATAGGGCATAAACTTATTGTTATACGTCCTTAAAGAAAGCCAAATTTTCTTTTCTTTTCTTATCTTTTCTTTCTTTCTTTTTTTCTTTCTTTCTTTCTTTCTTTGTCTTTTGTTTTTTGTTTTTGTTTTTGTTTTTTTTTGTTTTTTGTTTTTTTTTTTTTTTGCATGTCTTGCCTTTATATATAGTAATTCTATATTCTGTGGATAATATTGCAGTCAAATAGACGCCTTAGGCTTCCAAACTTAGAAGCTACGTTCCATGAAGACTCTGGAGAATTGCATAATTTCTGGCTTTTGTGGACCATATATATATATATATATATATATATTACTAACTTTGGATTTTCCCAAAGCTTGATCAAACCGTCCACAACTCTTTTCTTGTATCTAACATCTTAATATTTTCAACGCAAAAAGCATTCTCCAAGTAAATTATAAATAAGTTTCCTTCAATTTATTCTAGTAACTAATCCAAACACTAGCAAGTAACATTTTTTTTTGAGATTATTTATGTTATATAAACCTAATTACTTTTTAAACTATTTCATGTTTGAAGGGTAACGAGAGTATGTACAAATATCTTAATTACAAGAACAGTATTTTTTTAGAAGGTCAGGTTATTAAATTTCTGCTAGTTTTCCAGAGTATCTTCATGGTATCAGCTGGCTGGCAGGTCCCATGTCATAAACGAAAGTTGATCCTCCTTTTCTTAGAAATTGTTGGACAGGTCAGGCCTGCCTAGGGAGGAAATGACATATATACCAACGATTGACAAATAAATAGAATCGGAAAGGAGTTGGGTGTAACACCTTTAAGTTATGTAATGTTCTTCCCTATTATTAAGAAGTCATTATATTTATTGAATGGGGTTTGGTATAAAGAATGACATAATAAATGATATTCCAGCAAAAACATAATTAATGATTTTTGGGGTAAGTGTTAGACAGGTGCAAAATCATGTCTGGAACTAACTACTTATTCACATTGATGCTCGGTTTCATATTGTCCTAACATCGTATACGAGGAAAAAAGAAGGTACTAAGCATAGTGGCTCTAGATTATGATATTTTTCTTTAAGAAAATGTTTGTTGCTTTTAGTTCAATTTACCCTTTTTTTATCTCCCATGCCAAACACGCCATGAAAATTCGGCCGAGCAATTGAATTGGTTTTTGTGGGTAACACTGAGAGTTTCTTTCGAAGCAAGCAAAAATTCTCTTACCTCGGTCGCGATCTCGGCTATTTGCACTTGGTAGTACCCGTGATGTCCTATTTTGTGAAATACGTTCCTGCCCCTGATCGATCAAATACATTGTGATGAACTGCAGAGGCTCCCTTTTATTTTAAGTGTTGTTATAAAACCGATAATGGATATACACAAACTGAGAGTTGTTTTATACTTATTTTTTAACCTAACGAAGTTTCCCACAAAAATTCCAGATCATTAAAAAGGAATATAAAATGGTAGTTTCTCTATAGTAATTAATTCTTCGAAAGACGAATAAATGTACCGTAGATTTACTACTTAAATATAAAATAATGGTTTCCACAAAATAGAGCCTACAATTTGTGAAATAGTTGTCGCGGTGTAACGCCCCAAAATTTATTTAGTGTTAATGTAATATAAATGATGAATTAGTGTGCCATAATTAATGTTTTAACATTAATTTAATTACTTGGTTGGATTTTGATTTTTTGGTTGTTTTGTTAAATTGATGCGTTCAAATGATTTCATATTGTTTTAAAATAATGTTTTGAGTTTTTAAAACACAACAATTTATAAATTGTTAAAAATACTCCGTTTTACAAAACCGTGGGCGGCACATGGTTTTCGCACAGTAAAACCACCCACCGATTTTCTCTATTTATTTCCTTCCTCTCTCTCTCTCTCCTCACTCTCACGCATCTCTCTCTCTCTTCCTCTTGATCTCTCTCTCGGCAGTCTCTCTCTCTCTATCTCTCTCAAAATTTTTGAACTCCATTTCGAATCCAAGCTTCGGGATAGCAAGGAGGAAGCTCGGGAACGTGATTTAGCAACCGAGAACGCGGATTGAAGCTTCGATTCGATGTTAGATTCGAAATTTCTAAACTTTTTACAAAATTTTCAATTTTGTGCATTTTTGAAATCTAGGTTTGTTTAAGCTTAGAAAACCGTGGATTTAAGTTAAATGAACTTAGAACAACTAGAATCTAAGCTTAGATTGAAGAAAAACGGATCGAATTCAAGATTTTTCATTTTTCTCCTCATTTTCTCATTTTTGGATTTTTGAGGATTTTGAGTTTAAATCTTGTTTAAATGAGCCCAAAGTATGTTTTTCTATCAACTATGATTGTTTTTCATGCCTGGGATTTGAGAAAAACAGGTTAGAATCAAGATTTGAATTTTGGGGATCGAGAAACCCGTGGCTGGGATTTCTGGATTTTCCCAGTTCGGCAGGCCCGAGGCCGGTGTTCTTCTGACCGGCAGGCCAAACTTGGGGAAGTGTTCGACCGACCGAACTTTGCTTCCGGCAGGCCGAACTGTGCAGTTCCATCGGCCGAAGCAGGGCGTCCGGCAGGCCGACCGAGGCATGGAAAATTTTGTGATTTTCACCCGTTTTCACTGTTTTGAACCCTGATTTAAATCTCAACCTTATAGAATGATTTTAATGATACAAATGGCACACTAGGACATCATGAAATGATTTAGTAACATAGAATGTCTCGAACTAGATATTGATCGACTTAGTTTGTATCTAAGATCGTTCGTGGTTCTGTGGAGCTAACGTATAGCGGACTGGGATTAAGGTGTGGGACACCGGCACGAGTATTGAGGTAGGACTTCTATCCTATTTCTTTGGTAGCCTGGTTTTGAAATGATTTGGCTTTGAAAAGGATTTCTATTAAAATGTTTTTCAACGGTTGTTTGAAAATGGATTTATCGTTTATATTTTAATATACCGTGATCTGAAATGAATTTCATAACGAATGTAATTGACAACACTCGGTAATTGGGTTTTGAATGATAATGATAATAAACACATAGGCATGATGCCATATCAGAGTTCGGTAATTGGGTTCTGAGTCAGGACGGTTCTACTCAAATTATTTATTTATTTATTTAAGTTTTCTTTTGAGTAACTCCTAAACAATGAATTGTTTCTTTAAATTAAATTATTTTATAAAACATAGTCCTACTGAGCCTTTCGCTCATGTTTTATTGTTTTAAATTTCCCCTTCTAGGTGGTTTCCCATTTAGGTTTGGAGAGGATTCTTCGGACCGAACTCAGGAGCAATAGGAGGATCGATTTATACTTTGTATTATTTAAATCAAGGCATGTAAGATTTAAATTTATTTGTATCTGGACTGTAATTGTATTTATGATATTGTCAGAACCATGTGTGTGCACAAGTTGTGGGTTGTGGAACCCATACTCGCAGTTTTTATTTAATTTTTATTCCTTGCTTAATATTTATAAATTCTTTTATAAAATGTAGTGGAAATATTCTTATTTCTCTCTTAATTTGATAATTAAACCATTGGTCTTAATTAAATTCTCTCTTAATTAACTTAAACATTCCGCCACATCACCTCCCGTACTCCGGGGCGTGACACGCAGTCGGGTTGAACAAGAGTGCTCGAGATGAAATTATATATGTAACTGCATGTAGGGTCCCTATGATGTTGGAGGTGAAGCCAAATCAAAAGCCAGCCAAAAAAAAAAAAGAAACAGGCATAGCTTGGGCGCCACAGCACCAGGTTTGGGCACCGCAGCGTCATCCCCAAATTAAAACAACGCCGCAACGTTGGTTTCAAGCACCGTGGCGCTAAGGCGCTGCTCTGTGTGTTTTTTTAAAGCTTCCAATCAGTATTTTTGGGCAACAACACAAAAGGGAAATGTGTAACAGCTAGGGTTTTCAATAGTTGCTATTTTTTACTCTTCTTTGAGGGTATTTAAATAGGGATGTTGAGGGTGAGCTCGGCGCCACCACCAAGGAAACAAACTTCGGTAGTCGGCTCAACAGCTCGGTAGAGGCCCCAAGGAACACGCTATCGACCCAACGCGACGTGCACCCTGTAAAAGGTGCTTCTCAGGGCCCCCAAGGCTACACCCTAAGCAGGACGCCACCTCGGATCATGCACTAGCTCGGGTCGGATTAATCTCACTCACAAGCAAACTGCAACTCGCCACTACAGGCTGACAAACGGCAAATAACTCACCATCCGATGGAATCCAATCCATCGACGAGGGGACGTGACACTTATCACCTACTGTCTGACATGCCTTGATGTGACACCCAGGTTGTGGGCAAAGCCCACCTGACACCCGGTCCAAGTAGTAACCTATAAATAAGATGTATTTATTACATTCTAGAGAGAGAGACTCCTTCCCACCTAACAAGCTCCCGTCCTCTACTGAGCAACCCCTGCCTTGAGCATCAGAGAGCCCTTGTCCTTTGACTGAATCCTTACTCTAACCTCCAAAGTGCCCCTCCTCTTGTCGCAACTACAACAGGCCAGGCAGAGACGAGCCGGGGAAGAGTCAGACCGTGTGCAGCCGCACAAGGTGTTGATCCAACGCCGGGTCACGGTAAGCATTAACATTTTGGCGCTAGAGGAAGGGCGCCTACGCCTTCACTCAACACCAGCCATCTTATCTTTGAGATCTGAGATGGTGACAAGAGGGAACGCTAGAGACGATGCTGCCCGATAGGAGGGGTCAGGCGATGCAAGAAATCGACAGCCAAACATAGGAAGAACTAGGGGCCGCCCCTGGGCCACAAGATCCTAGTCCGGGGGGCAGGGAAGCACGGCCAAAGCCGAACAGGTAGAGGACCCTGTGGCTCAGGATCTGATCTGAGAGCTTACGAACGCAGTTTGGATCCTAACTCAACAGCTCGCCCAGCAGGCTCAACGCCAGGCCACGCCTACCCTGTCACCTCTAGCCTCGATTGACCAGGTCAGAGGTAGAGTAGGACGGGATGCGGTCGACCGTGAAGAGACTGATTCCAAGCGCTCGAGAGGGTCCACGTGTGGTACCTCGGCCAACAATCGATTGGTCCAAGAAGGCCGTCTCGGCCCCCAAGCAGCATGGGCACCATCTCCTCAAGGTTCCCGAGCCTCGGTATTTGATTGGCTCGGGCACCACAGGGAGGCACGCCAAAATCGCTAGCTCGGGGCAGGTGATCGTGTCGAGGGCAGAGTACCCTATAGGGTCAAACTGCCCGAAGACACGCATAGTCGCCAGTTCTAGGCGCTACAGCGACAAATCGATGAAATCTGGAACAACTGCTTTGGCCTAGACGAGACAGGTGCCTTAGATCCACCTATCTCGGACACCATCATGCAAGCCCCTATGACATCTAAGTTCAAAGTTTTGCAGATCAAAGCCTATGACGGGACTGCGGATGCGGACGAGCATGTCGAGCTATTCTGAGGACACATGCTCCTCCAAAACGCCAGCGATGCAGCAATGTGCAAAGCCTTTTCGCTGACCCTGACTAGGCCTGCTTGGTAATGGTTTCGAAGGCTCAAGCCATCTTCCATCTCTTCTTTTCGGCAGCTGGCCGATGCCTTCTCATCGGCATTTTCTACAACAAAAACACGACAAAAAGAGATTACATATCTGTATGCCGTCAAACAAGGGGACGGCAACGTCTGAGATTACATCAACCGGTTCACCCGGGCAGCTTTAGAGGTCAAGCACGTCGAAGATGAGACCCTCAAACACATTTTTGTAGGGGGCCTCCGAGACAAAAAGCTGACTTGGTCATTGGCCTTCGAGTAGCTGAGCACCTTTTCACAAATGCTCGGCTATGCCCAGAG
This sequence comes from Artocarpus heterophyllus, assembly GCA_025403435.1. Taxonomy (NCBI): domain Eukaryota; kingdom Viridiplantae; phylum Streptophyta; class Magnoliopsida; order Rosales; family Moraceae; genus Artocarpus; species Artocarpus heterophyllus. Next base: position 8,925,905 of record CM046339.1, read on the forward strand.
GTATGTCGACGTTGCCGAGTACATAAAAAGCTGCAAGGAAGAGGCCGGCCCAAGCCGGACAAAGAAGGATAAGAAACAAAAGAAGGCGCTGAAGCAGAACACTACTGAGCAGAGCAAGAAACAGAAGGAGAAGAAATTCGAGAAGCCAAAGGTGCCGACCGGTAAGTTTCAAAGCTACACGACTTTGGTGGTGACCATCGGCGAGGTGCTCACCTAGGTAGGTAGCAAGAACCTGATGGTGCCACCACCCAAGCTCAGAGGTAGCAAGGCAAAGTGGGACTAAGTGAGGTATTGCGAGTTTCACAAGGATGTGGGGCACAACACCCATGAATGCATCCAACTGAAGGACCAAATTGAAAGGCTTGTCCGAGAAGGTCATTTAAGAGAATTTGTTGAGCGAGTTAGAACCCTGGGTTCTACCTCGATAAAAAATGATCTGCCAAGCTGAGATGTACCGAACCGCTCACGAACCAATGGTGGGAACACCTCAGAACCCCTGAACATTGTCCATAAGATCTTTGGCAGACCTGTCACTGGGGACACGTTGATTGGATGGCAGTCGTACGTCAAAGAAGCTCGGCTAATTAAACGTGGTGAATTCATAAATATGTCCGACCATGTTAACAAAAAATGTCACCAAGAAGATATCCCGATCACGTTCACTAAGGAGGAAGCGGACAAGTTAATCCATCCGCATAATGACGTTCTCGTGTGTGAGCTATCCATCGCCAACAACGTGGTGCAGCGAGTTTTGATCAACAATGGAAGCCCGGCTGACATCCTCTTTAAACAAGCCTTTTGTTCTCGGTCTAGACCCTGCTTTATGGCTTCGCAAGAGAATGTGTCCGAGCAGTGGGGAAAGTCAGCCTGCCCGTGATTTTCAAAGAAGGAGCTGCTCGGATCACTCGGGTCGTCGACTTTTTAGTCATCGACAAGCTGTCACAATACAACATCATCATCGGCCGCCCGACACTGAATGCATTGAAGGCTGTGGTCTCCACATATCACCTGGCCATGAAATTCCAAACTCAAGATGGGGTCGGAGTAATTCGCTCGTCCCAAAAGGATTCTTGAGCTTGCTATGCCAATGCCGTAAGGTCTACGATGGCTTAGCATTTAGGCATCTTGGCTATCTTCACGGTTGACGAGGTGGACCTGCCCACCGACCCAATACCTAAAATGTTGTCCGATCTCGACCCCAGACTGCCCGAGCAAGAAGTGAGGGCTACCCCGGTTGAGGACTTGGTGCCATTCCTTTTAGACCCCATGAGGTCTAAACACACTATTCAACTCAGATCCCAGCTGAGACCTGAGATCCGGGCATACGTGGAAAGGCTTCTTACTGAATATCAGGATGTGTTTGCCTGATCCCATGAAGACATGTTAGGCATTGACCCGAGTGTAATCAGTCATTTGCTCAACGTCTGACCCGACCATGGGCCGGTGATACAAAAGAGGAGAGCCTTCAACTCAGAAAGGTACGTTGCTATAAATGAAGAAGTCCAAAAGCTCCTCAAGGCTGGTTTCATCAGGGAGGTTAAATATCCAGAGTGGTTGGCAAACGTCGTTTTTGTCAAAAATGCAAATGGCAAATGGCAGGTCTATATCGATTATACCGACCTTAACAAGGCCCGCCCCAAGGATTACTTTTCACTTCCCTGGATAAATCAGCTCGTCGATGCCACTGCTGGCCACGAGCTCTTGAGTTTCATGGATGCCTATTTCGGATACAATTAGATAAAGATAGCTGAGGAGGATCAAGCAAAGACAGCTTTTGTTACCGACCAGGGCTTATACTGCTACGTGGTTATGCCCTTCGGGCTATAGAATGCCGGGGCTACATACTAATGCCTTGTCAATAAAATGTTTGCTCGACTGATCGGCAAAACAATGGAAGTCTACGTGGATGACATGCTAGTAAAATCTCTCCAAGCAGAAGACCACATGGCCGATCTCAGAGCAAGCTTTGATATTCTCCAAGAATATGGGATGAAACTCAACCCGATGAAGTGTGCGTTTGGTGTAGGCTAGGGCAAATTCCTCGGATTTTTGGTCAATCAATGAGGCATTGAGGTTAACCCAGCAAAGGCCTAAGCAATTATCGACATGCATTCTCCTCGGACTGTAAAGTATGTGCAACGGCTCACCGGCATGATAGCGGCTCTTTCGAGATTTGTCTCCCAGGCCACCGACAAGTGCCATCCATTTTTTAAGGCACTCAAGGGGAGGTTTAAATGGATCAGGGAGTGTGAGGAAGCTTTTCAAAGCCTGAAGAAGTATTTAGCCACACCCCTGCTCCTATCCAAACCTTTGCCTGGTGAGGTTTTAACTGCTTATCTACCTGTGTCCAAGAAAGCCGTTAGCTCAGTCCTAGTCCGAGACTAAGATAGAGCACAAAAGCCTGTATACCAGCATGAGTTTCAGGGTGCCGAGGAACGGTACCCGCCCCTCAAAAAGTTGTCCTTCATCTTAATCACTTTGGCTCACAAGCTGAGACTGTACTTCCAGGGCCACACGATAAAGGTCCCGACCAAGTTCCCTCTCTGGCAAGTACTGCGGAGCCTGGAGATATAGGGCCGCATGGCCAAATGGTTAGTAGAGCTCAGCCAATACGATGTACACTTTATACTGAGGATGGCCATCAAAGCACAAGCTCTGGCGGACTTCATTGCTGAATTCACAGATGCCGAACAGGCCACACCGTTGGCCGAGAAGTCACCCATTGAAGTGCCAGATGCTCCTAGCTGCAGCAAGGGTAGCACTACCTCAAAATCAGAATGGAGGCTTTATGTTTACGGATCTTCCTATGTGGATGGATCAGGCACCGGGCTGACTTTAATAAGCCTAGATGGATACAAGGTGATCTACGCACTCCAATTTGACTTCAAGGCCTCCAACAATGAGGCAGAATACAAAGCTCTTCTGGCTGGACTTCGGATCGCCATAGACCTCAGAGTAGACCACATAATCATCCACAGCGACTCTATGCTTATCGTTCAGCAAGTCACCGGGGGATTTCAAGCCCGAGCAGATTCTATGGCTGCGTATTTACAAGAAGTCAAGCAACTGCTCGGACAATTTAAATCCTACTCTTTCAAACAAATCCCCCGGTCAGAGAACTCAGAAGCTGATGCCCTTGCTCGACTAGCCTTGGGCCTTGGCGATAGCGACCTTACCTCGGTCCCCATTGAAAGACTTGTCGAGTCCAGCATCATCCAGGAAGTAGCAAGTGTAGCCGAGAAACTTGAGACTACATGGATGGACCCAATCATTCAATACTTGACCATAGCCGAATTGCCCAACGATTAAGAAGAGGCACATCGGATACGCAATAGCTCGGCCCGATATTCAATGATCGGAGGCAAACTATACCGACAAGGCTACACCACGCCATGTTTGAAGTGCTTGAGATCGAAAGAAGCCGAGTATCTAATGAAGGAAATCCATAAAGGTTTATGTGGCAAACACTCCGGGGGACGATCTCTGGCCCAAAAGTGCCTTTGGCAGGGCTACTACTGGGCGACTATGAAGCAGGACTGTAGGGATTTCTCTCAAAAATGCCTCAAATATCAGTAATTCGCGAGAATGCCCTGGTATCATGCCGAGCCCCTTACCCCGGTTACCTCGACATGGCCATTCGCTAAGTGGGCCATCGATCTGATCGGCCCCCTTCCTCCGGCCCGATCATAATTCGAGTACTGTATCGTGGCCATTAACTACCTCATAAAGTGGGTTGAGGTTAAACCGTGTACCAACATGACCGAAGCCAAGCGTACCAACTTCGTGTAAAAAAACATCATTTGTCGGTTTGAGATCCCACATACGATTGTGACCGATAATGCCAAACAGTTCAAGTCTTCAGGTCTCCTCTGCCTATGTGAACAGCTTAGCATCAAGAAGGTTTTCTCCTCCCCGAGCTATCCCCAAAGCAAAGGCCAAGTGGAGGCAGTGAACAAGACGATCAAAGATAACCTAAAGAAAAAGCTCGAGGGCCTCAAGGGCGCTTGGATTGACGAGCTCCCACAAATGCTCTGGGCATACTACACAACAGCCTGAACAGCAACAGGGGAGACCCCTTTCTCCCTTGTGTACAGAGCAAAGGTTGTCATCCTGGCTGAAGTTGGGTTGCCTAGCTTCAGAATCGAGCATTACAAGGAGATCCAAAACGCTGAGATAATAATGTCTGAGCTTGACCTACTCGAGGAAAAAAGAAACCAAGCAGCAATCCGTAACGTAGCCTGGAATCAAGTGGTAGCTCGATATTACAACAAAAGGGTCCAACCGAGAAGCTTTAAGGTCAGGGATTTTGTACTCAAGAAGATCAAGGTTCAGCAGCCCGGTTTGGGGTCCTTTGGCCCAAAGTTTGATGGGCCGTATAAGGTCGTCAACATCGTTAGGGTAGGCACGTACAAACTAGCTGATATGGAGGGAAACCAGCTCAGTCATCCTTGGAATGTTGAGCTCTTGAAAAGATTCTTTTGCTAACATCAAGGCTAGAAACCCTTTTTTTTCTTTTGACCTCTAGCCGAAATTCTTTTGTAACTAGGGATGGAATGTAAATACTACACATTAATGCAATGCAAATTTCCTACACCATTCTGTTGGGTAATGCGTTTGAAGAAAATATAGACCCGAAGAGGGACGCCATAACTCTAGCCCGGAGGACCAGACAATAACTCCCTGTTAGACATGTTTGCCCTAAGGAGTAAAAATGTAATACGTTTTTGGAGACATTTTTATCAATAAAGAATTTATTCATTTATATGTACCAAATCTTGTCCTCTTTACGTTCATATTTGTTGAATGTATGATAAGCAAACAGTAGTCTGAGACTGTCAGTCTAAACCTTAAGAATTGGGCATATGATGGACTGATTATGCGGAAGTCACGATTCTTAAGGTGACGGTCTAAAACATATAATCCGTAATTGAGGGAATAAAGTTAGGCACTTTATTCATGTAAAGATTGTTATGTTGCCTATATCCCTTTTGGGAGATGGTTTGTCTTGACCATCAGAGTTGGACTCCGTGAATGAAAACATTGGGTTCAAGGTCGCGGGTCAAGAGGGTAAGGTTTATAAGCTGCTAAAGTCTATTTATGGACTTAAGCAGGCTTCTCGTTCTTGGAACATAAGATTTGATCAAGTGATCAAGACTTATGGGTTCTCACAAAATGTGGATAAACCATGTGTTTACAAACACATAAAGGATGGAAAGGTGGTTTTTCTACTACTCTATGTAGATGACATTCTGCTAATTGGCAATGACGTTGGGGCGTTGTCATCGGTCAAATTATGGTTGACCAAGCAGTTTGACATGAAGGACTTGGGTGAGGCAAATTTTGTTCTCAGTATCCAGATCTTTCGGGATAGGAAGAACAAAATCATAGCTTTGTCACAGGCCGGCTACATAGATAAAATTCTCAGGAGGTTTGCAATGCAGGATTCCAAGAAAGGTGGGCAACCATCTAGGTCTGGAATTACTCTTTCTAAGAAAGACTCTCCAAAGTCTTATGAAGAAAGAGAATACATGAAGAAGGTGCCTTATGCTTCGGCAGTGGGTAGTCTCACATATGCCATGCTTTGCACACGACCAGATATTAGCTACGCGGTCGGGATTGTAAGTCGATTTCAGGCGGATCCAGGACCAAACCATTAGGTTGCAGTAAAGCATATTTTTAAGTACCTGAGAAGGACTCGAGGGTATATGCTTGCGTATTCGGGTGAGGATTTAACTCCTCTAAGATACACTAATTCAGATTTTCAATCTTGTCTAGATTGTAGGAAATCAACTTTGGGGTTTGTGTTTACTCTGGGTGGCAGTGCCATCAGTTGGAGAAGTGCGAAGCAAGATTGCACTTCGGATTCAACGATGGAGGCCGAGTATGTGGCAGCTAGTGATGCTTCGAAAGAAGCAGTGTGGCTCTGCAAGTTCCTTAGGGATCTTGAGGTAGTTCCTGGTATGGATAAAGCGGTATCATTGTACTGTGATAACAGTGTGGCGGTAGCTAATGCTAAGGAACCAAGATTTCACAAGAAGAGTAAGCATATTAATCGGAAGTATCATGTGATAAAGGACTTCGTTGAGAGCGGGCATGTCACGGTGTGCAAGATCGCGTCAGAGGACAATTTAGCTGATCCATTTACGAAGACACTTACTGGGAGAGTCTTCGAGAGGCATGTGGAAGCTATGGGAATGCAAAATTTACTGTATTTACTCACTTAGTCTAAGTGGGAGATTGTTAGACATGTATGCCCTAAGGAGTCAAAATGTAATACGTTTTTGTAGAAATTTTTATCAATAAAGAATTTATTCATTGATATGTACCAAATCTTGTCCTCTTTACGTTCATATTTGTTGAATGTATGATAAGCAAATAGTAGTCTGAGACTGTCAATCTAAACCTTAAGAATTGGGCATATGATGGACTGATTATGCGGAAGACACGATTCTTAAGGTGACGGTCTAAAACATATGATCCGCAATCGAGGGAATAAAGTTAGGCGCTTTATTCATGTAAAGATTGTTATGTTGTCTATATCCCTTTTGGGAGATGGTTTGTATTGACCATCAGAGTTGGACTCCGTGAATAGAAACATTGGCACGTTGTCATAGGTGGCGATGTGTTGGATCGAGACATACAGTGAATTGATTTGGATTAATAATTCTGTCTTGGCAAATCGATTCACTTTAGACAATCAATTGTATTGTATCTTAATCTTGAGATGAATAGTGGGCCCGTTGTCTCGACTTTTGTCTTTTGATGTACTAATGGGTGACTCCCACATCTCTATAGTGGTATGCGTACCGGTACGTTGGAGGCATGACTCTTGATAGCGTAGACTTGTTATTCATAGATATGGAATCCATAGCTCTTCTTTAGGAGTAATGATATCCTCTTATATGCGTTGTCCTGTAATTGGAAAACTGGAGCGCTCAACCATTTGGATACATAGGTGTAACCGAATGGTATACTATCTTTGGATGGTAAGTTTTCTAATGGTGAGACAATGGAACGTAAGATAAAAATAATCGGGAAGGTAAGACAGAACTTGTCCTTAAGCTGATTATGGATGATCATATGGGGATGCGATACATTATGATATGTCATGGAGACTTAGCTACACGAGCTTCGTAATTCTGTAAAGTTCGAGAGTGCAGCTCCAAGCTTTTAGTGGAGTAGCGTTGGAGTTGATAATTGTGAAATGTATATCTGGGATATTGGGTTTCATAATTATCATGAGCTTGAACTTTATAGGTCCATTTTGGTCCCTTTTGCTAGCTCACAAAGTCCTGTAACGACACGGCGTGCTTTTCCAATAATTGGTGACTTATGTCGGATTTATTAGATTGGTTTAAAATTTGTAAGAATCAAATAATTCATGTCTATTTATCCGTTGAATTAATTTTGTAAGAAATTAGTTCAAGATAAACTTGTTGAATTATTCTGATCAGATAATTCTTGTCTGTTTATCGGTTGATTTTATTTTGGATAAATTAGATCAAGATAAACTTGTAGAATTATTGCAATTGATTTAGTTGCTTAGAGATCATCTTGATAAAGTTTGTTTGGATCAGGTATCTTCTCTATTGGGTTATTTGAATCAAAACAGAGACTTTATCCTTTAGAATCTCGGGTGAAAAATAAAAAATTCGCGCAGATTTTTTCTCGGGAGTTCGGCCTGCCGAATGACAAGGTGGGCCTGCCGAACTGACCTGTTCGGCCTGCCGATTAGCGAGAGATAAGATTACGCATTTTCGCACGAATCTTATCAGATATTGATCCAAACTTGAACATGTTTCGAGTTTTTGAGACCTAATCTAATATGGACTGACCCCAGGACCAATAGCTATATAAAGGGAGTGAGTCTTATGATTTACTCAGATCAATTTGAGAGATTAAGAGTGATACTCTTCTAGTGAGCATCTAAAAACTCCCTGAGAGCTTTTGTTCACAAATCACGAGCACTAGCTTTGGGTTCTCTCTATTGGTTGGAAGGAGAGTCACCGGTGGAAGAGCTGTACGTGTGAGCCCACACTCACTCCGGTTGTGGATAGAGAATAGCAAAGAAGACCAGTTGGGTGAGGCTCTTTTGGAACGTTACTTCTCTACACAGGTTGCGGAGGTTCTTCGGCACAATGAGGTTAGTAAGATCTGTTTAATTTATACATATAACATGTCAAACTTGTGTTTTGGAAATTACTCTGATGAAAATTTTTTTAAAAAAATTCCGCTGTACACTTTGTTTCAAACAACTGGTATCAGAGCTGAGGTTTTTACATAAATTTGCAAGTTTGTGATCATGTTATATGCATAAATTGTGTGATCTTAATCTCTCCTATGCTTGAATAGAATTTTATAGAGAGATGACACTCTAGGTTTCTATATAATATATATGTTGTCATGGATTATGTGGTGAATGTTTTTTAATTAATTATGGTTGATTAACTCGTTGTTTAATTATTTATTAATTAATTAATACCGGTTATGTTTCCTTAGAGGTTAGAATGTGTCTCTAGGTTTTTCATGTAATTAGATGGAGGACTATTATCTCCGTCTAGGAATTATTATTTTAAATTTGTAAAATTTTGTAATTAAATAATTATTCAGAGAAGACGGATCTAGAAGATTGATGATGGCGCCTCCAGGTATTTCCTGAGTCTCTAATTTTATGTTTTTGAATTGTTGAAAATAAAATTGATGAATTGCTTTAAAATTGTATTTTCTAGAATGAGGGTTTTCTGCTCGGTCGGCATGCCGGACCTCACAGTTCGGCAGGCCGAAGGTCACATATCGGTAGGCCGAACGTGTGGTCCGGTAGGCCGACAGTGGGGCAGAAATTTTGGTGCTCTGCCGGCAGGCCGAACTTTCATGATCGGCAGGCCGATTATCCAGATCGGCCAGCCGATTATCCAGATCGGCCTGCCGACCGAGAGCTACCAAGTGTCCAAAAAAGGTGCAATTTTTCTGATGCAGTTTTAATTTTATTTTTGGGATGATTCTGAGAAACATTAAATTTGGATATGACTGGAAATATGAAGTATTTGATTCATACGGGATTGAAGACTTGAAGATGGATATTACATGAAGAAGGATACAGCTTGAGGATTCAAGAATGAAGAATCGATAAATGTCTCGATTATTCTCTTGTAATCTTAGTTTTCTATTCTCTAGGGTGGAACCATAATATTACAGTTATTATTATTTTGCTTGTAGCTTTGCTTGATTGCTTTGCTTGTCTGCATTATAATATGATTTACCATGTATATTGATAACATGTCATATGGAATAGGGAGTGCCGCTCATATTAAAATTGTTCATGCATAATTTTAAAATAAAACCTTGACTTCAAAAGATTGAGTGGGAGAAGGTTTTCGAAGAGAGGACCTATGGCTTCCATCGTTAGAAAATAGGAAGAACATGGTGGTCCCGACCCCTAGGAAGGGATTTCTATCATGTACCAGATTGGATCTCTGAAAGGATAAGGTATTTTAGTATGATTTATGGTTGCACACCCCTAGGTGGTGATTATAAATCATGGATAAAATATTGAAACGATGGTTATACACTCACGTTAATTTTATTATTAACCTCCCCTAGGAGCTCTGTTAATAAAATTAATGGCCAAAGAAACGATTATTAGTATATGCTAGATCATACGGGTCCTGGATGGCATATATTAATCAAGAGGGGATCCGTGTTCCTGATTGAATTTGGCATGACTCCCCTAGGAGCTTGTTGAATTCTGAGTTGGGAATTGTTGTTGTAAGGTTGTGATATTTTCAAGGTTTTGACACGTAAACACATTTGTATGATTTTACATGATTGTGTTATCTTACTAAATTATTATATATGTTTGCTTATGTTTGGTATATGATTCTTTATTGTAGATTGAAAATGTCTAAAAACGCTTTATCATCGATACTTGACAAAAACCAATTAATCGGTGAGAATTATAATGATTGGAAACGGAACCTGGACATCGTCCTATCCTTTAAGAAACTGAAATATGTACTGACAACTCCTTGTCCTCCCGAGCCTACGGGAGACTCAAGTAATGAGCAATTCTGAGTGTACGACTGCTGGAAAGATGCTAATGATCAGGCCCGCTGCTATGTTATGGCTAGCATGAACAACGTGCTGCAGGCTCAACATCAGGATTATGAGACAGCGAAGCAGATCTTGGATAATATTGAGAACATGTTTGGAGGCCAGGCCATAACAAAGCAGCAAGGGGCGCTTCGAAAACTCTTAAACTGTAGACAGAGACCGGGGACATCTGTAAAAGAGCACATGATGTTGGTCATGGGTTACCTCGCTGAGGCTCAAACCAATGGAGCCGACATCGATGCTGAAACTCAGATGACTATGGTCTTTGAGACTCTGTCTAAGGAATTTATTCCGTTTCGAGCTACTTTTAATTAAGGTAATAGATGGGATATGACCTTGACAAAACTGATGAAACAGTTACATGAGTTTGAACTGTTGATCAGGGAGTCTCCTGCTGGTGGAGAGGCCAATATGGTAGCTGCTTCTGGTTCCAATCCTAACTCTGGGAATGGAAAGAAGCAACGGGCCAAGAGTGGGAAGTCTTCTATTCCTGTTGCAACCAAGAGCAAGAATAAGAAGAAGAAGAACCCAAAGAAGCTTAAGCGCTTCTTCTATGGTAAGGTCGGGCATATAAAGAAGCATTGCAAGGACTTCCTTTCCAAGGGAGGTAGGTGTGATCTTCTATATTTAGAAACTTGTTTGGTTGAGGAATCCAGTGACATCTGGGTCATAGATTCCGGTACAACTAATCAAGTTTGTGTTTCTCTACAGGGATTCAAAGAAACGAGAAGTCTACTACGTGAAGACTTAACGCTTCGGATGGGCGATGGATCCTTGGTCTCAGCGGAAGTAGTGGGGGATGTCCATCTTTATTTTGATAATTATAGGAATTTAATTTTGCGAGATTGTTTTTATGTTCCTAAATTTAAAAGGAATTTAATTTCTGTATCTTCTTTATTTGAAGACTCCTATGTGGTATCTTTTAATGAAAAAGTGGTGATTCATAAAAATAAATCTTTTATCTGTTCTGGATGGATGCAAAATAATCTATACTTTATCAAACCTAAGATGGACTTATTGCTTAATGCTGAGATAAATGATAATAACTCAAAAAGACTTAAAACTTCTCACTTTAATAAGACTTATCCTTGGCATTTGCGCCTTGGCCATATTAACCTGAATAGGATTCAAAGGTTGGTAAGGGATGGACCTTTAAGTAACTTAATGGTGGAATCTATACCTCAATGTGAATCTTGTTTGGAGGGTAAAATGACCAAAAGACCATACGGGTCTAAGGGGAATAGGGCCGAAGGGGTTCTAGAACTTGTGCATAGTGATGTTTGCAGGCCGACGAACATCCGGGCACAAAGAGGGTATGAGTACTTCGTCACTTTTATTAATGATCACTCAAGATATGGGTATGTGCACCTATTGCACCACAAAAGCGAAACTCATGATAAGTTCAGGGAGTTTCAGGCTGAAGTGGAAAAGCAATTGGGAAGACCCATTAAGGCACTTCGATCTGATCGAGGTGGGGAATACCTTTTTGATGAGTTCTTGGGACACTTGTTAGAGAATGGGATTTTATCCCATTTGACTGCGCCGGGCACTCCGTAGCGGAATGGCGTAGCGGAGAGAAGGAATAGGACTTTGTTGGACATGATTAGGTCCATGATGAGTTATTCATCATTGCCTTTATCCTTTTGGGGATATGCACTACAAATCGCATGTTATCTTTTGAACAATGTGCCTTCAAAATCGGTCCCTAAAACTCCTCACGAGTTGTGGACAAGACGGAAGACATCCTTAAACCACATTCGCATATGGGGATGTCCGACTCATGTCCTGTTTAAGGATCCGAATAAGTTGGAAGCACGTTCGGAAGTTTGCGTGTTTGTAGGATATCCAAAAGGGACTGAAGGGGGTTATTTTTATAACCCAAAGGAAAATAAAGTCGTGGTTTCAACTAATGCAACTTTCCTTGAGGAGAGTTACATGGACGACTTTAAACCTCAAAGAAAAGTGGTGCTTGAGGAGTTAAGGGGTGATCCGTTCACTCCGGAGGTTCTGAACGAAACCATTCCGATCGGTGTAGAAAAACCAAACAAACCTGAACAACAACCTCAGGGGCTTCGGCATAGTGGGAGGATCGGGCGTCAACCTGAGAGGTATATGTTCAATGGGGAGGTCTTTTTGGCTGAACCGGATGAACATGACAGGGATCCTTATACTTACGCAGAAGCTATGGAGGATGTTGATTCAAGACTCTAGACAGAGGCCATGAACATAGAGATGAAGTCTATGGAGACTAATCATGTCTAGGAGCTTGTGGATCTTCCCGAAGGGGTAAAACCCATAGGGTGTAAGTGGATCTACAAGAGGAAAAGAGGAGTGGATGGAAAGGTCAAAACCTTTAAGGCTAGATTGGTAGCTAAGGGTTATACGCAAAAGGAAGGAATCGATTATGAGGAAACCTTTTCGCCTGTAGCCATGCTTAAGTCCATCCGGATTCTCTTGTCCATAGCTGCCAATCTCGACTATGAGATTTGGCAGATGGATGTCAAGACGGCTTTTCTGAATGGCTATCTTGATGAGTCCATTTATATGGAACAACCAGACGGGTTCAAGGTCGTGGGTCAAGAGGGTAAGGATTGTAAGCTGCTAAAGTCTATTTATGGACTTAAGCAGGCTTCTCGTTCTTGGAACATAAGATTTGATCAAGTGATCAAGACTTATGGGTTCTCACAAAATGTGGATAAACCATGTGTTTACAAACACATAAAGGATGGGAAGGTGGTTTTTCTACTACTCTATGTAGATGACATTCTGCTAATTGGCAATGACGTTGGGGCGTTGTCATCTGTCAAATTATAGTTGACCAAGCAGTTTGACATGAAGGACTTAGGTGAGGCTAATTTTATTCTCGGTATCCAGATCTTTCGGGATAGGAAGAACAAAATCATAGCTTTGTCACAAGCCGGCTACATAGATAAAATTCTCAGGAGGTTTGCAATGCAGGATTCCAAGAAAGGTAGGCATCTAGGTCTGGAATTACTCTTTCTAAAAAAGACTCTCCAAAGTCTTATGAAGAAAGAGAATACATGAAGAATGTGCCTTATGCTTCGGCAGTGGGTAGTCTTATGTATGCCATGCTTTGCACACGATCAGATATTAGCTATGCGGTCGGGATTGTAAGTCGATTTCAGGTGGATCCAGGACCGAACCATTGGGTTGCGATAAAGCATATTTTCAAGTACCTGAGAAGGACTTGAGGGTATATGCTTGCGTATTCGGGTGAGGATTTAACTCCTCTAGGATACACTGATTCAGATTTTTAATCCTGTCTGGATTCTAGGTAAACGACTTCAGGGTTTGTGTTTACTCTAGGTGGCGGTGCCATCAGTTGGAGAAGTGCGAAGCAAGATTGCACTTTGGATTCAACGATGGAGGCCGAGTATGTGGTAGCTAGTGATGCTTCGAAAGAAGCAGTGTGGCTCCGCAAGTTCCTTGGGGATCTTGAGGTAGTTCCTGGTATGGATAAAGCGGTATCACTGTACTGTGATAACAGTGCGGCGGTAGCTAATGCTAAGGAACTAAGATTTCACAAGAAGAGTAAGCATATTGATCGGAAGTATCATGTAATAAAGGACTTCGTTGAGGGCGGGCATGTCACGGTGTGCAAGATCGCGTCAGAGGACAATTTAGCTGATCCATTTACGAAGACACTTACTGGGAGAGTCTTCGAGAGGCATGTGGAAGCTATAGGAATGCAAAATTTGCTGTATTTACTCAATTAATGCAAGTGGGAGATTGTTGGACATGTATGCCCTAAGGAGTAAAAATGTAATACGTTTTTGGAGACATTTTTATCAATAAAGAATTTATTCATTTATATGTACCAAATCTTGTCCTCTTTACGTTCATATTTGTTGAATGTATGATAAGCAAACAGTAGTCTGAGACTGTCAGTCTAAACCTTAAGAATTGGGCATATGATGGACTGATTATGTGGAAGACACAATTCTTAAGGTGACGGTCTAAAACATATGATCCGCTATCGAGGGAATAAAGTTAGGCGCTTTATTCATGTAAAGATTGTTATATTGTCTATATCCCTTTTGGGAGATGGTTTGTCTTGACCATCAGAGTTGGACTTCGTGAATAGAAACATTGGCACGTTGTCATAGGTGACGATGTGTTGGATCGAGACATACAGTGAATTGATTTGGATTAATAATTCTGTCTTGGCAAATCGATTCACTTTAGACAATCAATTGTATTGTATCTTAATCCTGAGATGAATAGTGGGCCCGTTGTCTCGACTTGTGTCTTTTGATATACCAATGGGTGACTCCCACATCTCTATAGTGGTATGCATACCGGTATGTTGGAGGCATGACTCTTGATAGCGTAGACTTGTTATTCATAGATATGGAATCCATAGCTCTTCTTTAGGAGTAATGATATCCTCTTATATGCGTTGTCCTGTAATTGGCAAACTGGAGCGCTCAACCATTTGGATACATAGGTGTAACCGAATGGTATACTATCTTTGGATGGTAAGTTTTCTAATGGTGAGACAATGGAATGTAAGATAAAAATAATCAGGAAGGTAAGACAGAACTTGTCCTTAAGCCGATTATGGATGATCATATGGGGATACGATACATTATGATATGTCATGGAGACTTAGCTACACGAGCTTCGTAATTCTATAAAGTTCGAGAGTGCAGCTCCAAGCTTTTTGTGGAGTAGCGTTGGAGTTGATAATTGTGAAATGTATATCTAGGATATTGGGTTTCATAATTATCATGAGCTTGAACTTTATAGGTCCATTTTTGTCCTCTTTGCTAGCTCACAAAGTCCTGTAACGACACGGCGTGCTTTTCCAATAATTGGTGACTTATGTCGGATTTATCAGATTGGTTTAAAATTTGTAAGAATCAAATAATTCATGTCTGTTTATCGGTTGAATTAATTTTGTAAGAAATTAGTTCAAGATAAACTTGTTGAATTATTCCGATCAGATAATTCTTTTCTGTTTATCGGTTGATTTAATTTTGGATAAATTAGATCAAGATAAACTTGTAGAATTATTGTAATTGATTTATTTTCTTAGAGATTATCTTGATAAAGTTTGTTTTGATTAGATATCTTCTCTATTGGGTTATTTGAATCAAAACGGAGACTTTATCCTTTAGAATCTCGGGTGGAAAATAAAAGATTCGCGCAGATTTTTTCTTGGGAGTTCGGCCTGCCGAATGACGTGGTCGGCCTGCCGAACTGACCTGTTTGGCCTGCCGATCAGAATGTTCGGCCTACCGATTAGCGGGAGATAAGATTACGCGTTTTCACGTGGATCTTATCAGATATTGATCCAAAATTGATCCTGTTTCGAGTTTTTGAGAAATAATCTGATATGGACTGACCCCATGACCAATAGCTATATAAAGGGAGTGAGTCTTATGATTTACTCAGATTAATTTGAGAGATTAAGAGTGATACTCTTCTAGTGAGCATCTGAAAACTCCCTGAGAGCTTTTGTTCACAAATCACGAGCACTAGCTTTGGGTTCTCTCTATTGGTTGGAAGGAGAGTCATCGGTGGAAGAGCTATACGTGTGAGCCCACACTTACTTCGGTTGTGGATAGAGAATAGCAAAGAAGACCAGTTGGTTGAGGCTCTTCTGGAACGTTACTTCTCTACACAGGTTGCGGAGGTTCTTCGGCACACTGAGGTTAGTAAGATCTGTTTAATTCATACATATAACATGTCAAACTTGTGTTTTGGAAATTACTCTGATGAAATTTTTTTTTTAAAATTCCGCTGCGCACTTTGTTTCCAACACTCCCGACAAGAGAGAGTCATCCTATCTAACTAGATTGGGGGGCTGATCGACATCTCATCGATTCTAAGTCTGTCGCCGTGGAGACCACCCAGTAAGTCACTCGGCACAACTATATGTCTGACGAGTTCTAGACTTGCAAAGGTTTTTCAAACTTAGACAAGTCTAGGGGGGCGACAGGGTGAGGGCATCCATACGCCGTTGTACTTTGCCCGACCGAGATAATGGGATACCATTCCTACTCAGATTAACTGAGTAAATAGGGATATCATCCTTGCTCAGATGAACTCGGTTGTAATCAAGATGATATACTCGGCCTCGATTCAAATTGCAAAAATAGCTCAGGAAACCATTGCTTAGAAATGTCCCTTCTGAGGAGCATTCAACTTTGGCCTAAATTCTAATTCAATTTTGACACTGAGATCTACTACAACTCGACGAGACGAAGGACCAACTACATTCCCAAGGTACCTATGACCTAGGAATATATCTTCCCGAGAACACTTGCACTTGAAAAATATCAAACATGATACACAAAAATCTAAGAGGCAAAAAGTAAATAAATGTCATTTATAATACAGGGGAGGTACAATTAACCGAGCACCTCCCGAACCTGAACATGCCAAAAAAAAATGAAATGATGATGGATAACCTAAGCCTAGGTCTCATCCCCAGCTAGGCCGTCATCGCCTTCTCCGCCGACTGTGCTCTGCTCGTCTCCATCGCCATCGCTGTCTACTATGACAACTTCCTCGCCCTGCTGTTGCTGAGCAGCGCCTTGCTCAGGCTCGACTATGAGCGACCAGTCAAAGCCTTCAACCTCGGGGTGTTGTCAGATCAGATGATCCTGGAGGTCAGTCATGCCGAAGTAATAGTAGTCGGTGTACTTCAAAAACGCCTTGAATTCATCGACTGCTTGTGCCAAACGGCTGGGCAGCTCATCCATGTGTCGCTGGTGGTCGGCCTGTAGAGCCGCCAGCTACCCCTGAAGCCGTGCAGCTTTATCCTTCGCCTCTCTAGCCTGCCTCTCTAACCTGCCTCCAAGCCTCCTCGACCTCAGCCTTGGCCATTTGAACTTCCTCCTCAGCTTGAGAAAGAGAGTTCTTGGTTTGGTCTAGCTCAATGTTCTCAGTACCGAGCTTCTTATCGACGTCCAACTTCCTGAGGAAGGTCTTCTTGTGCATCTCCTTCTCCTTGTGGAGGTCCTTCATCCCGGTCGAGTGGACCATGTGCAAAATGGCACTTGTCTGAGGATAACAAGACTTCAGCGCTCAGCAGGATGATAAAGAAAAAAAAAAGGGATTCAAAGCTCGGGTTGGATGAACACTTACGGTGGCGACGGCGCGGAAAGCTATGTTGCACAGGTTCTGAAAGTCCTCCCCTCTAAGGTTCATGAAGAAGTCATCCTAGGGCATCACATCCCCGAGACACTCCAGGATGACTCTGTGGTAATTTGGGCGTCTCCTCTGAGGATCCTCGAAAGAGACCCCAATCGTGTCCTCAGTCGGTGTCTCCTCTAATGAAGCCCTGGTCTGCAGAGGCTGGGGTGGTGGCTCTTGGACTGTAACGGGAACTTGCTTGAGTCGGGGAGGAAGCTCTATCCTCAAAGTCTGCTTGCGTTTCCTCCCGACGTCCACAGCCTTGCCTTTCTATTTCCTTAGGCTCTCCATAAGAGCCCGTCTCTCAGCAGCACTGCACGGCCATTAAGACATCTCTGCAAGCCAAAGATTCTCAAGTTAAAATCAGGTTGGCATAAAATAAACAAGCAACAAAACAAAAACTCGAGGCTAACCTCCGATCTGGAGCTAACGAGACGGGTAAATAAGCCGAATCACGTCCTCGAGGTCCTCGTTTGCTACGGATAGCCCCACATCGAAGGAGCCACTTGACGAGTCCTCAAAACTAGACGATGATGGTCCCTTCGTCGGCCATCTGGATCGGGAAGTGCTTGGCCCCGAGACGTCTACGGCACCAGGCTTGGCGATTGTCTACCGGGCAGGGCGAACTGATGGGGGATTTATTCTGCTGGGTTCCCTGAACCAGCCGTAACAAGAAAGAGTTTCCTTTCGGAGAAGGAATGACTACTGCCTAGTCGCCTCCGGCTTATCGAACAGGTCTTCTACCGCCCTGATCACACGGCTTGGTGCCTAGGGCCTCTTGGACCACACATGTCCTTGTTCGAATGTCCTCGGCACGTGTTGGTCACCAGGTACGGCCTCACCAGCTCAGGCAAGATAGTTGCCCCCGACGTAGAACCACTTATACTTCTAGAGTTTATCTGAGTTGAGGTTTCCCAAGACAAAGTCCTTCTTGAAGCCGGTGACATAGTACTATCTGGACTGCCGAGGTAGCTTCTTCATCTTGTACACTTGCTTGAAAGCTTCCAATGGCATCTCAGTGGCCCGGTGGTACTTCCATGGCACGTACATCCCGATCAATGACCTGTGGCTGTTTGGGTTTAGTTGAGCAGGGCACACATTAAAGTCGTTAAGTGCTCGGTGCAGAAATGGGTGGAACAGGAGGCACAACCCAGCCCTGAAGAACTCCGCATAGAGCGTTATACACCCCTCAGGCGGCTCTAGTGGTGAATCATTTTCGTCGGGTAAAAGGAGAATCACGTCGTCCGGGATGTTGAACTTGGCACGTAGATCGTCCAGCCGAGACTTCAGATAGCACTGGTATACGCTGCTGCTGAGGTCAGTCCAGGCCGTATCACCCTATACGCGGTCACCCCTCGGACCTGGGTCATCTGGATCCGCTCGTCCTCTTCGATGTCGGGCTGCCCCGCCTCCTCGGCCACCCGCTCTTCGTCAGAAATGTCCACCGCAATTACGCCCTCGACTTGGACTGGGGCTCTGGTATCTTGGCCGAATGTACTCGGGACATCGCCAGTCGCCTGAAGCTCGGCTCTCTCCCAGGCACTAACTAGGGAGGAGCCAGTAGTTGCTGCCCTGATGTAAGGGTCTTGCTCCCTGCACGGCTTGATCGGTCTCTCCCTGTCTAGCAGATTTAGGAACTCCTGCTTGGGGATAGTTTGGGAGTCGACCCTCAAAATTTGCTTGAGCCGACCTGCCCCGTCTTGTTCTGGAGACACACCCTCAATGTCAACTTCAGCGGTGGACGAGATGTCTTTTGAACTGCTTTCCGACCAGGAAATGTTTATATCCTACGAATCAGTGACGTCACTCATTTTTGCACTCCTTGAAAAATTACCTGTTCGGGCTGTGGTAGCTTGGGAATTTTGAGTCTTCGGGTGAATCACTATAGCTCGACAGCTAAAAAACTCTTCGGGTGTGAAAATTTGACTTCAGTTGTGTGAAATCAAAAGAAATGAAGGCCCTATTTATAGCCGTTTCAGGCAGAAAATATGGGCGCAAAAATGAAGAAGCACGATCATTATGCCTGTCAGGCGACGCAGTCGATCGTAGAGCGACATGTGTCCCCTGGTTGACCCGCGCGACCTTTCACCTCACCCCTCTTCGGAGTGCCGTTTGGTCTTCTTTCTTTCAAGCCGACCTCACCCACTCGGCGCAGTCCACCCGGCCGGACACTGACCAGATGAACTGGGGGCTAATGTTGAGGGTGAGCTCGGCGCCACTGTCGAGGAAACAAACTTCGATGGTCGGCTAAATAGCTAGGTAGAGCCCCAGGGAACACGCTATCGACCCAACGCAATGTGCACCCTGTTCGAGGTGCTTCTCAGGGCCCCCAAGGCTGCACCCTAAGCAGGACGCCACCTCCGATCATGCACTAGCTTGGGTCGGATTAATCTCACTCACAAACAAACTGCTACTCGCCACTACAGGCTGACAAACGACAAATAACTCATCATCCGATGGAATCCAATCCATCAATGGGGGGACGTGACACTTATCACCTACTGCCTGACACGCCTTGATGTGACACTCGGGTTGTGGGCAAAACCCACCTGACACCCGATCCAAGTAGTAACCTATAAATAGGATGCATTTATTGCATTCTAGAGAGAGAGACTCCTTCCCACCTAACAAGCTACCGTCCTCTGCCAAGCAACCTCTACCTTGAGCATCGGAGAGCCTTTGTCCTTTAACTGAATCCTTACTCCAAACTCCGAAGTGCCCCTCCTCTTGTCGCAGGTACAATGGGCCGGGCAGAGACGAACCGGGGAAGAGTCAGACTATGCGTAGCCACGCGTGGTGTTGATCCGACGTCGGGTCACGGTAAGCATCAACAAAGGATAAGACAGCTAGGTTTGTAAGAGGCATTATTTTGTGAGTGTGAGGGCTCTATTGTTGAGAGAGTTGAAGAAAATTCCCACAAAATGTGCTAGGTAGAAGAGAGATTTAGGAAACACAAATTGAGAGTGTGATAGAAATTTCTCTTGTATTCTGTAATCATCTCCTTCATTATAGTAGAATTTACAACAACAGAAACAAAATATATTCTCAAATTTAGACAAATTTATATAAAAATTTAGTATTTTTTTGTTACAATTATTTATTATTGGTGTTCTTAAAATTAAAAGCCGCTTAATTTCCTGATATTGATATTTAAGAGAGGTCTTTAGATTTCCCGGGGAACACCCTGCCAACCAATTGATTGGCCAATCAATTGAAATTAATGATGATCAGGTTTGACGTTGATCCCTTGACCATGTACCCAATTTATTAAGCCGGGCCATACATGCCCCACATCTAGTAGTAGAAAGCGGGCGGACAGTAGGTAAAGTATGTACTGTAACTGTGAGTGTGATGCATTGTCAACTATAACTAATCCCTCAACAATAAATTGACTTTAAAGCCTAACGTCTCTGTCTCTCACACTGAAATGATCCCAAGCTGTTATACGTGTAACCCTCTAATGGTTAACATACTGTGATGTTGCAACAACAAATAATCTTTTTTGCAACAAATATATTATACATTTTTAATATATTAATAAACATCGTCCAATCATATAACGGTACCCACCTGCCTCACACACATACAAATCAAGTTCCTCAGTTTCTTACGTAAATTCCCCTTAAGGGAATCGTACTGTGAGTACTCTCTCTCTCTCTCTCTCTCCGTCTCTCTCTGGGAAAAAAAATAGTTCTACTATTCGGATTCTAAATATTCAGAACACCCCAAATCACCAACATCTCATATTCGCACTCAACCAAGCAAAGTAGCACAAACCCATCTCTCTCTCTCTCTAGGAAAAAGAAAGTTCTGGAATTCGATCAGGATTCTAATACTCATATCAATAGCACCCCCACGTTAACAACTTTAACTATCAAAAACGAACCTCATGCTCTGTTTCTCAAAACAAGAGTGTTCTGCAAAAACAACATATAATTATAAGCAAAAACATTTGCTTCGTTTTCTCAAAACATGTGTCCGATAAAAACAGAAACCTCTTCTCTCTCGCCTCTCGTCTTCTACTTCCTCCTCCCTCTCCTCCTCATCGCGCTGTCAACCGCCGCCGCCACAGACACGTTCGTGTTCGGCGGCTGCTCGCAGCTCAAGTACACTCTGGGAACTCCGTACGAGTCGGCGGTCAACTCAATCCTCACCTCGCTGGTCAACTCAGCCATGTTCTCCAGCTACAACAACTTCACCATCCCCATCTTCTCATCCCGCGACGTCATTTCGGGGCTCTTCCAGTGCCGCGGCGACCTGGGAGGCGACGCCTGCTCGCGGTGCATCGCACGAGCCGTCAGCCAGCTGGGCACGCTCTGCCTCGACGCGTGCGGCGGCGTGTTGCAGCTGGAGGGCTGCTTCGTCAAGTACGACAACGCCACGTTCCTCGGCGTGGAGGACAAGACCGAGGTGATCAAGAAATGTGGGCCGTCGATAGAGTACGTCTCGGACACGTTGACCCGCCGTGACGCCGTTTTGGATTACTTAGGGGGCAGCAATCAGATGCTTTTCAGGACTGGAAGGTCAGGGAATGTTCAGGGGCTGGCGCAGTGCGTTGGGGACTTGAGCCCATCGGAGTGCCAGGATTGCGTCTCGGGCGCGATCCAACGGCTGAAAACTGAATGTGGGCCTGCCTCGTGGGGGGACGTGTACTTGGCCAAGTGCTACGCGCGTTTCACGGAAGGTGGATACCACTCGCACGGCAAAAAGGGTAAGATGATGGTTAGTTTTGGTTTGGCCGCTCACGTGGTGGTTTGGTTTATTTTTGTTAATTATTGCTTTTAATTTTTTCCAACTATTCAAAAAAAAAAAAACTCTCTTTGGATAATTGTGAATCTCACCCACGACCCTCCTTGCAAAATTGTAAACTGCGAGTGCGTGGTGCTTTTGCGTGTGTGGGTTCTAATTTTTCAAATAGAGTTTTTTTTTATCTTTTATTTATGTGTTAAATTAAGAGCATTTCGTCTTGTGGATTGTGGGTTTGTTTGTTGTGTTGGACGGAATATGGTTTCAAGAAAAGTTTAGTTATTATAAATTTGTGCAAGTGTACAAATCGTAATGGTTGAACTTTTTACCTTTACAACGCATTGTTTCCTGCCCAGTGAAGAAGTTATTTGCTCCTTGGTCTTTTTTTTTTTTAGTTTTTAATTGGGTTGGGTATTTTGGAATATTCAACTTCAAGTGATTTCTCTTACGTAAAATTGATTCGAGTTGTTTATCTTATCCTCTGATGGGATTCGCACGGTATACAATTTGAGCATTTTGTGCCTTGTGGGCACGATAGAGGTTCTTTTATAAGTGCAATATTGCATATTACGTACATGCTATTCTCTCAATTCTTTTGCTAAACCTGGTAAAAACATTAAGAGAAGAAAAGTGAAAAAGAAAAAAGGGCTGGAAATTATATTCTATAATGTTGACTAGAATTGGTATGTAAGGGCCCAATTTCAATCTAGCTATTTGAATTCTAAATAAAAAATAACAATATAAAAGGCTTTGCTTTCTTGCAAAGTTCATGGCTACAAAATCGCAGTCCACGGGACAAGTCATTAGGCCCCACTTTGAATTAGAGTCTCCAATAAGCAACTTACAAAAGAATCCAATGCCATTGTGTATATTTTTTGTCAAAAAAATCATCTCAACACTTACAAAGACTTGAAATTAAAGTATTCCAAGAAAAATCCCTCTCATTTATAGTTTCATTGAAACGGAAACAAAACTACTAAAACAATGCAATTAATGCACTCTAGTTTGGGGGAAAAAATGTAAGCCCAAAATTTAGTCACAAACTTGAGGGCCTAGTGCATGGTCTGTGCTAAAGTGATAGATGACAAAAACTTAATATGGCATTATTCTCTACAAATGGGTAATCTTCATTATTCCATTTTGAAGCGTTCAATCACAATTACACATAGAGTTTAGTTGCATCAGATTGTTTGCTTTTTTATTAATTATTCCGTTTGCTTTCCTTTTGTTTCTGTAGATGATGATAACAATGACGAAGAGATTGAGAAGACACTTGCAATATTAATTGGACTCATAGCTGGAGTTGGCTTGCTTATTGTGTTCCTTTCTTTCTTGAGAAAACTGTGCGAAAGTGGAAAAGGTGCTAACTTTTATTTTTGTCTTTCTTTCTTTCTCTGTTCGAATCCTAACCCACTTTTCTTTATGCCTTTCCCAATAGGCAAACTTTAATAAAAAAACTCAAATTTTGTTGTTATTTTTGCTTTTTGGTTAGGTGGTAAATGATAATGCAGTTCGTGGATTGTTCTGGAAGTGCACACCCACTGGTAAATTACACGGCTTTCAGTGGCTCAGTTTCTTTCTTTTCTTTTCTTTTTCTTTTCTTTTTTTCCCCCTTTTCCCCCTTACCTTCAAGTTCTTGGTCCCAATTTCAATTCTTCTCTTCCAATTTCTTTCTTATGTTTCCTTTTATATATTTCTTCAAAAGAATACCTAAGGGTGGATAGAAAGATGTGTATTTGCTAAAGGTACCTTTGCAATAAGGGAAAGTAAAGAGATCAAAGATTCCTACTTTCCAAGACCACTTAGTAAATGTTACTATGTTAGCTTTGTTTAGCAGCGTATGAACACTGAACGGTGAGCGCTTTAGTGAAAAAGTGCACTTTGTGAATGCTGAGTTAGTGCCTTTGTTGGCTCTTACCAAGGATTTTTTGTTGCTTTTTTGACCTTTTTGTGAAGTTGGATAACTCTTACGTCAGCTAAAATTTAAAATAATGGCATGCCAGATCAAGCTCATTTTGTTCTGTAATTGAAATAATTCCTAGTGTTACTGTTTTAGCTTTGCTTTTTATATGCTTTTCCAGGCATTTGTTCGGCCTTTGTGTTTGTGATGTATTCCTTAATCTAAGTTGGAAAATTGAGCGCTAATTGAATGGAATTATATAAAAAGGAATTGTTGAATTTGAGGAAACCCTAGATCACGAGTAAGAACTTTTGATTTAGGAACTTCAAAGGCAACCTCTTGGTGTTGCAAGTTGTAACAATCATTTTTGAAATGCCAACAAAAAATACAATTTATTTCTTGTAAACAATATTTCCAAATTTTATTGGTTCTGAATTATGGTATTGCCTATAATGAAAAAGTTGCATCACCCGATGGACCACTAATAGTCGACATTATGTGATGTATTCTCCATAAATACAATTTGCACTGACAAATGCAAAGGTTAAAATTACAGTAGATTAGCCTTTTTTATCGTGTTGTACAAGCAACTTAGGCATTGTGTCAAAAAAAGAAAAGAAAATCGATCCGAGTCTTTACCGTTCAGTTCCTTTTCTACCACACCATCTAGCATTTGAAAAAGCGTTACAAGGTACAATCAGATTTAACTAGAATATCATATCAGCTTCAAATGTAAATCGATAGCCTTAATACATTTTCTTAAGCCCTTTGTGATTTATATTGCCTTACATATTTGACATGGCAATGAATTTATATAGTAATATGAGTAAATTTCTACAAACAGATGTATTGGTCTAGTGCTGCGGAAATTTAGAAGTGTGGCTTTTATAGGGAGTTTAGCATATTGGTTTGAATTTATAATAATATAAACATCTCACATGCTACTATATAAAGTAAAAAATACTTACAATATAAAGTCTTATGTGCTACAGTATCAAAAATCTTGGTTCAACCATTATGCCAAACATGTATTGTGTTTGAAAAGTGTGGCTAAAACTAGGTTGTAATTCAAAACACCGTAATACATGAGAGTTTTATACTGTAACAACTTTATGTTTTTTACTATAATATATAAAAATTTTATACTGTTTAATAATCACATAATTATAATTTTAACTAAAATTATCAAACACCTATAAAAAAAAAAAAATCAAAAGCAAGGGATTCTGTAATCTGCCAAGCCATTTTTGATAATGTTGTCAAGGAATTATTTCGTCAATAAAAGGACACTTACATGTCGGACATGCAGCGATGTCAATTAATGATGAATTTTATTCTTTAACGGTACTGAAGTCATGGTTCCCCAAATAATGTTATGCTTTTTGCACGAAAGATCAAATTATATTTTAGAGAGGAAAATCCTTCTAAACCAAAAAAAAAAAGTTGATAAATAAATATTTTAAGAGAGATCGTATTGCATTTCAATTGAATATTCCAAAAAGCGTGATACTTTTGGGGATACTCACTAAACGTGTGGCAAGTGTAGAACCTTCTGTTCTCGGCCATTATCCATTCATTTTGCCTTTTACAAGATCAAATATTCAAAACACAAGATCAAACGTATAAACATTTTATATTGTGTGGACAGGAAGTAAAATAATTTAAATGTTTGTGGGCATGAAATGTTTATGAACCATGATATAATTGAGGGGCCGTATGAATGATGGAAGTAAAATGTATAAATTTGCAACTAGTATAATTAAATATAGTAAATGTACTTTTTATTGCTAATTAATTAACGAAACGATAAAGCAGAAGGTAATCATATCATGAGCGTCAACAAAAAAGTCATAAAAGTGACAAAAAGGCATCAAGAATTACAAGGGTAGATTAGGATAATTCCATTAGCAAAGCGGCAGGGAAAGAGTTACCAGAATAGAACAAGTACCAAAGAATTTTCTATCCATAATTAATGTTAGAACACTTTTGCCATATGTGTCCCATTATGGCACACGTTTCAAATTGAAAATTAAGTTATTGTTTCATCATTGCTAGATTTATGGAATGACATTAACCACTCTGTCTGAGAAATATAATGATACATCATAATGAACTTTAGAATTGAGCATTTATCTAGGAAATGAAGTTGAGCTTTCTGATCCCACTTCCTTTGTTTTGTCCCTTTTTATTTTATTTTATTTTATTTTATTTATTTATTTATTTTTAATTGGCAGAATGCATAATGCATGTATAGCGCTTTTCTCAAGTATTTTGCATTTACATTTCGTTTAAAATAGTTTAAGAAGTTGCAAGAAGACTTTACGGGGTCAAGTCAAGAACAAGGTCCACAATTTTATACATAATGATCCAGTCTTAAAATGATCGACACACTATTATTATAGACTTTTGGCGTAAAAGTCTACACGGCAATATATAGCAAGCCTTCAACGTCTTTTGCGTGAAAGATGTGAAACAACATTTTGAACGTTCTAGAAAGAAAAAAAAGTTACGCTCACATTTTGGTTTTTTGTTAATATTATTATTGCCAACTTTTTTATTGAATTTAATGACAATAACACCTTCTTAAGTCTCAACGTAAAAAATTACACAGTAGCACCCCCTCAATCAGTTAAATATTAATGGAATCTCTTCTGTTGACGGTTAAAATTGTTGAAAATCCTAGTACACCCTGTAAAAAGAAAATCGCATCCACTAGAACTAAAACTCACACTTCTAGTCTTGCACATTTTAGGCATGTTTTAGTGCCTGCGAACATTGTTCACCATTGGAAGGGCTTTTTAGGGTTTTTATTGAAATTTTTCAAATGAATTGGGGTGTCACAATATGACCTTGTACTTTGTGGCGATCCGGCCTTTTTATGTGTATATAATGAAGCATGCATAGGCTCCAAATTTGAAGCTCCATAGCCACACTGCTGTAACGAACATGTTGAGGGCTCTGGAGAGCCTTAACTCTGCAAGACTTCAGAGGTGGACTGGCCCTTTTGTGGGACCTACATGGGCCGACCCCATAAAGTTGAGGCTCCCTAAAGCCCCAAAGTAACAAGGGGATTTTAAAAAATAACATTGAGAAAAAGTTTTTTTGGACAAATTTTTTTTTAGGTAGTTGAAATTCTTATAGTTTTTTTTTTTCACTCTGTTGAAGTTTCTTTTCTTGCTACAATTTTTTTTATCTTTTAAAAAAAAACTCGAGCAGTTTTTTTATACAGAAAAACATATTTTTTTGTGCAAAAAGAAAAAGAGGTCATTTTTCTAACTTAAAATTTTTTTTGGCTCTTTTTTCAAAATATTTCAAAGTACTGCTTGTTTTATAATAAAGTAATTTTATTTAATTTTGAAGGGTTATAACCTCTATATTAATAAAATAATGAGACTCAGTTTAAAAAATATATTATATATTAGACTGAGACTTATAGTTTTATAAGTAACGAGATTATAACTTAACGGAGATAAAAAGGATTTTCTTATAATATAATTCAATCGAGATAGTAATTGTCAATAACAAGGGAATATGAATACAATTTTTTCAAGGCGGTTTGTCTAAATCACCTCCTTATGTTTAGTCAATATACCGTTTTCACTCTCCTAACCAGTCAAATACATAAAATATTTTAGGTCTCTTTTAAATGCCTTTAAATAGTTTAAAAATAACTAATCACCCTATGTTTGACCGGTCAAGTCTTTTAAAAACGCTTGAATTGTCACGCCCCGGAGTACGGGAGGTGACGTGGCGGATTATTTAAATTAATTACAAGAGAATTTAATTAAAACCAATAGTTTAAGGATCAAATTAAGTGAGAAATAAGAAGATTTCCACCACATTTTTATAAAAGAATTTATAAGTATTAAGCAAGAAATCAAAAAAAAAATTAATAAAGAATCGCGAGTATGGGTTCCACAACCCACAACTTGTGCACACACATGGTACTGACAATATCATAAATACAATTACAGTCCAAGATACAAATAAAGTTAAATCTTACATGCCTTGATTAAATAATACAAAATGTAAATTAATCATTCTATTGCTCCTGAGTTCGGTCCGAGAGTTCGGTCTGAAGAATCCTCTCCAAACCTAAATGTGAAACCACCTAGAGGGGAAAATTTAAAACAATAAAACGTGAGCGAAAGGCTCAGTAGGACTATGTTTTATAAAATAATTTAATTTAGAGAAACATTTCATTGACAGGAGTGCTCAAAAGAAACCTTAAATAAATAAATAAATAAATAATTTGAGTAGAACCATCCTGACTCAGGACAGTCTACTTGCACAATTAGAAATACCATTTTTCTTTTCCTAGGCAAACCATAGTATCACCACCATAGTGGCCCAGCTGGATTTCGGGACCTGCCCCCAAGATCGATCGCTACATGACCCGAT
This sequence comes from Artocarpus heterophyllus, assembly GCA_025403435.1. Lineage (NCBI taxonomy): Eukaryota > Viridiplantae > Streptophyta > Magnoliopsida > Rosales > Moraceae > Artocarpus > Artocarpus heterophyllus. The sequence continues at coordinate 8,954,226 of CM046339.1, forward strand.
CTCTGATATGGCATCACGCCTATGTTTATTATCATTATCATTCAAAACCCAATTACCGAGTGTTGTCAATTACATTCATTATGAAGTTCATTTCAAATCACGGTATATTAAAATATAACCGACAAATTCATTTTCAAACAACCGTTGAAAACATTTTAATAGAAATCTTTTTCAAAGCCAAATCATTTCAAAACCAGGCTACCAAAGAAATAGGATAGAAGTCCTACCTCAATACTCGTGCCGGTGCCCCACACCGTAATCCCAGTCCGCTATACGTTAGCTCCGCGGAACCACGAACGATCCTAGATACAAATTAAGTCGATCAATATCTAGTTCGAGACATTCTATGTTACTAAACCATTTCATGATGTCCTAGTGTGCCATTTGTACCTTTAAAATCATCCTATAAGGTTGGGATTTAAATCAGGGTTCAAAACAGTGAAAACGGGTAAAAATCACAAAAATTTCTGTGCCTCGGTCGGCCTACCGGACTCCCTGCTTCGGCCTGCCGAACTACACAGTTTGGCCTGCCGGAGGCAAAGTTCGGTCGGCCGAACAATTTCCAGGTTTGGCCTGTCGGACCGAAGAACACCGGCCTGCCGATCCCTATTTCGGCCTGCCGAACACGCACTTCGGCCTGCCGAACTGGGAAAATCTAAAAATCCCAGCCACGGGTTTCTCGATCCCCAAAATTCAAATCTTGATTCTAACCTGTTTTTCTCAAATCCCAGGCATGAAAAACAATCATAGTTGATAGAAAAACATACTAGAACATGTTTGGACTCATTTAAACAAGATTTAAACTCGAAATCCTCAAAAATCCAAAAATGAGGAGAAAAATGAAAAATCTTGAATTCGATTCGTTTTTCTTTAATTTAAGCTTAGATTCTAGGTGTTCTAAGTTCATTTAACTCAAATCCAAGGTTTTCTAAGCTTAAACAAACCTAGATTTCAAAAATGCACAAAATTGAAAATTTTGTAAAAAGTTTAGAAATCTCAAATCTAACCTCGAATCGAAGCTTCAATCCGCGTTCTCGGTTGCGAAATCACGTCCCCGAGCTTCCTCCTTGCTAACCCGAAGCTTGGATTCGAATTTCTTTCAAAAATTTTGAGAGAGAATTGAGAGAGAGAGAGCTGCCGAGAGAGAGTTCAAGAGGAAGAGAGAGAGATGACCGTGAGAGTGAGGAGAGAGAGAGAGAGAGGAAGGAAATAAATAGAGAAAATCGGTGGACAGTTTTACTGTGCAAAAACCATGTGCCGCCCACGGTTTTGCAAAACGGGGTATTTTTAACATTTTACAAATTGTTGTGTTTTAAAACTCAAAACATCATTTTAAAACAATAAGAAATCATTTGAATGCATCAATTTAACAATACAACCAAAAATTCAAAATCCAACCAAATAATCTAATTAATGTTAAAACGTTAATTATGGCACACTAATTCATCATTTATATTACATTAACATTAAATAAATTTCGAGGCGTTACAACTCTCCACCCCTAAAAAAAGAATTTCGCCCTCGAAATTTACAACTCATCTAAAAAACAAAACAAATGCGGATATAATTCCCGCATACTTGACTCTAGCTCCCAAGTGGCTTCATCAACCCCATGATGCTGCCACACGACTTTTATCAACGGTATCTCACGACGACGCAAGCTAATCACTTTCCGGTCGATGATTTGAATCGGCACTTCTTCATACGTCGTATCTTCCTGAACCTGCACATCGCGGAACGAAACTACCTTACCCTGCTCAGGTGGACACTTCCTAAGCATCGACACATGAAACACATTGTGAACATGAGAAAGTTCAGGCGGAAGATCAAGCCGATAAGCGACCACACCAACACGTTGAGCGATCTCGAAAGGCCTAATATACCTCGGCGCGAGTTTCCCACTCACTCCGAACCGCATAGTTCCCTTACGAGGCGATACCCTCAAGAGAACGAAATCTCCAACCGTGAATTCTAAGGTTCTACGTCTCCTATCAGTGTAACGCTTCTGACGACTCTGAGCTGCCCTCAACCGATCTCGAATCACCGTGACTTTCTAGTTGCTATCACGAATCTCATCCGGCCCAAGAATAACCCTATCTTCTGGCTCGGCCCAACACACAGGTGACCGACACGGTCGCCCATACAACGCCTCAAACGGTGCCATGCCAATACTCGCCTGATAACTGTTGTTGTACGCGAACTCCGCTAAATGCAAACATTGCTTCCAATTCCCGCCAAAGTCCAATGCACAAGCTTGCAACATATCCTCGAGAACCTGAATAACCCGCTCAGACTCCCCATCAGTCTGAGGATGAAAAGCCGTACTGAAGTTCAAATCCGTACCTAAAGCCTCTTGAAAACTCCTCCAGTACTTAGCATTAAACCTGGTGTCTCGATCAGAGGTGATGGACAAAGGAACTCCATGCAACCTCACAACGTTTTGCATATACAACTCCCCGAGAACCTTCCTAGAACACGTCGACCTAAACGAAATGAAATGCACCGATTTCGTCAACCTGTCGACCACAACCCAAACTGCGTCGTGCCGCTGCTCCGTCCTCGGTAAACCTGTGAGAAAATCCATCGTTACATGCTCCCATTTTCACCCTGGAATAGGAAGCGGCTGAAGTTGACCTGCAGGCTTCTGATGCTCGGCTTTCACCTGAAGACACGTCGAACACTTGGCCACGTACTCTCGAACATCTTTCTTCATGCCTCTCCACCAATACTGCCTCTTCAAATCACGATACATCTTGGTGCTCCCCGGATGAATAGCAAACTGAGACCTATGAGCTTCGTCTAGAACGGCTTTCGTCACCTCGGCGATAACTGGAACTGCAAGACGCTCCTGGAAGTACAATGATCCATCAGCATGCATGCTCCATTCTTCAAACTGCTCCCCGTTTTGAATCCGCGACCAAATCCCCTGCAAATGTCGATCCTGCCACTGACTTTGCTTCACCATCTGAACAAGAGCTGGAGTCGCTTCCACATGATACACTGAAACTCGATCATAGTCTTCATGATAACATAGCCGATACTCACTCACTGTCGCATCCCTGCTCCAGTCCTCAAAAATCAAACAAGCGAGAATCCTAAAAGACTTCCTGCTAAGCGCGTCCGCGAGCACATTAGCTTTTCCGGGATGATACTGCAACGCGAAATCATAATCCTCCATATACTCGATCCACCTACGCTGCCTCAAGTTAAGATCCCTCTGAGTGAACAGATACTTCAAACTCTTGTGATCGGAGAAGACCTGAAACGATGCTCCATACAAGTAACACCTCCAAATCTTCAGCGCGTAAATCACCACCGCGAGCTCTAAATCATGAGTAGGATAATTCCGCTTATGAGGTCGTAGCTGTCTCGATCCGTATGAAACTACACGCCCATACTGCATCAACACGCATCTGAGTCCGCGTCCTGAAGCATCCGCATAAACCTCATACGGCTCGTCACTGCTAGGAATAACCAACACCGGAGCGGAAGTCAACCGGTTCTTCAATTCCTGAAAAGCAAGCTCACAATCTTCATTCCACTCAAACTTGACATTTTTCTTGATCAATCTCGTCAACGGAGCTGCAATCTTCAAAAAATCCTTTACAAATTTCCTGTAATATCCAGCAAGACCTAAGAAGCTGCGAATCTCCGCTACATTCCTTGGTCGTTCCCACTCTAATATAGCTTCAATCTTGGATGGATCCACAGAAATACCATGCTCTGACATAACATGACCCAGAAACTTGACCTCAGTCAACCAGAACTCACACTTTTCCCTCTTAGCATACAACTGGTGCTCCCGCAGAGTCTGAAGCACGATCCAAAGATGCTGCTCATGCTCCTCCCAAGTCTTAGAATACACAAGAATATCATCGATGAACACGATCATGAACTGATCCAAATACGGCCTAAATATCTTGTTCATCAAATTCATGAAAGCTGCCGGAGCATTCGTCAACCCAAAAGACATAACCAGAAACTCGAAGTGCCCATACCGAGTCCTAAAAGCTGTCTTAAGAATATCCTCTTCCTTAATCCTGAGTTGATGATAACCCGACCGCAAATCAATCTTCGAGAAGTACCGCGAACCTCCCAACTGATCAAACAACTCATCAATCCTAGGCAAGGGATACTTGTTCTTCACCGCGACACGATTCAACTGCTGATAATCCCCACATAACCTGAGAGTCCCATCGTGCTTCTTAGCAAACAAAACCGGTGCTCCCCACGGAGATGTACTATTCTGAATATACCCCTTATCAGCAAGCTCCTGAAGTTGCTTCCTCAATTCCTTCATTTCTGCTGGCGCCATCCGATAAGGTGCCATAGAAAACGGTAATGTCCCTTGAAACAACTCGATACCAAACTCAATCTCCCGATGCGGTGGTAATCCTGGCAACTCGTTGGGGAAAACATCCTCGAACTCATCAACCACCGGAATCGCTACACTGCCACTCGAAACATAGGGCTCGCAATCTAGATTGGCAAGAAAAGCACAACAACCTAGATTCCTTCGCCCTCCTAGACACGACTTCATGAGACGCTCACTCATTAACCAATCACCACCACCCTGGTAAGTGATCACCGTCCCTCTATCACATACTAGGGTCACTTTTCTAAGTTGGCAGTCCACGACTGCACTATACCTGGACAACCAGTCCATCCCTAGAATTACATCATAGGAACTCATGGGGAGTATAATCAAATCACTTTTCAAAATCTCATCCCCAATCTTTATTTTACAGGATTTACACATACAATTTACATACACCCGCCCCAAGGGAGAAGTTATAACTAGGGGTTCATTAAACTCTTCTATCTCTAATCCCAAGGCATGTACAAAAGAACTCGAAATGAGAGAATGAGAGGCACCGGTATCAAATAAAACGCGAGTTAAAGATCTGGAAACCAAAATCATACCATCGACAACCGCGTTACCAGTCTAAGAATCTGACCATCCAGATGCCATTGCATGAACCTGCACTGGCGCCTTCCCTTTTCCTCTACCGACATTGCTGGGTCCTGGATTACTCGGCCGATACTGCTGAGATGGAGACGACTGCACACTACCTGTACTCGGCGCTCGATACTGAGGAACACTGCGTTGAAAATACTGCGGCTGCTGCCCCCGTGCCGGATAGGAGAATTGCTGAGGAGAGAACTGCGGATACTGCAACTGCGGGTACTGCGGAGGCGTAGGTAGGGTCTGAGGCTGAGACGAACGACTGGCATCCTCCCCGTTCTGAGATCCAAGATGAGCGCTCCTGATCGGGCAATTCCTCTTGATGTGTCCGGGCTGCTGACAGAAATGACAATGAAAACTGTAGGGATTGCTACGCCCGCTGCCAGACGAACTGCTGCTACCACTGGTCACACCGCCTTGCTTGCCTTTCCCCGGAGCTGGACGACTACTAGTGCTCTTCCTGCCACTCCTCTGCGGTCCTCCTGAAGCCTTGGCTCGGTCCTCACAATACTGCACATAATCACTCTCCATAGAGATCGCCGACTACACAAGCTTTCTGAAACTCCTAAGCCGTAGAGCAACCAACTGCCACCGAATAGGAGCCTTGAGTCCTTCCTGAAACTTAATACATTTCTCACGCTCCGATGCCACCGTTGATGGAGCAAACCTAGCCAACTCATTAAACTTTGCCTCATACTCCCGAACTGACATATCACCCTGCTGCAATCTATAAAACTCAGCTGCTTTCTGATCTCTATACCCTTGCGGAAAATATCGATCATAGAATAGCTCCTCGAACCTGTCCCAACTGATATCGCCACCACGCTCCAGATGCTTAGCCTGCTTCCACCAAGTGTTAGCGCCACCCTCGAGCTTGTACGCAGCAAATTCCACACGATACTCCTCAGGCACACCAAGAGTATCCAAATGCTTCAAGATCAAATCCAACCAATACTCTGCTTACTGCGGATCCCCATTGCCATCAAAAGTCGGAATAGACGCCCGCCGAAATTCTTTAAAATACGCGTGCCAACTACCAATATCAGAATCTCCCGGTCTAGCCCTGGCTGTCATCTGTCGGAAAGCCGCAAACATAGACCTCATCATGCTCTCATCATTTCCGAACTCAGCGTCAATTGTCGAACGACGTCTAGGTGCCATTCTCTCACTTCTGAAAACAAAATTTGGAATGTCAGAGGTATTTTATTGTCAAACCTATGTGTGTAATATTTCCAAGGTTCATAACCTTGCGCTCTGATACCATTCTGTCACGCCCCGGAGTACGGGAGGTGACGTGGTAGATTATTTAAATTAATTACAAGAGAATTTAATTAAAACCGATGGTTTAAGGATCAAATTAAGTGAGAAATAAGAAGATTTTCACCACATTTTTATAAAAGAATTTATAAGTATTAAGCAAGAAATAAAAAAAAAATTAATAAAGAACCGCGAGTATGGGTTCCACAACCCACAACTTATGCACACACATGGTACTGACAATATCATAAATACAATTACAGTCCAAGATACAAATAAAGTTAAATCTTACATGCCTTGATTAAATAATACAAAATGTAAATTAATCCTTCTATTGCTCCTGAGTTCGGTCTGAAGAATCCTCTCCAAACCTAAATGGGAAACCACCTAGAGGGGGAAATTAAAATAATAAAACGTGAGCGAAAGGTTCAGTAGGACTATGTTTTATAAAATAATTTAATTTAGAGAAACATTTCATTGACAAGAGTGCTCAAAAGAAACCTTAAATAAATAATTTGAGTAGAACCGTCCTGACTCAGGACAGTCTACTTGCACAATCAGAAATACCATTTTTCTTTTCCTAGCCAAACCATAGTATCACCACCATAGTGGCCCAGCTAGGTTTCGGGACCTACCCCCAAGGTCGATCGCTACATGACCCGATCTCTGATATGGCATCACGCCTATGTTTATTATCATTATCATTCAAAACCCAATTACCAAGTGTTGTCAATTACATTCATTATGAAGTTCATTTCAAATCACGGTATATTAAAATATAACCGACAAATCCATTTTCAAACAACCGTTGAAAACATTTTAATAGAAATCTTTTTCAAAGCCAAACCATTTCAAAACCAAGCTACCAAAGAAATAGGATAGAAGTCCTACCTCAATACTCGTGCCGGTGCCCCACACCGTAATCCCGGTCCGCTTTACGTTAGCTCCACGGAACCACGAACGATCCTAGATACAAACTAAGTCGATCAATATCTAGTTCGAGACATTCTATGTTACTAAACCATTTCATGATGTCCTAGTGTGCCATTTGTACCTTTAAAATCATCCTATAAGGTTGGGATTTAAATCAGGGTTCAAAACAGTGAAAACGGGTAAAAATCACAAAAATTTCCATACCTCGGTCGGCCTGCCGGACTCCCTACTTCGGCCTGCCGAACTACACAGTTCGGCCTGCCGGAGGCAAAGTTTGGTCGGCCGAACAATTTCCAGGTTCAGCCTGTCGGACCGAAGAACACCGGCCTGCCGATCCCTGTTTCAGCCTGCCGAACTGGAAAAATCTAGAAATCCCAGCCACGGGTTTCTCGATCCCCAAAATTCAAATCTTGATTCTAACCTGTTTTTCTCAAATCCCAGGCATGAAAAACAATCATAGTTGATAGAAAAACATACTAGAACATGTTTGGACTCATTTAAACAAGATTTAAACTCGAAATCCTCAAAAATCCAAAAATGAGGAGAAAAATGAAAAATCTTGAATTCGATTCGTTTTTCTTTAATTTAAGCTTAGATTCTAGGTGTTCTAAGTTCATTTAACTCAAATCCAAGGTTTTCTAAGCTTAAACAAACCTAGATTTCAAAAATGCACAAAATTGAAAATTTTGTAAAAAGTTTAGAAATCTCAAATCTAACCTCGAATCGAAGCTTCAATCCGCGTTCTCGGTTGCCAAATCACGTCCCCGAGCTTCCTCCTTGCTAACCCGAAGCTTGGATTCGAATTTCTTTCAAAAATTTTGAGAGAGAATTGAGAGAGAGAGAGCTGCCGAGAGAGAGTTCAAGAGGAAGAGAGAGAGATGACCGTGAGAGTGAGGAGAGAGAGAGAGAGAGGAAGGAAATAAATAGAGAAAATCGGTGGACGGTTTTACTGTGCGAAAACCATGTGCCGCCCACGGTTTTGCAAAACGAAGTATTTTTAAAATTTTACAAATTGTTGTGTTTTAAAACTCAAAACATCATTTTAAAACAATAAGAAATCATTTGAACGCATCAATTTAACAATACAACCAAAAATTCAAAATCCAACTAAATAATCTAATTAATGTTAAAACGTTAATTATGGTACACTAATTCATCATTTATATTACATTAACATTAAATAAATTTCAGGGCGTTACATGAACTAACCTCAGCAATTTGTATTATTTGTTATTTTAAAATTCATTTCTAAAAAGAAATTACAAACTTTTAAAACTATAAAAAAATAATGAAAATTTTGTATTTTGAATAAACATAGAGATGATTTAATATTATTTTTTTTTCATTTTGCAAAAAAAAAAAAAAAACATAAGGAACACGGTTCAAAAAATGGCTGTACTAAATAAGTTGTCGCCCCCTACTCTTACCTTTTCTTTATTTACAAGTCTCAAACCTTGCCTCTCAACTCACCATTTTCAATTTTTCAAATCTTTGCCTATTTTATGCAAGGAAGGAGGTAGAAGCCGGTTAAATAGAACCAGTACACTGAATTATTGAAGTAATGACAAGGACTACAAAGCTACCAGACACCATTTCATCATGATTTTGTTGTACTTTCTAACAAGGGAATCATATTTTTGGCGCACTATGAACTTCTTAACTTTAAAAATGAACAATGAGGGATAGAGGTTCCTAGCCAAATAGACAATAGGAATTGGCTATATAGTGCAGTGAACACAGGCTCCAATATAGATAACTACAATTGACCTTTTCTCTACTATATTTATTATATATAACAAATGGCACCAAAGATTGATGTGCTCAAAATGTTCATGTCAATTATGTTGTATGTTAATTTTTTTTGGCCATAATTAATGTTTCGATAAACCTTAATGTGTAAGACAATTCGGCAGGCCGAGCCTTCAAGTTTGACAAGACTAATTGTTCCCCACTAAACGGCAGGCCGATGGAGTTCATCGGCAGGCCGGACCCATGTCTTTGGTAGGCTGAACTATGCAGTCAGCAGGCTAAAGATGGCTGACGAACAGTCAGCAGCAATCTCTCCAAAATTTGTGATAGAGATAATTTCAATGATTGGTTATGATTGAATGATGATTTGTGATTGATTGGCTTATTTTTGGATTGATTGCTCTAATTTTGGTAAAGAAACCTTTGACTTTAGATTGATTGGATGATTTGATATGGTTTCCGATTTTGAAAGCTTGATATATGGTAAGAGAGACAATTCTTTTTTACTTTCCTTTTTCACTTCTCATCATACACATGAATGACCCCCCATTATTTTTAGAAAGTTATTTTTAATATTACAGAGAGATTAGACCATCTCCTCTCATTTGTCCTGTTTACGTGATTCTCACTCAGACATTTTTTTTTCTCTTTATTCTTCTCTCACTTCGCTTCACATTTCTCCTTCTCTGCTCTCCTTAATATTGCTACAAATAATTGAAAGACATACTGAATTTTCGTTGGGGTTAAATTCAAGAAGGCTTGAGAAGAAAATTTTGAGGTAAGAGACTCTTCTCTGCAATTTTGAAATTTTGAACACCCTGTAATCCGACTGCGATATCTTTTTCTACAAAATTTCTATTGCTCTGAATTTTTAATATGTTACTCATGTATGTGTTATGTGCTAACCCTCAAAATTTTACCTCAATTGGATTTTTCTACACCGAGATATGAATTTTCTTCTCTCTACGACTCACTGTTAATTAATGCTGATTGGTAATGTTGTTTTATCTCTATGTTCCGACCCCCATAACTTTGCCTGGGAGTTTTATTTAGCTCTGAAATTTAATATGATGTTCATATATGTGTTGGTGATTTTCCTCCAAGTTTCACGTTATTTTGATTTTTCTACAATAAGACACGAATTTTCTACTCTCTGCCACTCACAGTAAAACGTTGCTGTTTGATTATGTTGCATAAAAATGTGGTTTTAGTTCAAGGGGCAAATAAACTTTGATATTTACGAAATTTGGAAAATATGTTCATGTAAATGTTAAGTTATGAACTGGAAAGTTTGGTGATTTTGATGAAAATTTTATGTGTTATTGAATTTTCATTAAGACTAGGTTTTGAAACTACTCTATCAGTGAATTATTGAATTCTAGTTGTGTGATGTTATTAAATGATTTTATTTGGCATTAGGATATTTTTGTGGTACTGTAATATATGTTAATAAGATGTTAGTATGAATTTTAAAATTAAAATATATGTGTTTTAATTGTTAGAAAATATTTTCAAAAGATTACTCACTGCCTTTCAAACCTAAGATAGTTTTTTTACTGATTTCAAATGTGTGTTTTGACCTACTCCGATTTTTGTTGAAGCCAATTTTTGGATATGTTAGGGTTCTATATGTTTACTATATATTTTAATTTTTGTATATTTTTCTATGGTGTTAAAATGTGTTAAACGGACCTGAGTTTAAGGTTGTTCACTGCCTAACTATTGCTGGCAGATTTCATGTTTGAAATGTATGGTTTGTTTTTAGACACTTAATGTAATTTTTATGACTAAAGAAAAATCATAGTAATGTGTTTACGTATCAACTTTACCCCTGTCAAGTATGGTGCTAAAATTACATAAGAATGTTGAGTTATTAAATTTTTAATTCATGGAGGTCAGAAGTATATTTTTTATGATTAAGGTTATGGATGCATGTGTTGAATTATGTTTGTAAGAGATGAATGTATATGTGATGTTATATGAATGGATGTTTTACTCTATGAAAATAAGTATTAATTTTATTTTGTAATTTTAAATGAATAAATGGCATGAACACTTTAAGGATCGAGCACATCGAGACCGCGGCGTCGTCACCAATACATATAAGGTTAAGTGAGCTAGCTTTTAAGGTAAGTACATTCTCACCTACAACATGATATGTTTTATAAGGTTTGATATTATGATCATGATGATATTTATGATGATTTTATGATAATTTCCTTTAAGGGTTTCTTATAAAAGATTTTCATGATTTAAAGTTATGCATGTTTGATTATGGCAAATTTCAAAGCATGAAAGTTATGTATATATGTATCACCTAATAAGTGTTGCACACCAATGTTATGATATGACATGTTATGATGTCATGTTTGGTTTAGGATTAGCTACCCTTCTCCTCTCATGAAGGCGCGCCTACAATGATGATTATGGTGCAACACTTGGGTCCTTAAGATAAAATGGAATAAGTTTTAATATGGTCAATGTAATGAAAGATATGTTTCTATGAAAATGTGCTTAATGCACTATTATGATATGATGATGATGATGTTTATGAAATGTTTTTAAATTGTGAGAAATATATGTACTTACTAAGCTTTAGCTTATTCAAGTTTATATCATGTTGCAGATAAGGGTAAGAAAGTCATGGATTAGGCAGAGGACATGGGAAGTCGTGTGAGCATAAGGAAGATGAATTGTAACCGGAAGAACGCCAATGATGCAACTTTTATGATTTAAGCTATGGTTAATTATTTGAACATATTTTTATGATAAGTTTTAAAGAATACAAGAACTATGTTTTAATATTTTATTTTATCATTTTAAGAAATTGATCTTCCGCATTTTTGAAAGAAAAATGAATTTATCTTAAAATTAAGTTTTCTAAAAGTTTCTGTTTTGTCTCGGACGGCCTGCCGACCATTATTGGTCGGTATGCCAATGTGATGTTCGGCCTGCCGAACAGAGGGAGCAAATAGTTTTAAATGATGTGATGTTTTATAAGTTATGATTTTACTATTTGGTATATTTACTTTATTCAAGGAAGTTTATGATCAATTTAATGTGTAATTGAATTATTAATAGTATGGATTAAGTTAATGAATGTTATAAAAAAAAATGTATGTATGGATCTTAGTTACGTTTTCCTTAATTACGTTTACAATTAAAGTTTCATATAAGTTTTGTACTTAAAGTTTATCTAAAATAAATAAATAAATAAATAAGTATGTAATGTATGAATGTAACGACATTTGTGACGTCAGGGGGGCGTTACACATACATTCCTAAGGTGACCAACGCTTCATCTGATAGTTAAAGCCGATGAAGGGACTGCCTCAAAAATGTTCGCTAGCCATCGAGGAATCCTTTTGGAACTTACGAAGTGTTTCTACAAAGCAGGGGTGGTTAGCAAGTCCAAGGTAAGGTCCTTGAGCAAGGAGCTAAACACACCCCCAATGGTAGCCCCCTAGTTACACCTTGTTGGGTGCTCAGCCGGGTTGCACTCTAGCTGAGCAAGGCGGTTGGTCAGTTGAAGCGACCCTCAAGGTTTATGGAGTCCTAAGGGTCTCTCGATATGATCCATTATCGACCGTACTTTGATCATTGATTGCAGCTAACACATGTCATTACGCTATTGGTTATTCCCCTAATGGGAGTAATTATTGTACCTCTTCATATTTCACGTATGCCCTTGCTTATAAATAGGGGAGGGGAGAGCCCCTACTCTGCTCATTTCACTTTCAAATTTCTTAGCGCTTGTGCATAACTGCCGAGAAGGATTTGTTTCGTGACTTGACAAATCATCATCCAACAAACTTTTTTTCTTTTTCGACCCGATAAGGTAATTTCTAAGCATACCATAAGATTTAAGTGATTCCTAAAACAGTCTGTTCATGTTTCCTGGTCAGATGAGAGTATAGAGTCTGACTATTTACACCCTATAGAAAGGAGGGGAGATACAAGGAGAACAATCGATCAAGAAGTGGCTGCACGGTTATCCTAGATCTTGATCCTAGGACAAGGACTGCTCCTAAGTAAGAGTTCCTGGCCCTTTTAGAAGGGACAACACCATCCTGACCAAGTAAGAGCGTGCTCGCTACGAGTGGGGCAAGCCCATCAGGTCAGGGTAGCACCAAATGGGTCTAGGTCATCGATGAAGCAGAGGCAATAGGTAACAGGCCAAGGAGGGAAACATGACCCAAGATGAAGTAGAGGCATCACTTCCTCTAGAGACAAAATTCTAGGGAACAATGGTTTATAGGGTGCACCGTCCAGGGCACACCTTAGTAACCAAGTACACCTTGACAATAACCTAGGTCCACCTGGATACTCTCCGTCAAGAGTATTAGATTCCTAACTATGTGACTTTGGTCCTGCCTGAGCCCAAGGACTCTTCAAATGACCCCCATAAGGATGCATTACACTATACGCAGAGTTCTTTCGAGCAGGGTTTCGTTTACCGATGCACCTAAAAATGCACCGAGCTTTCAATAACCTGAACGTATGTGCCACCCAACTGAATTCAAACTACTACAATTCGATGATTGGCATGTACATGCTGTGGATGTACATCTATGCTTTCTGAGATGCCATAGGAGGCTTTCAAGCAAAGGTTCAAGATAAAGAAGCTCCCATGCCAAGTTGATTGGTACTACTTCACCGAATTCCATAAGGAGTTTATCCTTGGCAATGTCAACTCGGACAAGATCTAGAAGTATGAATTATTTTACCCCAACGAGGAGTGGTTGTTCTTGCAAGGAAAAGAGGTTTGCCTTAACTAGATTATGTCGACCCAGTTAAGGTAGGGTTACATGTGGTCGAAGAGGCTGTGGATGGAAAAGTCGATTAGGAAGGCTATGAAGACCTCACGAAGAAGGCCGACTCAGCTCAAAAAAAGCTTTTTTGCTAACCAAAATGAACTTAGCAAACTATGGCTAGTTCAAGGGTTCCAGCTCCTTCAACCCCTGGCATGATAATGTCCCCTTACTCGACCATCTGAGCAAGTAACTGTTGCATAGGGGAGGATCACTAACGTCCCGGGGTCAAGCTTTTCCCAACCCGATTAGTAGATGAGGTGCCATCCATGTCTAGATCTAACGACTCTCCTGGTGGTGCCCCCAATCTGGGGGTCCCTATTGCTATAGGGACTTTGGGGACATGATTAGGCATATCTACCCACCAATGCTGCTTTGGATAGAAGGTTTGACCTGAAGACTTATTTTTGTTTTTCTTTTCTCCCATTTTTATCTTAAATTCTCTAAACAACTTTTGACTTTTGTCTATTTTAATTCACAGAGATGTCTTCTAGCTGGCTATCCCAAGTGGAAAGGCTGCAGAGAATATTAGTGCTTTGGGACCAATATAAAGGCAAGAAGAAGGTCGGCAGCAAAGGGAAAAGATGTGAAAAATCTAAGCATACTTTTTTCATCACCCCCCATGTGTGCAACAGCTTAGACTCATTTCCCAGCATGGGGGTTGACAAGTCATAACATGCCTTCACTCCCTTGCAACAGTTGATTTCTTCGGCAACTTATCTCCCTCGGAGGAGTTCTTTAGTGTTGTCTGGCACAAGCATTTCTAGGAATACTTCCAGTATTTGATCCAGGTAAGTATCGTCTAGGGTTTTAAGTGAATTGATTTGCACGGATAGAATTATTAATCCAAATCAATTCCACTTGATGTTTCGACTCAATACATCGTCACCTATGATAATATACCAATATTTCTACTCATGGAGTCCAACTCCGATGGCTAAGACAAGCCGTCTCCTATTAGGGATGTAGACAACCTAACAATCTTAGCATGAATAAAGCGCCTAACTTTATTTCCTCGATGGTGAATCTTATGATTTAGACCATCACCTTTAAAATCATGTCTTCCGCATAATCTATCCAACATATGCCTGATTCTTAAAGGTTTAGATAGACAGACTCAAACTTTTATTTGCTTATCATGCATTAAACAAATATGAACGTAAAAAGGACAACATTTGGCATATAATAATAAACAAATTCTTTATTGATAAATGTCTCCAAAAACATATTACAACATTTTACTCCTTAGGGCATACATGTCTAACATTTCCCCCTCTCCTCAGCAAAAGGCAAATTTAGAAAGACATATTGAGAGTAAAAACACACATAATTTTATTAAGCATAAAACACAAAAACTACAAATATTTTACAAAAACATAAAACTAAAATTAAGAAGAAAACTAACCTCAGAAGAGAAAAAAGAATAGAATTACGCCAAATTATGGAGAAAGGGGTGAGTTATAGTGCATGGAAAAGGAGGGTATTTATGGTAGAAGGAAAATTAGCATTTACGTATTTTTATTTCTTTGTTTTATTCTCTTTATTTTTTTATTTGGATAATTTTGATGTAAAATGACAAGGATGCAATTTAGGTTATTTAGGATTTTTTGAATAAAGATTATTGTAGCTTATGTTTTAATTGAATCACATTTGAAATATAATTTAGAAGCATTTTTTTACTCTTTTTTCTTCTTTTTTCTCGCCTAAATTAGCTCAGATTTATACTATGATAATTTTTCTTTGTGATTCAATGGAGTGCGCCGCAAAAAGATGATGTGGAGTGCACTTCTGGAGTGTTGATCATGCATACTTTGACTTAGCGGACAACCACAATTGAGGCATTGGATGGAGGCTTCTTGAGTGTTGGATTTGCTGACTGATAAGCTGATCTGACGGTTCCAATGGTGTGCTTACATCAAATCAAGCACAATCGACTTGCAAGGAAGGACTAGACACATGGATAGCCTGGATCGCATAGGAGGTTTGATCGGACGCCCCTAGAGACCCACATGGCTTTTCTTTTGATTTTTGATGTATATTTTTGCCCCTTTTTTCACTGTTTTGCTCTATTTTTCTTGCAGATTTTAAATGTAAAAGAAAACAAAACAAATTAAAACTAATTATTTTACAAATACAATTTTTATAACAATTTAAAAATATTTATTTTACAATAAAACACACAAAAATTACCAAAAATAAAATAAAAAATTCTAAAATTAACAAACCCTTATAGATATATTATTTAAGATTTAGGAATATTTTTAGAAACTACTAGAAATATTATAAAATATATTTACAAACTCAAAACTTATTTACAAACATTTTAAGGCTCAAAATAACATCACATAACATTATTTTTATGGTTTTGATTATTTAAAATATAATTAATTATTAAGCACACAAAAACAATTCTAAAAATTACTAAAAATATTATTAAACATAAAAACGCTCTAACAACATATTTTTAAACATATTTTCATACAAATAGACTAAAATACTAATTATCATACAAATGCTATAATTAAGGGACTTAACGAGAAGTGTGAATGCAAAATGATTGATTTTAGCCTTAAGAAATGCGCATTTTTTCACATTCTCATCAGGATCCACAAATAGCTTCCATTCAGGTTTATATCTATTGGTGTTACTGCTGGCTGGGAGTTTTTTTAACCGAGGGAGTGGCCTAATCGGCTTCTGTGAATTCGGCTATGAAGTTGGCCAGGACTTATGCCTTAATGGTCATTCGGGGAATGAATTAAACCTCAAACACCCCCAGCTCGACCAACCACTTGGCCATCGTATAAAAAAATTATGGATTTTGAAGGACTTGGCACAAGGGGTACTTGGTCGAGACACAGATAGTGTGCCCTTGACAGTATAGTCGAAGCTGTCGCCTAGAGGTGATAAGGGCCAAGGCCAACTTTTCCAATGGCATGTACTTCTCTTTGGGCCCTTGGAAGGCCTTGTTAGTGTAATAGATTGGCTTCTAAATTTCTTTTTCTTGTTAGACTAGAACTGAAATTACCTCCTTTTTGGACACCACTAAATAGGCATAAAGAATTTCCCTTGCTAAAGGTTTGGATAGGAGCAGAGGTGTCACAAGGTACCTAAGGCTTTGAAATACGTCTTCACATTCTCTACACTACTTAAACCTCCCCTCAAGTGTCTAGCAAAAAAAAGGTGGCACTTGTCAATGGACGAAAAGAACAATCTTGATAAGGCAGTAATCATTCCAATGAGCTTATGAACTTCCTTGATAGTGCGAGGTGAATGCATGTCAATTACTACTTAGCTTTGGCAAGGTTAACCTTGATTCCACGATGATTGACCATGAATCTAAGGAACTTCCTAGATTCAACTTGGAACTTGCACTTGGCCAGGTTAAGTTTCATATTGTATTCACAAAGGGCATTGAAACTATCTTAGAGGTCGACAACATAGTCAGTTGGTTAGATAGATTTTATGACTATGTCATCTACATACATTTCCATGGTCTTTTCAATTTGCTGAGCAAATATTTTGTTTACCAAGCGTTGGTATGTAGCTCTGGCATTCTTTAGTTCGAATAGCATAGTAACATAACAAAACAGTCCTTGGTTGGTAGTAAAGGCGATTTTGATCTGGTCCTCCTTCACCATTCGAATCTCGTTGTATCAGGAGTTGCATCCATGAAGCTCAACAACTCATGGTCGACAAATGCATCCACCAATTGATCTATTTATGGTAGGGGAAAACAGTCCTTCAGGCAAGCTTTGTTTAAGTCTGTGAAGTTAATGTTGACTTGCCACTCCTCATTGGCCTTCTTGACCAAGGCCACATTCACCAACCACTCGAGGTAAGTACCTCACAAATAAACTTGGCCTCGAACAACTTTTGGAATTCTTCATTTATAGCTACATATCGCTCTAGGTTAAAAGTTCTTTTCTTTTGGATGACAGGCTTGTGCTTGGGATTGACATTAAAATGGTGGTAGATGATGCTCGAGTCAATCCCAAACATGTCCTTCTCTGACCAGGCGAAGATATCTTGATATTTCATTAGGAATTTCTCCAAGTCTGCTTGGTTCTTAGGCTTTACCTGAGACCCAATCATAATTGTTCCATCTAGATGCTTGAGGTCCAGGTTAAATAGGATGAGATCTTCTACTGGAAATACTCAGACTTATTCCTCAAGGAGTTACGGGGTCTAGGTCAAACAACATCTTTGACCTTACCATGCCGACTCTGTTCTTGATGGGAAACTTCATGGCTACGTGATAGGTGGATACCAAGGCATTTAAAGCATTAAGGGTTAGTCTCTCTCGATGATGTTGTGTTGGGATTTCTTATTTACTACCAAGAGCTCGACCAAGCGAGTGGTCCAGGCACTATCTCAAAAAAGTTCACAAGTAAACAAAATTTTCCCACAGCCTATACCAACTCTCCGAGTACCAATACAAAGGGGTTCGCACCGAAACTAATACTGGGTTGCTGATTTTTAACTTGTCAAAGGCCTACTTCAACAAGATGTTGGCCGAGCTCCTATTGTCGATCAACACTCGTTGGACCATATTTTTTGCAAGTTGGAGTTCCTATACTAGGGCATCATTATATGGGTGGATAAGTCCATTCACTTCCACCTCGGTAAAAGTGATAGCAATGTCTTCCTATTTGTATATCTTGTTAATATGCTCAGACAAATTCATAAGGTCTTCTCTCTCGACCAATTGGGCTTCCTGAGTATATGTTTGCTGGCCATTGACTGTATCCCCTATAATTCACCCACCAAAGATTGTATGCATGATGTGTGGTAGGTTCAGGGTGTCTATACCATATGGGTTTGGTCTCCTCGGCTGGCTTTCTCGATAGGCTGGTCATTTCTCGTTTTGTTGTTCTTGGGGGCCAAGACCTGTTCCACAAGTTCTCTAAGGTGCCCATCTTAGATCAGTCTCTTGATTTGATCTTTCAGCTGGATGCAGTCCTAGATAGTGTGTCCAACATCCTTATGGAAGTTATCATACTTGCTTTGATCCCTTTTGGCTTAGTTTCCCTTTAGCAATGGTGGGTCCACCAACAGGTTCTAGTTACTCACCAGGTCTATCCCTCATCTATGGTGGTGATAAGAGGTATGTAGTTTTAGAACTTCTTGGTGGGCACCTTTGGCTTGTTAGTTTTCGGATTCTTAGTTTGGTCAAACTTGTCTTAATCAGATATATCCTTTTTTTCTTTCCTTTCTTACTTCCTTCTCCTTCTTGACTATTTTTCATATTGTCAGAAGCATCTGCATGCTTTTGAGCATAGGCGAGCATTTGGGAAAAGTTGCTCGACTGCTCCAGAGCAAACGACCAAAGTAAGCCCTTATCTTGAAGTCCCTTTTGGAAACATGCTTAAGGGTTTCATCTTCCATGTGCTTTACCTCCAAGGCTGCTCGGATGA
The DNA here is from genome assembly GCA_025403435.1 of Artocarpus heterophyllus. Classification (NCBI taxonomy): domain Eukaryota; kingdom Viridiplantae; phylum Streptophyta; class Magnoliopsida; order Rosales; family Moraceae; genus Artocarpus; species Artocarpus heterophyllus. Next base: position 8,973,356 of record CM046339.1, read on the forward strand.
ATCAGTTGCATGACTTCCATCTTTCTTGACCTAGATAGGGCAAAAGGTGCCAAAAATGCTTCAGAGTGATGTCGAAAAGAGCTCATTGTGCCTGGCTTGATGCATCTAGCCACTATTAAGTGAGGTCGATTAGTGTTAACACAAAGGCCTTACCTATTGCTACATCGCTAGCATTTTGAAGCATCATATGCCCTTTATAAAGTTCCAGGTGCTTGTCGACATAACTTGTTTGACATAAGAGCTCTTATGATCGCCTCGGTGAAAGATGGGTCAGTCATACTAACTTTTTTGACCCCACACTAGGTATTCTTGATTTGGTTGATCTATCGCTATAAGTCATAAAGTTGTCGGCCATTGGTATCCTTGGTAGCTTAACTCGATAGGGAACTCTGCCTTCGGCTCTGTCATTCTCCTGTATGCTAGTTGGTCTGTAGTGAGACAAATGTACCAATGCCTGAGCTTTTCAAAGACTAAGGCTCGGGAACCTTACAGGGAACGATCTTACATGACGGTTTTTAGCGAAAATCATTGTGTAAAATTACATTTACCATGGCGGTTTTTAGTAAAAAACGGTCGTGAAAAGTTTCACATCACTAACACGATGGTTTTTGTATTTTCGAGCATACTCCCCCACATTTTTTTTCTCCCTTACCATGACAATTTTTAAAAAAAGGTCGTTAAAGAAGGTCATGTAATCTCAAGTTTATAGTAATAAACTAATTGTTACCTTACAATTAATATAATTGTAATTTAGAACTAATTTATCCCACCTATAATATAATGGATCGCTGAATTTTTTTTAATGATATTTATGAATTTCTTGTGTTTTTTTTTTTGTTTATGATTAATCACTTTTTTATTATTAATTATCATAACTAATAATATTCTAGAACATATGAATGTTATTTATAAAAAAAAATAACAAATTATACTTCAAAAAATACTTTTGGGGACCAAAATTATTTTGTTCATGGGGATCTAATGTTAGACATAGTGTCCTAAGGAGTAAAATGTTGTAATATGTTTTTTGAGATATTTTATCAATAAAGAGTTTATTTATGATTCATATACCAAATGTTGCTCTCTTTATGTTCATTTCTGTTGAATGTATGATAAGCAAACAAAAGTGTGAAACTGTCAACCTAAACCATTAAGAATTATGCATATGACAAAAGACATGAATCTTAAAGGTGATGGTCTAAATCATAAGATCTGCAATAGAGGGAATGAAGTTAGGCGCTTTATTCATGCTAAGATTGTTATGTTGTCTACATACCTAATGGGAGATGGCTTGTCATGGTCATCAAAGTGGGACTCTGCGAGTAGAAACGTTGGTGCATTGTCATGGGTGACGATATTTTAGATCAAGACAAAACATTGAATTGATTTGGTTAATAATTCTGTTTGTTCAAATCAATTTACTTTAGATAATCATATGTATTGTATCTTAATCTTGAAATGACTAATGGGCCCGTATTCTTTACTTATGTCATTTGATGTACCAAAGAGTGCTATCCTAACTTAATGATGGTACGCATATTGGTACGTTAGTGATATAAGTCTTGATTCACGTAGACTCATTATTCATAGATATAGAATCCATAACTCTTTGTAGAGTTAATGATATTCTCTTATATGCATTATTCTGTAATTAGAAAACTAGAGTACTCAACCATTTAGATACATAGGTATAACCGAATAACATACTATCCATGGATAGTAAGTATTCCAATGACGTGATAATTGTATGTAAGGTAAAAATAATCGCAAAGGTAAGATATAATTTATCCTTAAAATGATTATAAATATTCTATGGGGATGTGATATATTATGATATGTCATGGACGGTTAGCTTATTGGAGCTTTGTAATTTTATATAGTTCGAGAGTGCAACTCTAAGCTTTTAGTGGAGTAGCTTAGAGTTGATAATTATAAAATATGTATCTAGGATATTGTATTTTATAATTATAGGAGGTTGACCTATATATGTTCATCAGGTCTCTTTTGCTAGCTCATAATATTCCTATGACGATAGATATGTTTTTCCTATATATTACTGACTCATGTTAAGTTATTAGATTGGCTGAAATTTGATAATACTAGATTTAAAAATTCATGTTAGTTTATCGGTTGAATTAATTTTGTAAATTAATTCAAGATAAACGTGTTGAATTATTTGGATAATATTTTATTACTATAGGATTATCTGTATATGACTGTTTTAATCAGATAACTTCTCTATTGTTATTTGAATTAAAATTGAGGCTCTATCTAAGATCTTTGGGTGAAAATAAATATTTTGAGGATTCCAGATTATCGTACAGTCGGTAGGACGATGGGAAACTTCGGCAGATTGATAGAGTAAGTTCGGTAGGCTAATTTTTCAAATCGGCATGCCAAACAAGCGATAATCAATATACGCATTTTTGATGCATTTTACATCAGATGTTGATCCAAACTTGAATTTTAAGGCCTAATCTAATAAGGTTTAGCCCCATTTTCAACCATTATAAATAGGAGGTGAGTTTTCTTAGTTATTTAGATCATTTAAGAGGCATAGAGTGAGTACTCTAGTGTGAGAAACTCTGAAACTCCTTGAGAGCTATTGTTCAACATCAAGAATGTTAGCTCTTGGTCTTCTTAAGTGGTTGGAAGGAGAGTTACCAGAGGAAAAGCTATACAACATGCGACCACCATACTCTGATCGTGGATAGAGAATAGCAAAGAAGACCAATTGGCTGAGGCTCTTCTAAGACATTTTTCACTTCACAGATTGCTGCTGCTTTTTGATTCACAAAAGAGGTTAGTAAAATCTGCCATTAATTTATGTATTTTGCATATCAAACTTGTGTTTTGAAAAGTGCACTGATTTAAAATTTTTAAAATTCTGCTGCGTATGGTTTTCAAACATCTAAGGCATAGAAAAACCTTAAAATATTGACATTTTATGATATTTAATGGTTTTTTTTAACGAATTAGGGCTAACGTGTTAATAAAATAAGAGTTTGGGAATCTAAATATCTAAATTCTTAAAATAGGGATCCAAACACTAAGGTTATAAAGTGTAAGGACTTGTGGCCCAAAAATCCTCTTTGTTAGACTCGATATTTTTTGGGAATGCTTCTCTTATACACAATATGATTTGGTTTTGAATTTTTTTTTCCATTTTTTTTAGATTGTGTCTACTAGATTTAAGATTATGATTTGCAATGTGGTTATGATCATTGTTGGTTGCTGTATGATTTAGGGATAGTTTTTCATTGAGATTTGTAAATGTCATTCATGTTTAAATATGGCACGACTTAAACTTATAATACAAGTGCTAGTGTGACAAATCTTTTTAAAGATAACATGAATAAACATATTTTTAAAAAATATAGTAATTTTTAAACATGAATGACAATATAATAATGAAAATGTGTGGCATGTAGCTAAAATACTTCCCTTTTTTGTGTGTTTCTAAGGATATATTTTATATAGAGTAATGTCTATGAATGCCAAACAACAACAACAACAACAACTTCATCTCTCTTTAGATTCCAGACGAATTTGTACAAATGTGTTTTTTGAAACTTAATTTTCATAAATTTCACATATGTTTAAACATGACATAATTTTAATATATAATATAAGCAGTAGTGTAGCATAACTTTTTTAAAAATAATATAAATAAACACACTTTTTAAGTGTGTACAACATATAATTTTCTATGGATTCTATGTTGAGCATTGGCCTCAACCCTTAAAAAAAAAAAAAAAAAGACTCCTCCTTGATTAACAGTGGTAATCTGGTGTAACGTTTTGTTGAAAAAAAAAATCATTTAAAATTTTACCAAAAGCCTCTGCAACCAAACATTTTTTCTTTGGCTTTGTTACTTTGTTTTGTTCCTGTGTCCTTTTCTTTCTCCCTTTCCTTGTTCTCTCTTCCTTTCTTTATTCTTTTTTTCCCCCTTTATTTATTTATTTTTTGAACGTGTTCTGCTCCTTCTTTTTGCCTCCTCCCAGTAATCAGCGCTCTTTCTCCTTTCTCTCTGACTTTTTTTTGCCCTCATGTCAGTTTTTAGGACCACAGCCTCTTTTTGCCTTTTACTTTTATTTTGCATTTTCGGTTTTTTTTTTTTGTCTACCATATTCTATGGATTCATCTCTTAACGTTTCACTTTATTTCTTTTGCGCTAGTAGTGGAATTTACATTTTCCATCTCAGCTATTCTTGATTGAGGACTCCTATAGGCTTTGATTTCAAAGTAAGCTACATATGCTTCCCTTTGGAAGAATTTGACAAAAGGACAAAAAAAAATTCCTAATCGAAAAAATAACTTTTTTTTTTGGCACAAAAAACATATTTTTTTAGGTAGGTAACTTATTCGAGTTTTTGCCAGTAAAAGACGAAAATAATTATAACAAGTAGATAAACCTCAACAGAGTGAAAAGAAAATAAACTGGAGCAGTTTTCATGCTCAAAATTCATGTTTTTTACGTCAAAAAACTATAAAAAAAAAAAAAATCATTTGCCTAAATTCATTTTTTCTTAAAGTTATTTTTCAAAATCCCACCCTTCCCTTTTTTATACCCTGATTTACAATTTTATAACAATCTCTTTTCTTTCAATTCTTTGTCTCTGTATCCTTTGAATTCTACGGACGTGGGTTAATTTTTTTTCTTTTTACATTTCCCTAGAAAAAACATATATGGGTTCAGCTTCATAGTTTATCGTTCATCCATACTCAAAATCAGAGAGTAGCTAGGTCAAAAAAAAAAAAAAAGGATAATATAAAGGGTCTAAGTTTTCTTTTTGTTCATGGCCTTTATTACTTTCTCCACTTGGTCTTTTGTCAGATACTTAAGTCTTTTATGGCTCTTTATATTTTAACAATTGGTGATCCTTTCAATTCCTTGGTTATTAGATTGATAAGTTTCAAAGCTTTTCCGATTTAGCTTTCTTGCAAGCAACGAGAATTTTTTATGCTTGGAAATAAATATTTGTTGTGGAGTTAAATGGTGAGTCTGATCTACTCAGCCAATATCCCGGTTGAAAGTCTGTGCTCGCTGTTGTTGCGTGTTGTTTAGGTGCCTTGTAAGTTCATCTCTCACTTGCCTCACCAAAAAAAAAAAAAAAAAAAACTTTTTAACTACTCACCTACCTTGCCAACAAATTAATATTGTTGCTAAACAATAAAATCGTCGCTAAAAACATTTAGCATTAGAATTTAGTGATAATTATAGTTGTCAGTGTAACATGATAGCTGTTGATATTTAGCAACGACTTTAGAAAATGGTTGCTAAAAAGTAGCAAATTGCAACGACAATATTCGTTGTACAATTGTGGCTGTCGTGAGGACCGACTGCGGTGGCTTATGGTGGTTGTAACGAGCCACAGCGATAACTTTTTTGGTCATTGTAGGGTTTCTTTAAAATTGAGATATCTTTTTTGTAGCGATGACTTTTGTTTAATACAGTCATCAAGAAATACCAAAAAGCTTCCAAAAAAACATATAACTTTAAAGCAATTGTAATAAAAAATTATATGTGAACGTAACTTAATATTAGTTCCACCTCTAAAATCATGTCCAAGCATCAAAAAGGTTTACAATATAGGCAATGTTCAAAAGCCCAAAAGTCTTAAAGTGGGAGTCAAATATAAAGAACACTCCATTCTAAAGGAGATGTATCACTAAAAGAAGAAGGTTGATACTGATCTGGAAACATGGACTTTAAAAAGTTCTTTAGACTGTCAAGCTCCATTTGTCAACGTGCATCTAAGTTCTTCATATTATTGTTCTCCATCTGCTGGGCTTGAACAGTCTCAAGCATTTGTTCCTCAGTTTGATTGGAGAAACAACCATTTTTTGATCTCTTTTTTCTCGCACCCCCTCTAGTTGCTTGGCCTGCTCCCGCGTATATATCTCGATCGGCTGCCAAGGACATTGTTCTTTGTTGTGTGGAGACATTTCCCTCTTCCGCATTTCAAGTCTGGTTGCTTTGTGATTGTTGCATTTCCATTTTCTTGTTCTGTCAAATTTTAAAATAAGTAAAAAAAAAAAAACTTACCGAATAAAAAATTATCAAGGAACACAAGTTTTGTAAGTATAAATGACTTACATGGTTCTCTGATGCTGTCCCAGTCCAGCCTTAAGTTTTGTGATGTTATATATCATGATAAAGCTCAATTAGTCAACTAGACTTGTTAAGCTCCTTTGCTTTTTGCTGCCAAAAAAAAAAAAACTATTGATGTAGTGTGTTTCAAGCTAATTATAATTTGCAGACAGAGATGGCAAGCAATAGGAGCACAGCCCCAGCAAAATAATTTGCGCTTTCTCATCTGCAAATTGTTCATAGGCTGCGACTTTGATATGTTATGTTCAATGGGTATATATTGATATGGAAGCACTAAAAAGGCCAAAACATGACTTCTTGATGTCTTTCAAATCCTCAATGTTGACAGCGTGCAAGCCTTTTCCTTGGAGGATATGAATTGACAAAGATATGATGTTCCGAACAATGATCGGAAGGGCGTATGTAACTAATGTTTGTGTTAAGTTATGATAATTTAGCATGGGTTTGGGAATTTGTGATTCCGGTTATAGTTTCTGTCTGTTTATCTTTGCACTTTGAACATGTAGTCTGGTCTGTCTATGACCTTGATACAAAAAATGTCATTATTAAATCATACAAAAAATGTCACTTTTAAATCTACTTCATGAATTTAATCAAAGAAAAACATTGTTTATCATAAACTTCCATTTATTTGATGAAATGTGGAACTCTTCTTCATGTAGATGTAGTGATAAGCAAGAGCAACTGAAAAGGAATACAAATAAAAGAATTAAACTAATTTGCAGATTGACCAGCCTTTCAAGCACCTATAAATTAAGTCGCGTATAGACTCGGATTGCTCAAATCTTTTGGCAATGGCCCACAATTCAAATATTCAATTAAAAAACTAAATATCTAATCAGGAAACACTTCATCACGTCGAAGTTAAAATAAAGACAAACAGAATCAGCTCTTTTAAATCCAATACTAATCACAACAGCCAAAATGTCAGCCAAATGTCATGCAAAAAAATTCAAAGTGCTTGCTATTATATATTAAAGAATATACAGCCCTAATCAATAAAGAAGAGGATATCGCACAAATGAAATACCTTATCAAGCGAGCGAGATGTAAATGATTTAGTTTCCTGAATACATGGGGGTTGGGCCAGTCTTATTTCCACGATTCTTAGAGTTGGTTGCTAATTTTTGCTGCAAAGTTAATTAAAATTGTTACTAAACCTATATTTATGTACATAAATAATGTATGAATGCTTTGAAAACATTTACATAGCTTACTTTGTACTGTTCAACCGACCATTGGTCACATAACCATTCCCAATCTACCTGTTGCAGCACTTGTTTGTGTCTGTGGTTTTCGGCTTCCTCTGGATCCATTTGTCAACCCTTTCTCTTAAAATATATATGAATCCAATACCTCCAATCCTTCCATTGCTTGTTTAACTACCAGCCAATGGAATCCAATATGTAGGCACTTTTTTTTTTGGAACACTCTGATTCCATTCATATTTATCCTGCAACAACAGTGATCAATAAGGTAAATGTAACTTTGGAAGGAACTAGAGTGAACAAATTTACATGGTTTTAGCATATTTCCTTAAGTCTAGCAAATATTGCATCTTTTGTTGGTTTCTGAATTTCCCTCCACTTCTTGACTTAGATTGCGGTCATGTGACGAGTAATCCAACCTAACTCAGTCGTCTATATTGTACCTACTTTTCTGGTCTTTTATATGTATCTAGACAAAACTTTGGAGTCTTTTTCCTAGATGAAGTAATAATTCTATCATTTGCAATACAACAATTTTTTCCGTGCATATGTCTTGTTGCTATAATAATCCAAAAAAAATTAGTAAGTAATCAAAGTATAAAAAAGACCAAGTATGTAATTCTTACATTTTTATTTTTACCTGTAGAGCTACCATCAGTTGTGGGCGCAGGAGGAGAAGTAGGAGCAGAAGGACCAGCCATAATATCTCTCATTTAACAATGAAAAAAGCAAGGTATGAAAACTAGAACATATGAAAATAAAAAGACATTGTCTACTTCTTACCCTAAAATCTAACTTTCTGCAATTTATTCACTATGTAAATCTTCATAATCAGGTTCTGGCTCACTACTCTCCTCAACTTCTAACATCATATCATCATCATCATCATCATCGTATGCTTCTAACTTTTCTTCAAAGTCGGCTTCATCGTCTATAAAATCGTTCTCGCTTGTAGCTTCACGAACCTCCATGTTACTTGCATCAACCATTTGTAGATCTACATCAACCCACTCTGAACTAAATATTTCAAATGAATTAGTTTCAACTGAGTTTCGGACTGTCAATGAACTTTTTTCTTGCAACACAACATCCTTATCTACATCTATGGGAATATCAGGAAAATCCCACAAGTGGCGATGATTAGCCTTTTGAACTATTTTTCTAGTTCTGTCCATTTGTCTGATCTGAAAGATAATAAAATTGTTGTGCCTCCGAGGATAGGATGAATGGATCATCTGCATACCAACTACCTCTGACAAAACACTTGTTATGTTTTATATTTCCTTGTGCTTGCATTTTTCCTTCTGTGTCAAACCACTGACACTTGAACAAAAGTGCCTTAAATCCTCCCATGTAGAACAGCTCGATCTCACCTCTTCCAATAACCCATAAACTTCAATGTCCTCACCATGGTGTGCTCCAGGAACAGAAACACCACAACTTTGGGCTGATCCTTTATCATCATGATGTTTAGTCAAAATTTTTACTCCATTTACAATGCACCCAAGTGTGAATTAATTTGGTGACCCGACCCACATGCTAATGCATATAATTCAGGGGTAATTTCAGGATCTCCATTAGCGTGTAAGTTCAGTATCTATTTTGAAAGAAATTTTGTCATTCACAATTTTGAGAGGAATAATTAATATATCTGTGTGTGTGTATGTATTATGTATACAACTTTGTTATAGCAACACTTACATTGTCGCTAAAGCGTCCAACAAATCGGAAAACTGGTAACTTTTATAAGGATAAATAGCTCTGTTGATCTATAACTTTTAAAAAAATACAATTTAATCCTTGTCGTTTTATTTTGAATAGAAAAAATTATTAGACATTATTTTTTAAACAAAATTATTAAACTACCTTTAAAAATAATTGACATATTAAAAAATTAATAAAATTTAAAACATAAATTTATTAAAAAATCTGAAAAACAATCTATTCAAAGGAGAAAAAACCCTTTTTCGCTCATCTTCTAACCCAAACCCAAAAAAAATGACAAACCCCAAAACTACTATTGATCAGATCAAAAAATATGGAAAATTGATGAAAAAAATAAAAAATCTGCTGATGAGGCTGGGCTCGCGAGGCATTGGAGGCACAAGGAGGTCATCGGCGTAATGATGAGCATTGACAAGGCTGGGCTCACACGGTCAGGGCGGCACGAGGAGGTCATCGATGTAGTGACGAGGCCGGGCTCGCGAGGTCGAGGTGGCATAAGGAGGTCATCGCGATCTAGGCGTGGGACAAGGTTTGGAGTATTGAAACAGATCTGTGTAGCCTCCATGGATGAAGATTGAAGTTTTAAAGCTTTTTTTTGTTATTTTAAAATTGTTGAATTTATTTTTGAAGATTTTTTCTTCTTATTTGTGGAATTAAAATTAGATTAGGGCTTCCTGGGTTTTTTTTTTTTTGGAAGAAGGCGTCCTCCAATGGAGGAGTAGGGTTTTTTGTTTTATTTTATTGTTTTGCTGATTTTTTATTTTTTTACATTTTAAATTTAATTTTTTAATGAAATATGTTTTATGTTTAATTTCTTTAAACATATTAAGTATTTTAATAAAATATTCTTACTAAAGTAGTTAAAACATTTTTTAACAGTCAAACTTAATAGCTAAAGAATAAATGACACATTTTTTAAATAGTTAGACCCAATTAAATAAAAAAAAATTGAAGACCAAATTTCACCTTTTTAAAAAGTTTGGAAACAACCAATTTATTTACCTTTTTTGTAATTCTGTATCTTCCTCAACTCTTCCATGTGTAAATTGCAATTAACAATTGAACAAAAATTAAATTTTAATACTCTAGGAGAAATGTGTTTAGATAAATAGTGTTTGATTAGGGAGTTTAATCTAGGTATTTTTCTATCTCTGTACAATTGTTTAGAATATACTAGTGTGCTCTCTGCAACATTTCATAATTAACTTCAGGCTTTTTCCTTTTTTTCCAATTGGACGACCGCAGTTCCAAAACACTGACAATTGGTGAACTATTCCATTTCCATGGTTATCATCATGTCTGAATGTTCTGTTGAACTTTGTCTCAAAATCACTAATGTGTGTACATGGAACAAAAGGTCAAAGCCTCCTTCACAATGTATGCTTCTGCAATAGATCTGATATGAACCCCGCCGACTAACGCGACAAGACCCGACACCAAATTTGGAACCCCTAATCCCTTAAGATACACGTTTGTTGAGCCTTGACCCGTAATCTAATGAGACACGAACCAAGAACCATGGATAGGAATACACCACACCTAGAATTTCAAGAACACTTAAAACCCTAGATGATAGGTCAGTTTGTTGAACACTACAAGATTAATCTTGATAACTTCAAAGAGTCTTCTCAAGAAAATAAGAAGAACGCAAGAAAAACCTCACAAAATTTGTGAATATTGATCTAATTGATTAATTTTAAAATAACAAAGTGTTTACAATTATATGGGAATGATTTTTCAGCCCAAAAATACCTAAACAAGTGCTGACTTGGAAAATCCCTTAATTGGCGCTTAACCTAATCTAGAAAAGGGAAAGTATCCAGGTTTGTTTTTATGCCTAACAAAACCGAATTTGACAACTAAGAAAATACGAAAATTACATCAGGAAAATAAATTGATGATGAGGCTCGAGCTTGATGACATGGTGCCCACGTGTTGATCCAAAATAAGAAGGTTTCCTGAAATTACAAATCTGCCCCACAATTTACTGGAATCGTGCACCATCATCAATGTGAATCTTCTAGAACCTTAATCATAGTTACTAGGCTCTCTTGAGATTGATTTGGGCCTATGCCGGAGCTCCATTTATGTGACGCATTGCAAACTTGTTGAATGAGCCCGTTCAATGCTTCCTTGAATCATTTGGCCTTAGATCTCGTGATTGGACAACTGGAATGGCTTAAGGGATCACGAACATGCCTCCTAACTTGTGCAGCTCCATTGCTTGCATCAAGATCCTTTTGAACGGGCTCGATTTCTTACATATTGTTTAAATTTCTCAGAGTATGTTCGATTTGGTACATCTATCTACTATGCACGGGCCCAGTAAGAATAGCTTCATGAGGCAAATGTAGAGCCAAATAAACCATTACATCACAAAAAAAAAAGCTTGCATAATAGAGTGGCAATATTGTAACGCCCCGAAATTTATTTAATATTATTGTAATGTAAATAATGAATTAGTGTGCCATAACAAATGTTTTAACATTAATTTGATTATTGGGTTGAATTTTGAAATTTTGGTTGTTTTGTTAATTTGTTGAATCCAATGATTTCCTATTGTTTTAAAATCATGTTTATAGTTTTAAAACCCAACAATTTGTAAAATGTTAAAAATACTCCGTTCTACAAAACCGTGGGCGGCAAATGGTTTTTGCACAGTAAAACCGCCCACCGATTTTCTCTATTTATTTCCTTCCTCTCTCTCTCTCCTCACTCTCACGGTCATCTCTCTCTCTTCCTCTTGATCTCTCTCTCGGCAGCTCTCTCTCTCTCAATTCTCTCTCAAAATTTTTGAAAGAAATTTGAATCCAAGCTTCGGGTTAGCAAGGAGGAAGCTCCGGGACGTGATTTGGCAACCGAGATCGCGGTTTGAAGCTTCGATTCGAGGTTAGATTTGAAATTTCTAAACTTTTTACAAAATTTTCAATTTTGTGTATTTTTAAAATCTAGGTGTGTTTAAGCTTAGAAAACCTTGGATTTGAGTTAAATGAACTTAGAACACCTAGAATCTAAGCTTAAATTGAAGAAAAACGGATTGGATTCAAGATTTTTCATTTTTCCTCAATTTTTTCCTATTTTCAGATTTTTGGGATTTTGTGTTTGAATCTTGTTTAAATGGGTTTTAAAGTGTCTAAGTATGTTTTTCTATCATCTATGAATGTTTTCTATGCCTGAGATTTGAGAAAAACAGGTTTAAATCAAGATTTGGGTTTTGGGGAAATCGAAACCCATGATTGGAATTTCTGGGTTTTCCCAGTTCGGCAGGCCGAAGTGCGTGTTCGGTAGGCCGAAAGAGGGATCGGCAGGCCGGTGTTCTTCAGTCCGGCAGGCCGCACTTGGAAATTGTTCGGCCGACCGAACTTTGCTTCCGGCAGGCCGAACTGTGCAGTTCGGCCGGTCAAAGTAGGGAGTCCGGCAGGCCGACCGAGGCATGGAAATTTTTGTGATTTTCACCCGTTTTCACTGTTTTGAACCCTGATTTAAATTCCAACCTTATAGAATGATTTTAAAGGAACAAATGGCACACTAGGATATCATGAAATGGTTTAGTAACATAGAATGTCTCGAACTAGTTATTGATCGACTTAGTTTGTATCTAGGATCGTTCGTGGTTCCGCAGAGCTAAAGTATAGCGAACCGGGATTTCGGTGTGGGGTACCGGCACGAGTATTGAGGTAGGACTTCTATCCTATTTCTTTGGTAGCCTGGTTTTGAAATGATTTGGCTTTGAAAAAGATTTCTATTAAAATGTTTTCAACGGTTGTTTGAAAATGGATTTGTCGGTTATATTTTAATATACCATGATTTGAAATGAATTTCATAATGAATGTAATTGACAACACTCGGTAATTGGGTTTTGAATAATAATGATAATAAACATAGGCATGATGCCATATCAGAGATCGGGTCGTGTAGCGATCGACCTTGGGGGCAGGTCCTGAAACCCAGCTGGACCAGTACGGTGGTGATACTATGGTTTGCCTAGGAAAAGAAAAATGGTATTTCTGATTGTGCAAGTAGACTGTTCTGAATCAGGACGGTTCTACTCAAATTATTTATTTATTTATTTAAGGTTTCTTTTGAGCACTCCTGTCAATGAAATGTTTCTCTAAATTAAATTATTTTATAAAACATAGTCCTACTGAGCCTTTTGCTCACGTTTAATTATTTTAAATTTCCCCCTCTAGGTGGTTTCCCATTTAGGTTTGGAGAGGATTCTTCGGACCAAACTCAGGAGCAATAGAAGGATTAATTTATATTTTGTCTTATTTAATCAAGGCATGTAAGATTTAACTTTATTTGTATCTTGGACTGTAATTGTATTTATGATATTGTCAGTACCATGTGTGTTCACAAGTTGTGGGTCTGTGGGACCCATACTCGCGGTTCTTTATTTATTTTATTATTTGCTTAATATTTATAAATTCTTTTATAAAAATGTGGTTGAAATCTTCTTATTTCTCACTTAATTTGATTTTCAAACCATTGGTTTTAATTAAATTCTTTTTTAATTAATTTAAATAATCCACCACGTCACCTCCCGTACCCTGGGGCGTGACAGAATGGTATCAGAGCACAAGGTTATGAACCTTGGGAATTGTGCACACATAGGTTTGATAATGAAATACCTCTGACAGTCCAAATTTTGTTTTCAGAAGTGAGAGAATGGCACCTAGGCGTCGTTCGATAGCTGACGCCGAGTTCGAAAATGATGAGAGCATGATGAGGTCTATGTTTGCGGCTTTTCGACAGATGGCAGCCAGGGCTAGACCGGGAGATTCTGATATTGGTAGTCAGCACGCGTATTTTAAAGAATTTCGACGGGCGTCTATTCTGACTTTTGATGGCAATGGGGATCCGCAGTTAGCAGAGTATTGGTTGGATTCGATTTTGAAGCATTTGGATACGCTTGGTGTGCCTGAGGAGTATCGTGTGGAGTTTGCTGCGTACAAGCTCGAGGGTGGCGCTAACACTTGGTGGAAGCAGGCTAAGCGTCTGGAGCATTGGTGGCGATATCAGTTGGGACAGGTTCGAGGAGCTGTTCTATGATTGATATTTTCTGCAGGGGTATAGGGATCAGAAGGCAGGTGAGTTTTACAAGTTGCAGCAGGGTGATCTGTCAGTTCGGGAATATGAGGCAAAGTTTAATGAGTTGGCTAGGTTTGCTCCATCAGCGGTGGCATCGGAGCGTGAGAAATGTATTAAGTTTCAGGAAGGACTCAAGGCTCCTATTCGGCGGCAGTTGGTTGCTTTACGGCTTAGGAGTTTTGGAGAGCTTGTGTCGTCGGCGATCTCTGTGGAGAGTGATTATGTGCAGTATTGTGAGGACCGAGCCAAGGCTTCAGGAGGACCGCAGAGGAGTGGCAGGAAGAGCACCAGTAGTCGTCCAGCTCCGGGGAAAGGCAAGCAAGGCGGTGCGACCAGTGGTAGCAGCAGTTCGTCTGGCAGCGGGCGTAGCAATCCCTACAGTTTTTATTGTCATTTCTGTCAGCAGCCTGGACACATCAAGAGGAATTGCCCGATCAGGAGCACTCGTCTTGGATCTCAGAACGGGGAGGATGCCAGTCGTTCGTCTCAGCCTCAGACCCTACCTCCGCCTCTGCAGTACCTGCAGTTGCAGTATCCGCAGTTCTCTCCTCAGCAATTCTCATATCCGGCACGGGGGTAGCAGCCGTAGTATTTTCAACATAGTGTTCCTCAGTATCGAGCGCTGAGTATAGGTAGTGTGCAGTCGTCTCCATCTCAGCAGTATCAGCCGAGTAATCCAGGACCCAGCAATGTCGGTAGAGGAAAAGGGAAGGCGCCAGTGCAGGTTCATGCAATGGCATCTGGAGGGTTAGATTCGTAGACTGGTAATGCGGTTGTTGATGGTATGATCTTGGTTTCTAGATCTTTAGCTCGCGTTTTATTTGATGCCGGTGCCTCTCATTCTCTCATTTCGAGTTCTTTTGTACATGCCTTGGGATTAGAGGTAGAAGAGTTTAATGAACCCCTAGTCATAACTTCTCCCTTGGGGCGGGTGTGTGTAAATTGTATGTGTAAATCCTGTAAAATAAAGATTGGGGATGAGATTTTGAAAAGTGATTTGATTATACTCCCCATGAGCTCCTATGATGTAATTCTAGGGATGGACTGGTTGTCCAGGTATAGTGCAGTCATGGACTGCCAACTTAGAAAAGTGACCCTAGTGTCTGATAGGGGGACGGTGATCACTTACTAGGGTGGTGGTGATTGGCTAATGAGTGAGCATCTCATGAAGTCGTGTCTAGGAGGGCGAAGGAATCTAGGTTGTTGTGCTTTTCTTGCCAATATAGATTGCGAACCCTATGTTTCGAGTGGCAGTGCAGCGATTCCGGTGGTTGATGAGTTCAAGGATGTCTTCCCCGATGAGTTGCCAAGATTACCACCGCATCGGGAGATTGAGTTTGGTATCGAGTTGTTTCCAGGGACATCACCGATTTCTATGACACCTTATCGGATGGCGCTGACAGAAATGAAGGAATTGAGGAAGCAACTTCAGGAGCTTGCTGATAAGGGGTATATTCGGAATAGCACATCTCTGTGGGGAGCACCGGTTTTGTTTGCTAAGAAGCACGATAGGACTCTCAGGTTATGTGTGGATTATCGGCAACTGAATCGTGTCACGGTGAAGAACAAGTATCCCTTGCCTAGGATTGATGAGTTGTTTGATCAGTTGGGAGGTTCACGGTACTTCTCAAAGATTGATTTGCGTTCAGGTTATCATCAGCTCAGGATCAAGGAAGAGGATGTTCCAAAGACAGCTTTTAGGACTCGGTATGGGCATTTTGAGTTCCTGGTTATGTCGTTTGGGTTGACGAATGCTCCAGCAGCTTTTATGGATTTGATGAACAGGATATTCAGGCCATATCTGGATCAGTTCGTGATCGTGTTCATCGATGATATTCTTGTGTATTCTAAGACTTGAAATGAGCATGAGCAGCATCTCTGGATTGTGCTTCAGACTCTGCGGGAGCACCAGTTGTACGCTAAGAGGGAAAAGTGTGAGTTCTTGTTGACTGAGGTCAAGTTTCTGGGTCATGTTATCTCGGAGCATGGTATTTCTGTGGATCCGTCCAAGATTGAAGCTATATTGGAATGAGAACGACTAAGGAATGTAGCGGAGATTCGCAGCTTCTTAGGTCTTGCTGGATATTACAGGAAATTTGTAAAGGATTTTTCAAAGATTGCAGCTCCGTTGACGAGATTGATCAAGAAAAATGTCAGGTTTGAGTGGAATGAAGATTGTGAGTCTGCTTTTCATGAATTGAAGAACCGGTTGACTTCAGCTCCAGTGTTGGTTATTCCTAGCAGTGACGAGCCGTATGAGGTTTATGCGGATGCTTCAGGGCACGGACTTGGATGCGTGTTGATGCAGCATGGGCGTGTGGTTGCGTACGGATCGAGACAGCTACGACCTCACGAGCGGAATTATCCTACTCATGATTTAGAGCTCGCGGCGGTGATTTACGCGCTGAAGATTTGGAGGTGTTACTTGTATGGAGCATCATTTCAGGTCTTCTCCGATCACAAGAGTTTGAGGCATCTGTTCACTCAGAGGGATCTCAATTTGAGGCAGTGCAGATGGGTAGAGTATATGGAGGATTATGATTTTGCGTTGCAGTATCATCCCGGGAAAGCTAATGTGGTCGCGGACGCACTTAGCAGGAAGTCTTCAGGGATTCTAGCTTATTTGATTTTTGAGGACTGGAGCAGGGATGCGACAATGAGTGAGTATCGGCTACGGTATCATGAAGACTGTGATCAAGTTTCGGTGTATCATGTGGAAGCGACTCCAGCTCTTGTTCAGATGGTGAAACAAAGTCAGTGGCAGGATCGACATTTGCAGGGGATTTGGTCGCGGATTCAGAACGGGGAGCAGTTTGAAGAATGGAGCGTGCATGCTGATGGATCGTTGTACTTTTGGGAGCGTCTTGCAGTTCCAGTTATCGCTGAGGTGACGAAAGCCGTTCTAGACGAAGCCCATAGGTCTCAGTTCGCTATTCATCCGGGGAGCACCAAGATGTATCGTGATTTGAAGAGGCAGTATTGGTGGAGAGGCATGAAGAAAGATGTTCGAGAGTACATGGCCAAGTGTTCGACGTGTCTTTAGGTGAAAGCCGAGCATTAGAAGCCTGCAGGTCAGCTTCAGTCGCTTCCTATTCCAGGGTGGAAATGGGAGCATGTGACGTTGGATTTCCTCACAGGTTTGCCGAGGATGGAGCAGCGGCATGATGCAGTTTGGGTTGTGGTCGACAGGTTGACGAAATCGGTGCATTTCATTTCGTTTAGATCGACGTGTTCTAGGAAGGTTCTCGGGGAGTTGTATATGCAGAACGTTGTGAGGTTGCATGGAGTTCCTTTGTCCATCACCTCTGATTGAGACACCAGGTTTAATGCTAAGTACTGGAGGAGTTTTCAGGAGGCTTTAGGTGTGGATTTGAACTTAAGTACGGCGTTTCATCCTCAGACTGATGGGCAGTCTGAGCAGGTTATTCAGGTTCTCGAGGATATGTTGCGTGCCTGTGCATTGGACTTCGGCGGGAACTGGAAGCAATGTTTGCATTTGACGGAGTTCGCGTACAACAATAGCTATTAGGCGAGTATCGGTATGGCACCATTTGAGGCGTTGTATGGGCGATCGGGTCACTTGTGTGTTGGGCCGAGCCGAAAGATAGGGTTATTCTTGGGCCGGATGAGATTTGTGATAGCAACGAGAAAGTCACGGTGATTCGAGATCGGTTGAGAGCAGCTCAGAGTCGGCAGAAGAGCTACGCGGATAGGAGACGTAGACCCTTAGAGTTCGCAGTTGGAGATTTCGTTCTCTTGAGGGTATCGCCTCGTAAGGGAACTATGCGGTTTGGAGTGAGTGGGAAGCTCGCGCCGAGATATATTGGGCTGTTCGAGATCACTCAGCGTGTTGGTGTGGTCGCTTATCGGCTTGATCTTCCGCCCGAACTTTCTCATGTTCACGATGTGTTTCATGTGTCGATGCTTAGGAAGTGTCCACCTGAGCAGAGTAAGATAGTTTCATTTTGCGATGTGCAGGTTCAGGAGGATACGACGTACGAAGAAGTGCCGATTCAGATTATCGACCGGAAAGTGATTAGTTTGCGTCGTCGTGAGATATCGTTGGTAAAAGTCGTATGGCAGCATCATGGGGTTGATGAAGCCACTTGGGAGCTAGAGTCGAGTATGCGGAAATTGTATCCGCATTTGTTTTGTTTCTGAAATGAGTTGTAAATTTCGAGGGCGAAATTTCTTTTAGGCATGGAGAGTTGTAACGCCCCGAAATTTATTTAATATTATTGTAATGTAAATGATGAATTAGTGTGCCATAACAAATGTTTTAACATTAATTTGATTATTGGGTTGAATTTTGAAATTTTGGTTGTTTTGTTAATTTGTTGAATCCAATGATTTCCTATTGCTTTAAAATCATGTTTATAGTTTTAAAACCCAACAATTTGTAAAATGTTAAAAAATACTCCATTCTACAAAACCGTGGGCGGCACATGGTTTTCGCATAGTAAAACCGCCCACCGATTTTCTCTATTTATTTCCTTCCTCTCTCTCTCTCCTCACTCTCACGGTCATCTCTCTCTCTTCCTCTTGATCTCTCTCTCGGCAGCTCTCTCTCTCTCAATTCTCTCTCAAAATTTTTGAAAGAAATTTGAATCCAAGCTTTGGGTTAGCAAGGAGGAAGCTCGGGGACGTGATTTGGCGACCGAGATCACGAATTGAAGCTTCGATTCGAGGTTAGATTTGAAATTTCTAAACTTTTTACAAAATTTTCAATTTTGTGCATTTTTGAAATCTAGGTTTGTTTAAGCTTAGAAAACCTTGGATTTGAGTTAAATGAACTTAGAACACCTAGAATCTAAGCTTAAATTGAAGAAAAACGGATTGGATTCAAGATTTTTCATTTTTCCTCAATTTTTTCCTATTTTTAGATTTTTGGGATTTTGTGTTTGAATCTTGTTTAAATGAGTTTTAAAATGTCTAAGTATGTTTTTCTATCATCTATGAATGTTTTCTATGCCTGAGATTTGGGAAAAATAGGTTTAAATCAAAATTTGGGTTTTGGGGAAATCGAAACCCGTGGCTGGAATTTCTGGGTTTTTCCAGTTCGGCAGGCCGAAGTGCGTGTTCGGCAGGCCGAAGTGCGTGTTCGGCAGGCCGGAACAGGGATCGGCAGGCCGGTGTTCTTCAGTCCGGTAGGCCGAACTTGGAAATTGTTCGGCCGACCGAACTTTGCTTCCGGCAGGCCGAACTGTGCAGTTCGGCCGGCCGAAGCAGGGAGTCCAGCAGGCCAACCGAGGCATGGAAATTTTTGTGATTTTCACCCGTTATCACTGTTTTGAACCCTGATTTAAATTCCAACCTTATAGAATGATTTTAAAGGAACAAATGGCACACTAGGACATCATGAAATGGTTTAGTAACATAGAATGTCTCGAACTAGTTATTGATCGACTTAGTTTGTATCTAGGATTGTTTGTGGTTCCTCGGAGCTAACGTATAGCGGACCGGGATTACGGTGTGGGGTACCGGCATGAGAATTGAGGTAGGACTTCTATGCTATTTCTTTGGTAGCCTGGTTTTGAAATGATTTGGCTTTGAAAAAGATTTCTATTAAAATGTTTTCAACGGTTGTTTGAAAATGGATTTGTCGGTTATATTTTAATATACCGTGATTTGAAATGAATTTCATAATGAATGTAATTGACAACACTCGGCAATTGGGTTTTGAATAATAATGATAATAAACATAGGCATGATGCCATATCAGAGATCGGGTCGTGTAGCGATCGACCTTAGGGGCAGGTCCCGAAACCCAGTTGGGCCACTACGGTGGTGATACTATGGTTTGCCTAGGAAAAGAAAAATGGTATTTCTGATTGTGCAACTAGACTGTTCTGAATCAGGATGGTTCTACTCAAATTATTTATTTATTTATTTATTTAAGGTTTCTTTTGAGCACTCCTGTCAATGAAATGTTTCTCTAAATTAAATTATTTTATAAAACATAGTCCTACTGAGCCTTTCGCTCACATTTTATTGTTTTAAATTTCTCCCTCTAGGTGGTTTCCCATTTAGGTTTGGAGAGGATTCTTCGGACCAAACTCAGGAGCAATAGAAGGATTAATTTATATTTTGTATTATTTAATCAAGGCATGTAAGATTTAACTTTATTTGTATCTTGGACTGTAATTGTATTTATGATATTGTCAGTACCATGTGTGTGCACAAGTTGTGGGTCTGTGGGACCCATACTCGCGGTTCTTTATTTATTTTATTATTTGCTTAATATTTATAAATTCTTTTATAAAAATGTGGTTGAAATCTTCTTATTTCTCACTTAATTTGATTTTCAAACCATTGGTTTTAATTAATTTCTTATTTAATTAATTTAAATAATCCGCCGTGTCACCTCCCGTACCCCGGAGCGTGACAAATATCCTTCTCGAGCTTCTGTAAATAAGAAACATAAAAAGTTCTTGAGCAAATCTGCTGGAAGAATGAGTATAACACCATCATTGCGCCAGATATATCTTCTAGTAAGAAAGGTTGTATTGCTGCCGGCAACGACCTTTACAATAGTGTATGACAATCATGTGACTTTAATCCATGTACCCTTCCATCTATCTCACTTGCATTTTTGGAAATATTTGCCGCATAAGCATAAGGAAACGAAAAACCCTTAAAATTGCTTGCGTTTAATTGTACTTAGTGTAAATGCAGCTAGAGGTTTAACCCAACGATCTCCTTCCTTATGAAGATGCAATTCCTCACTTTCATATTTGCTAGATTAAGTCGAGCGCTATCATTATCCTTTGCCTTCACCTTTATGCTTAATAAGGAGCCAACAACATTATTACAAAATTTTTTTCAATATCCATAACATCTAAATTATATCTCATCAACAATTTCAACCAATAGTTGAGCTCGAAAAAGATACTTTTCTTTGTCCAATTTAGGCTCACGTTTCTTCTTTCTTTCTTTTTCAAACTTCTTATGCTTCCCCAGAGTTTTAGGCCCCACATGTTCCAACTATTTTAGAATCTCATCACTAGTTCTAACTTTTGGCGGTCCATGCATTTTGACTTTTCCACTTAACCTTTTTGCTTCTACCACGAATAGAAACATTGATATATTGTCATTGGTGACGACATATTAGATTGAGACAAAAGTTGAATCAATTTGATTAATAATTTTGTTTGAATGAATCAATTAATTCGTTTTAGACAATCATGTGTGTTACATCTTAATCTTAAAATGAATCAATGAGTTTGTATTCTTGACTTGCGTCTTTTGATGTACCATAAGGTGACATCCTGAATTATATGAAGGTACACATACTAGTATATTAGAGAAATGACTCTTGATTGTCGTAGACTCATTGTTCATAGATACATAATCCATAGGTCTTGTGTAGAGTTAATGATATTCTCTTATATGTATTTTCCTATAATTGAAAAGTGAAGCTCTTAACCATTTGGATACATATGTGTAACTGACTGGTACACTATTTGTATTGGTTATGAATAGTAAGTATTTTAATGGTGAAATAATAGAACATAAGAAAATAATCAGGACGGTAAAACAAAATTTATCCTTAACCTGATTATGAATATCCTATGAGGAAGTTACATATTATGATATGTCATGCACGATAAACTTATTAGAGCTTCGTAATTTATATAAAGTTTAATAATGCAGCTCAAAGCTTTTAATAGCATTAGAGTTGAAAAATATAAAATATATATGTCGGGGATATGTTATTTTATAATTATAGGAGCTTGATCTATATATGTCAATCGGGTCCCCTTTCCTGTCTCATAATATTTCCTATAACGATACTACGTGTTTTTCTTATAGATTGATAACTAATGTTATTTATTAGATTGGTTGAAATTCGATTGATTGAATTTAATAATTCATGTTAGTTTATTGGTTGTATTAGTTTATGAATTAATTCAAAATAAACATGTTGAATTATTTGAGATATAATTTATTTGATATAGGATTATCTATTTACAATTGTTTTAATCAGATAACTTTTCTATTGGGTTTTTGAATTAAAATTGAAGTTCTATAAGAGATACTTCGAGTCAAATAAAGAAGGATTTATCCATCGGATTCGAATAGGTAAATCAAGATAAAACTCTAGAGCTAGAAAAACACGTGGGAGTCTCTGCCATGTCAATCCAATTGACCAAACATAGTGTAGGCTAGTCGATCAGACCCTGCCATGTCAGCAATCCTAGGCTAACATGTT
The DNA here is from genome assembly GCA_025403435.1 of Artocarpus heterophyllus. Lineage (NCBI taxonomy): Eukaryota > Viridiplantae > Streptophyta > Magnoliopsida > Rosales > Moraceae > Artocarpus > Artocarpus heterophyllus. The sequence goes on from CM046339.1 coordinate 8,995,707, forward strand.
TTTACTCCAAAGTTGATCCAAACTCGGATTTTTGAAGCCTAATTTGATAAGAATTAGTCTCAATTCGACCTCTATACAAAGGGAACGATTTATATTGTTTCTTAAATCACTTGAGAAATTTAAAGAAGAGTATTTTGCTAGAAAGACTTTGAAACTATCATAGAGCTATTGTTTAACATCTCGAATTTTAGCTCTTAGTTTTCTCAAGTGGTTGAAACTCGAATTTTAGCTCTTAGTTTTCTCAAGTAGTTAGAAGGAGAGGTCACCAAAGGAAAGACTAAACAATGTGCGACCACCCACACTCCAATTGTGGAAAGGGAATAACAAGAAAGTTTAGTTTATTGAGGCTCCTTCAATAGTTTTCTCTTGTAGTAGTTCCTGTAGTTTTTTTAGTCTACTAAGAGATACGTAATATCTTTTACTAATTTATATATATAGCATGTTTAATTTATTTTTGAAAAATTGTTTAAACTATAAATTTTTAAAATCCACTGCGTACTCGTTTTCCAAGAATACTAAACTAAATGTTCAATAACCATGAAGGTAAGACCAATTTTAAGGTTTGCTAATTATCCAATTTCAATCACGTCCACTAAATCCATCCATGATATCAATCTACATAAATCTGATTTTCATTCCACCATATACCCAAATAATTAAAAATAATAGATCCCAATAGAAACGTAAAATCGACCGCCATAATAACCCATATTCACCACAGTTATTTCGTGTAAATTTCTGAGAATAGGTTCAACCTCACTCTTCAACTATTTCATTGTGCTTTTTCTTCCTAATGATTTTATTATCATCGATCCATTGTTAGCAAATCTCCAATTTAATTTGAATAGATACATACTAACATTTTTTTGTTGTAATTTTAAAGATTAACTATTTCATCTTTTTTTTAATCTACAATCTAATAACTATTTCATCTTTTTTTTAATCTACAATCTAATAACAATTCTTCAAATATGATATGACTACAACATAATTATTATCTTTATATCCAATAAACTTACCATACTATTCACGTGTGCTTTTCCTATAGTAATTTGTAAAATTACATCTCATTTTTAGCACAAATGGTAGGACATCCATAACACAAAGTCTCTGTTCGTGATGAATTTACACTATTTTCATTTTTGGCCCCTGAGAGATTATCATTGTCCCACTTTGGCCCCTATTTTTCTGAATGGCATAGATTTAGCCTCTAAAATTTCAATTTGTAACAATAGTCCTTGTTGGGGGTGAGATCGGCACCACCCGCCAAGGAACCAATTCCCGATGGTCGGTAGATGTGCTCGACAACATTCACTAGGAGCGCAATCTCGAACCCTATAAGCTCGGCTCGTCTATTCGAGGTGCTCTTGAGGGTCCTCTGGGCTACGGTACGAGCGATTGCCTCCTCGGGTTAGACACTTGCTCGGGTCAGATTGTCAGAGCCTAACAAACAGGCGGCCACTCGCTACGAAAAGTCAACAGATGGCCACATTCTTGCCATTGGAGAGAGGCTAAGCCTACGGTGGGGGCTATTACACATTTCACCTACCTTCTAACAGGCCTTGATGCGACACACGAGTTGTGGGTAAAACCAACCTAACACTCGGTTCAAGTGGCAACTTATAAATAGAGCGCATTTACTGCAGCTCGAGACGAATGTGCTCCTTCCCAACTAGCTAGCTCCCGTTCTTTGTCGAGCAACGCCTGCCTTGAGCGTCAGAGAGCCCTTGTCTAAAACCTTATCAGTGTCCCCCCTTTAACTTCGAAGCATCACTCCTCTTGTTGCAGGTATGTCCAAGCAGGCCGAGACGAGCAGGGAAGAGCCATCCAAACATTGTGCGCAATCACACATGGTGTTGAATAGTCGCTATTTACTAGTAAGCATCAACATTTTGGCACTAGAAACAGGGCCCCTATGCCTTCACTAAAGATCATCAGCCACAACCCACCTGGTGACCAAAGCATGGTAACAAGAAGTAATACCCGGGATGAGGGTGTGCGACAAGAGGGGTTGGGTGAAGCCTGAAACCGAAACCCAAACTTGAATAGACCATGAGGTTGCCCCTGGGCTACAAGATCCCAATTAAGGGCTAGGGCAACGTGGCGAGGGCCGAACAAATAAATGACTCGATCGCCCAGGACCCAATCTGAGAAGTCATTGATGCTGTTCGAATACTCATGCAATAACTTGTGCAACAACATGTGCAACGTCAACTAGCTCTTGTCCTCTTTCCCTTTACCCAGGCAATACAGGGGGCCAAAGACCCAAATGAAGCTGATTCCGAGAACTCTAGACAATCCACAAGAGGAGTCTCGGCTAACAATAGACTTGTTCGAGAAGGCCGACTTGGCCTTCAAGGAGGTTGAGGACAATCATCATAGGACTCCCGAGCATCGGTCTTTGATCAGCTCAGATGTCAAGGCAAAGTTCAGCAGGACCGGCAACCTAGGGGTGGCGACAGGGTTGAGGGTCGTGCCCCGTACAGGGTGGAATTGCTCGAAGATACCAATAGTTATTAGTTCTGGTAGCTGCAGCACCAAATTGACTAGATCCGCAACAATAGGTTTGAACTTGATGAAGGTGGCATGCAGGACCCACCATTCACTGACGCCATTATATAGGCTCCCATGCCGCCAAAATTTAAGGTCCCATAGATCAAGGCCTATGATAGGACAATAGATGTAGACGAGCATGTAGAGCTCTACAAAGGACACATGCTTCTTTATAATGTTAGTGATGCAGCCATGTATAAAACCTTTTCACTTACATTAACCAGTCTAGCTCTGCAATGGTTTAGGAGGATCGAGCCAGGGACCATTACCTCTTTTCACCAATTGTCAAATGCCTTTTCCTCTACTTTCTCGACAACCAAGACAAGGAGAAAGGAAATAACTCATCTTTATGCTATCAAGCAAGAGGACAATAGTGTTAATGATTACATCAATCGTTTCACCCGAGCAGTGCTAGAGGTGAGACACATCGAAGACGAGACCCTAAAACATGCCTTTGTCGGGGGTCTTTGAGATGTGAAATTGATCTGGTTACTCGCTTTTGAGCAGTTGAGCACATTTTCTTAATTGCTCAGCTACTCCCAGAGGTATGCTGACATAGCCAAATAGATGAAGAGCAGTCGAGAAGAAGGTAGTGGTAGCGGCAGCAAGAAAATGAAGAAACAAAAATTTGCACCTAAGCAGCCGAGTGTTGAGCAAAGCAAAAGGCATAAGAACAAGAAGAAGACTGAGAAGACAAAGGTTTCGACTGGGAAGTTTCAAAGCTATACACCCCTAGTCGCTAGCATCGACGAAGTGCTCGCCTAAGTGAGTGGTAGGAATCTACTAGTAGGTCCGCCCAAGATGAAGGGAAGCAAGGTCAAGAGGGACCAGAACAGGTATTGTAATTTCCACAAAGATATGGGACATAATACTAGTGATTGTATCCAGCTCAAAGACCAGATCAAAAGACTAGTCTGAGATGGACATTTGTGAGAATTTGTTGAGCGAGTCTTAACTCCTAGTTCTACAGTTAGGAGGAACGACCAGCCGACCAGGGACGCATAGGCCCGACCACACAACGAAGGTAGGAACAGCTCGGAACCCCCAAACATTATTCACATAATCTTCGGTAGGCCTGTTATTGGGGACACATTAAGTGGGCAGCGAGCTTTTCCCTAGGAAGCTCGGTTGGTCGAGAGAGGCGAACTCATGAATATGTCTGAGCTCATTAACAAGATTTGCCTAAAACAAGACATTTTAATCACATTCACCGAGGAGGGGGCAGATAAACTTGTTCATCCACACAATGACATGCCTGTGTGCAAATTATAGATCGCCAATAGCATTGTCCAGCGTGTATTGATCGACAATGACAGTTCAGCCAATATCGTTTTTAAGCAAGCCTATGACAAGTTGAAGATCAATAATGCTACCCTCATCCTGGTCCAAACACCTCTATATGGTTTCAATAGTGAGTACGTCCGAGCTGTTGGAAAGGTTGACCGACACCTTCGGAAAGGAGACAGCTCAGGTAACATGCATCATCGACTTCCTCGTCATCGACAAACCCTATTAGTAGAACATAATTATTGGGCATCCAACCCTAAACGCCTTGAAGGCCATGGTCTCCACCTACCAGTTAGCAATGAAATTCCCAACAGAGAATGGGGTCGGGGTCATCAAATCGTGATATTCCTAAGACTGCTATGCAAATGCTATTAAGATAGCCTCACCTTGGCAATTGAATGTCTCGGCCATATAAAAGGTTGATGAAATACAACTCCCCACCGAGCAGAAGCCAAAAATGCTATCCGACTTGGATCCTCAGCTTTCAGAAGAAAAGGTAAGAGCCACGCTAGTGGAGGATTTAGAGCATCCCCCATATAATTTAGACCTCGATCATCCCGACCGCATGGTCCAACTCGATTCTCAACTAAGGTCTGAGATCCAAGCTGACCTAGAGAAGTTTTTAACGGATTATCGGGATGTATTTGCTTGGTCTCATAAAGACATGCCCGGCATCAACCCCAGCGTCATCTATCATCGTCTAAATGTTTGGCCTGAGCACAAATTGGTCATCCAAAACAAAGGGCTTTTAACCTAGAGAGATACACCGCTATCAACGAGGAAGTGAAAAAGCTATTGAGGGCTGGATACATATGAGAAGTCACGTACCCAGAATTGCTTGCAAACAAAGTTCTCATCAAGAAAGCCGATGAGAAATGGTAGGTTTGCATCGACTACACTGGTCTTAACAAGGCTTGCTCCAAGGACTACTTTCCATTTCCTCGGATAGACTAGCTCATGGACGTGAAAGATAGACACGAGTAACTAAGCTTCATGGACTCCTACTTTGGCTACAATCGATCAGGATGTCAAAGGAAGATCAAATCAAGACCACATTCACCATTGAACAAGGGCTCTTCTGCTATGTGGTTATGCCTTTTGGATTGAAAAATACTAGAGCAACCTACCAGCGCCTAGTGAACAAGATGTTTGATCGGCTAATCAGTGAGACCATGAAGGTATACATGGACAGCATGTTCGTCAAATCAATCCACGCAGTGGACCGCATTGCCACCTCTGAGCAAGCTTTGATATTCTAACAAAGTACGGGATAAAGCTCAACCCAGCCAAGTGCACGTTTGGGGTCAACTCGAGCAAATTTCTCAGGTTCATGATGAACTAAAGGGGGATAGAATTCAATCCACCTAAAGCCCAAGCTGTGATTGACATGCATTCTCCTCGCATAGTTAATGAGGTGTAGAAGCTGACCGGCATGGTAGTAGCTCTGTCTAGATTTGTGTCCCCGTCTACTGATAAGTGCCATCCATTTTTTCAGGTGCGCAAAGGAAGGTTTGAGTGGAGCAAGGAGTGTGAAGAAGCATTTCAAAACCTTAAGAGGCATCTGGCCACAACCTCGTGCCTACCCAAACCTTTACCGGGAGAAATATTATTTGCCTACCTAGCTGTGTCAGAGAAGGCTGTGAGCTCGGTCCTCGTCTGAGAAGAAGATGGTGTCCAGAAACCTATCTACTACATGAGCCATGCTTTCAAGGCACTGAGGAGAGGTAACCTCCACTTCAAAAACTTGCCTTCACCTTCGTCACCTTTACTCAAAAGCTATGGCCATACTTTCAAGGTCACACCATCCATGTTCCAACCAAGTACCCCTTATGACAAGTTCTCTAAAGTTTGGAAATATCTAGATGGATGGCCAAGTGGTCAGTGGAGCTTGGGAAATGTGATATTCACTTTGTTTCGAGAATGGCCGTAAAGGCATAAGCCCTAGCTGACTTTATTGCTGAATTTATCGGTGCTGTGCAGAGCACTCCCTCCGTCAAGAAGGTTTCTTTAGAAGATCTAGACTCCCTTAGCAGCAATAGAGGTAGCAATGTTTCCAAGCCAGGGCATGGATCAAAGCTCTTTGTCGATGGATCATGTTGTGTCGATGGGTCAGGCGTTGGTCTGGTCCTCAATAGCCTAGATGGTTATAAAGCAATCTACACCATTCGTTTCAACTTCAAGGTGTCCAACAACGAAGCCAAGTACAAACCATTGCTGGCTGGCCTCAGAATTGCACAATACCTTGGGGTGGACCGTATATCCATCCACTGTGATTCCATGCTTGTCATCCAACAAATTACTGGGGGATTCCAAGTCCGAACAAAATCCATGACAGTGTATTTACGAGAAGTCAAGGCATTGCTAGGACAATTTAAAGCTTATTCCTTCAATCAAATCCCTAGATCTGAAAACTCCAAGGCCAATGCCCTTACTTGGCTGGCCTCAGGTTTGGGCGACAACGAAATTACGTCGGTCCCCATCGAGAGATTAGTAGAGCCAAGCATCACCAAGGAAGTGGCTAGTGTCACGGAAGAATAAGAGACCACTGGATGGACCCGATCATTTGATACCTGACCATAGTTGAGTTGCCCAGTGACTGAGAATAGGCACGTCGAATCCACAACAACTCAGCCTAGTATTCGATGATTGGGGCAAAACTTTACCGACGAGACTACACTACCCCATGCCTGAGGTACGTAGGACTTGGAAAAGCCCATTATCTAAGAAGGAAATTTACGAAGGGTTGTGCGACAACCACGTAGGGGGTGATCCCTAGCTCAGAAGTGTCTTCGGTAGGGTTATTATTGGCAAACATGGAGCAAGACTACAAGGATTTTGCACGAAAATGCCTCAAGTGCTAGTAGTTTGCTAGGGCGATCGAACACCGTGTCGAGCTACTTAGCTTTGTGACATCTACCTAGTTGTTCACCATGTGGGCTATCAACCTGATCAAACCACTTCCCTAAGCCCGGTCACAGTTCAAGTATTACATCGTGGCTATAGATTACCTCACAAAGTGGGTGGAGGTTGAGCCATGCATCAACATGACTGAGGCAAAGAGCATTAACTTGATTTGGAAGAACATCATCTGTCCGTTTGGAATTCCACACACCATAGTGACCGATAATGCCAAGCAGCTTGAATCATCAAGTCTCCTCTGTATGTGCGAACAGCTTGAGATTAAGAAGGTATTCTCATCACCTGGCTATCCCCAGAGCAACGAGCAGGTTGAAGCAGTCAACAAGATAATCAAAGACAACTTGAAGAAAAAGCTAGAGGGCCTCAAGGGAAAATGGATCGACAAGCTCCCAAAGGTGCTTTGGGCATACAAAATGACTGCTCGGACTGCCATAGGAGAGACTCCATTCTCCCTCGTCTATGGGGCTAAAGCGGTTATCCCAATTGAGGTTAGCTTACCGAGCTTCAGGTTTGATCAATATGACGAGCTACATAATGCCAAAATCATGATTTCTAAGCTCGATCTGTTCAAGGAGAAAAGAGACTGGGTAGTAATTCACACTACAGCATGGAACCAAGTGGTTGCTCGGTATTATAACAAATGAGTCCAACCAAGGGTATTCAAAAAGGTTATCGTATAGTAGCCCAGCCTTGGGTTATTCGGACCGCAATAGGATGGCCCATTCAAAGTAATTGGAATCCTCTAGCTATGAACATATAGGCTTGCAGACATGGAAGGGAACATGCTCGACCATCCTTGGAATATCGAGCACTTGAAAAGATATTTTTGCTAACAAAATCCATAACACCTTTTTGACCTCCGACTCTATTCTTTTGTAACAAGGCTTGCTAGGCAGAACCAAGATGTAAAAAAGAAACGTTAATGAAAATACTTACCTTATAGAATTTCTCCAAGTAATTCATGTCACGAAGGCCATAACTTTCAAAGAGGGGGGCCCACCCTAACTCTTGTCGGGGGGACCTGACCACAACTCCCGAAATAGGGGAGTCATCCTGATTAATTGGACTGGGGGGTTGGTTGGCATAATACCGACCACGAGTGGACTTGAAACACTAGTCCACTAGTTTGGTACCATATGGATGACCCGACCAATAGTTGCCCTAACATGATAACGATTTTGGGGACATAACTCCCAATCATAATTAGATTTGTAAATGTTTAAAAGAACTTAAACAAGTCTAAGGGGGGCTACAGGGTACTATAGAGTTAACCCTAACCGAGAAATGGACCTTCCTTGCTTGACTATAACTTAGGAAAAATGAAATCAACATTTCATTTCCCGAGAAGCCTTCAACTTAGGAAAAATGAAATTAAAATTTCATTTCCCAAGAAGCTTTCAACTTGGGAAAAATGAAATTATTATTTCTTTCCCAAGAATCATTGTACTTGGAATTAACCATTCATATCCGAGAATCATTATACTTGCCAAATAAAACTAAAAAGTCACATTTCTAAGGAACAATAAACTTGGAAAATAAAAGAAAATTTCATTAAAAAGTAAAAATAATAAATTATCTTTAGGAGGTAAAAATAATAAATTACCTGTTCCATCTCCTCACCCTCCTCGGCTCGATGATAATGGACCAATTGAAATCGGTCGCCTCGGGATGCCTCTCTAGAATATGTTCTCGCAAATCAATCATCTCGAGATAGTAATTGTCTGCGTACTCCGCAGAGGCCTTGAAATCCTCGACTGCCTGGGTGAGTTGATCGAGTAGCTCCTCCCTAAGGAAGCACTCGTACCCCTCCTTGGAAGCTTGCAACTCGGCCCTCGCCTAGTTTGCCTCAGCTTGAGCCTGGTCTATAGCTGTCCTTGCCTGGTCGGCTTCTTTTGGGTCCTCTTTACCTCATCCTCGACCCGAGTAGAGTTCACCATTGCCTGCTTAAACTTAGCCTCCTTTGAATGGAGTGCCTTCTCTACCTTGGCCTTCTTCAGGGTGGCCTTCTCTGCTTTCAGCTTCTCAAAATTGAGCTCACACACATAGGCCATATTGGCCATCTCTAAAAGTACGCAAACCTAAAGAAGAGGAGTGGTTAGGGCAAAGAAAATTCCAAGTCAGAAGGAGCTCGGGATACAAACTTGATGTACCTTGGCGGAGGAGTGAAAGGCAGCCTAGAATAAATTAGAGAAGGTCTCTTCCAAGAGACTCTCAAAAAACGAGTCCTCAGGCATGGCCTCCCTGATGGTTTCAATCATCAGGTAGCGAGTGCTTCAATGCCTCCTTGGTGCCTCCATTGGTGGTGTAGGCATCGCAGACATGATAGCCAGTGGCGGGTCCTGGCTAGACTAGGGCCCCTGCCCATGTCGGAGGCAGTAGTGGGGCGATAGGTTGGATTGTAGTGGGAGGATGCTTAGTCCTTGAGGTCCTCTTTCTCTTGGACCCAACTATGCCTTTCCTCTTCGAATGGCAGAGGTTCTCTATCATCTTCTACTACTCTTCTCTAGAGACCTACAGGGAAGACATATCTACAATGAGAAATTAAGTCAAGATAAGGTTGGTAGAACAAAAAAAAGTAAGAAGAAACCTAAAGCTTACCTCAAATCTAGAGCTGGCGCGATGAATATAGGCATCGAATCATGTCCTTGAAGTCCTCGTTTGCCATAGGTGGCCTCAGATCGAAGGAGCCACTCAACGAGTCCTCAAAACTAGATGATGATGGCTTCCTCATCGAACACCCGAATCTGCTGGTGGTCGCCCTCAGATGTTTGCTACTGTAACCTACCCGGCCGACTAGGTAGGAGGAACATTTTGGCAGGGATTTATTAAGCTGGACTGCCCAAACTAGCTGTAGCGGGAGAGGTTGGTCTTCTAGAGGAGGAAGGACTACTACCGAGTAGACTCATGATTGCTGTACAAATCCTTCAATGATTTGACAATCTCACTCAAAGCCCATGGTTTTTCGACCAGACGTGGCCCTGCTCAAACCTAGTCAGAACTTCTTAATCCTTAGGAACTACTTCACTAGCTCAGGCTAAGTAATTCCCCTCAATGTAGAACCACATGAATTTTCATAGCTTGTCGGAGTCGGGGTTACCCAAGATGAAATCCATCTTAAAGCCGATGAAGTAGTACCATCCCAACTGTCGGGAAAGCTCTTCATTTTGTACGCTTGTTTGAAGGCCTCCCATGGCATCTTGGTTGCTTGTTAGTACCTCCAAAGCATGTAGATCCCGATCATCGAACATTAGGAGTTTAGGTTAAGCTAGGTAGGGCATACATTCAGGTCGTTTAGTACTTGGCGAAGAAAAGGATGAAAAGGCCAACGCAGCTTGGCCCTAAAGAACTTGGTGTACAGGGTGATGTAGCCTTTGGGTGGGTTTAGAGGCAAGTCACCATCCCTGGGCAGAGCGAGCACAACGTCGCTCGAGATGCTGCATTCCCAACGCAGTGTATCAAGCAAAATTACATTAGCGCACTTGTATATCCTGCCACTGACGTTTGGCTGGGGCCTAGAACTCCTATAAGCAATGACACCATGAACCCTGGTAGTGACAAGTCTCTCCTCAGTGTCCTCGTCTTCGGCAGCAGCCTCCTTGGGTTCCTCATCCTCGACTGGTCGAATCTTGACAGAGGCATCCAGTGTCACTTGGCCCATGACCGGGGCATAAGCACCAGCACCTCAACCTGAGGTACTCGGCACGTCAAAGGCTGCTGCCAAGCTGGCTCATTCCCGAGTTGCAACTCAAAACATGCCAATGGCGGTTGCCTCGATATATGGGTCTTTGCCCCTGCATGGCCTAATTGGGCGCCTCCTGTCGATCATATCCAAGAACTCTTGCTCAAGTGTTGTCTCGACACTGAGCTACAAGATCTCGACGAACCAGGCCACTCTATCATCTTCCAAAGATATTTCCTCAATGTTGACTTTGACCATTGACGATTGGTCGGTATCGGTGTTGCTATCCGACCAAGAGATGTTCGCATTTTGGGAGTCACTGAGATCGCTCATTTTTAAATATACTTCTAGGGAAAATACCTGCTTGAGTCTGTAAAAGCTCATGAAAAGTTCAAAGTCCTCGGGTCACAAACTACATCTCGGCAGCTAAAACTCAAAATTCATGAAGTCCGGTCATGTTTACACACTGAAATAATAAAGAGCTGATTTTTATTTATAGCCTTGACTCAAGCGCAGAACTTGGGCATGGGAAACAAAGAGGTGCAATGATTACGCCCATTAGGGAGACACGCAATCGCGTGTTGACACGTGTCCCTTTGAGCTTCATTGCATGACCTCTCATCTTATGTCACCCCAGGACATCGCCTGAGGGCCAACCTAAGCCGACCTCACCCAAACGGTGCAGTCCACCCATAGAGCACCGACCAGGTGCACTGAGGGGTTACTGTTAGGGCTGAGCTCGGTGGTCAGTAGATGCGCTCGGCAACATTCACTAGGAGCGCAATCTTGAACCCCCATAAGCTTGGCTTGTCTATGCAAGGGGCTCTTCAGGGTCCCCCAGGCCGCGGCGCGAGTGATCGCCTCCTTGGGTTAGACGCCTGCTCAGGTCGGATTGTCAGAGCCTACAAATAGTAGGCTACTTGCCATAAAAAGCCAATAGATGGCCACATTCTTGCTATTAGATGGAGGCTAATCTACCGGTGGGGGCCATAACACATGTCACTTGTCGTTTGACAGGCCTTGATGTGACACACGAGTTGTGGGTAAAACCCACCTAACACCCGGTTCAAGTGGCTACCTATAAATAGAGTGCATTTATTGCAGCTCGAGGCGAATGTGCTCCTTCCAAATTGCCTAGCTGTCGTTCTATGCTAAGCAACGTCTGCCTTGAACGTTGGAGAGCCTTTGTTTGGTACCTTACCAATGTCCCCCTTTTATCTTCGAAGCATCCCTCCTCTTGTTGCAGGTACGTCCAAGCAGGCCGAGACGAGCAGAGAAGAGCAGTCCAAACACCGTGCGTAGCCGCACGTGGTGTTGAATCACTACCATCTAGTGGTAAGCATCAATAGTCCTTCAGTCTAAAAAATATTATATATCTGACAATTCATGCACATAAGATGTACATGATATATAGGTAACAAATTGTTGAAGACAAAACTACCTAAATTGCTTATGTTTACTAAAATTGATATGATCAACTCATATTTGAGGCTCGATGTGGTTTTGCCAAATCTAAAACTTCCTTTCCCACAGGTGAAAGAAGACGTATGTCTGTGTATATATATACTTTACATTTTAGGTTGTTGTATGCACAAACCGCCAATAATTTAACATTTTGTAGACAGAGAACTATTAATGTCACATATTAAAACTTTGAAGGTCAAATTTTTACCACTAAGAGTGTTAAAAGGTCGAAATATGACAACCTTGATTCTTTGGGGAAAAAAACAAAATAACCGTTGTTTTATTTCTTCAACCCGATTTGGAATTTGTGTATATATGTTTATTAAATAATCGATAAACCACTAGTTAAAAGGACATTTAAACTTATTTAGTGGCCATTGAAGTAAACAATGGTTTATTTATTGAAACTAACTAAAAAAAATATGCTTAATATCGACTGCTTATAACTCATAAAATAAATTTATAAAAAAAAAGAGTAAACTTGAAAATTTCCATAAATGCTATTTGGCTTCCGATTTGTACAACTTAGATTGAAGTTTTACACTTCTTCTTATGTGTCTTGTCAAAACTGCTCCTACCGATCAAGGTAATCGACAGATTATTACTTCTAATCTACTAGGCACCACTTGAATCAACAGGGGACTATCGACCGCCATTTGTGATTTGTCGCTATCTTCAATCGTCTATCATCAACAACGAGCTAATAATCTCATATATTATCATTGGTTTTTTAACTAGATTTTTCAACTGTTCCAACAAATATCACTGGTCTTTTCCAGCAGTAATGTAGCAGAGTATTATCGATGTTCTATAAGATTCTTTTTATTTTTAAACAAAAATACCGGTCTCCTTTTTCACATGCCACCTATTATCAATAATATACCACATTATTATCTGTAATTTACTATACTATTTTGACTTTTGATAAACAATAGTCTTCTTCCACATCAGTTGTGTGAGAGTAAGCTAACAGATTATTATCGGCAATCTACAAGATTATTTTGACTTTGGAAAAAAAACGTTTCATTCATTTTTAACAAATCATTGTAAATCAAATATACTTTACGAATAACAAACTAGAGTTTATCAAAAATATATTAAAGTTAGTCACTTATAAACTTCCGTAATATATTAAATATATAGTAAATCAAATATAGTTTATCAATGACAAACTCCACTATATTAATGATATACTTTAGTACATCAATGATGTAATGCCTCAACTCCTATGGGGTCCACCTAGCAAGACCTCTGCATAGTTAGGTCTTTTACTCGTTACTCATACGTACTGCCTCCTCTAGGCTTCTAGTAACCCTCAAGGAGTTCTTCAAGTCCCCAAACACTTAAACTTAAGACCTTCCTGTTAAGTCTTGGGTTCAAGTGGTGGGAGACGTAAAGAATTCCTTGAGGGTCACCAGGTGCTCAAAGGGGACAGTACGTATAAGCAATAAATAAAAGACCTGACTATGTCGGGGGTCCCATTAGGTCGACCCCATAGGGGTTAAGGCGTTATAAATAATGTATCACACTAATATACTTTACACCCTCTACGCACACATACACAAAACCTAACCCTCCCTTCCTTCAATCTTCATCTTTCCCGTTTTTCTTTCTTTTGCTGATGCCTCCCTCACTTGTGGTGGAGCTTGAGCTAGAGCCAATAGTAGATAAATACCGTATTTATCGGTAAATGCACATACTAGTAGTGCTGACGACATCACCAACTAGTAAAATAGCTTATTGATTGATAAGTACTCATATTTTCATCGATTATCTAGAACGACACCATTGGTAAATAACATATTTACTAGTAAATATTTGAATTTACCAATAAATACATAGATTTTCCGGAATGAGTTCAGTGCCATCAGTAGGCAGTAAATACTATATTTGCAAGAAAACACATAGGTTTTACAAGGATTGACGAGACCACACTGGCATCATTAGCGGTCGGTAAATACATGGATTTACACGGTTTTATTGAAACAATGTTTGCACATCACCAGCCAGTAAATATCCTATTTACTGGTGAATAAACGGATTCACTATAAATAAATCTATTTCAAAAACTAAAAACAAAAGTTTGCTAAAAAATAAGCCAGAAAAAACATCGTAGAGCCTCGAGGAATTCTGTGAGCCATTGCCATCAGCCATTAGCCACCATTTTGAGCATTGTTAAGGTTGCGTGAGCCGTGTAATCTCCTCCATGGTTGTCAGCATCATCGCCAATGAGTTTGACAAATTGTGAACAAAGGATAGGTCGCGAATGAAGGACAACGAGTTGTTGGTGGACTCTGACAATGACGACAAGGGATGATGAACCAATGGTGGACTCCTACAAAGAAGACCCATGATAGTGAGGAGAAAAGAGAAAAAAGAGATAGAAAGATAAGGATATTTTAATCTCAACAATTGTTTAGTTTGAACAGGTGACATTGGTTGCTCTCAACATGCTGTGATTTTTTAATATTCATAAAATTTGCTATTTACTCCATTGGTATAAAATAATGTTGAGAAATTGTATGAAATAACATGTTTTCTAATCCAAATAAAAGTAAATAAAATAATTTAAACTACAGAAATAAATAGCATGAAAATTATTATTGATTTTATTTATCATTTTTCAATTTTAGCCTCAATTTTTATATTTAAAATTCATGCTTCTCTCCCACAAACATCATGTGCTGCCGTCCGCCATCTGACACGGCTTACAACACCAAGCTCATAACTGGAGATTTACAAAGTCTCACCGACCAGTTCACAAAAATCGACGACCATATAATCAAACAACACCTGCAGACTTACGAGGAAGGTGATGACTTCGTCTCTACTCGCAAGCTAGCCTTTACGATCTCGGCCTTGTGACGATGTTGCGAGGATCTTTGAGGCTGTGCGAGAATTAACACGGTGGCAATTGTGGACGAAGAGAAGGAGAGAGAAGGGAGGAAAGGGAAAGAAAAAGAAGAGCGACTCGTGATGCCTCGTCATGATAAAGTTGTCGACGTTGTCTTGCTACGAAGTTACCGTCATCGCCTCACCACGCCATCATTGTCAGAGAAAGGAGGAGGGGTAAGAGAGATAGGTTTTCTAATTTCGGGATTTTAGGGTGTCTAATCTTTGGGTATTTTAGGTAATTCCAATGTATAATAAGTTTAATTTTGTTAAAATGATACTCTTTATTATCTTTCCTAAAATATTATGCTATTAATTTTTAGTGAGAACAAGAAAAATAATATATTTTTGAAAATTTTTAAAATAAATAGCAAGTTTTGTTAATATTTGTAATAAATAGCAATAAAAGAAAATTCACCGACAAAAACTTTTTGAAAAATTTACACTTTATAGCAAAATTTTAGACCTTGAAATTTAACAATGATTCTAGAATATTATAAACATAGCAAAATATTTAAATAAGGTATAATTTTTTTTACCCTTTTAAATAGTTTCTTTTTTTTTTAAATAAAAAAGGACCTTTCTTTTTTATTTGATTATAACGGTTCTTTTTTTTTTTAAATAACCATTTTTTTTCTTGTCGTTTTTTTTATTTGTCCTATACAATCATTTCATCATTGAAAGAACAACTGTTCCTTTATTTTTATAGAAAAAAGAAACAAAAGAACGGTTAATAACAATATGTGAATGAGTCCTAGGAGGAGCAACAAATAAATCTTACAAAAAATATAGTCAAGATTAAGTATAGTGATAAATAAAAGTTGCTCCCGCAAAAAATTAAATTTAATTAATAAGTTATAAATTTTCAAAGTAAATAAGCAAGGGGTTTGGAATTATTAACAAAAATTACTAAAATAAAGATAACAAAAATAAATAAATAAAAATGAATTTAAATGCATGAAGTTGTGAACAATAATAATGAAACTAGTTAAAGGATCATTTGCCACCATTAAACAATAATTATGCAATTGATCATTGAATTATACCCAATTTTCTATCGAAATTACCAACCAT
The DNA here is from genome assembly GCA_025403435.1 of Artocarpus heterophyllus. Classification (NCBI taxonomy): domain Eukaryota; kingdom Viridiplantae; phylum Streptophyta; class Magnoliopsida; order Rosales; family Moraceae; genus Artocarpus; species Artocarpus heterophyllus. The sequence goes on from CM046339.1 coordinate 9,011,575, forward strand.
AGATAACAAATAGCTCTGTTATCCCAATCTATTCTTAGTTTATTGTTAAACAAAACAAACTCTTCACTTAATCCATTTCCATCAAATAACCTAGAGTAATCTTTTTTGATTTATCTCAATTGAAGCATTAAGACAATAAAGATAGTTTGATCTAGATAACAAACACACAAGCTCTGTTCATTCAACCTAGATTATGTTTCACATCGTAATCAAACAAAAGCCTCTCGCAATTATTGCTTACAATTTGCTACTAATAATTAAAAAATCAAGACAATAGCGAATCAAGAATTCCTAATCCTAATCTAGCAACAAATTAAATTCAAGTTCTATTTAGTTAAAAACCACAAACAAAACTAGGAAAAAAATCATAAGCAAGAAAAATAGAATATAAACAATTTTGATTAGGAATATAGGAAATAATTCTGAAAATATCAATAACATAATTATGTCTAGTGTTTTGAAATTGACCTTATCCAAAGAGAAATTTAGCCTAACATATTTAATAAATTGAACAATAGAAAACACTGGAGTTCAAGAGAAAGAAGAGGAAAATAAAATTTCTTTGATGATCTTGAAGAAATCACCACGCATGCTAATCTTCTTGAGCTACTCCTTTCTCTCCAAAAGGTGGCTAGAAAAGCTAATAAAATATGATGTGTTTTGTGTTTATAAGTTTGATATTGATAGGTTTGCACTTGATGGATATCAAGAGGTAATGTCGACCTCTCTTAGGTCAAAAATTGAAACTAAACTCAAAGGGACGTGCGGGGGCACCATTCTTTCTGTGCAGCCGCACACTATGCAGCCTTAGGATACAAATCAGCCTTCCGTGCACAAGGGTGCACTTCCTTTTGTGCGGCCGTTGGGCTACTGCAAGATCTTGGCATGACTTTGTAGTCTTCTGGTGCGGCCACACCTACTTATTGTGTTGGGGCATGGCCGCAAGGCCTTTTCTTGTTGGGGCGTGGCCCTACTCAACTTGATTTGTTGATTTTGTCATAGAAATTCTTAAAAATCCAACATTTACCCCCGATTGACTTCCAAAATGATTAAATCAAATTTTTGGGCTCCAAATCTTCAATTTTCCTCCATTTTTTATCTCATTGCCTTAAAACATCTACAAAACAAAAAATCACATATAAAACACAAATTACTCAAGAATAAAGCAAAGAAACATGAGAAAATTGATCAAAAAAAGTATATCAAATTAACCACTTATCAAATTCCCCTCATTTAACCTTTGCTCACCCTCAAACAAACTTAGGACAAAAGCTAAATAACAAAAACATAGAAAAAGAAAACTAACTTCCAACTTTTCATCTCAAAGAACAATAAGAGACATGGACTTTAAATTAAACAAGCATTACATTAAATCAAATAGTCATTCATAAGCTAATACACCCTATAACAATCCTATAACAATCATGCTCAAGTGTGTGTATGAAACAGCCATCGTTACCGATGTGGAGACGATGCAAGATTTGAAAAAGTTAAACCCTCATAATGCTCATAGAAACGATCACCTAATCTTAGTTAAAAAGATTAAATGTCATAAGCTCCCTCTTTTATATGAATCTCCGCTATATTGAAGGCACCGCTTGAAATCAAAAGGTCTTCAAAACATTTCATTTTCAAAATATTATGAGGCCAACAATATTGGCACATTTCTCAAAACATTTCACTTTCGATTTTTTCTAAAACCAGAACCAAAAATAAAACACTACCTTGAATATTATATAGAAATGTGGGAATGGGTTTTGCATACACTATTCTTAATCTTTTAGTGTCTTCTCTTGAGTGGGTTTCATGCATGTTCTTAATCATTGAAGGTTCCAACTGAAAGGGAAAAAAATAATATGCAAGGATCATGCTAGAGAAAAGGACATGGCACCAATTAAAAAAAAAGTTCAACTCACGACAAATCAAACGAATCCAAAACGAGTTCTTTTTTTATAGCATTGATCAGAGGAGGGAAGTAAAAGTAGCCAAAGAAATATGTAAAAGAACCAAAAGAAAATTAAGGAAAACATAGCTCGAGAAAAATGAGCAAAACAAAAAATGCAAAAAAATACCTAAAGAGATTCAATCCTGTACATTTTCACTCGATGGCATCAAAGTTCTGCTCAATCGGTGGAGATTTGTAAAAAAAAGTAGGTGAAGATATAGAAAAAAATAGATAATCGTAATGAAGCCAAATAATATTAAAAACAAAAATGATAGAAATATATATTACTATTAGACCCAATGTAACACCTAAAAATTTAATTAAGTATGATTAGTATGCAAAATGGTGAATTAGTATGCCCAACTGTTATTTTAACTTAATTTAATTATTTTGTGGTATTTTTAAATTAATATCACTTTTAAATTATTTTTATTTGTTATTTTAAATTTTGAAACAAAACAATTTGTCAAATACCCAACATGTCCTTCTTTGAAAACCGTGTGCTAGATGTGGTTTTCACTCTAAAAAATACTCTGCTTCTCTCTATTTATTCCCTCTTCCTCACTCTCCCTCGTCACACTCTCTCTCTCTGTCACTCTCTTTCTCTTATGTTTCTCATTTTGATTCAAAATCGAGCAAGAGCTCTCGATTCCTAGCAAGATTGGAAGCCCAGGAATGTGTTTGAGCCTCCAAAAACTTAGTTCAAAGATCAATTTGAGGTTTGTTTACTTTTTCTTCCAAAAATTCAAAGTTTACTTTCAAACTTTTCAATCCTCCTTGTAAGTTGTAATCTGAGTTTCTTTTAGCTTAGAAACCCTTCAATCTGAGTTGGTAGGACCCAAATCATCGTGAATCGAAGCTTGATTGGGCAATAATAGTGCTAAATCAAGTTTTTCTCTCTTTTTTTTCATTTTTGGATTTATTTGAAATTAAGTATGAAAAACTTGTTAGAAATGTTTAAATAAGTTTTATTGTGTTATTCCATCATTTTTAAGGATTATCCATGCTCTGGGAACTATAAAAACATCTTTAAATGAGATTTGAGCTCAAAGAAGCCGAGGCTTGAAATCTGGAATTTTTCAGATTTCGATAGATCGACATGCCAAACTTGAGCTTTGGCAGGTTAGATTCATATCTTCGGCAAGTCAAACTCAAGCAGCTCGGCAAGTTAGGTCTAGAAATTCGGTAGGCTAAACTGTAGCAATTCGACAGGCTAGACTAGAGAATTCGACAGGCCGAACAAACTTTAAAAAAATCATTGATTTTCACCAGTTTTCACTGTTTAAAGCATAAATAGAGGCTTTAACCTTATGGCATGATTTTGTGAACATAAATGGCACACAAAAACACCATGAGTTAGTATAGCATTGTAGAATACTCTAAGGTAGGTATTGATGGATTTAAATTATGTTTAAGGTTGTTTATAGTTCTATAGAGTTGATGTATAGCAAGTCAGGACTACAATGTGAGTGCTATCGTATGGGATAATGAGGTAGGACTCTAGTCCATCTTCTTTGTTAGCCATGATTTAAAAAGAGTTTTGGCCATAAAGTGTTTTCCTTTGAAAATGTTTTAAGGAATGATTAAAAGGAATTTATCGATTATTTTTAATGACAGTTGAATAATGAAATGACAATAATGAATAGAATAATGAATGTAAATGAAAACACTTAGTAATATGAGACTTGAATAATGATATAGAGCTAGACGTGTCACAAACACCGTTTGGAATGATGTATTAGGACATGATGCCATACTCAAAGATTAGGTCATGTAGAGAGCAACCTTGGGGGTAGGTCCCAAGACCCAGTTGAACCACTATGGTAGTGATTATGATGGCTTTGCGTAAGACTAAATAATGAGACTACTTCTCGATGAACAATGAATTAAATGGTAAGAATGGAATTAATGAATTTTATTTACTGTATTTTATAATCCTTGTGTTAATAATGATTTTCACATTAAAGATTAATGTTTTTAAAGTTTAAAGTCCTACAGAGCCTTCCGCTCACAGTTTTATTGTTTTTAAAACTTCTACCCCCTCCTAGGTGGTTCGTAGCATAGCACCAAGTGGGACGCTATTGGACATACACGTGAAATAGGATCTTCCTATCTAGGTTGTTTGCTTATCTGATCAAGGCATGTAATATTTTAATCATTTTCTTTTGATTTAGCCTATGGTTGTATTTATGTCGATACTATGTGTGTGCATAGATGTGGGTCCGGTGCGGCCCCAACTCATTTTTATCAGTTTTTATTTCTTTTTATTTTAACTTACTTTACTTTAAAGTATTTAATTAAAAATTTTAAATTTAGCACATTTTCATAAATAACTCAATTAGTTAATTGGTGAGTTTAACTAAAAATTTGGTTTACTTAATTTAATTAATTCACCTCGTCACCACCCGGATTTAAGAGTGTGACACCTAAAGAAAAAAATCCCTTTTCTTAAAACCCAAAAAAAAAAATCAAGAACTTTAGAAAATGTAGACAACTGAGAGAAATATACCATTTGCAAGAAGAGGACCTTTAAAGGAACCCAAAAGAGAAGAAAATAGAAGACAATATACAAAATAGTAGGAGAAAGCATATACAAAAAATTGAGAAATTTTTTTTGGCATATCAAGGAACTTGCTTCCCACAATGATAAGAGTGAAGAGTGCTGAAAAGGCATGGAAAATAGTTAGAGCTCCAAAGCTGCTCCTGTTTGAACAGTTGTATCGGTTTGAACCGAAGTATGTCATGTTTATTTTGTAGATTTAAATCATAGTTCAAACTATTTTATTATAATTTTTACTCATAAAAATTTAAATTTTGTTGAAATTTTTTGTTCACACTAGTGAACCAACAACTGTTTCTTATCAATAGTCAACTATGCCCCTGATTGAAGTTAAAAACAAGACAAGAGGAGTTAAAAAAAAAGGTGTGCTTTCAGCTTTAGTTAAACTTAATCTTTTCAAAAGTCAAATATGCCCCTCGTTGAAGAACAAAAATTAACAAGCACTTTTCCTCTGCTATTATAATAACTAGCTTGATAAGGATATAAACTATCTTTTAAATATTAATAGCATTATAAGATATTATATCCATAGAAGAAAAACGTTTCTTTATTTTAAATGGAAGTTGTTTAAACTAAACGTGGATTTTTTTTTGTTTAGTTGAGGATTGTATTTTGTTTTAATTATTGATTTTTTTTGTTCAAACCATCATCAAAATTGAAGAAAATTATGTCATTACAAAATCTTATTTTACTATATTTCCAATATTTTAAATTTTTTGCCATGTTTCAACTTTGATAGTCAAATTTTTCTATGTGTATAACTTACCCAAAATTTTATTATTCATGGTAAATTTTAGCATATGATTTGGTCAGGCCCAAATCATGGAGCAAAGGGCTAGCAAGAAAACTAAATTGCGTTCAAAATGAATCGAGCCCAGTAAGTGGTCGATTTGAGACCGATTTGTGTTCACCGGTCTGTTGTTCGTTCGATTGATGGCATCGATCAGTTTGATAGTTTTGGTTCAATTAGAGTATCTATTCAGCACGCTTGGGATGGATTCACACATTATCCACCAAAGTGTTGGTTCGATTAGATCGCTGGAATAGGTTTAAGCTCAATAGATAAAGGCAGAGATCCGTTAAATCACAAAGGAGAACATAGGGTTGAGTTTGGAAAATTTATCTAATATAGAGGTGGCACGTGTCCCACTACCTTGATCCTCATCGAACCCACTCTCTCAACTTGCTAAAGCCTACAATTCTATCAAGGACCTCTATAAATAAAGGTCAAAGACACCATTTAAGGGATCCATTCTAGGAGCACTCTTTTCTATTTTTACTCTAAAATTTGTATCTTATATAGTTTCTCAGTATTATAGTAGAGAGACAACAGTGGACGTAGCTCTATTTATAGAGTAAACCACTCTAAATTCGGTGTTTGGGATCTTTGTTTTGCTGCATTTGCTTCTTTTAGTTTTGCTTATATGATTTCATTATATTTGGTTGTCTAATCATATTAGTGAAGTTTGCATGGGACCTAATAACAATGATTTAAGGACCTAGTAACCCAAAACAATATCTTAAATAGTATTCTAATCATTTTTAATTTAATTATAAATCCAATGTCTAGAGTTTGGCACCCACCATGGGGCCTTTAGATCACAAACTCGAGAATTCCTAGTGTTGGGGTACAATTTTGTTGGGCCCAAATTGCCTATAGGCCCAGACGGCCCACAGTTGTAAAATAGGTCGAATAGATTGAAGTGAGTCAATCGATGTGAGAATTGCAAATCGAATCATTTTATTCAATCGGCTTGATCTTGCTTGTATTGCATCGGTTGTTGAAGGTATGAGTCCTTTCTAAGTGTCTGACCAGATCGATCGCCATGAGTTTACAGTTATCAGCACAAACTGGTAGTTACTTACATGTCTGATCATGAACCAGAACGTGGGGAAAGTATGATTCTTGCAGCATATTACAAGTCGCCACATGTCCTACTATTGCGATTACCCATAGTGCATCACTCCACTCTGTCAGACGGTTGGAGGTGGCGTCTCATCCCTACTCTATATAAAGGGATAGCTTCGTTGTTGTGGGGGATATAGAAAAAAGCATACAGAAACGCTACCAAATTGAATTCTCATTTCTTCTTTCTGCTCTCTTGTAACCTATACCCAAAAATCATATTATAGTGAAGTATAATGGACGTAGCACTTTTAATAGAGTGAACCACTATAAATTCTACATGCGATATTTTTATTTTTATAGCATTATTTTATTCTGTCCATTGCAATTTGATCTTGCACATTTACTTGAGCTAATAGGTCTAATTAATTTTGATTTGAGGGCTCAAGTTTCTTGAACAAAATTCAAATGATCCAAGTTAACATTTTCTTATTTGATTATAGATCCATAGTCTACAGTTTGGCGCCCACAATGGGGCATTCAGATCACCAACTCTAGGATCTTTAGCTTAACTGCAAATGGCTGACAATGTCGAGAACCAACACATTCCTGAAACTCCAATGGAGGAGACTAACTACTCCCTAAGTCAACCAGCAGATGGAAGCCCTTAAGGTAGAAGTGGAGGCTCTGAAGAAAATGCTCTAAGAGCAAGCAGCTTGTTCTCAAGAATGCGACAGAAGATAACTCAGCAGTGGAAATTCGGCCATGAGGAGCCAAATTGGCTATCATAACTCGTAGATGGTCTCATTATCATATTATCACCCGTACTATGGGTATTTGATGCACCCGGCATCAACAATGACACAGTGGCAATTTTAGATGCCATAGTAAGGTAGACAATAATCCTCCAACAACCCGATTGGGAGGAAACAGTCGTCATACACACCCTCAACTCCAACACCAGTAACTACTCCAGCAACAACTACTGCAACAGCTTCAATAGCCACAACAATGCTTGCTATGTCAATGGTTACAATGATAATGAAGATTGGTGCAGAATTAAACCAACTGAATGATGTAGTAGACGAAGCTAAAAGGACAATCAAACCAACTATTTGATTCAAAGAAGTTCCAACACAGACTCTTTAACTCCAGAGTGTTAGACATGTATGCCTTAAGAAGTAAAAATGTAATACGTTTTTGGGGACATTTTTATCAATAAAGAATTTATTCATTTATATATACCAAATCTTGTCCTCTTTACGTTCATATTGGTTGAATGTATGATAAGCAAACAGTAGTCTGAGACTGTCAGTCTAAACCTTAAGAATTGGGCATATGATGGACTGATTATGCGAAAGACACGATTCTTAAGGTGACGGTCTAAAATATATGATCCACAATCGAGGGAACAAAGTTGGGCACTTTATTCATGTAAAGATTGTTATGTTGTCTATATCCCTTTTGGGAGATGGTTTGTCTTGACCATTGGAGTTGGACTCTGTGAATAGAAACATTGGCGTGTTGTCATAGGTGACGACATGTTGGATCGGGACATAAAGTGAATTGATTTGGATTAATAATTCTGTCTTGGAAAATCGATTCACTTTAGACAGTTATTTGTATTGTATCTTAATCCTGAGATGAATAATGGGCTCGTTGTCTCGACTTGTGTCTTTTGATGTACCAAAGGGTGACTCCCATATCTCTATATGGTACGCATGCCGGTACGTTGGAGGCACGACTCTTGATAGCGTAGACTTGTTATTCATAGATATGGAATCCATAGCTCATCTTTAGGAGTAATGATATACTCTTATATGCGTTGTCCTGTAATTGAAAAACTAGAGCGCTCAACCATTTGGATACATAGGTGTAACCGAATGGTATACTATCTTTGGATGGTAAGTTTTCTAATGGTGAGACAATGGAACGTAAGATAAAAATAATCGGGAAGGTAAGACAGAACTTGTCCTTAAGCCGATTATGGATGATCATATGGCGATACGATACACTATGATATGTTATGGAGACTTGGCTACACGAGCTTCGTAATTCTATAAAGTTCGAGAGTGCAGCTCCAAGCTTTTAGTGGAGTAGCGTTGGAGTTGATAATTGTGAAATGTATAAATGGGATATTGGGTTTCATAATTATCATGAGCTTGAACTTTATAGGTCCATTTTGGTCCCTTTTGCTAGCTCACAAAATCCTGTAACGACACAGCGTGCTTTTCCAATAATTGGTGACTTATGTTAGATTTATCATATTAGTTTAAAATTTGTAAGAATCAAATAATTCATGTCTGTTTATCGGTTGAATTAATTTTGTAAGAAATTAGTTCAAGATAAACTTGTTGAATTATTGCGATAAGATAATTCTTGTTTGTTTATCGGTTGTTTTAATTTTGGACAAATTAGAACAATATAAACTTGTAGAATTATTACGAATTGATTTATTTTCTTAGAGATTAACTTGATAAAGTTTGTTTTGATCATATAACTTCTCTATTGGGTTATTTGAATCAAAACTAAGACTTTATCCTTTAGAATCTCAGGTGGAAAATAAAAGATTTACGGAGATTTTTTCTCAGGAGTTCGGCCTGCCGAATGACGTGGTCGGCCTGCCGAATGACGTGGTCGGCCTGCCGATCAGCAGAGATAAGATTACCCATTTTCAAGTGGATCTTATCAGATATTGATCCGAACTTGATTCTGTTTCAAGTTTTTAAGGCCTAATCTGATATGGACTGACCCCAGGACCAATAGGAATAAAAAGGGAGTGAGTCTCATGATTTACTCAAATCCATTTGAGAGATTAAGAGTGATACTCTTCTAGTGAGCATCTGAAAACTCCCTGAGAGCTTTTGATCACAAATCACGAACACTAGCTTTGGGTTCTCTCTATTGGTTGGAAGGAGAGTCACCGGTGGAAGAGCTGTACGTGTGAGCCCACACTCACTCCGGTTGTGGATAGAGAATAGCAAAGAAGACCAGTTGGTTGAGGTTCTTCTGGAACGTTACTTCTCTACACAGGTTGCGGAGGTTCTTCGGCACACTGAGGTTAGTAAGATCTGTTTAATTTATACATATAACATGTCAAACTTGTGTTTTAGAAATTACTCTGATGAAAAAATTTTAAAATTCCACTACGCACTTTGTTTCCAATAATTGGTATCAGAGCCGAGGTTTTTACATAAATTTGCAAGTTTGTGATCATGTTATATGCATAAATTTTGTGATCTTAATCTTTCCTATGCTTGAATTGAATTTTATAGAGAGATGGCACTCTAGGTTTCTATATAATATATATGTTGTCATGGATTATGTGGTGAATGTTTATTAATTAATTATGGTTGATTAAATCGTTGTTTAATTATTTATTAATTAATTAATACTGGTTATGGTTCCTTAGAGGTTAGAATGTGTATCTAGGTTTTTCATGTAATTAGATGGCGGACTATCATCTCCGTCTAGGAATTGTTATTTAATTTTTAATTTGTAAGAATTTTGTAATTAAATAATTATTCGGAGAAGACGGAACGAGAAGTCGTATCTTGAAGATTGATGATGGCGCCTCCAGGTATTTCCTGAGTCTCTAATTTTTATGTTTTTGAATTGTTGAAAATAAAATTGATAAATTGCATTAAAATTGCATTTTCTGGATTGAGGGTTTTCTGCTCGGTCGGCATGCCGAACCTCACAGTTCGGTAGGCCGAAGGTCACAGATCGGCAGGCCAGACGTGTGGTACGACAGGCCGACAGTGGGGTAGAAAATTTGGTGCTCTGCCGGTAGACCGAACTTTTAGTTCGACAAGCCGAATCTGCATGGATCGGCAGGCCGATGAAGCAAGACCGACAGGCCGATCACCTTGATCGGCCTGCCGACCGAGAGCTGCCAGGTGTCTAGAAAAGGTGCAATTTTTCCGATGCAGTTTTAATTTTATTTTTGAGACGATTCTGAGAAACATTAAATTTGGATTTGACCAAAAATATGAAGTATTCGATTCATACGGGATTGAAGACTTGAAGATGGATATTACATGCAGAAGGATACAGCTTGAGGATTCAAGGATGAAGAATCGATAAATGTCTCGATTATTCTCTTGTAATCTTAGTTTTCTATTCTCTAGGGAGGAACCATAATATTACGGTTATTATTATTTTGCTTGTAGCTTTGCTTGATTGCTTTGCTTGTCTGCATTATAATATGATTTACCATGTATATTGATAACATGTCATATAGAATAGGGAGTGCCGCTCATATTAAAATTGTTCATGCAAAATTCTAAAATAAAACCTTGACTTCAAAAGATTGAGTGGGAGAAGGTTTTCGAAGAGAGAACCTAAGGCCTCCATCGTTGGTCTATAGGAAGAACATGGTGGTCCTGACCCCTAGGAAGGGATTTCTATCATGTACCAGATTGGATCTCTGAAAGGATAAGGTATTTTAGTATGATTTATGGTTGCACACCCCTAGGTGGGGATTATAAATCATGGATAAAATATTGAAACGGTGGTTATACACTCACGTTAATTTTATTATTAACCTCCCCTAGGAGCTCTGTTAATAAAATTAATGGCCAAAGAAACGATTATTAGTATATGCTGGATCATACGGGTCCTGGATGGCATATATTAATCAGGAGGGGATCCATGTTCCTGATTAAATTTGGCATGACTCCCCTAGGAGCTTGTTGAATTCTGAGTTGGGAATTATCGTTGTAAGGTTGTGATATTTTCAAGGTTTTGACACATAAACACATTTGTATGATTTTAGATGATTGTGTTATCTTACTAAACTATTATATATGTTTGCTTATGTTTGGTATATGATTCTTTATTGTAGATTGAAAATGTCTAAAAATGCTTTATCATCCATACTTGACAAAAACCAATTAACCGGTGAGAACTATAACGATTGGAAATGGAACCTGGACATCGTCCTATCCTTTGAGAAATTGAAATATGTACTGACAACCCCTTGTCCTCCCGAGCCTACGGGAGACTCAAGTAATGAACAATTCCAAGCGTACGACTGCTAGAAAGATGCTAATGATCAGACCCGCTGCTATGTTATGGCTAGCATGAACAACGTGCTGCAGGCTCAACATCAGGATTATGAGACTGCGAAGCAGATCTTGGATAATCTTGAGGACTTGTTTGGAGGCCAGGCCATAACAAAGCGGCAAGGGGCGCTTTGAAAACTCTTAAACTGTAGACAAAGACCGGAGACATCTGTAAAGGAGCACATGATATTGGTCGAAGCAAGATTACACTTCGGATTCAACGATGGAGGCCGAGTATGTGGCGGCTAGTGATGCTTCGAAAGAAGCAGTGTGGCTCTGCAAGTTCCTTGGGGATCTTGAGGTAGTTCCTGGTATGGATAAAGCGGTATCACTGTACTGTGATAACAGTGCGGCGGTAGCTAATGCTTAGGAACCAATATTTCACAAGAAGAGTAAGCATATTGATTGGAAGTATCATGTGATAAAGGACTTTTCTGAGGGCGGGCATGTCAGGGTGTGCAAGATCGCATCAGAGGACAATTTAGCTGATTCATTTACGAAGACACTTACTGGGAGAGTCTTCAAGAGGCATGTGGAAGCTATGGGGATGCAAAATTTACTGTATTTACTCACTTAGTGGAAGTGGGAGATTGTTAGACATGTATGCCCTAAGGAGTAAAAATGTAATACGTTTTTGGAGACATTTTTATCAATAAAAAATTTATTAATTTATATATACCAAATCTTGTCCTCTTTGCGTTCATATTTGTTGAATGTATGATAAGCAAACAGTAGTTTGAGACTGTCAGTCTAATCCTTAAGAATTGGGCATATGATGGACTGATTATGCGGAAGACACGATTCTTAAGGTGACGGTCTAAAACATATGATCCGCAATCGAGGGAATAATGTTGGGTGCTTTATTCATGTAAATATTGTTATGTTGTCTATATCCCTTTTGGGAGATGGTTTGTTTTGACCATCGGAGTTGGACTCCGTGAATAGAAACATTGGCGTGTTGTCATAGGTGATGACATGTTGGATCGGGACATAAAGTGAATTGATTTGGATTAATAATTCTGTCTTGGCAAATCGATTCACTTTAGACAGTCATTTGTATTGTATCTTAATCCTGAGATGAATAATGGGCCCGTTGTCTCGACTTGTGTCTTTTGATGTACCAGAGGGTGACTCCCACATCTCTAGAGTGGTATGCATGCCGGTACGTTGGAGGTATGACTCTTGACAGCGTAGAGTTGTTATTCATAGATATTGAATCCATAGCTCCTCTTTAGTAGTAATGATATCCTCTTATATGCATTGTCCTGTAATTGGAAAACTGGAGCGTTCAACCATTTGGATACATAGGTGTAACTGAATGGTATACTATCTTTGGATGGTAAGTTTTCTAATGGTGAGACAATGGAACGTAAGATAAAAATAATCGGGAAGGTAAGACAAAACTTGTCCTTAAGCCGATTATGGATGATCATATGGTGATACGATACACTATGATATGTCATGGAGACTTGGCTACACGAGCTTCGTAATTCTATAAAGTTCAAGAGTGCAGCTCCAAGGTTTTAGTAGAGTAGCGTTGGAGTTGTTAATTGTGAAATGTATATCTGGGATATTGGGTTTCATAATTATCATGAGCTTGAACTTTATAGGTCCATTTTGGTCCCCTTTGCTAGCTCACAAAATCCTATAACGACACGGCGTGCTTTTCCAATAATTGGTGACTTATGTCGGATTTATCAAATTGGTTTAAAATTTGTAAGAATCAAATAATTCATGTCTGTTTATCGGTTGAATTAATTTTGTAAGAAATTAGTTCAAGATAAACTTGTTGAATTATTGCGATTAGATAATTCTTATCTGTTTATCGGTTGTTTTAATTTTGGACAAATTAGAACAAGATAGACTTGTAGAATTATTACGAATTGATTTATTTTCTTAGAGATTATCTTGATAAAGTTTGTTTTGATCAGATAACTTCTCTATTGCGTTATTTGAATCAAAACTAAGACTTTATCCTTTAGAATCTCGGGTGGAAAATAAAAGATTTGCAGAGATTTTTTCTCGGGAGTTCGGCCTGCCGAATGACGTGGTCGGCCTGCCGAACTGGCCTGTTTGGCCTGCCGATCAACGGAGATAAGATTACGCGTTTTCACGCGGATATTATCAGATATTGATCTGAACTTGATTCTGTTTCGAGTTTTTGAGACCTAATCTGATATGAACTGACCCCAGGACCAATAGGTATAAAAAGGGAGTGAGTCTCATGATTTACTCAGATAAATTTGAGAGATTAAGAGTGATACTCTTCTAGTGAGCATCTGAAAACTCCCTGAGAGATTTTGTTCACAAATCACGAACACTAGCTCTGGGTTCTCTCTATTGGTTGGAAGGAGAGTCACCGGTGGAAGAGCTGTACGTGTGAGCCCACACTCACTCCGGTTGTGGATAGAGAATAACAAAGAAGACCAGTTGGTTGAGGCTCTTCTGGAACGTTACTTCTCTACACAGGTTGCAGAGGTTCTTCGGCTCACTGAGGTTAGTGAGATCTGTTTAATTTATACATATAACATGTCAAACTTGTGTTTGGAAATTACTCTAATGAAAAATTTTTAAAATTCCGCTGCGCACTTTGTTTCCAACAATAGTCACTCGAGATCTTTGAATCGATTGCTTACTCTTAAACAAAGTGAAGAATGACAAAATTCTGTAGGATGCATTGGATTTGATAGACGAGAAGAGGGATAATGCCTTTTATCACCTTGGATGTTACCAGCAAGCAGCAACCATGTATTACAACCAGAAAGTGAAAGTTAGGAGGTTCCAGGAGAGCAAACTCATACTCCAAAAAGCTTTTTAGAATACAAAGGAATCTTACACTGGAAAATTGGTGACTAACTTTAAAGGTCCTTATCGAGTTCGGTCTATTGTTTGAGACGAGGTATACAAGTTAGAGAAGCTAGACGGATCGGTCATTAGCGAACGCTAGAACATGAATCATCTAAGAAAGTATTATGTGTAACACTCCCAAATTTCATTTTCTTTATTTTGGCCTGTGTAAGTTGATCCTTACACATAGGTATGTAGGTAGCTCGTGAACTATATAAACGAGTGCAGCCGCTTTATTAATTCAAATTTTTATTTTCCCAAGATTACCAACAAGCTGTTCTCAGGTCAAATCACTTTGATTTATGCATGCCCTCTTCATGGCTCAACTTTGAATTCAACTAGTTTGATTCAAACACAATCCACGATCCGAACTCAATCTAAAAATAATGGCTTCGAGCTCAAGCAACTCGATCCGAAATCGGTCCTACTATGACATCATGGCACTTTAGACTCGATCTTTGGATTCAATCAATTTGATCCAAATTCCCTATAACGCTATTACCGGACTCAATCAATTTGATCCAAATTCCCTACTACGCTAGTACCATGGCTAACTTCGAGCTCAATCAATTAGATCCGATGAAGCTTCGAAGCCATGGTTCTACACTAAACTTGATTAACTTTCCTAGAGTTCGGTCTCATTTTGTCATCTTCATGGCTCAATTCAATATTGGACTTAGTCGAGACTCTTCGAGTCTAATCCCGTAAGGCCATCATCATGGCTTAGTGTGACACAGGACTTGGTCAATTTGCCTTGAGTTCAATCCTATATTGCCATCCGGGCTTAGCCCTTACTTTGGACTGGTCAACTCATCCTGAGTTTGATCCTGAGATGCCATCTTCATGGCTCAGTCCTAACTTCAGGCTCATTCATCTTGCTACAAATTCAATCCACGCTATCATAATGGTTTGATTTGAGACGATCGGTATTTTGTTACTTAATCAAATTATATCACCACTTTTTGCCATTCTCATGGCAACTCACAAGCACAATAACTAATTCATCATTTGCTGGCATGATGGTTTAAATTCTATCAAGTTCTACTAAGTATTTGATAGCCAATTATATATTGTAGTGTACGAGAAATATGCAAAGTTGAATGTGGTTCTATATTTGGAGCAACGAAGAGTGTTCAATACAAATTGCTCAAGCATTGGAAAACAAAATAATAACAAGACAAAGTTTCCTATGAATCTCCCCCCAACATGGATTGAACGTTCTCTCCTTTAGTTGATTTGATAATGGGGGGCTTGGTGACTTCACCACCCATTGTCAGCACGTCACTTCTTGTTTCAGGAATAGAAGGTTCGACTAGAACATCTTGGTTGACTAACTCATTTTCATCGATGACCTAAACATCAGAGTTGTCCGAGGATAGCAGCTCCTTCAATTCCTTGATCCCCTCATCGATTGCTTTAGTGCTAAGTTTGCTTGACTTGAATTCCATTAAAGCCTCAAGCCGTGCCTTGAATGAGGAAGTGTTGTGGACCTCAAGCAACTGTTCCTTAATTTCTTCGATGTCCTTGTCCTTGGCTTTCACTATTTTCTTGAGGTCTTTGATCTTCTTCTCAGCCAGACGAAGGTTGTTGCCCATGCTCATTACCTTTTCGTTTGACCTATTCAACGCATCAGCTACATCATCGAGTTCTTTCTTCCTATCATCTCTCTCAGACTGAACTTTCCTAAGCTCTTTTCCAAGCTCCTTATTTTTAAGCAGCTCCTGCTCATACTTGTAAGCAGCTTTGTTTGTAAAGATATTATGGAGCATAAGGGCCTACATGATAGAAAAGTTCAGCATGAATTGACTAAAACGAACTCAAACCATACAAAGATGATTTTGTGATTTACCTATCCCATAACTGTAGCCGATTCATTATATAGCCAAGAAAATGGCTTCCCACCAAGAAGCTCCTCATCCTTGTTGAAGTAAAAATTTATGGCTGCTCTTGTTGCCACGTCCTTGTCTTGGGTGATGTTGGCGTTCTCTAGGACATCAAGGGTTTTCTCAAGAACCCTTGTCACGACATCTTTGGCTAGAGCAAAAGGCTCAGCCCCTTTTCTTTTCTTTGATGGTAGGGGTTGAATGTCAAAAGGAGGTGGTGGAGGGAGTTTGGATAAATCGACTAAAAGGACTGTCTCTTTTTGGATTGTAGGCTCATCAACATCGGTTTTCTTTTTTTTTTGGCTATTTTCTCAGCAGCTTTCTTTTTTCTCATCTCATCAATTGAAGGGAGTGTGACCTTCATTGCTGATAGTGTAGTGTCTGTGAGAATAGCGTCTTCGTTAGATAAAGGAGTAATATATTTGGATGGACAGTATAGCCATTGAAATGCACCTTGACATACAAAAACCCAATCGACTAGTTTTGGGAATCGAGTAGGAATACTTGTTGGAATTTCTTTGAAGCGCTTCCAAATTGACAACTTCCCAAGATTTCAACCTAAGTCCACCCCTTTAAAGCGAGCAGTGCATTCAACCTCATTTGGAACCTGCCGTCGATTGGATCTGGACTATTAGCTCGTAATCTGTAAAGAAAGATAACATTTAAGATTAGTTGGAATTACTGCTTAAAATAAACGCAAGTATCAATGCTTACCAATGTGACCAAAAGCAAACAGAAAAGGGAATCGAGCTATAAGTTTAAAAGAATGACAGTTTGTCGACATGAAGACGTATCTTTCTTCCTAATGTCTATCCACATTAATGAATTCTGTGATGAGTTGCTTCGACTACCGGTATACGAAATAGAAATGACTCATACTTTTCCTGTTTGGCTTCAAATAGTAGCATTAGAGAAAGTCTTGTATGTCGAAGTTGATGCTAGCCTCCTCTATCAATACCATAAGGGCAATAAGTTGTTGGACCCCGTTCGGCATGAGTTGAGTCATGGAGATGTTGAAGTGGCCGATGATCTCAATCATAAACTCCAGAATTGGCAGTCAAAGGCCAAGCTCAAACCACTTGGTGTATACACAAAACCAGTTGTCATTTTGTGTATCTACTTATTCCTTCGGATGAGGCAAACGCATTTGACTGAGGATGGGATTCCATACTTTGACCTAATTATCAATAAATCCACCTTAGTCAAGACGAACTTTGGATTCTTCGTAAAAAAAGATACTCTTTTAGTAGGAGAAATATACTTCCTTTTTTCAAGCGATTCGATTTGATCAACTCTTTTTGAAAGACCCGCTAGTTGGTTTTGCTCTTCCACTGGGTTCACCGCCTTGCGGCTGGTCCTAGTACCGCTGACTCTTGAACTTGATTCGATAATGGATTGTTGACGAATCATTTTGTCTACTTCTCTTTCATCGCTGCTCGACCATGGGTCCTCACCACTGCTTGTGTTTGAGTCAATGAAGATTTCTTTTGACATTTTTACTAAAATAAGTTTTTCACAGGATATGTATGGCTTTGAAGATCTAAAAGTCTAGAGGATCCTATGAATCTGAAGAATCTTAGCAGTTTGTAAAGTTCTAAATTCATGATAGCCAAACAGGCCAGGGAATCGTAGATTTTCTCAAAAAATGGTATGAAAATGGTATCAAAAAGCTCAAAATTGAAAGAGAAATAAGGTTATGGAAAGAAATTTGCTAGAAAATCAGAGAAAATAGAGAAATCTTGCCTGGAAACCACTAGGAAACTCTAAGAAAATGAAAGAAAATTGCCTTGAGTTCAAAAAGTATGAAGCAAAATGAAGAGGAGAGAGAAAATGTATGTTACATACTGCCTGAAGGTATCTAATCGATGGTTGAGATCAATTCAAAGCCATCTGATCTAAGGGCTAGATTTTTGCGTCTTTTCAAACAATTCAAAGCCAACTGATCCAAGGGCTGGACTTTTGCGTCTTTTTAAATTTTTGCTCAAACCGAGGCGGTGTCCTTTCGAATCAGATGCCTATGTCAGCACTGTAGAGATATTTTATAGCCTTCCAATCACATTGTGACACGTGTTACAGGTAGTTGAGTATCACGATTTCCTAAGGAAGGGTGATGATTCGAGTATGAATGTGAAATTTCAATCAAGGTGACATGTCGTCAGACTAGAGCCTGACCTCTGATCACTCCTATAGCCGATTACATCGACTAAGGAGTGGGGGGATAACTATTTAGGTATAATTTTGTTAGGTCCAAATTGCCCACAAGCCTAGACGGTCCACAGTTGTAAAACAGGTCGAATAGATCAAAATGAGTCAATCTACGTGAGAATAATGAATCGAATCATTCTATTCAATCGACTCGATCTTGCTTGTATGGCATCGATTGTTGAAGGTATGACTCCTTTCTAAGTGTTTGACTAGATCGATCGCCACAAGTTAACAATTTTCTGCACGAACTGGTAGTTACTTGCACGTTTGATCATGAACTGGAACGTGGGGAAAGCACAGTTCTTGCAGTATATTACAGGTCGCCATGTGTCCCACTATTACGGTTACTCATAGTGCATCACTCCACTCTGTCAGACGGTTGGAGGTGGCATCTCATCCCTACTCTATATAAAGGGATAGCTTCCTTGTTGTAGGGATGTAGAAAAAAGCATACAAAAACGCTGCCAAATTGAATTCTCATTTCTTCTTTCTGCTTTCCTGTAACCTGTACCCAAAAATCATATTATAGTGAAGTACAATAGACGTAGCTCTTTTAACAGAGTGAACCACTATAAATTCTACGTGCGATATTCTTATTTTTATAGCATTATTTTATTCTGTCCATTGTAATTTGATCTTGCATATTTACTTGAGCTAATAGGTCTAATTAATGGTGATTTGAAGGCCAAGTTTCTTGAACAAAATTCAAACGATCCATGTTAATATTTTCATATTTGATCGTAGATCGACCATCTACACCTGGTAACTTCAATTACAAGCAACAATAGTTGACGATGGCAACAAAGTTTGTCCTGACCCAAATGAGGAGGCATAAACCATTCCGTAGGGAGTCGAGCAGCTAGAAGTCATTGCTGCAAGAAGTGGAGATGCTAAAGAAACTTCTTCAAGAGCAGGCAGCCTACTCTTAAGAGCGAGATAGACAACTAAAGCAGCTTAGAAATGATAACAACTCGCTCAGAAGTTAGTCAGCTACTAGAGCTCCCAACTATTGGTGTGTTCCTGCCATTACCTATATCCTAGGTATACGACGCTCCAACAATATAGTGGCAATACCAAATGCCATCCTCCACTAGAAAACAGCCTATGTTCAGTCTTATGGGTAGGATACAACCTTTGTACATGATGCTAACACCAATAGCTGTGACTACAACTACATCAACTCATGTGACCTTGTTTACCCCAATAAACACACAGCAACGATGACTCCATGGCCAGTCATCGAGAGGCAAGAAATTGGGGTTTCTAGGATGTCTAGTGCAGGAATCGATCACTTAAATCAATAGCCTGCCACTAGTCTTATTCTAGCCTTACTGACAGTAGAATTTGTTTAGCAGATGATGCAAGACATGCTCGAGTAGAATACAAAACTTGTCAAAGATTAGATCGATCAGAAAGTCACCAAAGCTACTAGCAAGACATCATACTTGATGGCATCTCCAAAAACATTTGTAAAACTCCTTTCATGAGAAGAATCACTACAATGGTTTAGCAATTTACCTCCTAAGTCGATCAACAACTTTGAGGAACTGGCTGATTTGTTCGTCAAAGTGTATGCAGTTCATGTTAAGATTGGTAAAACCACCAAGGATCTTTGGTCAATTGTTCAAAGCCATGGTGATTCTCTACAAGCTTACATCAAGAGGTTTAGGAAAGCTATTTTAGAAATCACAGAACTAGAGGGTGGCACCACCAAGGAAGCACTTAAAAAAGGATTACTACATAAGTCTCCGTTCAAAGATAGCATCTGCTTAGACTATTCACAAACGATCCATGAAGCACTTAATCGAGTAAAAGGATGGATAGATCTAGAAGAGGAGAACAAATGATGCGAGATAGAAATAGCAAAAATGAGAGCTCATAAAAGGACAGAGCGACCACCACCTAAGTCTAAACCTAAGCAAAGAGAGCAAAACAAGACCCCACCAAAGAAGATATAAAGGAGGAAAGATGAACGAAAGACCTAAGGGGGAAGCAAAAGGCTGTTGTCTCCACCAAGGTATGCACTTAACAACTCTCCAACTAAGCTGATTGCTTAACTCGAAGGGAAAGACAATGTCAGATGGCTAGGAAAGATGGCTCCAAGCCAATCGCATGACCAATCTAAATACTGTGAATTCCATGAAGACATTAGCCACATGATGATCAATTGCAAAGCTCTATGAACAGAGATAACAGAATTGCTAAAGAAGGGCCATTTAAGGGAGTTCCTATCAAAAAGAGGCCAATAAACATATAAGCTCGATCGCAAGTGAAGTGGGAAGGCTTGGAGTACAGTTGTGATATCGTGAACCAAATCAAGGTCCTTCAGAGAAGGCCGAGTTAAACGACAACTAGTACAGTAGAAGAAAAATTTAGTGAATACTCAATCTTGTTTCATAGCGATGAGGTGTTTGGCCTCGATCGCGCCCACGATGATACACTTATGATTCAACTTAATGTCATGAACTGTGAAATTGGAGGATCTTCATTGACAATGGAAACTCGACGGATATTCTATTTTTGTTGACATTGAGAGAAATAGAAATTGTTGGGAAAGAGATTGAGAAGACAAACACTACCCTCATCAGGTTCAACAAGGAGACAACTACAACGATCGAAAGAATCAAGTTGATAGCCGACGAGAATAAGATGGTGAATTTTCTCGTCATGGATTGCCCTTGGGTTATAGCATGATCCTTGGGAGACCTTGGATATATTCGTTGAGGGCGGTCCTTTCCACTTACCATCAGAGGATTCATTTCCTAATGAAACGAGGGGTATGGGAAATTAAAGGAAGTCAAGATGTTGCCATGGTTTGTTACTTATGATATTAAAGCAAAAATTAAAGGTGGCCTTATAGTAGCAATAGACAAGTACATCAAACAGGTTGAGTAGACAAGAACGGGGGGAACCAGTACTTGAGCAGCTAGACGAGGTGCAAATCAACCACTAAAACAAGTGAAGAACTATGAACATTGGATGCTGCTCGACCCTATGGTAAAATCAACAATTATTGATTTTCTTAAAGCTAACTGAGGTTCTTCACATGGTCCTATACAGATATGCTAGAAGTTAACCCAAGCATTATAACTCACTAGTTGAATATTAACCCAATCATCGATAAGTGTGACAAAAGTAAAGAAGACTAGGGATCGAGTGTAACCAAATAGTCAAAGAGGAAGTGAGACACTTGCTCGAGGCAGGTTTTATCTGACCGATGCAATACCTAGATTGGCTCACAAATGTAGTGATTATTCAAAAGAAAAAATGAAAAGTGTAGGAAGTGCGTGGATTTCAAGCAAGGTCTATACAATGGATAGCTTCCCGCTGCCTTATATCAATCATCTTGTTGATGCAATTATAGGCCATGTAGTCTTAAGCTTTCTTGATGCTTTCTCTGGCTACAATAAGATTTTGTCAATCACGAGAAGACAACGTTTATCACTAAGCAAGGTATTTTTTGTTTCGAAGTCATGTCTTTTGGCTTAAAAAATGCAAGTGCAACTTACCAGATGTTGGTCAACATGATGTTCGAAGAACAAATCGGTAAGAACATAGAAGTGTATATCGATGATAAGCTAGTAAAATCTCCATAGGCTTAGCTTCATGTACAACATCTACAAGAGTGCTTTGACATGCTAAGAAAGTATAACATTAAGCTAAATCCGGAGAAGTGCACGTTCGAAGTCACTAGTGGAATATTCCTTGGATATCTAGTGACAAAGCGAGGAATGAAAGCAAACCTAGACCATATTAAGGCTTTCTAGCTTATGTCGTCTCCATGAAGCAAGCGAGACATCCAAAAGTTAACAGGACGAATGGTCTCGCTCAGCAGGTTCATTGCCCGCTCCTCGAATAAGTGTCTCCTGTTCTTTCAACTTCTAAAGAAAAACACCAAATTCGAGTGGAATAATCAATACGAATAAGGCTTCCAAAACCTTAAGAGGTATCCTTTGACCCTCCTATTTTGTCAAAGCCAAAGGATAGAGAAACTTTGTATCTTTGTAGTTTTAGAAATAGCAATCAATTTAGCACTCATTAAGAAAGAAGATTCGATCCAAAAGCCAGTTTTCTTCGTGAACTACACCCTATTAGACTAGAGACAAGATATGTAGCATTTGAGAAGCTTGTGTTTGCACTCGTCGTGTTTGCATGGAAGCTTCAACCATATTTTCAAGGCCACATCATCGTTGTGCTCTCTTTGTACCTGATGAGAGAAATTCTACATAGGCCTGATGGTTTAGGTCAGTTGACGAGATGGACAGCCGAACTCACCAAAATTGATATTAAGTACAAACCAAGAAATGCACTGAAAGCTTAGATGTTGGCAGATTTTGTGACGGAGTTAATATACGAACCCAAAGAGGACAAGCTGAAGGTGTGGACAATGTAGGTAGATTGATCTAGTATTGAAAAGGGCTTAGGAGTTAGGTTTTGCTATGATCACTATCCGGTGAAGAGATTGAACAAAGTTTTCGATTAGGATTTAAAGCCAGGAACAAAGAAGCAGAATGCAAAACTATGATTGCCGAATTAAAGTTAGCCAAGACACTAGGGGCTGTCAAGCTCGTTGTTGAAAGCTATTCGACTCTAGTCATCAACCATATTATTGGTGAATAGGAGGCTTGAGACAAGAAGATGGTGTTGTACCTATAACTTGTCAACAAACTCAAGTCCAAGTTCGATAGGTTTGAAATGAAACATGTCCCACAAGAGTCGAACACAAGAGCTGATGCACTTGCTAACCTTGGCTCGCCCGTCGATGTGAGAGAGAAGACGGTCATTCCACTTGGATTAATTGAGCACTCTAATGTAAAAGAGCTTAAAAAGTGCAACACATAGACCCAAGGATGACTAGAGAACACCGATCAAGATATACATTAATGAAGGGTGGTTACTAGATGACAAGCAGATCGCACGAAAAATCAAGGTCCAAGCTACCAGATATTGTTTGATCAATGGGAAACTATACAGGCGATTAATTGTGAGATTTTACCTTTGGTGCTTAGGAAAAGATAAAGTAGAGCGAGTGATTTGGGTAGTGCAAGAAGGGTCTTGCAAAAAAGGGCCAACGAGAAACCAAAATTGCGTTTAGAAGGAATCAAGCCCAATGAGGGGTCGAATCGAGCCTAATTGTTGCCATTGGGTTCGCTAGGCCATTGTTCGCTCCATTTATGGCATCGATCGGTTTGATAGCAATGGTTTAATTGGAGTATCTATTTAGCTCGTATGCAATGGATTCACAAGTGATCCACGAAAGTGTTGGTTTGATTGGATCATTGAAATAGGTTTGAGCTCGACAAATAAAAGCAGAGACTCACTAAATCATGAAGTAGAACATGGGGTTGAGGTGTTAGACATGTATGCCCTAAGGAGTAAAAATGTAATACATTTTTGGAGACATTTTTATCAATAAAAAATTTATTCATTTATATATACCAAATCTTGTCCTCTTTACGTTCATATTTGTTGAATGTATGATAAGTAAACAGTAGTCTGAGACTGTCAGTCTAAACCTTAAGAATTGGGCAAATGATGGACTGATTATGCAGAAGACATGATTCTTAAGGTGACGGTCTAAAACATATGATCTGTAATCGAGGGAATAAAGTTGGGCGCTTTATTCATGTAAAGATTGTTATGTTGTCTATATCCCTTTTAGGAGATGGTTTGTCTTCACCATCGGAGTTGGACTCCGTGAATAGAAACATTGGCACGTTGTCATAGGTGACGATGTGTTAGATCGGGACATAAAGTGAATTGATTTGGATTAATAATTCTGTCTTGGCAAATCGATTCACTTTAGACAGTCATTTGTATTGTATCTTAATCCCGAGATGAATAGTGGGCCCGTTGTCTCGACTTGTGTCTTTTGATGTGCCAATGGGTGACTCCCACATCTCTATAGTGGTATGCATGCCGGTACATTGGAGGCATGACTCTTGATAGCGTAGACTTGTTATTCATAGATATGGAATCCATAGCTCCTCTTTAGGAGTAATGATATCCTCTTATATACGTTGTCCTGTAATTAGAAAACTGGAGCGCTCAACCATTTGGATACATAGGTGTAACCGAATGGTATACTATCTTTGGATGTTAAGTTTTCTAATGGTGAGACAATGGAACGTAAGATAAAAATAATCAAAAAGGTAAGACAGAACTTGGCCTTAAGCCGATTATGGATTGTCATAAGGGGATACGATACACTTTGATATGTCATGGAGACTTAGCTACAAAAGCTTCGTAATTCTATAAAGTTTGAGAGTGCAGCTCCAAGCTTTTAGTGGAGTAGCGTTGGAGTTGATAATTGTGAAATGTATATTTGGGATATTGGGTTTCATAATTATCATGAGCTTCAACTTTATAGGTCCATTTTGGTCCCCTTTGCTAGCTCACAAAATTCTGTAACGACACGGCGTGCTTTTCTAATAATTGGTGACTTATGTCGGATTTATCAGATTGGTTTAAAATTTGTAAGAATCAAATAATTCATGTCTGTTTATCAGTTGAATTAATTTTGTAAGAAATTAGTTCAAGATAAACTTGTTGAATTCTTGCGATCAGATAATTCTTGTTTGTTTATCGGTTGTTTTAATTTTGGACAAATTAGAACAAGATAAACTTGTAGAATTATTGTGAATTGATTTATTTTCTTAGAGATTATCTTGATAAAGTTTGTTTTGATCAGATAACTTCTCTATTGGGTTATTTGAATCAAAATTGAGACTTTATCCTTTAGAATCTCGGGTGGAAAATAAAAGATTCACGGAGATTTTTTCTCGGGAGTTTTGCCTACCGGATGACGTGGTCGGCTTGCCGAACTGGCCTGTTCGGGCTATAGATTAGAATGTTTGGCCTGCCGATCAGCAGAGATAAGATTACGCGTTTTTACGCAGATCTTATCAGATATTGATCCGAACTTGATTCTGTTTGGAGTTTTTGAGACCTAATCTGATATGGATTGACCTCAGGACCAATAGGTATAAAAAGGGAGTGAGTCTTATGATTTACTCAGATCAATTTGAGAGATTAAGAGTGATACTCTTCGAGTAAGCATCTGAAAACTCCCTGAGAGCTTTTGTTCACAAATCACGAGCACTAGCTTTGGGTTCTCTCTATTGGTTGGAAGGAGAGTCACCGGTGGAAGAGCTGTACATGTGAGCCCACACTCACTCCGGTTGTGGATAGAGAATAGCAAAGAAGACCAGTTGGTTGAGGCTCTTATGGAACGTTACTTCTCTACACAGGTTGCGAAGGTTCTTCGGCACACTGAGGTTAGTAAGATCTGTCTAATTTATACATATAACATGTCAAACTTGTGTTTTGAAAATTACTCTGATGAAAAATTTTTAAAATTCTGCTACGCACTTTGTTTCCAACAATTGGTATCAGAGCCGAGGTTTTTACATAAATTTGCAAGTTTGTGATCATGTTATATGCATAAATTTTGTGATCTTAATCTCTCCTATGCTTGAATTGAATTTTATAGAGAGATGGCACTCTAGGTTTCTATATAATATATATGTTGTCATGGATTATGTGGTGAATGTTTACTAATTAATTATGGTTGATTAAATCTTTGTTTATTTATTTATTAATTAATTAATACCGGTTATGGTTCCTTAGAGGTTAGAATATGTATCTAGGTATTTCATGTAATTAGATGGCGGACTATCATCACCGTCTAGGAATTGTTATTTAATTTTTAATTTGTAAGAATTTTGTAATTAAATAATTATTCGGAGAAGACAGAACGAGAAGTCGGATCTTGAAGATTGATGATGGTGCCTCCAAGTATTTCCTGAGTCTCTAATTTTTATGTTTTTGAATTGTTGAAAATAAAATTGATGAATTGCATTAAAATTGTATTTTCTGGATTGAGGATTTTCAGCTCGGTCGGCATGTCGGACCTCACAATTCGGCAGGCCGAAGGTCACGGATCGGTAGGCCGGATGTATGGTCTGGCAGGCCGACAGTGGGGCAAAGAATTTGGTGCTCTGCCGGCGGGCCAAACTTTTAGTTCGACAGGCCAAACCTGCATGGATCGGCAGGCCGATGTATTAGATCGACAGGCCGATGAAGCAAGACCGGCAGGCCGATCACCCAGATCGGCCTACCGACCGAGAGTTGCCGAGTGTCCAGAAAAGGTGTAATTTTTCCGGTGCAGTTTTAATTTTATTTTTGGGACGATTTTGAGAAACATTAAATTTGGATATGACCGGAAATATGAAGTATTCGATTCATACGAGATTGAAGACTTGAAGATGGATATTACATGAAGAAGGATACAGCTTGAGGATTCAAGGATGAAGAATCAAATAATGTCTCGATTATTCTCTTGTAATCTTAGTTTTCTATTCTCTAGGGTGGAACCATAATATTACGGTTATTATTATTTTGCTTGTAGCTTTGCTTGATTGCTTTGCTTGTCTGCATTATAATATGATTTACCATGTATATTGATAACATGTCATATAGAATAGGGAGTGCCACTCATATTAAAATTGTTCATGCCTGATTTTAAAATAAAACCTTGACTTCAAAAGATTGAGAGGGAGAAGGTTTTCGAAGAGAGAACCAAAGGCCTCCATCGTTGGCCCATAGAAAGAACGTGGTGGTCCCTGTTGGAAACAAAGTGCGCAACGGAATTTTAAAAATTTTCGTCAGAGTATTTTCTAAAACACAAGTTTGACATGTTATATGTATAAATTAAACAGATCTTACTAACCTCAGTGTGTTGAAGAACCTCCGCGACCTGTGTAGAGAAGTAGCGTTCCAGAAGAGCCTCAACCAACTGGTCTTCTTTGCTATTCTCTATCCACAAGTGGAGTGAGTGTGGGCTCACACGTACAGCTCTTCCACCGGTGACTCTCCTTCCAACCAACAGAGAGAACCCAAAGCTAGTGTTCGTGATTTGTGAACAAAAGCTCTTAGGGAGTTTTCAGATGCTCACTCGAAGAGTATCACTCTTAATCTCTCAAATTGATCTTCGTAAATCATTAGACTCACTCCCTTTTTATACCTATTGGTCGTAGGGTCAGTCCATATCAGATTAGGTCTCAAAAAATCGAAACAGAATCAAGTTCGGATCAATATCTGATAAGATCCGCGTGAAAACGCGTAATCTTGACTGTCGTCGGTCGGCAGGCCGAACTTTCTGATAGGTAGGCCGAACACGTCATCCGGCAGGCCGAACTGCCGGGAAAAAATCTCTGCGACTCTTTTATTTTCCACCCGAGATTCTAAAGGATAAAGTCTCAGTTTTGATTCAAATAGCCCAATAGAAAAGATATCTGATCAAAACAAACTTTATCAAGATAATCTCTAAGAAAATAAATCAATTCACAATAATCCTACAAGTTTATCTTGTTCTAATTGTTCAAAATTAAAACAACCGATAAATAGACAAGAATTACCCGAACGCAATAATTCAACAAGTTCATCTTGAACTAATTTTCTTACATAATTAATTCAACCGATAAACAGACATGAATTATTTGATTCTTATAAATTTTAAACCAATCTGATAAATCC
The DNA here is from genome assembly GCA_025403435.1 of Artocarpus heterophyllus. Taxonomy (NCBI): domain Eukaryota; kingdom Viridiplantae; phylum Streptophyta; class Magnoliopsida; order Rosales; family Moraceae; genus Artocarpus; species Artocarpus heterophyllus. The sequence goes on from CM046339.1 coordinate 9,039,464, forward strand.
GACATAAGTCACCAATTATTGGAAAAGCACGCCGTGTCGTTACAGGATTTTGTGAGCTAGCAAATGGGACAAAAATGGACCTATAAAGTTCAAGCTCATGATAATTATGAAACCCAATATCCCAGATATACATTTCACAATTATCAACTCCAATGCTACTCCACTAAAACCTTGGAGTTGCACTCTCGAACTTTATAGAATTACGAAGCTCGTGTAGCTAAGTCTCCATGACATATCATAGTGTATCGCATCCCCATATGATCATCCATAATCGGCTTAAGGACAAATTCTGTCTTACCTTCCCGATTATTTTTATCTTACGTTCCATTGTCTCACCATTAGAAAACTTACCATCCAAAGATAGTATACCATTCGGTTACACCTATGTATCCAAATGGTTGAGCGCACCAGTTTTCCAATTACAGGACAACGCATATAAGAGGATATCATTACTCCTAAAGAGGAGCTATGGATTCCATATCTATGAATAACAAGTCTACGCTATCAAGAGTCATGCCTCCAATGTACCGGCATGCATGCCACTATAGAAATGTGGGAGTCACCCATTGGTACATCAAAAGACACAAGTCGAGACAACGGGCCCATTATTCATCTCAGGATTAAGATACAATACAAATGATTGTCTAAAGTGAATCGATTTGCCAAGACAGAATTATTAATCCAAATCAATTCACTTTATGTCCCGATCCAACACATTGTCACCTTTGACAACGTGCCAATGTTTCTATTCATGGAGTCCAACTCCGATGGTCAAGACAAACCATCTCCCAAAAGGGATAAAGACAACATAACAATCTTTACATGAATAAAGCGCCCAACTGTTATTCCCTCGATTGCGGATCATATGTTTTAGACCGTCACCCTAAGAATTGTGTCTTCCGCATAATCATCCCATCATATGCCCAATTCTAAAGGTTTAGACTGACAGTCTTAGACTACTGTTTGCTTATCATACATTCAACAAATATGAACATAAAGAGGACAATATTTGGTATATATAAATGAATAAATTCTTTATTGATAAAAATGTCTCCAAAAACGTATTACATTTTTACTCCTTAGAGCATACATGTCTAACAATCTCCCACTTGCACTAAGTGAGTAAATACTGCAAATTTTGCATCCCCGTAGCTTCCACGTGCCTCTCGAAGACTCTCCCAGTAAGTGTCTTCGTAAATGGATCAGCCAAATTGTCCTCTGACGCGATCTTGCACACCGTGACATGCCCACTCTCGATGAAGTTCTTTATCACATGATACTTCCGATCATTATGCTTACTCTTCTTCTGAAATCTTGGTTCCTTAGCATTAGCTACCGCCGCACTGTTATCACAGTACAATGATACCGCCTTATCCATACTAGGAACTACCTCAAGATCCCCAAGGAACTTGCGAAGCCACACTGCTTCTTTCGAAGCATCACTAGCCGCCACATACTCGGCCTCCATCGTTGAATCTGAAGTGCAATCTTGCTTCGTACTTCTCCAACTGATGGCACCGCCACCTAGAGTAAACACAAACCCCGAAGTCAATTTCCTAGAATCCAGGCAGGATTGAAAATCCGAATCAGTGTATCCTAGAGGAGTTAAATCCTCACCCGAATACACAAGCATATACCCTCGAGTCCTTCTCAGGTACTTGAAAATATGCTTTACCGTAACCTAATGGTTCGCTCCTGGATCCGCCTGAAATCGACTCACAATCCCGACCGCATAGCTAATATCCGGTCGAGTGCAAAGCATGGCATACATGAGACTACCCACTACAGAAGCATAAGGTACCTTCTTCATGTATTCTCTTTCTTCATAAGACTTTGGAGAGTCTTTCTTAGAAAGAGTAATTCCAGACCTAGATGGTTACCCACCTTTCTTGGAATCCTGCATTTCAAACCTCCTAAGAATTTTATCTATGTAGCCGGCCTGTGACAAAGCTATCATTTTGTTCTTCCTATCCCGAAAGATCTGGATACCGAGAACAAAATTAGCCTCACCTAAGTCCTTTATGTCAAACTGCTTGGTCAACCATAATTTGACCAATGACAATGCCCCAACGTCATTGCCAATTAGCAGAATGTCATCTACATAGAGTAGTAAAAAAACCACCTTCCCATTCTTAATATGTTTGTAAACACATGGTTCATCCACATTTTGTGAGAACCCATAAGTCTTGATCACTTGATCAAATCTTATGTTCCAAGAACGAGAAGCCTGCTTAAGTCCATAAATTGACTTTAGCAGCTTACAAACCTTACCCTCTTGACCCGCGACCTTGAACCCGTCTGGTTGTTCCATATAAATGGACTCATCAAGATAGCCATTCAGAAAAGCCGTCTTGACATCCATCTGCCAAATCTCGTAGTCGAGAGCGGCAGCTATGGACAAGAGAATCCAGATGGACTTAAGCATGTCTACAGGCGAAAAGGTTTCCTCATAATCGATTCCTTCCTTTTGCGTATAACCCTTAGCAACCAGTCTAGCCTTAAAGGTTTCGACCTTTCCATCCACTCCTCTTTTCCTCTTGTAGATCCACTTACATCCTATAGGTTTTACCCCTTCGGGAAGATCCACAAGCTCCTAGACCCGATTAGTCTCCATAGACTTCATCTCTATGTTCATTGCCTCTGTCCAGAGTCTTGAATCAACATCCTCCATGGCTTCTGCGTAAGTATAAGGATCCCTGTCATGTTCATCCGTTTCAGCCAAAAAGACTTCCCCATTGAACATATACCTTTCAGGTTGACGCCCGATCCTCCCACTACGCCGAAGCCCCTGAGGTTGTTGTTCAGGTTTGTTTGGTTTTTCTACACTGATCGGAATGGTTTCATTCAGAACCTCCGGAGTAAATGGATCACCCCTCAACTCCTCAAGCACCACTTTACTTCGAGGTTTGAAGTCGTTCATGTAACTCTTCTCAAGGAAAGTTGCATTAGTTGAAACCACGACTTTATTTTCCTTTGGGTTATAAAAATAACCCCCTTTAGTCCTTTTTGGATATCCTACAAACACGCAAACTTTTGAACGTGCTTCCAACTTATTCGGATCCTTAAACAGGACATGAGCTGGACATCCCCATATGCAAATATGGTTTAAGGATGTCTTCCGTCTTGTCCACAACTCGTGAGGAGTTTTAGGGACCGATTTTGAAGGCACATTGTTCAAAAGATAACATGCGGTTTGTAGTGCATATCCCCAAAATGATAAAGGCAATGATGAATAACTCATCATGGACCGTATCATGTCCAACAAAGTCCTATTTCTTCTTTCCGCTACGCCATTCTGCTGCGGAGTGCCTGGCGCAGTCAAATGGGATAAAATCCCATTCTCTAACAAGTGTCCTAAGAACTCTTCAGAAAGGTATTCCCCACCTCGATCAGATCGAAGTGCCTTTATGGGTTTACCCAATTGCTTTTCCACTTCAGCCCGAAACTCCTTGAACTTATCATAAGTTTCGCTTTTGTGGTGCATCAGGTATACATACCCATATCTTGAGTAATCATCAATAAAAGTGACAAAGTACTCATACCCTCCTCGTGCCCGGATGTTCATCGGTCCACAAACATCACTATGCACAAGTTCTAGAACCCCTTCAGCCCTATTGCCCTTAGACCCGTATGGTGTTTTGGTCATTTTACCCTCCAAACAAGACTCACATTGAGGTATAGATTACACCTTTAAGTGACTTAAAGGTCCATCCCTTACCGACCTTTGAATGCCAAAGATAAGTCTTATTAGACTGAGAAGTTTTAAGTCTTTTTGAGTCATTATCATTTATCTCAGCATTAAGCAATAGGTCCATCTTAGGTTTGACAAAATATAGATTATTTTGCATCCATCCAGAACAGATAAAAGATTTGTTTTTACGAATCACCACTTTTTCATTAAAAGATACCACGTAGGAGTCTTTAAATAAAGAAGATACATAAATTAAATTCCTTTTAAATTTAGGAACATAAAAATAGTCTCGCAAAATTAAACTCCTATAATTATCAAAATAAAGATGGACATCTCCCACTGCTTCCGCTGAGACCAAGGATCCATCGCCCATCCGAAGCGTTAAGTCTTCATGAAGTAGACTTCTCGTTTCTTTGAATCCCTGTAGAGAAACACAAACATGATTAGTTGCACCGGAATCTATGACCCAGATGTCACTGGATTCCTCAACCAAACAAGTTTCTAAATATAGAAGATCACACCTACCTCCCCTGGAAAGGAAGTCCTTGCAATGCTTCTTTATATGCCCGATCTTACCACAGAAGAAGCACTTAAGCTTCTTTGGGTTCTTCTTCTTCTTCTTCTTGCTCTTGGTAGCAACAGGAATAGAAGACTTCCCACTTTTGGCCCGTTGCTTCTTTCCAATCCCAGAGTTAGAATTGGAACCAGAAGCAGCTCCCATGTTGGCCTCTCCATCAGCAGGAGACTCCCTGATCAGCAGTTCAAACTCCTGTAACTGTTTCATCAGTTCTGTCAAGGTCATATCCCGTCTATTGCTCAAATTAAAAGTAGCTCTAAACGGAATAAATTCCTTAGACAGAGTCTCAAAGACCATAGTCATCTGAGTTTCAGCATCGATGTCGGCTCCATTGGTTTGAGCCTCAGCGAGGTAACCCATGATCAACATCATATGCTCCTTTACAGATGTCCCCGGTCTCTGTCTACAGTTTAAGAGTTTCTGAAGCACCCCTTGCCGCTTTGTTATGGCTTGGCCTCCAAACATGTCCTCAAGATTATCCAAGATCTGCTTCGCAGTCTCATAATCCTGATGTTGAGCCTGCAGCACATTGTTCATGCTAGCCATAACATAGCAGCGGGCTTGATCATTAGCATCTTTCCAGCGGTCGTACGCTTGGAATTGCTCATTACTTGAGTCTCCCGTAGGCTCAGGAGGACAAGGAGTTGTCAGAACATATTTTAGTTTCTCAAAGGAAAGGACGATGTCCAGGTTCCGTTTCCAATCGTTATAGTTCTCACCGGTTAATTGGTTTTTGTCAAGTATCGATGATAAAGCATTTTTAGACATTTTCAATCTACAATAAAGAATCATATACCAAACATAAGCAAACATATACAATAATTTAGTAAGATAACACAATCATGTAAAATCATACAAATGTGTTTATGTGTCAAAACCTTGAAAATATCACAACCTTACAAAGATAATTCCCAACTCAGAATTCAACAAGCTCCTAAGGGAGTCATGCCAAATTCAATCAGGAACACGGATCCCCTCCTGATTAATATATGCCATCCAGGACCCGTATGATCCAGCATATACTAATAATCGTTTCTTTGGCCATTAATTTTATTAACAGAGCTCCTAGGGGAGGTTAATAATAAAATTAACGTGAGTGTATAACCACCGTTTCAATATTTTATCCACGATTTATAATCACCACCTAGGGGTGTGCAACCATAAATCATACTAAAATACCTTATCCTTTCAGAGATCCAATCTGGTACATGTTAGAAATCCCTTCCTAGGGGTCAGGACCACCATGTTCTTCCTATGGACCAACGATGGAGGCCTTAGGTTCTCTCTTCGAAAACCTTCTCCCACTCAATCTTTTGAAGTCAAGGTTTTATTTTAAAATTATGCATGAACAATTTTAATATGAGTGGCACTCCCTATTCTATATGGCATGTTATCAATATACATGGTAAATCATATTATAATGCAGACAAGCATAACAATAATAATAACCGTAATATTATGGTTCCACCCTAGAGAATAGAAAACTAAGATTACAAGAGAATAATCGAGACATTTATCGATTCTTCATCCTTGAATCCTCAAGCTGTATCCTTCTTCATGTAATATCCATCTTCAAGTCCTCAATCCCGTATGAATCGAACACTTCAAATTTCTGGTCATATCCAAATTTAATGTTTCTCAAAATTGTCCCAAAAATAAAATTAAAACTGCAATGGAAAAAAAAAATTGCACCTTTTCTGGACATTTGGTAGCTCTCCGTCGGCAGCCCAATCTAGGTGATCGGCCTACCGATCATGGAGGTTCGGCCTGCCGAACATGAAGGTTCGGCCTGCCGGTAGAGCACCAAAATTTCTGTCCCACTGTCGGCCTGCCGAACTGTGAGGTCTGGCATGCCGACCGAGTAGAAAACGCACATTCTAGAAAATACAATTTTAATGCAATTCATCAATTTTATTTTCAAAAATTCAAAAACATAAAATTAGAGACTCAGGAAATACTTGGAGGCGCCATCATCAATCTTTAAGATCAGACTTCTCGTTCCGTCTTCTCCGAATAATTATTTAATTACAAAATTCTTACAAATTAAAAATTAAATAACAATTTCTAAACGAAGATGATAGTCCGCCATCTAATTACATGAAAAACCTAGATACACATTCTAACCTCTAAGGAACCATAACCGGTATTAATTAATTAATAAATAATTAAACAACAATTTAATCAACCATAATTAATTAATAAATATTCACCACATAATCCATGACAACATTTATATATTATATAGAAACCTAGAGTGCCATCTCTCTATAAAATTCAATTCAAGCATAGGAGAGACTAAGATCACAAAATTTATGCATATAACATGATCACAAACTTGCAAATTTATGTAAAAACCTTTGCTCTGATACCAATTGTTGGAAACAAAGTGCGCAACGGAATTTTAAAAATTTTTGTCAGAGTATTTTCCAAAACACAAGTTTGACATGTTATATGTATAAATTAAACAGATCTTACTAACCTCAGTGTGCCGAAGAACCTCCGCGACCTGTGTAAAGAAGTAACGTTCCAGAAGAGCCTCAACCAACTGGTCTTCTTTGCTATTCTCTATCCACAACCGGAGTGAGTGTGGGCTCACACGTACAGCTCTTCCACCGGTGACTCTCCTTCCAACCAACAGAGAGAACCCAAAGCTAGTGTTCGTGATTTGTGAACAAAAGCTCTCAGGGAGTTTTCAGATGCTCACTCGAAGAGTATCACTCTTAATCTCTCAAATTGATCTTAGTAAATCATTAGACTCACTCCCTTTTTATACCTATTGGTCCTAGGGTAAGTCCATATCAGATTAGGTCTCAAAAAATCAAAACAGAATCAAGTTCGGATCAATATCTGATAAGATCCGCGTGAAAACGCGTAATCTTGACTGTCGTCGGTCGGCAGGCCGAACTTTCTGATAGGCAAGCCGAACAGGCCAGTTTGACAGGTCGAACACGTCATCTGGCAGGCCGAACTGCCGGGAAAAAATCTCCGCGAATCTTTTATTTTCCACCCGAGATTCTAAAGGATAAAGTCTCAGTTTTGATTCAAATAGCCCAATAGAAAAGATATCTGATCAAAACAAACTTTATCAAGATAATCTCTAAGAAAATAAATCAATTCACAATAATTCTACAAGTTTATCTTGTTCTAATTGTTCAACATTAAAACAACCGATAAACAGACAAGAATTACCCGAACGCAATAATTCAACAAGTTCATCTTGAACTAATTTTCTTACATAATTAATTCAACCGATAAACAGACATGAATTATTTGATTCTTATAAATTTTAAACCAGTTTGATAAATCCGACATAAGTCACCAATTATTGGAAAAGCACGCCATGTCGTTACAGGATTTTGTGAGCTAGCAAAGGGGACCAAATTGGACCTATAAAGTTCAAGCTCATGATAATTATGAAACCCAATATCCCAGATATACATTTCACAATTATCAACTCCAACGTTACTCCACTAAAAGCTTGGAGCTGCACTCTCGAACTTTATTGAATTACGAAGCTCGTGTAGCTAAGTCTCCATGACATATCATAGTGTATCGCATCCCCATATGATCATCCATAATCGGCTTAAGGACAAATTCTGTCTTACCTTCCCGATTATTTTTATCTTACGTTCCATTGTCTCACCATTAGAAAACTTACCATCCAAAGATAGTATACCATTCGGTTACACCTATGTATCCAAATGGTTGAGTGCTCCAGTTTTCCAATTACAGGACAACGCATATAAGAGGATATCATTACTCCTAAAGAGGAGCTATGGATTCCATATCTATGAATAACAAGTCTACGCTATCAAGAGTCATGCCTCCAACGTACCGGCATGCAAGCCACTATAGAAATGTGGGAGTCACCCATTGGTACATCAAAAGACACAAGTCGAGACAACGGGCCCATTATTCATCTCAGGATTAAGATACAATACAAATGATTGTCTAAAGTGAATCGATTTGCCAAGACATAATTATTAATCCAAATCAATTCACTTTATATCCCGATCCAACACATCGTCACCTTTGACAACGTGCCAATGTTTCTATTCATGGAGTCCAACTCCGATGGTCAAGACAAACCATCTCCCAAAAGGGATAAAGACAACATAACAATCTTTACATGAATAAAGCGCCCAACTTTATTCCCTCGATTGCGGATCATATGTTTTAGACCGTCACCCTAAGAATTGTGTCTTCCGCAAAATCATCCCATCATATGCCCAATTCTTAAGCTTTAGACTGACAGTCTTAGACTACTGTTTGCTTATCATACATTCAACAAATATGAACGTAAAGAGGACAATATTTGGTATCTATAAATGAATAAATTCTTTATTGATAAAAATATCTCCAAAAATGTATTACATTTTTACTCCTTAGAGCATACATGTCTAACAGTCCCGACCCCTAGGATGGGATTTCTATCATGTACCAGATTGGATCTCTAAAAGGATAAGGTATTTTAGTATGATTTATGGTTACACACCCCTAGGTGGTGATTATAAATCATGGAAAAAATATTGAAATGGTGGTTATACACTCACGTTAATTTTATTATTAACCTCCCCTAGGAGCTCTGTTAATAAAATTAATGGCCAAAGAAATGATTATTAGTATATGCTGGATCATACGGGTCCTGGATGGCATATATTAATCAGGAGAGGATTCGTGTTCCTAATTGAATTTGGCAAGACTCCCCTAGGAGCTTGTTAAATTCTGAGTTGGGAATTATCGTTGTAAGGTTGTGATATTTTCAAGGTTTTGACACATAAACACATTTGTATGATTTTACATGATTGTGTTATCTTACTAAATTATTATATATGCTTGCTTATGTTTGGTAAATGATTCTTTATTGTAGATTGAAAATGTCTAAAAACGCTTTATCATCGATACTTGACAAAAACCAATTAACCGGTGAGAACTATAACGATCGGAAACAGAACCTGGACATCGTCCTATCCTTTTAGAAACTGAAATATGTACTGACAACTCCTTGTCCTCCTGAGCCTACGGGAGACTCAAGTAATGAGCAATTCCAAGCATACGACTGCTGGAAAGATGCTAATGATCAGGCCCGCTGCTATGTTATGGCTAGCATGAACAACGTGCTGCAGGCTCAACATCAGGATTATGAGACTACGAAGCAGATCTTAGATAATCTTGAGGATATGTTCGGAGGCCGGGCCATAACGAAGCGGCAAAGGGCGTGTCAGAAACTCTTAAACTGTAGACAGAGACCAGGGACATCTGTAAAGGAGCACATGATGTTGGTCATGGGTTACCTCGCTCAGGCTCAAACCAATGGAGCCGACATCGATGCTGAAACTCATATGACTATGGTCTTTGAGACTCTATCTAAGGAATTTATTCCGTTTAGAGCTACTTTTAATTTAAGCAATAGACGAGATATGACCTTGACAGAACTAATGAAATAGTTACAGGAGTTTGAACTGCTGATCAGGGAGTCTCCTGCTGGTGGTGAGGCCAATATGGTAGCTGCTTCTGGTTGCAATCCTAACTCTGGGAATGGAAAGAAGCAACGGGCCAAGAGTAAGAAGTCTTCTATTCCTGCTGCTACCAAGAGCAAGAAGAAGAAGAAGAAGAACCCAAAGAAGCTTAAGTGCTTCTTCTGTGGAAAGGTCGGGCATATAAAGAAGCATTACACGGACTTCCTTTCCAAGGGAGGTAGGTGTGATCTTCTATATTTAGAAACTTGTTTGGTTGAGGAATCCAGTGACATCTGGGTCATAGATTCTGGTGCAACTAATCATGTTTGTGTTTCTCTGCAGGGATTCAAAGAAACGAGAAGTCTACTACGTGAAGACTTAACGCTTCGGATGGGCGATGGATCCTTGGTCTCAGCGGAAGCAGTGGGAGATGTCCATCTTTATTTTGATAATTATAGGAATTTAATTTTGCGAGATTGTTTTCATGTTCCTAAATTTAAAAGGAATTTAATTTCTGTATCTTCTTTATTTAAAGACTCCTACGTGGTATCTTTTAATGAAAAAGTGGCGATTCGTAAAAACAAATCTTTTATCTGTTCTGGATGGATGCAAAATAATCTATATTTTATCAAACCTAAGATGGAATTATTGCTTAATGCTGAGATAAATGACAATAACTCAAAAAGACTTAAAACTTCTCACTCTAATAAGAATTATCTTTGGCATTTGCGCCTTGGTCATATTAACCTAAATAGGATTCAAATGTTGGTAAGGGATGGACCTTTAAGTCACTTAAAGGTGGAATCTATACCACAATGTGAATCTTGTTTGGAGGGTAAAATCACCAAAAGACCATACGGGTCTAAGGGCAATAGGGCCGAAGGGGTTCTAGAACTTGTGCATAGTGATGTTTGCGGACCGATGAACATCCAGGCACGAGGAGGGTATGAGTACTTCATCAGTTTTATTGACGATTACTCAAGATATGGGTATGTGTACCTTATGTACCACAGAAGCGAAACTTATGATAAGTTCAGGGAGTTTTGGGCTGAAGTGGAAAAGCAATTGGGTAGACCCATAAAAGCACTTCGATCTGATCGAGGTGGGGAATACCTTTCTGATGAGTTCTTGGGACACTTGTTAGAGAATGAGATTTTATCCCATTTGACTGCGCCAGGCACTCTACAGCAGAATGGCGTAGCAGAGAGAAGGAATAGGACTTTGTTGGACATGATTTAGTCCATGATTTGTTATTCATCATTGCCTTTATCCTTTTGGGGATATGCACTACAAACCACATGTTATCTTTTGAGCAATGTGCCTTCAAAATCGGTCCCTAAAACTCCTCACGAGTTGTGGACAAGATGGAAGACATCCTTAAACCATATTCGCATATGGGGATGTCCGGCTCATGTCCTGTTTAAGGATCCGAATAAGTTGGAAGCACGTTTGGAAGTTTGTGTGTTTGTAGGATATCCAAAAGGGACTAAAGGGGTTATTTTTATAACCAAAGGAAAATAAAGTCGTGGTTTCAACTAATGCAACTTTCCTTGAGGAGAGTTACATGGACGACTTTAAACCTCGAAGCAAAGTGGTGCTTGTGGAGTTAAGGGGTGATCCGTTCACTCCAGAGGTTCCGAACAAAACCATTCCGATCGGTGTAGAAAAACCAAACAAACCTGAACAACAACCTCAGGGGCTTCGGCATAGTGGGAGGATCGGGCGTCAACCTGAGAGGTATATGTTCAATGGGGAGGTCTTTTTGGCTGAACTGGATGAACAAGATAGGGATCCTTATACTTATGCAGAAGCCATGGAGGATGTTGATTCAAGACTCTGGACAGAGGCCATGAACATAGAGATGAAGTCTATGGAGACTAATTGGGTCTGGGAGCTTGTGGATCTTCCCGAAGGGGTAAAACCCATAGGGTGTAAGTGGATCTACAAGAGGAAAAGAGGAGTGGATGGAAAGGTTGAAACCTTTAAGGCTAGACTGGTTGCTAAGGGTTATACGCAAAAGGAAGGAATCGATTATGAGGAAACCTTTTCGCCTGTAGCCATGCTTAAGTCCATCCGGATTCTCTTGTCCATAGCTGCCGCTCTCGACTACAAGATTGGCAGATGGATGTCGAGACGGCTTTCCTTAACGGCCATCTAGATGAGTCCATTTATATGGAACAACCAGAGGGGTTCAAGGTCACGGGTCAAGAGGGTATGGTTTGTAAGCTGCTAAAGTATATTTATGGACTTAAGCAGGCTTCTCGTTCTTGGAACATAAGATTTGATCAAGTGATCAAGACTTATGAGTTCTCACAAAATGTGGATGAACCATGTGTTTACAAACATATTAAGGATGGGAAGGTGGTTTTTCTACTGCTCTATGTAGATGACATTCTGCTAATTGGCAATGACGTTGGGGCATTGTCATCGTTCAAATTATGGTTGACCAAGCAGTTTGAAACGAATGACTTAGGTGAGGCTAATTTTGTTCTCGGTATCCAAATCTTTCGGGATAGGAAGAACAAAATGATAGCTTTGTCTCATGCCGGCTACGTAGATAAAATTCCCAGGAGATTTGCAATGCAGGATTCCAAGAAAGGTGGGCAACCATCTAGGTCTGGAATTACTCTTTCTAAGAAAGGCTCTCCAAAGTCTTATGAAGAAAGAGAATACATGAAGAAGGTGCCCTATGCTTCGGCAATGGGCAGTCTCATGTATGCCATGCTTTGCACTCGACCTGATATAAGCTATGCAGTCGGGATTGTAAGTCGATTTCAGGCGGATCCAGGACCAAACCATTGGGTTACGGTAAAGTATATTTTCAAGTACCTGAGAAGGACTCGAGGGTATATGCTTGTGTATTCGGGTGAGGATTTAACTCCTCTAGGATACACTGATTTAGATTTTCAATCCTGTATGGATTCTAGGAAATCGACTTTGGGGTTTGTGTTTACTCTGGATGGCGGTGCCATCAGTTGGAGAAGTACGAAGCAAGATTACACTTCGGATTCAACGATGGAGGCCGAGTATGTGGCGGCTAGTGATGCTTCGAAAGAAGCAGTGTGGCTCTGCAAGTTCCTTGGGGATCTTGAAGTAGTTCCTGGTATGGATAAAGCGGTATCACTGTACTGTGATAACAGTGCGGTGGTAGCTAATGCTAAGGAACCCAGATTTCACAAGAAGACTAAGCATATTGATCAGAAGTATCATGTGATAAAGGACTTCATTGAGGGCGGGCATGTCACGGTGTGCAAGATCGCGTCAGAGGACAATTTAGCTGATCTATTTACGAAGACACTTACTGGCAGAGTCTTCGAGAGGCATGTGGAAGCTATGGGGATGCGAAATTTGCGGTATTTACTCACTTAGTGCAAGTGGGAGATTGTTAGACATGTATGTCCTAAGGAGTAAAAATGTAATACGTTTTTGGAGACATTTTTATCAATAAAGAATTTATTCATTTATATATACCAAATCTTGTCCTCTTTACGTTCATATTTGTTGAATGTATGATAAGTAAACAGTAGTCTGAGACTGTCAGTCTAAACCTTAAGAATTTGGCATATGATGGACTGATTATGCAAAAGACATGATTCTTAAGGTGACGGTCTAAAACATATGATCCACAATCGAGGGAATAAAGTTGGGCGCTTTATTCATGTAAAGATTGTTATGTTGTCTATATCCCTTTTAAAAGATGGTTTGTCTTGACCATTAGAGTTGGACTCTGTGAATAGAAACATTGGCACGTTGTCATAGGTGACGATGTGTTGGATCGGGACATAAAGTGAATTGATTTGGATGAATAATTCTGTCTTGGCAAATCGATTCACTCTAGACAGTCATTTGTATTGTATCTTAATCCTGAGATGAATAGTGGGCCCGTTGTCTTGACTTGTGTCTTTTGATGTGCCAATGGGTGAGTCCCACATCTCTATAGTGGTATGCATGCCGGTACGTTGAAGGCATGACTCATGATAGCATAGACTTGTTATTTATAGATATGGAATCCATAGCTCCTCTTTCGGAGTAATGATATCCTCTTATATGTGTTGTCCTGTAATTGAAAAACTGGAGCGCTCAACCATTTGGATACATAGGTGTAACCGAATGGTATACTATCTTTGGATGGTAAGTTTTCTAATGGTGAGATAATGGAACGTAAGATAAAAATAATCAGAAAGGTAAGACAAAACTTGTCCTTAAGCCGATTATGGATTATCATATGGGGATACGATACACTTTGATATGTCATGGAGACTTAGCTACACGAGCTTCGTAATTCTATAAAGTTTGAGAGTGCAGCTCTAAGCTTTTAGTGTTGTAACGTTGGAGTTGATAATTGTGAAATGTATATTTGGGATATTGGGTTTCATAATTATCATGAGCTTGAACTTTATAGGTCCATTTTGGTCCCCTTTGCTAGCTCACAAAGTCCTGTAACGACACAGCGTGCTTTTCCAATAATTGGTGACTTATGTCGGATTTATCAGATTGGTTTAAAATTTGTAAGAATCAAATAATTCATGTCTATTTATCAGTTGAATTAATTTTGTAAGAAATTAGTTCAAGATAAACTTGTTGAATTATTGCGATCAGATAATTCTTGTCTGTTTATCGGTTGTTTTAATTTTGGACAAATTAGAACATGATAAACTTGTAGAATTATTGTGAATTGATTTATTTTCTTAGAGATTATCTTGATAAAGTTTGTTTTGATCAGATATCTTCTCTATTGGGTTATTTAAATCAAAACTGAGACTTTATCCTTTAGAATCTCGAGTGGAAAATAAAAGATTCGCAAAGATTTTTTCTCGGGAGTTCGGCCTGCGAGATGACGTGTCGGCTTGCCGAACTGGCCTGTTCGGCCTACCGATTAGAATGTTCAGCCTGCCGATCAACGGAGATAAGATTACGCATTTTCACGCGGATCTTATCAGATATTGATCCGGACTTGATTCTGTTTCGAGTTTTTGAGACCTAATTTGATATGGACTGATCTCATGACCAATAGGTATAAAAAGGGAGTCTTATGGTTTACTCAGATCAATTTGAGAGATTAAGAGTGATACTCTTCTAGTGAGCATCTGAAAACTCCCTAAGAGCTTTTGTTCATAAATCACGAGCACTAGCTTTGGGTTCTCTCTATTGGTTGGAAGGAGAGTCACTGGTGGAAGAGCTATACATGTGAGCCCACACTCACTCCGGTTGTGGATAGAGAATAGCAAAGAAGACCAGTTGGTTGAGGCTCTTTTGGAACGTTACTTCTCTACACAGGTTGCGGAGGTTCTTCGGCACACTGAGGTTAATAAGCTCTGTCTAATTTATACATATAACATGTCAAGCTTGTGTTTTAGAAATTACTCTGATGAAAAATTTTTAAAATTTCGCTGCGCACTTTGTTTCCAACATGAGGTCTAGAAAGTTTACCTAATATAGAGATGGCATGTGTCCTACTACCTTAATCCTCATTAGATCCACTCTCTTAACTTACTAAAGCCCATGATTCTACCGGGGACCCCTATAAATAAAGGTTAAGGACACCATTTGAGGGACTTGAATTATGATATATAGAAACTCGGTAGAAATATTTCCAGGAGTTTTCTTTTCTATTTTTAATCTCAAATTTGTATCTTGTATTATTTGTCAACATTATAGTGGAAAGACAATAGTGGACGTAACTTTATTTAGAAAATGGACTACTCTAGATTCAGTGTTTGGTGTCTTTGTTTTGTTGCATTTATTTCTTTTAGTTTTGTTGAATTGGTTTCATTATAACTGGTTGTCTAATCATGTTAATGAAGCTTGCATGGAATCTTATAGCGGTGATTTGAGAGCCCAATAATCCATAATTTAATCTTAAATAACATTCTAATCATTTTTAATTTAATTATTGATCCAACATGTATAGTAAATATATAAGTAAAAAAATTACTAGTAAATTTTTTTATTGTTATTTACTATAAACATTTTTGAAATTTATTATATTTCAAGAATTTTTGGAAAAATGTATTTATTATAATTTCCTTAATTTTGTTTATTTTCCTTTTAAAAATGTTATTTCCCTCCTTCAATTGATAATGCAATACGTTAACGATATAAATGACCAAGTTATATTTATTGAATTAAAATATAACTCAAGTTCTAAAATGATTTAATTAAAATAAATACTATGTAATTTTGCAGTATGAGATATGATATCACTAAAATAATTGCTACGTCATTGAAGATATTTTTAAAATATTTTAAATATTGTGTTGAATTTTGATTTAATAGGTCATAGATTATAATTCTTTCTAGTGCTATTTGGTGAGTTTTCTCATGTCAATTTTGAGAAATACTACTTATATGGTATTGTTTTTCAATCCCACTACTTATATAAGAAAGTTTAAAACATGACACTTCTTATAAGTATAAAGACATTGTTGTTGTTAAGTATTTTAAGTAAAAGTTAGGTAAATATGTGTTATCTAAGGATGTTTTAGTCTTTTTTGTTAGTAGAAAGGATGTAAATAAAAAAGAATAAAAAATAGTACAAAATTATGGTAGAGAAGAAGTGGATGCCACCTAATTTAAAGATGCATTTTAAGGTTCCCTCTTTATTAATCGCCACTATTCAACAATAGGACTCTCGTGTTGATTACGAGGTTATTGAGTTAAATTCTACCGCTTGTACCCTTTTTTTCCAATGCATCCTGAAAACGGTTTGGCGAAAAAGCAAATGGTTATTTTTCAGCCCTTGATATAAAAACGGCGCTTTTATCCTTTCGAAAAGACTAACTGTACCTTTGTCTTTTGCTATATGTAGGTAGTAAAACTGTATAAAACACGGTTTGACACCCAATTTTAAGGAGTCGCTAAAAAGGGTAGAAAAGTCATAACAATTCCTTCGTTCGCTGTGTGCGCAAATAATATTGCACAAACAATATTTTTGGTGGCATTTTCTTTGTCCTAACATCTATAATGGGCAAATATGTAACTACATCTTCAGTATTTTCTAATTCAGGCCCGTAGTTTGCGGGCCTAAACTAGTGGTCGGCGAAGCCCAGCGAAGAAATGTTGGAAAGATCACCTAGCATTCCAACTTTGACGTATTTGATGCCACTACAACATGCCACCTGCCGATCAACTCAAATCTGAGCTCCAAACAGCTCCACATGTCAATTCCTCAAGATCCCAACCGCACCATATCATTCCCCCCCCCCCCCACCCCACAACGCACACGTTCTCTGACTGACTCATCCAGTCTCGGTTTCCTCTCTTCCTAAGCAAAGCATCAATTTTATTTAAAAGAAAAAAAGAAGCACACAACAATTATCAAGAATCAATAATCAAGAATCAAGATCGTCTAGGGTTTCGATTTCTCCGTAGAAGAAAATCAAAAAATGGCGTTGGAGTGGGTAGTTCTCGGGTACGCCGCGGGCGCAGAGGCGATCATGGTCCTTCTCCTTACGATCCCCGGCCTTGACGGCCTCCGCAAGGGCCTTCTGGCAGTCACCAAGAACCTCCTGAAGCCGTTTCTCTCCGTGGTGCCGTTCTGCATATTCCTGTTGATGGACATCTACTGGAAGTACGAGACCCGTCCGAGCTGCGAGGCGGAGTCGTGTACGCCGTCGGAGCACCTCCGCCATCAGAAGTCCATCATGAAGAGCCAGCGCAACGCCCTCCTCATTGCATCCGCCTTGATCTTCTACTGGCTCCTCTACTCCGTCACGCATCTTGTTATCAGGATCGAGCAGCTCAACCAGCGCCTTGAGCGCCTCAAGAATCGCGACTGAGTGTTAGGGTTTGTGATTCGATCTCTTTCGATCGCGTTTACCTTCTTTTTTAAGTTGTACTTTTGTGGTTAATGTTGCGTTTGAATCGCGATTATGAAGGATGTTTTTCAATCGAGTACTCAGATTTTTTTTTTTTTTTTTGCTGTATCTGCTTAATTTCAATCAAAGCTAATGTGGACTTTTCTTTGAAAATGGGTCTCTGGTAGTTAGATTAAAAAGGTTATATCTCAATAAAAACATGTGTTTCGATCTTAGTCGTCGAATTTTCGTTGTTGTTCTTCTTTTGATGGTGTTATATTCGTTCGAGTTTGTTGTGTATCGCACTTGCATTTGCAATTAGGTCTTTTGGCTTCTAATTTGTATATGGGGCTTCCATTCTGACGAAACCAAACCAATGGATTTTGAGCATTCGAATTCGTTTTGGGGAAAATGATAAATTTAGTGACGAAATTTTACTGCAATTAGGGCTTTCTGCCTCGTAGTTTGCATTTTGGGGCCTTCCCTCTGATGCAACGGAATGAATCTGGGTAACTTCAATCGAAGTTGCTTTGTGATGATAGTCTCCTTCCATCTAACATGTGGATTTTGCTGTACTGCACTGGCATTTGGATGATTTCAACCAAAGGCATGGAAAAATTATCTTTGAAATCTTGTTTTGGATTTGATTATTTGTATTCATTTTAGGGAAAAACATGTTAATCAGGAGGTTAATTTTATGTAATCAGGGCTTTTTGCTCCTAATTTGTATTTTGATGCAACCAAATTCGTTTCAGTGGGCTTGGTTCTCAAACTTAATTTAAATGGTTTTCGCTGATTAATTCTAATCTATTTAATGTGTCCACATATTGTGCCTTTGCTGATAAGTAAAGAATCCAATGGTTTTGTCACCTGAGAACGTGATTGATTTCGTTGGCATTGATTTTGCATTGCAGATGCCGGATTAATGTAACTCGATACATGATTCTTGATTGCTTATAATATATGTAACTCTATTTATTGCAGACATGACATAGGCGGTCAAATTTAAGCTTTGGCTTGGCGTTCCATGTAGGTTAGGACTTTTTTGTTTTGGAACTTTGCTTTAGTTGACGTTGGTATTTGAGTTATTGGAATGATGTTGGACTAACTTGGTCGCTTGCTTGTTGAAAGCACGTTCGTGTAATGACTTTCCAAATTCAAAAACCATTTGTATTTGTTTTTGAATTTGGCCTCAGCACGATGCAAGAATAGGTCTACACCATTGTATGAATGGCTGAGTTTATTATTTTCCAATTTAGGTTCCCTTCTTCCTTTCAACAGATACCTGAAACGTGGATACATCTATTTAGACTGTTCTGTCTGGTTACTGTTGAGGAATTTGAACTTTGGCTAATATTTTGGCTTGATTTTTTTTCAAATGATTAGAGAGTAGAGATGTTATTAATTACGGCTTGTTCGTTCAAAACGTCTGCTATCCTTGTATGGTACATTCCTTGTTTATGAATAATAGCCAAATTGTCAGGCTGAAACGCAAGAATGCTAATGACTTAAGTTTGGAAGATGCTTTGTTAAAGGCCTCATATTTAGTGCATGCACGAAGCAGACGAGATCTAGGTTTGACAAATTTTGGCAAATGAGTTTGAACTCAACGAGTTCAAACACTGTAGCATTTGAAAGCTTTACGATGTAGCATTTTTTTACTTTGTATTATAGCATGTGAAAGCTTTACACTGAACAGTTTTAACTCATGAGTTTATACTCATTTACCAAACACAAAGAAATAAAGCAAGTTGTGATCTTCCTAAATTTAAGATCACTCTTCCTTGTCTTTTTGCCTTCGAATATTTTTCCACAAATGTAAATTCTTGGTCGTGATGATTGATATAATAGATTAGAAGGTGAGCTTTTAGGCATAACTAAAGCTTTCTCAATTTTGGACATGGTTTAGAGCTTTTATGTGCAACGCATTAATCTCTGCGCTTGTTCATCAAATTAGCATAAGAAATGTCGGCTTCCTGTCTGGGCCTATGCTTTCTGCGGCTTCTTACAAGTTGCAATCGGGGCCCCCCCTTTAATTTAAAACTTCAAACCGAAGCTTGTTCTATGGTGTGATTATGGAAAAGAGTGGATTTTTCTTCTCTTATTGATAGAATCTACCAGAAGAGGGAAGAGTAAACCCAGAAACATAATTCTCCTTGGAAGATCTGAGAACATTGATCAAATGTCTCTAATTATCACTACGAGAGATGAGAAAAAGGCCGCCCTATGCTAGTCTTCTATGGTTCTGTCCATTTGGTTATTTCTTGTCCAGGTCTTTCATGATGGGTTCAATGTAAAAATTGTTATTGGATTTAAATTAAGAGATTTTTTAAATCAAAAATGAATTTTGTGAACATTGTGATGTCATTTGAAAATGAGTAGTTCAGGTGGAATTGAACTTTTGATTGATCCAAGTACTTGGAATCCTATGGATGAAGACATGGTCTCGGATGAAGACATGGTCTCTTTGGATCTTATGGAATTTAATTTGGAGGAGGAATTTTATAAGATGGTATTGATCTTACGAAACAAAGACGGATTAATGAAGGTTCTTTAAACAGATATATGTAAACTAAACAGCATTCCTGTAGCAATAGGGGTTATGGATTTTTAGTTTATGGGGGTAGCATGCAATCTGTAGTGGGTGAGAAAATCGCATACTTGATCAAGTATACCACCAATCAATCTTTATATCGTCACCAGGGAGGATTAGCCAGATTTGCAATCTAACTAGGAGGAGCTATAACAAAGTAAACTGTCCTTGATATCTACAAATTCTCATTTGAGCATGAGGTTGAGAGGAAGAAAGCGCTTGACATGGAACTTTTGGAGCTTCAACATGTCACTGTTGGTATTGCAGGAACTCAATGATAATGAGAAATATGGTTGGAAAGAATCTTTGCTACACCAATTTTTGGGTTTAAATCCATAATATCTTCTTATTTCACAAATGTTTTCGTCTCCAATATCCCTTTGGCAAATGACATGGCAGATATTACTTGGTTTCGTTTGGAAATTTTGAATGACAACAAATGGGTAGGGTGTCGAGAAAATTAGACATCCTTGACTTCGGAGATTAAGTTCCCATGGAAGATTTTCGACCATCGATCGATCAAGATTTGCGATGTGCTTTAAGAAATTATTCCAAGAGATTGAAAAGAGGCCCAAACTCTATTCTCCCACATATCAAGATTTGCACAGTGCTTAAAAAAAAATCTTGTAATATTAAAGTATTTTCTTCTTGCACGATTGATTGTGGATGACAATGGTTTTCAGACAAAAGAGCAAGCTTTACAACTCTTAAGTACTTTTGTAGAATACTGATATGATATTTTTCTCCTTTAATTTGTTCTCGTTGATGCTTGGAAGGGACACAAACATCATGTGTAGTGACACACGATGGTCGGATTCCCAGCTATGCTTGGCCTAGCTTGCAAAAGTGAGAAGAGCCACAGATTAAAGGGGACACCAATGTGGTGGAATGATGTTTATCAGGGCACTCTCATGCTTAGTTCTTCATATTGAGGGAAGAGAGTAAGTGGAGAGGCTGTGTGCGGACAATACTTGAATAAGTGAGTTAATGTTGTATTTACATTGCACTTTGTAACCTAACACATGCCACACCCCAATAGGCTCTGCCTCCATTCCACGGTTTAGGGAGGGGACATGTAACACCCAAATTAATTAAGATTAATTAATTTAATCTTGTTGTTAGTAAATGTATTAAAAATTGTTATTAATTTTTAGTTATAATATTATTCTTGAATAAATTTTTCACGTAGAAAACTATCTATTTAAAAACTAACGTGTCAATTTTTGTTCAATAAAATATGTCTGACAACTATAATTTTATAGTAGTTTTTTGGACAAGAACTACAGTTTTCTAAAAGGACTACTCTACTTATTTAAATTCGACTTCTTTTAAATCTAATATTTTATAAAAGGCCAAACCCTATTATATTCCCTTCTTTTTTTTTTTTTCCTTTCTTTCTTTCATTCTCCCTCTCTCTCTCTTTCCACAACCGGTGCTCCCTCGAGGTGAGATCTGAGTGCCCATTGTTATTTTTAATTTATTTATTATTATTCATTTAGTTTTTTAAATGATAATAAATAAATAAAAATAATTATAAGTGGCCCAACATACGTATATTTTCTAAAATGTATCAACCAAAGGATATCTCTGAATTGTTATAACGCTTCAGAAAGAAGGCATTGTTTCAGAGATACCTCTTGATGGTAACACACCCTATTGGTGGGTGTCTATAAATATCACGTAAGAGAGGGTCCCTATGTCTGTATAGTTTATTTAGAAATATACCATTTCTCTAAAATTACAGAAGGTTTAGAAGAGTCTCTTTTTTTATAAAATTTTTCATCAAGCATTCTTGCAGAGAAACTCTCCATTCATTCTTTAATTATCAATGGCTGGAGGTTAGATTTTTCTTTCCTTCATGTTTCTGCATTTAGATGATTTTCATACAATTTGGTTTATCTATATATGAAAATCATAACTCTGTATATATGTAAATTTCTTAGATTTGGTATCAGAGTATGTTTTTTCTCTACCTTGATATATTTGAATGGAGTTTTAATGGAGTTTTTAAAAATACCCAAAATTTGTTGTATTTGAAATCATTTTTTGATGAAAACCAACAATAGAAATCATTAAGAAATTGATTTTCTAACATTTCAAGGTTTTTAAAACGTCAATTTTGGTGCCCATAAGGCATATAAACGACCAAGCCTACAATTGGACCCATTCGGGTCAAATTCGGGCGAAGAAGACCCGAAATAACAGAAAAAACAAAATCAAGGGTCAAAAATCGACATGCCGTTTTGGCTCTTGAAGGTTGCGTTTTGTTACTACAAAACGACATGTCATTTTTCATTGAGAAAAATGTCACGTCATTTTTATGCGGGCAAGGATGTCACGCCCTGGAGTATGGGAGGTGACGTGACGGATTATTTAAATTAATTAAAAGAGTAATTCAATTAAAATCAAGAGTTTAAGGGTTAAATTAAATAACAAAAATATGGAAGTTTCAATAAAACCATTGCATGAAAAAAATAAATAAATAAACGTAGTGAGTATGGGTCCTACTGACCCACAACTTGTGCACACACATAGTACTGACAATATAATAATACAACCACAGTCCAAGCATAAGGAAAGTTAAAAGCATTAGATGCCTTGTTCAAATAATACAAATAATCTACTAGTCCTCCTACTGCTCCTGAGTTCTGTCCGTTGAGTCCTCTCTGAACCTAAATGGGAATCCACCTAGAGGGGGAAAGTTTAAAACAAATAAAACGTGAGCGAAAGGCTCAGTAGGACTATATTTTAAGAAATAGTAATTTAAAAGAAATATCCTTAATCAAGAAATCATTTAAGAGGATACTTGAATAAATAAATTTAAATAGAACCATTCTTACCCAAAACAATTTAGTGGTCGACCAGAATATCATCAATTTCTTTTTCCTAGGCAAACCACATGAATATCACCACCATAGTGGCCCAGCTGGGTTTCGGACCTGCCCCCAAGGTCGATCACTATACGACCCGATCTCTGATATGGCATCTGTTAGACATGTATGCCCTAAGGAGTAAAAATGTAATATGTTTTTGGAGACATTTTTTATCAATAAAGAATTTATTCATTTATATATACCAAATTTTGTCCTCTTTATGTTCATATTTGTTGAATGTATGATAAGCAAACCGTAGTCTGAGACTATCAGTCTAAACCTTAAGAATTGGGCATATGATGGACTGATTATGCGAAAGACACGATTCTTAAGGTGACGATCTAAAACATATGATCCGCAATCGAAGGAATAAAGTTGTACGCTTTATTCATGTAAAGATTGTTATGTTGTCTATATCCCTTATGGGAGATGGTTTGTCTTGACCATCGGAGTTGGACTCCATCAATAGAAACATTGGCACGTTGTCATAGGTGACGATGTGTTGGATCAGACATAAAGTGAATTGATTTGGATTAATAATTATGTCTTGGCAAATCGATTCACTTTAGACAATCATTTGTATTCTATCTTAATCCTGAGATGAATAATGGGCCCGTTATCTTGACTTGTGTCTTTTGATGTACCAAAGGGTGACACCCACATCTCAATAGTGGTATGCATGCCGGTACATTGGAGGCATGACACTTGATAGCGTAGACTTGTTATTCATAGATATAGAATCCTTAGCTCCTCTTTAGGAGCAATGATATCCTCTTATATGCGTTGTCCTGTAATTGAAAAACTGAAGTGCTCAACCATTTGGATACATAGGTGTAATCGAATGGTATACTATCTTTAGATGGTAAGTTTTCCAATGGTGAGACAATGGAACATAAGATAAAAATAATCGGGAAGGTAAGATAGAACTTGTCCTTAAGCCGATTATGGATTTTCATATGGGAATACGATACACTATGATATGTCATGGAGACTTAGCTATACGAGCTTCGTAATTCTATAAAGTTCGAGAGTGCAGCTCCAAGCTTTTAGTGGAGTAGCGTTGGAGTTGATAATTGTGAATTGTATATCTGGGATATTGGGTTTCATAATTATCATGAGCTTGAACTTTATAGGTCCATTTTGGTCCCCTTTGCTAGCTCACAAAGTCCTGTAACGACACAGCGTGCTTTTCCAATAATTGGTGACTTATGTTGGATTTATCAGATTGGTTTAAAATTTGTAAGAATTAAATAATTCATGTTTGTTTATCGGTTGAATTAATTTTGTAAGAAATTAGTTCAAGATAAACTTGTTAAATTATTGTGATCAGATAATTCTTGTCTGTTTATCGGTTGTTTTAATTTTAGACAAATTAGATCAAGATAAACTTGTAGAATTATTGTGAATTGATTTATTTTCTTAGAGATTATCTTGATAAAGTTTGTTTTGATCAGATAACTTCTCTATTGGGTTATTTGAATCAAAATTGAGAATTTATCCTTTAGAATCTCGAGTGGAAAATAAAAGATTCGTGGAGATTTTTTCTCGAGTGTTTGGCCTGTCGAATGACGTGTTTAGCCTGCCGATGGGGCCTGTTTGGCCTGTCGATCAGCGAGTGATAAGATTACGTATTTTCACGCAGATCTTATCAGATATTGATCCAAACTTGATTCTGTTTCGAGTTTTTGAGACCTAATCTGATAAGGACTGACCCTAGAGCCAATGGCTATAAAAAGGGAGTGAGTCTCATGATTTACTCAGATCAATTGAGAGATTAAGAGTGATACTCTTCTAGTGAGTATCTAATAACTCCCTGAGAGCTTTTGTTCACAAATCACGAACACTAGCTTTGTGTTCTCTCTCTTGGTTGGAAGTAGAGTCGCCGGTGGAAGAGCTGTACATGTGAGCCCACACTCACTTCGATTGTGGATAGAGAATAACAAAGAAGACCAGTTGGTTGAGTCTCTTCTGGAACGTTACTTCTCTTCACAGGCTGCGGAGGTTCTTCACGCAAAGGTTAGTAAGATCTGTCTAATTTATACATGTAACATGTCAAACTTGTGTTTTAGAAATTACTTTGATGAAAATTTTAAAAATTCCGATGCGCACCGCATTTCAAACAATTGGTATCAGAGCCATGGTTTTTACATAAATTTGCAAGTTTGTGATCATGTTACATGCATAAATTTAGTGTTCTTTATCTCTCCTATGCTTGAATTGAATTTCATAGAGAGATGGCACTCTAGGTTTCTATATAATATATATGTTGTCATAGATTATGTGGTGAATGTTTATTAATTAATTGTGGTTGATTAAATCGTTGTTTAATTAATTATTAATTAATTAATTCATACCGGTTATGGTTCCTTAGGGGTTAGAATATGTATCTAAGTTTTTCATGTAAATAGATGGCAGACTATCATCTCCGTCTAGGAATTGTTATTAAATTTTAAATTTGTAAGAATTTTGTAATTAAATGATTATTCAGAGAAGACGGAACGAGAAGTTGGATCTTAAAGATTGATGATGGCGCACCCAGGTATTTCCTGAGTCTCTAATTTTATGTTTTTGAATTGTTGAAAATAAATTTGATGAATTGCATTAAAATTGTATTTTCTGGAATAAGGGATTACTGCTCGGTCGGCATGCCGAACGTCATAGTTCGGCAGGACGATGGTCACAGATCGGTAGGCCGGACGCGTAGTCCGGTAGGCCGACAGTGGGACAGAAATTGGTAGACTCTACTGGCAGGCCAAACTTTCAGTTCGGCAAGCCGAACCTTCATGGGTAGATAGGCCGATCAGTATGATCGGCAGGCCGATGAAGCATGACTGGCGGGCAGATCACACAGATCGGCCTGCCGACCGAGAGCTGCCAAGTATCCAGAGAAGGTGCAATTTTTTCAGTGCAGTTTTCATTTTATTTTTGAGACGATTATGAGAAACATTAAATTTCGATATGACCAAAAATATGAAGTATTTGATTCATACGAGATTGAAGACTTGAAGATGGGTATTACATGAAGAAGGATACAGCTTGAGGATTCAAGGATGAAGAATCGATAAATGTCTCGATCATTCTCTTGTAATCTTAGTTTTCTATTCTCTAGGGTGGAACCATAATATTACGGTTATTATTATTTTGCTTGTAGCTTTACTTGATTGCTTTGCTTGTCTGCATTATAATATAATTTACCATGTATATTGATAACATGTCATATAGAATAGGGAGTGCCGCTCATATTAAAATTGTTCATGCATAATTTTAAAATAAAACCTTGATTTCAAAAGATTGAGTGGGAGAAGATTTGCGAAGAGAGGACCTAAGTCCTCCATCGTTTGTCCATTGGAAGAACATGGTGGTCCCGACCCCTAGGAAGGGATTTCAATAATGTACCAGATTGGATCTCTGAAAGGATAAGGTATTTTAGTATGATTTATGGTTGCACACCCCTAGGTGGTGATTATAAATCATGGATAAAATATTGAAACGGTGGTTATACACTCACGTTAATTTTATTATTAACCTCCCCTAAGAGCTCTGTTAATAAAATTAATGGCCAAAGAAACGATTATTAGTATATGCTGGATCATACGGGTCCTGGATGGCATATATTAATCAGGAGAGGATCCGTGATCCTGATTGAATTTGGCATGACTCCCTTAGGAGCTTGTTGAATTCTGAGTTGGGAATTATCGTTGTAAGGTTGTGATATTTTCAAGGTTTTAACACATAAATGCATTTGTATGATTATACATGATTGTGTTATCTTACTAAATTATTATATATGTTTGCTTATATTTGGTATATGATTTTTTATTGTAGATTGAAAATGTCTAAAAATGCTTTATCATCGATACTTGAGAAAAACCAATTAACCGGTGAGAATTATAATGATTGGAAATGGAACCTGGACATCGTCCTATCCTTTGAGAAATTGAAAAGTGTACTGACAACCCCATGTCCTCCCGAGCCTACGGGAGACTCAAGTAATGAGCAATTCCAAGCGTATGATTGCTGGAAAGATGCTAATGATCAGGCCCGCTGCTATGTTATGGCTAGCATAAACAACATGCTACAGGCTCAACATCAGAATTATGAGACTACGAAGCAGATCTTGGATAATCTTGAGGATATGTTTTGAGGCCAGGCCATAACAAAGCAGCAAGGGGCGCTTCGAAAACTCTTAAACTGTAGACAGAGACCGGGGACATCTGTAAAGGAGCACATGATGTTGGTCATGGGTTACCTCACTGAGGCTCAAACCAATGGAGCCAACATCGATGCTAAAACTCAGATGATTATGGTCTTTGAGACTCTGTCTAAGGAATTTATTCCATTTAGAGCTACTTTTAATTTAAGTAATAGACGGGATATGACCTTGACAGAACTGATGAAACAATTACAGGAGTTTGAACTGCTAATCAGGGAGTCTCCTGTTGGTGGTTAGGCCAACATGGTAGCTGCTTCTGGTTCCAATCCTAACTCAGGGAGTGGAAAGAAGCAACGGGCCAAGAGTAGGAAGTCTTCTATTCCTGCTACTACCAAGAGCAAGAAGAAGAAGAAGAAGAACCCAAAGAAGCTTAAGTGCTTCTTCTGTGGAAAGGTCAGGCATATCAAGAAGTATTGCAAGGACTTCCTTTCAAAAGGAGGTAGGTGTGATCTTCTATATTTAGAAACTTGTTTGGTTGAGGAATCCAGTGACATCTGGGTCATAGATTTCGATGCAACTAATCATGTTTGTGTTTCTCTGTAGGGATTCAAAGAAATGAGAAGTCTGCTACGTGAAGACTTAACGCTTCGGATGGGCGATGGATCCTTGATCTCAGCGGAAGCAGTGAGAGATGTCCATCTTTACTTTGATAATTATAGGAATTTAATTTTGCGAGATTGTTTTTATGTTCCTAAATTTAAAAGGAATTTAATTTCTGTATCTTCTTTATTTAAAGACTCCTATATGGTATCTTTTAATGAAAAAGTGATGATTCGTAAAAACAATTCTTTTATCTGTTCTGGATGGATGCAAAATAATCTGTATTTTATCAAACCTGAGATGGACTTATTGCTTAATGTTGAGATAAATGATGATGACTCTAAAAGACTTAAAACTTCTCACTCTAATAAGACTTATCTTTGGCACTTGCGCCTTGGTCATATTAACCTGAATAGGATTCCAAGGTTGGTAAGGGATGGACCTTTAAGTCACTTAAAGGTGGAATCTATACATCAATGTGAATCTTGTTTGGAGGGTAAAATGACCAAAAGACCATACGGGTCTAAGGGCAAAAGGGCCGAAGAGGTTCTAGAACTTGTGCATAGTGATGTTTGCAGACCGATGAACTTCTGGGCATGAGGAGGGTATGAGTACTTCGTCACTTTTATTGACGATTACTCAAGATATGGGTATGTGTATTTGATGCACCACAAAAGCGAAACTTATGATAAGTTCAGGGAGTTTCGGGCTGAAGTGGAAAAGCAATTGGATAAACCAATAAAGGCACTTCGATCTGATTGAGGTGGGGAATACCTTTCTGATGAGTTCTTGGGACACTTGTTAGAGAATGGGATTTTATCCCATTTGATTGCGCCGGGCACTCCGCAGCAGAATGGCGTAGCAGAGAGAAGGAATAGGACTTTGTTGGATATGATTAGGTCCGTGATGAGTTATTTATCATTACCTTTATCCATTTGGGGATATGCACTACAAACTACATGTTATCTTTTGAACATTGTGCCTTCAAAATCGATCCCTAAAACTTCTCACGAGTTGTGGACTAGAAGGAAGACATCCTTAAACCATATTCGCATATGGGAATGTCCAGCTCATGTCCTGTTTAAGGATCCGAATAAGTTGGAAGCACATTCGGAAGTTTGCGTGTTTGTAGGATATCGAAAAGGGACTAAAGGGGGTTATTTTTATAACCCAAAGGAAAATAAAGTCGTGGTTTCAACTAATGCAACTTTCCTTGAGGAAAGTTGCATAAATTACTTTAAACCTTGAAGCAAAGTGGTGCTTGAGGAGTTAAGGGTTGATCTATTCACTCTAGAAGTTCCGAATGAAACCATTTCGATCGGTGTAGAAAAACCAAACAAAGTTGAACAGCAATCTCAGGGGCTTCGGTGTAGTGGGAGGATCGGGCGTCAACCTGAGAGGTATATGTTCAATGGGGAGGTCTTTTTGGATGAACCGGATGAACATGACAGGGATCCTTATACTTACGCAGAAGCTATGGAGGATGTTGATTCAAGACTCTGGACAGAGGCTATGAACATAGAGATGAAGTCTATGGAGACTAATCGGGTCTGGGAGCTTGTGAATCTTCCCGAAGGGGTAAAACCCATAGGGTGTAAGTGGATTTACAAGAGGAAAAGAGGAGTGGATGGAAAGGTCGAAACCTTTAAGGCTAGACTGGTAGCTAAGGGTTATACGCAAAAGGAAGTCATCAATTATGAGGAAACCTTTTCGCCTGTAGCCATGCTTAAGTCCATCCGGATTCTCTTGTCCATAGCTGTCGCTGTCGACTACGAGATTTGGCAGATGGATGTAAGATGGCTTTTTTGAATGGCTATCTTGATGAGTCCATTTATATGGAACAACCAGACAGGTTCAAGGTCGCGGGTCAAGAGGGGAAGGTTTGTAAGCTGCTGAAGTCAATTTATGGACTTAAGCAGGCTTCCCGTTCTTGGAACATAAGATTTGATCAAGTGATCAAGACTTATGGGTTCTCACAAAATGTGGATGAACCATGTGTTTACAAACACATTAAGAATGGGAATGTGGTTTTTCTACTGCTCTATGTAGATGGCATTGTGCTAATTGGAAATGACGTTGGGGCGTTGTCATCGGTCAAATTATTGTTGACCAAGTAGTTTGATATGAAGGACTTGGGTGAGGCTAATTTTGTTCTCGGTATCCAGATCTTTCGGGATAGGAAGAACAAAATGATAGCTTTGTCATAGGCCAGCTATATAGATAAAATTCTCAGGAGGTTTGCAATGCAGGATTCCAAGAAAGGTGGGCAACCATCTAGGTCTGGAATTACTCTTTCTAAGAAAGACTCTCCAAAGTCTAATGAAGAAAGAGAATACATGAAGAAGGTGCCTTATGCTTCGGCAGTGGGTAGTCTCATGTATGCCATGCTTTGCACACGACCAGATATTAGCTATGCGGTCGGGATTGTGAGTCGATTTTAGGCAGATCCAGGACCGAACCATTGGGTTGCGGTAAAGCATATTTTCAAGCACCTGAGAAGGACTCGAGGGTATATGCTTGTATATTCTGGTGAGGACTTAACTCCTCTAGGATACATTGATTCAGATTTTCAATCCTGTCTGGATTCTAGGAAATCGACTTTGGGGTTTGTGTTTACTCTGGGCGGCGGTGCCATCAGTTGGAGAAGTGTGAAGCAAGATTGCACTTCGAATTCAATGATGGACGCCGAGTATGTGGTGGCTAGTGATGCTTCGAAAGAAGCAGTGTGGCTCTTCAAGTTCCTTGGGGATCTTGAAGTAGTTCCTGGTATGGATAAAGTGGTATCACTGTACTGTGATAACAGTGCGGCGGTAGCTAATGCTAAGGAACCAAGATTTCACAAGAAGAGTAAGAATATTGATCGAAAGTATCATGTAATAAAGGACTTTGTTGAGGGCGGGCATGTCACGGTGTGCAAGATCGCGTCGGAGGACAATTTAGCTGATCCATTTACGAAGACACTTACTGGGAGAGTCTTTGAGAGGCAAGTGAAAGCTATGGGGATGCAAAATTTGCTGTATTTACTCATTTAGTGCAAGTGGGAGATTGTTAGACATGTATACCCTAAGGAGTAAACATGTAATACGTTTTTGAAGACATTTTTATCAATAAAGAATTTATTCATTTATATATACCAAATCTTGTCCTCTTTACGTTCATATTTGTTGAATGTATGATAATAAAAATAGTAGTCTAAGACTGTCGGTCTAAATCTTAAGAATTGGGCATATGATGGACTGATTATGCGGAAGACACAATTCTTAAGGTGACGGTCTAAAACATATGATCCGCAATCGAGGGAATAAAGTTGGGTGCTTTATTCATGTAAAGATTGTTATGTTGTCTATATCCCTTATGAGAGATAGCTTGTCTTGACCATCGAAGTTGGACTCCATCAATAGAAACATTGGCACGTTGTCATAGGTGACGATGTGTTTGATCAGGACATAAAGTGAATTGATTTGGATTAATAATTCTATCTTGGCAAATCGATTCACTTTAGATAATCATTTGTATTGTATCTTAATCCTGAGATGAATAGTGGGCCCGTTATCTCGACTTATGTCCTTTGATATACCAAAGGGTGACACCCACATCTCAATAGTGGTATGCATGCCGGTATGTTGGAGGCATGACTCTTGATAGCGTAGACTTGTTATTCATAGATACGGAATCCTTAGCTCCTCTTTAGGAGTAATGATATCCTCTTATATGCATTGTCCTGTAATTGGAAAACTGGAGCGCTCAACCATTTGGATACATAGGTGTAACTAAATGGTATACTATCTTTGGATGGTAAGTTTTCTAATGGTGAGACAATGGAACGTAAGATAAAAATAATCGGGAAGGTAAGACAGAACTTGTCCTTAGCCAATTATAGATTTTCATATGGGGATATGATACACCATGATATGTCATGGAGACTTAGCTATACGAGCTTCGTAATTCTATAAAGTTCGAGAGTGCAACTCCAAGCTTTTAGTGGAGTAGCGTTGGAGTTGATAATTATGAAATGTCTATCTGGGATATTGGGTTTCATAATTATCATTAGCTTGAACTTTATAGGTCCATTTTGGTCCCCTTTGCTAGCTCACAAAGTCCTATAACGACATGGCGTGCTTTTCCAATAATTGGTGACTTATGTTGGATTAATCAGATTGGTTTAAAATTTGTAAGAATTAAATAATTCATGTTTGTTTATCGATTGAATTAATTTTGTCAGAAATTAGTTCAAGATAAACTTGTTGAATTATTGCGATCAGATAATTCTTGTCTATTTATCGGTTGTTTTACTTTTAGACAAATTAGATCAAGATAAACTTGTAGAATTATTTTGAATTGATTTATTTTCTTAGAGATTATCTTGATAAAGTTTGTTTTGATTAGATAACTTCTCTATTGGGTTATTTGAATCAAAACTGAGACTTTATCCTTTAGAATCTTGGGTGGAAAATAAAAGATTCGCGGAGATTTTTTCACGGGAGTTTGGCCTGCCGAATGACGTGTTCAGCCTGTCGATCAACGAGTGATAAGATTACGTGTTTTCACGCGGATCTTATCAGATATTGATCCGAACTTGATTCTGTTTCGACTTTTTGAGACCTAATCTGATAAGGAATGACCCCAGGACCAGTGGCTATAAAAAGGGAGTGAGTCTCATGATTTACTCAGATCAATTGAGAGATTAAGAGTGATACTCTTCTAGTGAGCATCTAATAACTCCCTGAGAGATTTTGTTCACAAATCACGAACACTAGCGTTGGGTTCTCTCTCTTGGTTGGAAGTAGAGTCACCGGTAGAAGAGCTATACATGTGAGCCCACACTCACTCAGGTTGTGGATAGAGAATAGTAAAGAAGACCAGTTGGTTGAGGCTCTTCTGAAACTTTACTTCTCTTCACAGGCTGTGGAGGTTCTTCACACAAAGGTTAGTAAGATCTGTCTAATTTATACATATAACATGTCAAACTTGTGTTTTGGAAATCACTCTGATGAAAATTTTAAAAATTCCGCTGTGTACCGCTTTTCCAATAGCATCATGCCCTTATATTCATTTCTAACATTATTCAAAATCCATTCACTAGATGTTTTCGTTATCATTCATTATGAAGTTCATCTCAGTTCATGGTTTACAAAAATACAACCGATAAATTCCATCTTCAATCAACCGTTGAAAACATTTTTATAGAAACCCTTTTCAAAGCCAAATCATTTTGAAACTGGGTTACCAAAGATAGGGTAGAAGTCTTACCTCGATACTCGTGCCGGTGTCCCACACCGTAATCCCGGTCCGCTATACGTTAGCTCCGCAGAACCATGAACGATCCTAGATACACACAAAGTTGATCAATATCTAGTTTGAGATATTCTATATTACTAAACCGTTTCATGATATCCTAGTGTGCCATTTGTATCTTTAAAATCATTTTACAGGGTTGGAATTTCAATCGGGGTTCAAAATAGTGAAAACAGGTGAAAAATCACAAAATTTTCCATGCTCAGTAGGCCTACCGGACGCCCTGCTTTGGCCGGCCGAATTGTATAGTTCGGCCTGCCAGAAATCAAGTCTGGTCGGTCGGTCATTTCTAGGTTCGGCCTGCCGAACGGATG
This sequence comes from Artocarpus heterophyllus, assembly GCA_025403435.1. Lineage (NCBI taxonomy): Eukaryota > Viridiplantae > Streptophyta > Magnoliopsida > Rosales > Moraceae > Artocarpus > Artocarpus heterophyllus. The sequence goes on from CM046339.1 coordinate 9,072,815, forward strand.
AGTCCGGCCTACCGATCCTTTGAATCCGGCCTGCCGAACGGATGAGTCCAAACACGTAGTTTGGCATACCGAACTAGAAAAACCCATAATTTCCAGCCACAGGTTTTGGGTCTCCCAAAACTCAAATCTTGATTTTAACCTACTTTTCTCAAATCTCAGGCATGGAAAACATTCATAGATGATAGGAAAACATAATAGAACACTTTTGAACTCATTTAAACAAGATTTAAACACAAAAATCTCAAAAATCAAAAAATGGGAGAAAATGAGAAAAAAAGAAAAATCTTGAATCGAATCCATTTTTCTTCAATCCAAGCTTTGATTTTAGGTGTTCTAAGTTTCTTTAACTCAAATCAAGGGTTCTCTAACCTCAAACAAACTTGGATTTCAAAAATGCACAAAAATTGAAAATTTTGAAAAAGTTTAAAAATTTCATTACTAACCTCGAATTCAAGCTTCAATCCACGTTTTTGGTTGCAAAATCACGTCCCCGAGCTTCATACTAGCTAACCCGAAGATTGGATTCGAATTTTGCTTCAAAATCTCAAAGAAATTCGAGAGGGAAAGAGAGAAATCGAGAGAGAGAGAGTGAGAGAGGGTTCACACGAGAGGGAGAGAGAGAGAGAGAGAGAGAGAGAGAACAGAGAGAATGAGAGAAAGAGAATGTGCGAGGGAATAAATAAAGAGAAACGGTGGACGATTTTACTGTACGAAAACCAAGTGCCACCCACGGTTTTGTAAAACGGAATATTTTTAGCATTTTACAAACTGTTGTGTTTTAAAAACTCAAAATAACATTTTAAAATAATAAGGAATCATTAGAATTCATTAAATTAGCCAAACAACCTAAAATTCAAAATCTAACCAAATGATCAAATTAACATTGAAACATTAATTATGGCACACTAATTCATCATTTTACATTACAAAAATATTAAATTAATTTCGGGGCGTTACAACTCTCGACACCTAAAAGAAATTTTGCCCTCGAAATTTATAACTCAATTTAGAGACAAAACAAATGCGGATACAACTCCCGCATACTCGACTCTAGTTCCCAAGTGGCTTCATCAACCCCGTGATGCTGCCACACGACCTTTAGCAACGGTATCTCACGAAGACGCAAACTGATCACCTTTCGATCGATGATCTGAATCGGCACCTCCTCGTACGTCGTATCTTCCCAAACCTGCACATCGCAAAATGAAACTATCTTACCCTACTCAGGTGGACACTTCCTAAGCATCGACACATGGAACACATCGTGAACATGAGAGAGTTTGGGCAAAAGGTCAAGTCGATAAGCAACCACACCAATACGCTGAGTGATCTCAAACGGTCCAATATATCTCGGTGCAAGCTTTCCACTCACTCCGAACCTCATAGTTCCTTTACGAGGCGATACCTTCAAGAGAACGAAATCTCCTACCGCATAACTCTTCTGTCGACTCTGAGCTGCCCTCAATCGATCTCGAATCACAGTGACTTTCTCGTTGCTATCACGAATCTCATTTGGCCCAAGAATAACCCTGTCTTTTGGCTCTACCCAACACACCGGTGACTGACACGGTCACCCATATAATGCCTCGAACGGTGCCATACCAATACTCGCCTGATAGCTGTTGTTGTACGCGAACTCCACCAGATGCAAATATTTCTTCCAATTCCCGTCGAAGTCTAACGCACAGGCACGCAACATATCCTCGAGAATCTGAATAACCCGCTCAGACTGCCTATCAGTCTAAGGATGAAACACCGTACTGAAGGTCAAATTTGTACCTAACGCCTCCTGAAAACCCCTCAAATACTTAGCATTAAACCTGGTGTCTCGATCAAAAGTGATGGATAAAGGAACTCCATGCAACCTCACTATGTTCTGCAGATACAAATCCCCAAGAATCCTCCTAAAACATGTCGACCTGAACGGAATGAAATGCACCGATTTCATCAACCTATCGCCTACGACCCAAACTGCATCATGCCACTGCTCCGTCCTTGGCAAACCTGTGAGAAAATCCATCGTTACATGCTCTCATTTCCACCCTGGAATAGGAAGTGGCTAAAGCTGACCTGTAGGCTTCTGATGCCCGGCTTTCACCTGAAGACACGTCGTACACTTGGCCACATACTCTCAAACATCTTTCTTCATGCCTCTCCACCAATATTGCCTCTTCAAATCACGATACATCTTTGTGCTCCCTGGATGAATAGTGAACTGAGACCTATGGGCTTCGTCCAAAACGGCTTTCATCACCTCTGCGATAGCTAGAACTGTTAGACACTCTTGGAAATACAACAATCCATCTGTATGAACTCTCCATTCTTCAAACCGCTCTCCGTTCTAAATCCGCGTCTAAATCCCCTACAAATGCTGATCTTGCCACTGACTTTGCTTCACCATCTGAACAAGAGCTGGGGTTGCCTCCACATGATATACCGAAACTCGATCATAGTCTTCATGATACCGTAGTCCATACTCACTCACTGTCGCATCCCTGCTCCAGTCCTCATGAGCCAAACAAGCGAGAATCCCTGAAGACTTCATACTAAGCGCATCCGCGACCACATTAGCTTTTTCAGGATGATACTGCAACGCAAAATCATAATCCTCCATATACTCTATCCATCTCAGCTGCCTCAAATTAAGATCCCTCTAAGTGAAGAGATACCTCAAACTCTTATGATCGGAGAAGACCTGAAATGTCACTCCATATAGATAACACCTCCAAATCTTCAGCGCGTGAATCACTACCACAAGCTCCAAGTCATGAGTAGGATAATTCCGCTCATGAGGTCGTAGCTGTCTCGATCCGTATGCAACCATGCGTCCATGCTGCATCAACACGCATCCAAGTCTGTGTCCTGAAGCATCTACATAAACCTCATACGGCTCGTCACTATTAGGAATAACCAACACTGGGGCTGAAGTCAACCGGTCCTTCAATCCCTGAAAAGCAAGTTCACACTCTTTACCCCACTCAAACCTGACATTTTTCTTGATCAATCTCGTCAACGGAGCTGCAATCTTCGAAAAATCCTTTATAAATTTCCTGTAATAACCAGCAAGACCCAAGAAGCTGCGAATTTTCGCTACATTCCTTGGTCGTTCCTATTCCACTATGGCTTCAATCTTGGACGGATCCATAGAAATACCATGCTCGGAGATGACATGACCCAGAAATTTGACCTCAGTCAACCAAAACTCACACTTTTCCCTCTTGGCATACAACTGGTGCTCCCGCAGAGTCTGAAGCACGATCCAGAGATGCTGCTCATGCTCCTCCCAAGTCTTAGAATACACTAGAATGTCGTCAATGAACATGATCATGAACTGATCCAGATACGGCCTAAATATCCTGTTCATCAAATCCATGAAAGTTGCCAGAGCATTCATCAACCCAAACAACATAACCAGAAACTCAAAATGTCCATACCGGGACCTAAAAGCTGTCTTGGGAATATCCTCTTCCTTAATCCTAAGCTGATGGTACCCTGAATGCAAATCAATCTTTGAGAAGTACCGCGAACCTCCCAACTAATCAAAGAACTCATCGATCCTAGGCAAGGGATACTTATTCTTCACTGTAACATGATTCAGCTGCCAATAATCTACACACAACCTAAGAGTCCCATCATGTTTCTTAGCAAACAAAACCGATGCTCCCCACGGAGATGTGCTATTCTGAATATACCCTTTATCAGCAAGCTCCTGAAGTTGCTTCCTCAATTCTTTCATTTCTGCCGGCGCCATCCGATAAGGTGCTATAGAAATCAGTGCTGTTCCCAGAAATAACTCAATACTAAACTCGATTTCCTGATGCGGTGGTAATCCTGGCAACTCATCGGGGAAGACATCCTCGAACTCATCAACCACCGAAATCGCTACACTTTCTCTCAAAGCATAGGGCTCGCATTCTAGACTTGTAAGAAAAGCACAACAAACTAGATTTCTTCACCCTCCTAGACACGACTTTATGAGATGCTCACTCATTAACCAATCACCACCACCCTGGTAAGTGATTATCGTCCCCCTATTAGACACTAGGGTTATTTTTCTAAGTTGGCAGTCTATAACTGCGTTATACCTAGACAACCAGTCCATCCCTAGAATTACATTATATGAGCTCATGGGGAGTATAATCAAATCACTTTTCAAAATCTCATCCCCAATCTTTATTTTACAAGATTTACATACACAATTCACACACACCCATCCCAAGGGAGAAGTTATGACTAGGGGTTCATTAAACTCTTCTATCTCTAATCCCAAGGCATATACAAAAGAACTCGAAATGAGAGAATGAGAGGCACCTGTATCAAACAAAACGCAAGCTAAAGATTGAGAAACTAAGATCGTACCATTGACAACCGCGTTACTGGTCTAAGAATCTGAACCTCTAGATGCCATTGCATGAACCTGCACTAGGGCCTTCCCTTTTCCTCTACCAACATTGCTGAGTCTTGGATTTTTTTGTCGATACTGCTGAGATGGAGATGACTGCACACTAGCTGCACTTGGTGCTCGATATTGAGGGACGCTATGCTGGAAATGCTGCAGCTGTTGCCCTCATGCCGGATATGAAAACTACTGAGGAGAGAACTGAGGATACTACAACTGTGAATACTGTTGAGGCAGAGGTAGGGTCTAAGGCTGAGACTGATGACTGGCATCTTCTCCGGTTTGAGATCCAAGACGGGCACTCCTGATCGGGCAATTCCTCTTGATGTGTCATGGTTGCTGACAAAAATGACAATGGAAGCTGTAGGGATTGCTGCGCCCGCTACCAGACGAACTGCTGCTACCGCTGTTTGCGCCACCCTACTTGCTCTTTCTTGGAGTTGGACGGCTACTGGTGCTCTTCCTACCGCTCCTCTGTGATCCTCCTGAAGCCTTTGCTCGATCCTCACAACATTGCACATAAACATTTTTCACTGATATTGCGGATGACACAAGCTATCCAAAACTCCTAAGTCGCAGAGCAACCACATGTCGCTGAATAGGAGCCTTGAGTCCTTCCTGAAACTTAATGCATCTCTCGCGTTCCGATGCCACTGCTGATGGAGCAAACCTAGCCAACTCATTAAATCGTGCCTCATATTCCCAAACTAACAAATCACCCTACTGTAATCTATAGAACTCAGCTGCCTTCTGATCTCTATATCCCTACAAAAAATATCTGTCATAAAACAGCTTCTCGAATCTGTCCCAACTGATATCATCACCATCGTGTTCCAAACGCTTAACTTGTTTCCACCAAGTATTAGCACCACCCTCGAGCTTATATACAACAAATTCCACACGGTACTCATCTGGCACACCAAGGGTATCCAAATGCTTTACGATCGAGTCTAGCCAATATTTTGCTAACTACCGATCCCCATTACCATCAAAAGTTAGAATAGACGCACGCTGAAATTCCTTAAAATACATATGCCGACGACCAACATTAGAATCCTTCAGTCTGGCCCTAGCTGCCATCTACCGAAAAGCCACAAACATAGACCTCATCATGCCCTCATCATTTCTGAACTCAGCGTCAGTTGTCAAACGATGTCTAGGTGCCATTCTCTCACTTCTGAAAACAAAATTTGGACTATCAGAGGTATTTCATTGTCATACCTATGTGTGCACAATTCCCAAGATTCATAACCTTGAGGTCTAATACCATTTTGTCATGCCCCAGAGTACGGGAGGTGACGTGGTAGATTATTTAAATTAATTAAAAGAGTAATTCAATTAAAATCAAGAGTTTGGGGGTTAAATTAAATAATAAAAATGTGAAAGTTTCAAGAAAACCATTGCATGAAAATAATAATAAAAATAATAATAAACGTAGCGAGAATGGGTTTCACTGACCCACAACTTGTGCACACACATAGTACTGATAATATAATAATACAACCACAGTCCAAGCATAAAGAAAGTTAAAAACATTACATGCCTTGTTCAAATAATGCAAATAATCTAATAGTCCTCCTACTGCTCCTGAGTTCTGTCTGTTGAGTCCTCTCTAAACCTAAATGGGAATCCACCTAGAGGGGGAAAGTTTAAAACAAATAAAATGTGAGCGAAAGGCTCAGTAGGACAATATTTTAAGAAATAGTAATTTAAAAGAAATATCCTTAATCAAGAAATCATTTAAGAGGATACTTGAATAAATAAATTTAAATAGAACCATTCTTACCCAAAACAATTTATTGGTCAACCAGAATATCATCAATTTCTTTTTCCTAGGCAAACCACATGAATATCACCACCGTAGTGGCCCAGTTGGGTTTCGGGACCTGCCCCCAAGGTTGATCGCTACACGACCCGATCTCTGATATGGCATCATGCCCTTATATTCATTTCTAACATTATTCAAAATCCATTTACCAGATATTTTCGTTATCGTTCATTATAAAGTTCCTCTCAGTTCATGGTTTACAAAAATACAACCGATAAATTTCATTTTCAATCAACCGTTGAAAACATTTTTATAGAAACCCTTTTCAAAGCCAAATCATTTTGAAACTGGGTTACCAAAGATAGGGTAGAAGTCCTACCTCGATACTCGTGTCCGTGCCCCACACCGTAATCCCGATCCGCTATACGTTAGCTCCGCAGAACCACGAACGATCCTGGATACACACTAAGTCGATCAATATCTAGTTTGAGATATTCTATATTACTAAACCATTTCATGATGTCCTAGTGTGCCATTTGTATCTTTAAACTCATTTTGCAAGGTTGGAATTTCAATCGGGGTTCAAACAGTGAAAATAGGTGAAAAATCATAAAATTTTCCATGCTCTGACGGACTACCGGACGCCCTGCTTTGGCCGGCTGAACTGTGCAGTTCGGCCTGTCGAAAATCAAGTCCGGTCGGCCGGTCATTTCTAGGTTCGGCCTACCAAACGGATGAGTCTGGCCTGCCAATCCTTTGAATCCGGCCTGTTGAACACATAGTTCAGCCCGCCGAACTAAAAAAACCCAGAATTTCCAGCCACGGGTTTTGGGTCTCCTAAAACTCAAATCTTGATTTTAACCTATTTTTCTCAAATCTCAAGCATGGAAAAAATTCATAGATGATAGAAAAACATAATAAAACACTTTTGAACTCATTTAAACAAGATTTAAATACAAAAATCTCAAAAATCTGAAAATGGGAGAAAATGAGGAAAAATGAAAAATCTAGAATTGAATCCGTTTTTCTTCAATCCAAGCTTAGATTTTAGGTGTTCTAAGTTCCTTTAACTCAAATAAAGGGTTCTCTAAGCTCAAACAAACTTGGATTTCAAAAATACACAAAAATTGAAAATTTTGAAAAAGTTTAGAAATTTCAAAACTAACCTCGAATTCAAGCTTCAATCCACGTTTTTGGTTGCCAAATCATGTCCTCAAGCTTCCTACTAGCTAACCCGAAGCTTGGATTCGAATTTCTCTTCAAAATCTCAATGAAATTTGAGAGGGAAAGAGAGAAACCGAGAGAGAGAGAGTGAGAGAGGGGTCACACGAGAGAAAGAGAGAGAGAACAGAGAGAATGAGAGAAAGAGAGTGTGAGAGGGAATAAATAGAGAGAAACAGTGGGCGATTTTACTGTGCGAAAACCAAGTGCCACCCATGGTTTTGTAAAACATAATATTTTTAGCATTTTACAAACTGTTGTGTTTTAAAAACTCAAAATAACATTTTAAAATAATAAGGAATCATTAGAATTCATTAAATTAACAAAACAACCTAAAATTCAAAATCTAACCAAATGATAAAATTAACGTTGAAACATTAATTATGGCACACTAATTCATCATTTTACATTACAATAACATTAAATTAATTTCAAGGCATTACAAAGGATGCTGGTTGTTTCATAAAATGACACGTCATTTTCGTTAGTGACAAAATGACGTGTTGTTTTTAGGGGCATGTGGCGTTTTTCTTCAAGTTGAAATGACATGTTGTTTTTTGGCAAGAAAAATCAATAAAAAAAATCTAAAAAATATATTTTTTATTTTTTTATTTTTTTGGTTTTTTAATTTAGGTATTTTGGAAAAATTATTTTTTTAATAATTCTAAAATTAATTGTAATGAAATCCAAAATTTTATTATTTATGCTTAAATAAAATTTTGGAAATTAATTTTAGATATGTTATTGAATTTATGCATAATTTATTTTGCATGTATTCCTTAGTTGTTATTTGTAATACGTGCAAATTCATGAATATTTTATGCATGCAAATTAAATGTCTTGAGTGAATTGTATAATTTTAATTAATTTAAGAGTAGCCACAACATCTTAGATTATATTAAATTGTACATTAAGTTTTTCAAATCATATTTAGTTAAGCGGGCATTAATTGTGACTAATTATGTTTAGTATAATGAAATTTATCCAACAGGAAATGTTATTATATTAAATATGATTGGTTAAGATAAAATATTAAAATATTTTCTTAATTGCCCATAAGGATTAAGAAATGGAATATAGTTTAATAGTTTCATCATATGGTTGTATTTGAATCAATGTGAATTAGAAACTTAGCTCACGGACAGTTTTTATGTCATATGATTCATAATTTTTGTTGCATGATTTACATTGGTAAAACATGACATGTAGTTATTAGCTTCAAATTTGTGACATAAGCATGTATGTTTGATGTATTGCAGTAATTCAACCTGTAAATTTATCTGATATGAAATGTGATATTCCCGAGCTTAAGGGTGATAACTATAAAGTTTGGAAGGAGAGGATTCTCCTTCATTTGGGGTGGATGAACATTGACTATGCCATAAGGAAAGATGAACCGCCCTCTATCATTGAGACCAACACTTTAGATGATATTGGTCGATATGAAAAATGGGAGCGATCCAATCGTCTCTCGGTTATGTTCATAAAGACTAAGATCTCTACTGGGATTAGGGATTTGGTTGATCAATATGACAATATCCGAGCACTACTGAAGACTATTGATGTAACACCCACCTAAATTTTATGTACTGAATCACGTTAAGTTAGTAACGATGTTAAGGAATCTTTATCAATAATTTATGTTATATGTTATGATTCAAGATTTTATGTTCTAACTTTTATGTCAAGTTTTATGACAGGTGACGACCGCATGGAATCGTTGTGCTCAAGTGTTCATGATTATTTTAATGTATGTTTAATTAAGATGCAATGATGTATGAATGTTTTAATTTATGGCATTTATGGATAGTTCGGCAGGCCAGACTTTTAAGTTCAGCAGGCCGAAATGTCTGCCCAAGATCAACAGGCCAAAGAAAACCATCGGCAGGCCGAACTTGGTGGAACCGGCAGGCCGAAGGGGAAAATTGGTAGGCCAAACACAGTTGACGAGCAGTTAGCAGAAATCTCTCCAAATTTATGGCTGAGTTAATTACGTTAATTGGGTGATTTATTGTGATTAATTGGCATAATAATGGAATAATTTTGTCAGTTAAGGAAATTAAAAGGTTGACTTCGCATTGATTTGTCTGATTTTAAATGGTTTCCTATTTTAAGAGGGCAAAACATGGAAAGTGATGAGTGATTGTTTGACTTCCCTCTTTTCTCTCCTTCCTTCACTCCAATGAGCCATCAACGAGTCAAAAAATTTTGACTTAATGGAGAGTATTGAATGTCCATCGGTTATGCTCATTACATTAAAATTTTAACGTTCTTTTCCATTTTCCTCTCTCAACTTCTCACTCTTCTCTCTCCCAGTTCTGAGACATTTTCTCATTTCCTCTCTTCCTCTTCTCTTCTCCACGCATTCCATTTCTTCTCTCTCAAAAATTCTCTGCAAGAAAATTGAAAGAAAAAGATCATATTTTGTTGGTTGAATTCAACAATTTTGAGAAGAAATTTCAAGGTAAGAACTCAATTTTTTCGTTAATTCTGAAAAGAATTCTTCTCCTCCAATCGTTTGCAATATCTTTCTATAGGTATTGTATTTTTGCCTTGAGTTTTTAATATGATGCTCATGTATGCATTGTGTGATGTTTTTCCAAGTTTCATGTTTTTTTGGTATTTTTATGAAAAATATGAATTTTCTATTTTCTAACCCTCATAGTAAAATATTACTGTTTAACTTTGATGCATGAAAATGTAATGTTTATTCAAGAGGCAAATGAATGATGTTTTTCATGAAGGTTGTCAAGAATGTGCATGTATAATGTATGACGAATGTATTTTATGTTATGAAATTTTTATGATATTACATTAAGAAAACTATTTTAACAATGTTATTTCTGGATTTTTGTTTATGAAATACTATATATGTTTAAATGATTTTATGATAATGAAATAATTTTATGCATAAGATGTTTGTATGAATTTTTAAATTAAAATATATGTATTTTTAATTGTTCGAAAACGTTTTATTTAAAAAGACATTCATGTTTAAAATGTATGGTTTGTTTTTATATGCTTAAGAAAATTTTTATGGTTTAAGAAAAAATCATGATAACATGTTTATGTGATGACAATTTTTATAATGATTATGAGTTATGTTTATAATATGAGATGAATGTATACATGAATGTTATATGAATGAATATTTTATGATAAGTATTAATTTTATTGTATTTTTAAATGGATAAATGGCATGAACACTTAAAGGAATGCGCACATCGAGACGCGGTGTCATCACCAAAAGTCTATTAAGGTTAAGTAAGCTAGCGTTAAGGTAAGTACATTCTCACCTGCAACATGACACGTTTTACAAGGTTTGATGATATATTCACAATGTTATTCATGATGATTTTATGGTTTTTTTCCTTAAAGGATTTCTTATAAAAGATTTTTATGATTTAAAGTTATGTATGTATAATGATGACATGTTTCAAAGTATGAAAATTATGTATATATGTATCACCTAATAAGTGTTGCACACTAATGTTATGAAATGATATGTTATGATGTCATGTTTGGTTTGGGATTAGCTACCCTTCTCCTCTCATGACGGCGCGCCTACGATGATGTTCATGGTGCAACACTTGGGCCCCAAAGATAAAATGGAAGATGTTTTAAAATGGTCAATGAAATAAAAGATATGTTTCTATGGAATTATGCTTAAGGCACTTTTATGATATGATGACAGTGATGATGATGATGAAGTATATGAAATGTTTTAATTGTGAGAATTATATGTACTTGCTAAGCATTAGCTTCATCATGTTTTATGTCATGTTGCAGATAAGGGTAAGAAAATCATGAATTAGGCAGAGGACATGGGAAGGCGTGTGAGCACTAAGCACGATGAATTGTAACTAGAAGCACGCCAAGAAGAATATTCTTATATTTTAAACCAAGTTTCATATTTTGAACACATTTTTATGATAAATATTTCAAGGATTCATGAACTATGTTTTATATTTTATTTATTATTTTAAGTATTATGAACTTTCGCTTTTTTATGAAAGGATGGTTTGTTTTAAAAATTATGTTTTCCCTAGGATTTTTGGCTCGGTCGGCCTGCCGAATATCTTGGTCGGCCTGCCGATGTCTAAAAGTTTGGTTTGCCGAACGAAGATGAGTTTTTAAGCCAGTTTTGCAAAGCCTCTGTCGGCCTGCCGGTTGAGGGAACTCTGGCCTGCCGATCATGTTCGGCCTGCCGAACTGTGGGAGTAAATGACTTTTAAATAATGTGATGATTAATGAGATATGATGTGATGTTTTTTTTATAAGTCCTGATATTACAACTTGGTATATCTATTTTATTAAAATAAGTTCAAGGTTAATTTAAAGAATAATTGAATAAATTATGACATGGAATGAGTTTAGCATGTGATTTAATAATGTTAAGTTATAGAAAAAAAATGTATGAATGGATCCTAGTTATATATGTTTAATTACTTTTACAATTAAAAGTATCGTTCAAGTTTTGTAATAATAATAATATGTTTAAACTTCAAGTAAGTATGAATGTAAGAATGTAACGACATCTGTAACGTCCGTAAGGAAGGCGTTACAATTGATGAGCAATTTGAGTGTTCAGATAAGGCAATAGCAAGCACCCTGATAATGCAGTTTTCATCCTTGAAGCTTACCAGTATAAAAGGAGTGCGTGAGCATATCATACACATGAGGGACATTGCGGCTCAATTAAAGACGTTTGAGGTTGAGATGTCTGATTTGTTCCTGGTACATTACATTCTTAATACTCTACCCTCTGAGTATGGTCCCTTTAAGATCTCCTATAACACACATAAAGACAAATGGTCAATAAATGAGCTATTGACCATGTGTGTTCAGAAGGAGGGAAGACTCATCATGGAAGAGGGAGAGAAAGTAAATTTGGCAACCTAGGGTAATAAGAAAAAGTCTCAGACCAAGAAAAAGGCAAAAGGCAAGGTTCCTGCCTAGCCGGATATTAAGAAGGAGTTCAAGTGCTTCTTTTGTAAGAAGAAGAGTCACGTAAAGAAAGACTGCTCCAAATTCTAGAAATGGCTTAATAAGAAAGGTACTTAACTCTCGCTTGTCTGTTATGAATCCAATATGATTGATGTTAATTATAACAGATAGTGGATTGACTCTAGTTCTACAATCCATGTTACCAATTCATTGTAGGGATTGCAAAACCTGTGGAACTAGTGGGAAGTGAGCAAAGCATCTATTGTGGAAATAAGATGCGCTCACATGTGGAGGCTATAGGAACGTGCAAACTAGTCTCGAGTAGTGGCTTTATTTTGTATTTGAAAAGACATTCTATATTCCTAGCTTTTCTAGAGATTTAATTTTAGTTTCTAGACTTGTTTCAGTTGGATATTCCTTTAAATTTTAGAATCTTCTTCCAATTTGTTTTATAAATATGATTTTATTGGAGATGGTACTTTGTCTGATGGTCTTTTCCTTCTTAATTTACAAAATGATGCCAATTATACTAATATGCAAGTTCATGAAAATGTTGGTATTAAGCAATGTGTTATAAATAATGAATCCTCTATATTGTGGCATCAGAGATTAGGATATATCTCCCTTAAGAGAATTAAGAGATTAGTAAATGATGGAGTACTTAGTACTTTAGATTTTACTGATTTTGATACCTGTGTGGACTGTATTAAGGGTAAGAAAACCAACAAGTCAAAGAATGGTGCGAAGATGAGTTTTGATTTATTAGAAATCATACATATAGATATTTGTAGTCTAGACATGGACACGTACTCTCAAAGGTACTTCATCTCTTTCATAGATGACTACTCACGATACATGTATCTCTACTTGCTTAACAATAAAAATGAAGCACTAAATGCTTTTAAGGTCTTTAAAGCAAAAATAGATAAACAATGCAGGAAGCAAATTAAGATCGAGAGATCAGATAGAGGTGGAGAGTACTACGGTAGATACACTGAGTATGGACAAGAACCTAGTCCTTTTGCTAAGTTTCTTCAAGAACATGCGATTGTTGCCCAATACACTATGCCTGGTTCTCTAGACAAAAATGGTGTAGCTAAAAGAAGAAACCAAACATTAATGGACATGGTGCAGAGCATGCTTTCTAGCTCCAAACTTCATGAGTTCTTGTGGATTGAAGTTCTTAAGATAGCAGTGTACATATTAAATCGAGTTCCAACCAAGGCTGTCCCCAAGATGCCCTTTGAGTTATTCAAAGGTTGGAAACCAAGTTTGTGACATGTACGTATTTAGGGATGCCTGTCAGGGGTAAGAGTTTATAATCCACAAGAGAAGAAGCTAGACCCAAGGATCATAAGTGAATATTTTGTTGGTTATGCTGAATGGTCTAAGGGATATAGATTTTATTGTTCATCTCATAATACTAGATTTATGGAATCAAGAAATGCAAAATTTCTTAAAAATGACTTAATTAGTAGGAGCGATCAATCCTGGAATACTATTCCTGAGAAAGATCATACAGATGCTCAACCTTCCACTTTTTATGATAGATTGATTGTTGTACACAACATGCCTAAAGTTCAAATGCATGATGAACAACAACAAGTCATTCAAGTTCCACAGACTACTGATCATGAAATAGATCCAGTTGAGCAATAGATACAAGAACCTATTAAACAACCTATTGAACAACATGCTCCTTAGGTCTACTAGAGAAAAGCGATCGGCGATACCTAGTGACTATATTATGTATTTGCAAGAGTCTAACTATAATGTTGGATCTGAAAATGATCCTAAAACGTTTTCACATGCCATGAGTTCTAAGGAATCTGACTTATGGTACAGTGCCATGAAAGGCAAAATGGATTCTATAGCATTAAACAGAGTCTAGGATCTTGTTGAGTTGCTTATTGGTGTAAAAGCCATTGGATGTCAATGGGCCTTTAAAACAAAGAAAGACTCATTGGGCAACATTGAGAGACATAAGGCAAGACTCTTTGCCAAAGGATTCACTCAAAGAGAAGGAATTGACTATACAGAGACTTTTTCAACTATATCCAAAAAGGATTCTCTTCAAGTCATAAGGGCATTGGTCCATTTTGATTTGGATTTGAATAAAATGGATGTGAAAATTGCCTTTCACAATGGTGATCTAGAGGAAGAGGTTTATATGAAACAACCAGAAGAATTTTGCTCTAGTAACGGTGAGCATTTAGTCTGCAAGCTTAAGAAATCCATATATAAATTGAAACAAGTCTCTCATTAGTGTTATTTGAAGTTCCATGATGTTATCTCTTCATTTGGTTTTGAAGAGAATATCATGGATCAATTTATATACCAGAAGGTCAGTAGGAGTAGGACTTGTTTCCTTGTGCTATATGTGGATGACATATTACTTGCAACTAATGATAAGGGTTTGCTATATGAGGTGAAGCAGTTTCTCTCAAAGAACTTTGAAATGAAGGATATGGGAGAGGCATCTTATGTCATTGGCATTAAGATCCATAGGGACAGATCCCAAGGCATTTTGGATTTGTCTCAAGAGACCTATATCAACAAGGTTCTAGAGAGGCTTTCGGATTAAGGATTGTTCACCAAGTGTAGCACCCATTGTGAAGGGTGATAGGTTTAATTTGAACTAGTGCCCAAAAAATGAGCTCAAGCGGGAACAAATGAAAAACATTCTTTATGCTTCAGCTGTTGGAAGCTTAATGTATGCTCAGGTCTATATAAGACCTGACATTGTATTTGTTGTGGGAATGTTGGGCAGATATCAGAGTAATCCAAGTGTTGACCACTGGAGAGCTGCAAAGAAGGTGATGAGATACCTTTAAGGGACTAAAGATTACATGCTCATGCATAGACGGATTGATAATCTGGAGGTGATTGGATACTCCAACGTAGACTTCACTGGCGTGTTGATTCGAGAAAATCAACATCTGGTTATGTTTTCATGTTTGCAAGTGGAGCTGTATCTTGGAAGAGTGCGAAGCAGACTTTGACTGCTACCTATACTATGGAAGCTGACTTTGTTTCTTGTTTTGAAGCTACTTTGCATGGTGTATGGTTGAAGAGTTTCAGATCTGGGCTTAGAATTGTGGATTCTATTTCTAGGCCATTGAGATTGTATTGTGATAATTCAGTTGCGGCATTTATGGCCAAGAACAACAAGAGTGGTAGTCGAAGTAAACACATCAACATTAAGTACTTGGCTATAAGAGAACGTGTTAAAGAAAAGAAAGTGGTCATTGAACACGTTAGTACTGAGTTGATTATTGGTGATCCTTTAACTAAAGGCATGCCACCAAAGATTTTTAAGGATCATATAGTACGAATGGGACTTGGTTCCATGATGTGAATTTCATTGTATGTACATTTGGTTATTTTTATGAAACTCTTATTCAGTTGTGATGCTTTTTCATATTCAGTTACGCACATATTCAGTTATTTTAAGAAAAATCAATTAAGTTGGACCTGAAATAAACATAGGATTTATTCATTAAGTTACGTTACCATTTATGAGTTAGTATTAAGGGATATAATGCATTGTAATACATGGAAGATAATACTCATTATAAGAGGACCTATCGTCATGATTCATGTGTTTATTCCTTAAGTTTGGGATTAGTTGATTTTGGTTACTTAGAAAATATATGTGGAGCAAGTGGGAGAATGTTATTTTTAATTTATTTATTATTATTTGTTTGGTTTTCTAAATGATAATAAATAAATAAAAAATTTAAGTGGTCCAACATACGTATATTTTCTAAAGGGTGTCAACCAAAGGATATCTCTGAATTGTTATAACGCTTCAGAAAGAAGGCCTTGTTTCAGAGATACTTCTTGATGGTAACACACCTTGATGGTGGGTGTCTATAAATATCATGTAAGAGAGGGTCCCTATGCCTATGCAGTTTTATTCAGAAATACACCATCTCTCTAAAATTGCAAAAGGTTTAGAAGAGCCTCTTCTTTTACAAAATTTTTCTTTAGGAATTCTTGTAGAGAAACTCTCCATTCATTTTTCAGATTATCAATGGCTAGAGGTTAGATTTTTCTTTCCTTTACATTTCTGCATTTAGATGATTTTCATACAATTTGGTTTATGCATATATGAAAATCATAACTTTGTATGGAGAAATGTAAACCAAATTGTATGAAAATCAAAAGTTGTATGAAAATCATTATGAATGGGAGTTTATTTTCATACAACTATATCAAAAGTTGTCCCATTCATAAGACTCTGCCCTGGTTCCTTAAAATAAACTCCCACTTAGTCTTGTTTGGAGGCTGTGAAAATTAGAGAGTAATACAACATTCTGGGATGCCTATCTCGATACAGAGTCACAACTTTTGCCTTCAAAGAAATAAAACCAAGGACGTTTCTTCAACTAAAATTCTCATAAACAACACCATTGAGGGAAGAGTGTGATAGAAAAGTTTAGTCATTCTCAATCACAACAATATTTAAAAAGCTTAAAGGCCACCGGTTAAGCAAGGTGTAAAACCAAGTGAAAGAACCAAAAGGAAATCAATCCTTCTAAGTTCTTCGCAACAAGTATATGATAGAAATTTAGTATAGAATGTAGAAGCTCATGGAGGAAGGAAGAAACAAAGAAGAAATTGAAAAAGAAAAACGATCGGTCATCTTTTAGTGAAAACACTAAGTCCGTACGTATCATGAACAACAAGAATTAAAAAATTTCCAAGATCGTCGCCTCTCCAATCACTTGAGTTGATTTGTTATTTCTTCTTTTATAATTTATTGTTCTTTTTTTTTTTTAATTTGAAAGTTTGAAAGTACCAATCATGTGGGTTTTGTTTGAGTTTATTTGTTCCAAGGGTTTCATTCGTTTTTTTTTGTTTTTTTTTGTTTTAATTGTTGTTGTCAGTTTTTCCTTCTCCAAACAAGGTTTAAAGAAAAATTATCATTAGAGACAGATGGCTATCTTTTAGTCTTGGGACATGAAGTGAGACAACATATGGAGACAGCAGATCTCCTCTCGTACTCCCTTTCTCTATTTCTCCCATGGAACTTCAATTTTTTAACCACTATAACTTCTTCATTTTAAGTCTAAATGTGATGATTCTTTTTGCAAAATGCTTAGAACAAAGAGGAGAACAAAACAAGACTCATATTGCTTGCAAATTCCTCTAGCCATATCACCCCATTGGAGCTCCGCTATTGCCTTCATCGGGAGCCGCCATTTTTTATGGTGGAAGTCACCATCAATCACCTCAAAATATTCATAGTCACTCTCATTTCGAAAGTCCTCAAGATATTTTAGCAAAAGTTTTCTCTTTTAAGAACATCTAACATAGACTTTTCTTCTTTATTAGCTCATTCCAAAAATTGAAATTGTTTCAATGTTTTGTCTTTGTTTTGTAATTTGTTTGTAATGTTCTTATGATAAAATTTTGGTATTTGAGTAAAATCTATAAACCTTAGAATTTATTTCTGTGTAGTTATATGATATTTAGTTGCATGTTCTTAAATTCAAAAATACCATAGAGAACTTGGATGTTCATGTTGAATTTCGGTCATTTGTGAATTTAAAAAAACAAATGACTATGTGGTTGCAAATCTTACTATGGTGACTTACATTTTTTTTACACTTAATTATGAGGCTTATTGTCACGTACACCAAACAAGGTAGTGACGTGGTGGATTAATTAAATTAATTAAACTAAATTTTAATTAAAAATTACCAATTAAATATTTGGGTTATTTTTGAAAATGTGATAGTTTAAAACCTATTAACCAATTTCTTCTAAATCAAAGCAAGTTAATAAAAATAAAATAATGGAAACAACTAAATGCAAGTAAATCAGAGTTGAGACCCAGTGGACTCATATTTGAGCACACACATAGTACTGACAATAATAAATTACAACCACAGTCCAAACATAAAGGAAAGGATTAAAATATTACTTGCCTTGAATTAAGATAAGTAAATAACCTAAACAAATTCCTATAGCTCGAGAGTTCGTCCAGTAGACTCCCAATCGATCCTAAGTTGAAGTTCACCTAGAGGGGGAAAGTTTAAAACAAATAAAATATGAGCAAAAGGCTCAGTAAGACTAAGCTTTTGAAAACATTAATTTGAATATAAAGTTTAACATTAATACATAAATTATGAAACACAATAAATAAATAAAATTCGTTTGTACCAATTTAGTCTTATTGTTCATATGGAAATAATTTCATTATTGTTATCTTAGGTAAACAATTAATATCACTACCATAGTGGCCTAGCTAGGTTTTGGGACCTACGCCCAAGGTTGTACTATACATGACCCGATCACTGAGTATAGCATCATGCCCTAATGTACATGTATCATTATCCAAGTCTCATATTACGAAGTTCTCTCATTTACATTCATTATTTCATTCATTATGATTATTTTGTTTTTTAGCGATTCATGAAAACCACTAACAAATTTCCTTTCTTGAAAACATTTGAAAGAAAATTAAAACATGGCCACCAAAGAAAGAGGTTTGGAGTCCTACCTTGATATCCCATGCTGAAGCTCAACATCATAGACCCGATCCGCTATACGTTAGCTCCCCGAAACCACGAACAACCTTAAATTTAAACTAGGTTTGTTAATATCTAACTTAGTATATTCTACACTATAATGCTATCTTATGGTGTCTTAATGTGCTATTAAAGTTCACAAAACCATGCCATAAATTTAGTGTCTCTATCTATAATTTAAACAGTGAAAACCGATGAAAAACAACAATTTTCATGAAGTCCCATTGGCCTACCAAACTTTCTTGTTTGACCTTCCAAACTACATAGTTCGGCCTACTAGCCATATAAGACCAGCCTATCGAACTGCCCTAGGTTCAATCCGGCCTGCCGAACTTATGAATCCGGCCTACAAAAGTTCAAGTTTAGCCTGCCGATCTGTTGCGACTTGGAGATCCCTAGGTCTTAGGTTTTCATTAAATCCAAGCCTAAAATTTATTCAAACCTACTTTTCTAAATTGCCAGAGCATAAATGACATAAAATCGTAGTGGAATAACATAATGGAACGCATTTAAACACTTTCTAACAAATTTTTATGCAAATGAAGGGTTTAAACTTGAAAATAGAAAAATAAGTAAAAAAAAATTTAAATCTTGTTTTTATTCGAATCAAAAGATAAGTGTTATCTAAGCTCACACAAACTCAGATTGAAACATTCATGGAAGATTCAAAATGAAAATTCAAAGATTTTGAGAAAAAGAGGCTAACTTTTGATGGACATTTTGGAGAAGATTTGTGGCTTAAATCTCCATTCCTTGGCTTCAATCAAGCAAGAGTGAGGCTTAGGATTGAAATTCTTGGATCAAAATTTGAGGAAGAGAAGAGAGAAAGAAAGGCAGTGTGAGGGAGAGAGGGAAAGAGAGAGTGAGCTAAGAGTGAAGGGGTAAGAGGGGAAAGAAAGAAATAAGTAGAAGAGGAGGGTAGCTGGTTTGGGTAAAACCATGGGCTACTCATGGTTTTCACAAGCAGATTTCAAGTTGTTTAAGTTTTTAGAAAAAAAGGACTTGTTTGGAATTTAGGTAATTGTTTTGTTCAAAATTCAAAATAACATTTAAAATAGTAGAAAATGAAACAAGTTGAAAAAATTACCATAAAATAATTCAAATTGAGTTCAAATTATATCAAGACACACTAGTTCACCATTTACACTCTAATCTAACTTAATTAATTTCTAGGTGTCACAGCTCTCCACCCCTAAAAAGAAATTTTGCACTCAAAATTAGAAATCAACTCAAAAACTGAATAAATGCAGGTACAACTCTCGTATAGTTAACTCTAATTCCCAAGTCACCTCATTAACTCCATGTTGCTACCACACCACTTTTACTAGCAGTATATCATGGCATCGTAAACTTATCACTTTTTGATCAATAATCTGGACCGGCACCTCCTCACAGGTCGTGTCTTCAAAGCATCAACACGTGGAATATGTCATGGACGTGAGAGAGCTTAGGAGGAAGGTTGAGCTAATAAGTAACCACACCAACACATTGAGTAATCTCAAACAGTTCGACGTACCTTTGTCCAAGTTTCCCACTTACCCTAAAACGTGAAATACCCTTGCACAGTCAAACCTTTAAGAGAATGAAGTCACCTTCTTCAAATTCCAAGGGTCGATGTCTCCTATCAGCATAACTCTTTTGTGGACTCTGAGTAGCTTTCAATTGATCACGAATCACAATGACCTTTTCATTGCTCTCACAGATCTCATCAGGTCCGATAATGACCTTTTCCTTTGGTTCTACCCAACACACTTGCGATCGACATGGTCTTTCATAGAGTTCCATGAATGGTGCCATACCAATGCTTGCTTAGTAATTGTTGTTGTACGCAAATTTTGCCAAATGCAAGTGCTTTTTCCAGTTCTTGCCAAAATCCAACACACATGCACATAGCATATCCTCAAGAATCTGAATAACCTGCTAGGATTGCTCGTCGGTCTGAGGATGAAAAGCAGTGCTAAAATTTAAATCTGTCCCTACGGCTTCTTGGAAACTCCTCCAATACTTGGCATTAAACCGAGTATCCCTATCAGAAATGATGGACAAGGGAACTCCATGCAACCTCACTATATTCTCTAGATGTAGTTCTCTAAGAACCCTCCTCGAACACGTTGATCTAAAAGGTATGAAATGCACCGATTTCATCAGCCTATCGACAACGACCCAAATTGCATTATGTCTTTGCTCCATCCTTGGCAAACTGGTGAGAAAATCCATCGTGACATGCTCCCGCAGGCTAAAGCTATCCCGCAGGCTTTTGATGCTTGGCTTTCACTTGAAGGCAAGTCATGCACTTGGCGACGCACTTGAAGACGTCCCTTCTCATACCTCTCCACCAAAATTCCCACTTCAAATTGTGATACATCTTTATGCTCCCTAGATGAAGAGCAAATCGAGACTTATGCACTTCATCCATTATGGCCTTTGCCACTTCTTTCGTAACAGGTACTGCCAAACATTCCCTGAAGCACAATGACCCATCTATGTGAATTTTTCACTCTTCAAACTGCTCTTCGTTCTGAATTTGCACCCATATTCCTTGTAGATATTGATCCTGTTAGACATGTATGCCTTAAGGAGTAAAAATGCAATACGTTTTTGGAGACATTTTTATCAATAAAGAATTTATTCTTTTATATATACCAAGTCTTGTCCTCTTTACGTTCATATTTGTTGAATGTATGATAAGCAAACAGTAGTCTAAGACTATCAATGTAAACCTTAAGAATTGGGCATATGATGGACTGATTATACGGAAGACACGATTCTTAAGGTGACAGTCTAAAACATATGATCCACAATCGAGGGAATAAAGTTGGGCACTTTATTCATGAAAATATTGTTATGTTGTCTATATCCCTTTTGGGAGATGGTTTGTCTTGACCATCGGAGTTGGACTCCGTGAATAGAAACATTGGCACGTTGTCATAGGTGACGATGTGTTGGATCGGGACATAAAGTGAATTGATTTGGATTAATAATTCTGTCTTGGCAAATCGATTCACTTTAGACCGTCATTTGTATTATATCTTAATCCTGAGATGAATAATGGGCCCGTTGTCTCGACTTGTGTCTTTTGATGTGCCAAAGGGTGACACCCACATCTCAATAGTGGTATGCATACCGGTACGTTGGAGGCATGACTCTTGATAGTGTAGACTTGTTATTCATAGATATGGAATCCATAGCTCCTCTTTAGGAGTAATGATATCCTCTTATATGCGTTGTCCTGTAATTGAAAAACTGGAACGCTCAACCATTTGGATACATAGGTGTAACCAAATGGTATACTATCTTTGGATGGTAAGTTTTCTAATGGTGAGACAATGGAACGTAAGATAAAAATAATCAAAAAGGTAAGACAGAACTTGTCCTTAAGCCGATTATGGATGATCATATGGGAATGCGATACACTATGATATGTCATGGAGACTTAGCTACACGAGCTTCGTAATTCTATAAAGTTTGGGAGTGTAGCTCCAAGTTTTTAATGGAGTAGCGTTGGAGTTGATAATTGTGAAATGTATATCTAGGATATTGGGTTTCACAATTATCATGAGCTTGAACTTTATAGGTCCATTTTGGTCCCCTTTGCTAGCTCACAAAGTCCTGTAACGACACGACGTGCTTTCCAATAATTGGTGACTTATGTTGGATTTATCAAATTGGTTTAAAATTTGTAAGAATCAAATAATTCATGTCTGTTTATCGGTTGAATTAGTTTTGTAAGAAATTAGTTCAAAATAAACTTGTTGAATTATTGCGATCAGCTAATTCTTGTCTGTTTATCGGTTGTTTTAATTTTGGACAAATTAGAACAAGATAAACTTGTAGAATTATTGTGAATTGATTTATTTTCTTAATGATTATGTTGGTAAA
This sequence comes from Artocarpus heterophyllus, assembly GCA_025403435.1. Classification (NCBI taxonomy): domain Eukaryota; kingdom Viridiplantae; phylum Streptophyta; class Magnoliopsida; order Rosales; family Moraceae; genus Artocarpus; species Artocarpus heterophyllus. The sequence continues at coordinate 9,095,568 of CM046339.1, forward strand.
GTTTGTTTTGATCAGATAACTTCTCTATTGGGTTATTTGAATCAAAATTGAGACTTTATCCTTTAAAATCTCGGGTGGAAAATAAAAGATTCGTAGAGATTTTTTCTCGGGAGTTCGGCCTGCCAATGTGGCCTATTCGGCCTGACGATCAGGCTGTTCGGCTTGCCGAGCAACATGAGATAAGATTACGCGTTTTCACGTGGATCTTATCAGATATTGATCTGAACTTGATTCTGTTTCGAGTTTTTGAGACCTAATATGATACGAACTGACCCCATGACCAATAGCTATATAAAGGGAGTGAGTCTCATGATTTACTAAGATCCATAGAGAGATTAAGAGTGATACTCTTCTAGTGAGCATCTAAAAACTCCCTGAGAGCTTTTGTTCACAAATCACGAACACTAGCTTTGGGTTCACTCTATTGGTTGGAAGGAGAGTCACCGGTGGAAGAGCTGAACGTGTGAGCCCACACTCACTCCAGTTGTGGATAGAGAATAGCAAAGAAGACCAGTTGGTTGAGGCTCTTCTGGAACGTTACTTCTCTACACAGGTTGCAGAGGTTCTTCGGCACAGTGAGGTTAGTAAGATCTGTCTAATTTATACATATAACATGTCAAACTTGTGTTTTGAAAATTACTCTGATGAAAAATTTTTAAAATTTTGCTGCGCACTTTGTTTCCAACAATTGGTATCAGAGCCATGTTTTTTACATAAATTTGCAAGTTTGTGATCATGTTATATGCATAAATTTTGTGATCTTTATCTCTCCTATGCTTGAATTGAATTTTTTAGAGAGATGACACTCTAGGTTTCTATATAATATATATGTTGTCATGGATTATGTGGTGAATGTTTATTAATTAATTATGGTTCATTAAATCATTGTTTAATTATTAATTAATTAATTAATTCATACCGGTTATGGTTCCTTAGAGGTTAGAATATGTATCTAGGTTTTTCATGTAATTAGATGGTGGACTATCATCTCCGTCTAGGAATTGTTATTTAATTTTTAATTTGTAAGAATTTTGTAATTAAATAATTATTTAGAGAAGACGGATCTAGAAGACGGATCTAGAAGATTGATGATGGTGCCTCCAGGTATTTCCTGAGTCTCTAATTATATGTTTTTAAATTGTTGAAAATAAAATTGATGAATTGCATTAAAATTGTATTTTCTAGAATGAGGGTTTTCTGCTCGGTCGGCATGCCGGACCTCACAGTTTCGCAGGCCAAAGGTCACAGATCGGCAGCCTGAACGTGTGGTCTAGCAGGCCGACAATGGGGCAAAAATTGGGGTACTCTATCGGCAGGCCGAACTTTTAGTTCGGCAGGCCGAACCTTCATGGATCGGTAGGCTGATGAAGCATGACTGACAGGCCGATCGAGAGCTGCCAAGTGTCCAGAAAAGGTGTAATTTTTCCTGTGCAGTTTTAATTTTATTTTTGGGATGATTCTAAGAAACATTAAATTTGGATATGACCGAAAATATGAAGTATTCGATTCATACGGGATTGAAGACTTGAAGATGGATATTACATGAAGAAGGATACAGCTTGAGGATTCAAGGATGAAGAATCGATAAATGTCTCGATTATTCTCTTGTAATCTTAGTTTTCTATTCTCTAGGGTGGAACAATAATATTACGGTTATTATTATTTTGCTTGTAGTTTTGCTTGATTGCTTTGCTTGTCTGCATTATAATATGATTTACCATGTATATTGATAACATGTCATATAGAATAGGGAGTGCCGCTCATATTAAAATTGTTCATGCATAATTTTAAAATAAAACCTTGACTTCAAAAGATTGAGTAGGAGAAGGTTTTTGAAGAGAGGACCTAAGGCCTCCATCGTTGGTCCATAGGAAGAACAAGGTGGTTCCAACCCCTAGGAAGGGATTTCTATCATGTACCAGATTAGATCTCTGAAAGGATAAGGTATTTTAGTATGATTTATGGTTGCACACCCCTAGGTGGTGATTATAAATCATGGATAAAATATTGAAACGGTGGTTCTACACTCATGTTAATTTTATTATTAACCTCCCCTAGGAGCTCTGTTAATAAAATTAATGGCCAAAGAAATGATTATTAGTATATGCTGGATCATACGGGTCCTAGATGGCATATATTAATCAGGAGGGGATCCGTGTTCCTGAATGAATTTGGCATGACTCCCCTAGGAGCTTGTTGAATTATGAGTTGGGAATTATCATTGTAAGGTTGTGATATTTTCAAGGTTTTGACACATAAACACATTTGTATGATTTTATATGATTGTGTTATCTTACTAAACTATTATTATATGTTTGCTTATATTTGGTATATGATTCTTTATTGTAGATTGAAAATGTCTAAAAATGCTTTATCATCGATACTTGACAAAAACCAATTAACCGGTGAGAATTATAACGATTGGAAACAGAACCTGGACATCGTCCTACCCTTTGAGAAACTGAAATATGTACTGATAACCCCTTGTCCTCCCGAGCCTATAGGAGACTCAAGTAATGAGCAATTCCAGGCATACGACCGCTGGAAAGATGCTAATGATCAGGCGCGCTGCTATGTTATGGCTAGCATGAACAACGTGCTGCAGGCTCAACATCAGGATTATGAGACTGCAAAGTAGATCTTGGATAATCTTGAGGACATGTTTGGAGGCCAGGCCTTAACAAAGCAGCAAGGGCCGCTTTGAAAACTCTTAAACTATAGACAGAGACCAGGGACATCTGTAAAGGAGCACATGATGTTGGTCATGGGTTACCTCGCTGAGGCTCAAACCAATGTTGCCAACATCGACGCTGAAACTCTAATGACTATGGTCTTTGAGACTCTGTCTAAGGAATTTATTCCATTTAGAGCCACTTTTAATTTAACAATAGACAGGATATGACCTTGACAGAACTGATGAAACAGTTATAGGAGTTTGAACTGCTGATCAGGGAGTCTCCTGCTGGTGGTGAGGCCAACATGGTAGCTGCTTCTGGTTCCAATCCTAACTCTGGGAATGGAAAGAAGCAACAGGCCAAGAATGGGAAGTCTTTTATTCCTGCTACTTCCAAGAGCAAAAAGAAGAAGAAGAAGAACCCAAAGAAGCTTAAGTGCTTCTTTTGTGGTAAGGTCGGGCATATAAAGAAGCATTGCAAGGACTTCCTTTCCAAGGGAGGTAGGTGTGATCTTCTATATCTAGAAACTTGTTTGGTTGAGGAATCCAGTGACATCTAGGTCATAGATTCTGGTGCAACTAATCATGTTTGTGTTTCTCTGCAGGGATCCAAAGAAACGAGAAGTCTACTGCGTGAAGACTTAACGCTTCGGATGGGCGATGGATCCTTGGTCTCAGCGGAAGCAGTGGGAGATGTCCATCTTTATTTTGATAATTATAGGAATTTAATTTTGCGAGATTGTTTTTATGTTCCTAAATTTAAAAGGAATTTAATTTCTATATCTTCTTTATTTAAAGACTCCTATGTGGTATCTTTTAATGAAAAAGTGGTGATTCGTAAAAACAAATCTTTTATCTGTTCTGGATGGATGCAAAATAATCTATATTTTATCAAACCTAAGATGGACTTATTGCTTAATGTTGAGATAAATGATAATGACTCAAAAAGACTTAAAACTTCTCACTCTAATAAGACTTATCTTTGGCTTTTGCGCCTTGGCCATATTAACCTGAATAGGATTCAAAGGTTGGTAAGGGATGGACCTTTAAGTAACTTAAAGGTGGAATCTATACCTCAATGTGAGTCTTGTTTGGAGGGTAAAATGACCAAAAGACCATACGGGTCTAAGGGCAATAGGGCCGAAGGGGTTCTAGAACTTGTGCATAGTGATGTTTGTGGACCAATGAACATCCGGGCACGAGGAGGGTATGAGTATTTCGTCATTTTTATTGATGATTACTCAAGATATGGGTATGTGTACCTGATGCACCACAAAAGCGAAACTTATGATAAGTTCAGGGAGTTTCAGGCTGAAGTGGAAAAGCAATTGAGTAGACCCATAAAGGCACTTCGATCTGATCGAGGTGGGGAATACCTTTCTGATGAGTTCTTGGGACACTTGTTAGAGAATGGGATTTTATCCCATTTGACTGCGCTGGGCACTCTGCAGCAGAATGGCGTAGCGGAGAGAAGGAATAGGACTTTGTTGGACATGATTAGGTCATGATGAGTTATTCATCATTGCCTTTATTCTTTTGGGGATATGTACTACGAACCGCATGTTATCTTTTGAACAATGTGCCTTCAAAATCGGTCGCTAAAACTCCTCACAAGTTGTGGACAAGATGAAAGACATCCTTAAACCATATTTGCATATGGGGATGTCCAGCTCATGTCCTGTTTAAGGATCCGAATAAGTTGGAAGCACGTTCGGAAGTTTGTGTGTTTGTAGGATATCCAAAAGGGACTAAAGGAGGTTATTTTTATAACCCAAAGGAAAATAAAGTCGTGGCTTCAACTAATACAACTTTCCTTGAGGAGAGTTACATGAACGACTTTAAACCTCAAAGCAAAGTGGTGTTTGGGGAGTTAAGGGGTGATCCGTTCATTCCGAAGGTTCCGAACAAAACCATTCCGATCGGTGTAGAAAAACCAAACAAACTTGAACAACAACCTCATGGGCTTCGGCGTAGTTGAAGCTTCGGGCGACAACCTAAGAGGTATATGTTCAATGGGGAGGTCTTCTTGGCTGAATCGGATGAACATGACAGGGATCCTTATACTTATGCAGAAGCTATGGAGGATGTTGATTCAAAACTCTAGACAGAGGCCATGAACATAGAGATGAAGTCTATGGAGACTAATCGTGTCTGGGAGCTTGTGGATCTTCTCGAAGGGGTAAAACCCATAGGGTGTAAGTGGATCTACAAGAGGAAAAGAGGAGTGGATGGAAAGGTCGAAACCTTTAAGGCTAGACTGGTAGCTAAGGGTTATACGCAAAAGGAAGGAATCGATTATGAGGAAACCTTTTTGCCCATAGCCATGCTTAAGTCCATCTGGATTCTTTTATCCATAGCTGCCGCTCTCGACTATGAGATTTAACAGATGGATGTCAAGACGGCTTTTTTAAATGGCTATCTTGATGAGTCCATTTATATGGAACAACCAGACGGCGTTCAAGGTTGCGGGTCAAGAGGGTAAGGTTTGTAAGCTGGTAAAGTCTATTTATGGACTGAAGCAGGCTTCTCATTCTTAGAACATAAGATTTGATCAAGTGATCAAGACTTATGGGTTCTCACAAAACGTGGATGAACCATGTGTTTACAAACACATCAAGGGTGGGAAGGTGGTTTTTCTACTGCTTTATGTAGATGACATTCTGCTAATGGGCAATGACGTTGGGGCGTTGTCATCGGTCAAATTATGGTTGACCAAGCAGTTTGACATGAAGGACTTAGGTGAGGCTAATTTTGTTCTCGGTATCCAGATCTTTCAGGATAGGAAGAACAAAATGATAGCTTTGTCCCAGGCCAGCTACATAGATAAAATTCTCAGGAGGTTTGCAATGCATGATTCCAAGAAAGGTGGGCAACCATCTAGGTCTAGAATTACTCTTTCTAAGAAAGACTCCCCAAAGTCTTATGAAGAATGAGAATACATGAAGAAGGTGCCTTATGCTTCGGCAGTGGGTAGTCACATGTATGCCATGCTTTGCACATGACCGGATATTAGCTATGCGATCAGGATTGTAAGTCGATTTCAGGCGAATCCAGGACCGACCCATTGGGTTGCGGTAAAGCATATTTTCAAGTACCTAAGAAGGACTCGAGGGTATATGTTTGTGTATTTGGGTGAGGATTTAACTCCTTTAGGATACACTGATTCGGATTTTCAATCCTGTCTGGATTCTAGGAAATCGACTTCGGGGTTTGTGTTTACTCTGGGTGGCAGTGCCATCAGTTGGAGAAGTGCGAAGCAAGATTGCACTTCGGATTCAACGATGGAGGCCGAGTATGTGGCGGCTAGTGATGCTTCGAAAGAAGCAGTGTGGCTCCGCAAGTTCCATGGGGATCTTGTGGTAGTTCCTGATATGGATAAAGCGGTATCATTGTACTGTGATAACAGTGCGGCGGTAGCTAATGCTAAGGAACCAAGATTTCACAAAAAGAGTAAGCATATTGATCGAAAGTATCATGTGATAAAGGACTTCGTTGAGGGCGGGCATGTCACGGTGTGCAAGATCGCGTTAGAGGAAAATTTAGCTGATCCATTTACGAAGACACTTACTGGGAGAGTCTTTGAGAGGCATGTGGAAGCTATGGGGATGCAAAATTTGCTGTATTTACTCACTTAGTGCAAGTGGGAGGTTGTTAGACATGTATGCCCTAAGGAGTAAAAATGTAATACGTTTTTGGAGACATTTTTATCAATAAAGAATTTATTCTTTTATATATACAAAATCTTGTCCTCTTTACGTTCATATTTGTTGAATGTATGATAGTAAACAGTAGTTTGAGACTGTCAGTGTAAACCTTAAGAATTGGGCATATGATGGACTGATTATGCGGAAGACACAATTCTTAAGGTGATGGTATAAAACATATGATCCACAATCGAGGGAATAAAGTTGGGCACTTTATTCATGTAAAGATTGTTATGTTGTCTATATCTCTTTTGGGAGATGGTTTATCTTGACTATCGGAGTTGGACTTCGTGAATAGAAACATTGGCACGTTGTCATAGGTGACGATGTGTTAGATCAGGACATAATGTGAATTGATTTGGATTAATAATTCTGTCTTGGCAAATAAACAGTCATTTGTATTGTATCTTAATCCTGAGATGAATAATGGGCCCGTTGTCTCGACTTGTGTCTTTTGATGTGCCAAAGGGTGACACCCACACCTTAATAGTTGTATGCATACTGGTACGTTGGAGGCATGACTCTTGATAGCGTAGACTTGTTATTCATAGATATGGAATCCATAGCTCCTCTTTTGGAGTAATGGTATCCTCTTATATGCGTTGTCCTGTAATTGGAAAACTGAAGCGCTCAACCATTTGGATACATAGGTGTAACCGAATGGTATACTATCTTTGGATGGTAAGTTTTCTAATGGTGAGACAATGGAACGTAAGATAAAAATAATCAGGAAGGTAAGACAGAACTTGTCCTTAAGCAGATTATGGATATCCTATGGGGATGCGATACACTATGATATGTCATGGAGACTTAGCTACACGAGCTTCGTAATTCTATAAAGTTCGAGAGTGTAGCTCCAAGCTTTTAGTGGAGTAGCGTTGGAGTTGATAATTGTGAAATGTATATCTAGGAGGTTGGGCTTCATAATTATCATGAGCTTGAACTTTATAGGTCCATTTTGGTCCCCTTTGCTAGCTCACAAAGTCCTTTAACGACATGGCGTGCTTTTCCAATAATTGGTGACTTATGTCGGATGTATCAGATTGGTTTAAAATTTGTAAGAATCAAATAATTCATGTCTGTTTATCGGTTGAATTAATTTTGTAAGAAATTAGTTCAAGATAAACTTGTTGAATTATTGCGATCAGATAATTCTTGTCTGTTTATCGGTTCTTTTAATTTTGGACAAATTAGAACAAGATAAACTTGTAGAATTATTGTGAATTGATTTATTTTCTTAGAGATTATCTTGATAAAGTTTGTTTTGATTAGATAACTTCTTTATTGGGTTATTTGAATCAAAACTGAGACTTTATCCTTTAGAATCTCGGATGAAAAATAAAAGATTCACGGAGATTTTTTCTCGGGAGTTTGGCCTGTCGAATGACGTGTTTGGCCTGTCGATAGGGCTTGTTCGGCCTACCGATTAGTGTGAGATAAGATTACGCATTTTCACACGGATCTTATCAGATATTGATCCGAATTTGATTCTGTTTTGACTTTTTTAGACCTAATCTGATACGGACTGACCTCAGGACCAATTGCTATATAAAGGGAGTGAGTCTCATGATTTACTAAGATAAATAGAGATTAGTCGAGAGATTAAGAGTGATACTCTTCTAGTGAGCGTCTAAAAACTCCCTGAGAGCTTTTGTTCACAAATCACGAACACTAGCTTTGGGTTCTCTCTATTGGTTGGAAGGAGAGTCACCGGTGGAAGAGCTGAACATGTGAGCCCACACTCCCTCCGGTTGTGGATAGAGAATAGCAAAGAAGACCAGTTGGTTGAGGCTCTTCTGGAACGTTACTTCTCTACACAGGTTGCGGAGGTTCTTCAGCACACTGAGGTTAGTAAGAGTTGTCTAATTTATACATATAACATGTCAAACTAGTGTTTTGGAAATTACTCTGATGAAAAATTTTTAAAATTCCGCTGCGCACTTTGTTTCCAACAGATCCTACCATTGATTCTGCTTTATCATCTGAATGAGTGCTGGGGCTAGTTCCATATGATATATCGAAACCTGATCGAAGTCTTCATAATAGTGTAGCCCATATTCACTCATTGTAGCATCTATTTTCCAATCCTCAAGTGCCAAACATGCCAAAATTCGAAAAGACTTCCTGTTGAGCGCATCTGCAACTATGTTGGCCTTACCCAGATGATATTGTAGTGTGAAATTGTAGTCTTCTATATACTCTATCCATCTTTGTTGCCTCAAATTCAAATCCTTATGAGTGAATAGATACTTTAAGCCATTGTGATTTGAGAATGCTTAGAAAAACGCTCCATACAAATAACATCTCCAAATCTTCAGGGCGTGAATCAATTCGAGAAGCTCCAAGTCATGAGTGGGGTAGTTCTACTCATGAGGTCTCAGCTATCATGATCCATAAGCCACAACTTGCCCATGTTGCATCAACACACATTCGAGTCCTCATCCCAATGCATCAGTGTAGACCTCGTAAGGCTCGTCACTATTCGATTGATTAATACAGAAGCAGTAGTCAACCGATTCTTCAACTCTTGGAAGGCAAACTCACATTCTTCATCCCATTCAAACCTAATATTCTTCTTAATTAACCGTGTCAAGGATGCTACTATCTTTGAGAAATCTTGCACGAATTTCCTATAGTATCTAGCAAGTCCCAAAACACTACGTATTTCGACCATGTTCCTTGGCTTTCCCACTATACTATTGCTTTTTTCTTAGATGGATCCACTGAGAAGCCCTAGTCTGAGATAATGTGTCCTAAAAACTTAACCTTGGTCAACCAAAATTTACACTTTTCCTTCTTCGAATACAGCTGGTGCTCTCATAGAGTTTGAAGCATGATCCTTAGATGTTACTCATGCTCCTCCTAGGCCTTAGAATAGATCAATATGTCATCAAGAAACACAATCACAAACTGATCTAAATAAGGCCAAATCCATGAAAACTGTGGGAGCATTTGTCAACCCAAATGGCATCACTAGAAAGTCAAAGTGTCCATACCAGGTCCTGAAAAGCTGTCTTAGGAATATCTTCTTCGTTGATCTTGAGTTGATGATATCCGGATTGCAAATCTATCTTCGAGAAGTATCGTGAACCTCCTAATTGATCAAATAACTCATTGATTCTTAGCAATAGATACTTATTCTTCACGGTGACTCCATTCAGTTGTCGATAATTGATACACAGTCTAATAGTGCTGCCATGCTTTTTGGCTAACAAAACTGGCACACCCTGCGGTGATGTATTGTTTCGAATACACCCCTTATCTGCAAGTTCCTGAAGTTGCTTCCTTAGTTCCTTTATTTCTGCTGGTGCCATTCGATATGGTGCTATGGAAATCAGAGCAGTCCTAGGAAGTAACTCAATTCCAAACTCAATCTCTCCCATGTGGTGGTAATCTAGGTAACTCGTTGGGGAAGACATCATCAAACTCATCGACCACCAATATTGTTACATTCCTTCCTACTGCACTAGGTTCTTCTTCTAGACTCAAAAGAAGCACATAACAAGCCAGATTCTTTTGTCCTCCAAGGCACGTCTTCATGAGTCGCTCATTCATCATTCGATCATTACCACCCTGGTAAGTGATTGTCGTTCCCCTATCAAACACTAGGGTTACCTTCCTAAGGTGATAATCAGTGATGGCATTATATTAGTACAACTAGTCCTTTCCTAAGATTACATCATAGAACTCATGTGGATTACAATCAAATCACTTTTTAGAATCTCACCCCCAATCATTATCTTATAGGACTTGCATACACAGTTTACATACACTCACCCCAAGGATGAGGTAATTACCATAGGCTCATCAAATTCCTCTATTTCTAATCCCAAGGCATGTACAAATGAACTCAAAATGAGAGAATGAGTGGCACCAGTTGTTAGACAAGTATGCCCTAGGGAGTAAAAATGAAATAAGTTTTTGGAGATATTTTTATCAATAAAGAATTTATTTATTTTTTATATATCAAAACTTGTCCTCTTTATATTCATATTTGTTGAATGTATGTTAGGCAAATAAAAGTCAAAGATTGTCGGTCTAAACCTTTAAGAATTGGGCATATAATGGGCAGATTATGCAGAAGACATGATTCTTAAGGTGACGGTCTAAATAAGAAGATCTGTAATCGAGGGAATAAATTTGGACGCTTTATTCATGTAAAGATTGTTATGTTGTCTATATCCCTATTAGAAGATGGTTTGTCTTGACCATCGGAGGTGGACTCCATGAATAGAAACATTGGCACGCTGTCATAGGTGACGATGTGTTGGATCAGGACATAAAGTGAATTGATTTGGATTAATAATTCTGTCTTGGCAAATCGATTCACTTTAGACAATCATTTGTGTTGTATCTTAATCCTAAGATGAATGGTGGGCCCGTTGTCTTGACTTGTGTCTTTTGATGTACCAAAGGGTGACACCCACACCTTAATAGTGCTATGCATGCCAGTACGTTGGAGGCATGACTCTTGGTAGCGTAGATCTATTATTCATAGATATGGAATCCATAACTCCTCTTTAGGAGTTGTGATATCTTCTTATATGCGTTATCCTGTAATTGAAAAACTAAAGCGCTCAACCATTTGGATATATAGGTGTAACCGAATGGTATACTGTCTTTGGATGGTAAGTTTTTTGATGGTGAGATAATGGAACATATGATAAAAATAATTAGGAAGGTAAGACAGAACTTGTCCTTAAGCCGGTTATGGATAATCCTATAGGGATACGATACACTATGATATGTCATGGAGACTTAGCTATATGGGCTTAGTAATTCTATGTAGTTCAAGAGTGCAGCTCCAAGCTTTTACTAGAGTAGCGTTGGAGTTTATAATTATAAAATGTATATCTAGGATATTGGGTTTCGTAATTATCGAAAGCTTGAACTATATAGGTCCATTTGGTCCCCTTTGCTAGCTCACAACATCCTGTAACGATACGGTGTGCTTTTCCAATAATTGGTGACCTATGTTAGATTTATTAGATTGGTTGAAATTTAGAAGAATCAAATAATTCATGTTTGTTTATCAGTTGAATTAATTTTGTGATAAAATTACTTCAAGATAAGCTTGTTGAATTATTGGGATCAGTAATTCTTGTCTGCTTATCGGTTGATTTAATTTTGAATAAATTAAATCAAGATAAACTTGTAGAATTATTAGGAATTCATTTATTTTCATAGAGATTATCTAGATAAAATTGTTTTGATTAGATAACTTCTTTATTGGGTTATTTGAATTAAAAATAAGATTTTATCCTATAGAATCTCGGGTGGAAAATAAAAGATTCGCTGAGATCTTTTTTCAACAGTTTGACATGTCGATCCTCAAGTTCGACCTATCGATGGGGCAAGTTTGGTCTGTTGATTAGGTAGATCGGCCTGCCAATGCGTGAAAAAAAGATCACGCATTTTCACACAGATTTTATCAGATATTGATTCAAATTTGATTCTGATTCGAATTTTTGAGACCTAATCTGATAAGGACTGACCCTAGCTCCAACCTCAATAAATAGGGAGTAAGTGACATAAGTTATTCAGATTAATTGAGAGATTAAGAGTGATACTTTGCTAGTGAGAATCTAAAAACTCCCTGAAAGCTCTTGTTCACAAATCACGAACACTAGCTTTGGGTTCTCTCAAATGGTTGGAAGGAGAGTCACCTGAAGGAAGAGCTGTATGTGTGAGCCCACACTCACTCCGATTGTGGATAGAGAATAGCAAAGAAGACTAGTTGGTTAAGGCTCTTCTAGAACGTTACTTCTCTTGACAGATTACGAAAGTTCTTCGGCATTCAAAGGTTTGTAAGATCTAGTTAATTTATGCGTACAGCATGTCAAACTTGTGTTTTTGAAAATACTCTGATATAAAATTTTTAAAATTCTGCTGCATACTATTTTTCCAACAATTGGTATTAGAGCCATGGTTTTTACATAAATTTACGAGTTTGTGATCGTACTATATGTATAAATTTTGTGATCTTAATATCTCTTATGCTTGAATTTAATTTTATAGAGAGTTAGCACTCTAGGTTTCTATAAAATTTATATATTGTCATGGATTATGTGGTGAATGTTTATTAATTCATTATGGTTAATTAAATTATTATTTAATTAATTATTAATTAATTAATTTATACCGGTTATGGTTCCTTAGATGTTAGAATGTGTATCTTGGTTTTTCATGTAATTAGATGGTAGACTATCATCTCCGTCTAGGAATTATTATATAATTTTAAATTTCTAAGAATTTTGTAATTAAATAATTATTCAGAAAAGACGAATCTAGAAGATAGATGATGATTCTCCAAGGTATTTCCTGAGTCTCTAATTTTATGTTTTTGAATTGTTGAAAATAAAATTGATGAATTACATTAAAAAATGTATTTTTTGGAAAGGGTGATTTCTACTCGATCGGCATGCCGAATCATCTAGTTCGGCATGCCGAATCATCTAGTTCGGCAGGCCGATGGTCGCTGATTGGCAGGCCGGACGTGAGGTTCAACAGGCCGACATCGGGGCAGAAATCAGGTGGCTCTAGCAGCAGGGCAAACTTCTAGTTCGACAGGCCAATCTGTCGTGAATCGGTAGGCCAATGGGTCATGATCGAAATTTTTTTGAAAAAGGTGTAGTTTTTCAATGCAGTTTTAATTTTATTTTTGGGACAATTCTTAGAGGCATTAAACTTGGATATGACTGGAAATATGAAGTATTTGATTAATACGAGATTGAAGACTTGAAAATAGACATTACATGATGAGAGATACAACCTGAGAATTCAAGGATGAAGAATTGATAATATGTTTCGATTATTCTCTTGTAATCTTTGATTTCTATTCTCTAGGGTGGAACCATAATATTATGATTATTTATTATTTTGCTTGTAGCTTTGGTTGATTACTTTGCTTGTCTGCATTATTAAATGATTTGCCATGTATATTGATAACATATCATATAGAATAGGGAGTGCCACTCATATTAAAATTGTTCATGCATGTCTTTTTAAAATAAAACCTTGACTTCAAAAGATTAAGTGGGAGAAGGTTTGTGAAGAGAGGACCTAAGGCCTCCATCGTTGGTGCATAGGAAGAACATGGTGGTCCTGACCCCTAGGAAGGGATTTCTATCATGTACCAGATTGGATCTTTGAGAAGATAAGGTATTTTAGCATGATTTATGGTTCCACACCCCTATGTGGTGATTATAAATCGTGGATAAAATATTGAAATGATGGTTATACACTCATGTTAATTTTATTATTAACCTCCCCTAGGAGCTTTGTTAATAAAATTAATTGCTAAAGAAACGATTATTAATATATGTTGGATCATACAGGTCCTGGATGGCATATATTAATCAGAAGGGGATCCGTGTTCTTGATTGAATTTGGCATGACTCTCCTAGGAGCTTGTTGAATTCTGAGTTGGGAATTATGGTTGTAAGGTTGTGATATTTTCAAGGTTTTGACACATAAACACATTTGTATATTTTTACATAATTGTTATCTTACTAAATTCTTATGATATGTTTGCTTATGTTTGGTATATGATTCTTTATTGTAGATTAAAAATGTTTAAAAATGCTTTATCTTCGATACTTGACAAAAGCCTATTAACCAGTAAGAATTATAATGATTGAAAATAGAACCTGGATATCGTCCTTTCCTTTGAGAAACTAAAATTTATGTTGACAAAACCTTTCCCTCCTGAGCCTAGGGGAGATTCCACCAATGACCAATTCTAAGCGTACGATTGCTGGAAAGATACAAACGATCAGGCCCGCTGCTATGGTATGGCCAACATGAATAATGTGCTACAGGCTCAACATGAAGATTATGAGACTACAAAGTAGATCTTGGATAATCTTGAAGAAATGTTTGGAGGCCAGGCCATAATAAAGCGGCAAGGGGTGCTTCAAAAACTTCTTCACTATAAACAGAGGCCGGGGACATCTGTAAAGGAGCACATGATGTTGGTCATGGGTTATCTCGCTGAGGCTCAAACCAATGGAGCTAACATTGATACTGAAACTCAGATGACTATGGTCTTTGAGACTCTGTCAAAGGAATTTATTCCGTTTAGAGCTACTTTTCATTTGAGCAATAGGCAGGATATGAACTTAAAAGAATTGATGAAACAGTTACAAGAGTTCAAACTACTAATCAGGGAGTCTTCTGCGGGTGGAGAGGCCAACATGGTAGCTGCTTCTGGTTTCAATCCCAAATTTGGGAATGGAAAGAAACAACGGGCCAAGAACAGGAAGTCTTCTATTCCTGCTAGCACCAAGAGCAAGAAAAAGAAGAAGAAGAACCTAAAGAAGCTTAAGTGCTTCTTCTGCGGGAAGGTCGGGCACAAAAAGAAGCATGGCATGGACTTCCTTTCCAAAGGAGGTAGGTATGATCTTCTATATTTAGAAACTTGTTTGGTTGAGGAGTCTAGTGACATTTGGGTCATAGATTCTGGTGCAACTAATCATGTTTGTGTTTCTCTGTAGGGCTTCAAAGAAACAAGAAGTCTGCTACATGAAGACTTCATGCTTCGAATGGGTGATGAATCCTTGGTCTTAGTGGAAGCAGTGGGAGACATCCATCTTTATTTTATAGTTATAGGAAATTAATTTTGCGAGATTGCTTTGATATTCCTAAATTTAAAAGGAATTTAATTTCTATAGCTTTTTTATTTAAAGACTCCTACTTGGTTTCTTTTAAAGATAAAGTGGTGATTCGTAAAAACAAATCTTTTATCTGTTCTGGATGGATGCAAAATAATCTATATTTTATCAAACCAAAGATGGACTTATTGCTTAATGCTGAGATGAATGATAATAACTCTAAAAGACTTAAAACTTCTTACTCTAATATGACTTATCTTTGGAATTTATGCCTTGGTCATATTAACCTAAAGAGGATTCAAAGGTTGGTAAGGGATGGACCTTTAAGTCACTTAAAGGTGGAATCCATACCTCAATGTGAATCTTGTTTGGAGGGTAAAATGACCAAAAGACCATATCGGTCTAAGGGCAATAGGGTCAAAGGGGTTCTAAAACTTGTGCATAGTGATGTTTGCAGACCAATGAACATCCGGACATGAGGTGGGTATGAGTACTTTGTCACTTTTATTGACAATTACTCAAGGTATAGGTATGTGTACCTGATACACCACACAAGTGAAACTTTTGACAAGTTCAGGGAGTTTTGGGCTGAAGTGGAAAAACAATTGGGTAGAGCCATAAAGGCACTTCGATCCAATCAAGGTGGGGAATACCTTTCTGATGAGTTCTTGGAACACTTGTTAAAGAATGGGATTTTATCCCATTTGACTGCGCCAGGCACTCTGTAGCAGAATGGCATAGCGAAGAGAAGAAATAGGACTTCGTTGGACATGATTAGGTCCATGATGAGTTATTCATCATTGCCTTTATCCTTTTGGGGATATGCACTACAAACCACATGTTATCTTTTGAACAATGTGCTTTCAAAATCGGTCCCTAAAACTCCTCACGAGTTGTGGACAAGTAGGAAGACATCCTTAAACCATATTCGTATATGGGGATTTTTGGCTCATGTCCTATTTAAGGATGCAAATAAGTTGGAAGCACATTTGGAAGTTTATGTGTTTGTAGGATATCCAAAAGGGACTAAAGGGGGTTATTTCTATAACCCAAAGGAAAATAAAGTTGTGGTTTCAACTAATGCAACTTTCCTTAAGGAGAGTTACATGGATGACTTTAAACCTCAAAGTAAAGTGGTGCTTGAGGAGTTAAGGAGTGATCCAATCACTCTAGAGGTTCCAAATGAAACTATTCCGATCAGTGTAGAAAAACCAAACAAACCTTTACAACAACCTAAGGGGCTTCGGCATAGTGGGAGGATCAGGCGCCAACCTGAGAGGTATATGCTCAATAGGGAGGTCTTCTTGGCTAAACCAGATAAACAAGACAGGGATCCTTATACTTACGTAGAGGCTATGAAGGATGTTGATTCAAAAGTCTGGATAGAGGCCATGAACATAGAGATGAAGCTATGGAGACTAATCAGGTCTAGGAACTTGTGGATCTTCCTGAAGGGGTAAAACCATAGGGTGTAAGTGGATCTACAAGTGAAAAAGAGGAGTGGATGGAAAGGTCAAAACCTTTAAGGCTAGACTGGTAGCTAAGGGTTATACGCAATAAAAAAGAATCGATTACGAGGAAACCTTTTCGCCTGTGGCCATGCTTAAGTCTATCCAGATTCTCTTGTCCATAGCTGCCACTCTCTACTACGAGATTTGGCAGATGGATATCAAGATGGATTTTCTAAATAGCTATCTTGATGAGTCCATTTATATGGAACAACCAGACAGGTTCAAGGTCAAGGGTCAAGCGGGTAAGGTTTGTAAGCTGCTAAAGTCAATTTATGGACTTAAGCAGGCTTCCTATTCTTGGAACATACGATTTGATCAGGTGATCAAGACTTATAGGTTCTTACAAAATATGGAACAACCAGACAGGTTCAAGGTCAAGGGTCAAGAGGGTAAGGTTTGTAAGCTGCTAAAGTCAATTTATGGACTTAAGCAGGCTTCCTGTTCTTGGAACATAAGATTTGATCAGGTGATCAAGACTTATGGGTTCTTACAAAATGTGGATGAGCCATGTGTTTACAAACACATTAAGGATGGAAAGGTGGTTTTTCTACTGCTTTATGTAGATGACATTCTGCTAATTGGCAATGACATTGGGGCCTTGTCATCAATCAAATTATGGTTGACTAAGTAATTTGACATGAAAGGCTTGGGTGGGGCTAATTTTGTTCTTGGTATCCAGATTTTTCAGGATAGGAAGAACAAAATAATAGCTTTGTCCCAGGCCGGATACATAGATAAAATTCTCAAGAGATTTGCAATGCAAGATTCCAAGAAAGGTGGGCAACCATTTAGGTCTGGAATTACTCTTTCTAAGAAAGACTCTCTAAAGTCTAAAGAAGAAAGAGAATACATGAAGAAGGTGCCTTATGCTTTGGCAGTGGGTAGTCTCATGCATGCCATACTTTGCACACGACCAGATATTTGTTATGCGGTTGGGATTATAAGTCGATTTCAGGCAGATCCAGGACCGAACCACTAGGTTGTGGTTAAGCATATTTTCAAGTACTTGAGAAATACTCGAGGGTATATGCTTGTGTATTCGAGTGAGGACTTGACTCCTCTAAGATATACTGACTTGGATTTTCAATCTTGTTTGCATTCTAGGAAATTGACTTCGGGTTTTGGGTTTACTCTGGGCAGCGGTGGCATCAATTGGAGAAGTGTGAAGCAAGATTGCACTTCGGATTCAACGATGGAGGCCGAGTATGTGGTAGCTAGTGATGCTTCAAAAGAAGCAGTGTGGCTCTGCAAATTCTTTAGGGATCTTGAGGTAGTTCCTGGTATGGATAAGGCGGTATCACTATACTATGATAACAGTGCGGCGGTAGCTAATGCTAAGGAACCAAGATTTCACAAAAAGAGTAAGCATATTGATCGAAAGTATCATGTGATAAAAGACTTCGTTGAGGGCAGGCATGTCACGGTGTGCAAGATCGCGTCAGAGAACAATTTAGCTTATCCATTTATGAAGACACTTACTAAGAGAGTCTTCGAGAGGCATGTGGAAGCTATGGAGATGCGAGATTTGCCATATTTACTCACTTAGTGCAAGTGGGAGATTGTTAGACATGTATGCCCTAAGGAGTAAAAATGTAATAAGTTTTTAGAGACATTTTTATTAATAAAGAATTTATTTATTGTTTATATACCAAAACTTGCCCTTTTTACATTCATATTTGTTTAATGTATGTTAAGCAAACAAAAGTCTGAGACTGTCAGCCTAAACCTTTAAGAATTAGGCATATGATGGACAGATTATACGAAGACATGATTCTTAAGGTGACGGTTTAAATAATAAGATCAGCAATCAAGGGAATAAAGTTGGGCACTTTGTTCATGTAAAGATTGTTATGTTGTCTCTATCCCTATTGGGAGATGGTTTGTCTTGACCACAGGAGGTGGACTCTACAAATAGAAACATTGGCATGTTGTCATAGGTGACGATGTGTTAGATCGGGACATAAAGTGAATTGATTTGGATTAATAATTTTTTCTTGGCAAATCGATTCACTTTAGACTATCATTTATGTTGTATCTTAATCCTGAGATGAATGGCGGGCCCGTTGCCTTGACTTGTGTCTTTTAATATACCAAAGGGTGACACCACACACATCTTAATTGTGGTATGCATGCCGGTACATTGGAGGCATGACTCTTGGTAGCATAGACCTGTTATTCATATATATGGAATCCATAGCTCCTTTTTAGGAGTAGTCATATCTTCTTATATGCGTTATCCTGTAATTGGAAAACTGAAGCGCTCAACCACTTGGATACATTGGTGTAACCGAATGGTATACTGTCTTTGGATGGTAAATTTTTCGATGGTGAGATAATGAACATAAGATAAAAATAATCGGGAAGGTAAGACAGAACTTGTCCTTAAGCCGGTTATGGATAATCCTATTGAGATACGATACACTATGATATGGCATGGAGACTTATCTATACGGGCTTCGTAATTCTTTGTAGTTCGAGAGTGCAGCTCCAAGCTTTTACTGGAGTAGCATTGGAATTGATAATTATGAAATGTATATCTGGCATATTGGGTTTCGTAATTATCGGAAGCTTGAACTATATAAGTCGATTTGGTCCCCTTTACTAGCTCACAATATCCTGTAACGATACGACATGCTTTTCCAATTTTCGTAATTATCGGAAGCTTGAACTATATAAGTCGATTTGGTCCCCTTTACTAGCTCACAATATCCTGTAACGATACGGCATGCTTTTCCAATAATTTGTGACTTATGTCAGATTTATTAGATTAGTTGAAATTCGAAAGAATCAAATAATTCATGTCTATTTATCAGTTAAATTAATTTTGTGATAAAACTAATTCAAGATAAACTTGTTGAATTATTGGAATCGGATAATTGTTGTCTGTTTATTGGTTGATTTAATTTTGAATAAATTAAATCAAGATAGACTTGTAGAATTATTAGTAATTCATTTATTTTCCTAGAGGTTATCTAGATAAAGTTGTTTTGATTAGATAACTTCTTTATTGGGTTATTTGAATTAAAACTAAGACTTTATCCTATAGAATCTTGGGTGAAAAATAAAAGATTTGTTGAGATATTTTTTCAGCAGTTCATCATGCCGATCCTAAAGTTCGGCCTACCGATTAGGCAGATCGGCTTGTCGATGCGCGAAAAAAAGATTATGCGTTTTCACATGGATTTTATCAGATATTGATCTGAATTTGATTCTGATTCTAATTTTTGAGACCTAATATGATAAGGACTAACCCTAGACCCAACCTCTATAAATAGGGAGTAAGTCACATAAGTTATTCAGATCAATTAAGAGATTGAGAGTGATACTCTGCTAGAGAGAATCTGAAAACTCCCTGAGAGCTCTTGTTCACAAATCATGAACCCTAGCTTTAAGTTCTCTCAATTGGTTGGAAGGAGAGTCACCGGGAGGAAGAGTTGTATGTGTGAGCCCACACTCACTCCGATTGTGGATAGAGAATAGCAAAGAAGAACAGTTGGTTGAAGCTCTTCTAGAACGTTACTTCTCTTGACAGATTATGAAAGTTCTTCGACTTTCAAAGGTTAGTAAAATTTGGTTAATTTATGCGTATAGCATGTCAAACTTGGGTTTTTGAAAATACTGTGATATAAAATTTTTAAAATTCCACTGCGTACTATTTTTCTGACACTGGTATCAAACAAAACATGAGCTAGAGATTGAGAAACTAAGATCGTACCATCAACAACTGCATTGCTGGTCTGAGCAACTAAACTCCCTGAAGTCATGGTATGAACTTGAGTTGGAGCCTTTCCTTTACCTCTATTAGCATTGCTAGGTCCTGGGTTAGTCGCCTGATACTATTACGGTGGAAGAGACTGTACAGTAGCTGTATTGTGCTTCATACTGTGGGCTATTCTTTTGGAAATTCTATAGCTGATATCCTTGCGCTGGGTAGTGCATCTGTTGAGGAAAGAACTGATAAAACTGCAGTTGTAGAATTTGTTGTGGCTGAGGTAGAGCAAAAGACTGAGGTTGGGGCTGACGGCTTGCTCCTGCTCCAAACTAAGATCCTTGCCAAGATTCCTTATTGGGCAATTCCTCTTGATGTGTCTTGGTTGCTGGTAATAGTGGCAATGGAAGCTGTAAAGGCCACATCGTTTGCTACTTAATGAACTACTACTTTCGCTATTAACGTTACCTTACTGATTCTTCCTCTTAGCTTGTCGGTTATTATTATGTCTCTTGTTGCTCCTTCGAGGTCTTCTTGATGTCCTTGTTGATTCTCGTAGTAGAGAGCGTAGTCATTTTCTACAAATAAAGCTGATGATACTAATTCACCAAAATTTTGGAGTCGTAAAGCAACCAATTGTCATCGAATGGATGCTTTGAGTCTGTCCTGAAACTTAATACACTTTTCTCGCTCAGAAGCCACCGCGGATGAAGCGGATTTGGCCAATTCATTGAACCTTGCTTCGTATTCCTAAACCGTCATATTACCCTGTTCCAAACGGTAGAATTCAGTGACCTTTTGGTCCCTATATTCCTATGGAAAATATCGCTCATAAAATTACTCTTTAAATTGGTCCCAATTAATACTTTTGTTGTTCTCCATGTGTTTGCCTGCTTCCACCAAGTGTTTGCACTTCCTTCTAACTTATAGGCTGCAAATTCAACACGATATTCCACTGGTACAGTAAGGTTATCCAAGTGCTTCACCACTGAGTCTAACCAATATTTAGCTGCTTGTGGATCCCTTTTTATGTCAAAAGTCAGAATATATGCACATCAAAATTCCTCGAAGAACTCATGCTGGCGACTTGCCTCGGAATCATCAGGCCTTACCCTTGCCACCATTTGCAAGAAAGCAGCAAACATAGCCCTTATCATGCTCTCATCATTTCTAGGGTCTACGTTAGCAATAGCCGGGTGACGTCTTGGTGTCATTCTCTCAGTTTTGAAAACAAAATTGGAATGTCAGTGGTTTTTATTGTCATACCTATGTGTGCACAATTCCCAACGTTATAACATAGGGCTCTAATACCATTCGGTCATGTACACCGAACCGGGTAGTGACATGGCAGATTAATTAAATTAATTAATCCAAATTTTAATTAAAAATTCCAATTAAATATTTGGGTTATTTTGAAAATGTAATAGTTTAAAACCTATTAATTAATTTCTTCTAAATCAAAGCAAGTTAATAAAATAAAATAATGAAAACAACTGAATGCAAGTAACTTCGAGTTGGGGCCCGACGGACCCATATTTGTCCATACACATAGTACTGACAATAATAAATTACAATCACAGTCCAAACATAAAGGAAAGGATTAAAATATTACAAGCCTTGAATTAAGATAAGACTCCCAATCAGTGCTAAGCCGAAGTTCACCTAGAGGGGGAAAGTTTAAAGCAAATAAAATGTAAGCGAAAGGCTCAGTAGGACTAAGCTTTTGAAAAAGGTAATTTAAATATAAAATTTAACATTAATACATAAATTATGAAACACAATAAATAAATAAAATTCACTCTTAACAATTTAGTCTTATTGTTCATCCAGAAATAAATTTAGTATTGTTCTCTTAGGCAAACCATTAATATCACCATTGTAGTGGCCCAGTTGGGTTTCGAAACCTGCCCCCAAGGTTACACTCTACACGACCTGATCTCTAAGTATGGCATCATGCCCTAATGTGCATGTATCATTTTCCAAGTCTCATATTATCAAGTTCTCTCATTTACATTCATTATGATTAATTCATTATTTAACGATTCATGAAAACCACTAATAAATTTCCTTTCTTGAAAACATTGGAAAGAAAACATTTTATGGCCAAACCCTTTTTAAAACATGGCTACCAAAGACAGAGGTTTGGAGTCCTACCTCGATATCTCGTACTGAAGTTTAACACTATAGTTCTGATCCACTATACGTTAGCTCTCTGAAACCGCAAACAACCTTAAATGTAAACTTGGTTCTTTAATGTCAACTTTGTGTATTCTACACTAAAATGCTATCTTATGGTGTCTTAGTGTGCCATTAAAGTTCACAAAACCATGCCATAGGGTTAAAGTGTCTATCTATAATTTAAATTGTGAAAACCAATGAAAAACAACAATTTTCACAAAGTTCGAACAGCCTGTTAAACTACACAGTTTGGCCTACCAGCTGTACAGGACTGACTTGCCGGATTGCTCCAGGTTCGGCCTGCCAATGATATGAATCTGGCTTGCTGAACTTATGAATCCAGCTTGCCGAAGTTCAAGATCGGCCCAATGATCTGTCACGACCTAGAGACCCTTAGGTCTTGGATTTTCATCAAATCCAAGCCCAAAATTTATTCAAACCTATTTTTCTCAATTCCTAAAGCATAAATAACATAAAAACATAGTCGAATAACATAATTGAATGCATTTACACACTTTCTAACAAATTTTTATGTGAATTAAGGGTTTAAAACTGAAAATAGGAAAAAAAAAGTAAAAACTAATTTGAATCTCGTTTTTATTCAAATCAAGCTAGGACTTGGGGTGTCTAAGGTCTTATGAACTTAAGATAAGTGTTATCTAAGCTCACACAAACTCAGATTGAAACATTCATGGAAAATTCAAAATGAAAATTCATATATATTTTGAGAAAAATCGGCTAACCTTTTTATGGGCATTTTGGAGAAGATTTGTGGCTTGAATCTCCATTCCTTGTCTTTAATCAAGTGAGAGTGAGGCTCAGGATTGAAATTTTTGGAACAAAATTTGAGGGAGAGAAGAGAGGGAGAAAGTCAGTGTGAGGGAGAGAGGGAAAGAGGGAGTGAGCTGAGAGTGAAGGGGTAAGAGGGGAAAGAAAGAAATAAGTAGAAGAGGAGGGCAACTGGTTTGGGTAAAACCATGGTTGGTTGTGGTTTCACAAGCAGATTTCAAGTTGTTCAAGTTTTCAGCAAAAGAGGACTTGTTTGGAATTTGACAAATTATTTTGTTTAAAATTCAAAATAACATTTAAAATAGTAGAAAATGAAACAAGTCAAAACAAATAATGTAAAATAATTCAAATTGAGTTCAAATTATATCAAGGCACACTAGTTCACCATTTACACTCTAATCTTATTTAATTAATTTCTAGGTGTTACACTTTTGTTTCTTACACTTTAATTATGAGGCTCTTGTTAAATTAAATTATCCATTACATGAATGTGAAAATATAAGTCTATGAATAATATGTATAGGTTGGAATATGTTTAAAGGAAACTTTCAAATTTTTCGATGCTATATGCTTATTAAGTGTTTGAATAAATTCTTGCATGTGTAGAATTTAGTACTAATTTTACAAATTAATAAATCTGGAGCAGTATTTACTTTCTTATGACCAAAATAATCCACTATCTAAAAGTATACTTCCCATCTTTGTTTAGGCACTTGAATCACTAAATTTGGAGTTTCCTAGCTCAAGATATGATTTTTCAAAGTTTGCCTAAAAGTTGTGCAATTAATCCAAACTTGCTCATGATTGTAGCCTATTTTTGGAAAGTTAAATTGAGTGTAAAATATAGCTTATAATTGCTTAATGAAAAGCTCTATTTGTTAACTTTAAAAGGCAACCGGTTTTGTAATTCTTAGAATTTTCTAAAATTAATTATAAATATTTTTGTGCAAGAGGATAAAGCCACCTTTTGAGAAGTTTGATTGTTGGATTAATATTTTGTTTTTATCCTACTTTGAAATCATTAGAAAATTAGATAAATAATCTCAATATGCAATTTTGTTTATATGCATATTATTGAGTTCTAAGCTTATGGTTATATGGTTTTCTTGTTAATCATGTTTGACATGAGCTTGACTATATTATTTATGAAACTAATGGACTTATGGTTTGAGCTCTAAATGACAAATATTATTCTTGTTTTAGTGAAAAGGGCCACATGAGTGAGTGTTTCCTCTTTTATTTTGCTAGTTGGATAATCTATAAAATGGTGTTTTTCTCTCTTGATGTGTATATATAAACTAAAGTTTGTTTGAAGGTATGTTTCTCATGTGGAAGATTATTTTAGAAATTGGTACATGACTAGTTCCTTACACCTATCATGTGTTAGTCAGAGTATTGGTTTTGTAAAGACATAGTATCTTTTGTTTTTGTTTGCTTTAAAATTATGAGAATTAGTACACCTCTTGGATGTGGAATTGTTTGTTTCTTTATGATTAGGAGGTGTAATTAAGATATGATTATTTGTTTTTAAGTTAGTATACAATATAATGGGTTCATACAATCTTGTAATAGCTACCATAGGAGAATTAGAAAATTTGCATTTATCCATTTAGTTTCTACATTAGAAGTTTAAACAATCTTAAAGAAAATTTCCTAAGCTTCTTGTAGCTGTAAAAAGTACATTATTTGGACACTGTAGCCTAAAATATACACTCTTGAAGTTAGATGTTAGTGTAGTAAGTTTTGTAGAAAATCAACCACAACCTATGATAGCTCGTTAAGGTCTATACATATACATTATTTGTATATTTGTAGATCTTAATGGAGTCAAAATTAATCATATGATAGCTCGTTAAGGTCTGGATGTTAACTTTCGTTTAGATGCAAATTTGGAAATGTAGAATATTTTATGAATATTCTCGTAACAGGTAGCAAACCTACATTTTTCAAAGATTGGTAAAACTAAGAACTAAAACAACCACTTTTTGATTTATGATGCCTACACCCAAGGTTCTAACAAGCGCTTAGGGCTCAAGCCTTACGGCAAGATGTTGCTTCTATGCTATGAGGCATATGTATCGACGAACTAGGATGAGGCATGTACCTCATCCATAAAGGCATATGCCTCAACACTGTGCCTCAAGAGGTGCATAGGGCTTATGCTTCTATTCTTTTTGTGTGTTTTAATTATATTTCGTGTTGGAAAAATTGGGTTAGAGATGCAGCAGAATTTTAAAAATTTTATTAATCACCTAGGAAACTAACTTTTATATTATAAACAATAAATTAAATCTAATTTGATGTACTAGTTGGAGACTGGAAAACAACACTCTGACTGAACAATTCTTCAAGAACGAATCTCTACCATTAGATCTTCAATGCTATTCTCTTCCTTTAGATCGTTTTGTGTGTGGGAACAATGATGAGACTATAAAAGTGTATATTTTTTAAGGATAAAATCATTTCTTTATGCTTTTATTTCTCATTAAATCCTCTAATTAGTAGCATTTTTGTGTTAACAAGTAGTTTTGTGTCTTAGTATGTAAATGTGTTTAAAAATGTGTTTTTAATGTGTTTTTTATGTTCAATAATATTTTTTGGTTTTTTTTAGAGTCATTTTGGTGTGTAAAATATGTGTTTAGTTTGTAAATCGTCAAAACCATAAAAATATTATTGTGTGATTTTATTTTGAGTCTTAAAATATTTGTAAATGAGTTTTGAGTCTGTAAAAATATTCTATTATGTTTCTAGTAATTTCTAAAAATGATTCTGAGTCTTAAATATCATACTTGTTAAGGTTTGTTAATTTTATAAGTTTTTATGTATTTTTAGTAATTTTTGTGTGTTTTGTTGTAAAATAAATATTTTTATTTGTAAAAACTATGTTTGTAAAATAATTAATTTTGGTTTGTTTATTTTATTTTAGATTTGAAATTTAGAGAAAAAACAGAGAAAAACGATACAAAAGGGGGCAAAAATGGACATCAAATGCATCAAGTAGACAAACGAAATTTGAATTTGGATTTAAAGGGACACATGGCGTTATTTAGGCTACTGGATATGCTATTCAAACAATCCAGATCATTCAACTGAGTGCTAGATGTCGTAACGTCAGCTATGGCATCAGCCGTGGGTCCCAAGCGTCTCTAGAGCTATCAAATCCCACACGGCCGTGCTCACTGAAGCCTTCTCGTAGCCGTTAGATCTGATACCCAGACTCATCTAAGGATCCTCGTTCTCGGTCCCACTTAGGCCCATTTTGTGTCATTCTTTTATCCGTTCAATTGCAGCTTCAGCGGCCAAGATCACGCCATCTCTGGTGCTACTAGCTGCCGCGCCATAGAGAATCTCAGCAAGATTCTCAGGTACTAAAGAAGGGGCCCTGCATGGAAGAAAAGGAGGAAAAACGGATCCTTTGACCCATGTTTTCAAAATTTTAAATAGTAAAAAAAATAAAAAAAAAATAAAAATAAAAATCTATAAATAAACAGTATAATTTGGAGCCTATAGATAGCCCCCTTGATCCTTCAATTGAGGCACCCCTCAATGGGCCTTTGGCCCTTTCTTACCCCCTCTCTTCCTTTCTTCAACTTTCCTCTGCTGAGTCTTATGCTTAGCAGTCTCCCCTTTAGGGAGATGCTACTAGAGCACTCCTCCAATCTTACTTTTAATAATAAAATAATGTCAAATTAGTGTAAAGAGTTTGATAAAGCAGAGAGATGATCTTATATGCATAGTACTTTGGTATAGATTTTAACTCTATATCTACTTTGTAATACTTATATTTTTGTAGAATAAATTATATTTTTCAAAATAATTGTTGTTAGTGTTGTTATGCTGCCTAATTTTTATATAAATTTAGTCATGCATTCTTTATGTAATTTAGTTATGTTGCATAATTAATATTAATAATAATGAAATGATGCTTAATATTATGGAATTTCTTTTACTGTAGTATGACATGTTATATTGTCGATTCTAGATATTTCATAAGATAAAGTGTTGCTAGAATTAATGTAAAAATTTATTCCACTAAAATATAATAATTTTGACTTGTTATTATCTTTTCTATCTTAAAATTATGTTAATTATAATTGTAGTGACAACAAATATAATTTTCATAATTAGTGCACCAAATCAATAGTGACAGTTGATTATTTTGCTACTTTTATAGGAAGACCCTTACTACATTATGGCTTTCGATATTGTCGCTCTCAGTTGACTTATAAAATTAGTAAAATGTGCTTGTAATTAATGAGAGAAGATATAAGAAATCAAATGCTTTAGGTAATTATTAATTAGAATTAAAATTCCATATTAGTTATTCCATATCGTTACAAAACATACAAAGGATTTTCAAAGCTTCACCATTTTAATTTTATGTTTCAAATTTTGGATAAAAAATCACAAAAATATTTCTTTCATTTTTAACTTTGTTTTGAAAAACCACTTGCCTTCTTGAATGTTTAAATTTAACAATCTCTCGAGTTATAAAATTTTCACCTCCCTATGGATACGACAACTTTTCTATACTACAAACATCCGCCGTTTAAGAAGAAACATTTTGGGGCGAGACACACAACTGAGTAAATCCCCACCACAGCTACACTCCTTACAGTTGGACTATGTGCTAAAGGAACTATGAACAATAAAGGAGGATGACTAAAGCTCTACTATCTAATTTCCACTATAGCAGTCTAAGAATAAATGAAGATTCTAGGTCTCTATTTATAGAAATAGTTAGAGGAGTCAGAAGTCTATTAGGATTAGGAGAAATTTTCTCCCTCTTATCACTAAGTGTGACACCAACTTTAGGAGGTTTACCTCCAAAATTTTAGCCAATCACAGAGTAGGAATTTGTGATTATCTATATCATCTAGGATAACTCCAGTTCAAACAATTCAATTTAAATTAGAATTTCATTGTTGAAGATAATTATCTAATTTAAAGAATTATGAACAATAATTTATTCACAATTATTTAAATTAATTATTCAAATTAAAAATTTAAATAATTAATCATTCAAAATTCTAATTACCATTTTAAATAATTATTTTCCCAAATTAATTAATTAATTAATTCTTCAAAAAAGCAAATGTGGCGCCATTCCCTAGTGGCCCTATGCCCACTAGCAGTCCAACTAGACTGTGGCTAACGCGTCTTATTAAGCCTAGCGGCTGACTCATGTATACTTGTGTCTTACCTGTGGTAATCTCTATTTGCTCGATCTATCATAAAGGAATTAGTGAGTTAGCATTAGGATCTGGTGGACATATATTATCAAGCTCTAATAATAACAGAAAAATTAATCCCCAGTAATTATTGTTTAATTATAAACTTTAATGTCTCTCTACTATAAACTCGAAGTTGTACTCTCGACAACAAATCGTATTGTGAGACTCCTAAAATATGTCTTCTGTTTTACCTCTCATATTATATGTATACCCATAGGTTATCCATAATCAGAAGAAGTACTTAGTTCTGTTTTACCTTCTGATTATTTTATCTCAAATTTCTATTATTTCACCATTGGAAAATTCATTCCTTTTATAATATATACAAAAGAAATATCATCTTCCTACCATGTGTATCCAAATGACCGAGGCCTAATTATATTTTCCAATATCAGAATAATGCCTTTTAAGGGATAACATTAACTTTTTGTTAGAGAGCTATGGATTCCATGTTTGTGGATTATGCTCTTGTTAATATAGGTTGCATCATTAACATATCGACAACGAAAGCTTCATTCATCGAAACTTCTACCTATGACATATCAAAAGATACAAGCTATAAACACGGAGTCATGAATCCACTTTAGGATTAAGATGACACATAAATGATTATCAAAGTGAATTGATTTAAGTTAAATGGGATTATCATTAAATCAATTCAACTTTAGGTTTAGTCTAGTGTGCGATCACTATTAGGTATACCATTCCTGTTGATGCCTTGCGCTTAATCAACATCATGTGTAGCTACACATGGTGGTCACACTACCTGCCTTGCCCATCCTGTCTTCCTAGGGTGAACCTGTAAGAAGAGAGAACGCCTTAGAGGTCAAAGGGGATACTAGTGTATTGCCAGCCAAGAGCTCTCCGATGCTCAAGTTAGGTACCTGTTCAGCCGAGAGAGAGGCTAGGGAAAGTATAAGAAAGTCCACTTACCTTAAATGTGGAGTTAATGCTTCTATTTATAGTACCTTTTGTGGATCCAGTGTAGCGTGGGTCTGTCCCATGACTCGGGTGCACCGTATAGTGGTGTCAGGTTAGTAGATGACATGTGTTACGATCCTAGATAAGGGGCTGTAACAAACCCATGAGGTGGCCTTTTGAATGGTTTTCACTGGGCTTCAAGTCATATTAGTCCAAGCAGAGCACACGCTCTTTTCGAGGAGACCAGCACCTCGTGTGGTGGTCGAAGGTAGTGTCCGGACCACCTTGAGAAATTATTGCCAATCAATTGGGAGTTGTTCGAACCCTGGAATGACTATGTTTGAGCAAGGGTGATTGGTAAGCGGAGGTGAGTTCTCGAGAGGGGTGCCAAGCATAACCCCAATAGTAGCCTCCTGATGCACCTGTTCGGCGCTCGGCCAGGAAGGAAATTTTTGATCTAACGATGAATGATTTAAGTGATTCCTAGAACTAGACAATTAACATCTTTTGGTCGTACTGAATATGATCGTTCGAGCTCCATAGAGAAGAGAGGGAATACTAGGAGAGCGACTAAGCAAGAAAGGCTGCGTAATTCGCTCAAATTTTAAGCTTGGGACATGGAATCGCTCTTGAGCAAGAGTTTTTGGATTTTGGAGGGGACAGACCCAACCCGACCATGTAGGGAGAAGACCCTTACATCGTAGTAGCTGCTGCAGGCACCACTTGGGTGACCAAGTAAGAGAGGGCCCTCTTGGTGGCCGCTATGAGTGGGCCAAGACCGTCGGGTTAGGGCAACACAAAGGGGGTCTAGATTGCTAGGGAAGTTATTGCCAAGGAAGATGGTGATGCAGAGGAAAGGCAACGAGTCGATGAGGGAGATGGTACTTGGATGAGGTAGAGGCATCCCTACCTTTAGAGATGAGGATTTGAGGAACCATGGTTTATCGAGTATGTCAGCCAAGGCATACCTTGGCAACCGAGTATACCTTGGCTATGACCTAGGCCTGTATAGACGCTCTTCGTCGAGAATATGAGATTCCTGACTATGTGACTATGGTTTAGCCCAAGCCTAGGAACTCTCCTATCAAACCCCTAAAGGAGTACATTACATGTTATGCAAAGTTTTTTAGAGTAGGGTTCTATTTCCTAATGTATATGTTTATGCGTCGAGCCCTTAACATCTTGAACGTGTATGAAACTCAGCTGAACTCGAATTGTTATCATCGATAATTGGCATGTACGTGTTGTGGATACTACGCTTTCAAGATGTCATGGGATGCTTTCAAGCAGATGTTTAAGATTAAGAATTTATCCTTATGAAGAAGTTTTGGCAGAGCCACGTGTAGTCAAAGAAGCCATGGACATTATGGTCTGTCAAAGAGGCTGCTGAATACCTTATTAAGAAAGTCGACCATGTTCAACAACAATCGTTATTGTTGAGCAAGCCTAACTTGGAAAATTACTATTGGTATAGGGGTTCCAGCTCATCCAACCCTCGACACGATGACGTTCCCCTTACTCGGCCATATTAGCAAGTAACCTGTGATACCTATTATTTTTCTAACGGGTATCATTATAGTTAAATTAATTATTAGTGTGCCAATTAAAATTTTTATTTCATCTAAAATCTATTCCATAATATTTATTTCTACCTATTTTCAAATTTTGTAAAAAAAAAAATTTACCTACTAAGTATATTGACCAAATCGTCCTTGGAATTTTCATTTAATTATGAAAATGCCATTTTGGCATTATTAGACTCAAAGTCTCCGAAGAAGACTTGATTGTCACTTGCTCCAATCTCTTGTCCCTTCTTTCTTTTTCTTTTTCTATTTCTTTTCCTTCTTCTTTTCTCACTCGCATCTCTCCTTTCTCTCCTTACTCTTCATCTTCTCCATTCTTCTCCTTACTTCTACGGTGGCTCAATCAAGGGAGATCTAAGATGACAATCAAATAACACCTTTAAGCTATTTTCTCACTAGCTTCACTAAACAAAGATCGAGGATTTTTACAAGCAAAATCACTAAGTTTCTTCAAGCATAAGGTAAGGTTTTTTAAGCTAAAACTTTGATTTAAATTTGTGTTTAGCATGAGATTTGTGAAAGTATGTGTTTGATCTTTACATGTAATTATACAACGTTTTTGAAGCTTGATTTACATAGATCTTTATTTAAAATGAGTTTTTGAAGTAGTTTTGAAAATTTTGGATTTTTGGTTTAGATTTGTATATTGAGTATGAAAATTTTTAAACAGATAATCTATATGTGTTTGAGTGTAATATTTCATAGTTTTTATGTATTTCCAATGTCCTAGAAGTTGATAAAAAGGGTCAGATTGAATTGTAAAGTTTGAAACCTTTGAAAATGGAAAGTTTGGCTGACCGAACCATATAGATCGATAGGGCCAACGGGCTAAACTCTGCCATACTGGCAGGCTAAACCTTACAAATTGATAGGTAGGAAGAGAGGCTTGAAATGTGTAGTTTGATTGACAGGCCAATCGGGCAGTCCAAACTCATCTATTTTTCATTGTTTTGTGTTACGAAATATTCCAAGGATTTCATATTAATGATTGTGGCACACCAATAAAAATAGATGGTAAATTAAAATGATTATAGTTAAGGAATTAAGTTAAAGTATGGTTATTTTATATGTTGTAATAATGAAGTACTTGGAGCTTACATGATGAACTTGGTATCGTGAGTTGGAAGTTATCAGCATGGTATTCGCAAAAAGGTAGGGACTCTATTACTCGTCTTTTTAGAGGTTTTATGGAATTAAAATTGGTTATTTACATAGCAAGATATATATACGTTGAACTGTTATTTTATGAATATCACTTATGAGACAAGAAGATGAACTCGTCTTGTAATGTATGGCAAGG
Source organism: Artocarpus heterophyllus (assembly GCA_025403435.1). Taxonomy (NCBI): domain Eukaryota; kingdom Viridiplantae; phylum Streptophyta; class Magnoliopsida; order Rosales; family Moraceae; genus Artocarpus; species Artocarpus heterophyllus. Next base: position 9,127,783 of record CM046339.1, read on the forward strand.
AGTAAATTGATTCAACATATATTGAATAAAATGAGAAGCATGGTTGGGAAATATACTCTATACATAACAATAGTGGTTATGGGAGGAATGGTAAGATGTGAAGAGGGCAGCGATTACATCTTTGAGCATGAATATCCTAAAAGGTAAAATACGGGGGAGGTGATGATACTCCCTTAGGTCGAAAGTCCCATAATGCATTGTACAAGAATTGACTTAGTGAGGATTCAGGGCTTTGTCCCTTCACTAGACACTCTTGGAATGATTGTAGAGCAGTCAACCATGTCCACTTGAGTTGAATGATATGATACACTATTGCACGGTGGATGTAAATGGGCATTATTAAATCCTAAACTAATATGTGCTTATATATATGTATGGAACTTGGTAAGAATAATCATAGGGTATCCACAGCAATTGAACATGATAATATTGATGAATAATGTTGAGAACTAACTAACCATGTAGGTATTAATATGGCAATGATAAAAACCTAAAAAAGCATAATGGTTTTCCCTACTGAGCATGTTTTGCTCATTCCCCTATGTTTTCATCTTTTCAAGACTCACAAAATGTGAGGTGGTGATGATAAATATAGTTGAGGAAGCTATGTAACTAAGCTTAGTTGGAATCTCTTCGTTTGTTAAGAATGTTTTTCATGATAATGTAAGTATCATATGTTACTATTCATGACTGTATTAAGATGGATTGAGGGTTGGAATGATGATGATGATGGTTTTATATTATTAAATTAAAGGTGCTACATTAAACTATGGTTTATTTGTTGTTTATATTTTAATTTTGATTTGTGAGTTTTGATTTAAGCCCCGGGCAAATTTGTTTTGAAGTTTTATTTTAATTTTCTGCTCTTTATTTAATTTATTAAAAATTGTTAGCCATCACTTAAGAGTGTTATAGAATTTTTGACATCAGAGCCTAGGTTCGGTTAACATAAAGAGTGTAGCATCACTTTAAATATCAGTTTTTAAGATGGTTTTAAAGTTGAATTTTTAATGTCATCTTCAAATTGAACCTTCAAGTTCATTTATACAATCCAAGAGGATGTTGTGACATAAAAAAGCCCTAGAATGGAAATATTAATAGTTATGTGGGTACGATAACTATATGTAATGAAATTATAAGTAGGTTTCTTAAGGGAGATTCCTATAGATACAAGGATTTAAAATCCTTTTATCTCATAAGAAATTATAAGAAATACAAGGCTTGAGTTATTGACTTTCACATTAGGCATGGTTATGCCAAATTCTTCATAATTTATTCATACCTATGTAGTGATTATGTGTGGACTCATGGAGTACTTAAGTATCGATAACTTTTCTTGGAAGTTCTATTTCCTTTCGTTTGCTTATCATAAATTCAACACATATGAACGTAAAGAAGACAACAATGTGGTATATGAATAATAAATAAATTATTTATTGATAAAAATGTCTCCAAAAACATATTACATTTTTACTCCTTAGAGTATACATGTCTAACAATCTCTCACCTGCACTAAGTGAGTAAATATTACAAATCCTGCATCCCCAAGCTTCCACATGCCGCTTGAAAACTCTCACAGTTACTGTCTTCATGAATGGATTAGCTAAATTATCCTCAGATGCGATTTTGCATATAGCAACATGCCTTGTCTCTACGAAGTCCTTTATCACATGATACTTTCGATCAATATGTTTACTCTTCTTGTGAAATCTTGTTAAATCCAAATTGCAATCTTGCTTGACACTTCTCCCAACAATGGCACCATCACCTAGAGTAAACACATAACCAGTAGTTGGTCTTCTCGAATCCAAACAGGATTGGAAATCATAGTCAATGTATCCTAGAGGTGTTAAATCCTCACCTGAATACACAAGCATATACCCTCGAGTCCTTATTAGGTACTTGAAAATATGCTTGACGGCAACCCAGTAATTCAGTTTTGAATCCGACTGAAATCGACTTACTATTCCGACCGCATAACTAATATCTGATCGTGTGCAAAGCATGGCATACATGAGACTACCCACCACCGAAGCATAAGGCACCTTCTTCATGTATTCTCTTTCTTCATCAGACTTTGGAGAGTCTTTTTTAGAAAGTGTAATTCCATACCTAGATGGTTGCCCACATTTCTTGGAATCCTGCATTGCATACCTTATGAGAATTTTATTTATGTAGCCCACTTAGGACAAAGGTATTATTCTGTTCTTCTTGTCCTGAAAGATCTAGATACCTAGAACAAAATTAGCCTTACCGAAGTCCTTCATGTCAAACTGTTTGGTCAACAATAATTTGATCGATGACAACACCCCCACGTCATTGCCAATTAGCAGAATATCATCTATATAAAGCAGTAGAAAAACTACCTTTCCATCCGTAATGTGCTTGTGAACACATGGCTCGTCTACATTTTATGTGAACCCATAAGTCTTGATCACTTGATCAATTCTTATGTTCCAAGAATGGAAAGCCTGCTTAAGTCCATATATTGACTTTAGTAGCTTACAAACCTTACCCTCCTGACCCTTAGCCTTGAACCTGTCTGTTTGTTCCATATAAATGGACTCATCAAGATAACCATTTAGAAAGGCTGTTTTGAGATCCATTTGCAAATCTCATAGTCGAGAAGAGTAATTATGGACAAGAAAATGTAGATAGACTTAAGCATGGCTATAGGCGAAAATGTTTCCTCATAATCGATTCCTTCCTTTTACGTGCATCCCTTAGCTACCAGTCTAGATTATAGGTTTTGAATTTTCCATCCACTCCTCTATTCCTCTTATGCATCCACTTACGCCCTATGGGTTTTACTCCTTTGGGAAGATCTACAAGCTCCTAGACCCGATTAGTCTCCATAGACGTCATCTTTGTGTTCATGGCCTTTGTCTAGAGTTTTGAATCAACATCCTCCATAGCCTCTTCATAAGTGTAAGGATTCTTGTCTTGTTCAATTGGTTCAGCCAAGAAGGCCTAACCATTGAACATATACTTCTTGGGTTAACGCCTGATCCTCCCACTATGTTGAAGCCCCTTAGGTTGTTGTTCAGGTTTAGTTGGTTTTTCTACACTGATTGGAACGGTTTCATTTAGAACCCTAGGAGTGATCGAATCACTCACCAACTCGTCATGCACCACTTTGCTTTGAGGCTTAAAGTCATCCATGTAACTTTCCTCAAGGAAAGTTGCATTAGTTGAAACCTTGACTCTTTTTTTTCCTTGGGGTTATAGAAATAACCCCCTTTAGTCCTTTTTGGATATCCTACAAACACACAAACTTCCAAACATGCTTTTAACTTATTCACTTCCTTAAATAGGACATGAGCCAGACATCCCTATATATGAATATGGTTTAAGGATGTCTTTTTTCCCATCCACAAATCTTGAGGAGTTCTTATATATGGTTTAAGGATGTCTTTTTTCCCATCCACAACTCTTGAGGAGTTTTAAGAACTGATTTTGAAGGCACATTGTTCAAAAGATAACATGTGGTTTATAGTGTATATCCCCAAAAGGACAACGCCAATGATGAAAAACTCAACATGGACCTGACCATGTCTAACAAAGCCCTATTTCTTCTCTTAGCTATGCCATTTTGCTGTGGAGCGCTCGTCGTAGTCAAATGGGATAGGATCCCATTCTCCAATAAGTGTCCCAAGAACTCATCAGAATGGTATTCACCACCTTGGTTGGATCAAAGTGCCTTTATGGGTTTACCCAATTGCTTTTCCACTTCAGCCTGAAACTCCTTGAACTTGTCATAAGTTTCATTTTTGTGGTGCATTAGGTACACATATCCATACCTTGAGTAATTATCAATAAAAGTGACGAAGTACTCATGCCCTCCTCGTGCCCGGATGTTCATAGGTCCCCAAACATCACTATGCACAAGTTCTAGAACCCCTTCGACCCTATTGCCCTTAGACCCAAATGGTCTTTTAGTCATTTTACCCTCTAAACAAGATTCATATTGTGGTATAGATTCTACCTTTAAGTGACTTAATGGTCCATCCCTTACCAACCTTTGAATCCTATTTAGGTTAATATGACCTAGTTGCAAATGCGAAAGATAAGTCTTACTAGAGTGAGAAGTTTTAAGTCTTTTAGAGTTATTATCATTAATCTCAATGTTCAACAGCAAGTCCATTTTAGGTTTGATAAAATATAGATTATTTTGTATCCATTCATCACAGATAAAAGATTTGCTTTTACGAATCACCACTTTATTATTAAAGGAAACTCCATAAGAGTCCTTCAATAAACAAGCTATAGAAATTAAATTCCTTTTAAGTTTAGGAACATAAAAACAATTTCGTAAAAATAAATTCCTATAATTAACAAAGTAAAGATGGGCATCTCCCAATGTTTTAGCCAACACTAAGGATCTATTGCCCATCCAAAGCGTAAAGTCTTTATATAGCAGGCTTCTCGTTTCTTTGAACCCCTGTAGAGAAGCACAAACATGATTAGTTGTTTTGGAATCTATGACCTAAGTGTCACCAGATTCCTCAACCAAAAAAGTTTCAACTGTTGGGTTTGGTGCCCTAAAAGCTATGACATTGTAGATATTGCTAATAAATAAATAAAGTGATAATTATAATTATTTCAGTTGCTTATATGTGTTATGAATACATTTATAAACATCAAGAAAATTCCATGATTATTTATGTGACTATAAATTTAGCATATAAGTGTTATATGCTTAGGAATAAAATTTATATATAATAATCTAAATAGTCCACAATAATTAATTAAAGTTTGGATCTTTAATTAAATCTTACAAGTATGGTCCAATCTCATTTAGAATGAAATAGTTATTATCTGGGCTATTAATATAGAGACATTAGATTGGAGGTACTTTATATAATGAGATTATATAAGACTAGAGCAGATAAATTACGAATCTTTAATAATCATCCATTACAAATAGAGTATTCAAATTTATCACTATGATGATCATATATTTTATAGTCTTAATCTTGAGTATTTATTAGACTCTTGTTTATGACATTATGTTTTTTGATTTGCTTGGTAAGATTTGTTTTAGCACAGATCATAATTTAGCATCTTGGAAACATAATGTAATAAATGACTGGGAATAATGTTATACAGATATGGAATCCTTTCCTTCCTTATAGAAGTTAAAAAAATAGTTCTCTTGAGTGATGATTCAAGGTTTGAATAGTAGAGTGTTCGTTCATAATAAGATTATAAATTAACTGTTCATTAGAGAATTATTGGAACTCAAGGATAAAGATATAATAAGAGAAGTAAACGAAAATTGAACCTAGCTCTTATTATGAACTATTTATGGAGGACTGACTTATATGTAATGATTATATCAATGGACTACTCGTTAATTTTCTTTGAGTAATTTTACTATAATCTCAAGAGTTCAGTTTTAGGTTTTTAGTGGAGTAACACTAAAACTAATAAATTTGGCACATTAATTAAAGAGTTTGATTAATTGTCAAATTTATTGGAGCTTGGGTTATAGGTCCATAGGTCCCCAATGCCACCTCTATGACACTATATTGGATTTAATGCATAGAATGAATTATAAATATTTTGTTTGGAATTATTGAATTCTGAATTAATTATTTCACACTAGAATTATTAATGTGACACGGAAAAATGTTCTCTGTAACACATAATGTTGATAAATGTTGTCACATTTAACTGAGCATTAGTTAATTAATTGATTATATTTAGCTAATAAGATTAGTTAAATATGATTTTTAAATTAATTAATTAATAATATTTTAATAATGAGATTATTTGAATATAATTTTAATTTTGTGTGTGACATATGTGTGGTGGGACCACCTTTTGTCTTTTTTAAAATGGACACAAATTAAATAATTAATTGATTAATTTAAAAATTGATTTTTAAATAAATGTGGTTTATTTTTAAGTTTAGATATATATATATATATATGGTTTTGAACCAAATCTTATATTTATATATATATATAAAAGATTTTATAATATATATTTATATATATATATATATAAGAACGTTTGGTAAACATTCTTCACTAAAAAAAAAAACCGTAACATTTACGTTTTTCGTAAACGTTTACATATATATATATTATATATCAGAAAAAAGTTAAACGAATATTTTTTTTTTGGATTCGTTTTTAGAATAAAAAAAAGATAAGGAATGTAGAGTACATCCCTTTCTCCATATATCAGATATGGTGGTTATTTTAAATTTAAAATTAATTAAAAAAATAACTAATTGCTCAAATATAACAAGATAGAGATAACAGTTATCTCTATAGTTCATTCTCATTCACGTAACTTTCACAAAGAGAAAAACTGAGAGTTCTTTTCTGAAAAAAAAAGTCTACTATCTCATATGTTGAGTACATAGCATATTCAAAAAAGTGTGAGGTTAATTCATTCTTGCAGTTCGATGCCCGCTCGTCTTTTCATTAGTGTGGAGGCTTGGATTGGAAGACCGTGGTGTCAAAGAGGAAAGCTAGAATACCCTGATAGTCTTCAAAAAGGTTAGTAAAATTCCCAAAGCTTTCTATTATTAATTAAAATTATGTATCTATTCCTGATGAAAAAAGTTTTCAAAAAATTTTTGTTTGTCAATGATCTGTTCCTTCTGCTGCGTTTCATATTTTATTCCAGAAAATGGCATCAGAGCGGGTTATAGCATATATAATTTTAATTAAACATGATTTTATTTTGATAATTTCATATTCTTGATGCATGTTTGTGGGCACTTTACATCTTTGTAATTTTTGTTCATGTGATGAATGGTTATTTATGAATGGATTTTTGGTCGTTAATTATATGGTCCTTTTGGATTGATAATTTTATTTTTCAGTTTGATTAGATGAATCTGTGTAAGCCCATAAAGTGGCATAGGCTTTTGTAATTTATTATTTATTATTATTAGTTTCCTTCACCTGCTGCACCTGAAAGCCAACTAATCTATACCCGTACCTTCTATCCATGAGAGTTGACTTCATTAATGTGCATTTAATGCATCTGATGTGCAGATTGGAAAGACCAATTAAAAAAAAAAGGAATGGGGTGCTATTTTGGCACATTCACATGCACTCTAAGAGATTTTTTGTACATTAATGGCAGTAGACCTTTGTGCAATATTATATGTGCAAAAGTCATTCAAGAAAAAGAAAAGAAGATACATATGACCTGACATGATGAAGGGACATAGCATTTAATGTTCATGTGCAATTCATGTCTACACATGGATAAACATTAAAAAAAAAGGAATTGATTTGCCTATTAGTGCAGTGCACGTGAAGTGCACAGAAAACGGCGGCGGATGTTGCATGTGAAGAAGATGAAGAAAAAGAAGTCCATTGGATCATTTGGCCTAGTTGAGAACTTGGGCCTATCAAATTTTTAAAGGTAAACCAGCATTGTTCTACACAGTATACCATCTGATGAAGACTACTATATTGGAGCTAGGAATTATGTATAATTACAAGAAGACCCCTATAATTTTTTTTCTCTTTTATTTTATGGGTTGTAATTTTAATTATCCAAAAGGACTTGGTCAAAAATCCATTGTTTATTTTCATGCTTTATTTTCATGTGATCATTGTGACAACATGTTCATGCATTATAACATGTCATTTAGGAAAGTGCCCACTTATAGTTATTGTAACATGACATGCATACACTTACATATTATTTCATTGTGTGTAAAGTGGTTTCTAAAATGATTTAATATGTGTTAGAATTAATTTAATGAGATTAAATTAATTGGGTTGGTCTTATAGAATCTTAATTTATTAATCAACCGAATAATGTGAATTTAGTTTTAATAGTTAAGGCTTAGTAAAATTCATATTAATTATAAGTTATCTAATTTTAAATTATTTAATATTTGGTAACTTAGACAATTCATAATAAATTTAGATTTTTAGAAAATCTGGTAATTTATTTAAGTGTAAATAGAATGGGATTCTATTAACACATAATATAACCTAATAATTAAAAATTGATTTTATTTACTAGAGTTATGAAACATATGATGTTTTACAAGATAAAACGCATCTTTTAAAACAATGAGTGGGAGAAGGTAACATGACCATATAACCTGTGGTCTCCACTATTAGCATAATACCATGAGATTTAGGTGGCGCCTCACTCAAAATTGACCTCTATTTAAATTAATAACAAAGTTGGCTTCCAAAAGATAGGATTTTACAATGTATTTCAAAATTGACCTACCCTGCGGCAGCAATTTTGAGTTAAGTTGTTAACAACTGAAATAGTGGATTACACTCATAAAGATATAATTAAATTGTTAATTATATCTTGACCAAAATAAATGGTTATTAATAAATATAGAAAATATGAGATATTTTGAATATATTTATTAATTAAGAATGTCTCAATTCAATTGATAAATAATTTGACCTACCCTACAGCGGTACTTTATTTATTAAAATTAAATAATCATGGAATTAGTAAAATTTTGTGTTTTCCCATATGCAACATGCATCAGGTTTACTATTCCAAAACATATATTTATGATGTTTACGCAACCATTTAATTTATGTCATTTTATTTATTTATTACAGCTATAATGTCTAATCCAATCATCGCTATTCTCTCAAATTAAAAATTAACCAGAGATAACTTTGTCAAGTGGAAGAGTAACATGAACATTGTACTAATTTGTAAAAATTACAAGCTTGTCTTGACGGAGGAATGTCCTCCACCGCCTACTGCTAATGCCCCTCATAATGTACGAGAAGCATATGATGGTTGGATCGAGGCAAACAACAAGGCCCGCTGTTTCCTCTTGGCTGGCATGTATGACGTGCTTAGGATGAAGGACGAAAGTATGAAAACTGCTTATGAGATAATGTAGTCTCTACAAGGCATGTTTGGTAAACCTTCTAAAAAGACTCACCATGAAGCCATTAAGGCGGTAATGAATGCCAAAATGAAGGCAGGGATCTCAGTTAGAGAACATGTTCTCAACATGGTTAACTATCTCCATGAGGCCAAAGTGAACGGGGCGGTGATAGATGAAGCCACACAGGTGGGGATGATTTTGGAAACATTCTCCCATGCGTTCCTTCAGTTCAGAAGCAACTATTTCATGAATAAGCTGAAATATGATATGATTGTGTTGCTTAATGAGCTGCAAACCTTCAAGTCTATTTCAAAAGAAAAGACTAAAGAAGCTAAGGCAAATGTTGCAAAAGCTCAACCCTCCTCTTCTGCTGGAAAGAATAAGAAGAGGAAGAGAACTGAAGGAAGTAGTAAGTCTAAGAATGGAGCGTAAGCTAAGAAGAACAAAAGCAACAACAAGAGCTCAAAGCAAAAGAAGCCCAAAGGAAAATGTTTCCATTGCGGCATAGTTGGGCACTAGAAGAGAAACTACAAAAAGTATCTTCAGGAGCTTAAAAAATAGAAGAACAATGGTAAATCAGATTTACTCATTTTAGAAGCTTGTTTAGTTGAAGATGATACTTCACCTTGGATAATTAATTCAGGGGCAACTAACCATGTTTATTCTTCTTTGTAGATACTTAGTTCTTCAAAAGAGCTTGACGACGGGGAACAAACAATGAGAGTGGAACAGGAGAAGTTGTTTCAGTAAGAGCAATGGGAGTTGTTAAACTTTATTTTAGAAATAAGTTTTTAATTTTAGACAATGTTTATTACATTCTTAGTTTTCGTAGAAATTTGATTTCTGTTTCTAGGTTGTTTGAACAAATGTTTAATGTTTCTTTTAATAATAATTATGTTAATATTTCTAGACATGGTTTAAATATTTGTTCTGTGCATCTGGAAAATGGGCTTTACACCTTAAGGCCCAACGAAAAATCACTGCTTAATACTGCAATGTTCAAAGTTGAACAACCAAAACCCAAGAAGATAAATGTTTCTTCTGATAATGAAACATACCTATGGCACCTTAGATTAGGTCATGTTAACCTTGACAGAATTAACAGACTAGTAAAGGATGGTCCTTTAAAATAACTAAAAGTTAGTTCTCTAACAGTTTGTGAATCTTATCTTGAAGGTAAAATGACTAAGAGGCCTTTCTCTGCAAAAAGCAAAAGGGCCAAGGAACCACTTGAGCTAATACATTTGGACGTTTGCGGTCTATTGAATGTACAAGCATGTGGTGGTTACGAATATTTCATCGCATTTATTGACGATTATTCAAGGTATAGATACATGTACCTAATGCAAAGGAAATCTGAAACTTTTGAAAAGTTCAAAGAATTCTAAGCAGAAGCTGAAAAGCAATTAGGAAAGATGGTGAAGACTCTTCGATCTGATCGAGGAGGGGAATACCTTGATACTGAATTCGAGGACTATATGATAGAACGTGGTATTCTATCACAATTCACCGCACCTAGAACATCACAACAAAATGGTATTGCAGAGAGAAGAAATCAAACGTTGCTTGATATGTGAGATCCATGCTCAGCTACTCATCATTACCCACTTCATTTTAGGGATATGCACTACAAACTGCAGTATATCTTCTAAACATAATTCCATCTAAGTCTATTCCGAAAACACCTTTAGAGTTATGGAATGGTCGCAAACCTAGTATGCGACATATTCGTATATGGGGGTATCCAGTACATGTGCTCAAAGGAAAGACCGGGAAACTGGAACCACATTTTGAAGATGCTTATTTGTGGGATACCCAAAGGGAACGAGGGGAGGTTTGTTTTCTAGTCCATAAGAAAATAAGGTATTTGTATCAACAAATGCCACTTTTCTCGAGAATGATTATATGACAAACTATAAACCTCATAACAAAATTATACTTGAAGAGTTATTTTTTTATTAAATCAGACTACAACCGATAACCATTGTCGAAGGACAATTCCCTCCCCTCCCCTCTGGCCTGCCCCCACCACCCCCATCCCCCTCCCCTCCAGCCTACCCTACCCCTGTCGCCCCATCCCCGTCCCCTTCGGCCTGCCCCGTCCCCCCTCCCTCTGCAAACCCCCTACCGCCGCCTTCCCCTTCCCCTCCACCCCCACCACAGCCCCTTTCTCCCCACCTCTGCCCTCACCCGCTGCCTTTGCCCCTTCCCCTTCCCCTTCACATTTTAATATGTGATTTTTTAATATGTGAATATGTGAATTTATAATATGTGAATTTCTAATAGGTGAATTTTTTATATGTGAATTAGAATGGATCATTATTGATTATAATTGATTATTTGTTTATACTTTTTTGAATAAAATTGTAATTTAATATTGGTATGTGTGTGTTAGTTTTTGCTTACTTGGAATAGGTAAAATGTCTCGAGAGATTGATAGTGACCACTATGTGGAGGAGCACAAAGAGTGCACTCCATCTTCTTCTCAATATACTAAGGGAAAACAACATAGCAAGCGACGAAGGAAAACCAAATTCGATCCTGAAGTAGATTTTAAGCAAAGAGCTACTTTGATGAAAAAATTTCATCAGATGAAAAAGAAAGGTTGAAGAATAGAAGTGACGTTTGATTCAAAAGGAAAATCAAAAAGCGCACCTGGGCATGAATTAAACAGTTGGATTGGAGTCCTTAGTCGAGAACATGTTCCTATATGGATAAAAGATTGGAGGTCTAAGGATTTGGAACAAGTAAAAGATGTGATTTGGAGAGAGATTTATAAAGCTTGCACAAGCGAGGATTGGTATAGGAAAAAGGCTTTGAAGGTTTGTGGCGAATTAGCAAAGGGGTTTAGATCTAACCTCTATATTACAAAATGGAGGATTTCAGGCAAAAAACTTGAGACCTAGGTGCTGAGGCATAGGAAATAGGTGTTGAAGAGCCCTAGGCAGCATCATTAGAGTACCTATGCACTATATTTTAGGCGCCTAGGCTCTCAGTGGAGAGGAAGTCTAGGTTTCATGAGAAAACACTCGCTGCGGGCACTCCCTTTCAAAGTTGCAATGTGAGGAGACATATTCTTGCCTGAATTTTTGTCCAAAAGCTCCAAACTTTTCCGTTTTCAACCCAAACTTTGCAAGCCTATAAATATTTCATTCTTGAATACAATAAAGCTTCCCTTTTTATAGTTTAAAAGAACAAAAGGAGAGATGAATTAAAAGCTCTAGTGATAGTTCAAGGAGAATTATCTACTTAGAAGACTCTTCAATGTCATAATTGTTCTCCGTCTTTCTTTCTTTCTTTCTTTTCTTTTTTTGTGTTTTTAGTTTAATTTTAGTTTTGGTTAAAGGTGATTTCAAAACCCTAGACATGGCTATGTGATTGATATTATTTTTTTAATTTTTCAATTGAGATTGTTCATGTTCTTCCATAATATTTGTTATGACTATTTTCTTGTTTTATTTAGGATGCACAACTAAATATGACTTGAGAATTATCTATTGCTAGTTTAGATGAGTTGATCCATAATTGTCTTCTTTTTTTTTTTCCTAATCATTAACAACAAATTGTGGCTATTAATTATGATCAAGTTTTCGTATTATTGCATGTGGAACATCACCTAGGCCAAATGATCGAGTTTGTGTATTTGTTGCTTAGATTAACCTATCTTTCTCATCCTAATGCTTCTAGTAGTTAAACATAGAAAGCTTGTTCAAGGTTATTTAATAGATTCCGATTTAATAAAGAGCTTGTTGTTATTTACAGTTAGCAAATTTCAAACTCGTGATCTGCTACTTTGGATCAGATATACTTCATTTAAACTTTTCAAAACGTGTCCAAGCTCCAGCATCCTTAAATAAGAGATAAATCTTATCCTTAAATAAGAGATAAATCTTGCTTTTATTCAAATTCTGAATCCTTCGCTAATTCAAACTTGTACTACATGACAAGATAGACTTAGAATCAAATTGGACTTCGAATTGGCTCTAAAAAATCTCTAAAAAATACCTAGAACAACTTTGGAATCTTTTATGGTTAGAACCTTTTAGAATTTGACATTTTTTTCTTATATTTTACGTTTGTTTTTCCTTTACATAATTACATAGCCAGTTATGCCAGTTAAAAAAACCTAACAACATTGACTCCCCAAGCTAATTTGTTTTATTTTCTCACTATTTATTTATTTAACCCCTTCTTCCTTTTTTTTTTTTTTATAATAACAAACATGGGTTCCATTATAATTTTTACAAATTCAGATTTCTACTACACTTTTTCTTACATCACCCCCCTAACTTTTATTAATTTCAAATTTCATCCAAATAATTTTGAAAAATTTATTTATACTCCCAGTTTTTACTTTTTATAATACTTCTTATTTCAATGTTTTAACTTGTATGGTTAATTTCAAATATAAAAACCTAAATAAATAAGAATGATATACCTTTTCATTTCGTAGGAGGATGAAAATATATATAAGCGCCCTCCCATGGTAGTACACTACTACCCCTCCATAAATGATGACGATTGGGAAGCTTTTGTGAGATATCGATGTTCCACCAAATTCCAACTACTATCACCAAACGCAAGAAAAATAAGAGCAAAAAATGAATACTGTTCCATGGTTGGCCAAGTCAGATATAGAGAGCTCGAGCAATCATTGATATGTTAATATCTTACTCGTATTACATATATCAATTATTCTATTATTAATATGTTACTAACATAGCATAATATAGTTAGCTGAGATGAGCATGCTACCAACACGAGAGGAGTTGTGGGTAAAATATGTCAAGTTCTTGACGGACAGTTTAAAAATCCAAGAGTAGCAAAAATTGGGAACTTGATTGAAAGTTTATTGAGCTCAAACTATAAATTTTAATTTAATACCTGTTGAAGGATTCTAAGAATAACATGGTTTTATTGTTGTTTTATAGGATAAGTACACGATGCAACAAAGTCAAGGGAGCTTTCAATCCGTCGGTGAAGATGACATATTGATGAGGGCACTAGGAAACTGGAACATTTAGGACGTGTTTACGGTCAATCGAAGTATGTGAAGCAGTCTCAATACTTTGACCTCCAACTAGGTTCAAAATTCCTAAATGTCAAAGATGCAGATGGAAATTACAAAACTGCAAGGTCTTGTGACTGAGCTCATTTCCCAAGGGCATGCCAAGTCGACTGATGATGACATTTCACAACGCAACAACTTCAAGGCTAGCTTTAACCCTCCCGACAATATAGCATAAGCTCCACAAGCTGCAAAAGTCTAATTGTCACCTCATCATCAAGAGCCTGAACAACGTAAGGAATGCAGGCTCTTTGTTGAGGATATAATTAATGGTGGGTGTACACTTGTTGCGCTTGGGAAGGCATGGATGGAGAGTCTTCCAACTGATTCAATCCATAGAAGACTGTTAGGGGAAGAAAATATGCACGTTAGCATCGCTACCATTAGAGTTAGAATAGCTAAATTGTCTGTTTTGACATTTGAAGCAACAACTGTGGGTGAAGCCGCCAGAAGCTTCGTCATATGGCTGAAGAGGTTAATTGAAGTCGTCGCTATGACGAACACGAGTCGAGCGCCTAGCCACATTTCACAAGATTTAGAAGGAAAGAAATGCCAAGAAAAAAAAAAAAAGAAGAGCTTCACAAAAGCAAGATAATCACAACCTAAGGTAGAACAAGAACAACAACTACCCGTTGCGAATTAGCTACTGCCTGCATTTAACTTCTCTTCAGTACCTCTAAAATTTATGCAGTTGGCTTTATACGCACATTCTTTTGTGCACGATGGGTTGATGATTCAGTGGCCGATACCGGTAAATGTCACTGGAAATGAATTGCCTATCTATGTGGGGTATGAAACATTTAGTATTTCATTAACTTTGATCAAATCGGGGCAAACTATATCATGGTATACCTCAAGTAATAACTCTATCATTAATTCATAATTTTTAAAATATAGGTAGACTTGTAAGGTGCTTTTAAATATTTGATTGTATTGTTTTTTTATTGTAGTTTTTTGGCAGAATATTGTGAATTTCAAGGCAAGGCGTACAATTTTAGCTTCATATCTCTGGCGATTATTTCAAGTACTACAAGCGATGTACAAAGTGATAGCAACAAGCGCGCCACATCACTCCTCCACCTTTTAGCTCAAGCACCAATGGGGAAATTATTCTTCATGCCATACAATATTGGAGAACATTAGATGTGGCACTTATTTCACCATGGAAGGACTAATATATTGGTTTGATCTCCTCAGACACCCACCACGTGATGATTTTGTATCAGTCACAAGATTGTGAGTATTAATGTTCTCTTATAAAATTAACTGTTTTGAGTTTTACATAATTATATTGTCTATTAATTCATTTAATCATGACACATTGTTAGGGCACTTAACAATTGGAAGCTTCAAGTGGGAAGTGGTGTCACATTCAGACAGAATGGAACGCTATATTCAAGACGTAAGTGTCTAAGACAACAAGGAAAGTAAAATGCGGTTTTTTTGTTCTACGTTTCATGTGAGATATAATTAATAGTGGTACACAAGCCCTAGGAAAAAAAGAATTTTATATACATACATATATAAATGAAGTTGGATTAGAGTGAGTACAATTTATAAATAGGTATGTCATTTTTAGATAGAGAGAGTAGATAAACGATTGTACAAAATATCTTAAATGTAAATGATCTTGCAAATACCTTCTAATTTCAATATACATCAATTTTTGTATGCAATCAGGACCTTATTGTAATAAATAACACACGGGACTAGTCATCCCATGGGAAATCACAAATTCTAGCAAATTTTTTGTGCAATACCAGTTTTTCATGATGGTTTTAGCAAACAACCGTCGTGGAAGTATCATACGTGGACCATCATTCCATCACAGTTTTCTATAAAATCATAGTGGAATGTGAAGTTTCTATGACACGACAAGTTTCTCAAAAACCGTTGTGGAAACTTTCCTCTGTCACGACAACTTTTGAAGAAAACCATCGTAAAAGAGCTCCTCCCACACCCCCAAATTGGTGCATATTCTAATGTTCCACGACAATAAAAAAATCGTCATGAAAACTCGATTTTTGTATCACGACTGAAATTTTCACGACGGTTTTTTAACAGTCATGAAATTTTTCCATGACGATTTTAAACTGTCGTAGAATTCCCAATCTGTAATAGTGTAACTGCATTAGGATTGGGCTATGAGAAAAATACATGCATGTCCAAATGATTGTATTTTATATCGCAAAGAATTTGAGATTGTATTTTATATTGGAAAGAATTTGCAAATGAAACTAAGTGTCCTAAATGCAAGCGTTCTAGATGGAAGTTGATCAGGAATTCTAATGATGAATATAAAGAAGGTACCCCAGCAAAGGTTTTGTGGTATCTTTCTCTAATTCTGAGATTTAGAAGTTTATTTCGAAATCCCAACCATGCAAAAAGTTTGACATGGCATCATGAAGAAAGAATTAAAGATGATAAACTTTGGCATCCTGCTAATTCATTGGCGTGGAAGAAAGTGGATCAGATGTGGCCTGAAATTTCAAAAAAATACCCAAGGAACCTCCGATTAGGTCTTTGTGCTGGTCATATCAATCCCCACAGTAGTCTTTCAAGTAAATATAGTTGTTGGCCAGTATTTCTTGTTATTTGCTGTCGATGGTAATATCGGGGCTTAAACAACCAAGGAATGACATAGACATGTTTTTGGAACCTTTGATTAATGACCTGAAGGTTTTGTGGAGCGGAATAGATTGTTTCGATGCATACAAGAAAGAAAACTTCACATTAAGAGGGGTACTTTTATGGACACTTAATGATTTTCCAGCTTATAGTATTCTGTCTGAGTGTGATGTTAAAGAATATTATGCAGTCCTATGTGCAGTGACAAGACTTGTTCAAAAACGGTTGAAAAATTGTAAGAAAGAATGTTTCATGGGGCATAGACAATTTTTGGACGACGAGCATCCATTTCGAAAGCAAGGAAAAGCTTTGACTGGTGAACAAGGGTTTAAAAAAGCTCCAGAACCTTTAACAGGAAAAGAGGTCTATGAAAAAATGAGTCAATTGACTAATAATTTTGGTAAAAAGACTAAAAAAATGCAAGATGAAAAAGAGAAAGAGGATGAGCATGAGGAGTCAGAGGAGGTAAAACAAATAAAAAAACTTCAGAAAAAGAAATCAATTTTCTTTGAATTAGAGTATTGGAAGCATCTACTGTTGCGGCACAATCTTGACGTGATGCATATTGAAGGAATGTTTCTGATAGTATTATTGGTACTTTGCTTAATATTCAAAGGAAAACTAAAGATTCACTTGCTGCTCGTATGGATATGAAAAAAGCTGGATTGAGAGATGAATTAGTACATGAATTTTTTGAAAAACAAATTCGTTTATCTCCAGCTTGTTTTGCTTTAAAGAAAGAAGAAAAACATAAAATATGTGAAATTTTTGCAAATATTAAAGTTCTGGAGGGGCACTCGTCGAATATCGGAAGCTTGGTTTCAATGAAAGATTTGAAGCTCGTCGAGCTTAAGTCTTATGATTATCATGCCTTAATACAGCAATTACTTCCTGTCATGCTTCAGTCAGTTTTAGATAAGCATGTTAGGCTTGCCGTTGTAAGGATGTGCTTTTTCTTCAATGCCATATGTGCTAAAGTTGTGCATGCATCAAAAGTTAGATAAGTTGCAAGAAGAAATTGTCCTCACCTCGTGTTTATTTGAGAGGTATTTTTCTACATCATTCTTTGATATCATGGTCCATCTAACTGTTCATCTTGTAAGAGAAATTCGATTATGTAGTCCTTCATTTGTGTTGGATGTGTCCTTTTGAAAGATACATGAAAGTATTAAAAGAACACGTTAGAAATCGAAATCAGCCAGAGGCTTCCATTGTTGAGGCTTATGTAGCAGAAGAAGCAATTGAATTTTGATCTAAATATATTTCTGATGCTGAGCCAATTTGAATTCCTAAACCTCGCTGCGACCAATGTACTAGTAAAGGTTTAGGTGGTAGCCGTGTTGAATGAATTGACATAAAGGATCGAGAGCTAGCGCATCAGAATGTGTTGGAAAATACAATAGAAGTTCAACCTTACATCAAGTGAGGCATTTTTCTTTTTCCTTTTTAATTGATTACAGACTATATCAAATGAGTTTAAGTATCTAATTTATGTTTTTCTCTCCCTTTCTTTTGTGATGTTGGCAGGGAGCCTTTAAATTGGTTGAAAACTACAAGCCCCTCTAAAGTAAAAAATGGTTAAGTGAAGAACATCGTACAACATCTGCATCTTGGTAAGAAAAAAAAAAGATATTCTTACTATAATAATTTTTTTATTATTTTAAAAGAGAAATGCTAGTATTACTTTTTTGTCACTCTTTTAATCACTCGCTTATTTCTCCTCTTGATACGTATTATCTCACTTCCTCATTAAAATAAAGCTTAATTATAAACCATTGCTTCCTTTGTTATTACGACTATGCCACTCTATTCTTCCACCAATAAAGAAAATATTTTAAGTTTTTTTGTCATAAACATTTAATTTTTCATCTTTTTTTTTTTTTGTATGCTTATATTAGAGTGAAGCACGTCCACTGGATGTGCTCTTTCGTTGAAATAAAACTGCATTAGTTGTTACAAGTTAGAACATTAGTGAAACATTGATTCGAATTTAGTGAATAAAAGATGCCTTCACGTACGTAACCTTTTTCTTTAATTTTTTATTTGAAAGTGTGTACACAGCCTTTTATATGAACTGAAAATAACGTAAGCGAAAGGAAAAAAAATGGAGCAAGATGTCAAAAAGGTCAGAGAAGCTATACGGTTAAGAAATAATAAAATAATAAATAAAAAAATTGGGTTATAAAAGAAAAAGATGCATTTATGTATACATCTCTTCTAATATTAGAGTGATGATAAAACCATAAAAGTATACATTTTTTAATGATAAAATCATTTATTTATGTTTTTATTTCTCATTAAATCTTCTAATTAATAGCATTTTTATGTTAATTAGTATTTTTGTGGCTTAGTGTGTAAATATGTTTAAAATATATTTTTAGTTTGTTTTTATGTTCAATAATATTTTTTGTAATTTATAGAGTTATTTCAGTATGTTAAATATATGTTTAATTTGTAAATAATCAAAACCATAAAAATAATGTTGTGTGATTTTATTTTTGAGTTTAAAGTGTTTGTAAATAAATTTTTAGTTTATATATATGTTCTATTATATTTTTAGTAATTTTTAAAAATATTTTCAAGTCTTAAAAATCATATCTGTGTCAAACCAAAAGAGACTAAAATTTTAAAAATTTGTAATTATTTTTGTGTGTTTTAATATAAAATAAATATTTTTTAAAAATTAACGTGAATATTTTGTTTATAAAATAATTAATTTTAATGTATTTGTAAATTTTAGATGTAAAATCTCGAGGAAAAACGAAGCAAAACAGCACGAAAATGGGCAAAAACAAATCTCAAATGCACAAAAAAATCAAAAGAAATTCAAAATTTAATAAGAAAGGACATGCGGTGCATCCTGGGTTGTCCGGTCAAATCGTCAATTGATTCTCAGCTATTGAATCACCTGCCGTGTGTCAAGCTTGTCTCTAGAAGCGTCTCAGATTCAATGCTCTAGCTTCCACATGCATTCGCGTTGACAACCGTCAAATCCACGCTCTTTGATTCATCCAACAATCTAAAGGCTTGCGTATACTTCTCTTTGTGAAGACTTCTCTCCCTGCTTATAAGGTTATTAAGTCAAATACTAGCACGTTTTTATTGTAACACCTCAAATCCCTTGGGCCCACCTAGTGGGACCTCAGCATAGTCGGGTCTTATACTCATTACTCATACGTACTGTCTTCTTTAGACACCTAGTGGCCCTCAGGGATTTCTTTGCGTCTCCCAACACCTAAACCCAAGACCTCCCTGCTACTTGAGAACCTTATAAGCAAGGTGGTCTAGGGTTCAAATACTAGGGGACGTGAAAAAATCCTTGAGGGTCACTCGGTGTCCAAAGGGGATAATACGTATAAGTAACGAGTATAAGACCCAATTATGCCGGGGTCTTGCTAGGTGGGCCCATAGAGGATTGAGGCATTACAATAAAATCAACTGGTACCGACATTTGACTTAAGAACGTTTTTAACAAGGAAGGTCTTGGGTTCAAGTGTTGGGAGAGTTGGAAAAAGAGTGCACAATGAAATTTTAAAAAAAAATTATATATCAGAGTAATTTCCAAAACACAAGTTTGACATGCTATATGCATAAATTAACAAGATCTTACTAACCCTTGTGTGTTGAAAAACTCTCACAAAATGTGAAGAGAAGTAACGTTCCAAAAGAGCCTCAACCAACTAGTCTTCTTTGCTATTCTCTATCCACGACTAGAGTGAGTGTGGGCTCACACGTACAGCTCTTCCACCGATGACTCTCCTTCCAACCAATCGAGAGAACCCGAAGCAAGTGTTCTTGATTTGTGAACAAAACCTCTCAGGGAGTTTTCAGATTCTTAGTAGTAGAGTTTCTCTCTTAATCTCTCAATTGATCTAAGTAACTTGTGAGAATCACTCCCTATTTATAGAGGTTGGTCCTAGGGTTAGTCCTCATCAGATTAGGTCTCAAAATTTGGATCAGAATCAAATTCGGATCCATATCTAATAAGATTCGTATGGAAACGTGTGATCTTATCCTTTGCTGATTGGCAGGCCAAACCACTTGATCAGTAGGCCGAATAGGCCCCATTGGCAGGCCGAACACGTCCATCGACAAGCTGAACTGCCGAATAAAAAATCTCACGAATCTTTTATTTTCCACCCGAGATTCTATAGGATAAAGTCTCAGTTTTAATTCAAATAACCTAATAGAGAAGTTATCTGATCAAAACAACTTTATCTAGATAATCTCTAAGAAAATAAATCAATTCCTAATAATTCTACAAGTATATCTTGATCTAATTTATCCAAAATTAAATCAACCAATAAACAGACAAGAATTATCTGATCCCAATAATTCAACAAGTTTATCTTGAATCAATTTTATCACAAAATTAATTCAACCGATAAACAGACATGAATTATTTAATTCTTCCAAATTTTAACCAATTTGATAAATCTAACCAAGTCATCAATTATTGGAAAAGCACGCCGTGTCGTTACAGGATGTTGTGAGCTAGCAAAGGGGACCAAATGGACCTACATAGTTCAAGCTCCCGATAATTACGAAACCCAATATCCCAGATATACATTTCATAATTATCAACTCCAACGCTACTCCACTAAAAGCTTGGAGGTGCACTCTCAAACTACATAGAATTATGAAGCTCATATAGCTAAGTCTCCATGACATATCATAGTGTATCGTATCCCCATATGATAATCCATAATTGGCTTAAGAACAAGTTCTGTCTTGCCTTCCCGATTATTCTATCTTACATTCCATTATCTCACCATTATCCAAAGACAGTATACCAATCGGTTACACCTATGTATCCAAATGCTTGAGTGCTCCAGTTTTTCAATTACAAGATAACGCATATAAGAGGATATCATTACTCCTAAAGAGGGGCTATGGATTCCATATCTATGAATAACAGGTCTATGCTATCAAGAGTCATGCCTCCAACGTACCGGCATGCATACCACTATTAAGATGTGGGTGTCACCCTTTGGTACATCAAAGACATAAACCAAGACAACGGGTCCACTATTCATCTTAGGATTAAGATACAACACAAATGATTGTCTAAAGTGAATCGATTTTCCGAGATAGAATTATTAATCCAAATCAATTCACTTTCTGTCCTGATCCAACACATCGTTACTTATGACAACGTGCCAATGTTTCTATTCATGGAGTCCTCCTCCGATGGCCAAGACAAACCATCTCCCAAAAGGGATATAGACAACACAACAATCTTTGCATGAATAAAGCGCCCAACTTTATTCCCTCGATTGCAGATTGTATGATTTAGACAATCACCTTAAGAATTGTGTCTTCTGCAAAATTCATCCATCATATGCCCAATTCTTACAGCTTAGACCGACAGTCTCAAACTATTGTTTGCTTAACATACATTCAACAAATATGAACATAAAGAGGACAAGATTTGGTATATAAATAATGAATAAATTCTTTATTGATAAAAATGTCTCCAAAAACATATTACATTTTTACTCCTTAGGGCATACATGTCTAACAATCTCCCACTTGCACTAAGTGAGTAAATATGACAAATCTTGCATCCCCATAGCTTCCACATGCCTCTCGAAGACTCTCCCAGTAAGTGTCTTCATAAATGGATCAGCTAAATTGTCCTATTTAGCTTACTCTTTATGGATCAGTAAATGGACTCTCCCAGTAAGGCAAGACTCTCCCAGTAAGTGTCTTCGTGACATGCCCGCCCTCAACGAAGTCCTTTATCACATGATACTTTCGATCAATATGCTTACTCTTCTTGTGAAATCTTGGTTCCTTAGCATTAGCTACCGCCGCACTGTTATCACAGTATAGTGATATCGCCTTATCCATACCAAGAACAACCTCAAGATCCCCAAGGAACTTGCGGAGCCACACTACTTCTTTCGAAGCATCACTAGCTGCCACATACTCGGCCTCCATTGTTGAATCTGAAGTGCAATCTTGCTTAGCACTTCTCCAACTGATGGCACCAAAACCCGAAGTCCATTTCTTAGAATCTAGACAGGATTGAAAATCCAAGTCAGTATGTCCTAGAGGAGTCAGGTCCTCACCCGAATATACAAGCATATACCCTTGAGTCCTTCTCAAGTACTTGAAAATATGCTTTATCGCAACCCAATGGTTCAGTCCTGGATCCACCTGAAATCGACTTACAATCCTGACCGCATAACTAATATCCGGTCGTGTGCAAAGCATGGCATACATGAGACTACCTACTATCGAAGCATAAAGCACCTTCTTCATGTATTCTCTTTTTTCATATGACTTTGGAGAGTCTTTCTTAGAAAAAGTAATTCCAGACCTAGATAGTTGCCCACCTTTCTTGGAATCCTGTATTACAAACCTCCTGAGAATTTATCTATGTAGCCGGCTTGAAACAAAGCTATCATTTTG
Organism: Artocarpus heterophyllus; assembly: GCA_025403435.1. NCBI lineage: Eukaryota > Viridiplantae > Streptophyta > Magnoliopsida > Rosales > Moraceae > Artocarpus > Artocarpus heterophyllus. The sequence continues at coordinate 9,150,750 of CM046339.1, forward strand.
TTCTTCCTATCACAAAAGATCTAGATAATAAGAACAAAATTAGCCTCTCCTAAGTCCTTCATGTCAAACTGCTTGGTTAACCATATTTTGACAGATGACATTGCCCCAAGTCATTGCCAATCAGCATAATGTCATCTACATAGAGTAGTAGAAAACCACATTCCCATCCTTAATGTGTTGTGTTTATAAACATATGGTTCATCCACATTTTGTAAGAACCCATAAGTCTTGATCACCTGATCAAATCTTATGTTTCAAGAACGAGAAGCCTGCTTAAGTCCATAAATTGACTTCAGCAGCTTACAAACCTTACCCTCTTGACCCGTGACCTTGAACCCATCTGCTTGTTCCATATAAATGGACTCATCAAGATAGCCATTCAAAAAAGCCGTCTTGACATCCATCTGCCAAATCTCGTAGTCGAGAATGGCAGCTATGGACTAGAGAATCCGGATGGACTTAAGCATGGCTACAAGCGAAAAGGTTTCCTCATAATCGATTCCTTCCTTTTATGTATAGCCCTTAACTACTAGTCTAGCCTTAAAGGTTTCAACCTTCCATCCACTCCTCTTTTCCTCTTGTAGATCCACTTACACCCTATGGGTTTTACCCCTTCGGGAAGATCCACAAGCTCCCAGACTTGATTAGTCTCCATAGTCTTCATCTCAATGTTCATAGCCTCCGTCTAGAGTTTTGAATCAACATCCAGCACAGCTTCTGCGTAAGTATAAGGATCCCTGTCATGTTCATTTGGTTCAGTCAAGAAGACTTCCCCATTGAACATATACCTCTCAGGTTGACGCCCGATCCTCCCACTACGTCGAAGCCCCTAAGGTTGTTGTTCAAGTTTGTTTGGTTTTTCTACACCAAACAGAACGGTTTCATTCAGAACCTCCGGAGTGATCAGATCACTCGTTAACTCCTCAAGCACCACTTTGCTTCGAGGTTTAAAGTCGTTCATGTAACTCTCCTCAAGGAAAGTTGTATTAGTTGAAACCACGACTTTATTTTCCATTGGGTTATAAAAATAACCCCCTTTAGTCCCTTTTGGATATCCTACAAACATGCAAACTTTCGAACGTGCTTCCAACTTATTCGGATTCTTAAACAAGACATGAGCCGGACATCCCCATATGCGAATATGGTTTAAGGATGTCTTCCTACCCATCCACAACTCGTGAGGAGTTTTAGGGACCAATTTTGAAGGCACATTGCTCAAAAGATAGCATACGGTTTATAGTGCATATCCCCAAAAGGATAAAGGCAATGATGAATAACTCATCATAGACCTAATCATGTCCAACAAAGTCCTATCTCTGCTATGCCATTCTGCTGCGGAGTGCCCGATGCAATCAAATGGGACAAAATCCCATTCTCTAATAAGTATTCCAAGAACTTATCAGAAAGGTATTCCCTACCTCGATCTGATCAAAGTGCCTTTATGGGTCTACCCAATTGCTTTTCCACTTTAGCCTGAAACTCCCTGAACTTGTCAAAAGTTTCACTTTTGTGGTGCATCATGTACACATACCCATATCTTGAGTAATAGTCAATAAAATTGATGAAGTTCTCATACTCTCCTCGTGCCTGGATGTTCATCGGTCCGCAAACATCATTATGCATAAGTTTTAGAACCCCTTTGGCCCTATTGCCCTTAGACCCGAATGGTCTTTTGGTCATTTTACCCTCTAAACAAGATTCACATTGAGGTATAGATTCCACCTTTAAGTGACTTAAAGGTCCATCCCTTACCAACCTTTGAATCCTATTCAAGTCAATATGACCAAGGCGCAAATATCAAAGATAAGTCTTATTAGAGTGAGAAGTTTTAAGTCTTTTAGAGTTATCATCATTCATCTCAGCATTAAGCAATAAGCCAACATCTTAGGTTTGATAAAATATAGATTATTTTGCATGGCATTCATAGACTTATCAATCAGTCCATCCATAGCTAATTGTGGCGTCCTCACATACCAAGGTTCGTGCTTCCTGTTAGGCATCGGGTCACGGTTTCATTCAAAACCGGTTAGAAATTTTGATCTTGGAAACCAATTTTGGTTAGGGTCGCGTAAGTTCTTGGCGGGGTTCGTATCATTTGGTAATCAGAGTGAGGTTCTAATCAAGTTTTGCTTATCCGTTCTCTTAGTTTGTGTTTGTTTCAGTTATTCGTGAGTTTTGATTTCCAATATCAAAGTCGGTTAAAAAAAAAAAGATCAGAAAAGAAAAGAAAGAAAGGAAAGAAAAAAAAAGGGAAAAGAAGAAAAACAAGAGGATCCAAAAAAAAAAATGTCTGGAAACCTTAAATTTTTTTTTTTTCAAATTCTTGTTATTCATCGTCTAAGGAACCTGAAATTGAATTTCCTACACAGACCAAAAATTTTTGCTCAAATTTTGTTCCTTTTGGGTGTGATTTCTGAAAGCCTAAATTATGTGTTCTTGTTATAGTCTTGTTTCTAATCTGAGCCTCCTTGGTAATCTATTTGTGAATTGTCAAGGAAATTTTGATATTGATTTGACTAGTTTTATAGGAACTGAGTGAGAATTAATGAGTGAAAAAAGGCAAAGAGGCAAGAGCATTAGAGTAGACAAAAGCCGAAAGTATTTAGTGTAAACACAGGTGAAATTGAGTGAACCATTTCACGAGTGAAACACGTAAGGGAGTGTGGTAAGGTCCTTTGCATTGTTTCTTATTTTGTTTTGCAAAAAAAAAAATGTCAAACAATTGCAAGAACACTATTGAGGGTACCTTGGGTGAAGCAGATCCAAAACTTCTTATGGAAGCGATGATAGGGGAGATGAGGCGATTGTTGAGGGGAGAGTTAGGATAGCTTCATGAGAGGATAGACCAGATAGAAAATGCACGTGTGGAACAGCCACAACATGTTCCTCATGCGCGTAGGCGGGAAAGGGTTCCGGTTAGAGGAAAGATTGATGACTACTGCAGGATTGATGGGGAAGAGTTTGATGAAGGAGAAGATTCAGCTGGTAGTCACCGAAGATTTGGACGGGATAGAGGATCTAGGAATCAAGAAAATGATAGTTTGAGAGGCATAAAAATGAAGATACCATCATTTCAAGGCAAATCCAATCTAGAAGCATACCTAGAATGGGAGAAGAAAATGGAGTTCGTCTTTGACTGCCACAACTATTTCGAGGCGAAGAAGGTAAAACTGGCTGTAATTGAATTTTCTGATTATGCTCTTACTTGGTGGGATCAGCTTATTATAAACAGGAGATGAAATAGAGAGCGACCTATTGAGTCATGGGAAGAGATGAAGACCGTGATGAGGAAGCGATTTGTACCAACTTACTACTACCGGGAGTTGTACAACAAACTACAAAATCTTAAGCAAGGCAACCAGAGTGTAGAGGAGTACTATAAGAAGATGGAGGTTATGATGATCCGGGCAAATATAGAGGAGGATCGGGAGGCTACAATGGCAACGTTTTTGGCGGGCTTGAACCAATATATTCACAATGCCGTTGAGCTACAACATTATGTGGAGTTGGAGGACATGGTGCAGATGGCTATTAAAATTGAGAATCAACTTATGAGGAGGGGCAGTAACACACGTCCTAGCCAAAACCCAAGTACATCTGCTTCGAAAATGAACCAATGGAAGAAGGATGAGAAGCAACCCAACACCAAGCCAAAGACCGAGCAAAAATAAGAGGTGGCCAGCCATGGGAACCAAGGTAAATCTGATTCTTTCACTACTCAGAATCGTGATATTAAATGTTTTAAATGTCAAGGCAGGGGTCACATAGCAAGCCAATGTCCAACCAAACAAGCTATGGTGATGCGGGACAATGGAGAGATTGAAACCAACGAGGATTCGGACAACGATTCTATGCCTTCATTAGAGGATGTTGAGGATGAGGAGTGCACTGTACAAGGAGAATTGTTGGTTACAAGAAGAGCTTTAAGTGTGCAAGCCAAAGAAGGAGATGAAGAGGTGCAACGGGAAAACATCTTCCACACTAGGTGCCATGTCCAAAACAAGGTATGTAGTGTGATTATTGATGGTGGGAGTTGTACTAACGTTGCTAGCACAACCATGATAGAGAAGTTAGGGCTGCCAACAATTAAGCATCCTCGACCATATAAATTGCAATGGTTAAATGATAATGGTGAGGTAAAGGTGCATAAGCAAGTGTTAGTTTCTTTTCGCATTGGAAGATATGAAGATGAATTTTTGTGCGATGTGGTTCTGATGCAAGCTGGGCACTTGTTATTAGGCAGACCATGGCAATTTGATCGACGAGTTAAACATGATGGTTTCACCAACAAGTACTCATTTGTTCACAATCAAAAAATGATCACTCTTGTTCCGTTAACACCAAAACAGGTCTATCAAGACCAAGTGAGCTTACAGAGAGAAAGTGATAAAAAAATGAAGAGCGGAGAAAAATCAAGAGTGGGAGTGCAGAGAGAGAGTTTAGCCAGTGAGAGAAAAAAGGAAGAGATGGCCAAGAAAAAGGAGAGCAAAGAGAGCAAGGGAGAGAAAATTGAGAGGGCTGAAAAGAATTCACAATCAGCCAATGAGAGAAAAGCAGAGAGAAAAACAAACTTCTATGCGAGAGGTAGTGAAATTAAAAGGGCCTTGTTTTCAAATCAGCCAATGATTGTAACTTTGTATAAAGAGGTGCTTTTAAACACTAACAAACTTGACCCTGCATTGCCTAGTTCTGTTGTTTCTCTTTTGTAGGAATTCGAGGATGCATTTCCAAATGAGGTACCTGATGGTTTGCTGCCAATGCAGGGAATAGAACATCAGATTGATCTACCTTTGAAGCTCTTTTGTCTCCTCGGGTTACACAGAAGAACCATTAACAATATCACGGTAAAGTATCGCCATCCTATTCCTCATTTAGATGATATGTTGGATGAATTGCATGGTACTTCTGTGTTCTCAAAAATTGATTTGAAAAGTGGATACCATCAAATACGCATGAAAGAGGGTGATGAATGGAAAAGTGCCTTTAAGACAAAAAATGGACTGTATGAGTGGTTAGTAATGCCATTTGGTTTAAGTAATGCTCCAAGTACATTTATGCGTTTAATGAATCATGTATTATGTGCATTTATTGGCAGGTTTGTTGTTGTGTATTTTGATGATATACTCATTTATAGCAAAGACATGGACCAACATGTAGTACATTTAAAATCTGTTTTGGATGTGCTTAGAAAGGAGAAGTTGTATGGTAACCTCAAGAAGTGTACCTTTTGCATAGATAAGCTTGTGTTTTTTGGTTTTGTTGTTAGTGCGCAAGGTATACAGGTTGATGAAGAAAAGGTGCGAGCCATCCAGGAGTTGCTGAGTCCAACTAGTGTGGGAAACGTACGAAGTTTTCATTGACTTGCTAGTTTCTACCAGCGTTTTGTGAAAGATTTTAGTACTATAGCTGCACCACTGACTGAAGTGATCAAGAAGAACGTTGGGTTTAGATGGGGAGAAGAGCAAGAAAAGGCATTTCAGTTAATCAAGGAGAAGTTGACTAATGCTCCATTGTTATCTTTACCTAATTTTTCCAAAACTTTTGAGATTGAATGTGATGCTTCAGGTGTTGGAATTGGTGTTGTTTTAATGCCGGAAAGGGAGACCAGTATTATATTTCAGTGAGAAACTAAATGGGACAACTCTTAATTACCCAACTTATGATAAAGACATCTATGCATTGGTTCGGGCATTAGAGACGTGGCAGCACTACCTATGGCCTAAGGAGTTCGTGATTCACACCGATCATGAGTCTTTGAAACACTTGAAGGGCCAACACAAGCTGAACAAGAGGCATGCTCGTTGGGTGGAATTCATAGAGACATTTTCGTATGTCATTTGCTACAAGCAAGGTAAGGAAAACGTCGTTGCCGATGCACTTTCTCGCAGGTATGTCTTAATCTCAACTCTTAATGCTAAACTACTAGGTTTTGAACATATTAAAGAGTTATATGCTGATGACTGTGACTTTAGTACTAAGTATCAAGCTTGTGAAAGATTTGCTAGTGGTAAGTACTATAGGCATGAGGGATACTTGTTTTGGGAGAATAAATTGTGTGTGCCTAATTGTTCATTAAGAGATTTGCTAATGAGAGAATCCCATGGGGGAGGATTGATGGGACATTTTGGAGCAATGAAGACTTTGGCTATGTTGCAGGAACACTTCTATTGGCCACATATGAAACGAGATGTTGAGAGGCTTTGTGGTAGATGTGTAACTTGTAGGCAGGCTAAACCAAGAGTGCAGCCCCACGGTTTTTAATACCTAGTGAACCTTGGATTGATATTTTGATGGATTTTGTGTTAGGTTTGCCTAGGTCTAAACGGGGAAGAGACTCGATATTAGTGGTCGTGGATAGGTTTTCCAAGATGGCCCATTTTATTCCATGCCACAAGAAAGATGATGCTTCCAATGTTGCTGATTTGTTCTTTAGGGAAATTGTAAGACTTCATGGTATGCCTAGGACAATTGTTTCTGATAGGGACACCAAGTTTTTAAGCTACTTTTGGAAGACTTTGTGGGCTAAGTTAGGGACTAAGCTATTGTTTTCGACTACTTATCACCCTCAAACCGATGGTCAAACAGAAGTTGTGAATAGAACCTTGTCTACTTTGTTGCAGGCTGTCATTAAAAAGAACATCAAAACATGGCAGGAGTGTTTACCACATGCTGAGTTTGCTTATAATCGATCTGTTCATTCTGCTACACAATTTTCACCGTTTGAAATTGTTTATAGTTTTAATCCTTTAACTCCTTTGGATTTAATGCCATTACCTTTGTCTGAGCATGTCAATTTAGATGGAAAAAGAAAAGCTGACCTTGTTAAGTAGATACACGAGAAGGCAAGACTCAACATCGAGCGAAGGACTAAACAATATGCTAAAAAAGCCAACAAAGGGCGTCACAAGCTCATCTTCGAGCCCGACAATTGGGTGTGGTTGCACTTACACAAGGAATGGTTTCTAAAACAAAGGAAATCCAAGCAGTCGCCTAGAGGGGATGGTCCTTTTCAAATTCTTGAAAGGATCAATGATAATGCGTACAAGCTGGACTTGCCAGGTGAGTATGGTATAAGTGCCACCTTTAATGCTTCTGATCTAAGTCCTTTTGATGCAGGCGATGATTTGAGGACAAATTCCTCTCAAGAGGAGGGGAATGATGAGGACATCGTTAGCACAAGCAAGAGCATGTGGGATGAGACATATTCAGATCCAATTCAGCTTCCCATTGGTTCGGTTACGAGAGCTAGTGCGAAGAAGTTCAAAGAAACACTTATTGGGCCGATTCAAGCAACTTGGGCTCAAGCTATTGCATGGAGGCCCATTGAGGGAATTGCATGTGACATCCAGACCAACAAATGCATGATTAAAGCTCAAGAAGGGACCGAGTAATTTCCATTTCAGTTACTTTCCTGTTTTGAGGCGACAAGTGGCGAGAAGAATCAGCTATTTACCTTTTAATGTCTAGTTTCCTTTTTGCATTTGTTTTATTTCTATTATTGTAAGGCTTTTCAGCCATTAAGGGAACTTTTCTTATTTACTTTAGATTAGACGTATTGGTAATTGATTTGCCCAAAATTCCATGGGCAATTAGGAGCTGAAATCTGCATAGGGGAACCACTATATATTGTAACGAATTTCATTCAATGGAGGATAAGTTTTAACACACAATTTGAGGTTTAATTCTCTTTGGTTCCTAAACGAACTATTCGAACTTATCAAAAAATTTCATGGCGTTCATAGACTTATCAATCTGTCCATCCATAGCTGATTGTGGCATCCTCACATACCAAGTTTAGGGCTTCTTCTTAGGCATCAGGTCGCGGTTCCATTCAAAACCAGTTAGGAATTTTGATCTTTGAAACCAATTTTGGTTAGGGTCGCGTCAGTTCTTAGCGGGGTTCGTAGTTGAGGACAAATTCCTCTCAAGAGAAGGGGAATGATGAGGACATCATTAGCACAAGAAAGAGCACGTGGGACGAGACATATTCAGATCCAATTCAAGTTCCCATTGGTCCGGTTATGAGAGCTTGTGCGAAGAAGTTCAAAGAAACGCTTATTGGGCTGATTCAAGCAACTTGGGCTCAAGCTATTGCATGGAGGCCCATTGAGTGAATTGCATGTGACATCCAGACCAACAAATGCGTGATTCAAGCTCAAGAAGGGATCGAGTAATTTCCATTTACGTTGCTTTTTTTTTTTGAGGTGACAAGTGGCGAGAAGAATCAGCAATTTACCTTTTAATGTCTAGTTTCCTTTTTGCATTTGTTTTATTTCTATTATTGTAAGGCTTTTAAGCCATTAAGGGAACTTTCCTTATTTGCTTTAGATTAGACGTTTTGGTAATTGATTTGTCCAAAATTCCATGGGCAATTAGGAGCTGAAATCCGCATAGGGGAACCACTATATATTATAACGAATTTCATTCAATGGAGGATAAGTTTTAACACACAATTTGAGGTTTAATTCTCTTCGGTTACTAAACAAACTATTCAAACTTATCAAAAAATTTTGTGGCGTTCATAGACTTATCAATCAGTCCATCCATAGCTGATTGTCGCGTCCTCACATACCAGAGGTTAGTGCTTCTTGTTAGGCATCGGGCTGCGGTTCCATTCAAAACCAGTTAGGAATTTTGATCTTGGAAACCAATTTTGGTTAGGGTCGTGTCAGTTCTTGGCGGGGTTCGTAGTTGAGGGCAAATTCCTCTCAAGAGGAGGGAAATGATGAGGACATCATTAGCACAAGCAAGAGCACATGGGACGAGACATTTTCTGATCCAATTCAAGTTCCCATTTGTCCGGTTATGAGAGCTCGTGTGAAGAAGTTCAAAGACACGTTTATTGGGCTGATTCAAGCAACTTAGGCTCAAGCTATTGCATGGAGGCCCATTAAGGGAATTGCATGTGACATCCAGACCAAAAAATGCGTGATTCAAGCTCTAGAAGGGACCGAGTAATTTCCATTTCAGTTACTTTTTTGTTTTAAGGCGACAAGTGGCGAGAAGAATCAGCTATTTACCTTTTAATGTCTAGTTTCCTTTTTGCATTTGTTATATTTCTATTATTGTAAGGCTTTTAAGCCATTAAGGGAACTTTCCCTATTTGCTTTAGCTTAGGCGTTTTGGTAATTGATTAGCCCGAAATTCCATGGGCAATTAGGAGCTGAAATCCGCATAGGGGAACCATTATATATTGTAACGACTTTCATTGAATGGAGGATAAGTTTTAACACACAATTTGAGGTTTAATTCTCTTCGGTTCCTAAACGAACTATTCGAACTTATCGAAACATTTTGTGGCGTTCATAGAAAATCAATCAATCCATCCAAAGCTTATTGTGGCATCCTCACATACCAAGGTTAGTGCTTCTTGTTAGGCATCAGGCCGCGGTTCCATTCAAAACCAGTTAGGAATTTTGATCTTGGAAACCAATTTTGGTTAGGGTCGTGTCAGTTCTTGGCGGGGTTCGTAGTTGAGGGCAAACTCCTCTCAAGAGGAGGGAAATGATGAGGACATCATTAGCACAAGCAAGAGCACATGGGACGAGACATTTTCTGATCCAATTCAGGTTCCCATTTGTCCGGTTATGAGATATCATGCGAAGAAGTTCAAAGACACGTTTATTGGGCTGATTCAAGCAACTTAGGCTCAAGCTATTGCATGGAGGCCCATTAAGGGAATTGCATGTGACATCCAGACCAACAAATGCGTGATTCAAGCTCTAGAAGGGACCGAGTAATTTCCATTTCAGTTACTTTCCCATTTTGAGGTTACAAGTGGCGAGAAGAATCAGCTATTTACCTTTTAATGTCTAGTTTCCTTTTTGCATTTGTTTTATTTCTATTATTGTAAGGCTTTTAAGCCATTAAGGGAACTTTCTTTATTTTCTTTAGATTACACATTTTGGTAATTGATTTGCCCGAAATTCGATGGGCAATTAGGTGCTGAAATCCGCATAGGGGAACCACTATATATTGTAACGAATTTCATTCAACGGAGGATAAGTTTTAACACACAATTTGAGGTTTAATTCTATTTGGTTCCTAAACGAACTATTCGAACTTATCGAAAAATTTTGTGGCGTTCATAGACTTATCAATCAGTCCATCCATAGTTGATTGTGGCGTCCTCACATACCAAGGTTAGTGCTTCTTGTTAGGCATCGGGCCGCGGTTCCATTCAAAACCGGTTAGGAATTTTACTCTTGGAAACCAATTTTGGTTAGGGTCGCATCAGTTCTTTGCGGGGTTTGTATTTGAGGAGAAATTCCTCTCAAGAGGAGGGGAATGTTGAGGACATCGTAAGCATAAGCAAGAGCACATGGGATGAGACATATTCAGATCCAATTCATGTTCCCATTGGTCCGGTTACGAGATCTTGTGCAAAGAAGCTTAAAGAAATGCTTATTGGGCTGATTCAAGCAACTTGGGCTCAAGCTATTGCATGGAGGCCCATTGAGTGAATTGCATGTGGCATCCAGACCAACAAATACGTGATTCAAGCTCTAGAAGGGACCGAGTAATTTCCATTTCAGTTACTTTCCCATTTTGAGGTTACAAGTGGCGAGAAGAATCAGCTATTTACCTTTTAATGTCTAGTTTCCTTTTTGCATTTGTTTTATTTCTATTATTGTAAGGCTTTTAAGCCATTAAGGGAACTTTCCTTATTTGCTTTAGATTAGACGTTTTGGTAATTGATTTGCCCAAAATTCCATAGGCAATTAGGAACTGAAATCCGCATAGGGGAACCACTATATATTGTTACGAATTTCATTCAATGGAGGATAAGTTCTAACACACAATTTAAGGTTCAATTCTCCTCGGTTCCTAAACAAACAATTCGAAGTTATCGAAAAATTCCATGACATTCATAGACTTATCAATCAGTCCATCCATAGCTGATTGTGGGGTCCTCATATACCAAGGTTTGTGCTTCTTATTAGGCATCGGATCGCGATTCCATTCAAAACCAGTTAGGAATTTTGATATTGGAAACCAATTTTGGTTAGGGTCATGTCAGTTCTTGACGGGGTTCATATTTGAGGACAAATTCCTCTCAAGAGGAGGGAAATGATGAGGACATCATTAGCACAAGCAAGAGCATGTGGGATGAGACATATTCATATCCAATTCAAGTTCACACTGGTCCGGTTATGAGAGCTTGTGCGAAGAAGTTCAAAGAAATGCTTATTAGGTTGATTCAAACAACTTGGGCTCAAGCTATTGCATGGAGGCCCAATGAGGGAATTGCATGTGACATGCAGACCAACAAATGCGTGATTCAAGCTCTAGAAGGGACCGAGTAATTTCCATTTCAGTTACTTTCCCATTTTGAGGTTACAAGTGGCGAGAAGAATCAGCTATTTACCTTTTAATGTCTAGTTTCCTTTTTGCATTTGTTTTCTTTCTATTATTGTAAGGCTTTTAAGCCATTAAGGGAACTTTCCTTATTTGCTTTAGATTAGACGTTTTGGTAATTGATTTGCCCGAAATTCCGTGGGCAATTAGGAGCTGAAATCCGCATAGGGGAACCACTATATATTGTAACGAATTTCATTCAATGGAGGATAAGTTTTAACACACAATTTGACATTTAATTCTCCTCGGCTACAAAAAAACTATTCGAGGTTATCAAAAAATTCCGTGGCATTCATAGACTTATCAATCAGTCCATCGATAGCTGATTGTGGCGTCCTCATATACCAAGGTTTGTGCTTCTTGTTAGGCATCGGATCGTGGTTCCATTCAAAACCAGTTAGGAATTTTGATATTGGAAACCAATTTTGGTTAGGGTCGTGTCAGTTCTTGATGGGGTTCATATTTGAGGACAAATTCCTCTCGAGAGGAGGGAAATGAAGAGGGCATCATTAGCATAAGCAAGAGCATGTGGGATGAGACATATTTAGATCCAATTCAAGTTCTCATTGGTCCGGTTACGAGAGCACGTGCGAAGAAGTTCAAAGAAATGCTTATTAGGTTGATTCAAACAACTTGGGCTCAAGCTATTGCATGGAGGCCCAATGAGCGAATTGCATGTGACATGCAGACCAACAAATGCGTGATTCAAGCTCTAGAAGGGACCGAGTAATTTCCATTTCAGTTACTTTCCCATTTTGAGGTTACAAGTGGCGAGAAGAATCAGCTATTTACCTTTTAATGTCTAGTTTCCTTTTTGCATTTGTTTTCTTTCTATTATTGTAAGGCTTTTAAGCCATTAAGGGAACTTTCCTTATTTGCTTTAGATTAGACGTTTTGGTAATTGATTTGCCCGAAATTCCGTGGGCAATTAGGAGCTGAAATCCGCATAGGGGAACCACTATATATTGTAACGAATTTCATTCAATGGAGGATAAGTTTTAACGCACAATTTGACGTTTAATTCTCCTCGGCTACAAAAAAACTATTCGAGGTTATCAAAAAATTCCGTGGCATTCATAGACTTATCAATTAGTCCATCCATAGCTGATTGTGGCGTCCTCATATACCAAGGTTTGTGCTTCTTGTTAGGCATCGGATCGTGGTTCCATTCAAAACCAGTTAGGAATTTTGATATTGGAAACCAATTTTGGTTAGGGTCGTGTCAGTTCTTGATGGGGTTCATATTTGAGGACAAATTCCTCTCGAGAGGAGGGAAATGAAGAGGGCATCATTAGCATAAGCAAGAGCATGTGGGATGAGACATATTTAGATCCAATTCAAGTTCTCATTGGTCCGGTTACGAGAGCACGTGCGAAGAAGTTCAAAGAAATGCTTATTAGGTTGATTCAAACAACTTGGGCTCAAGCTATTGCATGGAGGCCCAATGAGGGAATTGCATGTGACATGCAGACCAACAAATGCGTGATTCAAGCTCTAGAAGGGACCGAGTAATTTCCATTTCAGTTACTTTCCCATTTTGAGGTTACAAGTGGCGAGAAGAATCAGCTATTTACCTTTTAATGTCTAGTTTCCTTTTTGCATTTGTTTTCTTTCTATTATTGTAAGGCTTTTAAGCCATTAAGGGAACTTTCCTTATTTGCTTTAGATTAGACGTTTTGGTAATTGATTTGCCCAAAATTTAATGGGCAATTAGGAGCTAAAATCCACATAGGGGAACCACTATACATTGTAACGAATTTCATTCAATGGAGGATAAGTTTTAACACACAATTTGACATTTAATTCTCCTCGGCTACAAAAAAACTATTCGAGGTTATCAAAAAATTCCGTGGCATTCATAGACTTATCAATTAGTCCATCCATAGCTGATTGTGGCGTCCTCATATACCAAGGTTTGTGCTTCTTGTTAGGCATCAGATCGTGGTTCCATTCAAAACCAGTTAGGAATTTTGATATTGGAAACCAATTTTGGTTAGGGTCGTGTCAGTTCTTGATGGGGTTCATATTTGAGGACAAATTCCTCTCGAGAGGAGGGAAATGAAGAGGGCATCATTAGCATAAGCAAGAGCATGAGGGATGAGACATATTTAGATCCAATTCAAGTTCTCATTGGTCCGGTTACGAGAGCACGTGCGAAGAACTTCAAAGAAATGCTTATTGGGTTGATTCAAGCAACTTGGGCTCAAGCTATTGCATGGAGGCCCATTGTGGGAATTGCATGTGACATCCAGACCAACAAATGCGTGATTCAAGCTCTAGAAGGGACCGAGTAATTTCTATTTCAGTTACTTTCCTATTTTGAGGCGACAAGTGGCGAGAAGAATCAGCTATTTACCTTTTAATGTCTAGTTTCCTTTTTGCATTTTTTTTCTTTCTATTATTGTAAGGCTTTTAAGCCATTAAGGGAACTTTCCTTATTTGCTTTAGATTAGACGTTTTGGTAATTGATTTGCCCGAAATTCCATGGGCAATTAGGAGCTGAAATCCGCATAGGGGAACCACTATATATTGTAACGAATTTCATTCAATGGAGGATAAGTTTTAACATACAATTTGACGTTTAATTCTCCTCGGCTACAAAAAAACTATTCGAGGTTATCAAAAAATTCCGTGGCATTCATAGACTTATCAATTAGTCCATCCATAGCTGATTGTGGCGTCCTCATATACCAAGGTTTGTGCTTCTTGTTAGGCATCAGATCGTGGTTCCATTCAAAACCAGTTAGGAATTTTGATATTGGAAACCAATTTTGGTTAGGGTCGTGTCAGTTCTTGATGGGGTTCATATTTGAGGACAAATTCCTCTCGAGAGGAGGGAAATGAAGAGGGCATCATTAGCATAAGCAAGAGCATGTGGGATGAGACATATTTAGATCCAATTCAAGTTCTCCTTGGTCCGGTTACGAGAGCACGTGCGAAGAACTTCAAAGAAATGTTTATTGGGTTGATTCAAGCAACTTGGGCTCAAGCTATTGCATGGAGGCCCATTGTGGGAATTGCATGTGACATCCAGACCAACAAATGCGTGATTCAAGCTCTAGAAGGGACCGAGTAATTTCCATTTCTGTTACTTTCCTATTTTGAGGCGACAAGTGGCGAGAAGAATCAGCAATTTACCTTTTAATGTTTAGTTTCCTTTTTGCATTTGTTTTATTTCTATTATTGTATGGCTTTTAAGCCATTAAGGGAACTTTCCTTATTTGCTTTAGATTAGACGTTTTGGTAATTGATTTGCCCAAAATTTAATGGGCAATTAGGAGCTAAAATCCACATAGGGGAACCACTATACATTGTAACGAATTTCATTCAATGGAGGATAAGTTTTAACACACAATTTGAGGTTTAATTCTCTTTGGTTCCTAAACGAACTATTTGAACTTATCGAAAAATTCTGTGGCGATCATAGAATTATCAATCTGTCCATCCATACCTGATTGTGGCGTCCTCAAATACCAAGGTTCGTGCTTCTTGTTCGGCATCGGGTCGCGGTTCCACTAAAACCGGTCAGGAATTTTGATCTTGGAAACCAATTTTCGTTAGGGTCTCTTCAGTTCTTGGCGGGGTTCGTATTTGAGGATAAATTCCTCTCAAGAGGAGGGAAATGATGACGACATCATTAGCATAAGCAAGAGCATGTGGGATGAGACATATTCAGATCCAATTCAAGTTCTCACTGGTCCGGTTACGAGAGATCGTGCAAAGAAGTTCAAAGAAATGCTTATTGGGTTGATTCAAGCAACTTGGGCTCAAGCAATTGCATGGACGCCCATTGAGGGAATTGCATGTGACATGCAGACCAACAAATGCGTGATTCAAGCTCTAGAAGGGACTGAGTAATTTCCATTCCCGTTACTTTCCTGTTTTGAGGTGACAAGTGGCTAGAAGTATCAGCTATTTACCTTTTAATGTCTAGTTTCCTTTTTGCATTTGTTTTATTTCTATTATTGTAAGGCTTTTAAGCCAGTAAGGGAACTTTCCTTATTTGCTTTAGATTAGACATTTTGGTAATTGATTTGCCCGAAATTCCATGGGCAATTAGGAGCTGAAATCTGCATAGGGGAACCATTATATATTGTAACGAATTTCATTCAATGGAGGATAAGTTTTAACACACAATTTGAGGTTTAATTCTCTTCGGTTCCTAAACGAACTATTCAAACTTATCAAAAAATTTCATGGCGTTCATAGACTTACCAATCTGTCCATCCATAGCTGATTGTGGCATCCTCACATACCAAGTTTAGGGCTTCTTGTTAGGCATTAGGTCACGGTTCCATTCAAAACCAGTTAGGAATTTTGATCTTCGAAACCAATTTTGGTTAGGGTCGCGTCAGTTCTTAGCGGGGTTCGTAGTTGAGGACAAATTCCTCTCAAGAGAAGGGGAATGATAAGGACATCGTTAGCAGAGCACGTGGGATGAGACATATTCAGATCCAATTCAAGTTCCCATTGGTCCGGTTATGAGAGCTCGTGCGAAGAAGTTCAAAGAAACGCTTATTGGGCTGATTCAAGCAACTTGGGCTCAAGCTATTGCATGGAGGCCCATTGAGTGAATTGCATGTGACATCCAGACCCACAAATGCGTGATTCAAGCTCTAGAAGGGACCGAGTAATTTCCATTTCAGTTACTTTCCCATTTTGAGGTGACAAGTGGCGAGAAGAATCAGCTATTTACCTTTTAATGTATAGTTTCCTTTTTGCATTTGTTTTCTTTCTATTATTGTAAGGCTTTTAAGCCATTAAGGGAACTTTCCTTATTTGCTTTAGATTAGACGTATTGGTAATTGATTTGCCCGAAATTCCATGGGCAATTAGGAGCTGAAATCTGCATAGGGGAACCACTATATATTGTAAGGAATTTCATTTAATGGAGGATATGGTTAGGGTCGTGTCATCCATAGCTGATTGTGGCATCCTCACATACCAAGTTTAGGGCTTCTTGTTAGGCATCAGGTCGCGGTTCCATTCAAAACCAGTTAGGAATTTTGATCTTTGAAACCAATTTTGGTTAGGGTCGTGTCAGTCCTTAGCGGGGTTCGTAGTTGAGGAAAAATTCCTCTAAAGAGCACGTGGGACTAGACATATTCAGATCCAATTCAAGTTCCCATTGGTCCGGTTATGAGAGCTCGTGCGAAGAAGTTCAAAGAAACGCTTATTGGGCCGATTCAAGCAACTTGGGCTCAAGCTATTGCATGGAGGCCCATTGAGGGAATTGCATGTGACATCCAGACCAACAAATGCATGATTCAAGCTCTAGAAGGGACCGAGTAATTTCCATTTCAGTTACTTTCCTGTTTTGAGGCGACAAGTGGCGAGAAGAATCAGCTATTTACCTTTTAATTTCTAGTTTCCTTTTTGCATTTGTTTTATTTCTATTATTGTAAGGCTTTTAAGCCATTAAGGGAACTTTTCTTATTTACTTTAGATTAGAGGTATTGGTAATTGATTTGCCCGAAATTCCATGGGCAATTACGAGCTGAAATCTGCATAGGGGAACCACTATATATTGTAACGAATTTCATTCATTGGAGGATATGGTTAGGGTCGTGTCATCCATAGCAAATTGTGGCATCCTCTCATACCAAGTTTAGGGCTTCTTGTTAGGCATTAGGTCGCGGTTCCATTCAAAACCAGTTAGGAATTTTGATCTTCGAAACCAATTTTGGTTAGGGTCGCGTCAGTTCTTAGCGGGGTTCATAGTTGAGGACAAATTCCTCTCAAGAGAAGGGGAATGATAAGGACATGGTTAGCAGAGCACGTGGGATGAGACATATTCAGATCCAATTCAAGTTCCCATTGGTCCGGTTATGAGAGCTCGTGCGAAGAAGTTCAAAGAAACGCTTATTGGGCTGATTCAAGGAACTTGGGCTCAAGCTATTGCATGGAGGCCCATTGAGTGAATTGCATGTGACATCTAGACCAACAAATGCGTGATTCAAGCTCTAGAAGGGACCGAGTAATTTCCATTTCAGTTACTTTCCTGTTTTGAGGCGATAAGTGGCGAGAAGAATCAGCTATTTACCTTTTAATGTCTAGTTTCCTTTTTGCATTTGTTTTATTTCTATTATTGTAAGGCTTTTAAGCCATTAAGGGAACTTTTCTTATTTACTTTAGATTAGACGTATTGGTAATTGATTTGCCCGAAATTCCATGGGCAATTAGGAGCTGAAATCTGCATAGGGGAACCACTATATATTGTAACGAATTTCATTCAATGGACAATTTCATCAAGATAGCCATTTAGAAAAGCCGTCTTGACATCCATCTGCCAAATCTAGTAGTCGAGAGCGGCAGCTATGGACAAGAGAATCCGGATGGACTTAAGCATGGCTACAGGCGAAAAGGTTTCCTCATAATCGATTCCTTCCTTTTGCGTATAACCCTTAGCTACCAGTCTAGCCTTAAAGGTTTCGACCTTTCCATCCACTCCTCTTTTCCTCTTGTAGATCCACTTGCACCCTATGGGTTTTACCCCTTCGGGAAGATCCACAAGCTCCCAGACCCGATTAGTCTCCATAGACTTCATCTCAATGTTCATGGCCTCTGTCCAAAGTCTTGAATCAACATCCTCCATAGCTTCTGCGTAAGTATAAGGATCCCTGTCATGTTCATCCGGTTCAGCCAAAAAGACCTCCCCATTGAACATATACCTCTCAGGTTGACGCCCGATCCTCCCACTACGCCGAAGCCCCTGAGGTTGTTGTTCAGGTTTGTTTGGTTTTTCTACACCGATCGGAATGGTTTCGTTCGGAACCTCTGGAGTAAACGGATTACCCCTCAACTCCTCAAGCACCACTTTGCTTTGAGGTTTAAAGTCGTTCATGTAACTCTCCTCAAGGAAAGTTGCATTAGTTGAAACCATGACTTTATTTTCCTTTGGGTTATAAAAATAACCCCCTTTAGTCCCTTTTGGATATCCTACAAACACGCAAACTTCTGAACGTGCTTCCAACTTATTCGGATCCTTAAACAGGACATGAGCTGGACATCCCCATATGCGAATATGGTTTAAGGATGTCTTCCGTCTTGTCCACAACTCGTGAGGAGTTTTAGGGACCGATTTTGAAGGCACATTGTTCAAAAGATAACATGCGGTTTGTAGTGCATATCCCCAAAAGGATAAAGGCAATGATGAATAACTCATCATGGACCGAATCATGTCCAACAAAGTCCTATTCCTTCTCTCCACTACGCCATTCTGCTGCGGAGTGCCCGGCGCAGTCAAATGGGATAAAATCCCATTCTCTAACAAGTGTCCCAAGAACTCATCAGAAAGGTATTCCCCACCTCGATCAGATCGAAGTGCCTTTATGGGTCTACCCAATTGCTTTTCCACTTCAGCCCGAAACTCCCTGAACTTATCATAAGTTTCGCTTTTGTGGTGCATTAGGTACACATACCCATATCTTGAGTAATCGTCAATAAAAGTGACGAAGTACTCATACCCTCCTCGTGCCCGGATGTTCATCGGTCCGCAAACATCACTATGCACAAGTTCTAGAACCCCTTCGGCCCTATTGCCCTTAGACCCGTATGGTCTTTTGGTCATTTTACCCTCCAAACAAGACTCACATTGAGGTATAGATTCCACCTTTAAGTGACTTAAAGGTCCATCCCTTACCAACCTTTGAATCCTATTCAGGTTAATATGGCCAAGGCGCAAATGCCAAAGATAAGTCTTATTAGAGTGAGAAGTTTTAAGTCTTTTTGAGTCATTATCATTTATCTCAGCATTAAGCAATAAGTCCATCTTAGGTTTGATAAAATATAGATTATTTTGCATCCATCCAGAACAGATAAAAGATTTGTTTTTACGAATCACCACTTTTTCATTAAAAGATACCACGTAGGAGTCTTTAAATAAAGAAGATACAGAAATTAAATTCCTTTTAAATTTAGGAACATAAAAACAATCTCGCAAAATTAAACTCCTATAATTATCAAAACAAAGATGGACATCTCCCACTGCTTCCGCTGAGACCAAGGATCCATCGCCCATCCGAAGCGTTAAGTCTTCACGAAGTAGACTTCTCGTTTCTTTGAATCCCTGCAGAGAAACACAAACATGATTAGTTGCACCGGAATCTATGACCCAAATGTCACTGGATTCCTCAACCAAACAAGTTTCTAAATATAGAAGATCACACCTACCTCCCTTGGAAAGGAAGTCCTTGCAATGCTTCTTTATATGCCCGACCTTACCACAGAAGAAGCACTTAAGCTTCTTTGGGTTCTTCTTCTTTTTCTTCTTGCTCTTGGTAGCAATAGGAATAGAAGACTTACCACTCTTGGCCCGTTGCTTCTTTCCATTCCCAGAGTTAGGATTGGAACCAGAAGCAGCTACCATATTGGCCTCTCCACCAGCAGGAGACTCCCTGATCAGCAGTTCAAACTCCTGTAACTGTTTCATCAATTCTGTCAAGGTCATATCCCGTCTATTGCTCAAATTAAAAGTAGCTCTAAACGGAATAAATTCCTTAGACAGAGTCTCAAAGACCATAGTCATCTGAGTTTCAGCATCGATGTCGGCTCCATTGGTTTGAGCCTCAGCGAGGTAACCCATGACCAACATCATGTGCTCCTTTACAGATGTCCCCGGTCTCTGTCTACAGTTTAAGAGTTTCCGAAGCGCCCCTTGCCGCTTTGTTATGGCCTGGCCTCCAAACATATCCTCAAGATTATCCAAGATCTGCTTCGCAGTCTCATAATCCTGATGTTGAGCCTGCAGCACGTTATTCATGCTAGCCATAACATAGCAGCGGGCCTGATCATTAGCATCTTTCCAGCGGTCGTACGCTTGGAATTGCTCATTACTTGAGTCTCCCGTAGGCTCGGGAGGACAAGGAGTTGTCAGTACATACTTCAGTTTCTCAAAGGATAGGACGATGTCCAGGTTCCGTTTCCAATCATTATAGTTCTCACCGGTTAATTGGTTTTTGTCAAGTATCGATGATAAAGCGTTTTTAGACATTTTCAATCTACAATAAAGAATCATATACCAAACATAAGCAAACATATTTAATAATTTAGTAAGATAACACAATCATGTAAAATCATACAAATGTGTTTATGTGTCAAAACCTTGAAAATATCACAACCTTACAACGATAATTCCCAACTCAGAATTCAACAAGCTCCTAGGGGAGTCATGCCAAATTCAATCAGGAACACGGATCCCCTCCTGATTAATATATGCCATCCAGGACCCGTATGATCCAGCATATACTAATAATCGTTTCTTTGGCCATTAATTTTATTAACAGAGCTCCTAGGGGAGGTTAATAATAAAATTAACGTGAGTGTATAACCACCGTTTCAATATTTTATCCATGATTTATAATCACCACCTAGGGGTGTGCAACCATAAATCATACTAAAATACCTTATCCTTTTAGAGATCCAATCTGGTACATAATAGAAATCCCTTCCTAGGGGTTGGGACCATCATGTTCTTCCTATGGACCAACGATGGAGGCCTTAGGTTCTCTCTTCGAAAACCTTCTCCCACTCAATCTTTTGAAGTCAAGGTTTTATTTTAAAATTATGCATGAACAATTTTAATATGAGCGGCACTCCCTATTCTATATGACATGTTATCAATATACATGGTAAATCATATTATAATGCAGACAAGCAAAGCAATCAAGCAAAGCTACAAGCATAATAATAATAACCGTAATATTATGGTTCCACCCTAGAGAATAGAAAAACTAAGATTACAAGAGAATAATCGAGACATTTATCGATTCTTCATCCTTGAATCCTCAAGCTGTATCCTTCTTTATGTAATATCCATCTTTAAGTCCTCAATCCCGTATGAATCGAACACTTCATATTTCCGGTCATATCCAAATTTAATGTTTCTCAGAATCGTCCCAAAAATAAAATTAAAACTGCACCAAAAATTGCACCTTTTCTGGACACCTGGATGCTCTCTGTCGGCAGGCCGATCTAGGTGATCGGTCTGCCGATCATTGTGGTTCGGCCTGCCGAACATGAAGGTTCGGCCTGCCGGCAGAGCACCAAAATTTCTGCCCCACTGTCGGCCTGCCGGACCGTACGTCCGGCCTGCCGATCTGTGACCTTCGGCCTGCCGAACTGTGAGGTCCGGCATGCCGACCGAGCAGAAAACCCTCAATCCAGAAAATACAATTTTAATGCAATTCATCAATTTTATTTTTAACAATTCAAAAACATAAAATTAGAGACTCAGGAAATACCTGGAGGCGCCATCATCTATCTTCAAGATCCGACTTCTCGTTCCGTCTTCTCCGAATAATTATTTAATTACAAAATTCTTACAAATTAAATAATAATTCCTAGACGGAGATGATAGTCCGCCATCTAATTACATGAAAAACCTAGATACACATTCTAACCTCTAAGGAACCATAACCGGTATTAATTAATTAATAAATAATTAAACAACATTTTAATCAACCATAATTAATTAATAAACATTCACCACATAATCCATGACAACATATATATTATATAGAAACCTAGAGTGCCATCTCTCTATAAAATTCAATTCAAGCATAGGAGAGATTAAGATCACAAAATTTATGCATATAACATGATCACAAACTTGCAAATTTATGTAAAAAACCTGGCTCTGATACCAATTGTTGGAAACAAAGTGCGCAGCGGAATTTTTAAAAATTTTCATCAGAGTATTTTCCAAAATACAAGTATGACATGTTATATGTATAAATTAAACAGATCTTACTAACCTCAGTGTGCCGAAGAACCTCCGCGACCTGTGTAGAGAAGTAACGTTCCAGAAGAGCCTCAACCAACTGGTCTTCTTTGCTATTCTCTATCCACAACCGGAGTGAGTGTGGGCTCACACGTACAGCTCTTCCACCGGTGACTCTCCTTCCAACCAATAGAGAGAACCCAAAGCTAGTGTTCGTGATTTGTGAACAAAAGCTCTCAGGGAGTTTTCAGATGCTCACTAGAAGAGTATCACTCTTAATCTCTCAAATTGATCTGAGTAAATCATTAGACTCACTCCCTTTTTATACCTATTGGTCCTTGGGGTCAGTCCATATCAGATTAGGTCTCAAAAATCGAAACAGAATCAAGTTCGGACCAATATCTGATAAGATACGCGTGAAAAACGCGTAATCTTAGCTGTCGCGGTCGGCATGCCGAACTGTGAGATAGGCAGGCCGAACTGGCCAGTTCGCCAGGCCGAACTGCCGAGAAAAAATCTCCGCGAATCTTTTATTTTCCACCCGAGATTCTAAAGGATAAAGTCTCAGTTTTGATTCAAATACCCCAATAGAAAAGATATCTGATCAAAACAAACTCTATCAAGATAATCTCTAAGAAAATAAATCAATTCAAATAATTCTACAAGTTTATCTTGTTCTAATTGTCCAAAATTAAAACAACCGATAAACAGACAAGAATTATCCGAACGCCATAATTCAACAAGTTCATCTTGAACTAATTTCTTACAAAATTAATTCAACCGATAAACAGACATGAATTATTTGATTCTTATAAATTTTAAACCAATCTGATAAATCCGACATAAGTCACCAATTATTGGAAAAGCACGCCGTGTCGTTACAGGACTTTGTGAGCTAGCAAAGGGGACCAAAATGGACCTATAAAGTTCAAGCTCATGATAATTATGAAACCCAATATCCCAGATATACATTTCACAATTATCAACTCCAACGCTACTCCACTAAAAGCTTGGAGCTGCACTCTCGAACTTTACAGAATTACGAAGCTCGTGTAGCTAAGTCTCCATGACATATCATAGTGTATCGCATCCCCATATGATCATCCATAATCGGCTTAAGGACAAGTTCTGTCTTACCTTCCCGATTATTTTTATCTTACGTTCCATTGTCTCACCATTAGAAAACTTACCATCCAAAGATAGTATACCATTCGGTTACACCTATGTATCCAAATGGTTGAGCGCTCCAGTTTTCCAATTACAGGACAACGCATATAAGAGGATATCATTACTCCTAAAGAGGAGCTATGGATTCCATATCTATGAATAACAAGTCTACGCTATCAAGAGTCATGCCTCCAACGTACCGGCATGCATGCCACTATAGAGATGTGGGAGTCACCCATTGGTACATCAAAAGACACAAGTCGAGACAACGGGCCCATTATTCATCTCAGGATTAAGATACAATACAAACGACTGTCTAAAGTGAATCGATTTGCCAAGACAGAATTATTAATCCAAATCAATTCACTTTATGTCCCGATCCAACACATCGTCACCTATGACAACGCGCCAATGTTTCTATTCACGGAGTCCAACTCCGATGGCCAAGACAAACCATCTCCCAAAAGGGATATAGACAACATAACAATCTTTACATGAATAAAGCGCCCAACTTTATTCCCTCGATTGCGGATCATATATTTTAGACCATCACCTTAAGAGTCGTGTCTACCGCATAATCATCCCATCATATGCCCAACTCTTAAGGTTTAGACTGATAGTCTCAGACTACTGTTTGCTTATCATACATTCAACAAATATGAACGTAAAGAGGACAATATTTGGTATATATAAATGAATAAATTCTTTATTGATAAAAATGTCTCCAAAAACGTATTACATTTTTACTCCTTAGAGCATACATGTCTAACAATCCAGACCAACAAATGCGTGATTCAAGCTCTAGAAGGGATCGAGTAATTTCCATTTCAGTTACTTTCCCATTTTGAGGTTACAAGTGGCGAGAAGAATCAGCTATTTACCTTTTAATGTCTAGTTTCCTTTTTGCATTTGTTTTATTTCTATTATTGTAAGGCTTTTAAGCCATTAAGGGAACTTTCCTTATTTGCTTTAGATTAGACGTTTTGGTAATTGATTTGCCCAAAATTCCATAGGCAATTTGGAGCTGAAATCCGCATAGGGGAACCACTATATATTGTAACGAATTTCATTCAATGGAGGATAAGTTTTAACACACAATTTGAGGTTTAATTCTATTTGGTTTCTAAACGAACTATTCGAACTTATCGAAAAATTTTGTGGCGTTCATAGACTTATCTATCGGTCCATCCATAGTTGATTATGGCGTCCTCACATACCAAGGTTAGTGCTTCTTGTTAGGCATCGGGCCGCGGTTCCATTCAAAACCAGTTAGCAATTTTGCTCTTGGAAACCAATTTTGGTTAGGGTCGCATTAGTTCTTTGCGGGGTTTGTATTTTAGGACAAATTCCTCTCAAGAGGAGGGGAATGATGAGGACATCGTAAGCACAAGCAAAAGCACATGGGATGAGACATATTCAGATCCAATTCAAGTTTCCATTGGTCCGGTTACGAGAGCTCGTGCAAAGAAGCTTAAAGAAATGCTTATTGGGCTGATTCAAGCAACTTGGGCTCAAGCTATTGCATGGAGGCCCGTTGAGTGAATTGCATGTGACATCTAGACCAACAAATGCGTGATTCAAGCTCTAGAAGGGACCGAGTAATTTTCATTTCAGTTACTTTCCCATTTTGAGGTTACAAGTGGCGAGAAGAATCAGCTATTTACCTTTTAATGTCTAGTTTCCTTTTTGCATTTGTTTTATTTCTATTATTGTAAGGCTTTTAAGCCGTTAAGGGAACTTTCCTTATTTGCTTTAGATTAGACGTTTTGGTAATTGATTTGCCAAAAATTCCATAGGTAATTAGGAGCTGAAATCCGCATAGGGGAACCCCTATATATTGTAACAAATTTCATTCATTGGAGGATAAGTTTTAACACACAATTTGAGGTTTAATTCTCCTCGGTTCCTAAACAAACTATTCGAAGTTATCAAAAAATTCCATGGCATTCATAGACTTATCAATCAGTCCATCCATAGCTGATTGTGGCGTCCTCATATACCAAGGTTTGTGCCTCTTGTTAGGCATCGGATCGCGATTCCATTCAAAACCAGTTAGGAATTTTGATATCGAAAACCAATTTTGTTTAGGGTGATGTCAGTTCTTGACGGGGTTCAAATTTGAGGATAAATTCCTCTCAAGAGGAGGGAAATGATGAGGACATCATTAGCACAAGCAAGAGCATGTGGGATGAGACATATTCAGATCCAATTCAAGTTCACACTGGTCCGGTTATGAGAGCTTGTGCGAAGAAGTTCAAAGAAATGCTTATTGGGTTGAGTCAAGCAACTTGGGCTCAAGCTATTGCATGGAGGCCCGTTGAGTGAATTGCATGTGACATCTAGACCAACAAATGCGTGATTCAAGCTCTAGAAGGGACCGAGTAATTTTCATTTCAGTTACTTTCCCATTTTGAGGTTACAAGTGGCGAGAAGAATCAGCTATTTACCTTTTAATGTCTAGTTTCCTTTTTGCATTTGTTTTATTTCTATTATTGTAAGGCTTTTAAGCCATTAAGGGAACTTTCCTTATTTGCTTTAGATTAGACGTTTTGGTAATTGATTTGCCAAAAATTCCATAGGTAATTAGGAGCTGAAATCCGCATAGGGGAACCAATATATATTGTAACGAATTTCATTCAATGGAGGATAAGTTTTAACACACAATTTGAGGTTTAATTCTCCTCGGTTCCTAAACAAACTATTCGAAGTTATCAAAAAATTCCATGGCATTCATAGACTTATCAATCAGTCCATCCATAGCTGATTGTGGCGTCCTCATATACCAAGGTTTGTGCTTCTTGTTAGGCATCGGATCGCGATTCCATTCAAAACCAGTTAGGAATTTTGATATCGGAAACCAATTTTGTTTAGGGTGATGTCAGTTCTTGACGGGGTTCAAATTTGAGGATAAATTCCTCTAAAGAGGAGGGAAATGATGAGGACATCATTAGCACAAGCAAGAGCATGTGGGATGAGACATATTCAGATCCAATTCAAGTTCACACTGGTCCGGTTATGAGAGCTTGTGCGAAGAAGTTCAAAGAAATGTTTATTGGGTTGAGTCAAGCAACTTGGGCTCAAGCTATTGCATGGAGGCCCGTTGAGTGAATTGCATGTGACATCTAGACCAACAAATGCGTGATTCAAGCTCTAGAAGGGACCGAGTAATTTTCATTTCAGTTACTTTCCCATTTTGAGGTTACAAGTGGCGAGAAGAATCAGCTATTTACCTTTTAATGTCTAGTTTCCTTTTTGCATTTGTTTTATTTCTATTATTGTAAGGCTTTTAAGCCGTTAAGGGAACTTTCCTTATTTGCTTTAGATTAGACGTTTTGGTAATTGATTTGCCAAAAATTCCATAGGTAATTAGGAGCTGAAATCCGCATAGGGGAACCCCTATATATTGTAACGAATTTCATTCAATGGAGGATAAGTTTTAACACACAATTTGAGGTTTAATTCTCCTCGGTTCCTAAACAAACTATTCAAAGTTATCAAAAAATTCCATGGCATTCATAGACTTATCAATCAGTCCATCCATAGCTGATTGTGGCGTCCTCATATACCAAGGTTTGTGCTTCTTGTTACGCATCGGATCGCGATTCCATTCAAAACCAGTTAGGAATTTTGATATTGGAAACCAATTTTGGCTAGGGTCATGTTAGTTCTTGACGGGGTTCATATTTGAGGACAAATTCCTCTCAAGAGGAGGGAAATGATGAGGACATCATTAGCACAAGCAAGAGCATGTGGGATGAGACATATTCAGATCCAATTCAAGTTCACACTGGTCCAGTTTTGAGAGCTTGTGTGAAGAAGTTCAAGGAAATGCTTATTGGGTTGAGTCAAGCAACTTGGGCTCAAGCTATTGCATGGAGGCCCATTGAGGGAATTGCATGTGACATGCAGACCAACAAATGCGTGATTCAAGCTCTAGAAGGGACCGAGTAATTTCCATTTCAGTTACTTTCCCATTTTGAGGTTACAATTGGCGAGAAGAATCAGGTATTTTCCATTTAATGTCTAGTTTCCTTTTTGCATTTGTTTTCTTTCTATTATTGTAAGGCTTTTAAGCCATTAAGGGAACTTTCCTTATTTGCTTTAGATTAGACGATTTGGTAATTAATTTGCCCAAAATTCCATAGGCAATTTGGAGCTAAAATCCGCATAGGGGAACCACTATATATTGTAACGAATTTCATTCAATACAGGATAAGTTTTAACACACAATTTGAGGTTTAATTCTATTTGGTTTCTAAACGAACTATTCGAACTTATCCAAAAATTTTGTGTCGTTCATAGACTTATCTATCGGTCCATCCATAGTTGATTGTGGCGTCCTCACATACCAAGGTTAGTGCTTCTTGTTAGGCATCGGGCCGTGGTTCCATTCAAAACCAGTTAGCAATTTTGCTCTTGGAAACCAATTTTGGTTTGGGTCGCATTAGTTCTATGCGGTGTTTGTATTTTAGGACAAATTCCTCTCAAGAGGAGGGGAATGATGAGGACATCGTAAGCACAAGCAAAAGCACATGGGATGAGACATATTCAGATCCAATTCAAGTTCCCATTGGTCCGGTTACGAGAGCTCGTGCAAAGAAGCTTAAAGAAATGCTTATTGGGCTGATTCAAGCAACTTGGGCTCAAGCTATTGCATGGAGGCCCGTTGAGTGAATTGCATGTGACATCTAGACCAACAAATGCGTGATTCAAGCTCTAGAAGGGACCGAGTAATTTTCATTTCAGTTACTTTCCCATTTTGAGGTTACAAGTGGCGAGAAGAATCAGCTATTTACCTTTTAATGTCTAGTTTCCTTTTTGCATTTGTTTTATTTCTATTATTGTAAGGCTTTTAAGCCGTTAAGGGAACTTTCCTTATTTGCTTTAGATTAGACGTTTTGGTAATTGATTTGCCAAAAATTCCATAGGTAATTAGGAGCTGAAATCCGCATAGGGGAACCCCTATATATTGTAACAAATTTCATTCATTGGAGGATAAGTTTTAACACACAATTTGAGGTTTAATTCTCCTCGGTTCCTAAACAAACTATTCGAAGTTATCAAAAAATTCCATGGCATTCATAGACTTATCAATCAGTCCATCCATAGCTGATTGTGGCGTCCTCATATACCAAGGTTTGTGCCTCTTGTTAGGCATCGGATCGCGATTCCATTCAAAACCAGTTAGGAATTTTGATATCGAAAACCAATTTTGTTTAGGGTGATGTCAGTTCTTGACGGGGTTCAAATTTGAGGATAAATTCCTCTCAAGAGGAGGGAAATGATGAGGACATCATTAGCACAAGCAAGAGCATGTGGGATGAGACATATTCAGATCCAATTCAAGTTCACACTGGTCCGGTTATGAGAGCTTGTGCGAAGAAGTTCAAAGAAATGCTTATTGGGTTGAGTCAAGCAACTTGGGCTCAAGCTATTGCATGGAGGCCCATTGAGGGAATTGCATGTGACATGCAGACCAACAAATGCGTGATTCAAGCTCTAGAAGGGACCGAGTAATTTCCATTTCAGTTACTTTCCCATTTTGAGGTTACAATTGGCGAGAAGAATCAGGTATTTTCCATTTAATGTCTAGTTTCCTTTTTGCATTTGTTTTCTTTCTATTATTGTAAGGCTTTTAAGCCATTAAGGGAACTTTCCTTATTTGCTTTAGATTAGACGTTTTGGTAATTGATTTGCCCAAAATTCCATGGGTAATTAGGAGCTGAAATCCGCAAAGGGGAACCACTATATATTGTAACGAATTTCATTCAATGGAGGAAAAGTTTTAACACACAATTTGAGGTGTAATTCTCCTTGGTTCCTAAACGAACTATTTGAAGTTATCAAAAAATTCCATGGCATTCATAGACTTATCAATCAGTCCATCCATAGCTGATTGTGCCGTCCTCATATACCAAGGTTTGTGCTTCTTGTAAGGCATCGGATCGTGGTTCCATTCAAAACCAGTTAGGAATTTTGATATTGGAAACCAATTTTGGTTAGGGTCATGTTAGTTCTTGACGGGGTTCATATTTGAGGACAAATTCCTCTCAAGAGGAGGGAAATGATGAGGACATCATTAGCATAAGCAAGAGCATGAGGGATGAGACACATTCAGATCCAATTCAAGTTCTCATTGGTCCGGTTACGAGAGCTCGTGCGAAGAAGTTCAAAGAAATGCTTATTGGGTTGATTCAAGAAACTTGGGCTCAGGCTATTGCATGGAGGCCCATTGAGGGAATTGCATGTGACATGCAGACCAACAAATGCGTGATTCAAGCTCTAGAAGGGATCGAGTAATTTCCATTTCAGTTACTTTCCCATTTTGAGGTTACAAGTGGCGAGAAGAATTAGCTATTTACCTTTTAATGTCTAGTTTCCTTTTTGCATTTGTTTTATTTCTATTATTGTAAGGCTTTTAAGCCATTAAGGGAACTTTCCATCTTTGCTTTAGATTAGACGTTTCGGTAATTGATTTGCCAAAAATTCCATAGGTAATTAGGAGCTGAAATCCGCATAGGGGAACCACTATATATTGTAACGAATTTCATTCAATGGAGGAAAATTTTTAACACACAATTTGAGGTTTAATTCTCCTTGGTTCCTAAACAAACTATTCGAAGTTATCAAAAAATTCCGTGGCATTCACAGACTTATCAATCTGTCCATCCATAGCTGATTGTGGCGTCCTCATATACCAAGGTTTGTGCTTCTTGTTAGGCATCGGATCGTGGTTCCATTCAAAACCAGTTAGGAATTTTGATATTGGAAACCAATTTTGGTTAGGGTCATGTCAGTTCTTGATGGGGTTGATATTTGAGGACAAATACCTCTCAATAGGAGGGCAATGATGAGGACATCATTAGCACAAGCAAGAGCATGTGGGATGAGACATATTCAGATCCAATTCAAGTTTACACTGGGCCGGTTATGAGAGCTTGTGCGAAGAAGTTCAAAGAATTGCTTATTGGGTTGATTCAAGCAACTTGGGCTCAGGCTATTGCATGGAGGCCCATTGAGGGAATTGCATGTGACATGCAGACCAACAAATGCGTGATTCAAGCTCTAGAAGGGACCGAGTAATTTCCATTTCAGTTACTTTCCCATTTTGAGGTTACAAGTGGCGAGAAGAATCAGGTATTAACCATTTAATGTCTAGTTTCCTTTTTGCATTTGTTTTCTTTCTATTATTGTAAGGCTTTTAAGCCATTAAGGGAACTTTCCTTATTTGCTTTAGATTAGACGTTTTGGTAATTGATTTGCCCGA
The DNA here is from genome assembly GCA_025403435.1 of Artocarpus heterophyllus. Taxonomy (NCBI): domain Eukaryota; kingdom Viridiplantae; phylum Streptophyta; class Magnoliopsida; order Rosales; family Moraceae; genus Artocarpus; species Artocarpus heterophyllus. The sequence continues at coordinate 9,181,262 of CM046339.1, forward strand.
AATTCCATGGGTAATTAGGAGCTGAAATCCGCAAAGGGGAACCACTATATATTGTAACGAATTTCATTCAATGGAGGAAAGGTTTTAACACACAATTTGAGGTGTAATTCTCCTCGGTTCCCAAACGAACTATTCGAAGTTATCAAAAAATTCCATGGCATTCATAGACTTATCAATCAGTCCATCCATAGCTGATTGTGGCGTCCTCATATACCAAGGTTTGTGCTTCTTGTTAGGCATCCGATCGTGGTTCCATTCAAAACCAGTTAGGAATTTTGATATTGGAAAACAATTTTGGTTAGGGTCGTGTCAGTTCTTGACGGGGTTCATATTTGAGGACAAATTCCTCTCAAGAGGAGGGAAATGATGAGGACATCATTAGCACAAGCAAGAGCATGTGGGATGAGACACATTCAGATCCAATTCAAGTTCTCATTGGTCCGGATACGAGAGCTTGTACGAAGAAGTTCAAAGAAATGCTTATTGGGTTGAGTCAAGCAACTTGGGCTCAAGCTATTGCATTGAGGCCCATTGAGGGAATTGCATGTGACATGCAGACCAACAAATGCGTGATTCAAGCTCTAGAAGGGACCGAGTAATTTCCATTTCAGTTACTTTCCCATTTTGAGGTTACAAGTGGCAAGAAGAATCAGCTATTTACCTTTTAATGTCTAGTTTCCTTTTTGCATTTGTTTTCTTTCTATTATTGTAAGGCTTTTAAGCCATTAAGGGAACTTTCCTTGTTTGCTTTAGATTAGACGTTTTGGTAATTGATTTGCCCGAAATTCCATGGGCAATTAGGAGCTGAAATCCGCAAAGGGGAACCACTATATATTGTAACGAATTTCATTCAATGGAGGAAAAGTTTTAACACACAATTTGTGGTGTAATTCTCCTCGGTTCCCAAACGAACTATTCGAAGTTATCGAAAAATTCCATGGCATTCATAGACTTATCAATCAGTCCATCATTAGCTGATTGTGGCGTCCTCATATACCAAGGTTTGTGCTTCTTGTTAGGCATCGGATCATGGTTCCATTCAAAACCAGTTAGGAATTTTGATATTGGAAACCAATTTTGGTTAGGGTCGTGTCAGTTCTTGACAGGTTTCATATTTGAGGACAAATTCCTCTCAAGAGGAGGGAAATGATGAGGACATCATTAGCATAAGCATGAGCATGTGGGATGAGACACATTCAAATCCAATTCATGTTCTCATTGGTCCGGTTAGGAGAGCTCGTGCGAAGAAGTTCAAAGAAATGCTTATTAGGTTGATTCAAGAAACTTGGGCTCAAGCTATTGCATGGAGGCCCATTGAGGGAATTGCATGTGACATCCAGACCAACAAATGTGTGATTCAAGCTCTAGAAGGGACCGAGTAATTTCCATTTCAGTTACTTTCCCATTTTGAGGTTACAAGTGGCTAGAAGAATCAGCTATATACCTTTTAATGTCCAGTTTCCTTTTTGCATTTGTTTTCTTTCTATTATTGTAAGGCTTTTAAGCCATTTAGGGAACTTTCCTTATTTGCTTTAGATTAGACGTTTTGGTAATTGATTTGCCCGAAATTCCATGGGTAATTAGGAGCTGAAATCCGCAAAGGGGAACCACTATATATTGTAACGAATTTCATTCAATGGAGGAAAAGTTTTAACACACAATTTGAGGTGTAATTCTCCTCGGTTCCCAAACGAACTATTCGAAGTTATCGAAAAATTCCATGGCATTCATAGACTTATCAATCAGTCCATCCATAGCTGATTGTGGCGTCCTCATATACCAAGGTTTGTGCTTCTTGTTAGGCATACGATCGTGGTTCCATTCAAAACCAGTTAGGAATTTTGATATTGGAAACCAATTTTGGTTAGGGTCGTGTCAGTTCTTGACGGGGTTCATATTTGAGGACAAATTCCTCTCAAGAGGAGGGAAATGATGAGGACATCATTAGCACAAGCAAGAGCATGTGGGATGAGACACATTCAGATCCAATTCAAGTTCTCATTGGTCCGGTTACGAGAGCTTGTACGAAGAAGTTCAAAGAAATGCTTATTGGGTTGAGTCAAGCTACTTGGGCTCAAGCTATTGCATGGAGGCCCATTGAGGGAATTGCATGTGACATGCAGACCAACAAATGCGTGATTCAAGCTCTAGAAGGGACCGAGTAATTTCCATTTCAGTTACTTTCCCATTTTGAGGTTACAAGTGGCGAGAAGAATCAGCTATTTACCTTTTAATGTCTAGTTTCCTTTTTGCATTTGTTTTCTTTCTATTATTGTAAGGCTTTTAAGCCATTAAGGGAACTTTCCTTATTTGCTTTAGATTAGACGTTTTGGTAATTGATTTGCCCGAAATTCCATGGGCAATTAGGAGCTGAAATCCGCAAAGGGGAACCACTATATATTGTAACGAATTTCATTCAATGGAGGAAAAGTTTTAAGACACAATTTGAGGTTTAATTCTCCTCGATTCCTAAACAAACTATTCGATGTTATCAAAAAATTCCATGGCATTCATAGACTTATCAATCAGTCCATCAATAGCTGATTGTGGCGTCCTCGTAGACCATGGTTTGTGCTTCTTGTTAGGCATCGGATCGTGCTTCCATTCAATACCAGTTAGGAATTTTGATATTGGAAACCAATTTTGGTTAGGGTCGTGTCAGTTCTTGACGGGGTTCATATTTGAGGACAAATTCCTCTCAAGAGGACGGAAATGATGAGGGCATCATTAGCATAAGCATGAGCATGTGGGATGAGACATATTTAGATCCAATTCAAGTTCTCATTGGTCCGGTTACGAGAGCACGTGCTAAGAAGTTCAAAGAAATGCTTATTGGGTTAATTCAAGCAACTTGGGCTCTAGCTATTGCATGGAGGCCCATTGAGGGAATTGCATGTGACATCCAGACCAACAAATGCATGATTCAAGCTCTAGAAGGGACCGAGTACTTTCCATTCCCGTTACTTTCCTGTTTTGAGGTTACAAGTGGCTAGAAGTATCAGCTATTTACCTTTTAATGTCTAGTTTCCTTTTTGCATTTGTTTTGTTTCTATTATTGTAAGGCTTCTAAGCCATTAAGGGAACTTTCCTTATTTGCTTTAGATTAGACGTTTTGGTAATTGATTTGCCCAAAATTCCATGGGCAATTAGGAGCTGAAATCCGCATAGGGGAACCACTATATATTGTAACGAATTTCATTCAATGGAGGAAAAGTTTTAACACACAATTTGAGGTTTAATTCTCCTCGGTTCCTAAAAAACTATTCGAAGTTATCAAAAAATTCCGTGGCATTCATAGACTTATCAATCAATCCATCCATGGCTGATTGTGGCGTCCTCGTATACCAAGGTTTGTGCTTCTTGTTAGGCATCGGATCGTGGTTCCATTCAAAACCAGTTAGGAATTTTGATATTGGAAACCAATTTTGGTTAGGGTCGTGTCAGTTCTTGACGGGGTTCATATTTGAGGACAAATTCCTCTCAAGAGGACGGAAATGATGAAGGCATCATTAGCATAAGCTAGAGCATGTGGGATGAGACATATTTAGATCCAATTCAAGTTCTCATTGGTCCAGTTACGGGAGCACGTGCTAAGAAGTTCAAAGAAATGCTTATTGGGTTAATTCAAGCAACTTGGGCTCAAGCTATTGCATGGAGGCCCATTGTGGGAATTGCATGTGACATCCAGACCAACAAATGCGTGATTCAAGCTCTAGAAGGGACCGAGTAATTTCCATTCCCGTTACTTTCCTGTTTTGAGGTGACAAGTGGCTAGAAGTATCAGCTATTTACCTTTTAATGTCTAGTTTCCTTTTTGCATTTGTTTTATTTCTATTATTGTAAGGCTTTTAAGCCATTAAGGGAACTTTCCTTATTTGCTTTAGATTAGACATTTTGGTAATTGATTTGCCTGAAATTCCATGGGCAATTTGGAGCTGAAATCAGCATAGGTGAACCACTATATATTGTAACGAATTTCATTCAATGGAGGATAAGTTTTAACACACAATTTGAGGTTTAATTCTCTTCAGTTCCTAAACGAACTATTCAAACTTTTCAAAAAATTTCATGGCGTTCATAGACTTATCAATCTGTCCATCCATAGCTGATTGTGGCATCCTCACATACCAAGTTTAGGGCTTCTTGTTAGGCATCAGGCCGCGGTTCCATTCAAAACCAGTTAGGAATTTTGATCTTCGAAACCAATTTTGGTTAGGGTCGCGTCAGTTCTTAGCGGGGTTCGTAGTTGAGGACAAATTCCTCTCAAGAGAATGGGAATGATGAGGACATCGTTTGCACAAGAAAGAGCACGTGGGACGAGACATATTCAGATCCAATTCAAGTTCCCATTGGTCCAATTATGAGAGCTCGTGCGAAGAAGTTCAAAGAAACGCATATTGGGCTTATTCAAGCAACTTGGGCTCAAGCCATTGCATGGAGGCCCATTGAGTGAATTGCATGTGACATCTTGACAAACAAATGCGTGATTCAAGCTCTATAAGGGACCGAGTAATTTCCATTTCAGTTACTTTCCTGTTTTGAGGCGACAAGTGGCGAGAAGAATCAACTATTTACCTTTTAATGTCTAGTTTCCTTTTTGCATTTGTTTTATTTCTATTATTGTAAGGCTTTTAAGCCATTAAGGGAACTTTCCTTATTTGCTTTAGATTAGACGTTTTGGTAATTGATTTGCCCAAAATTCCATGGGCAATTAGGAGCTGAAATCCGCATAGGGGAACCACTATATATTGTAACGAATTTCATTCAATGGAGGATAAGTTTTAACACACAATTTGAGGTTTAATTCTCTTCGGTTCCTAAACAAACTATTCGAACTTATCAAAAAATTTCATGGCATTCATAGACTTATCAATCTGTCCATCCATAGCTGATTGTGGCATCCTCACATACCAAGTTTAGGGCTTCTTGTTAGGCATCAGGTCGCGGTTCCATTCAAAACCAGTTAGGAATTTTGATCTTCGAAACCAATTTTGGTTAGGGTCGCGTCAGTTCTTAGCGGAGTTCGTAGTTGAGGACAAATTCCTCTCAAGAGAATGGGAATGATGAGGACATCGTTTGAACAAGAAAGAGCACGTGGGACGATACATATTCAGATCCAATTCAAGTTCCCATTGGTCCAGTTACGAGAGCTTGTGCGAAGAAGTTCAAAGAAACGTTTATTGGGCTGATTCAAGCAACTTAGGCTCAAGCTATTGCATGGAGGCCCATTGAGGGAATTGCATGTGACATCCAGACCAACAAAGGCGTGATTCAAGCTCTAGAAGGGACCGAGTAATTTCCATTTCAGTTACTTTTTTGTTTTAAGGTGACAAGTGGCGAGAAGAATCAGCTATTTACCTTTTAATGTCTAGTTTCCTTTATGCATTTGTTTTATTTCTATTATTGTAAGGCTTTTAAGCCATTAAGGGAACTTTCCTTATTTGCTTTAGATTAGACGTTTTGGTAGTTGATTTGACCGAAATTCCATGGGCAATTAGGAGCTGAAATCCATATAGGGGAACCACTATATATTGTAACGAATTTCATTCAAGGGAGGATAAGTTTTAACACACAATTTGAGGTTTAATTCTATTTGGTTCCCAAACGAACTATTCGAACTTATCGAAAAATTTTGTGGCGTTCATAGACTTGTCAATCAGTCCATCCATAGTTGATTGTGGCGTCCTCACATACCAAGGTTAGTGCTTCTTGTTAGGCATCGGGCCGTGGTTCCATTCAAAACCAGTTAGGAATTTTGCTCTTGGTAACCAATTTTGGTTAGGGTCGCATCAGTTCTTTGCGGGGTTTGTATTTGAGGACAAATTCCTCTCAAGAGGAGGGGAATGATGAGGACATCGTAAGCACAAGCAAGAGCACGTGGGATGAGACATATTCAGATCCAATTCAAGTTCCCATTGGTCCGGTTACGAGAGCTTGTGCAAAGAAGTTCAAAGAAACTTTTATTGGGCTGATTCAAGCAACTTAGGCTCAAGCTATTGCAAGGAGGCCCATTGGGGGAATTGCATGTGACATCCAGACCAGCAAAGGCGTGATTCAAGCTCTAGAAGGGACCGAGTCATTTCCATTTCAGTTACTTTTTTGTTTTAAGGTGACAAGTGGCGAGAAGAATCAGCTATTTACCTTTTAATGTCTAGTTTCCTTTTTGCATTTGTTTTCTTTCTATTATTGTAAGGCTTTTAAGCCATTAAGGGAACTTTCCTTATTTGCTTTAGATTAGACGTTTTGGTAATTGATTTGCCCGAAATTCCATGGGCAATTAGGAGCTGAAATCCGCAAAGGGGAACCACTATATATTGTAACGAATTTCATTCAATGGAGGAAAAGTTTTAACACACAATTTGAGGTTTAATTCTCCTCGGTTCCTAAAAAAACTATTCGAAGTTATCGAAAAATTCCATGGCATTCATAGACTTATCAATCAGTCCATCCATAGCTGATTGTGGCATCCTCATATACCAAAGTTTGTGCTTCTTGTTAGGCATCGGATCGTGGTTCCATTCAAAACCAGTTAGGAATTTTGATATTGGAAACCAATTTTGGTTAGGGTCATGTCAGTTCTTGACGGGGTTCATATTTGAGGACAAATTCCTCTCAAGAGGAGGGAAATGATGAGGACATCATTAGCATTAGCAAGAGCATGTGGGATGAGACATATTCAGATCCAATTCAAGTTCTCATTGGTCCGGTTACGAGAGCACGTGCTAAGAAGTTCAAAGAAATGCTTATTGGGTTGATTCAAGAAACTTGGGCTCAAGCTATTGCATGGAGGCCCATTGAGGGAATTGCATGTGACATGCAGACCAACAAATGCATGATTCAAGCTCTAGAAGGGACCGAGTAATTTCCATTTCAGTTACTTTCCCATTTTGAGGTTACAAGTTGCGAGAAGAATCAGCTATTTACCTTTTAATGTCTAGTTTCCTTTTTGCATTTGTTTTCTTTCTATTATTGTAAGGCTTTTAAGCCATTAAGGGAACTTTCCTTATTTGCTTTAGATTAGACGTTTTGGTAATTGATTTGCCCAAAATTCCATGGGCAATTAGGAGCTGAAATCCGCAAAGGGGAACCACTATATATTGTAACGAATTTCATTCAATGGAGGAAAAGTTTTAACACACAATTTGAGGTTTAATTCTCCTCGGTTCCAAAAAAAACTATTCGAAGTTGTCAAAAAATTCCATGGCATTCATAGACTTATCAATCAGTCCATCCATAGCTGATTGTGGCATCCTCATATACCAAAGTTTGTGCTTCTTGTTAGGCATCGGATCGTGGTTCCATTCAAAACTAGTTAGGAATTTTGATATTGGAAACCAATTTTGGTTAGGGTTATGTCAGTTCTTGACGGGGTTCATATTTGAGGACAAATTCCTCTCAAGAGGAGGGAAATGATGAGGGCATCATTAGCATAAGCAAGAGCATGTGGGATGAGACATATTCAGATCCAATTCAAGTTAACACTGGTCCGGTTATGAGAGCTTGTGCGAAGAGGTTCAAAGAAATGCTCATTGGGTTGATTCAAGCAACTTGGGCTCAAGCTATTGCATGGAGGCCCATTGTGGGAATTGCATGTGACATCCAGACCAACAAATACGTGGTTCAAGCTCTAGAAGGGACCGAGTAATTTCCATTTCAGTTACTTTCCCATTTTGAGGTTACAAGTGGCGAGAAGAATCAGCTATTTACCTTTTAATGTCTAGTTTCCTTTATGCATTTGTTTTATTTCTATTATTGTAAGGCTTTTAAGCCATTAAGGGAACTTTCCTTATTTGCTTTAGATTAGACGTTTTGGTAATTGATTTGCCAAAAATTCCATGGGCAATTAGAAGCTGAAATCCGCAAAGGGGAACCACTATATATTGTAACGAATTTCATTCAATGGAGGAAAAGTTTTAACACACAATTTGAGGTTTAATTCTCCTCGGTTCCTAAAAAAACTATTCGAAGTTATCGAAAAATTCCATGGGATTCATAGACTTATCAATCAGTCCATCCATAGCTGATTGTGGCGTCCTCATATACCAAGGTTTGTGCTTCTTGTTAGGCATCGGATCGTGGTTCCATTCAAAACCAGTTAGGAATTTTGATATTGGAAACCAATTTTGGTTAGCGTCGTGTCAGTTCTTGATGGGGTTCATATTTGAGGACAAATTCCTCTCAAGAGGAGGGAAATGATGAGGACATCATTAGCACAAGTAAGAGCATGTGGGATGAGACATATTCATATCCAATTCAAGTTCACACTGGTCCGGTTATGAGAGCTTGTGCGAAGAGGTTCAAAGAAATGCTCATTGGGTTGATTCAAGCAACTTGGGCTCAAGCTATTGCATGGAGGCCCATTGAGGGAATTGCATGTGACATGCAGACCAACAAATGCATGATTCAAGCTCTAGAAGGGACCGAGTAATTTCCATTTCAGTTACTTTCCCATTTTGAGGTTACAAGTTGTGAGAAGAATCAGCTATTTACCTTTTAATGTCTAGTTTCCTTTTTGCATTTGTTTTCTTTCTATTATTGTAAGGCTTTTAAGCCATTAAGGGAACTTTCCTTATTTGCTTTAGATTAGACGTTTTGGTAATTGATTTGCCCGAAATTCCATGGGCAATTAGGAGCTGAAATCCGCAAAGGGGAACCACTATATATTGTAACGAATTTCATTCAATGTAGGAAAAGTTTTAACACACAAGTTGAGGTTTAATTCTCCTCGGTTCCTATAAAAACTATTCAAAGTTATCAAAAAATTCCATGGCATTCATAGACTTATCAATCAGTCCATCCATAGCTGATTGTGGCATCCTCATATACCAAGGTTTGTGCTTCTTGTTAGGCATTGGATCGTGGTTCCATTCAAAACCAATTAGGAATTTTGATATTGGAAACCAATTTTGGCTAGGGTCGTATGAGTTCATGACGGGGTTCATATTTGAGGACAAATTCCTCTCAAGAGGAGGGAAATGATGAGGGCATCATTAGCATAAGCAAGAGCATGTGGGATGAGACATATTCAGATCCAATTCAAGTTCTCATTGGTCCGGTTACGAGAGCACGTGCGAAGAAGTTCAAAGAAATGCTTATTGGGTTGATTCAAGCAACTTGGGCTCAAGCTATTGCATGGAGGCCCATTGTGGGAATTGCATGTGACATCCAGACCAACAAATACGTGGTTCAAGCTCTAGAAGGGACCGAGTAATTTCCATTTCAGTTACTTTCCTATTTTGAGGCGACAAGTGACGAGAAGAATCAGCTATTTACCTTTTAATGTTTAGTTTCCTTTTTGCGTTTGTTTTATATCTATTATTGTATGGCTTTTAAGCCATTAAGGGAACTTTCCTTATTTGCTTTAGATTAGACGTTTTGGTAATTGATTTGCCCAAAATTCCATGGGCAATTAGGAGCCAAAATCCGCACAGGGGAACCACTATCTATTGTAACGAATTTCATTCAATCGCGGATAAGTTTTAACACACAATTTGAGGTTTAATTCTCTTTGGTTCCTAAACGAACTATTCGAACTTATCAAAAAATTATGTGGCGTTCATAGACTTATCAATCTGTCCATCCATAGCTGATTGTGGCGTCCTCAAATACCAAGGTTCGTGCTTCTTGTAAGGCATCGGGTCGCGGTTCCATTCAAAACCGGTTAGGAATTTTGATCTTGATAACCAATTTTCGTTAGGGTCTCATCAGTTCTTGGCGGGGTTCGTATTTGAGGATAAATTCCTCTCAAGAGGAGGGAAATGATGGGGACATCATTAGCATAAGCAAGAGCATGTGGGATGAGACATATTCAGATCCAATTCAATTTCTCACTGGTCCGGTTGCGAGAGCTAGTGCGAAGAAGTTCAAAGAAATACTTTTTGGGTTGATTCAAGCAACTTGGGCTCAAGCTATTGCATGGAGGCCCATTGTGGGAATTGCATGTGACATCCAGACCAACAAATACGTGGTTCAAGCTCTAGAAGGGACCGAGTAATTTCCATTTCAGTTACTTTCCTATTTTGAGGCGACAAGTGACGAGAAGAATCAGCTATTTACCTTTTAATGTTTAGTTTCCTTTTTGCGTTTGTTTTATATCTATTATTGTATGGCTTTTAAGCCATTAAGGGAACTTTCCTTATTTGCTTTAGATTAGACGTTTTGGTAATTGATTTGCCCAAAATTCCATGGGCAATTAGGAGCCAAAATCCGCACAGGGGAACCACTATATATTGTAACGAATTTCATTCAATCGAGGATAAGTTTTAACACACAATTTGAGGTTTAATTCTCTTTGGTTCCTAAACGAACTATTTGAACTTATCGAAAAATTATGTGGCGTTCATAGACTTATCAATCTGTCCATCCATAGCTGATTGTGGCGTCCTCAAATACCAAGGTTCGTGCTTCTTGTAAGGCATTGGGTCGCGGTTCCATTCATAACCGGTTAGGAATTTTGATCTTGATAACCAATTTTCGTTAGGGTCTCATCAGTTCTTGGCGGGGTTCGTATTTGAGGATAAATTCCTCTCAAGAGGAGGGAAATGATGGGGACATCATTAGCATAAGCAAGAGCATGTGGGATGAGACATATTCAGATCCAATTCAATTTCTCACTGGTCCGGTTGCGAGAGCTCGTGCGAAGAAGTTCAAAGAAATACTTTTTGGGTTGATTCAAGCAACTTGGGCTCAAGCTATTGCATGGAGGCCCATTGAGGGAATTGCATGTGACATGTAGACCAACAAATGCGTGATTCAAGCTCTAAAAGGGACCGAGTAATTTCCATTCCCGTTACTTTCCTCTTTTGAGGTGACAAGTGGCTAGAAGTATCAGCTATTTACCTTTTAATGTCTAGTTTCCTTTTTGCATTTGTTTTATTTCTATTATTGTAAGGCTTTTAAGCCATTAAGGGAACTTTCCTTATTTGCTTTAGATTAGACATTTTGGTAATTGATTTGCCCAAAATTCCATGGGCAATTAGGAGCTAAAATCCGCATTGGGGAACCACTATATATTGCAACGAATTTCATTCAATGGAGGATAAGTTTTAACACACAATTTGAGGTTTAATTCTCCTCGGTTCCTAAACAAACTATTCGAAGTTATCAAAAAATTCCATGGCATTCATAGACTTATCAATCAGTCCATCCATAGCTGATTGTGGCGTCCTCATATACCAAGGTTTGTGCTTCTTGTTAGGCATCAGATCATGGTTCCATTCAAAACCAGTTAGGAATTTTGATATTGGAAACCAATTTTGGTTAGGGTCGTGTCAGTTCTTGACGGGGTTCATATTTGAGGACAAATTCCTCTTAAGTGGAGGGAAATGATGAGGACATCACTAGCATAAGCAAGAGCATGTGGGATGAGACATATTCAGATCCAATTCAAGTTCTCATTGGTCCGATTACGAGAGCACGTGTGAAGAAGTTCAAAGAAATGCTTATTGGGTTGATTCAAGCAACTTGGGCTCAAGCTATTGCATGGAGGCCCATGGTGGGAATGGCATGTGACATCCAGACCAACAAATGCGTGATTCAAGCTCTAGAAGGGACCGAGTAATTTCCATTTCAGTTACTTTCCTATTTTGAGGCGACAAGTGGCGAGAAGAATCAACTATTTACCTTTCAATGTCTAGTTTCCTTTTTACGTTTGTTTTATTTCTATTATTGTATGGCTTTTAAGCCATTAAGGGAACTTTCCTTATTTGCTTTAGATTAGACGTTTTGGTAATTGATTTGCCCAAAATTCCATGGGCAATTAGGAGCTAAAATCCGCATAGGGGAACCACTATATATTGTAACGAATTTCATTCAATGGAGGTTAAGTTTTAACACACAATTTGAGGTTTAATTCTCTTCGGTTCCTAAACAAACTATTCGCACTTATCAGAAAATTCCATGGCGTTTATAGACTTATCAATTAGTCCATCCATAGCTGATTGTGGCGTCCTCACATACCAAGGTTCGCGCTTCTTGTTAGCAACGGGTCGCGGTTCCATTCAAAACCGGTTAGGAATTTTGATATTGGAAACCAATTTTTGTCAGGGTCTCATCAGTTCTTGGTGGGGTTCGTATTTGAGGACAAATTCCTCTCAAAGGTGGGGAATGATGAGGACATCGTTCGCACAAGCAAGGGCATGTGGGAGCAGACATATTCTGATCCAATTCAAGTTCCCATTTGTCCGATTACGAGAGCTCGTGCGAAGAAGTTCAAAGAAACGCTTATTGGGCTGGTTCAAGCAACTTGGGCTCAAGCTATTGCATGGAGGCCCATCGAGGGAATTGCATGTGACATCCAGACCAACAAATGCGTGATTCAAGCTCTAGAAGGGACTGAGTAATTTTCATTTCAGTTACTTTCCCATTTTTGAGGCGACAAGTGGCGAGAAGAATCAACTATTTACCTTTCAATGTCTAGTTTCCTTTTTACGTTTGTTTTATTTCTATTATTGTAAGGCTTTTAAGCCATTAAGGGAACTTTCCTTATTTGCTTTAGATTAGACGTTTTGGTAATTGATTTGCCCGAAATTCCATGGGCAATTAGGAGCTGAAATCCGCCTAGGGGAACCACTATATATTGTAACAAATTTCATTCAATAGAGGATAAGTTTAACACACAATTTGAGGTTTAATTCTCTTTTGTTCCAAAATGAACTATTCAAACTTATCGAAAAATTTTGTGGCTTTCATAGACTTATCAATCAGTCCATCCATAGCTGATTGTGGCATCCTCACATACCAAGGTTCATGCTTCTTATTAGGCATCGGGTCGCGGTTCCATTCAAAACCAGTTAGGAATTTTGATCTTGGAAACCAATTTTGGTTAGGGTCGCGTCAGTTCTTGGCGGGGTTCGTATCACTCAGTGAGGTAACCCATTACCAACATCATATGCTCCTTTATAGATGTACCCAGCCTCTGTCTACAGTTTATGAGTTTCCGAAACGCCCTTTGCGGTTTTGTTATGGCTTGGCCTTCAAACATATCTTTATGATTATCCAAGATCTACTTTGCAGTCTCATAATCCGGATGTTGAGCTTGCAGCACATTGTTCATGGTAGCCATAACATAGCAGCGGGCCTAATCATTAGCATCTTTCCAGCGATCCTACGCTTGGAATTGCTCATTAGTTGAGTCTCCCGTAGGCTCAGGAGGACAAGGTGTTGTGCATACATATTTTAGTTTCTCAAAGGATAGAACGATATCCAGGTTCCAATTCCAATCATTATAGTTCTCATCGGTTAAAAGGTTTTTGTCAAGTATCAATGACAAAGCGTTTTTAGACATTTTTAATCTACAATGAAGAATCATATACCAAACATAAGCAAACATATAATAATAATTTAGTAAGATAACACAATCATGTAAAAATTATACAAATGTGTTTATGTGTCAAAACCTTGAAAATATCACAACCTTACAATGATAATTCCCAACTCAGAATTCAACAAGCTCCTAGGAGAGTCCTGCCAAATTCAATCAGGAACACGGATCCCCTCCTAATTAATATATGTCATCCAGAACCCGTATGATCCAACATATATTAATAATCGTTTCTTTGGCCATTAATTTTATTAATAGAGCTCCTAGGGGAGGTTAATAATAAAATTAACGTGAGTGTATAACCATCCTTTCAATATTTTATTCATGATTTATAATCACCACTTAGGGGTGTGCAACCATAAATCATGCTAAATACTTTATCCTCTCAGAGATCCAATCTGGTACATGAGAGAAATCCCTTCCTAGGGGTCGGGACCACCATGTTCTACCTGTGGACCAACGATGGAGGCCTTAGGTCCTCTGTTCGAAAACCTTCTCCCACTCAATCTTTTGAAATCAAGGTTTTATTTTAAGAATATGCATGAACAATTTTAATATATGCGGCACTCCTTATTCTATATGACATGTTATCAATATACATGGCAAATCATATTATAATGCAGATAAGCAAAGCAATCAAGCAAAGCTATAAGCAAAATAATAATAATAACCATAATATTATGGCTCCATCCTAGGGAATAGAAAACTAAGATTACAAGAGAATAATCGAGACATAATATCGATTCTTCATCCTTGAATCCTCAAGCTGTATCCTTCTTTATGTAATTCCATCGTCAAGTCTTCAATCCCGAATGAATTGAACACTTCATATTTTCAATCATATCCAAATTTAATGTTTCTCAGAATTGTCCCAAAAATAAAATTAAAATTGCATCAAAAAAACTACACCTTTTTTAGAAATTTTCCAGCTCTCGGTCGGCAAGCCGATCTGTGTTATTGGCCTGCCGATCATGCTCCCTCGGCCTGCCGATCAGGAAGATTAGCCTGCCGACCCATGAAAGTTTGGTCTACTGGTAGATTTCTGCCCCATTGACGGCCTATCGAACCACACGTGTGGCCTGCCAATCTATGACCATCAGCCTGCCAAACTGTGATGTTCGACATGTCGACCGAGCAGAAATCTCCATTCTAGAAAATATAATTTTTAAAGCAATTTATCAATTTTATTTTCAATAATTCAAAAACATAAAATTAGAGACTCAGGAAATACCTAAGAGCATCATCATCAATCTTCTAGATCTGTCTTCTTTGAATAATTATTTAATTACAAAATTCTTACAAATTTAAAAATTAAATAATAATTCCTAGATGGAGATGATAGTCTGCCATCTAATTACATGAAAAACTTAGATACACATTCTAACCTCTAAAGAATTATAACCGGTATAAATTAATTAATTAATAAATAATTAAACAATGATTTAATCAACCATAATTAATTAATAAATATTCGTCACATAATCTATGACAACATATATAATTTATAGAAACCTAGAGTGCCAACTCTCTATAAAATTAAATTCAAGCATAGGAGAGATTAAGATCACAAAATTTAAGCATATAACATGATCACAAACTCATAAATTTATGCAAAAACCATGGCTCTGATACCAATTGTTGGAAAAAGAGTACGCAACAGAATTTAAAAAAAAAATTATATATCAGAGTAATTTCCAAAACACAAGTTTGACATGCTATACGCATAAATTAACAAGATCTTACTAACCTTTGTGTGCCAAAGAACTCTCGTAAAATGTGAAGAGAAGTAACATTCCAGAAGAGCCTCAACCAACTGGTCTTCTTTGCTATTCTCTATCCACGACCGGAGTGAGTGTGGGTTCACACGTACAGCTCTTCCACTGGTAACTCTCCTTCCAACCAATTGAGAGAACCCTGACTCTCCTTCCAACCAATTGAGAGAACCCAAAGCAAGTGCTTGTGATTTGTGAACAAAAGCTCTCATGGAGTTTTTAGATTCTTAGTAGCAGAGTATCTCTCTTAATCTCTCAATTGATCTAAGTAACTTGTGAGAATCACTCCCTATTTATAGAGGTTGGTCCTAGGGTCAGTCCTCATCAGATTAGGTCTAAAAATTTGGATCAGAATCAAAGTCGGATCAATATCTAATAAGATCCGCTTGGAAACACGTGATCTTATCCTTCGCTGATTGATAGGTCGAACCACTTGATCGGCAGGCCGAACTGTCGAATAAAAAATCTCACGAATCTTTTATTTTCCACCCGAGATTTTATAGGATAAAGTCTCAATTTTAATTCAAATAACCCAATAAAGAAGTTATCTAATCAAACAACTTTATCTGGATAATCTCTAAGAAAATAAATCAATTCCCAATAATTCTACAAGTTTATCTTGATCTAATTTATCAAAAATTAAATCAACCGATATACAAACAAGAATTATCTGATCCCAATAATTCAACAAGTTTATCTTGAATCAATTTTATCACAAAAATAATTTAACCGATAAATAGACATGAATTATTTAACTCTTCCAAATTTTAACCAATCTGATAAATCCGACATAAGTCACCAATTATTAGAAAAGCACGCCTTGTCATTACAGGATGTTGTGAGCTAGCAAAGGGGACCAAATAGACCTACAAAGTTCAAGCTCCTGATAATTACGAAACCCAATATCCTAGATATACATTTCATAATTATCAACTCCAACGCTACTCCACTAAAAGCTTGGAGCTGCACTCTCGAACTACATAGAATTACGAAGCTTATATAGCTAAGTCTCCATGGCACATCATAGTGTATCGTATCGCCATATGATAATACATAATCGGCTTAAGGACAAGTTCTGTCTTACCTTCCCGATTATTTTATCTTACGTTCCATTATCTCACCATTACAGGATGTTGTGAGCTAGCAAAGGGGACCAAATAGACCTACAAAGTTCAAGCTCCTGATAATTACGAAACCCAATATCCTAGATATACATTTCATAATTATCAACTCCAACGCTACTCCACTAAAAGCTTGGAGCTGCACTCTCGAACTACATAGAATTACGAAGCTTATATAGCTAAGTCTCCATGGCACATCATAGTGTATCGTATCGCCATATGATAATACATAATCGGCTTAAGGACAAGTTCTGTCTTACCTTCCCGATTATTTTATCTTACGTTCCATTATCTCACCATTAGAAAACTTACCATCCAAAGACAATATACCATTCGGCTACACCTATGTATCCAAATGGTTGAGCGCTCCAGTTTTTCAATTATAGGATAACGTATTTAAGAGGATATCATTACTCCTAAAGAGGAGCTATGGATTCCATATCTATGAATAACAGGTCTACGCTATCAAGAGTCATGCCTCCAACGTACTGGCATGCATATCACTATTAAGATGTGGGTATCACCCTTTGATACATCAAAAGACACAAACCGAGACAACGGGTCCACTATTCATCTCAAAATTAAGATACAACACAAATGATTACCTTAAGTGAATCGATTTACCGAGACAAAATTATTAATCCAAATCAATTCACTTTATGTCCCGATCCAACACATCGTCACTTATTACAACGTGCCAATGTTTCTATTCATGGAGTCCTCCTCCGATGGCCAAGACAAACCATCTCCCAAAACGGATATAGACAACACCACAATCTTTACATGAATAAAGCGTCCAACTTTATTCCCTCGATTGCGGATCATATGATGTAGACCATCACCTTAAGAATCGTGTCTTCCGCATAATCCATCTATCATATGCCAATTCTTAAAGTTTAGACCAACAGTCTCAGACTATTGTTTGCTTAACATACATTCAACAAATATGAATGTAAAGAGGACAAGATTTGGTATATAAATAATGAATAAATTCTTTATTGATAAAAATGTCTCCAAAAACATATTACATTTTTTCTCCTTAGGGCATACATGACTAACAAGGAGACACGAAGAAATCCTTGAGGGCCACTAGGTGCCCAAAGGCTACAGTTCATAAGAGTAACAAGTATAAGACCCGATTATGTCGGGGCCCTGCTAGGTGGGCCCATATGGGTTTAAGGCATTACATTTTATTCGAATCCATAAGTCTTGATCACTTAGTCAAATCTTATAGTCCAAGAACGAGAAGCTTGCTTAAGTTCATAAATAGATTTTAGCAACTTGCAGACTTTATTCTCTTGACCCTTAGCTTTGAACTCCTCCAGTTGTACCATATATATGGTCTCATCAAGATAGCAATTCAAGAAAGTGGTCTTGATATCCATTTGCCACATCTCATAATCAAGAGTGGCAGCAATCGACAAGAGAATGTAGATGGACTTAAGCATGGCTACAAGCAAAAAGATTTCTGTGTAGTCGTTTTCTTCCTTTTGTGTGTATCCCTTTGCTATCAATCTAGCCTTATAGGTTTCAACTTTTGCTATCTGCTTCTCTCTTTCTCTTATAGACCCACTTAGACCCTATGGTCTTTCGGGAAGGTCCACAAGTTCCTAGACTTGATTAATCTTCATAGACTTTATCTTAGTGTTCATAGCTTTTGTCTAGAGCTTTTAATCAAGATTCTCCATAGCCTCTTTGTAAGCATAAGGATCCTTATTATGTTCAGCTGATTCAACCAAGTAAGCTTTACCATTGAACATATATCTCTTGGGTTGACGTCTAATCCTCCCATCACACCAAAGCTCCTTATGTTGTTATGCTACCAGTTTTTCCACATTGATTGGATTAGTTTCCACTAGAACCATTGGAGCAATCGAATCACTCGCCATCTCCTCGACAACCACTCTACTACAAGGCTTAAAGTTATTCATTTAACTTTCCTCAAGGAAAATTGCACTCATAGAAACCACGACTATTTTCTTCGAGTTATAGAAATAACCACCTATTGTCCCTTTTGGATATCCTAGAAACACACACACCTCCAAACGTGCTTCCAACTTACTCGCTTTCTTGTCCAAGACATGAGTAGGACATCCCCATATACAAATATGATTTAAGGATGTCTTCCTATACATCCACAACTAGTGAGGATTCTTTGGAACCAATTTATAAAGCGCATTGTTCAAAACATAAAAAGCGGTTTGTAATGCATATCCTTAGAAAGATGAAGACAATGTTCCATAACTCATCATGGACCTAACCATGCTCAACAAAGTCTTATTCCTTCTTTTAGCCACGTCATTCGACTGTAGAGTGCCTAGCATAGTCAAATGGGATAAAATCTCATTCTCTACTAAATGCCATAGGAACTCCTTGGAGAGGTACTCTTTACTTCGATGGGATCAAAGTGTCGTTATGGGTTTACCTAATTGGTTCTCCTCTTTAGCTCAAAACTCCTTAAACTTGTCAAAAGTTTCGCTCTTATGATGAATTAGGTACACACACTCATATATTGAGTAATGATCAATTTAAGTGACAAAATACTCATACCCTTCTCGTGCCTTGATGTTCATGGGACCACAAATATCACTATGCACAAGTTCTAGAACCCCTTCGATTTGATTACCCTTAGACCCGAATGGTCATTCGGTTATTTTGCTCTCCAAACAAAATTCACATTGTGGTATAGATTCCACCTCTAAATGACTTAAAGGTCCATCCTTCACCAACCTTTAAATCCTATGCAGGCCAATATAGCCTAATCACAAGTGCCAAAGATATGTTTTATTAGAGTGAGAAGTTTTAAGTCTTTTAGAGTTATCTTTAATCAGTAGTGAATCCATCTTAGACTTGATAAAATATAGGTTGTTTTGCATCCATCCACTATAGATAAAAAGATTTTTTTTTTCGAATCACAACTTGATTATTAAAAGAGACTGAATAAGAATCCTTAAATAAACAAGCGATAGAATTTAAGTTTAGGAACATAAAAAAAATCTCTCATTAAAACTAAAACTCCTATAACTATCAAAATAAAGATGGGTGTCTCTCATTACTTCAGCCAACACTAAGGATCCATTGCCCATCTATAACATAAAGTGCTCATGTAGAAGACTTCCCATTTCCTTGAACCCCTGTAGAGACACACAAACATGGTTAGTTGCTTTAGAATCTATGACCTAAGTGTCACTTAATTCTTCAATTAAATAAGTCTCACCAACTAGAAGCTCACACTTACGTCCTTTAGCTTAGAAGTCTTTGCAAATCTTCTTGATGTGCTTGACCTTCTCGCAGAAAAAAAAAATACTTTAGCTTCTTTGGGTTTCTCTTCTTTTTCTTCTTATAATCCTTGCCATTTGTTAGAATAGAAGACTTCTTGTTCTTGGCCATTTGCTTCTTTTCATTCCTACAATTGGAATTGGAACTAGATGCAACCACCAAGTTCGCCTCACCACCAGCTAGAGCTTCCTTGATCAAGTTTTCAAACTCCTACAATTACTTCATCAACTCAATCAAAGTCACATCTTGTCTATTGCTCAAGTTATACGAAGATTTAAACGGGATGAACAACTTAGAAAGAGTCTCAAAAACCATTGTCATCTATGAATCAGCATTAATATTAGCTTCATGAGTTTAAGCCTCAGTGAAGTAACCCATGAACAACATCATATGCTCCATCACAGGCGTCCCCGATTTTTGCTTGTAGTTGAGAAGCTTTCGAAGAGCCCCTTGTTGCTTTATCAAGGCTTGGCCTCAAAAAATGTCTTCAAGATTATCCATGATCTGCAAGCAGTTTCATGATCTTCATGTTAAGTCTATAGCACATTATTCATGGTAGCCATGATATAGCAGTAGGCCTGATTATCAGCATCCTTCCAGCGATCATACACTTGGATTTGTTCATTAGTGAATTTGCTAGGCGGTGCAGGAAGATATGGTGTGGTTAGCACAAATTTTAGTTTCTTAAAGAATAGGATGTTATTCAGGTTCCATGTTCAATCGTTATAATTCTCACCAGTTAAAGTGCTTTTATCAAGTATCAAAAGCAAAGCATTTTTAGAAATTTTGATCTACAATAAAGATTCATATATCAAAAATAAGCAAACATTCAATAACAATTTTGCAAGATAACACAAACAAGTAGGCACACAATGTGTTTACTTGCCAAAATGTTAAAAAAATTCACAACCTTACAATGATAATTCCTAACTCATAATTCAACAAGCCACCTAGGGGAGACTTGCCAAATTCAATTAGGAATACGGATCCCTTTTGATTAGAATATACCATCAAAGACCTGTTTGATTTAGCATGTACTAGTAATCACTTTCTTTGGCCATTAATTTTCTTAACAAAGCTCCTAAAGAAGGTTAACAATAAAATTAATCTTAAGTATTTAACTATCGTTTCAACTATTTTATCCATGGTTTATAATCAAAACATAAGGATGAACAATGATAAAACATACTAAAGCAAATTATCGTTTTAGAGATCTAACCCGAAACATTATGCACTATTTCCTAGGGGTTAGAACCACCATGTATATTACCTATGGGCCAACGATGGATGCCTTAAGTCCTTTCTTTGAAAACCCTCTCCCACTCAATATTTTAGAAATCAAGGTTTTATGTTAACATGCATGAACAATTTTAATGAGCAGCACTTCCTATTCTACATGACATATTATCAATATACATGACAAAACATATTATAATGCAAACAAGCAACGCAATAAGCAGAGCCACAAGCAATATAATAAATAACTGTAATATTATGGTTCCACCTTAGAGAAAAGAAAATAAAAATTAAAAAAATTAATCGAACATTTTATCGATTTTTTATCTTGTATTTTTTAGTAATATCATTCTTCACGTAATGTCTCTCTTTAATTTCAATCTCATATAGATCAAATTTTATTTTTTGGTTATCATAAATCTCGTTTGTCTTTCTTAAAATTGTTTCATAAAAGAAGAACCTCACAAAAATAACAGAAAACTGCTCTCTGTCACTTCATTGTCGACCACGCTGTCGCGGTCTAGATTCTAATAAACCTTTACATAATTTTTTTTGTAGTTTTAATTTTAATAACAATTCAAAAAAAACTCATAAAAATTTTAAAAACATAAAAAATAAATTGCCTAATAATCAATTCCGTCTTCTAGATCTGTCTTCCATTCAAATTATTATTTTAATATAAATTTACAAACCAAAATAAAATAATAAATCCTGAACGGTGATGATAGACTGCCATCTAATTACATGAAAAACCTAAATACATATTCTAACCTTTAAAGAACTATACCCGGTAAAATTAATTAATTAAAATAATAATTGAAATAGAAATTTAATAAACAATAATTAATTAGTAAATATTTACCATATAGCCTCATGACAACATATAAATTATTTAAAAAAACTAAAGTGCCAACTCCCTTAAAAAATATAATTCAAGCATGGGAGAGATTAAGATCACATAATCTATTACATAGCATGATCACAAACTTGTAAAAACATAATAAAACCATAGCTTTGATACCAATTGTTGGAAGATGAGTACAAAATGAATTTTAAAAATTTTTAGTTAAAATGTTTTTCCAAAACAAACTTGACATCTACATATATAAATTAATAAAAAAATCTTTCATATGTCTTAGTAGATTGGAAAACTATAAGAATTACAACAAGAGCAATCTACCGAGAGGGCCTTAACCAACTAGTTTTCCTTGCCATTCTCTTTCCATGATTGAAATGCGGGTGGCCATATGTCATTCAGTTGTTCCTTAGGTGACTTCTCCTTCCAACCACTTGAGAAAGCCAAGAGCTAAGGTTCGAGATGTTAAGTAATAGCTCTATGGGAGTTTTAGAGCTTTTTCAAAAAAATACTCTTCCCTAAATTCTCAAGTGATCTAAGAAACAACAGAAAATAGTTCCCTTTGTATATAGGTCAGATTAGGGCTACTCCTTATCAGATTTGGCCTCAAAATTTGAATCAAACTCAAAACTCGAGCTACAAACACGTTCATGCTTTATTGAAAAAACAGGCGCGGTCCACCATGTGTGTGTATGGCGATCAAGTACGACGTCATGGCCAAGTTGGCAAACATGTTTTTCAGCTCTTAGACTTATCTGATTCAATCAATTTGAACTGATTGGATTAATCTTATCTTATTTGACCCAGGTGTCCTTTATAGAGCCTTAGCTTTAAATCAAATAACCAATAGGGAAGTTATTTGATTAAAACAGTCTTATATAGATAATCCTATGCAAATAAAATATATTTTAAATAATTCAACATGTTTATCTTAAATTAATTCATAAAACTAATTCAACTAATAAACCAACATAAACTATTAAATCCAATCTATCGAATTTTAGCCAAACTAATAAATAACATAAGTTATCAATCTATAGGAAAAACACATTGTACAGCTACAACTTATATTATGACCTAGCAAAGGAGACTTGATGGACATATATAGATTAAGTTCCTATAATTATAATATGACATATACCTAACACATATATTTTATAATTATCAATTCTAAAGCTATTCTACTAAAAGCTTTGAGCTGCACTCTTGAACTATATATAAAATTACAAAATTCCAATAAGTTTATCATCTAAGACATATCATAATATATAACATCCCCATAGGATACTCATAATCAACTTGAGGATAATTTTTTTTTTACCTTCTCGATTATTTTTATCTTATGTTCCATTATCTCACTATTGGAATACTTACTATTCATAACTAATAATTAATAGTATACCATTCGGTTATACATATGTATCCAAATGATTGAGCGCTCCAATTTCCAATTATAGGATAATACTTATAAGAGAATATCATTAACTCTATCAAAGATCTATGGATTCCATATCTATAAATAACAAGTTTACGTCAAGCAAGAGTTATGTCTCTAATGTACCAGTATGCGTACCTTCATATCATACAAGATGTCATCCTATGGTATATCAAAAGACACAAGTCAAGAATATAGACCCATTAATTCACACTACTATAGACTATGAATTCCACGACGGTTTTAAAAAACTATCATAAAAACCTCAGTCGTGGTATAAAAATTGAGTTTTCACGATAGTTTTTTACCATCGTGGAACCTCAAAATGGGTGCCAATTTAAGGCATTTGCGGGGACTTTTTTCATGATGGTTTTTCAAAAACCCGTCGTGAAAGATATAATTTTCCACGACGTTATGGAATGTTGGCAAACATACAAAATTTCCACTACTGTTTTTTGCTAAAACCGTCATGAAAAATTGGTATTGCACAAAAAATTTGCCAAAATTTCTGATTTCCTATGGGATAGCCAGTCCCGTGTGTTATCCATTACAACAAGGCCCTGATTGTATACAAAAAGGATGTATATTGAAATTACAAGGTATTTACAAGATCTTTTACATTTGAACTACTTTGCACAATCATTTATATACTATCTTTATCTAAAAATGACATACCTATTTACAAATTGTACCCACTCTATTCTAACTTCATTTATATTTGTATGTACATAAAATTCTTTTTTTTTTTTGCTAGGCCTTGTATACCACTATTAATTATATCCTGCATGAAACGTAGAATAAAAAAACTACATTCTACGTTTCCTTGTTGCCTTGGACACTTACATCTAGAATATAGCGTTTCGTTCGGTCGGAATGTTACACCACTTCCGGCTTGAACCTTCTAATCATTAAGCGCCCTAACAATGTGTCATGATCAAATGAATTAATAGACAATACAATTATGAAAAACTTAATACACTTAATTTTATAAGACAACATTAATACTTAAAATCTTGTGAGTGATACGAAATCATCAAATGGTGGGGGTCCTAGGGGATTAAACCAATATATTTGACCCTCTCATGGTGAAATAACTATAGACATCCAATGTTCTTCAACATTCATGGCACGAAGAATAACTTTCCCCTTGGTGCTTGAGCTAATAGGTGGAGGAGTAATGTGGCACACTCTTTGTAATCACTCTAAAGGTCTCTTGTAGCACTTGAAACAATTGCCAAAGATATAAAACTGAAATTATGTGCCTTGCCTTGAAGTTCACAATATTCTGCCAAAAAACTACAATAAAAAACAATGCACTCAACTATTTGAAAGCACCTTACAACTCTACTTAGATTTAAAAAATTAAGTATTAAAGATAGAGTTATTACCTGAGGTATACCATAATACAGTTCACGTCGATTTGATCAAAGGTGATGAAGTAGTAAATGTCTTGATATCCCACATAGATAGGCAATTCATTGCTAGTAATATTTTCCAGTATCAGACACTAAATCATCGACCCATCGTGCATGAAAGAATGTACATATAAAGCTAACTTCATAAATTCTAGAGGTACTAAAGAAAAGCTAAATGTAGGTAGTGGCTCATTTACAACAGGTTGTTCTTGTTCTTATTCTACCTCAAGTTGTGATTGTCTTGCTTTTGTAGAACTTTTCTTTTTTTGGCTTTTCCTTCCTCTAGATCTTGTGGAGTGTGGCTAGGCGCTCGACTTATCTTTGTCTTTACGACGACTTCAATTAACCTCTTTGGCCATACAACAAAGCTTCTAGTTGCTTCACCCGCAGTTGTTGCTTCAAATGTCAGAACAGGCAATTAAGCTGTTCTAATTCTAATGGTAATGATGCTAATGCGTACGTTTTCTTCCCCTAAGGGTTCCATAGACTATATTAGTTGGAAGACTCTCCATCTACGCCTTCCCAAGTACAACAAGTGCACACCCACCATTAATTCTATCATCAACAAAGAGTCTGCATTCTTGATATTGTTTGGGCTCTTGACGATGAGGTAACAATTGGACTTCTGAAGCTTGTGGAGTTTCTGCTATATTGTCGGGAGGGTTACAGTTAGCCTTGAAGCTGTTGTATTGTGAAATACTATCATCCGTCGAACTAGCACATCCTTGGGAAACTAGCTCGGTCACAAGACCTCGTAGTGCTACAATTTCCATCTACATCTTCGACATTTGGTAATTGAATTTTGAGCCTAATTGGAGGTTGAAGTTTTAAGACTTCTTCACATAGTTTGATTGACCGTGAACGTGTCTTGAATGTTTCAGATTCCTTAGTACCTCGTCAATATGTCATCGTTACCAACAGACTAAAAGGTCCCTTGACTTTGTTGCATCGTGTGCTCATCTTGCAAAACAACAATAAACTAATTTATTTTTAATATCCTTCAATAGGTATTAAATTACAAATTAATAATTTAAGTTCAATAAAACAATCAAGTTCCCAATTTTTGTTACTCTTGGATTTTTAAACTGTCCATTGAGATCTTGACATGATTTTACCGACAACTCCTCCCATGTTGGTAGCATGCCTGTCTTAGCTAACTATATTATGCTATGTTAGTCATGTATTAAAGATAGAATAATTGATATATGTGATATGAGTAAGATATTAATGTACCAATAATTGCTCGAGCTTTCTATATCCGACTTGGCCAACCATAGAACAATATTCATTTTTTGCTCTTATTTTTCTTGCGTTAGCTGACAACAGTTGGAATTTAGTTGAACATCGATACTTCACAAAAGCTTCTTAATAGTCTTTGTTTATAGATACCTTAGGAGGCCACTTATATACGTTTTCATCATCCTTTGGAATAGAAAGGTACGACGATACAAAAGTAACATAAAGGTTGGATCAAACCCCTTTGCTAATTCGCCACAAACCTTCAAAGCCTTTTTTCTATACCATCCTTTGACTATGAAAGCTTCATAAATCTCTCTCCAAATCACATCTTTTACTTAGTCCAAATCCTTGACCTCCAATTTTTAATCCACATAGGAATGTGTTCTCGACTAAGAACTCCAATCCAACTGCTTAATTCAATGCTGGTTGCACCTTCTAGTTGGCCTTTTGAATCAAATGTCACTTCTATTCTTAAACATTTCTTAGTCATCCGATGAACTTTTTTCACCAAAGTAGCTCTTCGCTCAAAATCTACTTTGGGATCGAATTTGGTGCATCATTGTGGCTTACTACCTGGTTTTACCTTGCTATATTGAGAGAAATATGAAGTGCACCCTTCATACTCCTCCTCATAGTGGTCACTATAGATCTTTTGAGACATTTTACCTATTCTAATGACCACCAAAATCACAATATCAAATATTTCTAAGGAAATCTAATAATAAACTACTTAAGAAGATATAAGACTTGTCAATATTATGGGTTTCTTTACGTATTAGTAGCTAAATATATTATGGATAGTTGTAAAAAATATACAAAATCAAAAAGTAAATCATTTATATTGGAAAATAATCTAACTAACTTACTTACCAACTTTAATACTCTGTATTTAATCATATGAGCCTTAATGTGACGTAATGTGTAATTCTCTTTCTCTTTTGAAGTTTCTCTTTTAATGAAAAGAATTCGTTCAATTCCTTTTTCTAGTGTGTTCATACCAAGCGTCTCCTTCTTTCTCTCTATTTATTTTGGTGAAACTCTCTCTATCTCTCTATTTGTTTTCTCTTCCTACTATCTCTGTCTATTTGTCTATTTTGCTTCAGTTTCTATATGCCTATGTCTGATTTTTTTTCTTTCCATATCATCTTTTTTTTTTTTGTTATTTTCTTTCTTGCAGCCCTATATCAAAAGTTTAGATGTTCCAAAGATTCATTAACTTCAATAATCACCATTAATATTATTCAGAATATTGTAGAAATTTAATTAAACTTTTAATTTTAGAAGATTAGTTTTAATGTCCATATTTCTTGTACTTTATTTTTTATATACATGAAGCTTTAAAATATGTACTCATAATAAGAATTTTCAACAATCAAACAAAATCCAAAAACATCAATCAATGATCACAAATTCCACCATAAAATGAATTCCACAAACAAATTTTACAAAAATGACAAACATAATTGAATCTCTTTTTCAATCTTATAATTAGTCTCCATCTCCTTGTCACGCGACTTTTTTTTTTCTTTTACCCAAATACTAATAGGCCTATTTACTGTTATCTCCATTGTTCCTTTTCCTCAATGTCTAAATCTCATCTTCACAAGACAAGTGTTTCCACTGCAAAATCCCAACTTTAAAGAAAAATTACATAAAGAGGCAAAAGAAAAAAAGATACAAAGAGAAAAACAACCATGGAGGAGCTTGACTTACAGGTGGCTTGAAATTGGCTTGGGAGGAAGGTTGGAGATGGTGAAAAGACTAGGGAAGAGGGGCGAAGGGGGAGGGGAGGGAGGGGAAGGCCGAGGGGGAGGGGACAGGAGCAGAAGGAGGGGGGGCAAAGGAGGAGGGAAGTGGATGGGGAGGGGGAGGGGGAGGGGGAGGGGGAGGGGATGAGGGTGGGGGGGGAGGGAGGGAGTAAGAAAGGAGAGGGAGCAGGGGACAGGGGTAGAGGGAGGGGGAGGGGGAGGGTACGAGGGGGAAGGAGAGGGGGTGGTAGAGGGGGAAGGTGGAGGAGAGAGAGAGAAAAAACTTACCATGGGGGACAGCGATAACGACAGCGGCGTCGAAGGGGGCAACGACGGCGACAGGGTAGACTACTGCGAGGGGGCCAGCGACAGCGATGGTTACGGCGACGGCGAGGGGGGTGGCAAGGAGGGAGAGAGAGTTTGAGAGAGAGAGAGAGTTCTAGAGAAAGATCGTTGAGTTTGAAATAAGAGGGGACACTCAAATAAAAAGCTCTAGGGCCCACATTACACGATGGTTTTTCAAAAAACCATTGTGTAAGCTTAACTTTCTAGGTGGTTTCTACAAGAAACCGTCGTGGAATAGCTATTTTTTATGACGGTTTTTTAAAAAAAGTCATCATAAAAAAAGGTCTAAATTCACCACTTTCATAAGTTTTCTCCTTTGCCCAGGGTGGCCAGCTCATGTGTTAAGCATTCAATGGTTCAGAATGTTAACTTTTTGCTGTTTTTATCACAAATATAACTATAGATAAAAATCCTTCACCTTAAAAAAAGATGATAAATAAAATAAAGAAATATATTTAAATAAATCAACATAAATTTGTTTACAGAAGCACTTTTTTTCATTGGTTCCTCAATATATATCCTTTCCACCTCTTCATGAAGCAAGTACAAAATATCATTTTCAAAATCATCTATCTCTTCAACCAGTTGTAATCCCCTTGTGAATAAAGGGATGTTCGTGCAATCCTCGATAACTTTTTCACCGTCAATAACTACTATTGGCTTCATCTGGATGACTAGAGAAAATTTCATTTCTTGGGGATCTGTTGTATAAAAACCTTAGATTGCTTGTGATGCCATAATGAAAGAATCATTTTGTATCTCAATCTTCTAAAGTCAACCATTGTGATGCCATCATTATCGGTCTTAACATTGTTATTGTCGGCCCACTTGCACTTAAAAAGTGCAATACGCAATCCCCAATAATCAAGTTCCCAAATATCTTAAATGAAATCAAAGTAGTTCATGGTCCTATATGCCGGATATTTGTCCTTGGCGAAGGAAATATGCATAGCCTCGGCATGGAGAGTCACACCGCTATTTTGGATAGGATGCTTCTCATCTTTTTTGCTAGTGTAGAAAGTGTAACTATTTATGGAATATGATGTATACCTTGTAACTACTGGCGACTGTCGTTTAGCTAGGTTTTATAAGTCTTGTGACATGCCTCTATCTTGTGATGTGGAGCACTTGCCATAAATGTGTACTCTAATCCACAACCGAAAGGTCCGATTATGTTTATCTTGCAACCACTTCTCATTTCTTACTCTTTTTGGGTTTGCCTTTTTTAATTCGTTCATGTGCGCCTTAATGAAAGGCTCCACTTCATTAGCTTTGTGTAAGACATAAAGACAAGCTTGCTTCCACTCTTCTTGATTTACTGAGGAAAGATTGCTAATAGATAGTCCCCTAGCCTCAATGTTTATTATCTTTAGCACCCTAATTGCTTCCGTATTAGATAAGTACTTGAAGCAAAATTTAACCGATTCCTCAGCTATGTAACTTTCTACAATACATCCATTCGTCTTGTTTTGGTTCTTCATATAGCCCTTCAAAACCTTCATATATTTTTCAAATATGAACATCCATCTCAAATCAACTGGTATGCATAACTTAACTTCACATACTAAGTGCACTGTTAGATGAATCATGATGTCAAAAAATGCCGGTAGAAAATACTTCTCAATCATGCATAAGGTTAAGCATATTGAATTAAAGAACAAGCACTACTTGGTAATTGCAAATCTCACATCCCTTGTTAGAATTCCTTGCAAAGCAAGTAGTAGTAATTCATGCATCAACACATGACAATCATGTGTTTTCATGCCAATAAGTTTCAAATGCTTCACCGACACCAACTTTTTAAAGTTAAAAGAATAGCTATCTAGCACTTTCAATGGAGCAAGCCATTCATAAAGCTTTCTCTTTTCCACTCTTGATAATGTGTGCTTGCTAGACGTGTATGCCCTAAGGAGTAAAAATATTATATGTTTTCGGAGATATTTTTATCAATAAAAAATTATTTATTATTTATATACCAAATTTTGTCCTTTTTACGTTCATATTTGTTGAATGTATGTTAAGCAAACAAAAGTCTGAGATTGTCGTTCTAAACCTTTAAGAATTGGGCATATGATGAACAGATTATGCAGAAGATACGATTCTTAAAGTGACGGTCTAAATCATAAGATCCGCAATCGAGGGAATGAAGTTGGGCACTTTATTCATGCAAAGATTGTTATGTTGTCTATATCCCTATTCAAAGATGGTTTTTCTTGACCATCGGAGGTGGACTCCGTAAATAGAAACATTGGCACATTTCATAGATGACAATGTGTTGGATCGGGATATAAAGTGAATTGATTTAGATTAATAATTCTGTCTAGGCAAATTGATTCATTTCAGACAATCATTTGTATTGTATCTTAATCCTAAGATGAAAAATGGGCTTGTTGTCTTGACTAATGTTTTTTGATGTACCAAAGGGTGACATCAACATTTTATAGTGGTACGTATGTCGGTACGTTGGAAGTATGACTCTTGATAGCATAGACCTGTTATTCATTGATTTGGAATCCATAGCTCCTCTTTAGGAGTAGTTGATATTCTCTTATATGTGTTATATTATAATTGAAAAACTAGTGTGCTCAACCATTTAGATACATAGGTGTAATCGAATGGTATACTGTTTTTAGATGGTAAGTTTTCAGATGATGAGATAATGGAATGTAAGAAAAAAATAATCAGAAAGTTAATATAGAACTTGTCCTTAAGCTAATTATGGATAATCCTATGAGAATAAGATACATTATGATATGTCATGGAACTTAGCTATACAGGCTTCGTAATTCTATAAGTTTGAGAGTGCAGCTCTAAGCTTTTAGTGGAGTAACATTGGAGTTGATAATTATGAAATGTATATTTGGTATATTGGGTTTCATAATTATCAGAAGCTTGAACTATATAGGTCCATTTGGTCCCCTTTGCTAGCTCATAAAAATCCTATAACGATACGGCATGTTTTTCCAATAATTGGTGACTTATGTCAGATTTATCAAATTGGCTGAAATTTGATAAAATCATATAATTCATGTTTGTTTATCGGTTGAATTAATTCTGTGATAAAATTAATTCAAGATATACTTGTTGCATTATGAGGATCAAAAATTTATGTCTATTTATCGGTTGGATTAATTTTGAATTAATTCAAGATAAACTTGTCAAATTATCAGGAATATTTATTTTCCTATAGATTATCTAGATATGACTGTTTTAATCAGATAAATTCTCTATTGCGTTATTTGAATTAAAACTGAGGCTTTATCCCTAGAATCTTGGGTGGAAAATAAAGATTCACAGGGATCTTTTATTAAAGGTTTGGCTGGTCGATCCTTAAGTTTGGCTTGCTAATTGAGATGGTTCAGCAGGCCGATCTGCTAGTTTGGTTTGTCGACTGGCAATAAAAGGATCACGTGTTGTCATGTGAATTTTATTAGATATTGATTCTGATTCAAATTTTTTAGGCCTTATCTGATAGAGACTGACTCCTGAGACCAACCTCTATAAAAGGGGAGTGAGTCTCATAAGTTATTTAGATTAGTTGAGAGATTAAGAGTGAGACTTTGCTGGTGAGACTCTAGAAACTCCCTGAGAGCTATTGTTCCCCTGGACTATGGCTTTAGGTTCTCTCAATTGGTTGGAAGGAGAGTCACCTGGAGAAAAGTTGAACGACATGAGCCCACACTCACTCCGATCATTTATAGAGTATAGCAAAGAAGGCCAGTTGGTTGAGGTCCTTTTGGAACGTTCTTCTCTTCATCAATTGCGGTAGCTTTTCAGCATATACAAGGTTAGCAAGATCTGTTTAATTTATCCATATAGCATTGCAAAGTTGTTCTTTGGAAAAATACTCTAATATAAAATTTTTTTAAATTCTGCTGCGTACTATTTTTCTAACAGTGCTTAGCCGGAGGTAAGTAAGTATGGTTCCTTCTTTTCTCAAGAAACAAATTAGACCTAATCTCCATTTCAATGAGATTCAACCATGCTTTTTCACCATCCTTAGTCTTGCCCGAAATGTCAACCAACATGCCGACTATGGATTCACAAACATTTTTCTCAATATGCATAACATCTAAGCAATGACAAACAAAAAGTGTCTTCCAATATGGAAGATTGAAAAAGATTGATCTTTTTTAATTTCCATGGCCATCTCTAGGTGGCTCGTCCTTATCTCACTTTCTCTTCCTAATACCGCTTTTATATCTTTTACCATTTCAAATATTCATTCATCTGTCAAAGGATGAAGAGGGTCTCTTTCTTCACTGTTGCCATCAAAGGCTTTCTTTTGTTTGTGGTAACGATGATCTCTTCACAATCATCTTCTATGACCAAGAAAAATAGTTTTCTTACCATTCTTCAACTGTTTGTGAGACGTTTCCTTCATACAAATAGGACAACCAATAGAACTCTTCACTGAATAACCAGATAAATGGTCATATATGGGGAAGTCATTAATTGTTCGTATCAACATTGCATTGAATGTAAACGTCTCTTTTCGGTAAGCATCTCTAACTTCGATTCCATTTTTCTATAAGTTTTTAAGGTCATAGACTAATGGTGCCGAGTATACATCAATGTCTTTGCCTGGTTGGTGAGGACCTAAAATCAAAAAAGATAACATTAAAAACTTCTGCTTCATGCACATCTTTAGAAAGAGATTGTAGTTAACAAGTATTACGGGCCAAGTGCTATGCCTACTACTCATGCTACCATGTGGGTTCATTCCATCTATCGACAAAGTGAAATATATATTTCTTAGATCTTCATTAAAGTCGAGATGATCGGCTTTAAAAGTCTTCCATTGTGGTGAATTCGTTGGATGTCTAAGAATACCATCGTCGACCCATTTGTCATGATGCCATGTCAAATTCTTGGCATGTTTTGGGTTTTCAAATAAAAGCCTTAAACATGGTACTAGTGGGATGTACCATAACAATTTCTTTAGCACTCCATTCTTACCGTCTTTTAGCTCCTTTCCTTTCTTCCACCTTGATTGTTGATAAACTCAACAATAATTCTTGTCCTTATACTCATCCCTATAAAGAATACAATCATTTTCATAAGCATGAATTTTTTCATACTCTATTCCCAAAGTGCTCAATGTCTTATTAGCTTCATAGATACTAGTTGGTAATTTATTACCCTCTGATAGAAGCCTTCCTAGAAATTTCAAAAGCTTTGTGAAACTAGAATTTGACCACCCACTCGACGCTTTCAAATTTCATAATCCAACTAAAGCAAACAATTTGGTGAAATTGGTACACCCACCATACACGGGTGTCTCAGCATCATTCATTATTGTCTCAAATAAATCTAGACGGTATAAGAAGTGTTAGTGATGTGCCCTAGACCAACTATGTAATGACCAAATTTTGATTTCGTTATATTTGCATTTTATTAATAAAAAGGCATTTTCATTATTGTTTTTGATTCTAATTCCATGAATAGTTAATTCTACCTAAGGTCATCAAGTATGTGACTTGATAGTAAAACTCTTAGGTAAAAATTGAATTCTATTATAAATTATCCCTAGTCGGTCATTATTATTAGGATAATAATGAATGAAGACTAGTATGAAGTTTGACTGATGATTATGTTTTACTAATCATGTGTATGAGATACTAAGGCAACTCATAGATACATATTTGAGAAATGATGTATTGGATCAACCCGCTATGAGAATACTACAAGAAAATTGTCATAAGTAATTCTTATCACAAAAGTATTATCCTAGTCCTCTAACCTAAAATCACCATTGTTTCCTACATGACAATTTCTATATTTTGACACATTCTATTGTTATCTTTAGCAGGATGATGGAATAGATTGTTGTTGGATATAGAGTGAATCATGTAAGGAATATAAGTGATTAAGAAGGAATTTTTCCCTCATTTATTATGAGAAAGATATCTATGGGCCCCTCGATAAGTTAGACTGAAGAAAAATGTATGGCCATACTAGAATGAATTGATAAGGTTTATCAATATTAGTCTACTTAAGATCAAGAAATAATATGATTGAATAGTATAAGGATGACATAAACCATGCCTTATGTTCAATCAAGGTGTCTAGTGACAAAAGGATTTTAATACTTATTGTGGATTAGGTTGTGTCAAATTATTGACATTCACATAACTTGGGTAATCATAATGTCTTGCTAGAGGCCACTTATGATTTGTGGGCCAAAAACCAAATTTCAAGCCCACTACCAACGTTATGTGAACCTACAGGGTCGCACACTTAGAATAGACCAATAACGAATTTTGGGTTTACTGTGTCTAGGTTCAATGAACCTAATAATATCCAGATTCGATGTACTAGATATGTCTAGGTTTATTAAATCTGACATTGTCTAGATTCTATTAATCATATTTGAATTACAGTTTACTTTAGTTAAAATCTGACTCTTTCTTGAAGTCAATATATATATATATATCTGTTTTAGGTTTTCTGGTAAGATTAGAAGAGAAAAGATGTTCTCTTATTCTAAAAGAGAAAAACATTAAAAACCCTAAAATTGAAGAGAGTCATTTAACGCAAGGAGAGGGTGCTAGCACACGAATTTTTTTTGAGAGAGTCTGTTCGTGTGGATACCTATAGAGGGCGTTGCTTTAATTAACAACATCTAAATCCGATGCCGAATACGAAAAGCTCGAGTTAGGGTGTCATCTCTTGCCCCTTTTGTCATCCTAGTAAGATTCTATGGCTTTCTTATCAATCTAATCAAATTGCACGGATCCTGCGAGGGTTTTGTGGGAATTAATTTTGATTTTCCGCTGCTTATTTGAATCACAAAATCTAACAAAACCCAACAAGAAGTGTTCTTCCAAATCATTGACCATGTCAACCATATTGTCTTGATCATCCATATTATCCTCCATAATAGTTTTCTTTTTTTTTACTTACTAAAGTTGGATTGAACTTAGACTCACCATGAAAATGCCATGTTTGATAACTACTTATAATTTCATTTCAAAATAAATGTCCTCTAACATTTGGAATTGGATGCAATATATGGTTTCTACATTGAACAGAACAACACCGAATTTAATCACCACTGGCATGAATTTTGGTAAAATCCAAGAACTCTTCCACACCACTCACATATTCTCTACATAACTGAAAATCCCACATCAATTTCCTATCCATTTTGCAAGTCCTAAATCGAAATAATAAATAGCAATTCAATTAAAAATAATTTTACAAATTACACATACCCATCATATTCTGCTCTAGTCATCTAGAGAAAAGATATTTGGTTTGATTAGTCAAAAGTACTAATTCAAAAAAGGCGCAAGAATTCCAAGAAAAAAAAGTGTAATGATATTTCAAAGATTCTTAAGGACAGAGATTATACAACCAAATCTCAATAAAAATTATTAGGTAAAGGGCACCATTCTTGGAAATTGTCCTCTTAAGTCCTCACACTAGAGGAAAGTAGTGCCAAGAGCTAATTATTCCATAAACTAATCTGCTTTTCCTATCCCAGGGGAAAGAACTGATGTGATATGGTTTCTTTATTCTTGACTAAAGTTTAAAATGACTTTTGGGGGTAGATGTTGTAATTTTGACATATTTGTAACGTAGTAGAACAAACCAGCACAATGACTGTGGCGGCAAAGTGTTAACAATGATTGCTTTGATAGAGTGGCCAAATGGCGATGGTCATTAGTGTAGGAGATGATAGATAGTTGTGGGTTGTGGCAAGATTCTGGCTACGGTAGTGGGCTGATGTTGTGGAGTTGGTGGTGATACATAGTATCGATAAGCTACCATCAATGTTTATGGTGGTAATGGCAATACTAAGATGATGGAAGACTGATGGCAACAAAAGAAGTGGTACTGAACTGGCAGGAGAAAAAACTGTCACTAATTCTCCAAGGAAAATGTATACAGTCCTTTTGTGGCACAATAGTGGAAGTCCTTTCTAGTGTGTTGAAGCAAATGGCCACCATACAGTGGTGGAACTTGGCTCTGGTTTCAGTGAGGCAAATTTTGCACCTAGGGCTTTCTTGGTGATCTGAACTTTTAATGGCTATAATCAACTATCAAATTGGAGCTGTGTTGGAAACCATTATGACATAGTCCCTTCATCTTCGCCACAGCTATGATGGTGACTGGCACTGCTCAACTGGTTATACAACTATCTACAGTTAAATGCTGCAAGAAGCTTTTAGTCTACGGGACTTTCTTTTTGTATTTTTGTATGTAATAGCTTTTGCTCTTCCATATGTTTCATGTTTACAGTATGATGAGGTGTTGTGTTGAACAGCTTGATTCTTTTAGTGCTTTATCATGTTTGTTTAGAATTTCTAATGATCTTTTCTGACCGTTGACTAATTCTTATTTTTCTTGCATTTTTGGTTAGTTTAGACCAAGGTCTTCTTTTCTGTTCCTGAAAGCGTAGCAGCAAAAATAGAGCTACCAGAATCTTTCTACAACCTCTCACTTGAAGAGCTGAAAAGAGAAGCTGAGGTGAGAAAGAAAAGTTGGCAGATACACAGCTTTTGATCCCCAAGTCCTACAAGGAAAAGCAAGCAAAAGCGGCTAAAAAGAGGTATAAAAGAGCTATTATCAGAATCCAGTTTCCCGATGGTGTGGTGCTCCAAGGTATCTTCAATCTTTGGGAGCCAACAAGTTTTCTCTATCAGGTTAGTTATTGCTGGCTTCTTCTTCTATCAACTTTTATCTACCCTTTGTCTCTGTAAGTGTCGTTTTTATGTCAATTAGGTTTAGATAACTTGTAAAAGGAGTGATGTCCAATTTGGCAACTAGCAACACACACTAGCATGGGTAAGAACAAGTGCCTAATGTGAAGAACTTTACGTGTAGGATATGTGTTAATCTATATCCTTTATTAGCCACAAGTTTGAACAATGATTAATCATTTTTAAACGTTCATTCTGAAGGCGGGGCCACACATAACCAGTAATAAGCGGTTGGCCCACCTGAATTCTTATTTTTCTTTTAACCTTATGTGTATTTGTTGAAATTTGTAGTTCTTGCCTAAAAATCTGAAATTACATACCTGTCCCCCTCTTATTTTTCTAACTCCGCTATCTCTATATCCAGGTGTATATGTTGCAGCTCGGCATAGCCATCCTCTCCTTTCAGGAAGTTTGCTTGAAAAACAATTTACTTGGTTTAAAAAAGAAATAATAATAGTTGCACAACAAATCAAAGAAATATATATTGCTGTACATTCTTGATGAATATATGAATGATTTTGACTAGGCCCTCTAGTGTTCAGGGTTGTGATTTAGATATTATAGCTAATTTTTGCATAATCTTCAGTTTGTTAGCTCAGCACTGAAAGAGCCCAGTTTGGAGTTCGAGTTGTTGCATCCAGTTGTTGTCAATGTTGGGTTTAGTACCCTAAAAACTGTCACATTATACATATTGTTAATAAATAAATAAAGTGACATTTATAATTATTTTGGTTGCTATATGTATTATGAATACATTTATAAACATCAAGAAAATTCTATGATTATTTATATGACTATAAATTTAGCATATAAGTGTTATATGCTTAGGGATAAAATTTATAGATAATAATCTAAATAGTCCGTAATAATCAATTAAAGCTTGAGATCTTTAATTAAATATTACAAGTACGGTCCAATCTCATTTAGAATGAAATAGTCATTATTCGAACTATTAATGTAGAGACATTAGATTGGAGGTACTTTTTATAATGAGATTATATAGGACTAGACTAGATAAATTATGAATATCTAATAATCATCCGTTACAAGTAGAGTATTCAAATTTATCACTATGATGATCATATATTTGACAGTCTTAATCTTGAGTATTTATTAGACTCCTATTTATGACATTATGTTTTTTGACTTGCATTGTAAGATTTGTCTAAGTATAGATCATAACTTAGCATCTTGAAAACATAATGTAATAAATGATTGGGAATAATATTATATAGATATAGAATCCATTCCTTCCTTATGGAAGTTAGAAAAATAGTTCGCTTGAGTGATAATTCGAGGTTTAAATAGTAGAGCGCTCATTCATAATAAGATTATGAATTAACTGTTCATTAGAGAATTATTGGACCTCAAAAATAAAGATGTAATAAGAGAGGTGAACGGATATTGAACCTTGCTCTTATTATGAACTATTTATGGAGGACTGACTTATATATAATGATTATATCAATGGACTACTCGTTTATTCTCTTTGAGTAATTTCACTATAATCTCAAGAGTTCAGTTTCAAGTTTTTAGTGGAATAACACTGAAACTAATAAATTTGGCTCATTAATCAAAGAATTTAATTAATTGTCAAATTTATTGGAGCTTGGGTTATAGATCCATAAGTCCCCAATACCACTTCTATAACACTATAGTGGATTTATGCATGTAATGAATTATACATATTTAGTTTGAAATTATTGAACTCTGAATTAATTATTTCACACTTGAATTATTAATGTGACACAGAAAAATGTTCTCTGTGACACATAATGTAATGTGATAAATGTTGTCACATTTAACTGAGATTAGTTAATTAATTAATTGATTAATTTTAAAATCTATTCTTAAATAAATATGATTTATTTTTGAATTTAGATATAGATATATATATATATGGTTTTGAACCAAATCTTATATATATATAAGATTTTATAATATATTAATATATATATATATATATATTACTTTTTGAATTCTTTAACATTTCAAACGTTTATGTAAATGTTTATTATTATATATTATATATATGTTTAAGGTGATTCGTTTATTAAAAAAAAAAAAGGGAAAGTAAATGTAAGTTTTGTTTACAAAAATTTATATATATATATATATATCTAAATAAAAGTTAAAGAATCACAAACGTGATTCGGTTAATACAAAAAAAGGGAAAGGAAAATGGTAAGAATCATGTAAAATATATCCTTTTCTCATATATTTGATATGGTGGTTATTTTAAATTTGAAATTAATTGAAAAATTACTAATGGCTCTGATATAAAAAGGGAGAGAAAACAGTTATCTCAAGAGATTTTTTCATTTACGTAACTTTTGCAAAATACTCAGAGAGAAAAACTGAGAGTTTTTCTCTGAAAAAAAAGTCTGCTATCTTATGTGTTGAGTACATAGCAGATTCAGAAAAGTGTGAAGAAAATTTATTCTTGCATTTTGACGTCCACTCGTCTTTCCATTGGTGTCGAGGCCTGGATTGAAAGATCGTGATGTCAAAGAGGAAAGCTAGGATACCCTGATAATCTTCAAAAAGGTTAGTAAAATTCCTAAAGCTTTCTATTATTAAAATTATATAGCTATTCTCGATTAACAAAGTTTTTTAGAAAATTTTTGTTTGTCAACGATTCGTTCTTTCCGCTGCATTTCGTATTTTAATTCCAATAAATGGCATCAGAGCAGGTTATAGCATATATAATTTTAATTAAAATGATTTTATTTTGATAATATCATGTTTTTGATGTATGTTTGTGGGCACTTTGCATCTTTGCTATTATTTTGTTTATGTGATAAATGGTTATTTATGAATGGATTTTTGGTTGTTAATTATATGGTCCTTTTAGATTGATAATTTTATTTTCAATTTGATTAGATCAATCTATGTATGCCCATAAAGGGACATAGGCTTTTTGTAATTTATTATTATGATTATTATTATTATTATTTCTTTTCCATTTTTTTCTCTTCTTCTCTCCTTCACCTGCTGTACGTGAATGGCCATATCATAAGAGGGAAGATAATAACTACATATTGATACTAATTGCCCCTACATAAGGGCTTCTTCATTAAAAAAAAAAAAAGGATGAGGGACTTACACGTGCACATGGGCTTCTTTCCTCTTAAAAAAAAAAAAAAGGTGGCTGTAAGTGGAGTGGTGAAGAAGATGAAGTTCTTTGGTGGCCCAATTAAGAACTTGGGCCTTTCAAATTCAAAAGGTAACGTAACAGTGATTCATGTAGTGAACCATCTAATCAAGACTGCAAAATTGGAGCACGAAATTATGTATAACTAACAAGAAGACGTTTGTAATTTTTTCTCTTATTTTTTATGGGTTGTAATTTTAATTATCCAAAAGGACCCGGTCTAAAATCCATTGTTTATTTTCATGCTTTATTTTCATGTGATGATTGTGATAACATGTTCATGCATTATAAAATGTCATCTAGGAAGTACCCACTTATAGTTATTGTAACATAACATGCATTCACTTGCATCTTATTTTTTTTATAAAGGTGTTTATAAAATAATTTAATATGTGTTAGAATTAATTTATTGAGGTTAAATTAATAGGGTTGGTTTTATAGAATCTTAATTTATTAATCAACCGAATAATCTGAATTTAGTTTAAATAGTTAAGACTTGTTAAAATTCACATTAATTCTAAGTTATTAATTTTAAATTGTTTAATATTTGGTAACTTAGATAATTCATAATAAATTTAGATTTTTAGAAAATCTGGTAATTTATTTAAGTGTAAGTAGAATTGGATTCTATTAACACATAATATAACCTTGCAATTAAAAATTGTTTTATTTACTAGAATTATGAAACATATGATGTTTTATAAGATAAAACACATCTTTTAAAATAATGAGTGAGAGATGGTAATATAACAATATAACCTGCGGTCTCCACTATTAGCACAACACCGTGAGATTTAAGTAGCGCCTTGTGACGCTTTGATTTCGTCCTCCCTACATAGGCTGTCCATTTAACTCAATATCATGGTTGGCTTCCTAGAGATAGGATTTTATAATGTATTTCAAAATTGACCTACCCTACGGCGGTAATTTTGAGTTAAGTTGCTAAAATTCAAAATAGTGGGTTACACTCATAAAGACATAATTAAATTGTTAATTATATCTCGACCAAAATAAACGGTTATTAATAAATATAGAAAATATGAGATATTTTGAATATATTTATTAATTAAGAATGTCTCAATTTAATTCATAAATAATTTGACCTACCCTATGGTGACACTTTATTTATTAAAATTGAATAATCGTGGAATTAGTAAAATATTATTTCGTGTTTTTTCCTATGCATCATGCATCACGTTTACCATTCCAAAACATATATTTATGATGTTTATGCAACCATTTGATTTATGTTATTTAATTTATTTATTATAGCAACAATGTCTAATCCAATCATCTCTATTCTCTCAAATGAAAAATTAACCGGAGATAATTTTGTCAAGTGGAAGAGTAACATGAACATTGTACTAATTTACGAAAATTACAAGTTTGTCCTAATAAAGGAATTTCCTCCATCGCCTACTGCCCATGCTCCTCATAATGTATGAGACGTTGGATCCAGGCAAACAACAAGGCCCGCTGCTTTCTTTTGGCTGGCATGTCTGACGTGCTTAGGATGAAGCATGAAATCATGGAGACCACTTATGAGATAATGTAGTCTCTACAAGACATGTTTAGCAAACCTTCTGAAAAGGCACACCATGAAGCCATTAAGGCGGTAATGAATGCCAAAATGAAGGCAGGGATTTCGGTCAAAGAACATGTTCTCAATATGGTTAACTATCTCCATGAGGCCGTGGTGAATAGGGCTATGATAGATGAAGCCACACAGGTGGGGATGATTTTAGAAACCCTCTCCCCTGCGTTCCTTCAATTCAAAAGCAATTATTTCATGAACGAGCTAAAATATATATGACCGAGTTGCTTAATGAGCTGCAAACATTTGAGTCTATTTCAAAAGAAAAGACTAAAAAAAGTGAGGCAAATGTTGTAGAAGCTCAACCCTCCTCTTCTGCTTGAAAGAATAAGAAGAGAAAGAGGACTGAAGGAAGTGGTAAGTCTAAAAAGGGAGGGCAACCTAAGAAGAACAAAAGCAACAACAACAAAAAGATCTCAAAGCAAAAGAAGCCTAAAAGAAAATGTTTCCACTGTGGTGTAGTTAGGCACTAGAAGAGAAACTGCAAGAAGTTTCTTCAAGAGCTCAAAGAAAAGAAGAACCACGGTAAATCAGATTTACTCGTTTTAGAAGCTTGTTTAGTTGAAGGTGATACTTAACCTTGGATAACTGATTCAGGGGACACTAACCATATTTGTTCTCCTTTTTAGATGGTTAGTTCTTTAAGGGAGCCTGCCGACAGGGAACAAACGATGAGATTGGGAACGGGAGAGGTTGTTTCGGCAAGAGCAGTGGGAGTCGTTAAACTTTATTTTAG
This sequence comes from Artocarpus heterophyllus, assembly GCA_025403435.1. Lineage (NCBI taxonomy): Eukaryota > Viridiplantae > Streptophyta > Magnoliopsida > Rosales > Moraceae > Artocarpus > Artocarpus heterophyllus. Next base: position 9,223,221 of record CM046339.1, read on the forward strand.
AAATAACTTTTTAATTTTGGACAATGTTTATTACATTCCTTGTTTTCGTAGAAATTTGATTTTTGTTTCCCGGTTGTTTGAACAAATATTTAATATTTCTTTTAATAATAATTATGTTAATATTTCTAGAAATGGTTTGCATATTTGTTCTGCGCATCTGGAAAATGGGCTTTACACTTTAAGGCCCAACAAAAAATCACTGCTTAATACTGAACTGTTCAAAGTTGAATTAACCAAAACCCAAGAAGCCAAAGATTTCTTCTGATAATTAAACATACCTATGGCACCTTAGATTAGGTCACATTAACCTTGACAAATTAACAGATTAGTAAAGGATGGTCCTTTAAAAGAACTAAAAGTTAGTTCTCTACCAGTTTGTGAATCTTGTCTTGAAGGTAAAATGACTAAAAGGCCTTTCTCTACAAAAGGCGAAAGGGCCAAGGAACCACTTGAGCTAATATATTCAGACATTTGTGGTCTATTGAATGTATAAGCATGTAGTGGTTACAAATATTTCATTACATTTATTGACGATTATTTAAGTTATGGATACATATACCTAATGCAAAGGAAATCTGAAACTTTTGGAAAGTTCAAAGAATTCCAAGCTGAAGCTAAAAAGCAATTAGAAAAGACGGTGAAGACTTTTCGATCTGATTGAGGAGGGGAATACCTTAATACTGAATTCAATGACTATATAATAGCACAAGGTATTCTATCACAACTCACCACACCTGGAATACCACAACAAAATGGTGTTACAGAAAGAAGAAATCAGACGTTGCTAGATATGGTGAGATCCATGCTTAGCTACTCATCATTACCCACTTTGTTTTGGGGATATGCACTACATACTACAGTATATCTTCTAAACATAGTTCCATCTAAGTCTATTCTAAAAACACCTTTAGAGTTATGGAATGGTCGCAAACCTAGTATGCGACATATCCGTATATGGAGGTGTCCAGCACATGTGCTGAAACAAAAGACTAGGAAGCTAGAACCACGTTCTAAAGTATGCTTGTTTGTAGGTTACCTAAAGGGAACCAGGGGAGGTTTGTTTTATAGTCCATAAGAAAAGAAGATATTTGCATCGACAAATGCGACTTTTCTAAAGAATGATTATATGACAAACTATAAACCTCGTAGCAAAGTTGTACTTAAAGAGCAACTTTTTGATCAAATCAGACTGCGACCGACAACCACTGTCGAAGGACAAAATGAGAAGACCACATCTCTCGATCAGAATGTCATCCCACCTTGACGTAGTGGGAGGGTTGTGAGACTACCTACTCGCTACAGGGAAATTGGAGAAGCACATGTTGCTATCTCTGATAATGGTGAGGATGATCCATTGACATATCGTGATGCAATGGAAGATTCTGAGAAGGAGAAATGGCTAGAAGCTATGAACTGTGACATGGAGTCCATGTACTCCAATTCAGTCTGGGAACTTGTAGATTTACTTAAAGGGATAAAACCCATAGGGTGCAAATGGATTTACAAGAAGAAAAGAGGAGTGGATGGGAAAGTTGAGACTTTCAAAGCATGGCTTGTGGCAAAGGGTTATACCCAAAAAAAGGGAGTTGACTATGAAGAAACTTTCTCGCCCATAGCGATGCTTAAATCCATTTGGATTTTTTTATCCATTGCTGCTTCTCTTGATTATGAGATATGGCAAATGGATGTCAAAACTGCCTTTTTGAATGGCTATCTTGAGGAAAGCATCTATATGGTGCAACCAGAAGGGTTTGTAGTCAAAGGTCAAGGGCAAAAAGTTGCAAGTTACAGAGGTCTATCTATGGACTCAAACAAGCTTCAAGATCATGGAACTTGAGATTTGATGAAGCGATCAAATCTTATGGTTTTGATCAAAACATTGATGAACCTTATGTATACAAGTACATCAAAGATAAGAAGGTGGTCTTCTTAGTTCTTTATGTAGATGATATCCTACTCATTGGGAATGATGTAAACGTATTATCTAATGTAAAGAAATGGCTCACCAACCAATTCCAAATGAAAGATTTGGAAGAGGCAAGTTATGTTCTTGAAATCCAACTCATAAGAGATCGTAAGAACAAACTGTTGGCGCTATCTCAGGCATCGTATATCGATAAGATGCTTATCAAATTTTCGATGCAAAACTCCAAGAAAGGTAATTTGCCTTTACGTCATGGAGTTTATCTTTCAAAAGAGCAGTGTGCTAAGACACCTCAAGGGGAAGAATACATGAGATGGGTACCCTATGCATCATATTGGGAAGTCTAATGTATGCCATGTTGTGTACAAGACCTGACATTTGCTATGTGGTGGGTATAGTCAGTCAGTATCAATCCAACCCAAGATTAGACCATTGGGTAATGGTTAAACATATTCTCAAGTATCTCAGGAGAACAAGAAACTATATGCTAGTATATTCCGGTGAGAATTTGATTCCCATTGGATACACTGATTTTGATTTTCAATTTGACAAAGACACACGTAAATCTACATCTGGATCAGTGTTTACTTTTGGTGGTGGAGCCATAGTTTAGAGAAGCATCAAACAATCTTGTATTGCCGTTACAACTATGGAAGCTGAATATGTGGCTGCTTGTGAAGCAGCTAAAGAAGTTGTTTGGCTCCATAAGTTCTTAAATAATCTAGAAGTAGTTCCAAGGATAGATAAACCACTTACACTGTATTGTGATAACAGTGGTATAGTGCCAAATTCAAGAGAACCTAGAAGCCACAAAAGAGGAAAGCATATAGAGAGAAAATATCATTTGATTAGAGAAATAGTACATCGAGGCGATGTGAAAGTTGTGAAGATAGCATCGGAAAACAACCTTGCCGACCCTTTCACCAAGATGTTACCTACAAAGAGCTTTTCAGGGACACTTGGAAGGCTTAGGTCTTAGGTCTTAGGTCTTAAAGACATGTCTCACCTATTTTAGGGCAAGTGGGAGATTGTTGGGTTTAGTGCCCTAAAAGCTGTCACATTGTACATATTGTTAATAAATAAATAAAGTGACATTTATAATTATTTTGGTTGCTATATGTATTATGAATACATTTATAAACATCAAGAAAATTCCATAATTATTTATGTGACTATAAATTTAGTATATAAGTGTTATATGCTTAGGGATAAAATTTATAGATAATAATCTAAATAGTCTATAATAATTAATTAAAGTTTGGAATCTTTAATTAAATATTACAAGTACAATCCAATCCCATTTAGAATTAAATAGTCATTATCCAGATTATTAATGTAGAGACATTAGATTGGAGGTATTTTATATAATGAGATTATATAGGACTAGACCAAATACATTATGAATCTCTAATAATCATCCGTTACAAATTGATTATTCAAATTTATCACTATGATAATCATATATTTGACAGTCTTAATCTTGAGTATTTATTAGACTCCTATTTATGACATTATGGTTTTTGACTTGCATGGTAAGATTTGTCTAAGCATAGATCATAACTTAGCATCTTGGAAACATAATCTAATAAATGGCTGGGAATAATATTATATAGATATGGACTCCATTCCTTCCTTATGGAAGTTAGAAAAATAGTTCTCTTGAGTGATAATTTAAGGTTTGAATAGTAGAGCGCTTGTTCATAATAAGATTATGAATAAACTATTCATTAGAGAATTATTAGAACTGAAGAATAAAGATGTAATAAGAGAGGTAAACAGATATTGAACCTAGCTCTTATTATGAACTATTTATGAATGACTGACTTATATGTAATGATTATATGAATAGACTACTCGCTTATTCTCTTTGAGTAATTTCACAATAATCTCAAGAGTTCAGTTTCAGGTTTTTAGTGGAATAACACTGAAACTAATAAATTTGACACGTTAATCAAAGAGTTTAATTAATTGTCAAATTTATTGGAGCTTGGGTTATAGGTCCATAGGTCTCCAATACCACCTCTGTAACACTATATTGGATTTATGCATATAATGAATTATACATATTTAGTTTGAAATTATTGAATTTTGAATTAATTATTTCACACTTGAATTATTAATGTGACACAAAAGAATGTTCTCTATGACACATAATGTAATGTGATAAATGTTGTCACATTTAACTGAGCATTAGTTAATTAATTAATTGATTAATTTTAAAATCTGTTCTTACATAAATGTGATTTATTTTTGAATTTAGATTTAGTTATATATATATATGTATATATGGTTTTGAACCAAATCTTATATATATATAAGATTTTATAATATATTAATATATATATATATATTATTTTTGAATTCATTTACGTAAACGTTTATTATTATTGTATTATATATATATATATATATATGTTAAAGGTGATTCATTTATAAAAAAAAAAAAGAGGAAAGTAAATGTAAGTTTCGTTTACAAAAACTTATATATATATATATATATGTGTATCTAAATAAAGTTAAAAGAATCACAAACGTGATTTGGTTAAGAAAAAAAAAAGGAAAGGAAAAAGATACGAATCATATAAAATATATCATTTCCCCATATATCTGATATGGTGGTTTTTTTAAACTTGAAATTAATTAAAAAGTTACTAATGGCTTGATATAAAAATGAAAAGATAACAGTTATCTCAAGAGATTTTTTCATTCATGTAACTTTTGCAAAATACTCAATGAGAAAAACTGAGAGTTCTTCTTTCAAAAAAAAGTCTGCTATCTCATGTGTTGAGTACATAGTATATTTAGAAAAGTGTGAAGAAAATTCATTCTTACTGTTTGACGCCCAATCGTCTTTCCATTGGTGTCGAGGCCTAGATTGGAAGATCGTGGTATCAAAGAGGAAAGCTAGGATACCCTCATAGTCTTCAAAAAGGTTAGTAAAATTCCTAAAGATTTCTATTATTAAAATTATATAGCTATTCCTGATGAACAAAGTTTTTTAGAAAATTTTTGTTTGTCAATGATCCGTTCCTTCCGCTACATTTCGTATTTTAATTCCAACAGTCAAATGGCGGTTCATCCCATGTTTTCTTGCTATAGGGCAAAAACCAACAACACTAGAGGACAAGGATTTGGTCCCCCCCGCTCTCATCAAGTTTAGACCTATTGAAACAGATTCTGTTGTTTTCATGGGGCTATGCAATGAACTCCTAGAAATTATTGAACCACTTGTAGTTGATTCAACTGTTGCTCCTGTATGAGCCTAAATCTAGGTAATAGCTTTGCTTGACCAGTCTTCAAAATCAGCATGTGTTCTGCCATTTATGTTGCAACTGTTAGCTGATTAGAATTTGATTGAATTTTTTCACACTTTGTACTTGATCACATGATCAAATCTTATGTTCCAAGAACGAGAAGCCTGCTTAAGTCCATAAATTGACTTTAGTAGCTTATAAACCTTACCCTCTTGACCAGTGACCTTGAACCCGTTTGGTTGTTCTATATAAATGGATTCAATAAGATAGCCATTCAAAAAAGCCGTCTTGACATCCATCTGCCAAACCTTGTAGTCGAGAGCGGCAGCTATGGACAAGCTAATCTAGATGGACTTAAGCATGGCTACAGGTGAAAAGGTTTCCTCATAATCGATTCCTTCCTTTTGCATATAACCCTTAGCTACTAGTCTAGTCTTAAAGGTTTCGACATTTCCATCGACTCCTCTTTTCCTCTTGTAGATCCACTTACACCCTATGGGTTTTACCCCTTTGGGAAGATCCATAAGCTCCTAGACCTGATTAGTCTCCATAGACTTCATCTTAACGTTCATGTCCTCTGTCTAGAGTTTTGAATCAACATCTCCATAGCTTCTACGTAAGTATAAGGATCCCTATCATGTTCATCAGGTTCACCCAAAAAGACTTCCCCATTGAACATATATCTCTCAGGTTGACGCCCGATCCTTCCACTACGTCGAAGCCCCTGAGGTTATTGTTTAGGTTTGTTTGGTCTTTCTACACTGATCAGAATAGTTTGATTCGGAACCTCCAGAGTGATCAGATCACTCCTTAACTCCTCAAGCACCACTTTGCTTTAAGGTTTAAAGTCGTTCATGCAACTCTCTTGAAGGAAAGTTGCATTAGTTGAAACCACAACTTTATTTTCCTTTGGGTTATAAAAATAACCCGCTTTAGTCCCTTTTGGATATCCTATAAACACGTAAACTTTCGAACATGCTTCCAACTTATTTAGATCCTTAAATAGGACAGAGCCAAACATCCCCATATGCGAATTTGGTTTAAGGATGTCTTCCTATTCGTCCACGACTCATGAGGAGTTTTAGGGACCAATTTTGAAGGCACATTGTTGAAAAGATAACATGTGGTTTCTAGTGCATATTCCCAAAAGGATAAAGACAATGATGAATAACTCATCATAGACCAACCATGTCCAACAAAGTCCTATTTCTTCTCTTCGCTACGCCACTCTGCTGCAGAGTGCCCAGCGCAGTCAAATAGGATAAAATCCCATTCTCTAATAAGTGTCCCAAGAACTCATCAGAAAAGTATTCTCCACCTCAATCAGATCGAAGTGCCTTTATGGGTCTACCCAATTACTTTTCCATTTCAATCTAAAACTCCTTGAACTTGTCAAAAGTTTCGCTTTTGTGGTGCATCAGGTACACATACCCATATCTTGAGTAATCGCCAATAAAAGTGACGAAGTACTCATACCCTCCTCGTGCTTGGATGTTCATCGGTCTACAAACATCACTATGCACAAGTTTTAGAACCCCTTCAGCCCTATTGCCCTTAGACCCAAATGGTTTTTTGGTCATTTTACCCTCTAAACAAGATTCACATTGAGGTATAGATTCCACCTTTAAGTGACTTAAAGGTCCATCCCTTACCAACCTTGAAATCCTATTTAGGTTAATATGACCAAGGCACAAATGCCAAAGATGGGTCTTATTAGAGTGAGAAGTTTTAAGTCTTTTAGAGTTATTATCATTCATCTCAGCATTAAGCAATAAGTCCATCTAGGTTTGATAAAATATAGATTATTTTGCATCCATCCAGAACAGATAAAAGATTTATTTTTACGAATCACCACTTTATCATTAAAAGAAACCAAATAGGAGTCTTTAAATAAACAAGATACAAAAATTAAATTCCTTTTAAATTTAGGAACATAAAAACAATTTTGCAAAAATAAATTCCTATAATTATCAAAATAAAGATGGACGTCTCCCACTACTTCCGTTGAGACCAAGGATCCATCACCCATCCGAAGTGTGAAGTCTTCATGTAGCAGACTTCTCGTTTCTTTGAACCCCTACAGAGAAACACAAACATGATTTGTTGCACCGTAATCTATGACCCAAATGTCACTGGATTCCTCAACCAAACAAGTTTCTAAATATAGAAGATCACACCTACCTCTTTTGGAAAGGAAGTCCTTGCAATGCTTCTTTTGCCCGACCTTCCCACAGAAGAAACACTTAAGCTTCTTTGGGTTCTTCTTCTTCTTCTTGCTCTTGGTGCTAGCAGGAATAGAAGACTTCCCATTCTTGGCCCGTTGCTTTTTTCCATTCCTAGAGTTAGGATTGGAACCAAAAGCAGCTACTATGTTGGCCTCACATACAGAAGACTCCTTGATCAGCAGTTCGAACTCCTGTAACTGTTTCATCAGTTCTATCAAGGTCATATCCCGTCTATTGCTTAAATTAAATGTAGCTCTAAACGGAATAAATTCCTTTGATAGAGTGTCAAAGACCATAGTCATCTAAGTTTCAGCATCGATGTCGACTTCATTGGTTTGAGCCTCAGTGAGGTAACCCATGACCAACATCATATGCTCCTTTACAAATGTTCCCGGTCTCTGTCTATAGTTTAGAAGTTTTCAAAGCACCCTTTGCCGCTTTGTTATGGCCTAGCCTCCAAACATATCCTCACGATTATCCAAGATCTGCTTCACAGTCTCATATCCTGATGTTGAGCCTGCAGCACATTATTCATGCTGGCCATAACATAGCAGCGGGCCTGATCATTAGCATCTTTCCAGCGATCGCACACTTGGAATTGCTCATTAGTTGAGTCTCCCAAAGGCTCGGGAGGACAAGGGGTTGTCAGTACATATTTTAGATTCTCAAAGGATAGGACGATATCTAGGTTCCATTTCCAATCATTATAGTTCTCACCGGTTAATAAGTTTTTGTCAAGTATCGATGATAAAGCGTTTTGAGACATTTTTAATCTACAATAAAGAATTATATACCAAACATAAGCAAACATATAATAATAATTTAGTAAGATAATACAATCATGTAAAAATACAAATGTGTTTATGGGTCAAAACCTTGAAAATATCACAACCTTACAACGATAATTCCTAACTCAGAATTCAACAAGCTCCTAGGAGAGTCATGCCAAATTCAATTAGGAACACAGATCCCCTTCTGATTAATATAGGCCACCAAGACCCGTATGATCCAACATATATTAATAATCGTTTCTTTGGCCATTAATTTTATTAACAGAGCTCCTAGGGGAGGTTAATAATAAAATTAACGTGAGTGCACAACCATCGTTTCAATATTTTATCCATGATTTATAATCACCACCTAGGGTTGCGCAATCATAAATCATGCTAAAATACCTTATCCTCTCAGAGATCCAATTTGGTATATGATAGAAATCCCTTCCTAGGGGTCGGGACCACCATGTTCTACCTATGGACCAACGGTGGAGGCCTTTCATCCTCTCTTCGAAAACCTTCTCCCACTCAATCTTTTGAAATCAAGGTTTTATTTTAAGAATATGCATAGACAATTTTAATATGAGCGGCACTCCCTATTGTATATGACATGTTATCAATATACATAGCAAATCATATTATTATGCAGACAAGCAAAGCAATCAAGCAAAGCTGTAAGCAAAATAATAATTAACCGTAATATTATGGCTCCACCATAGAGAATAGAAAACTAAGATTACAAGAGAATAATCGAGAGATATTATCGATTCTTCATCCTTGAATCCTCAAGCTGTATCCTTTTTCATGTAATGCCCATCTTCAAGTCTTCAATCCCGTATGAATCGAATACTTCATATTTCCAGTCATATTCAAATTTAATGTTTCTTAGAATTGTTCTAAAAATAAAATTAAAACTGCACTAAAAAAATTGCACCCTTTCTAGAAATTTTCTAGCTCTTGGTCAGCAAGTCGATCTGGGTGATCGGCCTACCGATCCATGAAAGTTTGGCCCGCTGCCAGAGCCGCCTGATTTCTACCCCACTGACAGGTTGTCGAACCTCACGTCCGGCCTATCAATCTGTGACCATCAGCCTACCGAACTGGTGAGTTTGGCATGTCGACCAAGCAAAAGTCTCCCATTCCAGAAAATACAATTTTTAATGCAATTCAACAATTTTTTTTTTGACAATTCAAAAATATAAAATTAGAGACTGAGGAAATACCTTGGAGCGCCATCATCATTCTTCTATATCCGTCTTCTAGATCCATCTTCTCTTAATAATTATTTAATTACAAAATTCTTACAAATTTAAAATAAATAATAATTCCTAGACGGAGATGATAGTCTGCCATCTAATTACATGAAAAACCTAGATTCACATTCTAACCTCTAAGGAACCATAACTGGTATAAATTAATTAATTAATAAATAATTAAATAACGATTTAATCAACCATAATTAATTAATGAACATTCATCGCATAATCCATGACAACATAAAATGATATAGAAACCTAAAGTGCCAACTCTCTATAAAATTAAATTTAAGCATAGGAGAGATTAAGATTAGAAAATTTATACATATAGTATGATCACAAACTCGTAAATTTATGTAAGAACCATGGCTCTGATACCAATTATTAGAAAAATAGTGTGCGGTGGGATTTTGAAAATTTTTTCCATTAGAGTATTTTTCAAAACACAAGTTTGACATGCTAAATTCATAAATTAACCAGATCTTACTAACCTTTGTATGCCAAATAACCCTCGTAAAATGTGAAGAGAAGTAATGTCCCAGAAGAGCCTCAACCAACTGGTCTTCTTTGCTATTCTCTATCCACAATCAGAGTGAGTGTGGGTTCACATGTATAGCTCTTCAACCAGGTGACTCTCCTTCCAACCAATCGAGAAAACCCAAAGCTAGTGTTCGTGATTTGTGAACAAAAAGCTCACAGGGAGTTTTTCAGATTCTCACCAATAGAGTATCACTCTTAATGTCTCTATTGATCTTAGTAACTCTTAAGACTTACTCCCTTTATATAAAGGTTGGGCCTAGGGTCAGTCTTTATTAGATTAGGTTTCAAAAAATTCGAAACAGAATCAAGTTCAGATCAATATCTGATAAGATCTGCATGGAAACACGTGATCTTATCCTTCACTCGTCGACAGGCCAAACAGGCCCCATCGGCAGGCTGAACATGTGGATCGACAGGCCAAACTGCCAATGAAAAATCTCCACGAATCTTTTTTTTCCACCCGAGAATCTATAAGATAAAGTCTTAGTTTTAATTCAAATAACCCAATAGAGAAGTTATCTGATCAAAACAACTTTATCCAGAAAATCTCTAAGAAAATAAATGAATTCTCAAGAATGCTACAAGTTTATCTTGATCTAATTTATCCAAAATTAAATCACCCAATAAACATACAAGAATTATCCAATCAATAAACATACAAGAATTATCCAATCCTAATAATTCAACAACTTTATCTTGAATTAATTTTATCATAAAATTAATTCAACTGATAAACATATATGAATTATTTGATTCTTCTAAATTTCAACCAATCTGATAAATCCCACATAAGTTACCAATTATTGGAAAAGCATGCCGTATTGTTACAAGATGTTATGAGATAGCAAAGGGGACCAAATAGACCTATATAGTTCAAGCTCCCGATAATTACAAAACCCAATATCCCAAATTTCATAATTATTAACTCCAACGCTACTCCACTAAAAGCTTGGAGCTGCACTCTCGAACTACATGGAACTACGAAGCCCGAATAGCTAAGTCTCCATGACATATCACAGTGTATCGTATCCCCATATGATAATCCATAATCGGCTTAAGGACAAGTTCTGTCTTACCTTCCCGATTATTTTTATCTTACGTTCCATTATCTCACAATCAAAAAACTTACTATCCAAAGACAGTATACCATTCGGTTACACCTATGTATCCAAATGATTTAAAGCTTCAGTTTTTCAATTACAAGATAACGCATATAAGAGGATATACATTACTCCTAAAGAGGAACTATAGCTTCCATATCTATGAATAACAAGTCTACGATATCAAGAGTCATGCCTTCAATGTACCGGCATGCATACCACTATTAAGATATGGGTGTCACTCTTTGGTACATCAAAAGACACAAATCAAGACAACGGGCCGACTATTCATCTCTGGATTAAGATACAATACAAATGATTGTCTAAAGTGAATCGATTTGCCAAGACAAAATTATTAATCCAAATAAATTCACTTTATGTCCCGATCCAACACATCGTCACCTATGATAACGTGCCAATGTTTCTATTCATGGAGTCCACCTCCAATGGTCAAGACAAACCATCTCCCAAAAGGGATATAGACAACATAATAATCTTTGCATGAAGAAAGCGCCCAACTTTATTCCTTCGATTGCGAATCGTATGTTTCAGACCTTCACCTTAAGAATCGTGTCTTTCACGTAATCTGTCCATCATATGCCCAGTTCTTAAAGGCTTAGACTGACAGTCTCAGACTATTGTTTGCTTAACATAAATTCAACAGATACAAACGTAAAGAGGACAAGATTTAGTATATAAACATTGAATAAATTCTTTATTGATAAAAATGTCTCCAAAAACTTATTACATTTTTACTCCTTAAGGCATACATGTCTAACAGGACGTCACGAGAACTCATTAAAAAATAGAATGAAACATGTCAAATGATTCTAGAAGAGACATTTGAGAGAAAAATTTTCCTTGAGAGAAAAATTTACTCATATTCTCCAAAAACTTCATACGTGATGATGTGTAATAATTAGGGTGGATCCAAAGATTTCCTTTTATTGAGAACCTCACCTATAAATGGAACATTGAGTTCTATATCTAGTAATTCTTATTTTAATCTCTTGCAAAAGCTTTGTTATTCTTAGCTCTCACAATTATTTGCTTAACTTGAACATCCTGGAGTCCTAGTAGAGAGAAACAAAGAAAAAAGGATCAACAGATAAAGGACTGTCAATGAACTGAGAAATCTCCCCAAACAACCACGTCACACTTTCATGAAAAAACAATTAGCAACTTGGATGCACAGCCTATTCCAACATCATTTTTTACTTTTAAACATATCATAATAGTGCTGCTTGAAATAACACATAATGATGATCTTTTCGTCACTCTAGTATTTCTTACAATGAATGTTTGTTGGTTGCTACATATAGTTTGTTTCTTCATTCTAAGGCCCTAGAAACAGAAGTAGCATTGAATCATTGATGAATGATCAATTACACATATGTAATTTGAGATCTCCTGTCTCAAGGAAATTGTCCCCTTTTTGGTCTCCTTAAATCATCCACTATCATATCAGTTTGATTTATTATCAAAACTAATTTTTTTAATTAAATCCCCTGTTTAATAAGATATATATTGAAAGAACTGATTTTTTTATGAAAGTCTAATTAATTGAAAAATTACCAACACATAAAATAAGCAAAAGGACACAATAAATTTTATCGTAGTTAAGCTATAAAACCTATGTCCATGGGACCATGTCAAGGTGTTGAACAATCCACTATTTAAATTGTTTTACAAGCATCAATTAGACTTAATCGAGTTAAGACTCCCTCTTAGTGATTAGTGCCTTTATTTTTGTACCTTTTATGACCTTGTTCGGCATGAACCACCCATTGTAATTTCCATCTCGGGAGTTCGATCTAGTACAGAGCTTTTTGTCCCAAAAACTGCAAATTCTTCTCCCAAAGAATGAAGTACCTTCTCTTAAAAATACTTGAATGAATACTCATTGTCTTAATGCTTATTTCCCTTTGGAAACTTTGTAGAACTGATTTCTATTTATAGACAGTAAAAGCTTATCCAAAATTCAAACCATCATAGAATCTGTTATGACAATTTGAGCTTGAATTTCAAAATTGATGTGATTTCTCTCTGGGACTTGTGATCTCTTATTCTAGACCATACATTTTTCATTTAAAGGTGCCAAAATGCATTCAAGCCCCAGGTTCTTTTAATAAGTGATAAATCTGCTTTTATTTAAATTCTCAATCTTACTTGAATTCAAACTTGCTCCTAAAGATAAGATTGACTTAGAATCAAATTTGAATTTGATTTTGACTTTGAAAATTTTCTTAACAAACATGGGAGAATCTATGGACTAATTTTAGGTAATTCTAGAATCTTCTTTGGCATTTTTCTTCATGTATTTTTCCTTGATTCACGTATTGTTTTTTCTTGGATAATTACAATGCCAATTATTCCAATTCAAAAAACCTAATAATCTCCACCTTTGGCATATTTGACAAAATAAAATCCAAAAAAAAACTATACTCTCTCTTTTTGCCAAAAAATGTCAAAGTAAATTTTCATATTACTCCCCCTTACATTGTGCATGATATTCTCACGTATTGTACCTGAGAATAAAATCATATAACTACAAAACAAAAGAATATTCTCTTTCCTTCCCCTTTTTGGCAAAGGTGCTAAAGAAAATTAGTCCAAAAGAAAAATTTAAAGGACTCTTTCAAGCTTAATAAAAATCCTTAAATTCAATGAAATAGTATACACGACATTGATTTAACTCATTAATCCTCTTTAATTAAATCATCCTTTCCAAACAAATTTTCAACTCAAATTTTTCTTTACAGACAAGAGAAATTGATTAATTAAATTTCTAGAGACAAATAATGCACTCAGCTTCTTGATAATGATATGATAATGTTTTTTTTTTCGCTTGTGTATAGTATGAGTACGTGCATGCAAATAAAAAGACTTTGTCTATGCTCTGATAAATCCTCTTATCATCATCAAATATCTTTTTCTCCTATGACTTTGTCACTTCAGCTTGTAAGGCTATGCTCTTTTCTTTTTTATTTTACTTCAATTTCACGTCAAAAGTTTGCACAAACCCATTCATTCATCAAGTTTCATGGATTTGATGTCTTTAGCTTCTTCAATTGTTGCAACCATATATGTACATCTCTCAGGGAAAGATCTTAGGGTTTTTCTCACAATTTTTGACTTGGAACATTATTCCCGAAGAGCAAACATCTCACTAGAAATATGACATAATTTTGCATTAAAATCAACAATTTATTCATCATTGTGCATTCTTAAATTATCAAACCTAGTTGCCAGCATTTGAAGGTTTTGTTGTTCCTGGTATGGATGAGGCGGTGTCGCTGTACTGTGATAGCAGTACAGTGGTAGCAAATGCTAAGGAACCAAGATTTCACAAGAAGAGTAAACATATTTATCAAAAGTATCATGTGATAAAGAACTTCATTGAGGGCTGGCATATCGCTATATGCAAAATCGTATTAGAGGATAATTTAGTTGTCCATTCAAGAAGACACTAACTATGAGAGCTTTCGAGAGGCATGTGGAAGCTATAGGGATGCGAGATTTGTCATATTTACTCACTTAGTACAAGTGGGAGATTGTTAGATATGTATGCCCTAAGGAGTAAAAATGTAATATATTTTTGGAGGCATTTTTTTATCAATAAAAAATTTATTTATTATTCATATACCAAATTGTTGCCCTCTTTACATATTTGTTGAATGTATGATAAGCAACCAAAAGTCTGAGACTGTCGGTCTAAACCTTTGGAATTAGGCATATGATGGACAGATTCTGTAGAAGACATGATTCTAAAAGTAAGGGTCTAAATTATAAGATCCGCAACCAAGGAAAAAAATTTGGGCACTTTATTCATGCAAAGATTGTTATGTTGTCTATATCCCTAACGGGAGATGGTTTTTCTTGGCCATCAGAGGTGGACTCCGTAAATAGAAACATTAGTACATTGTCATAAGTGATGATGCATTAGATCGGGATATAAAGTGTAATTGATTTGGATCAATAATTTTATCTCGGCAAATCAATTCACTTTAGACAATAATTTTGAGATGAATAGTGAGCCTGTTGTCTTGACTTATGTCTTTTGATGTGCCAAAGGGTGACATCTATATTTTATGATGGTATGTATGCCGGGACGTTGGAGGCATGACACTTGATAGCGTAGACCTATTATTCATAGATATGGACTCCGTAGCTCCTCTTTAGGAGTTGTTGATATGACATACGTCCAGACAATAGGCCCACTATTCATATTAGGATTAAGATAAAACACATGTGATTGTCTAAAGTGATTAATTTTCCGAGATAAAATTATTAATCTAAATCAATTACACTTTATGTCCCGATCCAATATATTGTCACCTATAACAATGCACCAATGTCTCTATTCACGGAGTGGAATGGCCCCCTTACGGACGCCACAGATGTCGTTACATTCATTCCTTAATACTTTTAAGTTTAAGATATGCTATAAGATTGAAACTTTATTTGGAAAACATACCCAGGATCCAAGCATATATTTTTTTTTATAATTACTTAATCATATACAATCTTCAAATAGTTTGCCAATACCATTGTAAATTAAATTAACTTTTTAAAACATCTTTAAAATCTGCATACACAGTTCGGCAGGCTAAACTTGAGACTTCGGCAAGCCGAACTAGATCGGCAGACCGATGTTCAACCATCGACTGGCGGCCCAAGGCTTTGCAAAACAGGGTATCAACATCAATAAAATCGGCAGGCCGATACTGGGCAATCGGCAGGCCGATTATTTCATTGGCAGTCCGACCAGTAATGGTCGGTAGGCCGACCGACTATTAAAAAAATAATTAATTTTTAAACAAGTTCTAATACTTCAAGGTGCAGAAACATTATACTCAAAAAGAAATAAAAAAAATATAAAACATAGTTCATAAGTCTTAAAAAGTTCTTTCTTGGCGTCTTCCATTTTCAATCCATCTTGCATAGCTCACACGCCTTCCCTTGCCCTCCACCTAATCCATTATCTTCTTACCCTTATCTACAACATGATGTAAAACTAAAATAAGCTAAAGCTTAGTAAGTACATTTCATATCTCACAAGTAAAAACAATTTATGAACATCATCGTCATATGCATTTTCATAATAGTGCACCATGCACAATTTCATAAGGAACATATCTTTCATCATATTATCCATATTAAAACTTTGTTCATTTTATCTTAAGGGGCCAAGTGTTGCATCATTGTCATCATTGTAGGTGCACTGTCATGAGAGGAGAAGGGTAGCTAATCCTAAACCAAACATGACATCATAACATAACATAAACATTGGTATGCAACACTTATTTAAGCGGCACTTATATATATCTACTCTTATACTTTGACATACGTTAACACCAAACATGCGTAACTTTTGAACATCAAATCTTTTATATGTATCATAAAATGAAAATAATCATTGAATCATCATAGTTATCATTGTTGGAAACAAAGTGTGCAGCGGAATTTTAAAAATTTTCCATCAAAGTAATTTCCAAAATATAAGTTTGACATGTTATATGTATAAATTAGACAGACCTTACTAACCTCAATGTGCCGAAGAACTCCACGACTTGTGTAGAGAAGTAACGTTCCAGAAGAGCCTCAACCAACTGGTCTTCTTTGCTATTCTCTATCCACAACCGGAGTGAGTGTGGGCTCACACGTACAGCTCTTCCACCGGTGACTCTCCTTCCAACCAATAGAGAGAACCCAAAGCTAGTGCTCGTGATTTGTGAACAAAAGCTCTCAGGGAGTTTTCAGATGCTCACTAGAAGAGTATCACTCTTAATCTCTCAAATTGATCTGAGTAAATCATTAGACTCACTCCCTTTTTTATACCTATTGGTCCTAGGGTCAGTCCATATCAGATTAGGTCTCAAAAAATCGAAACAGAATCAAGTTCAGATCAATATCTGATAAGATCCACGTGAAAACGTGTAATCTTAACTGTCGTTGGTCGGCAGGCCAAACTTTCTGATAGGCAGGCCGAACAGGCCAGTTCAGCAGGCCGAACACGTCATTCGGCAGGCCGAACTGCCGAGAAAAAATCTCCGCGAATCTTTTATTTTCCACCCGAGATTCTAAAGGATAAAGTCTCAGTTTTGATTCAAATAGCCTAATAGAAAAGATATCTGATCAAAACAAACTTTATCAAGATAATCTCTAAGAAAATAAATCAATTCACAATAATTCTACAAGTTTATCTTGTTCTAATTGTCCAAAATTAAAACAACCGATAAACAGAAAAGAATTACCCGAACGCAATAATTCAACAAGTTCATCTTGAACTAATTTCTTACATAATTAATTCAACCGATAAATAGACATGAATTATTTGATTCTTATAAATTTTAAACCAATCTGATAAAACCGACATAAGTCACCAATTATTGGAAAAGCATGCCGTGTCGTTACAGGATTTTGTGAGCTAGCAAAGGGGACCAAAATGGACCTATAAAGTTCAAGCTCATGATAATTATGAAACCCAATATCCCAGATATACATTTCACAATTATCAACTCCAACGCTACTCCACTAAAAGCTTGGAGCTGCACTCTCGAACTTTATAGAATTACGAAGCTCGTGTAGCTAAGTCTCCATGACATATCATAGTGTATCGCATCCCCATATGATCATCCATAATCGGCTTAAGGACAAGTTCTGTCTTACCTTCCCGATTATTTTTATCTTACGTTCCATTGTCTCACCATTAGAAAACTTACCATCCAAAGATAGTATACCATTCGGTTACACCTATGTATCCAAATGGTTGAGCGCTCCAGTTTTCCAATTACAGGACAACGCATATAAGAGGATATCATTACTCCTAAAGAGAAGTTATGGATTCCATATCTATGAATAACAAGTCTACGCTATCAAGACTCATGCCTCCAACGTACCGGCATGCATGCCACTATAGAGATGTGGGAGTCACCCATTGGTACATCAAAAGACACAAGTCGAGACAACGGGCCCATTATTCATCTCAGGATTAAGATACAATACAAATGATTGTCTAAAGTGAATCGATTTGCCAAGACAGAATTATTAATCCAAATCAATCCACTTTATGTCCCGATCCAACACATCGTCACCTATGACAACGTGCCAATGTTTCTATTCATCGAGTCCAACTCCGATGGTCAAGACAAACCATCTCCCAAAAGGGATATAGACAACATAACAATCTTTACATGAATAAAGCGCCCAACTTTATTCCCTCGATTGCGGATCATATGTTTTAGACCATCACCCTAAGAATTGTGTCTTCCGCATAATCATCCCATCATATGCCCAATTCTTAAGGTTTAGACTGACAGTCTCAGACTACTATTTGCTTATCATACATTCAACAAATATGAACATAAAGAGGACAATATTTGGTACATATAAATGAATAAATTCTTTATTGATAAAAATGTCTCCAAAAATGTATTACATTTTTACTCCTTAGAGCATACATGTCTAACAATCATCATGAACATAATTTCAAACTTTTACAACCATATCATGTTGTAGGTGAGAATGTACTTACCTGTATAGTTTACTTAACCTTAATTTGTAGGTAACGTCGTCACGGTCTCGATGTGCTCGCTCCGTAGCATGTTCATGTCATACATTCATTTAAAATAACAATTAACATTTATTTTTATGAGACCATGAAATCATTCAACACCACATAACATATCTCAAATTTCCATAATACATCCCACATACATTCATCTCTCAAACACATTAATTCATAATGATACGAACCCCGCCAAGAACTGATGCGACCATAACCAAAATTGGTCTCCAAGGTCAAAATTCCTAATCGGTTTTGATTGAAACCGTGACCCAATGACTAACAAGAAGCAGGAACCTTGGTATGTGAGGACACCACAATCAGCTATGGTCGGACTGATTGATGAGTCTATGAACGCCATGGAATTTTCTGATAAGTTTGAATAGTTTGTTTAAGAACCGAAGAGAATTAAAACCTCAAATTATGTGTTAAAAAAACTATCCATTGAATGAAATTTGTTACAATATATAGTGGTTTCCCCTTTGCAAATTTCAGCTCCTAATTGCCTATGAATTTTGGACAAATCAATTACCAAAAATGCCCAATCTAAAGCAAATAAGGTAAGTTCCCTAAATGGCTTAAAAGCCTTACAATAATATGAAATAAAAGAAAAGAAAAGGAAAATAGACTATAAATAGGTAAATAACTGATTCTTCTTGCCACTTGTCGACTCAAAACAGGAAAACAACTAAAATGGAAAGTAGCTTGATTATTTGCAGCCATATGGTGCTAATCACTTGTTGATTCTGCAAACATGATTACTCGGTCCCTTCTAGAACTTGAATCATGCATTTGTTGGTTTGGATGTCACATGTAATTCCCTTAATGGGCCTCTATGCAATAGCTTGAACCCAAGTTGCTTGAATCAACCCAACAAGCGTTTCTTTGAACTTCTTCGCACGAGCTCTCATAACCGGACAAATGAGAACTTGAACTGGATCTAAATATGTTTCATCCCATGTGCTCTTGCTTGTGCTAATGATGTCCTCATCATTCCCCTCCTCTTGAGAGGGATTTGTCCTCAAATCGTCGCCTGCATCAAAAGGACTTAGATCAGAAACATTAAAGGTGGCACTTACACCATACTCACCTGGCAAGTCTAGCTTGTATGCATTATCATTGATCCTTTCAAGAATTTGAAAAGGGTCATCCCCTCTAGGCAATAGCTTGGATTTCCTTTGTTCTGGAAATCGTTCCTTGTGTAAGTGCAACCACACCCAATCACCGGGCTCGAAGACGAGCTTGTGGCACCCTTTGTTGGCTTGTTTGACATATTGCTTAGTCCTTCACTCGATGTTGAGTCTTACCTTCTCATGTATCTGCTTAACAAGGTCAGCTTTTCTTTTTCCATCTAAATACACATGCTCAGACAAAGGTAATGGCATTAAATCCAAAAGAGTTAAAGGATTAAAACCATAAACAATTTCAAATGGTGAAAATTGAGTAACAGAATGAACAGATCGATTATAAGCAAACTCAACATATGGTAAACACTCCTCCCAAGTTTTGATGTTCTTTTTAATGACAGCCCGCAACAAAGTAGACAAGGTTCTATTCACAATTTCTATTTGGCAATCGGTTTGAGGGTGACAAGTAGTCGAAAACAATAGCTTAGTCCCTAACTTAGCCCATAAATTCTTCCAAAAGTAGCTTAAGAACTTGGCGTCCCTATCAGAAACAATTGTCCTAGGCATATCATGAAGTCTCACAATTTCCCTAAAGAACAAATCAGCAACATTGGAAGCATCATTTGTCTTGTGGCATGGAATAAAATAAACCATCTTGGAAAACCTATCCACAACCACAAATATAGAGTCTATTCCCTATTTAGACCTAGGCAAACCTAACACAAAATCCATCAAAATATCAGTCTGGGGTTCACTAGGTATTGGTAAAGGAGTGCACAAACTGTGGGGCTACACTCTTGATTTAGCCTGCCTACAAGTTACACATCTACCACAAAGTCTCTCAACATCTCATTTCATATGTGGCCAATAGAAGTGTTCCTGCAACATCGCCAAAGTCTTCATTACTCCAAAATGTCCCATCAATCCTCCCCTATGGGATTCTCTCACTAGCAAATCTCTTATTGAACAATTAGGTACACAATTTATTCTCTCGAAACAAGTATCCCTCATGCCTAAAGTACTTACCACTAGCAAATCTCTCACAAGCTTGATACTCAGTACTAAAGTCACGGTCATTAGCATATAATTCTTTAATATGTTCAAAACCCAGTAGTTTAGCACTAAGAGTTGAGATTAAGACATACATATGAGAAAACGCATCGACAACGACATTTTCCTTACCTTTCTTGTAGTGAATGACATACAAAAATGTCTCTATGAATTCCACCCAATGAGCATGCCTCTTGTTCAGATTGTGTTGGCCCTTCAAGTGTTTCAGGGACTCATGATCGGTGTGAATCATGAACTCCTTAGGCCATAGGTGGTGCTGCCACGTCTCTAATGTCTGAACCAATGCATACATCTCTTCATCATAACTTAGGAAATTAAGAGTTGCCCCATTTAGCTTCTCACTGAAATATGCCATTGGTCTCCCTTCCTGCATTAAAACGGTGCCAATTCTAACACCTGAAGCATCACATTCAATCTTAAAAGTTTTGGAAAAATTAGGTAAAGATAACAATGGAGCATTAGTCAACTTCTCCTTGATTAACTGAAATGCCTTTTCTTGCTCTTCTCCCCATCTAAACCAATGTTCTTCTTGATCACTTCAGTCAGTGGTGCGGCTATAGTACTGAAATCTTTCACAAACCACTAGTAGAAACTAGCAAGTCCATGAAAACTCCACACGTTTCCTACACTAGTTGGATTCGGCCACTCCTGGATGGCTCGCACCTTTTCTTCATCAACCTATATACCTTGAGCACTAACAACAAAACCAAGAAACACAAGCTTATCTATGCAAAAGGTACACTTCTTGAGGTTAGCATACAACTTTTCCTATCTAAGCACATCCAAAATAGATTTTAAATGCGCTACATGTTGGTCCACGTCTTTGCTATGAATGAGTATATCATCAAAATACACAACAACAAACCTGCCAATAAATGCACATAATACATGATTCATTAAACGCATAAATGTACTCATCACCCTCTTTCATAAGTATTTGATGGTATCCACTTTTCAAATCAATTTTTGAGAATACAGAAGCACCATGCAATTCATCCAACATATCATCTAAACGAGGAATAGGATGGTGATACTTTACCGTGATATTGTTAATGGCTTTGCAATCTATGCACATCCTCCATGTCCCATCCTTCTTAGGCACAAGTAAGACTAGAATGGCATACGGGCTCATACTTTCTCTCACGTACCCTTTTTTCATCAACTCATTGACCTGCCTTCGAAGCTCCTTTGTCTCCTCGAGGTTGCTTCTATAAGCTGGTCGGTTTGGAATGGAAGTACCAGGAACAAAATCAATCTGATGTTCTATTCCCCAAATTGGTGGCAAACCATCAGGCACCTCATTTGGAAATACATCCTCGAATTCCTACAGCAGAGAAACAACATAACTAGGCAATGTAGGGTCAAGTTCGTTAGTGTTTAAGAACGCCTCTTTGTACAAAAGTATAATCATTGGCTGATTTGAAAACATCACCCTTTTAATCTCACCGCCTCTCTCATAGAAGTTTTTTTTTCTCTCTGCTTTTCTCTCATTGGCTAATTGTGAATTTTTTTCAGCCCTCTTAATTTTCTCTCCCTTGCTCTCTTTGCTCTCCTTTCACATAGAAGTTTTTTTTTCTCTCTGCTTTTCTTTCATTGGCTAATTGTGAATTTTTTTCTGCCCTCTTAATTTTCTCTCCCTTGCTCTCTTTGCTCTCCTTTTTTTAGCCATCTCTTCTATTTTTCTCTCACTGGCCGAACTCATTCTCTACACTCCTACTCTTGATTTTTCTCCACTCATCATTTTTTTATCACTTTGTCTTTGTAAGCTCACTTGGTCTTCATAGACCTGTTTTGGTGTTAATGGAACAAGAGTGATCGTTTTTTGATTGTGAACAAATGAGTACTTGTTGGTGGAACCATCATGTTTAACTCGCTGATCAAATTGCCATGGTCTACCTAATAACAAGTGCCCAGCTTGCATTGGAACCACATCACACAAAACTTCATCTTCATATCTTCCAATGCGAAAAGAAACTAACACTTGCTTATTTGCCTTTACCTCACCACTATCATTTAACTATTGCAATTTATAAGGTCGAGGATGCTTACTTGTTGGCAGCCCTAACTTCTCTACCATGGTTGTGTTAGCAACGTTAGTACAACTCCCACCATCAATAATCACACTACATACCTTGTTTTGGACATGGCACCTACTATGGAAGATGTTTTCTTGTTGCACCTCTTCTTCTTCTTCTTTGGCTTGCACACTTAAAGCTCTCCTTGTAACCAAGAATTCTCCTTGGACAACGCACTCCTCATCGTCCGCATCCTCTAATGATGGCATAGAATTGTTGTCCAAATCCTCGTCGGTTTAAATCTCTCCATTGTCTCGCATCAACATAGCTCGTTTGTTCGAACATTGGCTTACTATGTGACCCCTGCCTTGACATTTAAAAAATTTAATATCACAATTCTGAATAGTGGAAGAATCAGATTTACCTTGATTTCCATGGCTGGCCACCTCTTTTTTTTGCTCGGTCTTTGGCTTGGTGTTGGGTTGCTTCTCATCCTTCTTCCATTGGTTCATTTTCCAAGCGGATGTACTTGGGTTTTGGCTGGGATGTGTGTTACTGCCCCTCCTCATAAGTGGTCTCTCAATTTTGGTAGCCATGTGCACCATGTCCTCCAATTCCACATAATGTTGTAACTCAACGGCATTGTGAATTTCTAAGTTCAAGCCCGCCAAAAACCTTACCATTGTAGCCTCCCGATCCTCCTCTATATTTACTTGAATCATCATAACCTCCATCTCCTTATATTACTCCTCCACACTCTGGTTGCCCTACTTAAGATTTTGTAGTTTGTTGTACAACTCCCGGTAGTAGTAAGCTGGTACAAATTGCTTCCTCATCACGGTCTTCATCTCTTCCCATGACGTAATAGGTCGCTCTCTATTTCATCTCCTATTTATGACAAGCTGATCCCACCAGGTAATAGCATAATCAAAAAATTCAATTACAATCAATTTTACCTTCTTCACCTCGGAATAGTTGTGGCTGTCAAAGACGAACTCCATTTTCTTCTCCCATTCTAGGTACGCTTCGGGATTGGATTTACATTGAAATGATAGTATCTTCATTTTTATGCCTCTCAAACTATCATTTTCCTGGTTCCTAACTCCTTTATCCTGTCCAAATCTCTGGTGGCTGCCCGCTAAATCTTCTCCTTCATCAAACTCTTCCCCATCAATCCCGTAGTAGTCATCAACCTCTCCTCTAACCGGAACCCTTTCCTGCCTACGCGCATGAGGAACATGTTGTGGCTGTTCCACAAGTGCATTTTCTATCCGGCCTATCCTCTCATGAAGCTTTCCTAACTCTCCTCTCAACAATCGCCTCATCTCCCCTATCAACGCTTCCATGAGGAGTTTTGGATCTGTTGCACCAGAGGTACCCTTAATAGTGTTCTTACTGTTGTTTGACATTTTTTTTTTTTTGCAAAAAAAAGTAAGAAACAATGCAAAGGACATTACCACACTCCCTTATGTGTTTTACTCGTGAAATGGTTCACTTAATTTCACTCTTGTTTGCACTCAATACTTTCAGCTTTTCAACTTTCGCCTCTTTGCTTTTCCCACTCGTTAATTCTCACTCAGTTCCTATAAAACTAGTCAAATCAATATCAAAATTTCCTTGACAATTCACAAACAGATTACCAAGGAGGCTCAGATTAGAAACATGCATAGATAATTTGGGCTTTCAGAAATTACACCCAAAAGAAACGAAATTTGAGCAAAAAATTTTTGGTCTTTGTAGGGAATTCAATTTTGGGATCCTTGAACCAAGAATATCAAGAATCTAAAAAACAAAATTTGTTTTTTTTTTTTTTGGATCCTCTTATTTCCTTCTTTCTCTTGTTTTCTTTGTTTTTCTTTTCTTTCCGGATCCCCCCCTTTTTTTTAACCCGACTTTGATAATGGAAATCAAGACTTACGAATAATTGAAACAAACATAAACTAAGGGAACGGATAAGCAAAACCTGATTAGAACCTCGCTATGATACCAAATGATACAAACCCCACCAAGAACTGACACGATCCTAACCACAATTAGTCTCCAAGGTCGAAATTCCTAATCGGTTTTGAATGGAACCACGACCCGATGCCTAACAAGAAGCACGAACCTTGGCATGTGAGGATGCCACAATCAGCTATGGACGGACTATTAATGAGTCTATGAACGCCACAAAATTTTTTGATAAGTTTGAATAGTTTGTTTAAGAACCGAAGATAATTAAAACCTCAAATTATGTGTTAAAAAAACTGTCCATTGAATAAAATTTATTACAATATATAGTGGTTTCCCCTTTACGAATTTCATCTCCTAATTGCCCATGAATTTCAGAGAAATCAATTACCAAAAATGCCCAATCTAAAGCAAATAAGGTAAGTTCCCTAAATGGCTTAAAAGCCTTACAATAATATGAAATAAAAGAAAAGAAAAGGAAAATAGACAATAAATAGGTAAATAGCTGATTCTTCTCTCCACTTGTCGACTCAAAATGGTAAAGCAACTGAAATGGAAAGTAGCTTGACTATTTGCAACCATATGGTGCTAATCACTTGTTGATTCTGTAAACATGATTACTTGGTCCCTTTTAGAACTTGAATCATTCATTTGTTGGTCTGGATGTCACATGCAATTCCCTCAATGGGCCTCCATGCAATAGCTTGAGCCCAAGTTGCTTGAATCAGCCCAACAAGCGTTTCTTTGAACTTCTTCGCTTGAGCCCTCGTAACCGGATGAATGGGAACTTGAATTGGATCTGAATATGCCTTATCCCACGTGCTCTTGCTGTGCAAATGATGTCTTCATCACATAATACATTTCATTAACCATAAAACATTAAAACAAAGCTATCAACACAAATGTTTCCTGACCTCTATGAATTCAAGGCTCAATAACTAAAAAATTACACTAAATTTGAGCACCAAACTTGGCAGGGACAAGGTTGACATATAAACATTATATCATGATTTTTCAATAGGCATAAAAATTTCATTTAACAATTTAAATAAATCACATATCTTTTTAATACAAAATCTGCCAGCAATAATAACACAGTGAGCAGTCCCTACTATCATTCACATAATAAATTATTTACATCCCAAAATAATTCCATAAAAATCCTACATGCAATAGACGCTAAGAACTATAAAATATATATATATATAAAATCATGTTTAAATAAATTCCATACAATCCAAAACGTGTGTTTGAATTCATAGACAAAAACAACTATAAGCAATTCAGTCAATGAATTACATGTGATAATTATTCTCAAACAATTAAAACAAAATTATTTAGACCTCAAAATTCATATGACAACATAGTAACATACAAATACAATACCACAAAAATTCTTGTCACGAAATAAAATCATTTAGTCATACAAAAACATCACACAACAAGGAGTCCAACAATTTACTGATAGAGCAGTCTAAAAACCTAGCTTCAATAAAAATTCCATAACACATGAAATATTCATCATTTCATCATGAGACTTTCCAATTCAACACTTAACATATACATGATCATATCGTCCAAATTTCGTGAAAAAATAGCATTCATTTGCATTAAGAACAACACCCATATTTTTCTGCAACACAACCAAACAGCAATAATTTGTTGTGAGTGACAGAGAAAAGAAAATTCATATTTTAATGTAGAAAAATCAAAATAATGTAGAATTTGGAGGAACATCACCTAACACATATATGAACATCATACTGAAATTTCAGAGCAAAAGAAAATTCCTAGACAAAATTGTGATAGTCAGATTCAGGAGGAGAAATAGAATTCCAGAAATACTGAAAAAATTGAGTTCTTACCTTTAACAATTTTCTTCTCAAACCTCCTTGGATTAACGCCAAAGAAATTTCAATATTTCATTCAAAAAATAGCAGGGGAATTAAGAGGGAGAAGAAGAAACAAAATGTGCAGAAGAGAGAGGGTGGGAGATAAAAAACGTGAGAGAGAGAGAGAGGGAGAGCGCTTACGTGAGAAATGAAAATGGCGTAAAAAGGAGAGACATTTTCTCTTTAATTTCAAAAATTTCTGACTATTTTTAGGCTAATACACTTGGAAAAATGCAGGGAATTTGGAAAAGTCAATTGATTTGCTTATCTTACCATATTTCACCTCTACAAAAATGGGAAACCATATCAATTAATCTAATCAACCTAAAAGTCAAACATTCAATTTCCTAAAATAAGGATTTCGAGCCAAAAATATGCTAATCAATCAAAACTAATCATTCCAATCATATCTAATCACAATAATCATCCTTGTCACGAATTTAAAAAAAAAAATTCTACTAATTGCTCGTCAGCCATCTTTGGCCTGCCGATGAGTCACTTCGGCTGTCGAAGCCATGAGGTCTGACCTACCAATCATATTCATCGACTTGACATTCTATGAGAGACAATTTGGCCCGCTAAACTTAAATGTTTGGCCTAACGATTTGCCCTAACACACTAAAATTTATCAAAGCATTAAATCATTACCAAAATCATTATTTAAACACACAACGCAAATGACATGAACACTTGAGAATATCGATTCCACGTGACCGTCACCTGTCATAGCACTTCAAATAAAATAGTTAATATCATAACACTTATCAATAAAGAAATTACTTAACGTCGTTATGCTTCCGTTACATGAAAATTTGGTAGGTGTTTCAATTCTCCCCACCTTATAAGAGTTTCGTCCTTGAAACTCAAAATAAATGTGGATACTGTTGGAATTAAAATATGAAACGCAGCGGAAGAAACGGATCGTTGACAAACAAAAATTTTTTGAAAACTTTGTCCATCGGGAATAGATATATAATTTTAATTATAGAAAGCTTTAGGAATTTTTACTAACCATTTGAAGACTATCAGGGTATCCTAGCTTTCCTCTTTGACACCACGATCTTCTAAACCAGGCCTCCACACCAATGGAAAACTGAGTGAGCGTCAAACTGCAAGAATGAATTTTCCTCACACTTTTCTGAATCTGCTATGTACTCAACACATGAGATAACAGACCTTTTTTCTTTACAGAAGAACTCTCAGTTTTTCTCTCTAAAAATTATGTGAATAATTCTACTGAGATAACTGTTATCTCTCCTTTTTATATCTGAGCCATTAGTAATTTTACTTTCCCTTTTCCTTTTCTTTTTCCTTTTTATTTTTTCTTCTTCCAAATCATGTTAACGTGATTCATATATATATATATATAAGGAAAGTTTATGGAAAGTAAACTTTCCTTCCTTCTTTTTTTTTTTTTTTTTAAATTTAACTGAATCACAATGTGATTTGGTTTAACATATATATATATATATACACAACTTCCACATCGCCTCGATGCACTATCTCTCTAATCAAATGATATTTTCTTTCTATATGCTTTCCTCTTTTGTGGCTTCTAGGTTCTCTTGAATTTGCCACTGCACCACTATTGTCACAATACAGTGAGAGTGGTTTATCCATGTCTGGAACTACTTCCAAATCATTTAAGAACTTACGGAGCCAAACAACTTCTTTAGCTGCTTCAAAGTAGCCACATATTCTGCTTCCATAGTTGAATCAACAACACAAGATTGTTTGATGCTTCTCCAAACTATGGCTCTACCACCAAAAGTAAACACTGATCCAGATGTAGATTTACGTGTGTCTTTGTCTGATTGAAAATCAAAATTAGTGTATCCAATGGGAATCAAATTCTCACCAGAATAAACTAACATATAGTTTCTCGTTCTCCTAAGATACTTGAGAATATGTTTAACCGCTACCCAATGATCTAATCCTGGGTTGGATTGATACCGACTGACTATACCCACCGCATAGCAAATGTCAGGTCTTGTACACAACATGCCATATATTAGACTTCCTACTGCAGATGCATAGGGTACCCATCTCATATTTTCTTCCTCTTGAGGTGTCTTAGGACACTGCTCTTTTGAAAGATAAACTCCATGACGTGTAGGCAAATTACCTCTCTTGGAGTTTTGCATCAAAAATCTGATAAGCACCTTATCGATATACGATGCCTGAAACAACACCAATAGTTTATTCTTGCGATCTCTTATGAGTTGGATTCCAAGAACATAACTTGCTTCTCCTAGATCTTTCATTTGGAAATTGTTGGCGAGCCATTTCTTTACATCAGATAATATGCCTACATCATTCCCAATGAGTAGGATATCATCTACATAAAGAACCAAGAAGACCACCTTCTTATCTTTGATGTACTTGTAAACACAAGGTTCATCAATATTTTGATCGAAACCATAAGATTTGATCGCTTCATCAAATCTCAAGTTCTAAGATCTTGAAGCTTGCTTGAGTCCATAGATGGACCTCTGCAACTTGCAAACTTTTTGCTCTTGACCTTTGACTACAAACCCTTCTGGTTGCACCATATAGATGCTTTCCTCAAGATAGCCATTCAAAAAGGCAGTCTTGACATCCATTTGCCATATCTCATAATCAAGACAAGCAGTAATGGATAAAAGAATCCGAATGGATTTAAGCATAGCTACAGGTGAGAAAGTTTCTTCATAGTCAACTCCCTCCTTTTGGATATAACCCTTTGCCATACGCCTAGCTTTGAAAGTCTCAACTTTCCCATCCACTCCTCTTTTCTTCTTGTAAATCGATTTGCACCCTATGGGTTTTATCCCTTCAGGTAGGTCTACAAGATCCCAGACTGAATTGGAGTACATGGACTCCATTTCAAGGTTCATAGCCTCCAGCCATTTTTCCTTCTCAGAAACTTCCATTGCATCACGATATGTCAGTGGATCATCTTCACCATTATCAGAGATAGCAACATTTGCTTCTCCAAGTTCCCTGTAGCGAGAAGGTGGTCTCACAACCCTCCCACTACGTCGAGGTGGTATGACATTCTGATAGGGAGATGTGGTCTCCTCATTTTGTCCTTCGACAACAGTTGTCGGTTGCGGTTTGATCTGATCAGAAAGTAACTCTTCAAGTACAACTTTGCTACGAGGTTTATAGTTTTTCATATAATCATTCTCGAGAAAAGTGGCATTTGTCGATACAAATACTTTCTTTTCCTGTGGACTATAAAACAAACCTCCCTTCGTTCCCTTTGGGTATCCCACAAATAAGCATACTTTAAAACGTGGTTCCAACTTCCCAGTCTTACCTTTCAGCACATGTGCTGGACACCCCCATATACGGATATGTCGCATACTAGGTTTGCGACCATTCCATAACTCTAAAGGTGTTTTTGAAATAGACTTAGATGGATCTATGTATAGAAGATATACTGCAGTTTGTAGTGCATATCCCCAAAATGAAATGGGTAATGATGAGTAGCTGAGCATGGATCTCACCATATCAAGCAACCTTCTATTTCTTCTCTCTACAATACCATTTTGTTGTGGTGTTCTAGGTGCAGTGAGTTGTGATAGAATACCATGTTCTATCATATAGTCCTTGAATTCAGTATCAAGGTATTCTCCTCCTCGATCAGATTGAAGACTCTTCACCGTCTTTCCTAATTGCTTTTCAGCTTCCGCTTGGAATTCTTTGAACTTTCTAAAAGTTTTAGATTTCCTTTGCATTAGGTATATGTAAGCATACCTTGAATAATCATCAATAAATGTGACGAAATATTCGTAACCACCACGTGCTTGTACATTCATTGGACCACAGACGTCTGAATGTATTAGCTCAAGTGGTTCCTTGGCCCTTTCGCCTTTTTCAGAGAAAGGCCTCTTAGTCATTTTACCTTCAAGACAAGATTCACAAACTGGTAGAAAACTAACTTTTAGCTCTTTTAAAGGACCTTCCTTTACCAGTCTGTTAATTCTGTCAAGGTTAACGTGACCTAATCTAAGGTGCCATATGTATGTTTAATTATTAGAAGAAATCTTTTGCTTCTTGGGTTTAGGTTGTTCAACTTTGAACATTTCGGTATTGAGCAGTGCTTTTTCGTTGGGCCTTATGGTGTAAAGCCCATTTTCCAGATGCGCAGAACAAATATCCAAACCATTTCTAGAAATATTAACATAATAATTATTAAAAGAAACATTAAACATTTGTTCAAACAACCTGGAAATAGAAATCAAATTTCTACGAAAACAAGGAATGTAATGAACATTGTCTAAAATTAAAAACTTATTTCTAAAATAAAGTTTAACAACTCCCACTGCTATTGCCAAAACAACCTCTCCCGTTCCCACTCTCATCATTTGTTCCCCTTCGGCAAGCTCCCTTGAAGAACTAAGCATCTGCAAAGAAGAACAAACATGGTTAGTTGCCCCTGAATCAATTATCCAAGGTGAAGTATTATCTTCAACTAAACAAGCCTCTAAAACGAGTAAATCTGATTTACCGTTGTTCTTCTTTTCTTTGAGCTCCTGAAGATACTTCTTGCAGTTTCTCTTCCAGTGCCCAACTACGCCGTAGTGGAAACATTTTCCTTTAGGCTTCTTTTGGTTTGAGCTCTTTTTGTTGTTGTTGCTTTTGTTCTTCTTAGGTTGCCCTCCATTCTTAGACTTACCACTTCCTTCAGTCCCCTTCCTCTTCTTATTCTTTTAGGCAGAAGAGGAGGGTTGAGCTTCTGCAACATTTGCCTTAGCTTCTTTAGTCTTTTCTTTCGAAATAGACTCGAAGGTTTGAAGCTCATTAAGCAACTCAGTCATGTTATATTTCAGCTTGTTCATGAAATAGTTACTTTTGAACTGAAGGAACGCAGGGGAGAGGGTTTCCAAAATCATCCCCACCTATGTGGCTTCATCTATCACTGCCCCGTTCACCTCGGCCTCATGGAGATAGTTAACCATGTTGAGAACATGTTCTCTGACCGAAATCCCTACCTTCATTTTGGCATTCATTATTGCCTTAATGGCTTCGTGGCGTGCCTTTTTAGAAGGTTTACCAAACATGTCTTGTAGAGACTGCATTATCTCATAAGCAGTCTCCATGCTTTCGTGCTTCATCCTAAGCACGTCAGACATCCCAGCCAAAAGAAAACAATGGGCCTTATTGTTTGCCTCGATCCAACGATCATATGCTTCCCGTACATTACGAGGAGCATTGGTAGCAGGGTCTGGAGGACATTCCTCCGTCAGGACAAACTTATAACTTTCGCAAATTAGTACAATGTTCATGTTACTCTTCCACTTGACAAAATTATCTCCGGTTAATTTTTCAGTTGAGAGAATAGTGATGATTGGATTAGACATTGTTGCTGTAATAAATAAATAAAATAGCATAAATTAAAATGGTTGCATAAACATCATAAATATATGTTTTGGAATAGTAAATGTGATGCATGATGCACAAAAATATTTTACTAATTCCACGATTATTCAATTTTAATAAATAAAGTGTCGTCGTAGGGTAGGTCAAATTATTTATGAATTGAATTGAGACATTCTCGATTAATAAATATATTCAAAATATCTCAAATTTTCTATATTTATTAATAACCATTTATTTTGGTCAAGATATAATTAACAATTTAATTATGTCTTTATGAGTGTCACCCACTATTTTAGATTTTAACAACTTAACTCAAAATTGCCGCCGTAGGGTAGGTCAATTTTGAAATACATTATAAAATCCTATCTCAAGGAAGACAACCTTGATATTGATTTAAATTGACACCCTTCGTAGGGAGGACGAAATCAAAGTGTCGCGAGGCGCCACCTAAATCTAACGGTGTTGTACTAATAGTGGAGATCGCAGGTTATATTGTCATATTACCTTCTCCCACTCATTATTTTAAAAGATGTATTTTATCTTATAAAACATCATATGTTTCATAATTCTAGTAGATAAAAACAATTTTTAATTACTAGATTATATTATGTGTTAATAGAATCCCATTCTATTTACACTTAAATAAATTACCATATTTTTTAAAAATCCAAATTTATTATGAATTGTCTAAGTTACCGAATATTAAACAATTTAAAATTAGATAACTTATAATTTATGTGAATTTTACCAAGTCTTAACTATTAAAACTAAATTCAAATTATTTGGTTGATTAATAAATTAAGATTCTACAAAACCAACCCAATTAATTTAATCTCATTAAATTAATGCTAACACATATTAAATCATTTTATAAACTCCTTTATAAAAAATAATATGCTAAGTGTATGCATGTCATCTTACAATAACTATAGGTGGGTACTTTCTTAAATGACATGTTATCATGCATGAACATGTTATCACAATCATCACATGAAAATAAAAATGAAAATAAACAATGAATTTTTGACCAGGTCCTTTTGGATAATTAAAATTACAACCCAAAAAAAAATAAAAAATAAAATTACAGGGGTCTTCTTGTAATTTATACATAATTCCCTGCTCCAATTTTGCAGTCTTCATCAAGTGGTCTATTGTATAACAATTTGCTGGATTACCTTTGAAATTTGATAGGCCCAAAGTTCTCAACTAGGCCAAAAAATCCAATGGACATCTTTTTCTTCATCGCTCCACGTGTAGCAAGTGAAAGAGAGGAGAGAAGAAAAAAAAATAATAATAATAATAAATTACAAAAATCCTATACCCCTTTATGGGTTTACATAGGTTGATCTAATCAAACTGAAAATAAAATTATTAATCCAAAAGGACCATATAATTAACGACCAAAAATCCCTTCATCAAACAATCATTCATCTCATGAATAAAAATTAACAAAGATGCAAAGTGCCCACAAACATGCATCAAAAACATGATATTATCAAAATAAAATCATGTTTAATTAAAATTATATATGCTATAACCCGCTCTGATGCCATTTGTTGGAATTAAAATATGAAACGCAGCGGAAGAAACGGATCGTTGACAAA
Organism: Artocarpus heterophyllus; assembly: GCA_025403435.1. Lineage (NCBI taxonomy): Eukaryota > Viridiplantae > Streptophyta > Magnoliopsida > Rosales > Moraceae > Artocarpus > Artocarpus heterophyllus. The sequence continues at coordinate 9,256,886 of CM046339.1, forward strand.
CAAAAATTTTCTGAAAACTTTGTCCATCAGGAATAGATATATAATTTTAATTATAGAAAGCTTTAGGAATTTTTACTAACCTTTTGAAGACTATTGGGTATCCTAGCTTTCCTCTTTGACACCACGATCTTCTAAACCAGGCCTCCACACCAATGGAAAGACGAGTGAGCGTCAAACTGCAAGAATGAATTTTCCACACACTTTTATGAATCTGCTATGTACTCAACACATGAGATAACAGACCTTTTTTCTTTAGAGAAGAACTCTCAGTTTTTCTCTCTAAAAATTACATGAATAATTCTACTGAGATAACTGTTATCTCTCCTTTTTATATCTGAGCCATTAGTAATTTTACTTTCCCTTTTCCTTTTCTTTTTCCTTTTTATTTTTTCTTCTTCCGAATCACGTTAACGTGATTCATATCTATATATATATATATAAGGAAAGTTTACGAAAAGTAAACTTTCCTTCCTTCATTTTTTTTTTTAAATTTGTGATTCGGTTTAACATATACATATATATATATATATATCTAAGGAAAGCGTGAAACTAAAGTTTCACGTCTTTCCTCCTACTTTTTTTTAATATAATATTAATATATATATATTAATATATTATAAAATCTTATATATATGAAAAGATTTGGTTCAAAAACATATATATCTAAATTCAAAAATAAATCACATTTATTTAAGAATAGATTTTAAAAAAAATCAATTAATTAATTAACTAATGCTCAATTAAATGTGATAACATTTATCACATTACATTATGTGTCACAGAGAACATTTTTCTGTGTCACGTTAATAATTCAAGTGTGAAAAAAAATTAATTCAGAATTCAATAATTTCAAATTAAATATGTATAATTCATTCTATGCAAAAATCCAATATAGTGTTATAGAGGTGGTATTGAGGACCTATGGACCTATAACCCAAGCTCCAATAAATTTGACAATTAATTAAACTCTTTGATTAATGTGTCAAATTTATTAGTTTCAGTGTTACTCCACTAAAAACCTGAAACTAAACTCTTGAGATTATAGTGAAATTACTCAAAGAAAATCAGCGAGTAGTCCATTGATATAATCATTACATATAAGTCAGTCCTCCATAAATAGTTCATGATAAGAGCTAGGTTCAATTTCCGTTCATCTCTCTTATTACATCTTTATCCTTGAGTTCCAATAATTCTCGAATGAATAATTAATTCATAATCTTATTATGAACGAGCACTCTACTATTCAAACCTTGAATTATCACTCAAGAGAACTATTTTTCTAACTTCCATAGGGAAGGAATGGATTCCATATCTGTATAATATTATTCCCAGCCATTTATTACTTTATGTTTTCAAGATGCTAAGTTATAATCTATGCTTAGACAAATCTTACCATGCAAGTCAAAAAACATAATTTCATAAATAGGAGTCCAATAAATACTCAGGATTAAGACTGTCAAATATATGATCATCATAATGATAAATTTGAATACTCTATTTGTAACAGATGATTATTAGAGATTCATAATTTATCTGGTCCAGTCCTATATAATCTCATTATATAAAGTACCTCTAATCTAATGTCTCTACATTAATAGTCCAGATAATGACTATTTCATTTTAGATGAGATTGGACCGTACTTGTAATTTTTAATTAAAGATCCCAAACTTTAATTAACTATTACGGACTATTTAGATTATTATCCATAAATTTTATCCCTAAGCAAATAACACTTATATGCTAAATTTATAGTCACATAAATAATCATGGAATTTTCTTGATGTTTATAAATGTATTCATAATACATATAATCAACCAAAATAATAATAAATGTCATTTTATTTATTTATTAACAATATGTACAATGTCACAGCTTTTAGGGCACCAAACCCAACAGATACTTCGTTCTCATGTCATCTTTGCATTCCCATGTAGCTTCTTCCACTTGGTGATTTTGCCATAAAACCTCAACCAATGGAATTTCTTTTTTCCTCAAAGTCTTAGTCTTAGATCTATAATCTCCATTGGCTTTTCTTCATAACTGAAGTCACCTCGCATTTCGATCACCTGTGGCTCAATCATGTACGTAGGGTCTGTGACATATTTCTTAAGCATCGAAACATGGAACAGATCATGCATTGCAGACATTTCTAAAGGCAACCTCTGCTGATAAGCTACTTTGCCTATCTGCTTCACAATTTCATAAGGCCTGATAAATCTTAGGCTCAATTTGCCTTTCTTTCCAAACCTCATAACTCCTTTCATCGGTGCAACTTTTAAAAGCATAGACTCGCCTACGGTGAATTCTAAGGGTCTTCTTCTTCTATCAGCATAACTCTTCTAATGGCTTTGCACGGTCCCTGTTCTTTTCCAAATCAACTTAATCATTTCAGAGGTTTCGTTGACAAAATTAGTCTTTTCATCATCAACGCTTTCCATCATCTTCTTCTCACAAGCTTTATGCCAACATATAGGCGACCTGCATTTTGGCCATATAGGGCCTCATAAGGTGCCATCCCAATTTTTGCCTGGTAGCTATTGTTGTAAGCGAACTTCGGTAATGGTAACACTTTACACCAGCTGGTCTTGAAGTCGAGAGTACAGGCCCGAAGCATATCTTCCAAGATCAAGTTCATCCTTTCTGTTTGGCCATCTATCTAAGGATGAAAAACTGTACTGAAGTGCAACTTGGTCCCCATCGTAGACTGTACACTTTTCCAAAACTTGGACGTGAACCTGCCATCACGATTGGAGATGATTGACTTAGGGATTCCATGCACTCATACAATCTCCTTGACATAGAGTTCCGTTAATCGCTCCATAGAGTAAGTGATCTTGATAGGAATGAAATGCGCCGTCTTCATCAGTCAATCCACAACAACCCAAATAGCATCATAACCGTTCATAGTCCTTGGCAACCTGGTAACAAAAACCATTGCAATATCCTCCCATTTCCATTCTGGTATCTAGATTGACTATAGATCACTGCCAAATCTCTAGTGTTCGGCTTTAACTTGCTAGCATATCAAACATTTCTTCACATATATAGCAACGTCATGTTTCATTCCATACCACCAGAAGTTATCCCTTAGATCATTATACATCTTTGTTGCACCTGGGTGAATTGAATAAGGAGTATCATGTATTTCTGCCAAGATCCTTTCCCTTAAACCATCAACGTTGGGAACACATAAGCAATCCTTATAGTATAGAGATCCATCATCAGCAATTCAAAACTCTTCATATTTCTTTTCTTTCATTTCCTGCTTAATCCTTGTGAGGCTTACATCTTCGTCTTGCTTACTCCAAATCTCATCGTGCAGCGTTGGAGCAAAGGTGATTATTGATAGCTGGCCTGATATAAGTTCCAAACCGAAGTCTAGAATTTTTTTCCTTAAGGGTTGAGACATTGCTTGCATTGACATCAGCGTGGCCGCTATCTTCCTACTTAGAGTATTAGCCACTCGATTAGCCTTTCCAGGGTGATATAGGATTTCACAATCATAATCCTTTACCAACTCTAACCATCTTTGCTGTCTCCATGAAGATCTTGCACTGAACCCCATATAAGTAATGTCTCTATATTTCAATGCAAAAACAACTGCTGCTAACTAGAGGTCATGAGTAGGATAATTCTTCTCAAAGTCCTTTAATTGTCTCGATGCACAAGCAATCACTCTGTCATTCTGCATTAGGACTGCACCAAGGCCCATCTTAGATACATCTTTGTAAATCACAAATTCATCATTTCCTTATAGAATGGCCAAAACTGGAGCTGTCGTTAGCCTCTTCTTTATTTCTTGGAAACTCTTCTCACATGCTTCTATCTATTCAAACTTCTTTCCCTTGCGGGTTAGATTCGTGAGTGGTGCTATTATCTTGGAGAAGTCTTCCATGAATCTCTGATAATAACCAACTAGACCCAAGAAACTCCTTATCTCACTTGTATTTGTCGGTTGTTTCCAGTTGAGAACTGCCTCTACCTTAGTAGGGTCCACCATTATCCCTTCCCTTGATATTACATACCCCAAGAAAGATACTCTATCGAGCCAGAACTCACACTTGGAGAATTTTGCATATAGCTGGTGTCTTCTTAATGTCTCCAACACAATCTTAGATGCTCCACATGTTCTTCTTTACTCTTCAAATAAACAAGAATATCGTCAATAAACACAATGACAAATTTATAGAGGAAATCCTTGAATACCTTATTCATCAGGTCCATGAAGGCTACAGGCGCATTCGTCAGACCTAAAGGCATAACCACAAATTCATAGTGACCATACCTGGATCTAAAGGCTATTTTTGGGATGTCTCCTTCTTTAATCTTTAACCGGTGATATCCTAACTGCAGGTCAATCTTTGAGAACATGGATGCACCCTTTAACTGATCAAACAAGTCATTGATTCGAGGCAATGGGTACTTATTCTTGATCATTGCCTTGTTCAACTCGCTATAGTCGATACATAATCTCATAGATTCGCCCTTCTTCTTAACAAATAGAACTGAAGCTCCCCATGGTGAGTGACTTGGCCAGATGAATCCTTTGTCGAGAAGTTCTTTTGGTTGAGAATGAAGCTCCTTTAACTCTGTCGGGGCCATTCTGTAAGGTGCCTTTGAAATCAGGTCGGTGTTTGGGGCGAGCTCGATCTCGTATTCAACTTCTCTATCAGGAGGTAAGCTTGACAGGTCATCTGGAAATACTCTGGAAATTCTTGTACTACTGCCATATCCTCAATTCTTGTCTTTTCTTCTTGACTTTTGTCTACAATGTTCGCCAGATAGCCCATGCAGCCGCTAGCTAGCAATTTCCTTGCTTTCATTGTTGACAAAAACATGCTAGGTTTCTTTCTGGACTCGCCCACATACACGAACTTTTGATCACCTTCTGGATGGAAGATCACCTTTCATTTTCGGCATTCAATGGAAGCATTATACTTGCTCAGAAAATCCATTCCAAGAATCATGTCATAATCGTACATGTCGATCACTATGAGGTCGTTGAAAAGTTCCCTTTTAGAAATTCATAGGGGAACAATACACATACAGTGCATAGATATCATCACTTCCCCAGAGGGTAGTGTCGTAGTGAATGCCTATCTCATAGGCCCTAAATGAACCCCAAACTTCTTAACAAAAGACGACGATACAAAAGAATGTGTGGCACCCGTATCAAAGAGGACATATGCGTTAATAGAAAGACTTGAAATCTGACCTGTGACCACATTAGAGGCTTCAGCAACCACCTGTTCTTTCGTCATGGCGTAGCTACGAGCATTAGTAGGTGGGGCTCAAGTCTTCCCTAACTGATCAGTGGTCCTTCCAAGGTGGCATGCATCTGATGGAGTTGAGCTTGAGGTGGTTTTTGAAGCGCTTGAGCATTAGTCTAGTTGGGGTAGTTTTTGGCAAAATGATTTTCTTGCCTATAGATAAAACACTGGTTTGTTCCCAAACGGCATTCTCTAGGATGTTTCCTTCCGCATTTGGTGCATGACTGATACTGCCTACTGTTGTTGTTGGGCTGGCCACCATTGTGCCTCTTGTTGCCTTGGTTTTGCTAGTTTCGAGGATTGCCTTTCCTCTTGTTATTCTTCTAGTTTTGGTTGTTATTGTTGTTGTTGTTACTGTTGCTGTTGTTGTTGTTCTGGTGTGGAGGGTGGTTCTGGTTGTTTACATTACTGGTTGGCTGGCCTGACTGAGGCTGATTTCTTCTTAGCTTTGACAGGTGGAACTCAACACGTTGGGGCCTCAAAATAACTTGCTCCTAGTTTCTTGGTGGACTTGCCCCATCAATAATTGCAGTAATCTTCAGCCTGAGAACTCTAATCAGCCTTCTGACCCTTTCACCTTCATTGCTAACCATCCCTGGGCAAAGACGAGCTAATTGATCAAATTTTGCCACTACATCGGTAACCGACATGTCTTCCTAGCGCAGGTTCTCAAACTCATCGTAGTGCTTCCTGGTTAATGTTCATGTGGAAAAACTTCGTATTGAATTGATGAACGAAGTCATCTCATGTCATCTCATCAACATTTCTGCTCTGTTCAATTCTGTCCAACTAAATCCTAGCCTCTATAGTGAGGCAGTACGAAGCACAGAGAACCTTCTCATTGTCCGTGAAGCCCATGAGTCTTAGAGTGGCCTCAATTCTCTTTAGCCATCCTTGAGCAACAAGTGGATCCTTAGAACCTTCAAAATCCACCTGTTTAACCCTCTTCTATCTGACTAAGAGTGGTTCCTGATAGGCCGGTCTAGGTTCAGCAGCAGGAGCAAGGACTTCATTTTCTTATGGCTAGGGAGGAGGAGGAGGCAGCTCGTTGTTGCCTCGTCGGTCGCCGTTATGACCGTTGGTTCTCAGTGCTGCAATTTCCCTTCTTTGTTCCTCAAGTTGTCTTTGTAGTTCAGCAATCATTGTCATAAGCCTTTCATTGGTCTGAGTGTGAGTTTGCATTCTTCCACGGCCATCCATAATTGATTTCCTAAAAGTGTTATGAATTTAGGAACAATCTTCTAATTTATGAGACAGGTTTTCACTACTAAGGCATTACTTATTAGGCAACTAAATCTTATACTTATCATCATACTTGCATCTTAACATATAACTTTAGAACATACTTACTTGGAGGACTTAGACTGATGTGTGACAATATGAATTGAAAATGAAAATCCTCTCTGATACCAAAGCCTATAACGCCCTCCTTACGGACGTTACAGATGTCGTTACATTCATTCCTTAATACTTTTAAGTTTAAAATAAACTATAAGATTGAAACTTTATTTGGAAAACATACCCAAGATCCAAGCATACATTTTTTTTTATAATTACTTAATCATAAACATTCTTTAAATAGTTTGCCGATACCATTGTAAATTAAATTAACCTTTTAAAACATCTTTAAAATCTGCATACACAGTTCGGCAGGCCAAACTTGAGACTTTAGTAGGCCGAACTAGATCGGCAGACCGATGGTCAACCATCGATAGGCCGCCCGAGGCTTTGCAAAACAGGGTTTCAAAATCAATAAAATCAATAGGCCAATATTTGGCAATCGGCAGGTCGATTATTTCATTGGCAGTCTGACTAACTATTAAAAAAACAAATTTAATTTTTAAACAAGTTCTAATACTTCAAGGTGCGGAAACATTATACTCAAAAAGAAATAAAAAAATATAAAACATAGTTCATAAGTTTTAAAAAGTTCTTTCTTGGCGTCTTCCATTTTCAATCCATCTTGCATAGCTCACACGCCTTCCCTTGCCCTCCACCTAAGCCATTATCTTCTTACCCTTATCTGTAACATGATAAAAAACTAAAATAAGCTAAAGCTTAGTAAGTACATTTCATATCTCACAAGTAAAAACAATTTATGAACATATCATCATATGCATTTTCATAATAGTGCACCATGCACAATTTCATAAGGAACATATCTTTCATCTTATTATCCATATTAAAACTTTGTTCATATTATCTTAAGGGCCCAAGTGTTGCATCATTGTCATCATTGTACGCGTGCGTCATGAGAGGAGAAGGGTAGCTAATCCTAAACCAAATATGACATCATAACATAACATAAACATAGGTATGCAACACTTATTTAAGTGATACTTAAATATATATTTACTTTTATACTTTGAAGTACGTCAACACTAAACATGCATAACTTTTGAACATCAAATCTTTCATAAGTATCATAAAATGAAAATAATCATCGATTCATCATAGTTATCATTGTTGGAAACAAAGTGCATAGCGGAATTTTAAAAAAAAATTTCATCAGAGTAATTTCCAAAACACAAGTTTGACATGTTATATGTATAAATTAGACAGATCTTACTTACCTCAGTGTGCCGAAGAACCTCCGCAACCTGCATAGAGAAGTAACGTTCTAGAAGAGCCTCAACCAACTGGTCTTCTTCGCTATTCTCTATCCACAACCAGAGTGAGTGTGGGCTCACACGTACAGCTCTTCCACCGGTGACTCTCCTTCCAACAAATAGAGAGAACCCAAAGCTAGTGCTCGTGATTTGTGAACAAAAGCTCCCAGGGAATTTTTAGATGCTCAATAGAAGAGTTTCACTCTTAATCTCTCAAATTGATCTGAGTAAATCATGTGACTCACTCCCTTTTTATACCTATTGGTCCTGGGGTCAGTCCATATCAGATTAGCTCTCAAAAACTTGAAACAGAATCAAGTTCGGATCAATATCTGATAAGATCCGCGTGAAAATGTGTAATCTTATCTCCGCTGATCGGTAGGCCGAACAGGCCAGTTCGGCAGGCCGAACATGTCATTCGGCAGGCCGAACTCCCGAGAAAAAATCTCCGCGAATCTTTTATTTTTCACCCGAGATTCTATAGGATAAAGTCTCAGTTTTGATTCAAATAACCCAATAGAGAAGTTATCTGATCAAAACAAACTTTATCAAGATAATCACTAAGAAAATAAATCAATTCAAAATAATTCTACAAGTTTATCTTGTTCTAATTTGTCCAAAATTAAAACAACCGATAAACAGACAAGAATTATCTGATCGCAATAATTCAACAAGTTTATCTTGAACTAATTTCTTACAAAATTAATTCAATCGATAAACAAACATGAATTATTTGATTCTTACAAATTTTAAACCAATCTGATAAATCCGACATAAGTCACCAATTATTGAAAAAGCATGCCGTGTCGTTACAGGACTTTGTGAGCTAGCAAAGGGGACCAAAATGGACCTATAAAGTTCAAGCTCATGATAATTATGAAACCCAATATCCCAGATATACATTTCACAATTATCGACTCCAACGCTACTCCACTAAAAGCTTGGAGCTGCACTCTCAAACTTTATAGAATTACGAAGCTCGTGTAGCCAAGTCTCCATGACATATCATACTGTATCGTATCCCCATATGGTAATCCATAATCAGCTTAAGGACAAGTTCTGTCTTACCTTCCCGATTATTTTTATCTTACGTTCCATTGTCTCACCATTAGAAAACTTACCATCCAAAGATAGTATATCATTCGGTTACACCTATGTATCCAAATGGTTTAGCGCTCTAGTTTTTCAATTACAGGACAACGCATATAAGAGGATATCATTACTCCTAAAGAAGAGCTATGGATTCCATATCTATGAATAACAAGTCTACGCTATCAAGAGTCATGCCTCCAACGTACCGGCATGCATACCACTATAGAGATGTGGGAGTCACCCTTTAGTACATCAAAAGACACAAGTCGAGACAACGGGCCCATTATTCATCTCCGGATTAAGATACAATACAAATGACTGTCTAAAGTGAATTGATTTGCCAAGAAAGAATTATTAATCCAAATCAATTCACTTTATGTCCCGATCCAACATGTCGTCACCTATGACAACACGCCAATGTTTCTATTCACGGAGTCCAACTCCGATGGTCAAGACAAACCATCTCTCAAAAGGGATATAGACAACATAACAATCTTTACATGAATAAAGCACCCAACTTTATTCTGTCGATTGCGGATCATATGTTTTAGACCGTCACCTTAAGAATCGTGTCTTCCACATAATCAGTCCATCATATGCCCAATTCTTAAGGTTTAGACTGACAGTCTCAGACTACTGTTTGCTTATCATACATTCAACAAATATGAACGTAAAGAGGACAAGATTTGGAATATATAAATGAATAAATTCTTTGTTGATAAAAATGTCTCCAAAAACTTATTACATTTTTAGTCCTTAGGGCATACATGTCTAACAATCTCCCACTTGCACTAAGTGAGTAAATACACCAAATTTCGCATCCTCATAGCTTCCACATGCCTCTTGAAGACTCTCCCAGTAAGTGTCTTCGTAAATGGATCAGCTAAATTGTCCTCTGACGCGATCTTGCACACCGTGACATCCCCGCCCTCAACGAAGTCCTTTATCACATGATACTTCCGATCAATATGCTTACTCTTCTTGTGAAATCTTGGTTCCTTAGCATTAGCTACCACCGCACTATTATCACAGTACAGTGATACCGCCTTATCCATACCAGGAACTACCTCAAGATCCCCAAGGAACTTGCGGAGCCACACTGCTTCTTTCGAAGCGTCACTAGCCGCCACATACTCGGCCTCCATCATTGAATCCGAAGTGCAATCTTGCTTCGCACTTCTCCAACTGATGGCACTGCCACCCAGAGTAAACACAAACCCTGAAGTTGATTTCCTAGAATCCAGACAGGATTGAAAATCTGAATCAGTGTATCCTAGAGGAGTCAAGTCCTCACCCGAATACACAAGCATATACCCTCAAGTCCTTCTCAGGTACTTGAAAATATGCTTTACTGCAACCCAATGTTCGGTCCTGGATCCACCTGAAATCGACTTACAATCCTGACCACATAGCTTATATCCGGTCGAGTGCAAAGCATGGCATACGTGAGACTACCCATTGCCGAAGCATAAGGCACCTTCTTCATGTATTCTCTTTCTTCATAAGACTTTGGAGAGTCTTTCTTAGAAAGAGTAATTCCAGACCTAGATGGTTGCCCACCTTTCTTGGAATCCTACATTGCAAACCTCCTGAGAATTTTATCTACATAGCCAGCCTGAGACAAAGCTATCATTTTGTTCTTCCTATCCCGAAAGATCTAGATACCGAGAACAAAATTTGCCTCACCTAAGTCCTTCATGTCAAACTGCTTGATCAACCATAATTTGACAGATGACAACGCCCCAACGTCATTGCCAATTAGCTAAATGTCATCTACATAGAGCAGTAGAAAAGCCACCTTCCCATCCTTAATGTGTTTGTAAACAAATGGTTCATCCACGTTTTGTGAGAACCCATAAGTCTTGATCACTTGACCAAATCTTATGTTCCAAGAACGAGAAGCCTGCTTAAGTCCATAAATTGACTTTAGCAGCTTACAAACCTTACCCTCTTGACCCACGACCTTGAACCCGTCTGGTTGTTCCGTATAGATAGACTCATCAAGATAGCCATTCAGAAAAGCCGTCTTGACATCCATATGCCAAATCTCGTAGTCGAGAGCGGCAGCTATGGACAAGAGAATCCGGATGGACTTAAGCATGGCTACAGGCGAAAAGGTTTCCTCATAATCGATTCCTTTCTTTTGCGTATAACCCTTAGCTACCAGTCTAGCCTTAAAGGTTGCAACCTTTCCATCCACTCCTCTTTTTCTCTTGTAGATCCACTTACACCCTATGGGTTTTACCCCTTCGGGAAGATCCACAAGCTCCCAGACCCGATTAGTCTCCATAGACTTCATCTCTATGTTCATGGCCTCTGCCTAGAGTCTTGAATCAACATCCTCCATAGCCTCTGCATAAGTATAAGGATCCTTGTCATGTTCATCTGGTTCAGTCAAGAAGACTTCCCCATTGAACATATACCTCTCAGGTTGACGCCCGATCCTCCCGCCAAGCCAAAGCACCTAAGGTTGTTGTTCAGGTTTGTTTGGTTTTTCTACACCATAGGAATGGTTTCGTTCGGAACCTCTGGAGTGAACGGATCACCCTTAACTCCTCAAGCACCACTTTGCTTCAAGGTTTAAAGTCGTCCATGTAACTCTCCTCAAGGAAAGTTCCATTAGTTGAAACCACGACTTTATTTTCCTTTGGGTTTTAAAAATAACCCCCTTTAGTCCCTCTTGGATATCCTACAAACATGCAAACTTCTGAACGTGCTTTCAACTTATTCGGATCCTTAAACAAGACATGAGCCGGACATCCCCATATGTGAATATGGTTTGAGGATGTCTTCCTACTCGTCCACAACTCGTGAGGAGTTTTAGGGACCAATTTTGAAGGAACATTGTTCAAAAGATAACATGCGGTTTGTAGTGCATATCCCCAAAAGGATAAAGACAATGAAGAATAACTCATCATGGACCTAATCATGTCCAACAAAGTCCTATTTCTTCTCTCTGCTACGCCATTCTGCTGCGGAGTGCCCAGCGCAGTCAAATGGGATAAAACCCCATTTTCTAACAAGTGTTCCAAGAACTCATCAGAAAGGTATTCCCCACCTCGATCTGATCGAAGTGCCTTTATGGGTCTACCCAATTGCTTTTCCACTTTAGCCCGAAACTCCCTGAACTTGTCATAAGTTTTGCTTTTGTGGTGCATTAGGTACAGATACCCATATCTTGAGTAATCGTCAATAAAAGTGACGAAGTACTCATACCCTCCTCGTGCCCGAATGTTCATCGATCCGCAAACATCACTATGCACAAGTTCTAGAACCCCCTCGGCCCTATTGCCCTTAGATATGAATGGTCTTTTGGTCATTTTACCCTCCAAACAAGATTCACATTGAGGTATAGATTCCACCTTTAAGTGAGTTAAAGGTCCATCCCTTACCAACCTTTGAATACTATTTAGGTTAATATGACCAAGGCACAAATGCCAAAGATAAGTCTTATTAGAGTGAGAAGTTTTAAGTCTTTTAGAGTCATTATCATTTATCTCAGCATTAAGCAATAAGTCCATCTTAGGTTTGATAAAATATAGATTATTTTGCATCCATCTAGAATGGATAAAAGATTTATTTTTACGAATCTCCACTTTTTCATTAAAAGATACCACGTAGGAGTCTTTAAATAAACAAGATACAAAAATTAAATTCCTTTTAAATTTAAGAACATAAAAACAATCTTTCAAAAATAAATTCCTATAATTATCAAAGTAAAGATGGACATCTCCCACTACTTTTGCTGAGACCAAGGATCCATCGCCCATCTGAAGCGTGAAGCCCTCATGTAGCAGAATTCTCGCTTCTTTGAACCCTTGCAGAGAAATACAAACATGATTAGTTACACCAGAATCTATGACCTAGATGTCACTAGATTCCTCAACCAAACAAGTTTCTAAATATAGAAGATCACACCTACCTCCCTTGGAAAGGAAGTCCTTGCAATACTTCTTGATATGCCCGACCTTTCCACAGAAGAAGCACTTAAGCTTCTTTGGGTTCTTTTTCATGTTCTTCTTGCTCTTAGTAGCAGCAGGAATAAAAGACTTCCCGTTCTTGGCCTGTTGCTTCTTTGCATTCCCAGAGTTAGGATTGGAACTAGAAGCAGCTACCATGTTGGCCTCACCACTAGCAAGAGACTCCCTGATCAGCAGTTTGAACTTTTGTAACTGTTTCATCAATTTTGTCAAGGTCATATCCCGTCTATTGCTTAAATTAAAAGTAGCTCTAAACGGAATAAATTCCTTAGACAGAGTCTCAAAGACCATAGTCATCTGAGTTTCAGCATCGATGTCGGCGCCATTAGTTTAAGCCTCAGCGAGGTAACCCATGACCAACATCATATCCTCCTTTATAGATGTCCCCGGTCTCTGTCTACAGTTTAAGAGTTTCTGAAGCGCCCCTTGCCGCTTTGTTATGGCCTGGCCTCCAAACATGTCCTTAAGATTATCCAAGATCTACTTTGCAGTCTCATAATCCTGATGTTGAGCCTACAACACGTTGTTCATGCTAGCCATAACATAGCAGCGGGCCTGATCTTTAGCATCTTTCCAGGGTCGTACGCTTGGAATTGCTCATTACTTGAGTCTCCCGTAGGCTCAGGAGGACTAGGGGTTGTCAGTACATATTTTAGTTTCTCAAAGGATAGGACGATGTCCAGGTTCCGTTTCCAATCGTTATAATTCTCACCGGTTAATTGGTTTTTGTCAAGTATCGATGATAAGGCGTTTTTAGACATTTTCAATCTACAATAAAGAATCATATACTAGACATAAGCAAACATATATAATAATTTAGTAAGATAACACAATCATGTAAAATCATACAAATGTATTTATGTGTCAAAACCTTGAAAATATCACAACCTTACAACGATAATTCCCAACTCATAATTCAACAAGCTCCTAGGGGAGTCATGTCAAATTCAATTAGGAACACGGATCCCCTCCTAATTAATATATGCCATCCAGGACCCGTATGATCCAGCATATACTAATAATTGTTTCTTTGGCCATTAATTTTATTAACAGAGCTCATAGGGGAGGTTAATAATGAAATTAACGTGAGTGTATAACCACCGTTTCAATATTTTATCCATGATTTATAATCACCACCTAGGGGTGTGCAACCATAAATCATACTAAAATACCTTATCCTTTCAGAGATCCAATCTGGTACATGATAGAAATCCCTTCCTAGGGGTCGAGACCACTATGTTCTTCCTATGGACCAACAATGGAGGCCTTAGGTCCTCTCTTCGAAAACCTTCTCCCACTCAATCTTTTGAAATCAAGGTTTTATTTTAAGAGTATGCATGAACAATTTTAATATGAGTGGCACTCCCTATTCTATATGACATGTTATCAATATACATGACAAATCATATTATAATGCAGACAAGCAAAGCAATCAAGCAAAGCTAAAAGCAAAATAATAATAACCGTAATATTATGGTTCCACCCTAGAGAATAGAAAACTAAGATTACAAGAGAATAATCGAGACATTTATCGATTCTTCATCCTTGAATCCTTAAGCTGTCTCCTTCTTCATGCAATACCTATCTTCAAGTCTTCAATCCCGTATGATTCAAATACTCCATATTCCCGGTCATATCTAAATTTAATGTTTCTCAGAATCGTCTCAAAAATAAAATTAAAACTGCACTGCAACAATTGCACCTTTTCTGGAAATTTTCCAGTTCTCGGTCGCCATCATCATTATTTAATTACAAAAATTTTTACAAAAATTGCAAACATTTAATGCAATTCATCAATTTTATTTTCAACAATTTAAAAACATAAAATTAGAGACTCAAGAAATACTTGAGGGCGCCATCATCATTCTTCTAGATCCGTCTTCTCCGGATAATTATTTAATTACAAAAATTTTTACAACTTTAAAATAAATAATAATTCCTAGACGGAGATGATAGTCCGTCACCTATTGCATGAAAAACTTAGATACACATTCTAACCTCTAAGGAACCATAATCGGTATTAATTAATTAATAAATAATTAAACCACAATTTAACCATAATTAATTAATAAACATTCAACACATAATCCGTGACAACATATATAATTTATAGAAACCTAGAGTGCCAACTCTCTATAAAAATTCAATTCAAGCATAGGAGAGATTAAGATCACAAAATTTATGCATATAACAAGATCATAAACTTGTAAATTTATGTAAAAAACATGGCTCTGATACCAATTGTTGGAAAAACGATACGCAGTGAAATTTAAAAATTTTATATATCAAAGTATTTTTTCAAAACACAAGTTTGACATGCTATATGTATAAATTAAATAGATCTTACTAACCTCTGCGTACCGAAGAACCTCTGCAATCCGTGAAGAGAAGTAATGTTCCAGAAGAGCCTCAACCAACTGATCTTCTTTGTTATTCTCTATCCACAACTGGAGTGAGTGTGGGCTCACACGTACAGCTCTTTCACCGGTGACTCTCCTTCCAACCAATAGAGAGAACCCAAAGCTCATGTTCGTGATTTGTAAACAAAAGCTCTCAGGGAGTTTTTTAAATGCTTACCAGAAGAGTATCACTCTTAATCTCTCAATTGATCTAAGTAAATCATGAGACTCACTCCCTTTATATAGCTATTGGTCCTAGGGTCAGTCCTTATCAAATTAGGTCTCAAAATCTCGAAACAGAATCAAGTTTGGATCAATATCTGATAAGATCCATGTGAAAATGTGTAATCTTATCGCTCGCTGATCGGCAGGCCGAACAGCCTGATCGGCAGGCCGAACTCCCGCATAAATATCTCCATGAATCTTTATTTTCCACCTGAGATTCTAAAGGATAAAGTCTTAGCTATGATTCAAATAACCCAATAGAGAAGTTATCTGATCAAAACAAACTTTATCAAGATAATCTCTAAGAAAATAAATCAATTCACAATAATTCTACAAGTTTATCTTGATCTAATTTATCCAAAATTAAATCAACCGATAAACAGACAAGAATTATCTAATCCCAATAATTCAACAAGTTTATCTTAAATTAATTTCTTACAAAATTAATTCAACCGATAAACAGACATGAATTATTTAATTCTTTCAAATTTTAAACCAATCTGATAAATCCGACATAAGTCACCAATTATTGGAAAAGCACGCCGTGTCGTTACAGGATTTTGTGAGCTAGCAAAGGGGACCAAAATGGACCTATAAAGTTCAAGCTCACGATAATTATGAAACCCAATATCCCAGATATATATTTTATAATCATCAACTCCAACGCTACTCCACTAAAAGCTTGGAGCTGTACTCTCAAACTTTATAGAATTACGAAGCCCGTAAAGCCAAGTCTCCATGGCATATCAAAGTGTATCATATCCCCATATGAAAATCCATAATCGACTTAAGGACAAGTTCTGTCTTACCTTCTCGATTATTTTTATCTTACGTTCCATTGTCTCACCATTAGAAAACTTACCATCCAAAGATAGTATACCATTCGGTTACACCTATGTATCCAAACGGTTGAGCGCTCCAGTTTTTCAATTACAGGACAACGCATATAAGAGGATATTATTACTCCTAAAGAGGGGCTATGGATTCCATATCTATGAATAACAAGTCTACGCTATCAAGGGTCATGCCTCCAACATACCGGCATGCATACCACTATTGAGATGTGGGTGTCACCCTTTGGTACATCAAAAGACACAAGTCGAGATAACGAGCCCACTATTCATTTCAGGATTAAGATACAACACAAATGACTGTCTAAAGTGAATCGATTTGCCAAGACAGAATTATTAATCCAAATCAATTCACTTTATGTCCCAATCCAACACATCATCACCTATGACAACGTGCCAATGTTTCTATTCATGGAGTCCAACTCCGATGGCCAAGACAAACCATCTCCCTAAATGGGATATAGACAACATAACAATCTTTACATGAATAAAGTGCCCAACTTTATTCCCTTGATTGTGGATTATATGTTTTAGACCGTCACCTTAAGAATTGTGTCTTCTGCATAATCAGCCCATCATATGCCCAATTCTCAAGGTTTAGACTGACAGTCTCAAACTACTGTTTGCTTAACATACATTCAACAAATATGAACGTAAAGAGGACAAGATTTGGAATATTTATAAATCAATAAATTCTTTATTGATAAAAATGTCACCAAAAACTTATTACATTTTTGCTCCTTAGGGCATACATGTCTAACATTTCATCCCTCTCTCTACTAATGTAGAACAACACCTTGTTAAAGACCTTTAAGACTTTATTCAGCTTGTAATGTAAGGCTTGGGTCAAAGGTAGGATTGAAGATATATTTAAGGCTCAGTTCACCCATAAGACATGTACAAAAATCTCAAACCTTTAAAATGTACAACCTGATTCCCAAAGTTTACAATCCCGAACTCGAAATGAAATTTCCTTTGTCAACCACTTTTTATTTAACTTTCTTTTTTTCTTTTTTTTTTTATTTTTTTCTTCTTTTTTTTTACTAAAATATAAAATAACTGAAGATATATAACATAACAAACTTAAAAAGTAAACAAAATTATATATTTTACAAATGTAATAGATATTCTTAACCCATCCCAACCTCGCATAATATTGGCATAATCCGATTACACTTGAAAGAACAAATGCCTTATGAGTGAAAGGTAAAAGAGAAGGATTATGAATTTATTGAAAGGTTAGGCTAAATATGTGTGTAACAAAGAAAAATTTGAAATATTAAGCTCAACAGGATAACTAGGGATATAGAATATACTTAGGTAAGCTTGAAAGGCTTAAACATTCCAAAGATGGCCTAAATTATATCTATAACTTAGTGTTATTTAGGATTTTGCTTCAAGAAGGATTTAAACAAGTTATAAGATTTTATAAAAATAAACCAAATTATACTAGCATAAATAGTCTCTAAATTAATATAACAAATCATAGTGCAAGATGAAGTGTTCAAATTTTGAGAAAATTTCAACCTAAATATAAGGCAAACTAAAGAAACTGACATAAACTTAAATAATATTTAAAATTTACCTTAAGTCATAAAAATGCGATAACCTTGATATCATCATCGGATAGGAGGCAAATCACCAAAAGAAATATTTACATATATTATAAAATATTTTTAGATTTTTGAAATTTTTTTTTTTAATTTTTTTAGTTTTTTCTTTAACAATCAGATGTAATGCAAACATACAGTTTTTACAATCATGTAGAAATATGTTTCAAGAATGCTAGTCATTCTATTACTCAAAATATTAAGTGTACCTTACCTCAGCCATGTTTAAACCTGCATGCTACAAAAGAAAGTTGCAAAGATGAGAATTTACAAACACAAAGGACTTCATTTTGGACCATTATCAAGACGCGTTTCGAGACAAATCTTTCACTCTGCCATCTCGACCTGGGAACACATGAATCTTAAAGTTTTACAAACAACACACCTTTTTATTTTCAAAGTTTTTTTTCACTTGGTTTTTAAAACTAGTCCTAGATTCAATCACAAAAAAAAAAAAAAATTGACACAACCCTCTTCCCCCAACCTAAATTGAACGTTGTGCCCAATGTTTAACAAGATTAAGCAGGAAGAGTAACAACATTTATTTACAAGAGCAGTTATTCAAAAACAAAAACATAAACAATAATGCTATAGGTAAAACTAAAAGAGATAGAGTTTAGAGAGAAAGATCCAAATCTCGTTTACGCTTTCTGTAAAACTTTGATGTTGCAGTATCCTCCTCGGGATCAATGACTTGCATTTTTTCAAGCGATTCCTCTACCGTAGGGGTAGAGATAAAAATATTTCTTCCTGACTCCTCAAAAAAGCTTTGTTCCACTGCATGATCTAAAAGACTAAGCAAACTGTCAAACTAACCATTTATATTTAACAAACCAATAGGTTTAGAGTGTAGACCTAACAATTTCCAACTAGCAATGGCAAAAGGTTCTTCTAAAGTTCCTAGACCTCTAGGTAAAGCAATGAAAGCATCAAAAGCAAACTCCATGTCTCTTATTCGTTCAGTGATACCTGCGACTATTTTTTCAACACCAATGTTAGGACCACATAAATTGCTTTGAGCAAAGACACCTGGAATAATACCTACAGCTCTAGTACCTCCAAAACGACTTCCAGCAACAACAGTACCCATTATACCTAGACTATCTCCTCCATATACAAGATTTATTTTTTTCTTAGCTAAGAAAAAACCTAAATGAAATGCAGCTTCTACGTAATCAATGCCTTTACCTAATTTAGAACCGCAAAACACATAGATATTGTTGAACTTTAAAGACGACTAAGACAAGGACTCCATAATAATTACTAAGACTAAGACTCTTTTTTTTTAGATAGACTCTATCTTACAAATCTACTCTTGAAAAAAAAACTTAAGAACTAAAGGTATTTTATACACACCTAAGGAGAATGTTAGGTAAAGACAATTGTGATGACATATAAGGATAGATAGATAAATGTGACACAACTATAGAACTTTTTGAAAATTTTTATCTGACAAAACTATTTAACTTTTGACAAACAAGACAATATTGTACAACTTTTGACAAATAGGACTAAATTTTAAAAATTGAAGCAAAGTTTATCTTACACGACACACAAGATCTACTACAAAAAATTATGCATCTAACAAAAGAAAAAAGTGAAAATATTATTAAAAGATGAACAATACAATCACAATTATTAAACAACTACTGTAAAAATCACACAAAAAAAAACTTTTTGTTGATGAAATTTTATTCGAGAATGAGTTAAAGAAAACTTATATTCATCAAAATGTGTTTCCGAAAATTTTGTTATTCAGCTGTTCTGATGATTTTTTCATTAAAACCATGATCATATCTCAAATAAATTTTCAACATTTTTTTGTAATTTTTTATGATTTTTTTTAAGAAACAAACACGCAAACAAACAAATAAAAATACTTTACAGACCTTGTTCTGAAGTAGAAGAATCTTGAGTCTGCTTTCCATCTAACATTCTCACAAACTGAATAGTTGGGTCTTTTAGCATTAGATTCCCAAGACGTTCCCTCTCTACATGAAATTGAGGCTAGAGTTGTTTCATAGCCCTCCGCACGTATCCACTTGGATGGGACTTAAGAGAAACTCAGAAATCTTCTAAGCTCTAGATATGAGAGCAAGTGCTGGACATTTTCTAGAACAAGTTTGACGTGAACATTTATGACATTTTGATTCCATACGACGAGCATTTCATTTTCTAGCACACGACTTGTACCCATACCAGGCAAACTTACATTATTTACATCACTTGGACGAATAAGACCTTCTATGTACATCTTGATATCAGTCGGAAGTTTAAAACGTGAAAGTACCCGAAGACGAGTGACTCTAGTTTTGTACTTTTTTTTTTATTTCTCTTTGAGAAAGTGAAGCGAAATATTTCTTTTAGTGCTTATTTTTTGGATCCATGATTGAGAAATTGAAATTCTTAAGAGTGAATTGAAAGCTTCAAAAGAGACATTGAGAGAGAATTTTGTGGAAGCAAAAGGAAAGGAGATTGAAGATTTTCTGAAAAAAATGTTTGAAAGATCTAGGAACTTTGAAAGAGTTTTAGGAGATTTAGAGAGAAAACAGAGAGAATTCAAGAGTTAGAGATTAAACGAGAAATCTAGAGAGAGAAAAAACAAAAATTTTTGAGCTTAAATGCATAGTAATGGATTTTATAGGCAAGGGGTTGATTATTGTTTAGACATAGAGAAGACTGTACGACACATGCGACACAATACACAATAATAATGGGCTAAACTAAAATGGGCTAAAGAAAAAGTAGCCTAACAGATTATTAAGAAATGAAAATATTTTGTGTTTGTGAATTTTTGAATTTTCATGTTTTTTTAAATTATTTACAAAAGTCTAAAATTTAGAAAATTTTATTGAAAATCATTTTATTTAAATGCATTTCTAGAGGCCGTTGATACAAAAATACCAACTAATCTTGTTGATTATAACCTCCATAATTTTTGCCATTTTAATGAATTTTTGAAATTATTTTTTTGATTTTTAGGTAAAACAAAGAAAGTAAAGATACTACATACCAAAACAAAAACATAAAAATAATACAAACATTAATCTATAACTATGATTTTAGTTTCAGAATCGGAATCGTCAATATTGATGACTGTTGGAAGAGTCGGTCTGAATCTTCCCAAAAGATAGCACTCCCAAAAGTTAAGTTTCCAGCTGCTGCAAAGAACCTTTGCTGAAATTCTTCTTAGTCCATGAGATCGTACATGAGATCATCCATAGTATCACCCATCACCTCATCCTCAGGTTTTTCAAAATTTTCATTTTCACATTCAGGTTCAAAACTTGAATTTTCAACTTCAAGAGGTTGGTCAACAAAAACATTCATAGGATGGTTATCAACTTTGGGTAGAACATTCGAATGAAAAGAATTAGCCAAATCAGCCAAGGGATCAACAAACGTTCTAGAAGTACTACTTTCAACAAAGTTCACTTCGCACATTCTAGAGGGTGATTTTGCCATGTTATTCCCAAAAGACAATTTTAGTATTCCATTTCTACAATTAATTAAAGCATTAGAAGTTGCAAGCAATGGACAACCTAAAATGACAGGAATTTGAACATTTGAATTCGTAACAGGTTGTGTATCCAAAACAATAAAATCTACTAGGTAGTAAAATTTTTCAATTTGGACTAACATATCCTCAACAACACCTCATAGAATTTTCGCAAATCGATCAGCTAATTGAAGTGTAATAGAAGTTGGCTTTAGTTCACCTAAACCTAATTGCTGATAGATAGAATAAGGTAAAAGGTTAACTCTAGCACCAAGGTCTAACAAAGCATGCTCAATTTGAGTATTTCCTATTATACAAGAAATTGTGGAACAATCAGGATCTTTGTATTTCAATAATGAATCATGTTGAATGATGGAACTAACATTCTCAGCTAAAAATGCAGTTTTAGTCACATTATGCTTCCTTTTAATTGTACAACAGTCTTTCAAAAATTTAGCATAGGATGGGACTTGTTTGATTGCATCTAAAAGTGGAATGTTAATTTTGACTTGTTTGAACAATTCAAAAATTTCAGCATTTTTCTCAAACTTCTCTTTTGAAAGCAAAGCTTAAGGAAATGGGACCTTTGGAACAAATTTTTCATTTAAAACACTCTTTTCTTTTTCAAAATTTTCCTCATCACTATTAACTTTTTCATCACTTTTCAAAGTTGAATTAACCTTTTGATCTTTTGAAAGATTAGTTTTATCTACAGCTTTTCCACTTCGAAGAGTTATGACAAAATTAACAGTTTCTTGTTGTGATTGTGAACTAGAAGAGGCTATTTCATTTGTAGATGGATAATGTATAGGTTGAGCAAAAAATTTTGCCTTTTTCATGAATGCAAAGGGAAGAAGTTAGTTTAGAAATGGATTCTTTAATTTCATGAATGTCTTGAGAAGTGCGAGTGTTATGAACTTCCTGTTTTTGAATGAATGATTTTTGAGCTTGGATGAAAGATTGCAAAGTGTATTCAAGAGTTTTGACTCGAGATTGGAGATTTTCAAAAAAATTTTGTGGAGGCCTTTGAAAATTTTAAGAATTTGATAGAAATTGTGGATTTTGAGATTATTGTTGAAATGGTGGACGACCTTGAGAATTTTGTGGTAGAAGTGGTGGTGGTGGTTGAAATTGCTATTGTAGTTGATTATTTCTCCAATTGAAATTGGGATGGTTTCTCCATTGTGAATTGTATGTGTCAGAATGTGGGGATGGAAATGGATTTCTAATTGGGTCCAATTGATTTGTGTAATTCACCTGTTCATGGGACTCTTCCTTAAAAATTGGGCATTCATAAGTTAAGTGTCATAGAGTTTAGCAAACACTACACAAAATTTTAATTTTGGGTTCTTGGACATTCCTACGTTCCATGGCTTCAGCCTTTTTAGCCAAACATGCAATTCTAGCAATTAGATCATTTTCTTGACTAAGTGGATGGACACCTTTTTGAGCATTAGCAAGATTAGATCTAATTGAGCCTTTGAAATTACTATGTTGCCAATATTGAGAGTTTTCAACCAAATTATTAAGAAAATCTAGCGCTTCATCAGGTTCTTTATCAAGGAATTCTCCATTATACATTGTTTCAACAAATTGACGGGTTTCAAGAGTTAAACCATCATAAAAGGAACTAATGTACCGCCATTTTTCAAAACCATGATGTGGACAAGAATTCAACAAATCCTTAAATCGTTCCTAACATTGAAAATAGGCTTCCTTAACATTTTGGGAAAATTTTTGAATTTTTTTTTCAAAGCATTGGTTTTATGAGTTGGAAAGAATTTTTTTAGAAACTCAGTTTGCATTTCTTGCCATGTACCTATTGACCTAGGTTTTAAAGAAGTAAGCCAAGTTTTAGCTTTGTCTTTTAAAGAAAAAAGAAAAGCTTAAGCTTAACAATTTCATTTGAAACTTCCTAGTCAGTGAAGGTAGCACAAACATCTTCAAACTCTCTAAGGTGCAGCTATGGATTTTTAGATTCTAAGCCATGAAAATTGGGGAGCAAGTTGATCATTTCAGGTTTAAATCTAAAGTGATGGGCATTGAGAGGAAAAACCAAACATGATGGAGTGGATTCTCGAGGTGGTTGTAAATAATCTATCATTAAATGAATAGAATTGATGATTTGTTGATTACCAATATTTTCATTATGAACACTTTCATCATCAACCATTTTTGGTGAATTTGAAGACACAATAGAGACTGAAAGTGGTTCTAAACATTTCCTAATTAACCAACGATTTTTAGACACACGAGACCAAACTGGCATAAATTATTTAAATACTTACAAAATTTTATAGACAGATACTAAGCTTTTCTTTACTCAAGGAGAATAAAGTTGAGAATGAAAAGTATCTGCCTTATTGATTTTGAATAATTTAAAAATTGTATTTTTCAAGAATGTCCCTAGGAAAGATTAGTGGTGCAAAAGCTCCTTAAAAACCAATCTCCTTGTTAAAACAACATTCTTGGTATAATTGGTGTTGGGAGAATCTCCAAAAGTCAACTGGTTATGGAAAAAAATTCTGAATCAGTACCAGCCCGAACAGAACTTTCTCAAAAAATATTTTTCACAAAAACACAATTTATTTATTGAGTATTATGAAAAACCTAATCTAAAATTTTATGAAGTTTTATTTCTAAGGCAAAAACCTAAAACTAGAAAAATAAATATTTTACAAAAGAAAGGAAAGAAAATAATTTTTTTTGGATTTTTAGGGTTTTTTATTTTTTTTTTGAATTTTTTTGAATAGTAAAGTAGTGATGTGAATAGTATAGAAAACGCATGCAGATTTCTACGTAAACAGCACTTAATACCTACAAAACAGAAAATGTTAACAAAATAAAATAAATACCGTCCCCGGCAATGGCGTCAAAAACTTGATCTCACGTCTATTAACGCACTCTAAAATAACCCCAAGTATAAGATTGTCTTAAGTAATACTTACTCGGTGAATCCAAGATCAAACCCATAGGTAAGGATTTTATTCAGCTCTAGTACATATGCTACATTAACTTTTTCTTTTTATTTAAGCTGAAATATATAAGGATTAATATTTATTATTCACAGAATATATTTACAGTATTTATACATTTTTACAACATTTTTCATACTTTGTTTTTGATAATTTAGAACGCTAACAACAAAAAAATGCAGACAAAATTAAAATGGAACTTTAAGAACAAGTGCACATAATTTAAAATAACTTAAGCAAAGTAACGACGACAATTCAAAGAAATAAGACAGCAATAATTATAGGGCTGAGGTTTAAAGGTTCCATTCTGACAATTATATTAAATATATTTTAGTTTTTCTTTTTATTTATAAATTGGTTTAAGAATACACTATGACATCCTATGTCGACAATAAATCAAGAGTTACCAAGCATTTACTGTGCCATTCCATGTCCATAATGTAGGAAAAATACAACTTAATAAATGGGCAGCATTTTAACATAACTTAGCTAAAATAACAACCAAGATAATAAGTTAAGCATTTACTGAGCCATTCTCTTTCTACGACTAATCAAGATTCTCCCAAGCATTATCCGTGCCAGTCTATGTCGTCGATAAATCAAAACCGTAATTTTGGCAAAGTTCTAGCTAAGAAAATATTAAAATCCTAAGTTTTCTGAGAAAATATTTTGGCATTATAATTGCTTAGAAAACTAAGAAAAACCAAAAATATTTAAGGTAATTTTGCTAGAATTTTTCCCTCTCCCTTCAGCTAAAAAAGGAATTTAGAAAGACATAATTAATAAAGTACTACTGATATTATTGAACATAATTTTTACAACATAAACTAAGAAATATTTTACAAGAAACTAGACCAAAAATTAAATAAAAATGAAAAATATTAAAAACTAACTTTTTATACAACAGCATTTTTCACTGCAAAGAAAGGTCTCTCCAAATCTGCGCTAATGCCTCAGTATTTGTAGGCAAAGTTTGCCTACTATTTACAAATTTTTAAATATTTCTCACTGTAGCTCCATTGAGAAATTTAAGCGAAATGATGATTCTCCTCCATTTTTCAACACGAATCTCGCAACTGGAGAATGCAAATTTTTGTTTGGAATTAGCTATTGTGCAGCTGCTGGATGTACGGGTCAGACGCGATTTGGAACATTAAAATGGTAATCCAAAGGCTGAAATGCACTAAAGAAAGTGGAACTAGTAGGACCACAAATGCAAACCGCCAGATCGATTAAGGTTAGCTCATCCAACAGCTAACAGGACACCCACACATGAACTCACCTGCACACAATCCGACGCAACCTGAACCACTCTCTAGCATGCGTGAAAGTTGTCGACGCATGTTGTGCACGTGCTAATCGCAAATCGACACATGGAGCGCACACTAATGCAACACTGATGCAACAAATGACGTGCTGACACGTGCTCGCTCCTTCTTGGACGGCTGAGATCGATTAGGCAGCTCATGGACGCTCCAGATTTCACCACATGTCCTTCATTATCGAAATTTGAATTTTTAATTGTTTTTGATGCATTTGATGTCCAATTTTGTCTGTTTTTGTGCTATTTTTCTCTGTTTTTGCTCCATATTCCAAATCTAAATTTCACAAACACACTAAAATTAATTATTTTACAAACAAAATAATTATTAAAAGTATTTATTTTACATTAAAACACACAAAATTAATTACAAACTTATAAAAGTTCTAGTCTCTTTTGGTTTAACATAGATATGATTTTTAAGACTGGAAAATATATATAGAAATTACTTAAAAATATTATAGAACATATTTACAAACTCAAAGTACACTATCAAACACATTAAGGCTCAAAATAAAATAACATAACATAAATTTTACGGTTTTAACTATTTATAGATTAAGCACATATTTAACACACCAAAACTACTCTAAAAATTACCAAAAATATTATTAAACATAAAAACACATTAAAAACACATTTTTACACTAAGACATTAAAAACACTGTTTATCACTATATTGCTATAAATAAGGAGTTTTATGAGAAATGTTAATGCAAAATAGTTGATTTTAACATTAAGAAAAGTGCATTTTCTAAGTCTCATTAGACGCGAAGAAATCCCTGAAGGCTACTAAGTGCCTAGAGGGGACAACACGTATGAGCAAAGAGTATAAGACCTGACTACACTAGGGGTCCTGCTAAGTGGACCCCATGGGGGGTTGTGATGTTACAAATGCTACCTAGAGTTGTTCGTTTACTTACTGGGCTATCAATTCGAGGTCGACCTACTGGCTGCTTAGTGGTTGATCAATAGTTGGTTGGTCAACCATGTTGTGAATATTTCCCATTGAGGCAGCTCCACTTAGACATTAGTGATTGCTTAGGTTTTTCTTTCAAAGCTAGTTCATTAGATCACCTCCATTCTATGTCGAGGCTACATCTACTTAATCTCATGTCTAGCGGGAAGTGAAAGAAGACCTGTGTTTTGCTTCTGATGGTTTTGTTAACCTATTTCTTAAGCCTAAGCTTGGTTTGTTCTCCTCTTTCATTCTTAACTACCCATGGAATTAATCTTTCCTTTTGGCCACTTTTAGTCTCATTGGTTCCCTTAAGGTTACCTCCCTAGCCACCAGCCTGGCTCCCTTGTTCTTTTGGTTCATTAGCTAAACGGTTATAGTCTCTACCGTGAATGTCATCTAGGGCTACCAAATTTTTTTCGAGCTGCCTAATCATCCTATCCATTGCTTTAGCATGGTAGTTCATGAGGATTGTCGACCTCTCTTTGATCACCCCGCACCACCTCCAATGGACTTGTCACCTCCATGGCTGGCGAAGTTATTGTCATTGCCTCTAGTGCGATTGGTATGAGTAGCCACCATGGGGAAGAAAGGTTTGTTTTCAAAAGATGAAGCTCCTCCTTCTTGTGCCACCTGTTGAAAATACTAAAAATAATTAGAGACACTGGGTTTTATAATGGTTCACTCTTAAATGAGCAACATCCACTATTTTCTTTCTTTATTGATCGAACTACATGATATCTCTTTTGGTCAAAAGGATTATTAAGAGGGAAGAAGAAGAAGAAGAAGCTCCCTATTCTTTCTTTCTCCAACCTTTTATATAACATTACAATGTTCAAATAATAACGATTAAAATACTACTAAATGGAGGAGATCTTCATGTCCTGCATTAGCCCATTCCTTTTATTTATGGGGAATGTGTTGAATTTCGTGCTAGTGGCTTGCAACTCAACTGTACCACCTCGATTGTTGGTCTTACCCATTCTTGTTTGTTGCTCTTGGAATAATACATAAATAGCCAGGGGCAGAGGACACGATGTTCCCCCTTATTTTAAGCTTGACTCCTAAATTTTTAGTATGAGGTTAGCTGGTTGTCTCAACCTCTAGACTTTTGGGAGTAATGAGCTGAATTGGGCTTCTTTCTTGACCTCGACTTTGGGCCTTAGACCATCGAGATCATATGCAACAATTACTAAAAGCAAAAAACCCCTTGCTCCTAATTAGATCATTCAAAGGCATGTTCAACCACCTAAAAATTGGAAAGTCTTAAAGGTTGACAATTTGACATCTAAGAAAAATAAGGGAAAGATGAAAGAACCCGGAAGAAAGTTAGGAAAGGAAGTAAAAGAAACAAATATGGATCAAGATTGTATGCATGATGTGAATGATTTTGGCACATGAAATGCAAGGAGCATCCAGGTATAATATGTTTATGAATGGATGCTACTATGTTTTAAAAATTTTTGAATGCCTATCCTTTCTAGTCTACTCACGGAGCAAGTTATAAGTTTCTAACCAATACATTTGCCATATTTTCAGTACACAATATTATGAGCAGCAAAATTTAGCTTTCTATTGATCCAAAAGACTTCTGAATTGCCCAAAAACTTGAGCAGCTCCAAAGAACCTCTGAACTAGCACTTCGAAAGACGTTTTGGTAGCACAAAAAACTGCAGTACAAATAGCCAAAAACAACATCGCAACATAATCACCTAAAAAAGCACATATAGCAAACTTCTCTTAGCTTAGCAAACCAAAATGAAGATTTCAATGTTTAAGGCTCAAAATCTCCAATCATAGAAAACCTATAGACATAAACATATAACTTCTAGTTCACAGACTATCTTAAGTCTTATCCCATTTAAAGAAAGTTTTGATTCTCACAGAGAATGGCTCTAGATCAAACGTATCCAGAAGAGGGGGAAAAAAGAACATTTATCTTCTTACACTATCTGTTTTAAGTTTATTCAAAAACTATGTCTTCAATTTCTGATCTTATTGATGTATACATTTATAGGTTGCTTGAGAACCTTAATTTGAACCACCAAACCGATAGAGAGAGCTTTACACTATAGCTCATTTTTGTTTTACACAATAGCAATAAAGAGCTATTGTATCACCTAAAAGGATTCTTTAAACGCAGACGTTTGTAGCATAGAAAAGTTGTCCTATCCATGGGAAGGTGTTTTGTGAAAGATTGAAAATTTTCAATTTAAGTGATAAAGAATTTTTCAAAATAAATCTTTAAAGAAAACAAATATTGTTGGCCAATTTTAAAGAAGACTTTGAAACATAAAATTGAACTGGTAAAGCTTCAAGAATCCTTCGTGTCTTTTGTAGCTGATGTGGAATTTTAACTCTAAAAAATTATCTAAAGCATTTGATTTTTATCCTATCTTTTCTCATTAATTACAAGTGCTTTTACTTATTTTACAAGTCAACCGAAAGCAAAATTATAGCACACTATAATGTAATAAAGGTTTTCCTATAAAAAGTAGCAAATTAATTACCTCTCACTAGTAATTTTGTGCATTAATTATGAAAACTATAACTATTGTTACTACAATTATAATTGACATAATTTTAAGGTAGAAAAGATAATAACAAATCAAAATTATTATATTTTAATGGAATAAATTTTTTCGTTAATATCACCAACACCTCGTCTTATAAAATATCTAAAATCAACAACATAACTGGTCATATCGTAGTAAAAAACATTCCATAAAATGGAGCATTATTTCATTCTTAATATTAACAAAGCCTAACTGAATTTATGTAAATATAGACAACATAACAATACTAACAATGATTGCTAAAAACATGAAAAATATAATTTATGCCATAAAAATAAAAACATTACAAAATAGTTATAGAGTTAAAATCTATACCAAAATACTATGTATAAAAGATCATCTCTCTGCCTCATCAAGTTTTCTACTCTAATTTGGGCATTATTTTAGTATTAAAAGTGTGGTCGTCCATGCCCTAACAACATCTTCTCCTAAAACAGGTACTGTTGAGTCAAAGACTCAACATTTGTAGAAATAAAAAGGGGAGGAAGAATGGCCAAAAGGCCGTGAGGGGTGCATTGGATTCAAAGAAGGGGGGCTTATTTATAGTAGTAGAAAACTACAATTCATCCAATTTTTTATTAATTTAATTTTATTTTTATTTAATTATTTTTTTATTATTTTTTGGATATGACTCATATGCAATTTAGAAGGTCTACTTTATTATTTTTTAGCTCCCACATGAATTAGCATTTAAAGCCAATTTTTAAACTTTTTTCTCTCTCTTTCTCTACGTAAGACAACCTTGAGGAGTACTGATTTTATTTTTTGATCCTGTGGAGCACAACGCATGGATGCACATAATCTAGAGCGTTCAAGGCGCGGGCCCAAGCTGAAGACATGACTGAGATCAAGTTAACAAGAAAAGAAGTACATTAACACCTTCAGACTATTAGATCGGTCAAAGCACTTTGATCAAATGGCAGTCGAAGAGCGTGCACATGAGATGGTCTGTATCGAATCCGAGACTATATTCGAGATGGTGGGGGACAACTAGCTCAAATTGATAAGGCAACTTAATCGGATGGTCCAAGGTAAGCCACATATCAATTCTTTTAATTTTTAATTTCTTTTTTATTTCTTGTGCATTTGATATAACGCCCTTTTACGAACATCATAAATGTCGTTACTTTAACCCTTATTATCATTAATTTAAGATAAACTTTTCAAATAATGCATAATTAAATAAAAATATCCCAGGATTCATGCACACTTTTTTTAAAAAAAATTACTTATATATATTTAAATAGTTTATCAATACCAATAAAATGAATCCATAATTTTAAAAAAATTAAAAACAAATAGTCAAATTTGTTTTCCAGTTTGGTAGGCCAAACTTCAAACACCAGCAGGCCATTAGAGGCCTTGCAAAATCAGAGTAAAACACTTAAATCGGCAGGCCGACAGTAACATCGGCAGTCCAACCAATAATGGTCAATAGGCCGATTTACTGCTAAAAAACAAGTAAATTAAAAACAAGTTTTAATCCAACATAGTGCAAAAAATTAACAATCAATTATAAAATCATTATTTAAGAAATAAGTTCTTTTCATGGCGTTCTTCTGTGTTCCACTCCATTCTTCCTAGCACACATGCTCACCTTTATCCTCCACCTATTCCATAGCTCTTTTACCTTTGTCTGCAGCATGATAAAACTAAGTAAGCAAAAGCTTAATAAGTACACTTTTCTATCTCACAACATAAAACATTTTATGAAAATCAGCATATAACATCATATTCATAATCATCATCACTATAGTAGCGCACTTAGCACAAGTTTATATAGAACATATCTTTTTGTTAAAACTTCCATGTTAAAACTTTGTTCATTTTATCTTTAGAGGCCCAGGTGTTGCACCATTATCATCATCGTGGCGCGCCGTCATGAGAGGAGAGAGTAGCTACTGCCAAACCAAACATGACAAGTCCAACTTGTGGACAACATCATAAACATAACATAGGGTGTATAACACTTAATTAGGTGACACCTATATATACATATACTTTTAAGTTTTGACATACGTCATATCAAACATGCATTAAATCTTCTTCTAACATCAAAAACTTTCATGATAAAACATTATATAAAATCATCATAGAAATCATCCTAAAGTATATTCTCAAACCATTTCATAAACTCCATCATGTTGCAGGTGAGAAAGTACTTACTTGACTTTCTTACTTACAAAACTTTGACTTAGATGATGTTACCGCGGTCTCAATGTGCTGACTTCTTGGAGTGTTCATGTCATTCATTCATATACACATAAAATTAATATCTATATTCATGAAATTATCCAATACCATAATACATCATTCATACTTTCATCTCAAGAAATACTTTTACACAAATACATTTTACCAACTTTTAAAATATTCATGCAAAACTGCAATAGTAAAACCTATCTGACCATTAAGGATTCACAACTCAAAAATTCACATTTCACATACAACTAAAGCATGAAACTTTGCAGGGACAAAGTTAACATATATATAAATAACCCAAATTTTTCTTTAGTCTTAAAAATTTCATTTAATAAATAAAACAAGTCACATATTTCATAACATAAAATCTGCCAGCATAGACATAACAATAAGTAGCCCTAACTAAAATTTATGTAACAAATTATCTATGCCATAGAATAATTTAAAAAAAATCCTACATATAATAGACTTATAAAACTACAACATATCCAAAATTTAGCTTCAAATAAATTCAAGACAATTTGAAACATACATTTGAACTCAGGAGTAAAATAAATTTTAAATACATAAGGTAGTGAACACCCCGCGATTAACAGTTAATAGAAAATAAAATAAAATTACTTTGACTCTAAAATTTTTATGACAATCTATAAACATATAAATAAAATAATACAAAAAGTTTCGTCATTAAATAAATTCATTTAGTTATAATAAAAAGTCATATAAACAATAAGTCCAAAATTTATAAATTTGATAAGCAAAAAAACCTAACTTAAAGAAATTTCAATAACTCATAAAATATTCATCAAATCACTATGAAACTTTCCAAATCATAATTTAACATATACTGAATACTTTTGCAAAATTTCATAAGAATCAAGATTTGTTTGGCCTATGAATATAGATTACCTTTTTTTGAAATTTTACCGATCAGCAATAATTTGATCATAGTGGTAGAGAATGAAAATTCAATATCTTAGCATAGAAAATTCCAAATGACATGAAACTTTGAACAACATCATCTAACAAATACGTGAACATTGTACCAAAATTCCATAGAAAATGACCATTTGTAGACAAATTTATGGGAGACAGAATTTAAGAGAAGTTAAAAAAAAATTAACTCTAGTATGAATTCTTACCTCAATATAATCCCTCTCTAATCTTCTTTGAATTCGCCTTATAAAAGACTCAATATTTCTTTCAAATCTTTGCAGCAAAAATAAGGGAAAGAAAAACAAGAATAGAACATGGGAGAAAAGGAAAGGCTAAGCGATTTTTTTTTTTTTTTGTGAGAGAGAAAAATATACGTGAAAGGAAAAGAAATGATTGAATAAGGGAGCATGGCTTTCTTTATTGGTAGAATCTTTTTTTTTAATAAAATGATGAAGTAAGTCCATGGGAGATAGAGAGAAATTTGGGAAAGTCAATGAATTGCTCTATTTGCCTAATTTCAATTGTCAAAATAGGAAACCTTATCATGACATCCAATCACTATAAAAAGTCAACTATTTCCCCCCACAAGGAATAAGGAAAGAATAATTATAGGCCAATCAGTCAAAAATTATAATCTGTTAATTTATTATCATCAAGTCCACCATTTTAAAGAAATTTTTGCTGATTACTCGTCAATAGCTTTTAGCCTACCGATAACTCAGGATCGGCCTGCGAAGTGATGAGATTCGGCCTGCCGATGAAATCCATCGGCCTACCATTCTGAGAAAACAATTCGGTCTGTCGAAGTACCACATTCAACAATACACAAATAAAACATTAAATATTTATCATGTAGACATTATACATGACATGAACATTCCTAGCACATCAATTCTACGTGATCATCACCAGTCATAATTCTCAAAATAAATGGTTAGTAATATTATTTCATAAGAAATTACATAACGTCTTTAAATATCTAGCATTAACCATTACATGAAAAATGTCAGGTTGAGGTCCCCTTTTCCCCCTTTTTACATTTTTTGCTACATTTTTTCTCCAAAATTGAAATCTAGAATTAAAAAATGCATTAAAATTAATGATTTTATAAACAAAATATTTACAATAATTTTAAAATTATTTATTTTACAATTAAACACACAAAACACACTAAAATTAAATAAAAACTTCTAAAATTAGTAAACTTTAATAGATATATTATCTAAGACTCAAAAATATTTTTTAAGAATTACTAAAAATATAATGACATATTTACAAAGTAAAAATTTATTTACAAACACTTTAAAACTCAAAATAAAATTGCACAAGATTATTTTTATGGTTTTAAATATTTATAAACAAATTAATTTTTAACACACAGAAATGATTCTAAAAATTACTAAAAATATTAGTTACATACCAAGACACAAAAATGCTATTAGTTAGAGTATTTAACAAAAAATAAAAGCATAAATAAATGTTTTAAGCCTTAGAAAATGTATACTTTATAGTATCATTGCACCCCCAATTAGCTTATTGCTAGTCCCTAACAATTAAAGTAATAAAATTTTGAAATAATTTACAGAATATCCACACAATATTCACCATTTAACTATAATTTGACTCACTTAACAAGATAGACTAACAAAACAAAAATTTTATTGGAACAATTTTATGGAGTTTAACAAAATGTTTGCAACCTAAACTTTGTGCAAAAAGGTATAATATATAATTATGAACTTTTATCAATGCCAAACTTGAAATTGTTATTATATTTTGATTTAAAATACTCCTGCAGGCAACAACACTTCAATATTATTTGCTAGAACAATTAAGACTAGAAACTTAAAACATAAATATATATACAAAAATTAAACAAATTTTACAACTATGGATAATGCAATATTTGGTTCCCTTAAGCTTTTTTCATAACTCATTTAACAAGCTTTGGGTCAGTAACTCCCAAACCAGCAACTGCCCTTAATTTTTCATTTTTACAAAATAATAGAACTCAAATATTCATAGCCTTGACTTACTACCATAATTAAACATTACAATGCGTGTGTAAAAAGAATGGCTTACAAACACTTTGAAAAATAAACATATAAAAATGTTAAATAAAATAGAAATTTTGAGATTCTATAAAGTTAGACAATTCAAAGAATGGAAAAATGAAATTACATTAATAGTAAATTTAGAAATCAAAACAAAATAATAACACAATAATTACCTTGAAACTAATATTTACAAAATACTTTTTCAATGACTTACATAAAAACTTGCAAAATGACATACAAAGACAAAAAAATTTTACAAAAAATACAAAAATCTAGAGCAAAAGCTAAAAAAGTTGAGCAAAAATAAAAAAGGGTAAAATTTCATATAGCATTGATGCACAACCTTTTCCCCCAACCTAAATTGTGCATTGTCTCCAATGTATAAAAAGAATAATAAGAGTAGTAAAAATATTACCTAAATCAGCACAACAACAGAGATGATTTGTAGCAAACTTAACAAACTAAAATTAAAAACACAACAATATATTACAAACTGGGTCTTTTAAAGTCAGATTTTTGTTCCAAAAATAAAATTCTTTCCTTTTACTTAGATTCTTCAGAATACGTCCCAAGAGCCCACAAATATAAAGTATTTACTAATCACAATTAACCAAGTCCTCCTTTACTAAGTCATTTTGCAAGAATTAACTTTGAATTTATTTTCAACTTTCAGTTTCTTTTTTTTATGAAATTAAAAATAAATATTTATAAAAAAGTGAAATTAAAAACGAAATAAGAAAACAAAGAACAAAAATAAATATTTATAAACAAGTGAAATAAAATAGTCAGGAATGATAAACCAGAGTTGCAAGAGTGACCCCTACAGGCTCAATTGTCCCTTCTATGTAGCTTTTAGTCTTTTGTCATTTACTCTGAGTATGCTTCCATCAGACGAATCTTCAATTTCAACAACATCATTTAGGAAACTTTGTTTCACAATATATGGATTAGTCCATTGTGATTAACTTATCAGGATGAAGGTGGAGGTAGAATTCATAAAGATGAACCTGTGAATTTGGCTCAAAATTCTTCCTGAGGATCTACTTGTCATGAAATGCTTTCATTTTTGCTTTGTAAATCTATGAATTTTCAAAAGCATTATTCCTCAATTTCTTGAGTTTAGAGAGTTGAAATTTTAGTTCAACACCTACAACTCTAAGAGTAAAATTAAGATCTTTAATAGCCCAATCAGTTTTATGTTCAAGTTCTATAGGTAAATGACAAGTTTTTCCAAATACAAGCCTATACGGAGACATTCCTATGGAAGCTTTGTAAGCTATACGGTATGCCCAAAATGAATCTTGAAGATGTGAAGACTAATCTTTTCGATCTAGATTCACTGTTATTTCCAGGATTTGTTTTATTTCCGTATTTGCTAACTCAGCTTGACCATTTGCCTGTGGATGATAGGCAATCGAAACTCTATCAGTCACACCGTACTTTCGTATTAGAGCTTCATGTTGGAAAAATAGGACGTAGTAGAAATTAAAAACTTTTATACCAGAGTATTTTTTAAAACACAAGTTTGACACACTATATGCATAAATTAACCAGATCTTACTAACCTGATTTGTTGAAGAGCTCTTGCAATCAATGAAAAGAATAACGCTCTAGAAAAGCCTCAATCAACTGATCTTTTTTGCTATCTCTATCTACGATCGGAGTGCGTGTAGGCGCACTTCATGCAGCTCTTACCTGATGACTCTCCTCCAACCAATTGAGAAATGCCCATAACTAAGGTTCGTGATTTGTGAACAATAGCTGTTCAGAGGAGTTTCAAGACTTACATTGAGATAAGGAATATAAGGTTTATAATGTTTCCCTTAGGCATTATATTGTTCCTTATATACTCCTGTCATTTCTTGATAAGCATGATAATCTTGTGGTTGTTGTTTAACTATTCCATTCACAAAGTTTGTTCCTTGCAATTCAGCTCATGTGACTACCTGACTTCCTCTCTTATTATTTGATTTGAGAAATTCTAATTCCCTTGTAAGATTTTCAACTTGAACCCTAAGATTGTAATTATCCTCTTCCTTCAATTGATGACTTCCAGTTGAATAGGACTTATTAGTGCTATAAGATGTATCTAATTTAGCCCATAAATAAACTTTCTCAGCAAATTCACGAAGAAATTCCTTAGCCTCTTCAGGATCCTTGTGTAAGAATTTTCCATTGCACATCACTTCCAGATATTGGCGATCATGACTTGTGAGTCCTTGGTAGAAGAAGATGACAAGATGCCAATTTTCATAACCATGGTGAGGACATTGACTTAACAAATCTATGAAGCTTTTCGAAGCTTCATAGAAAATTTCATGATCGTTTTAGAAAAAAATTCAAAAATTGTTTCTTGAGATTGTTGGTCTTTTAATATGGGTAATATTTATGAAAGAAAGCAAATGTTATGTCATCCCATGATTCGATGGATCAAGGTCATAAAGAATAGAGCCAGCTTTTAGCTTTATCTTTTATAGAGGAAGGAAAGAATTTCAATTTAATGAAATCATTAATGTCAAAGTGGTTATAGAAAGTGGCAACAACTTCCTAAGATTCACAAATATGAACATAAGGACTTTTGCTTTCTAATCCAGAAAAAGGTTGGCAAAAGTTGAATCATGCCTGGCTTCAAGTCCTGTTGTGGAAGATTCGATAGAAACATGATATACGAAGGAGCTAAAGTGTGAGTCGGGTGCATGTAATGCTTCATTAATATTCTTTAAGGATTCTCATCGAGATTCACCATTGCAAATGGATTCGAAAGAGCTGGAGACTGAGGAGAAGAGTTCAATGTTTGTTCACTTTCCTAAGTCTGGAGCTTTTGTAAATTGGCCTAGTTTGTCTCTATATTGAAGCCTTAGCCCTAAGTGTTTCTCTTTTTTATATGATTTTTATTTTTAAAATTAATTTTTATTTAATTTACAAGTAAAAGAAGAGATGCTTAGTTTTTCTTTATTCAGGAA
This sequence comes from Artocarpus heterophyllus, assembly GCA_025403435.1. Classification (NCBI taxonomy): domain Eukaryota; kingdom Viridiplantae; phylum Streptophyta; class Magnoliopsida; order Rosales; family Moraceae; genus Artocarpus; species Artocarpus heterophyllus. The sequence goes on from CM046339.1 coordinate 9,294,411, forward strand.
AATAAAGTAGTGGTGAAAAGCATCCACCTCGTTTATTTTGTAGATCTTAAGAATTATATGCTTTAAGGATGTTCCTATGAAATATTGGTGGGACGAGGCCTCTTTAAAAACCAATCTCCTAGTCATAACAGTGTTATCGAAATAACTGGTGTCAAAAGAATCTCTAAAAGTAACTGGTTGTGGGAAAGGTTTTCGAATCAATACCAGCCTCCAGACAAAACTTCCTCAAAGTATACTTTTCACAAATCACACATTATTTTATGAAAAACCTAAATCTAAAGTTTTATGAAGTTTTATTTTTAAGTTCAAAACCTAAATCTAACATACAACAATATTTTACAAACTACAACTAAAAATTATTTTTTTTACTTTTTTTTTATTTTTTTATTTTTTTAATTTTAGATTATTTATGAATAGTAAACTATGTGAAAACTAGACAATTAACCTAGAAATTAAAATGACAATATTTACAATATTTACAAGATAAGGATAGAGTACATATTTGGTTTCCTGTTTAATTCAGCAATCTGATATAATAACAACACCTCCCCAACAATAGTGCTAAATTTTTGTTGCATTACCCTAAATGATTTTTTAAACATGGATGTTTGGAGTATAGAAAGATTGTCGTGTTTATAGGGAGGTGGGTTTTTGATAGATTAAAAATTCAGCTTAAAGTGACAAAGGTTTTTTTAAAATAAAACTTAAAACAAAACAAATATCTTTAGAAAATTTTAAAGCAGATTTTAAAACATAAAATTGAAAAAGTAGAGCTTTGAAAATCCCTTACATATTTTGCATCTGATATGAAATTTAACTCTAAATAATTATCTAAAGCATTTGATTTATTCTATCTTTTCTCATTAATTGCAAGCGATTTTACTAAATTTACAAGTCAACCGAAAGACAATATAGCAAGCTATAATGTAGTTAAGGTTTTCCTATAAAAAGTAGCAAAATAATTACCTCTCACTAATAATTTTGTGCACTAAATGTGAAAAATATAACTATTATTACTACAATTATAATTAACATAATTTTAAGATATAAAACACAATAACAAATCAAAATTATTATATTTAAATGGAATAAATTTTTGTGTTAATTTTAATAGCTCCTCGTCTTATGAAATATCTAAAATCAACAACATAACAAGTCATATTGTAGTAAAAGACATTCCATAAAATTGAGCATTTTTAAAATTATTATTAACGTTAATCATGCAATACAATTAAATTACACAAACAAAGCATGACTGAATTTATGTAGAAATGGGTAGCATAATAATACTAACAATAATTACTAAAAACATGAAATATATAACTTATTTCGTAAAAATATAGACATTACAAAACATATGTAGAGTTAAAATCCATACTAGAGTACTATGCATACAAGATCATCTCTCTACCTCATCAAACTTTCTACACTAATTTGAGCATTATTTTAATATTAAATGTAGATCAGAGAGTGTCCTAATAGCGTCTCCTCTTAAAAGGGATACTGTTGAGTCAAATACTCAACATTTGAAGGATTGGGGGGTGGGTGCGTTTTTAGTGATGTGCCATAGGTTAATTTGTAATGAACACATTTTAACTTCATTACATTTGTATTTTATTAATAAAGAGGCATTTTTATTATTTTTTTTTATTCTTATTCCATGAATAGTTAATTTTGTCTAAGGTCATCAAGTATGTGACCGATAGTAAAACTCTTAAGTGAAAATTGAATTCTATTCTGAATTATCTATAGTCAGTCATTATTATTGGGATAATAATGAATGAAGACTAGTATCAAGTTTGACTGATGATTATGTTTTACTAATCATGTGTATGAGATACTAAGTCAACTCATAGATACATATTTGAGAAATGATGTATTGGATCGATCCACTATGAGGATGCTGCATGGATAATTGTCATAACTGATACTCATCACAATAGTATTATCCAAGTCCTCTGACCTAAAATCAACATTGTTTCCTACATGACAAGTTCTATAATTTGGCACATTCTAATATTATCTTTAATAGGATAATGGAATGGATTGTCGTTGGATATAGAGTGAATCATGTGAGGAATGTGAGTGATTAAGAAGAAATTTGTCCCTCATTTATTATCAGAAAGATATCTATGGGGTCCTTGGTAAGTTAGACTGAAGAAAAATATATGGCTATACTGGAATGAATTGATAAGGGTTATCAATATCAGTATACTTAAGATCGAGAAATAATATGATTGAATAATATAAGGATGACATAAACCATGCCTTATGTTCAATCAAGATATCTAGGGACAAAAGGACTTTAATACTTATTGTGGATAAGGTTATGTCGGATTATTGACATTCGTGTAAGTTGGGTAATCATAATGTCTTGCTAGAGGCTGCTTATGATTTGTGGGCCAGAAACAAAATTTCAAGCCCACTACCAACGTTATGTGAACCTACAGAGTCGCACACTTAGAACAGACCAAAAACTGAATTTTGAGTTTACTGTGTCTAGGTTCAATGAACCTGATAATGTCTAGATTTGACGTACTAAATATGTTTAGGTTCATTAAATTTGATATTATCTAGATTCTATGAATCATATTTGAATTACAGTTTACCCTTGTTAAAATCTGACTCTATCTCGAAGTCAATATATATATATTTATATATCTATTTTAGGGTTTTTGGCCGAATTAAAAAAAAAGGCGTTCTCTTATTCTAAAAGGCAAAAACATTAAAAAAAAACCCTAAAATTAGAGAGAGTCATTGAACGCAAGCAGAGGGTGCTGGCACACCAATTCGTTTTTGAGAGAGTCTGTTCATGTGGATACCTACAGAGGGTGTTGCTCTAAGTAACAACATCTGAATCCGATCCCAAATATGAAAAGCTCGAGTTAGGGTGTCGTTGGAGTGAACCCGCTCTCTTCCTTCTAGAAATCTTGCCCTTTTTGTCATGCTGGTTAGATTCTATGACTTTCTTATCAATCTAATCGAATTGCATGGATCCTGCGAGGGTCTAATGGGAATTAGTTTTGATTTTCTGCGTCTTATTTGAACCACAAAATCTGACAAAACCCAACAGTGGTATCAGAGCGACTTGCGAATTCGATTAAATTGATTATATATGGCTCTGTGTATATATGATATGCATGGATAAGATTTATACATTAATTAGATTAATGTGTTTAAGGTTTTATTTGATCAAACATTTTTACCATGTTAATTTGATTAATACGTTTACTGTTTCTTGTAACCTATTGTTGTTAATTTGATTAATATTACAATTTAACAAGAATCTAGTAATCTATTTTGAGATGATTAAACAATATACTATAAATCTAGTTTTGGTTTTATTAAGGTGGCGGACTATTTAAATGTTAAACAGTGATAATCTGTTTTGAATAGATAAATACATATCATAGGGTCTATTTAATTGTTAAACAAAGATGATCGGTTTAAAACATATTAATAAATTTCATGAATCCGTTTAAGTGTTAAACAGAGATTAATTAATTTTGTTATGAATAGATTAGGTAATTTGATTAATTAAAATCAATGGATTTAGGCAGCAACTCATTCAAACGAGTAAGGTATATCGTTTACCTTTCAGGGACGCTGCCCCGCTAACTGGCTAGCTGGACCGCCGCCAATGGCGTTGCCCCTAGGACCCCGCAAGGGGCGCTGCCCCTTGACCCCGAATTGATTCGTCACATATATCGTTTTGGTCATAATAAAAATTTAACTATAATCAAATTATATTATTATGTTTATGTGTTTAGTGTGAATTGCAAGGTGCATAGCATGGCCCTTTTATACCAATGTGATTGGCAGGTTTTATTTAATTTTATTTTGGGTTTGTAATTTTAAATACGACTTGCGTGTCATTTTTCAATTTGTTGTAATTTATTTATTTATTTATTTAGTAGAAATAGAATAGTTTAGATTGCAATTTGTAATGTAAAATAAAAGCCCAAGATCAAGATAGATGGAGGTTCAAGATGAAGGTCCAAGATGGAGGCTCAAGATGGAGTTTGTTCGTGGAAATCTAAGGACATCCATGGAGATGAAGATTACCTAGGATTGACCATTAACCTTCATATTGGCTTATGATTATCAATCTAGATTTGGGCCATGCTATGACATGCTTATTGTGTTATTATTATGCTATGTATGTGATGCTATGTATATGATGCTATGTATGTGATGTGACATAATATAAACAATAAAATAAAAATAAGCAAAACCCTCACTTAATATTAAGTCATTAAAATGCCTCCCATAATTCAACGCTTGTCAAGACTTGGATTGCTAAAAATAGGTTCAGCCAAAGCAGGGTGTGTTAAGCCATCTAGGTAAGACAAGATGGATAATAGTGATATCCATACGTTTGAAATGGTTAGACTTAACTAGGTTATCAAAATGGTTTTGGACCTAGGGCATTAGATGGGATTTTAATTAGCCAGGACATGTGATGTCAAATCCCATATTTATCCAAGAGTTACATAAGATGTAATTGGTAAAGTGGTACCTATCTAAATAACCATACTTTAGGTGATAAGCCAAAGCTTATTTAAAGTAAGGTGAAATATGGATCTTGGCCCATTAAAATTACAATTGTTGTGATTGCCAAATTAATGTTGAGGGTTATTAATTTGATAAAATTAGTGGGATTTAAATTATGCCTCGTTAAAAATTATTTAGTAAAATGCTAAGTACTCTGTGTATATATTTATTGTAGGTAATGGCATCAAACACCACATCTAACTTGTCACTGCAAACGATCCTTGAGAAGTATAAGCTTAATGGGACTAACTTCCTTGATTGGTTTAGAAACTTGAGAATTGTTCTTAAACAATAAAGGAAGGAATATGTCCTTGATCAACCTGTCCCTGATCAACCTGCTGCTAAGCTCCTAGAGCTCAAACGGATGCTCACAGTAAGCATCTCAATGACTCTATTGATGTCACTTGCCTCATGCTTGGAAGCATGGAATCAGAGCTTCAGAAGCAACTAATGGAAATTGAGGCTTATACCATGATAGGCCATCTCAAGTTCCAAGAGAGAGCTAGAATTGAGAGGTTTGCCACCTTAAAGGCATTACTCTTGTGCAAGTTGATGGCTGGCGGTTCGGTGAGTCCTCATGTTCTAAAGATGAAGGGTTATCTTGATCATTTGTAGAAACTTTGTCTTGAGGTTAGCCAAGAGTTGGCTATTGACATCATTCTCCAATCTTTGATAGATGCTTATGAATGGTTCATTATGAACTACAACATGCATAATATAGAGAAGACTATTTTTGAGTTGCATGGGATGCTTAAGACTGCTGAACAGACAATCAAGAATACCAAAGAAGTTCTGATGGTTAATAAGGGGAAAGGTATGAAAAGGAAAGGAAAGGGTAAGAGCAAGAATAAGGATCCCAAGGACTTTAAGAAGCCCAAGCCTAACCCCAAGCCCAATCCTGAACCTAAGGGTAAACCACCAAAGGAGGGAGTGTGCTTTTTCTACAATGAGCCTGGTCATTGGAAAAGAAACTACAAGCTCTATTTGGATGATCTGAAGAAGAAGAAGAGTAATGCAACTACTACTTCAGGTATTTATGTTATAGAAGTTAATTTGTCTACTTCTGATTCCTAGGTATTAGATACTGGATCTGGATCTCACATTTGTACTAATGTGCAAGGTCTTAAGAGAAGTAGAATCTTGGCAAAAGGCGAAGTAGGCCTACGAGTTGGAAATGGAGCAAGAGTTGTTACTTTAGCTATAGGAACATATGAGTTGACTTTGCCTAGTGGACTTGTTTTAAGTTTAGAAAATTTTTATTATGCACCTGCTATGAGTAGGAATATTATTTCTATTTCTTGTTTGAACAAGGAAAATTTTGAGTTTATTATTAGGAATAATAAATTCTCCATTTACCGTGATAACAGTTTCTATGGATATGCTCCACGAATGAATGGTCTTTATGTTCTGAACATTGAAAATAAGAATGAAAAGTCCATCTATAATGTTAATACAAAGAAGTTTAAATCTAAAGATTTAAACCCTACCTATCTTTGGCACTATCGTTTGGGCAATATAAATGAGAAATGCATTTCAAAACTCCATCAACATGGACTTTTGAATTCATTTGATTTTGAATCATTTGAAGTATGTGAGTCTTGTTTATTAGGCAAAATGACTAAGACACCTTTTCTGGACATAGTGAAAGGGCTAATGACTTATTGGGCCTTGTACATTCTGATGTATGTGGACCATTAAGTTCCACTACCAAATGAGGTTTTTAGTACTTCATTACTTTCACAGATGATTTTAGTAGATATGGCTATGTCTATCTAATGAAACAAAAATCAAAATCTTTTGAAAAGTTCAAAATTTTCAAAAATGATGTACAAAATCAACTTCGTAAAAGTATTAATGCACTTCGATGAGATCAAGGTGATGAATACTTAAACCAAGAATTCATTGATCATCTTAGAGATTGTGGGATAGTCTTACAATTAACTCCACCAGGAACACCACAATGGAATGGTGTGTTTGAACAGAGAAATCAAACTTTATTGGATATGGTTCGATCTATGATGAGTCAGTCAGATCTTCCAATATCCTTTTGGGGGTATACTTTGGAAACTGTTGCGTTTATACTGAACAGAGTTCCATCCAAAGTGGTTCAAAAGACACCATATGAGATGTGGACCAGAAACTTGCCTGGTTTGTCTTTTCTTAAGATTTGGGGATGTGAGGCTTATGTGAAGCGTTAAATTTTAGATAAATTGGCACCCAAATCAAACAAATACCTTTTTGTGGGATATCCTAAAGAAACTAAAGGATATTACTTCTACAATGCTTCTAAGAACAAAGTGTTTCTTGCTCAGAATGGTGTGTTTTTAGAAAGAGATTTCATTTGTAAAGGAACCAGTGGGAGTAAAGTTCAACTTGAAGAGATTCAAGAACCACAAAATAGCATTGAACCACCTGTAGAATCTCAACTAGATCAACAAGTACTTGTTGAGCCTACACAAGTAGCACAAGGCCCAAGGAGGTCTGGTAGGACACGTCAGAGCCCTAAGAGATATGAATTTCTCTTAACTGATAATAATGATGTAATGATTGTGGATCAAAATGAGCCCACATCCTACCAAGAGGCCATGAATAGCCCTGACTGTGATAAATGGCTAGAAGCCATGAAGTCAGAGATGCAATCCATGTATGATAATCAAGTATGGACATTGATTGATCCGCATGATGGTTTAAAGACTGTTGGGTACAAATGGGTTTTCAAAAGGAAAACAAACATGGATGGCAATGTGCATACCTTTAAGGCAAAACTGGTTGCAAAAGGTTTCAAGCAAACACATGGTATAGACTATGATGAAACTTTTTCACTAGTTGCTATGCTTATATCCATTCGGATTCTCCTTGCCATAGCTGCATACTATGATTTTGAGATTCGGCAAGTAGATGTCAAAACAGCGTTTCTTAATGGAAACCTACTTGAAGATGTGTATATGACACAACTCGAGGGTTTTGTTAGTCCCGAGAATTCTAGAAAGGTTTGCAAGCTTCTAAGATCCATTTATGGATTGAAGCAAGCATCTCAAAGTTGGAATCTTCCTTGTGATGAAGCAATCAAAGAGTTTGGTTTCGTTAAAAATGAAGATGAGCCTTGTGTTTACAAGAAGGTTAGTGGGAGCACAATAGTCTTTCTAGTGCTATATGTTGATAACATATTACTCATTAGAAATGATATCCTTACTCTACAAAATGTTAAATCATGGTTAGGGAATTGTTTCTCAATGAAAGACTTAGGTGAAGCTGCCTATATTCTAGGCATCAAGATCTATAGGGATGGATCTAAGAGGCTTATTGGCCTAAGTTAGAGTACATATCTTGACAAGGTATTGAATAGGTTTAGTATGCAAGATTCTAAGAGAGGATTCTTGTCAATGTCACATGGAATTAGTCTCAGCAAGACTCAGTGTCCAATGACACAGGATGAGCGAGACCGCATGAATAAGATTCCATATGCTTCTGCCATTGGATCTACCATGTATGCAATGTTATGTACTCGACCTGACGTCTCATATGCCTTAAGCATAACCAGCAGATACCAATCAGATCCAGGTGAAGTCACTAGACAGTAGTTAAGAATATCCTTAAATATTTGAGAAGAACTAAGGATGCATTCTTACTGTATGGAGGAAAGGAAGATGAGCTTGTTGTAAGTGGCTACACAGATGCCAGCTTCCAACCTGACAAGGATGATTTTCGATCGTAGTTAGGTTATGTGTTCTGTTTGAATGGAGGTGCAATGAGTTGGAGAAGTTCAAAGCAAGACACTGTTGCTGATTCTACAATAGAAGCTGAGTATATAGCCGCCTCAAAAGCAGCTAAAGAAGCAATTTGGATCAAAAAGTTTATTACTAGATTGGGTGTTGTTCCTAGTATATCAAAACCAGTAGACTTGTATTATGATAATAATGGGGCCATAGCACAGGCTAAGGAACCTAGATCACATCAGCAATCCAAACACATACTCAGGTGTTATCATCTCATTCGAGAAACCATTGAGAGAGGAGATGTGAAGATATGCAGAGTACCTACAAATGACAATGTTGTTGATCCACTCACTAAGCCTCTTCCACAGCCTAAGCATAAGAGTCATACTAGATCAATGGTTATTAGGTACAATATTGATTGGGCCTAGTGCAAGTGGGAGACTATTAGTGATGTGCCCTAGGCCAATTATGTAATGAACACATTTTAACTTCATTACATTTACATTTTATTAATAAAGAGGCATTTTCATTATTGTTTTTTATTCTTATTTCATCAATAGTTAATTCTGCCTAAGGTCATCAAGTATGTGACTTGATAGTAAAACTCTTAAGTGAAAATTGAATTCTATTCTAAATTATCCCTAGTCGGTCATTATTATTGGGATAATAATGAATGAAGACTAATATAAAGTTTGATTGATGATTATGTTTTACTGATCATGTGTATGAGATACTAAGTCAACTCATAGATACATATTTGAGAAATGATGTATTGGATCGACCCGCTATGAGAATACTGCATGGATAATTGTCATAAGTGATTCTCATCACAATAGTATTATCCTAGTCCTCTGACTTGAAATCACCATTGTTTCCTACATGACAAGTTCTATAATTTGACACATTCTAATATTATCTTTAACAAGATGATGGAATGGATTGTTGTTGGATATAGAGTGAATCATGTGAGGAATGTGAGTGCTTAAGAAGGAATTTGTCCCTCATTTATTATCAGAAAGATATCTATAGGCCCATTGATAAGTTAGACTGAAGAAAAATGTATGGCTATACTGGAATGAATTGATAAGGGTTATCAATATCAGTCTACTTAAGATCGAGAAATAATATGATTGAATAATAAAAGGATGACATAAACCATGCCTTATGTTCAATCAATGTATCTAGTGATAAAAGGACTTTAATACTTATTGTGGATTAGGTTATGTCGGATTATTGACATTCGTATAACTTGGGTAATCATAATGTCTTGCTAGAGGCCGCTTAAGATTTGTGGGCTAGAAACGGAATTTCAAGCCCACTACCAACGTTATGTGAACCTACAGAGTCGCACACTTAAAACAGACCAATAACTAAATTTTGGGTTTACTGTGTCTAAGTTCAATGAACCTGATAATGTCCAGATTCGATGTACTAGATATATCTAGGTTCATTAAATCTGACATTATCTAGATTTTATGAATCATATTTGAATTACAGTTTACCCTGGTTAAAATCTGACTCTATCTTGAAGTCAATATATATATATATATATCTGTTTTAAGGTTTTTGGCCGAATTAGAAAAAAAATGCATTCTCTTATTCTAAAAGGCAAAAACATTAAAAAACCCTAAAATTAGAGAGAGACATTTAACGCAAGGAGAGGGTGCTAGCACACCAATTCGTTTTTGAGCGAGTCTGTTCATGTGGATGCCTACAGAGGGCGTTGCTCTAAGTAACAACATCTGAATTCGATCCTGAATATGAAAAGCTCGAGTTAGGGTGTCACCGGAGTGAACCCGCTCTCTTCCTTCTAGAAATCTTGCCCTTTTTGTCATGCTGGTTAGATTCTATGACTTTCTTATCAATCTAATCGAATTACATGGACCCTGCGAGGGTTTTGTGGGAATTAATTTTGATTTTTTGCTGCTTATTTGAAGCACAAAACCCAACATGCGTTAGATTCAAAGAAGGCGGCTTATTCATAGTAATATAATACTACTATTCATCCAATTTTTTATTTTTTTTTTTTTTATTTTTTTATTTTTGGATTTGACTCAGATGCAATTTAGGAGGTCTACTTTCCTTTATTTGTTAGCCGCCACACGAATCAACATTTAAAGCTGATTTTTAAATTTTTCTTTTTTTCTCTTTCTCTGCATGAGGTAGCCTTGAGGAGTGTTGATTTTTTTTTTTTGACCTTGTGGAGCACAACGCATGGACGCACGCAATCTAGAGCATACAAGGCATGGGCTCGAGCTGAAGGCGCGACTGAGATCTAGTCAACAAGGAAAGAAGTAAACCAACACCTTCAGATCGTTGGATTGGTCAAAGTACTTTGATCGAATGGCAATTTAAGCGCGTGTACATGAGATGGTCTGCACCGAATCCAAAACTGAATTTGAGATGGTGGGGATAGTTGGCATGGAATAGATGGCTCAGATTAATTTGGCGGCTTGACCAAATGATCCAGGGCATGCCACATATCAATTTTTTATTTGTTTTCGATTTCTTGTGCATTTGAAGTCTCTTTTTGCCCCCTTTTTAGACGTTTTGCTTCATTTTTCCTCCAACTTTTAAATCTAAAATTATCAAACACACTAAAATTAATTATTTAAAAAAAATTATTTACAATAATTTTAAAAATATTTATTGTACAATTAACACACAAAACACACTAAAAATAAATAAAAAATCAAAAATTAGCAAACCTTTATAGATATATTATCTAAGATTCAAAAATATTTTTTAAAAAATTACTACAAATATAGCAAGATATAAAACTTATTTACAAATACTTTAAGACTCAAAATAAAATCACATAAGATTACTTTTACAATTTTAAATATTTACAAACTAATTAATTATTTAACTCACAAAAATGATTCTAAGAATTGCTAAAAATATTTTTAAACATAAAAACACAATAAAAGCATATTTTTAAACACATTTATATACTAAGACACAAAAATACTTTAACACACAAATGCTATTAAGTAGAAGATTTAATTAAAAATAAGAGCATAAATAAATGATTTAAGCCTTAAAATGTATACTTTTACGGTCTCATCAAGAGCTTTACACTGTTTGAGTTCAAACCAATTGGTTTGAAACAATTTTCTACATATATGCTTAACACACAAATTTATACCTTGTATTAGCCAATAATTGATTTTGACCTTTATGATCAAATTTTCCTAAAGTAAAAGAGAAAAAAACAAAAAGATAAAACTTTAAAGAATAAAAAAAAATAAAAATTTTAAAAAACATTTTTGAAGGTATTTTTTATAACTTTTTTAACTTTTTTACCCTTAGTTTAAAGTTTCTAGGTTTTTGTATTTTTTACTTGATGGTATTTTGAAAAATTTCTTAGATCAAATTTGAAAGTTGGCCAAAAAAATATATAAATTTATGTCTTAAATCTAAATTGAAGGTATAAATTCAAGAAGATAAAAAAATCAAATGTACCAAATACAAAATAATATCAATAGGGATACTTTTACTAAGCATATGTACGGAAAATTAGTTTAAACCAATTGATTTAAATTCAAATAGTATAAATCTCTTCAATGCTACAGTTTAAAATAAAAATAAGCTAAAATATAAAACTCTCTATTGTTTTAGTAATTTGAACCGATTGGTTTAATCAAGATTCCCAAATCTTGAGGAGATGCATGGATAAAAAAGTATAATACGAAGAGACCAAAGCTTGCAAAGGATGCGCTTACCAAAAATAAATAAAGATCAAATTTGTTCAACTTTTCGAAAGGTCTTCCAGCCTTTATGTGCTTCTTGAAGCCTAGCTTTCCCAGAATAAGAAAAAATAAATAATTAGTTATTGTATTTTAACATAAGAGGCTCCGAACTTGTAATTATATCATATTTTTAGCCAAATCTTGTTCAATTCCATCCAAGCTCGGTTTTCTCCCATAGATCTACAATGAAAAAATCTCTGAAACTGTAGTCTTACAAAAAGTACCTGAATATAACCCACAAAAAGTAATTAAATACTGCAACTCACTCAGATGCACTAATTGTATTTTCACAGCTATATTACAGGCCAATCAATGATGCTATGCAAGTTAATTATCAATTCCTAATGATGTAAATAATACATATTAGATGATCAAATCAAAAACGACTCCAAGGACCAAACTTCAAAATTGAAGCTTCTCCCTTATAGCCAATTACTACTAAGCTATAGTTTTTAACTCGCAAAACACAATCTCGTCTTCGATGCCAATCATAGAATAGAGCTCATGCATTTAAAACTATTCAGATTCATTGATGTTCGCGCAATTCTGCGGGAAATGATCTCGTGTAATGATCTTACGACATAGAGAGAGAATTCCATTAAATATCTAGAACAGGTCTCAAATTTGCCAAATCAAGGTTCCTGATACAAGCATTAATAAACGACTAAATTTCAATAAACAACGTAGTTGTGGATTAGAGAATTACATCTCACGAAGCAGCTCAAGGTCCCGGATTCAAATTGTCCTTGATTACATTTAAGACATTTTGGCACATAAATTGCTCGTGAACCGGTTTTATCCAGTTATATAATTATATACAGTATCAGCATAATCCGCTTTCCTATTACATAATACAGCATTTCAGAACAAGCCCTTTTTGGTCAATCCTTCCCTCGTCATTACCTGAAAACCCACCAGGAAAAAAAAAAAAAAAAAAAAAAGGGAGAGAGCAAAACGATCAATAAACAGAAATGGGTTCGTTCTTATATCTCGAAAAATAATAACTTTCCATCTCAACCTTGGCTACGTGAAGTCAAAAGACCTATGACATACAAGGGTTCAGAAAAAGCAAATGTTGTCTTTTTCATCATCATCTCAACATAGAATGATGAAGGAATCACTGTTACTTATGTATTGCTTGTAAAATAGATATAATAAAGGACTAGTCGTTTAGCAACAAAGCTTGGCTCTCAAGTGTTTCACCCTCGTTGTCGTTCGATGTTGCTTTTGTTTTCACTTCCCTAAATGGTCTGTTTCAATGGTGAAGCAGCCAGGGCAAAAAGACCAGAGAGATCTAATTCTAGGGCAGTTTCAGGTACCGTCTAGATCTGATTGTATTTCTTTTGGAGGTTCTCTCTACTTTCAGCCTTGTATTTGGCTTGGGCTTTGTTTCGATGTAAACACTACTTGTTCCTCAAAACCTCTGCTGCAACATAGAAGCATATGAACCACAGGCTTCTTGGTAAGCGGCAAATGTGGCATGAAGGAAAATCATTCCGACAAATAAGCATTTTCCACTATCCAAGTTGTAGTTCTTTGACGGATGAGTTCAGAGTAATAAAAGTCAAACATGAGATTGAATTGTTTAAGAATCCATAATTTACCACTTAGTTTCTGCAGTTTCTGCAGCACATTGTTCAATGTCTGTTAATCATTTCCTTACCCTGTTTCACCCATGTTAATTGCCTAAAGGACAAAACTAACAAAATACTAAAATCCACGGTGGCAAGCTCTCTTCACTACCCCATGAACCACTGATTGCATGAAGATAACAGGCTACCAAGACAATTAGATTATCTGTACCATAAAGCTAGTGATTTCACAAAGATCTAGGAATACTACTGAAATATCTAAAGCACGTCAAAGAAGAAGGGTGTAGATGGAACGAAAGAAGACAAATTAAAACCTTCAGGTGGTTGAGCTAGCTTTCGGTTTTGTGGTGACATCATCTCTTTCTTCAATTGTGTCAATATGTCCTCCATTGTGTACTCCCTTTGCCAATTAGCAAGCATGGGGAAAAGACTTGGTTCAACCTGTTAATTTCCATTTATCAGCTTATTTTAAAGAAATCATTGGCAATATATGGCTAACAAATATTACTTACCATCCCAGTTTCCTGATTAACACAGGTCATGTTTATCCGTGTCTGGAACCTTACAGTTGGTGGATTATCTGGGTAATCCTTTCCACAGAACAGTTTCAATTGGTAGATTCTCCCTTCATGCACAGTCTAGTATGAAAAATAGACAAATAATCAGTTTTCTCCTCTAAGTCAGAAGCAACAACTAAACTACTAAAGCCATAAACAGAAGTCATGTCAAATCAGCCAGTCAACTATGGTCAAAATGCGGTTCCAAATGTGCAAAAAACTAGAAAATTGGATTTCCTAATTCATTTGGAGAAAAAGAAAATCTAGAGAATATCAGTACGAATGCATAGTCGAAGACAGTTAAATGTATCATATGAAAATATATTATCAACTTTTAACATCAGTAGATCCCAACTATGTTGTTATCAGAAAGAAAATCCCAACTATATCCGCAGTTGTCCAGAACTTTTGAGATTTCATTTTGGTTAATTAATTCCATGTCAAGTCGAGTTAATATCTTCATGTCCAACCAACATACCCTAGTTTCAAATGTAGATAGGGTGCAACAATTACAAAACCTCCCTTATAATTTGGCTTAATAAATCCACCTCACATTCTAGGACACCATAACCTAGTCCTACAGATTTCACATTTTTGTTTTCAATCTTTATTCTTTACCCGGTTGAATAGTGGACCATCATGAAGGAGACATTCTATTTTAAATGCCACGACTAACCTTAAACATGTATTTCCTAACAGCTCGCTTCATTACCTCTACTTTTATGTCTTATCCAAACCACCATTTAATAATAAACCAGAACCAAAACTCCTGATTACTAAAGGTAGGAAAGGAATATTTTGGAAGGTGTTTTTTTTTTATTATTGATTTTTTTTTTATTTTTTGGAAGGAAGGAATTTTTTTTATTACGGTCATAGGGATCTTTTTGTTTGTTTCTTTGTTTGTTAAGTTCTTAAATCATTAAGACGTCCCCAACAAAATAATTCATTAACTGGTCAATTTTAATATGTAAAATATAACTAGTGTGTCGGGTCTGAGAAAAACGGGCTCATATCCTGGCTTTCAACATTAATACAACAACATTAGAATTATAAAAGACATGAATGTCTTTTTGTCAATTTATTTTATCTATCAAGGCTCAAGGGGCAACATCTAAACAATAAATTAAATTTGAAGGACTAGGTGCAGTTTCTCTCATTGGATTTTCTAAATAAGTCAACAACGGAGGTTTTCATAACCTAGATAGGTTTCGCCTTCTTCCTGTTCAGTCCAGCTTAAGCATGCACTTTTTAATCTCAACTAGTTCATCAAAACTTATACTGTACTTTGCTTTTGGTATGCATATAACTTTTCTTTTGCAGGAAAGGTCCCTAAGACAATAGAATTAATCTAATCATACTAACTATGTGTCTTTCTGTTTATGAACAAGATAAACAAATGGAAGGCAATCACGCTCGCATACTGGGCATGAAGAAACATCTAATAGAACCTCAAAAAATAAATAAATAAACTAAAATTAACTTTTTAAAAAATGGTTAGATGACTTTGCTATAATGTTTTCCCTCACAAAATTAACTCTTAGTTTGTACTGCCTTCCCAAATGACCTATTAAGTCTTGATATTCAAAAATAAAAATAAATTAAAGTAACAATCCTGAGCCATCGCTAGATTTGAATAACTTGAGTAGAACCACAACAAAAATACAAAATCGCATAAGAAAACCAGGAAAAAGAAAATGAAAATTTTTGGAACCTACATTAGGGGGACCAATAATAGTTCCAGTCCATGACTGCATAAATATATCGTCAGCATCGTCCATTCCATAACTAACAGTTCCATCCCCAATTCCTTTTTCACCTCTCTCAAGCTCTTCCAGCAATCTGAAATTCCTAGGAACTGCAAACGATAAGAATTGTCAGTGAATACTCAAGGAAAATGCTCAAGATCTTGACATATTTGTCAAAAATTACAATTTGAATGGTTGGCAGCTCCTGAAATACCAATTGAATAAAGAATAAAAAAATGCACTAATTGTGAATTATTTGTTCAAATGTTTTCCTGCAATAAATTCTAACCCTTACAAATAATCATTCAATATGTCAAAATTTTAAGATCTGTAGAGTTAGTCATGCTTAGATTGCATATGTAAATATTCCTATAACATACAAAGATCATCATACCAGTCAGCATATTGCACTGACAACAGAATATTGTCAATCAAAATTTCTATTTTCATCGTAGTTACTTTGTCACCAATCCAGACTCAAGGGTTTGTTCAAGATTATAACTCATCTCCTCAAAGAGTTGTTCCATTAAAAGAGAATCTATGTTTTTCCCTATGCTCACTTGAGCTCTCACTTGCAATTATCAACTGAATAATTTTAAGAGGAAAACTGCACATCATCATTAACCAGCAACACGAGGATACTGAAACTTTTTGTAATCTCGTGCCAGAAAGAGGAAACAAGGGACATGTTTTCTTTTTTGTTTTTTCCCTGCTATTTAAGGCCTCCATTACAATTAGACGAGCTACTTTTCACATTGGTCATCTAAAGAAAAGCCAAATAAAATTCAGCCAGCATATTTGATCACCATGAGCTATCAAATTAGCATGTTCGTAAAATAATAAGAATGGTGATATTAGACATCAATACAAGCCTACTACATCCAAGAGTACTATTAACACCGAAAAAGTTTCATCATCCCCCCACATATATCATTACAACATCTATCACCTTCATTAAAACAAAACGCTTCTAGTAAGAAATTGCTCCAATTATACTACTACAAACATATGCAATGCAAAATTCTTAAAACAAGACATTGCTATTTGTAATCATCATATTATGAAAATTATGTAGAAAGTGTAGTTAACCAGCTCTTCCACACTGCAACTTTAAGGTAAGTTAGTGTAATCTATCTTTATTTAACTGCTTGCCTGTCTACACAGATTTAGGAAAGTAATAGGAAAAAAGTCAGAGACACCTTGTATTCTTTTCATCACAGAAGTAACGTATCAAGTTTTTAACATTTTTAAAGCTGCAAGTTATCAAGATAAATGCGACATCTCATTTGCATATTGTTCTTCCCTTTATGGATCATTGTTGTAAATGATTCTTAACCAACAATCTACGACCCACTAAATACCAAGTATGTGATGATCAAGTAATTTTTTAATCACTCTTGTTTAGATTGAAGCTCAAAACAGAGATGTTTTGCAACCTATCCAGAAATGACAAAATATGGAAACATATGTTAATTTCGGGTGGGAGTGTGGACCCAAATGGCAGAACCTAGAATGGTGACATTTCTAGCTGTACCAAAATACAAGAAAATTAAATACTGAAAAATGAATCGAAACAGTGACTTAGAGGGCCAGCCCAGCCCAAGATATAATTAAGTTGGTCCTCCTTTTCTTTGAAAAACAAACCAAGTCAGTTAAGGAATAAAGGTGCATCTATAAATAAGCACTTTTTGCACATGCAGCAGCACATTCAACAATTGTTACCGAGTTATGCACTAATAATCTGTGGAAATAAGATATCACTTAACTCATATTTTTCAGAGTCAAAAAGTGCTGTCCATTTTCATCACATCGCACATCTGACGTTGCACAGCACCCAAATTATCTTACCATGTAAAAAATAAATGATGAGGGGTACTAGCATCTCAATTTAGTACATATACTACATAACTAAATCATAAACTCATGTTGAAATTATATTAACCTCTTGATAAACCAAATGAAAAACAATACAACAGCATGTAGACTGACTCTCTCAAATTTGGCACCACAAATGGTCTTGACAGTCTAAGTTTGTGCTTAATTTATAGCATTGATAATTTAGTAATACGAATAAAATGAATTGGAAGAAAACCCACAAAGAAATTCGGCATAGCTAAAATCTCAGAAAAAGGTGCAAAGTGGTTGAAACCTAGGAAAAAAGAAGGGAAGACTATAAAATATTAGATATTGACTCATTGCAAGCAACATGAAATATCCTTTGTCAAGCCAACTATTTATAAAATAATAATAATTGTACAGCAATGATCTTGGCAATACACTTTGCAAATTTTCTCAGTCGGACGAAAAGGGTGTTATGAGACATGGAATTCAAGTAGATTTTCAATGCTAACCTGTTATTGAGAAATTTACAAATTATGACAAAGGCACTTTATACACTGATATAGGGACAGTTTTTCACTAAAATTTATGAAGCTAACCTCGTGTACATGAGAATGTGAGATAAGCCAAAACAATATCAGTCTCATCTTAGCATCCCCAAATTCATGTGCAGTACTTCATTAATATCGTAGCATCAATATAATACATCAACTAAGTTTCATTCTCTAAATTACTCTTTTCTGAATATCTACTTGTGAGATGTTATTAATGAGAACAGGGGATCCTCGATCAGGTTTTCTGGGTTTTATTTTCTCGGATAAGATAATGGATCTTCCTCATCTATAGGTGAAGAATGCGTTCTCCATATCAACTTCAGACTACTTAATATTATAACGAATCCTCACCAAGTAGCTAACCATTATATTCTTGTTGGATATATAATTCCTCACTCACTAAGGCTAGAAAATTTGTTCAAAAACTTGTACTGACATGACATTAACTGTTAAAAGCTGCAGAGAAGGACGTCAATTTGGCAATTACAAAGACACCCATTTTGTGCCACCAAAAGAAAATGTCTTCTTATGAAAAGTTTTCCGCTAAAACAGTTTAAAAAAAAAAAAAAGTTCTCGAAAACCCCTAAAAGGCAGACATGATCATGCCCATTTTCAGCCACTAAAAATAATGTCTTTTATGAAAATTTCCAGCTAAAACAGTAACAAAAATTTCTGAAAACCCCTCAAAGTCAGCCATGGTCATCAACATGATCATGATCAACCATGAACATTAAATCGGAAGAACAAGCAAAAGCGATTAACAGTCGAATTCACAAAACCTATGCCGAACATGGAACAGCCAACAGCTTCACAAATCCAAAAATTTGCTGAGCGGAATTGCAATCAAAATGGCAGTAACATACACACAAACGCAAAAAAAAAAAAAAAAGAGTATTTTGAAGATTATTTAAATTTGAAGGGAAAAGAAATATAGGTCTTGGGAATCTCACCGACGACCCGCGATCCTTCCGAGCCCATCTCGATGATGAATCTCCAGCGCTAAAGAAACGAAGCAAAAAAAGGTTTTCTTCGTTGTAGAGAGAGAAGGCAAATTGGAAGAGTTTTTCTAGAGAGAGGTGTCCGACGAGGAAAGAAAGACTTGGTGAGTCCAAAGTACAATTTCAGGGCTTAAAAAGGGTCCAACATTGCAGGATAAACAGAGAGGAGCAGGGGAAAGGGGACGGAGTATGATTCCCTCTTACCGCTTCCATACTCTTTCCCGTGAACCCGCTTAAATGTCTTCTTTTTTCTGTTTTCATGGTTATTAACATATTTGATAAAGTGAGTAAGAACTAATTTTAATTAATAGCATATAAAATCTTTATATTATAGTAATATTTTATTTTTATTATAGCATGTGATGGTTTTTTACTGTTTGAGTTACCGTGTGTTTGGCTAAAGGTGATTTATACCACTAATTCAGTTATAAATAGTATAAAGCTCTCATATGCTACAGTAAAAAGAAAAAAGTTACTATAATATAAAGCTCTCATATGCTACAATAAAAACAGTTTTAACCAATAGTTCTCACTACCATGCCAAACACCCTATTAGGACTCATGGGTTCTAACTCACTTTGTCAAACACCCTATAATGGCTTCTAAACATTAGAGTCTCTCTCACTTTTGACTTTTGACTTTTGAACTTTAAAAATTACTACGTTACACTTTGAACTTTCAAAACTCTCATTTGCACTGTAAATTTTTAAAATCACCATTTTGCCCATATATTTTTTAAACTTCTCTTTTTGTCTCTTATTTTCCCATTTTCCGTTTAAATAGACTAAATTAAGTCTACATGATTGGGACATGCGTTACTTGTAAGGTCAAAAATTGGATTTTATCACTCTTAACTTTTGTATCATATTTACACTCTTACTTAACTTTTTTTATCTGCTCTCATTTAAGAAAGGTCTATATGCACATTTTCTTCTCGATAATGTTCGCCGATATCTCCTCATCTTTAATGTGTAGCTATCTTCTTTAGTTTTAAATTCAGATAACAATGAATAATATTGACTTATTGAATAAGTTACGCATAAAAAATAAAAAGAAATGTGCAAGAAAACCTTTCCTAAGTTGGAGTTTAAATAAAAAAACAAATACGTGAAGTAAAAGTATAAACGTGAAACAAAACTTAAAAATGATAAATCGTATTTTTGTTATTACAAGTGCCCTATGTGTCAATCACGTAGGCTTAATTCCTACTTAAACAAAAAGTCAAAAGTTTAGTAGACAAAGTGGAAAGTTTTGAAAATTTAGGATTAAAATTGTGATTTTTAAATTTTAGGGGACATAGTGAGGAGTTTTGAAAGTTCAAGGGATAAAGTGATGATTTTAAAAGTTCAAGGGTAGAGTGAGGGAGACTTTGAAGTTTAAAGGTCATTGTTGTTAATAACCCCTTATTGTTTTATAAATAATAGAGGACCGAACCTATGTCCTTTTAAATTTAACCCATAAATATTAGAAATGACAATGAGGCAGATTTAGCGCAAAGTAGTCTTCTTTACAACCCGTCCTATAAAGAAATACAATCCATATCTCCCTTGTTAACTAGTATAAGTTGGTGAAGATGGGATACATGAAAGGTTATGGTCAACATTAATTGGAGTCTCGCAATATAGTATATAGTCAAAAGTGCAGCTTTTAGGTATTTGGTGGAATGACTATGAAGTTAATAACTCAATAGACAATAGTCGAAGATTAATTTAAATGGTTAAATTAAATTTAAATGATTGTAAATAATTAGTATAATTATTTTAATAATTATCAAATTTGAATGATTGTGAATAATTAGTATAATTCAAATATAACAAGGATTTAAAATTAATATTCCACTAGTTTAAATAATCAACGATTTCAAAATCATAAGTACCAATTTGAATAATTATTTTTCAGGAATTAATTAAACAATTAATTCACTTGAAAAATACTTGCTAGTTGGTTCAAACAATCATTTGCGATTCACATCTATGAATCACTTCATTTTCTTGAAACTCTATTTCAAGGGCACATCCCCCCAAACCCCCTAGCTCCATCTAACTCCAACGTACTTGTTGCTTCTTATTGCTCATACTTCACACTCGTGAATCACTTCATTTGCTCCTTGAATTATTGTATTGTGATCATAGAATACCTGGTTTCTACCTAGCTTCTAGAACTCTAGACAAGGTTATACCTAACGCTTATAGTCTAATTGGAATATGATGCACACTCCAACAATACTCATGACTTATTACTCCAACATATCTGATGACCTTTTTTCATATTATTTTTGTGCTGTCAGTCGTATCTATATGTGCCTAATCCGTCAAATAGGAACTAATGAGCCTGTATTAGGATCCTATAAATCTTTAGGAAGATGTTTTAAATAATAACATCAAAATCTAAAACAAAAGGGTAAGAAGTAGAAAAAGGATTCATGAAATTATTATTAATGATCTTAGTCACTTCTCATACGAATCCACTAACAGTAAGACTTTTTACTTTTAGTGGGATATTCTTTATGCATTTATTAATTGAACATAAATGATTTATTAGAGTTTTTGATGTCTCAGAAATGCTATTTTACTAGGACTTGACTACCATTTGAGATACCAATAAGTTTATTTTTCTTATAGTATAGGTTTACGTAATGGGCTTTTTACCACATCTAGCTTGACAAGGACACTAACGTTTTCCACATCTGGCTTTCGATTTCGATACGAGGTAAGTAGAAATTCACTTGAAATGCATCATAAGATTGTTATTGAAATATATGTGATTAGCTAGATCATTTGCATTCATGGCATAATAGCACATGTATAGTTTTTTGAATAAAATCATCGTACTATGAGAACGAGATTGTTTGCTTATAGGCTATATAGTTTGCTTGTAAGCGGCCTTAATTAAGTTCTATGAGATAGTCTGGGACTTGGTTTCATACGATAATTTGGGATCACTTTTCGGACCTCTTTGTAGTTCCTAGGATTGGAGGACTACAGTGTCTCATGAGTTAGACTGAGGCACCATTGGTTGGTGAAGGTTTGTTAGTATGCATGCATGTTTTATAATAGGCCGTGGTAGGTGACTCATGGTGTACATGACTGTGCATGCATTAAACGTGAATATGATATCATAGGTAGCAAATACTATTGTTGACTATGTGTGACTATGAGTGCATTAACCGGAGGAACTCAGAGGAGCAACAGGAGAGGTAGTAACCGCTATGCTCAAGGAAAGAACCAGCACGGTAACATGAACAGGGGGAACAGTAGTTCATCATGTAGTGGACGCAACAACCCTTATAGCTTCCATTGCCATTATTGCCAATAGCCAAGACACATCAAGAGGAACTGTCCAACTAGGAATGCCCGCCTATGACTTTAGCCTAGAGAAGGTACCAGCCGTTAGCCTTAACCCCAGTCCTTACCTCCGCCTTAGCAACTTCCCCAACTACAGTTTCATCAGTTCACTCCACAGCATCTGCCATACCCAATGCATGGACACCAGCCGCAAAACTTTTAGTTTAATGCCCCATAGTATCGAGCCCCAAGTACGGCTAACGTGTAGTCTCCTCCACCGCAGCAATATCGATTGACCAATCTAGGACCCAGCAATGCTGGTAAAGAAAAGGGGAAAGCTCCAGCCTAAGTTTACATTGTGACTTTAGGGAGCTCAAACGCTCAGACCAGTAACGCAGTCGTTGATGGTATGGTTTTAGTTTCATAGTCTTTAGCGCATGTTTTATTCGATACTAGTGCCACTCATTCTCTCATTTCAAGTTCATTTCTACATGCCTTACGATTAGAGGTAGAAGAATTTGATGAGCCCTTGATTATTCCTTACCCTTGGGGCTGGTGCGTATGAATTGTATTTGTAAATCTTGTAAAATAATGACTAGGGGTGAAACTTTAAAGAGTAATTTGATTGTAATCCCTATGAGTACATATGATGTAATCTTAGAAATAGACTAGTTGTCCAAGTATAACGTTGTTGTAGATTGTCAACTTAGGAAAGTAACCCTAGTGTTAGATAGGGGGACAACGAAAACTTACCAGGGTGGAAATGATTAAATGATGAGTGATCATCTCATGAAGACATGTCTCGAGGGACGAAAGAATCTAGCTTGCTATGCCCTTCTTATGAACCTAGAAGAAGAGTCTAATGCATCGAGAAGAAATGCAGCAAAACAGGTGGTTGAGAAATTCGGCGATGTGTTCCCCGACGAGTTGTTTGGATTACCACCGCATCAAAAAATTGAGTTTAGTATTGAGTTACTTCCGAGAACTACTCTAATTTTCATAGCACCTTATCGGATGGCGCTGACAGAGATGAAAGAGTTAAAAAAGCAACTTCAGGAGCTTATTGATAATGGGTATATTTGGAATATGTTGGAAACAAAGTGCGCAGCGGAATTTTAAAAATTTTTCATCAGAGTAATTTCCAAAACACAAGTTTAACATGTTATATGTATAAATTAGATAGATCTTACTAACCTCAGTGTATCGAAGAACTTCCGCAACCTGTGTAGAGAAGTAACATTCCAGAAGAGCCTCAACCAACTGGTCTTCTTTGCTATTCTCTATCCACAACCGGAGTGAGTGTGGGCTCACACGTACAGCTCTTCCACCAGTGACTCTCCTTCCAACCAATAGAGAGAACCCAAAGCTAGTGCTCGTGATTTGTGAACAAAAGCTCTCAGGGAGTTTTCGGAAGCTCACTAGAAGAGTATCACTCTTAATCTCTCAAATTGATCTGAGTAAATCATAAGACTCGCTCCCTTTTATACCTATTGGTCCTGGGGTCAGTCCATATCAGATTAGGTCTCAAAAACTCGAAACAGAATCAAGTTCAGATCAATATCTGATAAGATCTGCGTGAAAATGCGTAATCTTATCTCAGCTGATCGGCAGGCTGAACACGTCATCCGACAGGCCGAACTCTCGAGAAAAAATCTCCGCGAATCTTTTATTTTTCACCCGAGATTCTAAAGGATAAAGTGTCCGTTTTGATTCAAATAACCCAATAGAGAAGTTATCTGATCAAAACAAACTTCATCAAGATAATCTCTAAGAAAATAAATCAATTCATAATAATTCTACAAGTTTATCTCGTTCTAATTTTGTCCAAAATTAAAACAACCGATAAACAGACAAGAATTATCTGATCGCAATAATTCAACAAGTTTATCTTGAACTAATTTCTTACAAAATTAATTCAATCGATAAACAGACATGAATTATTTGATTCTTACAAATTTTAAACCAATATGATAAATCCGACATAAGTCACCAATTATTGGAAAAGCACGCCGTGTCGTTACAGGATTTTGTGAGCCAGCAAAGGGGACCAAAATGGACCTATAAAGTTCAAGCTCATGATAATTATGAAACCCAATATCCCAGATATACATTTCGCAATTATCAACTCCAACGCTACTCCACTAAAAGCCTGGAGCTGCACTCTCGAACTTTATAGAATTAGGAAGCTCATGTAGCTAAGTCTCCATGACATATCATAGTGTATCGTATCCCCATATGATAATCCATAATCGGCTTAAAGACAAGTTCTGTCTTACCTTCCCGATTATTTTTATCTTACGTTCCATTGTCTCACCATTAGAAAACTTACCATCCAAAGATAGTATACCATTCGGTTACACCTATGTATCCAAATGGTTGAGCGCTCCGGTTTTCCAATTACAGGACAACGCATATAAGAGGATATCATTACTCCTAAAGAGGAGCTATGGATTCATATCTTGGAATAACAAGTCTACGCTATCAAGAGTCTTGCCTCCAATGTACCGGCATGCATACCACTATAGAGATGTGGGAGTCACCCACTATTCGAGACAACGGGCCCACTATTCATCTCAGGATTAAGATACAATTCAAATGACTGTCTAAAGTGAATCGATTTTTCAAGACAGAATTATTAATCCAAATCAATTCACTTTATGTCCCAATCCAACACATCGTCACCTATGACAACGTGCCAATGTTTCTATTCACGGAGTCCAACTCCGATGGTCAAGACAAACCATCTCCCAAAAGGGATATAGACAACATAACAATCTTTACATGAATAAAATGTCCAACTTTATTCCCTCGATTGCGGATCATATGTTTTAGACCGTCACCTTAAGAATCGTGTCTACCGCATAATCATCCCATCATATGCTGAATTCTTAAGGTTTAGACTGACAGTCTCAAACTACTGTTTGCTTGTCATACATTCAACAAATATGAATGTAAAGAGGACAAGATTTGGTATATATATAAAAGAATAAATTCTTTATTGATAAAAATGTCTCCAAAAATGTATTATATTTTACTCCTTAGGGCATACATGTCTAACAATCTCCCACTTGTACTAAGTGAGTAAATACAGCAAATTTCACATCCCCATAGCTTCCACATGCCTCTCGAAGACTCTCCCAGTAAGTGTCTTCGTAAATGGATCAGCTAAATTGTCCTCTGACGTGATCTTGCACACCGTGACATGCCCGCCCTCAACGAAGTCCGTTATCACATGATACTTCCGATCAATATGCTTACTCTTCTTGTGAAATCTTGGTTCCTTAGCATTAGCTACCGCCGCACTGTTATCACAGTATAGTGATACCGCCTTATCCATACCAGGAACTACCTCAAGATCCCCAAGGAACTTGAGGAGCCACACTGCTTCTTTCGAAGCATCACTAGCCGCCACATACTCGACCTCCATGGTTGAATCTGAAGTGCAATCTTGCTTCACACTTCTCCAACTGATGGCACCGCCACCCAGAGTAAACACAAACCCCGAATACAAAAGCATATACCCTCGAGTCCTTCTCAGGTACTTAAAAATATGCTTTACCGCAACCCAATGGTTCGGTCCTGGATCCGCCTGAAATCGACTTACAATCCCGACCGCATAACTAATATCTGGTCAAGTGCAAAGCATGGCATACATGAGACTACCCACTGCCGAAGCATAAGACACCTTCTTCATGTATTCTCTTTCTTCATAAGACTTTGGAGAGTCTTTCTTAGAAAGAGTAATTCCAGACCTAGATGGTTGCCCACCTTTCTTGGAATCCTGCATTGCAAATCTCTTGAGAATTTTATCTATGTAGCCGGCCTGAGACAAAGCTATCATTTTGTTCTTCCTATCCCAAAAAAACTGGATACCAAGAACAAAATTAGCCTCACCTAAGTCCTTCATGTCAAACTGCTTGGTCAACCATAATTTGACCGATGACAACGCGCCAACGTCATTGCCAATTAGTAGAATGTCATCTACATAAAGCAGTAGAAAAACCACTTTCCCATCCTTAATGTGTTTGTAAACACATGGTTCATCCACATTTTGTGAGAACCCATAAGTCTTGATCACTTGATCAAATCTTATGTTCCAAGAACGAGAAGCCTGCTTAAGTCCATAAATGGACTTTAGTAGCTTACAAACCTTACCCTCTTGACCCGCGACCTTGAACCCGTCTGGTTGTTCCATATAGATGGACTCATCAAGATAGCCATTCAGAAAAGTCGTCTTGACATCCATCTGCCAAATCTCGTAGTCGAGAGCGGCAGCTATGGACAAGAGAATCCGAATGGACTTAAGCATGGCTACAGGCGAAAAGGTTTCCTCATAATCGATTCCTTCCTTTTGCGTATAACCCTTAGCTACCAGTCTAGCCTTAAAGATTTTGACCTTTCCATCCACTCCTCTTTTCCTCTTGTAGATCCACTTACACCCTATGGGTTTTACCCCTTCGGGAAGATCCACAAGCTCCCAGACCCGATTAGTCTCCATAGACTTCATCTCTATGTTCATGGCCTTTGTCCTGAGTCTTGAATCAACATCCTCCATGGCTTCTGTGTAAGTATAAGGATCCCTATCATGTTCATCCGGTTCAGCCAAAAAGACCTCCCCATTGACCATATACCTCTCAGCTTGACGCCCGATCCTCCCACTACGCCGAAGCCCCTGAGGTTGTTGTTCAGGTTTGTTTGGTTTTTCTACATCGATCGGAATGGTTTTGTTCGGAACCTCCAGAGTGAACGAATCACCCCTTAACTCCTCAAGCACCACTTTGCTTCGAGGTTTAAAGTCGTCCATGTAACTCTTCTCAAGGAAAGTTGCATTAGTTGAAACCATGACTTTATTTTCCTTTGGGTTATAAAAATAACCCCCTTTAGTCCCTTTTGGATATTCTACAAACACGCAAACTTCTGAACGTGCTTCCAACTTATTCGAATCCTTAAACAGGACATCTGTCGGACATCCCCATATGCGAATATGGTTTAAGGATGTCTTCCGTCTTGTCCACAACTCGTGAGGAGTTTTAGGGACTGATTTTGAAGGCACATTGTTCAAAAGATAACATGCCGTTTGTAGTGCATATCCCCAAAAGGATAAAGGCAATGATGAATAACTCATCATGGACCTAATCATGTCCAACAAAGTCCTATTTCTTCTCTCTGCTACGCCATTCTGCTGCGGAGTGCCCGGCGTAGTCAAATGGGATAAAATCCCATTCTTTAACAAGTGTCCCAAGAACTCATCAGAAAGGTATTCCCCACCTCGATTAGATCGAGGTGCCTTTATGGGTCTACCCAATTGCTTTTCCACTTCAGCCCGAAACTCCCTGAACTTATCATAAGTTTCGCTTTTGTGGTGCATTAGGTACACATACCCATACCTTGAGTAATCGTCAATAAAAGTGACGAAATACTCATACCTTCCTCGTGCCCGGATGTTCATTGGTCCTCAAACATCACTATACACAAGTTCTAGAACCCCTTCGGCCCTATTGCCCTTAGACCCGTATGTTCTTTTGGTCATTTTACCCTCCAAACAAGATTCACATTGAGGTATAGATTCCACCTTTAAGTGACTTAAAGGTCCATCCCTTACCAACCTTTGAATCTTATTCAGGTTAATATACCCAAGGCGCAAATGCCAAAGATAAGTCTTATTAGAGTAAGAAGTTTTAAGTCTTTTTGAGTTATTATCATTTATCTCAGCATTAAGCAATAAGTCCATCTTAGGTTTGATAAAGTATAGATTATTTTGCATCCATCCAGATCAGATAAAAGATTTGTTTTTACGAATCACCACTTTTTCATTAAAAGATACCACGTAGGAGTCTTTAAATAAAGAAGATAAAGAAATTAAATTCCTCTTAAATTTAGGAACATAAAAACAATCTCGCAAAATTAAATTCCTATAATTATCAAAGTAAAGATGGACATCTCCCACTGCTTCCGCTGAGACCAAGGATCCATCGCCCATCCGAAGCGTTAAGTCTTCACACAGCAGACTTCTCGTTTCTTTGAATCCCTGTAGAGAAACACAAACATGATTAGTTGCACTGGAATCTATGACCCAGATGTCACTGGATTCCTCAACCAAACAAGTTTCTAAATATAGAAGATCACACCTACCTCCCTTGGAAAGGAAGTCCTTGCAATGCTTCTTAATATGCCCGACCTTACCACAAAAGAAGCACTTAAGCTTCTTTGGGTTCTTCTTCTTCTTCTTCTTGCTCTTGGTAGTAGCAGGAATAGAAGACTTCCCGTTCTTGGTCCGTTGCTTCTGTCCATTCCCAAAGTTAGGATTGGAACCAGAAGCAGCTACCACGTTGGCCTCACCACCAGCAGGAGACTCCCTGATCAACAGTTCGAACTCTTGTAACTGTTTCATCAGTTCTGTCAAGGTCATATCCCGTCTATTACTTAAATTAAAAGTAGCTCTAAACAGAATAAATTCCTTAGACAGAGTCTCAAAGACCATAGTCATCTGAGTTTCAGCATCGATGTCAGGTCCATTGGTTTGAGCCTCAACGAGGTAACCCATGACCAACATCATGTGCTCCTTTATAGATGTCCCCGGTCTTTGTCTACAGTTTAAGAGTTTCTGAAGTGCCCCTTCCCGCTTTATTATGGCCTGGCCTCCAAACATGTCCTCAAGATTATCCAAGATCTGCTTCGCAGTCTCATAATCCTGATGTTGAGCCTGCAGCACATTGTTCATGCTAGCCATAACATAGCAGTAGGCCTAATCATTAGCATCTTTCCAACGGTCGTACGCTTGGAATTGCTCATTACTTGAGTCTCTCGTAGGCTCGTGAGGACAAGGGGTTATCAGTACATATTTTAGTTTCTCAAAGGAAAGGACAATGTCCAGGTTCCGTTTCCAATCGTTATAGTTCTCACCAGTTAATTGGTTTTTGTCAAGTATCAATGATAAAGCGTTTTTAGACATTTTCAATCTACAATAAAGAATCATATACCAAACATAAGCAAACATATATAATAATTTAGTAAGATAACACAATCATGTAAAATCATACAAATGTGTTTATGTGTCAAAACCTTGAAAATATCACAATCTTACAACGATAATTCCCAACTCAGAATTTAACAAGCTCCTAGGGGAGTCATGCCAAATTCAATTAGGAACACGGATCCCCTCCTGATTAATATATGCCATCCAGGACCCGTATGATCCAGCATATACTAATAATCATTTCTTTGGCCATTAATTTTATTAACAGAGCTCCTAGGGGAGGTTAATAATAAGATTAACGTGAGTGTATAACCACTGTTTCAATATTTTATCAATGATTTATAATCACCACCTAGGGGTGTGGAACCATAAATCATACTAAAATACCTTATTCTTTCAGAGATCTAATTTGGTACATGATAGAAATCTCTTCCTAGGGGTTGGGACCACCATGTTCTTCCTATAGACCAACGATGGAGGCCTTAGGTTCTCTCTTCGAAAACCTTCTCCCACTCAATCTTTTGAAGTCAAGGTTTTATTTTAAAATCATGCATGAACAATTTTAATATGAGCGGCACTCCCTATTCTATAAGACATGTTATCAATATACATGGTAAATCATATTATAATGCAGACAAGCAAAGCAATCAAGCAAAGCGACAAGCAAAATAATAATAACCGTAATATTATGGTTCCACCCTAGAGAATAGAAAACTAAGATTACAAGAGAATATTCGAGACATTTATCGATTCTTCATCCTTGAATCCTCAAGCTGTATCCTTCTTCATGTAACATCCATCTTCAAGTCTTCAATCCTGTATGAATCGAATACTTCATATTTCCGGTCAAATCCAAATTTAATGTTTCTCAAAATCGTCCCAAAAATAAAATTAAAACTGCACCGGAAAAATTGCACCTTTTCTGGACACCTGCCAGCTCTCGGTCGGCAGGTCGATCTGGGTGATCGGCCTGCCGGTCTTGCTTCATCGGCCTACCGATCTGAAACATCGGCCTGCCATTCTATGCAGGTTTGGCCTGTCAAACTGAAAGTTTGGCCTGCCGACAGAGCACCAAATTTTCTACCCCACTATCGGCCTACCGGACCACACTTCCAGCCTGCCGATCTGTGACCTTCGGCCTGCCAAACTGTGAGGTTCGGCATGCCGACCGAGTAGAACACCCTCAATCCAAAAAATACAATTTTAATACGATTCATCAATTTTATTTTCAACAATTCAAAACATAAAATTAGAGACTCAGGAAATACCTGGAGGCGCCATCATCAATCTTCTAGATCTGACTTCTCGATCTCCGAATAATTATTTAATTACAAAATTCTTACAAATTAAAAATTAAATAACAATTCCTAGACGGAGATGATAGTCTGCCATCTAATTACATGAAAA
The DNA here is from genome assembly GCA_025403435.1 of Artocarpus heterophyllus. NCBI lineage: Eukaryota > Viridiplantae > Streptophyta > Magnoliopsida > Rosales > Moraceae > Artocarpus > Artocarpus heterophyllus. Next base: position 9,325,385 of record CM046339.1, read on the forward strand.
ACCTAGATACACATTCTAACCTCTAAGGAACCATAACTGGTATTAATTAATTAATAAATAATTAAACAATGATTTAATCAACCATAATTAATTAATAAACATTCACCACATAATCCATGACAATATATATATTATATAGAAACCTAGAGTGCCATCTCTCTATAAAATTCAATTCAAGCATAAAAGATATTAAGATCACAAAATTTATGCATATAACATGATCACAAACTTGCAAATTTATGTAAAAACCTTGGCTCTGATACCAATTGTTGGAAACAAAGTGCGCAGCAGAATTTTAAAAATTTTTCATCAGAGTAATTTCCAAAACACAAGTTTAACATGTTATATGTATAAATTAGACAGATCTTACTAACCTCAGTGTGCCGAAGAACCTCCGCAACCTGTGTAGAGAAGTAACGTTCCAGAAGAGCCTCAACCAACTGGTCTTCTTTGCTATTCTCTATCCACAACCGGAGTGAGTGTGGGCTCACACGTACAGCTCTTCCACCGGTGACTCTCCTTCCAACCAATAGAGAGAACCCAAAGCTAGTGCTCGTGATTTGTGAAAAAAAGCCCTCAGGGAGTTTTCAGATGCTCACTAGAAGAGTATCACTCTTAATCTCTCAAATTGATCTGAGTAAATCATAAGACTTACTCCCTTTTTATACCTATTGGTCCTGGGGTCAGTTTATATTAGATTAGGTCTCAAAAACTTGAAACAGAATCAAGTTCGGATCAATATCTGATAAGATCCGTATGAAAATGCGTAATCTTATTTTCCCTGATCGGCAGGCCGAACACATCATTTGGTAGGCCGAACTCCCAAGAAAAAATCTCCACGAATCTTTTATTTTCCACCCGAGATTCTAAAGGATAAAGTCTTAGTTTTGATTCAAATAACCCAATAGAGAAGTTATCTGATCAAAACAAACTTCATCAAGATAATCTCTAAGAAAATAAATCAATTCATAATAATTCTACAAGTTTATCTTGTTCTAATTTTGTCCAAAATTAAAACAACCGATAAACAGACAAGAATTATCTGATCGCAATAATTCAACAAGTTTATCTTGAAATAATTTCTTACAAAATTAATTCAACCGATAAACAGACATGAATTATTTGATTCTTACAAATTTTAAACCAATCTGATAAATCCGACATAAGTCACCAATTATTGGAAAAGCACGCCGTGTCGTTACAGGATTTTGTGAGCTAGCAAAGGGGACCAAAATGGACCTATAAAGTTCAAGCTCATGATAATTATGAAACCCAATATCCCAGATATACATTTCACAATTATCAACTCCAACGCTACTCCACTAAAAGCTTGGAGCTGCACTCTCGAACTTCATAGAATTAGGAAGCTCGTGTAGCTAAGTCTCCATGACATATCATAGTGTATCGTATCCCCATATGATAATCCATAATCGGCTTAAGGACAAGTTCTGTCTTACCTTCCCGATTATTTTTATCTTACGTTCCATTGTCTCACCATTAGAAAACTTACCATCCAAAGATAGTATACCATTCGGTTACACCTATGTATCCAAATGGTTGAGTTCTCCAGTTTTCCAATTACAGGACAACGCATATAAGAGGATATCATTACTCCTAAAGAGGAGCTATGGATTCCATATCTATGAATAACAAGTCTACGCTATCAAGAGTCATGCCTCCAACGTACCGGCATGCATGCCACTATAGAGATGTGGGAGTCACCCATTGTTTCATCAAAAGATACAAGTAGAGACAACGGGCCCACTATTCATCTCAGGATTAAGATATAATACAAATGACTGTCTAAAGTGAATCGATTTGCCAAGATAGAATTATTAATCCAAATCAATTCACTTTATGTCCCGATCCAACACATCGTCACCTATGACAACGTGCCAATGTTTCTATTCACGGAGTCGAACTCCGGTGGTCAAGACAAACCATCTCCCAAAAGGGATATAGACAACATAACAATCTTTACATGAATAAAGTACCCAAATTTATTCCCTCGATTGCGGATCATATGTTTTAGACCGTCACCTTAAGAATCGTGTCTACCGCATAATCATCCCATCATATGCCCAATTCTTAAGGTTTAGACTGACAGTCTTAGACTACTGTTTGATTATCATACATTCAACAAATATGAACGTAAAGAGGACAAGATTTGGTGTATATATAAGAGAATAAATTCTTTATTGATAAAAATGTCTCCAAAAACGTATTACATTTTTACTCCTTAGGGCATACGTGTCTAACAGAATGGCACATCGTTGTGGGTTGCACTAGTTTTGTTCGCCAAAAATCATGATAGAACCCTTAGGTTATGTATTGATTATTGGCAGTTAAATCAAATTAACATGAAGAACAAGTATCCACTACACAGAATCGATGAGTTATTTGATCAGTTAGGAGGTCTGCGCTACTTCTTGAAGATAGATTTGCGTTTGGGATACCACTAGCTCAGGATTAAGGAAAAAAACATCCCAAGACAGCCTTCAGGACCAAATATAGACATTTTGAGTTTCTGGTGATGTCATTTGGGTTAACAAATACTCTAGCAGCTTTTATGGACTAATGAACAGGATTTTTAGGCCTTATTTGGATCAGCTTGTGATTGTGTTTATTAATGACATCCTGATCTATTCTAAGACTTGGGAGTAACATGAAGAATATTTGAGGATCGTGCTTTAGACTCTTCGGCAGCACCAATTATATGCCAAGAAGGAAAAGTGTGAATTTTTAGACTTCGTATGGCTCGTCACTACTTGGATGATCAATATCGGAGCGGTGGATAGTCGATTCTTCAACTCTTGGAAGGCATACTTGCATTCCTCATCCCATTCGTATCTGACTTTCTTTTTGATCAACCGTGTCAACAGGCTGCTATTTTCGAGAAATCTTTTACAAATTTTCTATAGTATCCTACAAGTCCCAAGAAACTATAGATCTCTGTCACATTCCTTGGTCGTTCTCACTTCACTATGGTTTCCACCTTAGAAGGATCCACTGAAATGGATTGCTCAGAGATGATGTGCTCCAAAAATTTGACCTCGATTAACCAGGATGCCTCAAGATGTAGGCTAGGATGTGTATTGATGCAACATGGACATGTGGTGGCATACAAGTTGAGATAGCTATGACCTCACGAGCGGAGCTACCCAACTCACAGCTTAGAGCTCATAGCGGTGATTCATGCACTGAAGATCCAGAGATGCTATTTGTATGGGGTGACATTTTAGGTTTTCTCAAAACACAAGAGTTTGAAGTATCTATTCACTCAATGGGATTTGAACTTGAGGCAATGAAGATGGATGGAATACAAGGAGGACTATGATTTTGCACTGCAGTATCATCCAAGAAAGGCTAACGTAGTTGCCGATGTGCTCAACAGGAAGTCTTTAGGCATTCTCGCTTGTTTGGCACTTGAAGATTGGAAAAGAGATGTATGGTTAGTGAGTATGGGATACAGTACTATGAGGACTATGATCGTGTTTTGGTGTACCATATGGAGTCGACCCCAGCCCTTATTCAAATAATGAAGCAAAATCAAAGGTAAGCGAGCAATTATAGGGAATATGGATGTGAATCTAGAATGGGGAGCAATTTGAAGAATGGAGAATAAATGCAAATGGGTAGTTATACTTTAGGGAATGTCTGGCAGTACTTGTGATCACAAAAGTGACGAAGGCTGTAATGGATGAAGTTTACAAGTCTTAATTCACTATTCATCTTGGGAGCACGAAGATGTATCGTGATCTGAAGAGGCAATATTGGTGGAGAGGCATGAAGAAGGATGTTTGAGAGCTTATGGCCAAGTGCGCAACTTGTCTTCAGGTGAAGGCCGATCACTAGAAGCCAACAGGTCAACTTCAGCCGCTTACAATTCTAGGGTGGAAATAGGAGCACGTCACGATGGATTTTCTCACTGGGTTGTCGAGGACAGAACAAAGGCATGATGCAATTTGGGTCGTGGTCGACAAGTTAACAAAATTGGTGCATTTCATCCCTTTCATGTTGACATGTTCAAGGAGAGTTCTAAGGGAGCTATATCTGTAGAATATACTAAGGTTGCACGAGGTTCCTTTATCCATCACTTTTGATAGAGACACCTGATTTAACGCCAAGTATTGGAGGAGTTTTTAGGAAGCTTTAGGCACGGATTTGAACTTTAGCATGGCCTTTCATCCTCAGACAGACGGGCAATCTCAGATCCTCGAAGATATGTTACGTACGTGTGTCTTAGATTTTGGCGAGAATTGGAAAAAGTATTTGCATATGGCGAAATTTGTAAACAACAATGGTTATCAGGCAAGCATCAAGATGGCATCATTTGAAGCACTTTATGGACGACCATGTTGGTCACTACTATGTTGGGCAGAACCAGAAGGTAGGATTATTCTCAGGCCAGATGAGATCAGTGACAGCAACGAGAAGGTCACCGTAATTTGAGATCGGTTGAAAGCTACTTAGAGTAGGCAGAAGAGCTATGCAGATACGAGATGCCAACCTTTGGAGTTTGACGTAGGAGATTTTAAACTCTTGAAAGTTTCGCCATGTAAAGGTATTATGCATTTTGGTGCAAGTGGGAAACTTACACTAGGTATGTTGGACTGTTCGAGATTACTCAGTGTGTTGGTGTGGTCACCTATTGGCTTGATCTTCCTCCCAAGCTCTCTAATATTCACAACATATTCCACGTGTCGATGCTTCGAAAGTGTGTACCCAAGCAAAGCAAAATAGTCTCATTCCATGATATACAGATCTAAGAAGACACGACATACAAGGAGGTGCTGATCTAGATTATCGATCGGAAGGTGATAAACCTACAACACTAAGACATACCGTTAGTGAAAGTCGTGTGGCAACATCACAAAGTTAATAAAGCGACATGGGAGTTAGAATCGACCACGCGAGAGTTATACCCACATTTGTTTTGCTTTTGAAATGATTTGTAATTTCGAGAATGAAATTCTTTTTAGGGTGGAGAGCTATAACACCCTGAAATTTATTAAATAAGATTAATGTGTAAAATGGTGTATTAGTGTGTCCAAGTGTAATTTAAACTTAATTTAATTAATTGTAGTGTTTTTTAATTTGCTTTATCTTTTATTATTTAAATTGTTATTTTGAATTTTTGAAAGAAAACAATTTGTCAAACGCCCAATATGTCCCACCTTAGAAATGTTAGACGTGTATGCCCTAAGAAGTAATATGTAATATGTTTTTGGAGGCATCTTTATCAATAAAGAATTTATTTATTATCTATAGACCAAATCTTGTCCCTTTAACATTCATATTTCTCGAAATTATATTAAGCAAATAAAAGTCTAAGACTATCAACTTAAACCTTAAGAATTAGGCATATGATGGATAGATTATGCGGAAGACACGATTCTTAAGGTGACGGTCTAAATTATGAGATCCGCAATCGAGGGAAAAAAGTTTGGTACTTTATTCATGTAAAGATTGTTATGTTGTCTATATTCCTATTGGGAGATGGTTTGTCTTGGCCATCGCGGTGGACTCTGCGAATAGAAACATTAGCACATTGTTCTAGTGATGATATGTTGGATCGAGACATAAAGTGAATTAATTTGGATTAATAATTCTATCTTGAGAAATCGATTTACTTTAGGCAATCATTTGTATTATATCTTAATCTTGAGATGAATAATGGGCCATTGTCTTGACTTATATCTTTTGATGTATCAAAGGGTGACATCCACATTTTAATAGTATTACGCAAGACGGTACGTTGGCGGCATGACTCTTGATAGCATAGACCTGTTATTCATAGATATAGAATTCATAGCTCCTCTTTAGGAGTAGTTGATATCCTCTTATATGTGTTATCCTATAATTGGAAAACTGGAGTGCTCAACCATTTGGATACATAGGTGCAACCGAATCGTATGCTGTCTATAGATGGTAAGTTTTTTTATGGTGAAATAATGAAACGTAAGATAAAAATAATCGAGAAGGTAAGATGGAACTTGTCCTTAAGCCGGTTATGGATAATCCTATGGGGATACAATGCATTATGATATGTCATGGAGATTTAACTATTCGGGCTTTGTAATTCTATATAGTTCGAGAGTGTAGCTCTAAGATTTTAGTAAAGTAGCGTTGTAGTTGAGAATTATGAAATGTATATTTAGGATATTGGGTTTCATAATTATCGGGAGCTGGAACTATATAGGTCCATTTGGTCCCCTTTGCTAGCTCATAAAAATCCTGTAATGATATGGTGTGCTTTTCCAATAATTGGTGACTTATATAAGATTTATCAGATTAGCTAAAATTCAATAAAATTAGATAATTCATGTTTGTTTATTGGTTGAATTAATTTTTTGATAAAATTAATTTAAGATAAACTTCTTTAATTATCGGGATCAGATAATTCATGTCTGTTTATCAGTTGGATTAATTTGAATTAATTCAAGATAAACTTGTTAAATTATCAGAAATATTTATTTCTCTAGAGATTATTTAGATATGACTGTTTTAATCAGATAACTTCTCTATTGGGTTATTTAAATTAAAACTGAGGCTCTATCCCTAGAATCTTGGGTGGAAAATAAAGATTCGTAGGGAACCTTTTATCACAAGTTCGGCAGGCCAATCTTTGAGTTTGGCTTGCCGATTAAGGAGGTTTGGCAGGCCGATCTGCTAATTCGGCTTGCCAATCGGGTGATAAAAAATTACACATTTTCACACGGATTTTATTAGATATTAATTTTGATTTGATTCTAATTCAAATTTTTGAGGCCTTATCCGATAAGGACTGAGTCCTAGGCCCAACCTTTATAAAAAAGGAGTGAGTCTCATTATTATTCAAATCAGTTGAGAAATCTAGAGTGAGACTCTACTGGTGAGACTCTACAACTCCTTGGAGAACTGTTGTTTACATTTCATGAACTATAGCTTTTGTTAGTGATATGCCCTACGCTAATTATATAATGACCATATTTTAACTTCGTTATAGTTGCATTTTATTAATAAAGAGGCATTTTCATTATTGTTTGTTATTCTAATTCTATGAATAGTTAATTATGCCTAAGGCCATCAAGTATGTGACTTGATAGTAAAACTCTTAGGGAAAAATTGAATTCTATTCTAAATTAGCCCTAATCGGTCATTATTATTGGGATAATAATGAATGAAGACTAGTATGAAGTTTGATTGATGATTATGTTTTACTAATCATATGTATGAGATACTAAGTCAGCTCATAGATACATGTTTGAGAAATGATGTATTGGATTGACCCGCTATGTGAATGCTACATAGATAATTATCATAAGTGATTCTTATCACAATAGTATTATCCTAGTCCTTAAACCTGAAATCACCATTGTTTCCTACATGCCAAGTTGTATATTTTGACACATTCTAATATTATCTTTAACAGGATGATGGAATGGATTGTTGTTGGATATAGAGTGAATCATGTGAGGAATGTGAGTGATTAAGAAGGAATTTGTCCCTCATTTATTATGAGAAAGATATCTATGGGCCCCTCGATAAGTTAGACTGAAGAAAAATGTATGGCCATACTATAATGAATTGATAAGGGTTCTCAATATCAGTCTACTTAAGATCGAGAAATAATATGATTGACTAGTATAAGGATGACATAAACTATGCCTTATGTTCAATCAAGGTATTTAGTGACAAAAGGACTTTAGTACTTATTATGGATTAGGTTGTGTTAGATTATCGACATTCGCATAACTTGGGTGATCATAATGTCTTGCTAGAGGCTGCTTATGATTTGTGGGCCAGAAACAGAATTTCAAGCCTACTACCAACGTTATGTGAACCTATAGGATCGCACACTTAGAACAGACCAAAAACCAATTTTGGGTTTACTGTGTCTAGATTCTCTGAATCATATTCGAATTACAGACATTGTCTAGATTCTCTAAATCATATTTGAATTATAATTTACCTTAATTAAAATCTGACTCTATCTCAAAGTCAATATATATATATATATATTTGTTTTATTTTTAGCCGAATTAAGAAGAAAGAAGGCGTTCTATTATTCTAAAAGGCGAGAACATTAAAAACCCTAAAAATTAGAAAGAGTCATTTAACGCAAAAAAGAGGGTGCTAGCACACCAATTCGTTTTTGAGAGAGTCTGTTCATATGGATACCTGTAGAGGCAATTGCTCTAACTAACAACATCTGAATTCGATCTCGAATACGAAAAGCTCGAGTTACGGTATCATTGGAGTGAACCCGCTCTCTTCCTTCTAGAAATCTTGCCCCTTTTGTCATCCTAGTAAGATTCTATGACTTTCTTATCAATGTAATCAAATTGCATGGATCCTACGAGGGTTTTGTGGGAATTAATTTTAATTTTTTGCTGCTTATTTGAATCACAAAATCTAACAAAACCCAACAGCTTTAGGTATTACTCAACTGATTGGAAGGAGAGTCACTTGATGAAAAAGCTAAACGATGTTAGCCCACACTCGCTTCAATAAAGGATAGAGAATAGCAAAAAAGGCCAGTTGGTTGAGGTCCTTTTGGAACGTTACATCTCATAACTGACTGCTGTAGCTTTTCAGCATATACAAGGTTATCAAGATCTGGTTAATTTATGCATATAGTATGTCAAACTTGTATTTTAGAAAATACTCCATTATAAAAATTTTAAAATTTTGTATTTTTTCAACAATTGGTATCAGAGCTATGGTTTTTACATAAATTTACGAGTTTGTGATCATGCTATATGAATAAATTATGTGATCTTGATCTCTCTAGTACTTGAATTTAATTTTTCAGAGAGGTGACACTCTAGGGTTTCTATATATTTTTATGTTGTCATGAATTATATGATAAATGTTTATTAATTAATTATGGTTAATTAAATTATTATTTAATTATTAATTAATTAATTAATTTATACCAGTTATAGTTCCTTAGATGTTAGAATGTGTATCTAGGTTTTTCATGTAATTAGATGGCAGACTATCATGTCTATCTAGGAATTATTATTTAATTTTAAATTTGTAAAAATTTGGTAATTAAATAATCATTAGCAGAAGATAGATCTAGAAGATAGATGATAGCGTTTCTAGGCATTTCCTGAATCTCTAATTTTATGTTTTTGAATTGTTGAAAATAAAATTGATAAATTGCATTAGAAACTGTATTTTTTGAAAAGGGTGATCTTTGCTCAGTCGGTATGCGGAACCTCCAGGTTCGACTGGCCAATGGTCGTAGGATCGGCAAGCCAGACTTTGGGCTCAACAGGCCATCAGCGGGGCAAAAATCTAGTGACTCTGGCAACAGGTTGAACTCCAAGTTCGATAGGCCAATCTGTCATGACCAGAAGGCCGATTTTCAAGATCGACAAGCCAATGGGTCATGATTGGTAGGCTAATCACATGGATTGGCATGCCAGCAAAGAGTTGGAAATTTTTCTAGAAAATGTGCAGTTTTTGATATAGTTTTAATTTTATTTTTGGGACAATTCTGAGAAACATTAAAATTTGGATATGACTGGAAATATGGAGTATTCGATCTATGTTGGATTGAAGATTAAGATGGGCATTGCATGAAGAAGGATACAGCTTGAGGATTCAAGGATGAAGAATTGATAATATGTTTTGTTATTCTCTTATAATCTTTTTTTTTTTGTTCTCTAGGGTGGAACCATAATATTATGGTCATTTATTGTTATTTTGCTTGATTGCTTTGCTTGTCTGTATTATAATATGATTTGCCATGTATATTGATAAAATGCCATATAGAATAGGGAATGCCACTCAATTAAAAATTGTTCATGGATGTTTTAAAATAAAACCTTGATTCCAAAAGATTGAGTGGGAGAAGGTTTTCGAAGAGAGGACCTAAGGCCTCTATTGTTAATCCATAGGTAGCACACTGTGGTTTCGACCCTTAGGAAGGGACTTTATCATGTACTGGGTTGGATCTCCAAGAGGATAAGGTGTATTAGCATGATTTATGATTGCACACCCCTTGGTGGTGATTATAAATCATGGATAAAATATTAAAAGGATGATTATACAATCATGTTAATTTTATTATTAGCCTCCTTTAGGAGCTTTGTTAATAAAATTAATGGCCAAAGAAACGATTATTAATATATCCTGGATCATACGGGTCCTGGATGATATATATTAATTAGGAGGGGATCTGTGTTCCTGATTGAATTTGGCATGACTCCCCTAGGAGCTTGTTGAATTCTGAGTTGGGAATTAGCATTGTAAGGTTGTGATATTTTCAAGGTTTTGACACATAACACATTTGTATGCTTTTACATGTTTGTGTTATCTTACTAAATTATTATGCTTTGTTTGCTTATGTTTGGTATATGATTCTTTATTGTAGATTAAAAATGTCTAAAAATGCTTTATCATCGATACTTGACAAAAGCCAATTAAACTGTGAGAATTATAACGATTGGAAACAGAACTTAAATATCGTCCTGTCTTTTGAGAAACTGAAATTTTTGCTGACAACCCTTTGTCCTCCCAAGCCCATGGGAAATTCCACCAACGATCAAATCTAAGCACACGATCATTGGAAAGATGCTAATGAGGATTATGAGACTACTAAGTAGATCTTGGATAATTTGGAAGACATGTTTGGAGGCCAGGCCTTAACAAAGCAACAAGGGGTGCTTTGGAAACTCTTAAACTATAAATAGAGACCAGGGATGTCTGTAAAGGAGCACATGATATTGGTCATGGGTGACCTCGCTGAGGCTCAGACCAATGGAGCTGACATGGATGTTGAAACTCAGATGACTATAGTCTTTGAGATTCTGTCTAAGGAATTCATTCTATTTAGAGCAACATTCAATTTGAGCAATAGGTGGGATATGACCTTGATGGAGTTGATGAAACAATTACAAGAGTTCAAATTGCTGATCAGGGAATCTCCTATTTGTGGCGATGCTAATTTTGTAGCTACTTCTAGTTTCAATCCCAACCCTGGGAATGGAAAGAAGCAACGGGCCAAGAACGAGAAGTCTTCTATTCCTGCTAGCAACAAGAGCAAGAAAAAGAAGAAGAAGAACCCTAAGAAGCTTAAATGCTTCTTCTATGAAAAGGTCAGGCACATAAAGAAGAATTGCAAGGACTTTCTTTCCCGAGGAGGTAGGTGTGATCTTTTGTATTTAGAAACTTGTTTGGTTGAGGAATCCAATAACATTTGGCTCATAGATTCCAGTGCAACTAATCATGTTTTAATACAAAACTATAGTTTCAACCAAAGAAACAAAAAACATAGAATAATTTCAGTTACAACTATGCATGTATAGTAGTAAACTAATCTTTCTATATTAGCATTCTGTTTGGCAACCCAATTCGAACCAAATTGTTAGAATTAATAATAGTTTTAAGTCTCACATACTACGTAGCATGTAAAGCAAAAAGTTACTATACTAAAAGCTCTCACATGTTACAGGTTTTGAACCAATTGTTTTAAATCAAACATGTTTACAAAACACTTGTAATATTTCTTTGTAACCTTTTAAACTTTGACCCAATAGTAGATCTCTTTCTGTTTGTGCATGACTAGGTTTCAGCCATATATGGAGATGATCGCAAGAGAAGAATGATCTACAACGAAAAAGATCGATATCAGCTAAAATACTGTTTCCAAGATGGAAATGATGAAGAATACCTTGCTTTACCATTTCCAAAGAGACAGAAACTAAGGAGAAAAGGAGTTCCTCTACGCTCTCCCATGTTTTGAACTCGCCATCAGTTTTAATATTTAGTAGTGATTAATTTCTTGGGTATAAATGTCTTGAACCATATTGTATATAATTATGCATAAGTTTATATTATTTTCAATCCATATATATATATATATATATATATACTATAGTTGATCATGAGAAGTACTTATGATCATAATTGGAGTATGTACAATATATAGTAGCATCTAAAATTTTGTTGATCTTTAGTATATAAGCAATAGGGTGGTTAAATTAATACTTAAAATTATCATCAATACCCTTAGATTGTCAAATCTTCCATTGAAAAAACAAAAAAATAAAAAAATAATCCCAATTACGTGGTTTTTAGGATAGTTTTGAATAGTGTGAAATTAATAACATTAAAGTGGAAAATATATGAGGTTAAATTGGAATAATTTTAATTCGGCATAACTAATCTCATAAGAGAAAAGACATGACTCAGAATGTGTTAGTTACCAGCATACCTAGGTTAAGTGCCTATATCAAACTTTGAATTTTGAGCTTCATTAAACCTTGCATTATTAGCAAATACTAGAATAAACGAAGGATTTAATGGTTTTAAAAACCGTTGTTAAAAGATAAGGTCATTGTCTGCCTAGACGTACAATGATGGTTTTCAACCGTCATCTATTATGTGCGTGAACATTACAAGCATCTTTAAAGAACACATTAGACAATAGTTTTTTACATAAACCGTCTTCTATTTCATTATTAAACATAATAATAATAATAATAATAATAATCATTAGTAATTTATAAGTAATAATTAATTAGTTATGTAGTTAATTAATAATTATAAACTTATTAAACATAAAAATAATAACAACAAGATAACAATTAATACGTAATAATTCGTCTCGAAAGCGATAGTTGTTCGTGTTTCAATCCCAAAGTCGTCCAATTGGGAATATAGCGGCTACAACATTAGATGTGGCTAGAAGAAACAAAGCAAAGTGGCACATACTAAATAACTCTCTAAAAGTTGAAAAATATATCAAGTATGTTCCATCTATTTAACATATTCCTTTGTAATATATTTACGCCTCACTTGATGTGTATTATGTTAGACATGTATGCCCTAAGGAGTAAAAATGTAATATGTTTTTGGAGACATTTTTAGCAATAAAGAGTTTATTTATTATTCAAATACCAAATTGTTGTCCTCTCTACGTTTATATTTGTTGAATGTATGATAAGCAGACAAAAGTCTGAGACTATCAGTTTAAGCCTTTAGAATCAGGCACATGATAGACAGATTACACAGAAAACATGATTCTAAAGGTGACGGTCTAAATTATAAGATCTGCAATCGAGAGAATAAAGTTGAGCGCTTTATTCATGCAAAGATTGTTATGTTGTCTATATCCCTAACGGAAGATGGTTTGTTTTAGCCATCGGAGGTGAACTCCTTGAATAGAAACATTGGTGAATTGTCATAGGTGATGATGCATTGGATCGGGACATAAACACTACAACAAATTCAAGATTATACGATCTTTATTTAATAACCATTTCTTAAAAACCGTCGTAATATGGAAAAAAAATGCAGCGAGTTACGCCCGCGAAGACGAAAACTGTCGTGGTATTTGCAGGAGCTACCATGATGATTTTTTAAAAAACTGTCTTGTAAGATTAAATCTTTCACGACGGTTTTTATAAAAACCATTATGGAAGGTTTTAAAATCTTTAGAAAATTTAATCGTTAGAAGGTTTGGATGCTTGAAATTTTTAGTATCGTGCCTAATTTAACCTTTCATGATGGTTTTTACAAAAACTGTCATGGAAGGTTCTGCATGTTTGAAATTTTTAGTAGCCCGCCAAAATTTAATCTTTCACGAAGGTTAAATATGGGCAGGAAACTAAAAATTTTAAACATACAAACCTTCCATGACAGTTTTTATAAAAACAGTCATGAAAGGTTAAATTTGACGACATACCAAAAATTTCAAACATAAGAACCTTCCACGACGGTTTTTATAAAAACCGTCATGAAAGGGCTTCCATGACGGTTTTTACAAAAACCGTCGTGGAAGCCTTTCACAAAACCGTCGTGAAAGGAAAAACCATCGTGGAAGCCTCGGGGCCTTTCACGACGGTTTTTGTGAAGGCCTTTCAGGACGGTTTTTATAAAAACCGTCGTGAAATGTTCCAAATGTTCAAAATTTTTATTATCCCGCTAAAATTTAATCCCGCACCAACGACATGCCCTTCCCTATTTATTCAAAATTTCTCTAACTCAAATCCCTTTCTCTCTCTAACTCCTCCCCCCATGACCTAGCCATCAATGATTCTAACCCCCATGGCATTCCACCGACTTTGACATTCCTCTATCACTCTCTCCATGACCCACCTAACAAACTCGACGCCATTCACCACCATTCATCCTCATCGCTTAACATTCTACTGACTCCACCATCGTTTGACTCGTCCTTTGTCATTCCACCAACTCCATCGCTGTTGGTAAATTTCAAACCATTACTTTTAGTTTTAACGTTATTGTTAGTTCTAAACTTAGCATTATTTGGTTATTTTAGTGTTATTTAGCTTTAGTTTTAGTTTTAGTTTTAATATTAGTTATATTAATTTGTTATTTGCCATTTAGTATGTGTTACTTGTATTTGGTGTTTGAAAGAACTTTGAACAACATTTAGTATTTTGGTGTAAGAATAGGTTACTTTTTATGTGTTTGTGATGCCCACCACATGTTTGATGAAAAGCTTCTATGACTGTGTGTTTGTATTTGTGTTTGTGTTTTAGTTAATTAATTTTATTTTCATTATTTTTGTTAATTATATTTATTTTTGTTTTTCTTTCTTTACCTCACATATGATAGCATGCATGGACTTAGACACCAAAAATCCATCAATTGTTGTGCAAGCATGAAAAAGGTATATGACTTTACAATGTAAATATATATATAATTTTGTAAAAATTTTATAGATCAATATAATTATGTGATTATGAAATTATGTCATTGTGTTAATGGTGAAATCACGGGACCATTCATCCCGTGGGAAACCAGAAATTCTGGTTATTTTTTTTAGCTTTAGACCAACTTTTTCACGACGTTTTTTAGTGAAAACCGTCGTGGTAGCCTCATCCTAAGATCCTATAACCCTACCAAAATAAGGAATCTACAATGGTAAAAAATCGTCATAAAAAGTCTCATTGGTACTACGATGGACGATTACACGACGGTTTTTAAACTGTCGTGAAAACATACCATGATGGTTTTAAATTATCGTGTAATCTACAATTTCTACTAGTGAAAGTATAATTGATTTAGATTAATAATTTGATCTTGGCAAATCAATTCACTTTAGATAATCATATGTGTTGTATCTTAATCCTGAGATGAATAATGAGCCAGTTGTCTTGACTTATGTCTTTTGATGTACCAAAGTGTGACATCCACATTTTATGTTGGTACGTATGTCGGTACATTGGATGCATGACTCTTGATAGCGTGGACTTGTTATTCATAGATATGAAATCCATAGCGTCTCTTTAGGAGTCATTGATATCCTCTTATATGCGTTATCCTATAATTGAAAAACTAGAGCTCTCAACCATTTGGATACATAGGTGTAACCAAATGGTATACTGTATTTGGATGGTAAGTTTTTCGATGGTGAGATAATGAAACATAAGAGAAAAATAATTAGGAAGGTAAGACATAATTTATCCTTAAGCGAATTATGGATAATCCTATAGGGATATAATACATTGTGATATGTCATGGAGACTTAGCTATTCGGGCTTCGTAATTCTATATAGTTTGAGAGTGTAGCTCTAAGCTTTTAGTAGAGTAGCGTTAGAGTTGATAATTATGAATTGTATATCTGGGATATTGGGTTTCATAATTATCAGGAGCTTGAACTATATAGGTCTATTAGGTCTCCTTCGCTAGCTCATAATAAATCTTGTAATGATATGGCGTGCTTTTCCAATAAATTGGTGATTTATATCAAATTATTAGATTGGTTGAAATTTGGTAGGGTTAGATAATTCATATTTATTTATCGGTTAAATTAATTTTGTAAAAAATTAATTCAAGATAAACTTGTTGAATTATCAGATTAGATAATTTATGTATGTTTATTGATTGAATTACTTTCGAATAAATTAATTCAAGATAAACTTATTGAATTACCAGAGATATTTATTTTTTAGAGATTATCTAGATATGACTGTTTTAATCAAATAACTCCTCTATTACGTTAGTTGAATTAAAACTGAGGCTCTATCCTAAGAATCTCGTGTGGGAAATAAATATCCGCAAGGATCATTTGTCGTTAGTTTGGCAGGCCAATCTTCCAATTTGGCCTGTTGGTGGACTAAGTTCGGTAGGTTGATCTGCCAGTTTGGCCTACCAACCAAGCGTTTTTTGATCACGTGTTTTTAGACGTGATTTTATCAAATATTGATCTTGATTTGAATTTCAAAGGCTTTATCAGATAAGGACTAACTTCTGAACTCAACCTTTATAAATAAGGAGTAAGACTATAAGTTATTTAGATCAGTTGAGGAATTAAGAGTGGACACTCTATACTGTAAGTCTCTATAACTCTCTGAGAGCTATTGTTCACAAATCATGAACCTTAGTTCTGGGTTTCCACAATTGGTTGGAAGGAGAGTCACCGCAGGAAGAGCTGTATGAGTGTGCCCATACACACACCAGTTGTGGATAAAGAATAGCAAAGAAGGCCAGTTGGTAGAGGTCCTTCTACAACGCCATTTTCTTCATCGATTCAGGAATCTCTTCAGCATACAAGGTTAGTAAGATCTGGTTAATTTATGCATATAGCGTGTCAAATTTATGTTTTGAAAAATAATCTGGTATAAAATTTTGTTACGTACTATTTTCCCAACATATTAAACACGTTAAATTATATATATGTGTAGTGAGCATATGGGGGAGCTACAAATGACTGGACGTCAAAACTTGAATAAGGTTTAAGAAAAAGAGTTCCCCTATGGTTATACTAGAGGGTATACACACCTACTTTATTGCATTTTAGTATGTGTATTTAACTTTCATAACCTAGATATGATATCACATTAATCTTTTTTGTGTAAATAGTTGCAGATGTATGATCTCTGCCAAATTAACTCACAACAGGCCACTGATGAATTATTTGCTTTGGCATTGGGATCAAACATTTTAGTACTATTATACTCAGGTTTTGTGAACTAAGTTAAATTTCTTACATTTGACTGAAATGTAAAACATAAGACACAAAACAGAGGTGTATGTGTACCTGGAATAGAAGATTCCAAATTTTTTTGATAGTTAGAGGAAATAATTGAACTTCATACTTATATAATTGTTCAGTGGTGTTATTTAGGCGCAAGTGATTTGATACCGTCTGCTATGAAAGAGAATGTAAGTGTACAAAAATAAGACAAGAATTTTTGTAAATGCTTAGTGGTATAAAGATTATCCTTTTATATTTGCATCTAAGACACAATAAATTTTCTACACTACTGATTTATTCAATGTTACAAATTGAAAAGTTGTTGAATACTTTGGGCATCGAGATATTTAGGATTTGCCTAATGATGTCAAAAATAACATTCAGGTATTACAAGACAATAACTCTTCCAACTTCAACATGGAGGTCAAGCAACCTGAGTTGGACACCTTGATCTTTAGTCAACCTGATGTTGTCTTCGATGTTGTCAAAGGTGCAGATGTTATCTTTCTAAACAACCAAAGAGACAACATGGGTTTCATTAACGATGATGACACAATAGAGATTTATGACATGTTAGGGGAGTATTTTAATGGTAAAGTGTTAGAGCATAAAGCTAAGGAAGAAGATTATGAACAAGATTATTCGACCATACTGCTTACACATGCAGGGATGATGATTGAGTCTTTTATATTATATTCATCTTATAAACTTTGAAACTTATAATTAACAGTTGTTCCAAAGTATAATACATAATTTAATTTTATTTCTTACTACCAACTACACAATATTTGGTCCGATTGCCACATCCACTGGATCAATTGTAAAGCTGAGCATGCAGTGGGACATGGGACCATGCCATCATGCAAGTGTCAATCAGGTATGAATTTCAAGTCATACGTGTTTTTTCTTTTTTTACATTTTTATTGGTTTATCTTAATTCATAAGCCTTAAAAATATGGTAATAGTTTTCTCGAGCCAAAGGGGTAGGGAAGAGTCAAGAGCGATAGACATCGCCAAATGGGTGGTGTTCCATGGAAAAGTATTTGTTCAGTTTGGCCAAATAGGTGATACGATGAATGCTCTTGTGGACTTTAGAGTTTGGTTCGAGAGCTCCATTGAGGTATACATTAGGGATTGTGTAGCCCCTTTCTATAACACCTAGAGTTCAATCCCTTCACAGGATAAAAATAAGATCCCCAACCGAATAAGGGTAATAACCTTTTTATCAATTCAAATTTCCCATATTTTTTTTTATGAAAATTGTAGTATAAATGTAATATAACTTATTTATAAAAATAGAGTAATGGTTTGAGATTGAGCTAACAGCTGAGATACTTGTATACATCATGCATGAGGCTCAAGGGCTACTATGACTGGAAGAATGACCTCAACAACCACTACAAAAAATATGATAGGAACGTTATACCTAAAACCAAAAAGAATAGGGGCCATTGGTAGAAATGTTGTGATTAGTTTAGCTCGACCAAATTTCAAGTTTGTTTCCCCATCAATTTTGTTTTAATATGGTTGATAAAGTAATGGATTATAAAAGTATAACTTTATCTATAGGCCTGATCCAAAACGAGTGCGACAAACTGTCAAGAATTAAGATGGCCAATCTATCAAGGGCAATCATCTTACTCGCAACATCGCTACAAAAAATGGAAGACATTGTATGCGCTTTCATTAGATATTCATTTTATAAACAAAATATTAATAATTGAACTCTAGCATCAATTCAACATTACAGATGGACCCTTACACATGCCAGGTACAAACATTGATTTATAAGTTGCGCATTCAACATTTTTATTATGGTAGGAGTTGGGTCAATGAGGCTGCAGAGGCAGTATATGCAAGTAAATTATAGTTATCTCTTTAAATATAATCTTATTTTATAACTATTTTATTTGTTGATTAATAGTTTTTTCTTCACTCTTTATTATAGGGTTAGACGGTTGAGGAGAGAAAAACTCAGGCGACGCAGACCAAATCTAGCTCTTCTACACCTACTGTCGACAAGTTGCTATACTTGAAATTGTGTTGGAATCACATAGTGGTCATTGAATCAAAATGGAGCCTAAACTGAGTCAAAGATAGTTGGGTACTAGTTCTTCATCTTCTAGTTCATAGTTTGGCTTCCAGTATGCCCAGTTGTCTCTGGATGTGCAAAATTGGCTTGCACAAATGTACATGAGCAACATGGAGGTAGTCTATCAAATGCGGCAGTTCAACAAAGGAATTTTGGTTAACATCCCTCTATCACTGGCGAGTATGGTGCCTCCTGCACTAAGGAAGATGAATAAATTAATGAAAATCTAAACTTAGCATATTAGACATAGCGTATTTTATTAGACTTCCTTTTTTTTTTTTTTTTTTTTTTGCTATTAGACCATGTATGGCATGTAGTATGTTTTATTTTATGCTATGTTATTTGGTTTTATATAGTTTATGTATTATTTTCTGTTATTTTATTTTATAATAACTCTAAGAATTTTATTACTTCTTATTGCACTCAAGTCATTTTAATCAAATTATAATTAATATTTATTAAATTTAGAAAATCAATAAATAATTTTTAATAAAGAAATTAAATTCAAATAAAATAATTTAGTACAAATAAAATTAATTTAAAATTAAATATTTAATTGTAATTAAATATTTATTTTTTGTGTTTAAAAAAAACTTATTGATGACCAGTATTATGTATGCGAAAAATCTTTAGTGATGACAAAAATAAAATTTAGAAAATGTTTTAAAAAAATTCAAACTTTTATCGACGACAATTTTAAAAATTGTCGATGCTAAAAGTATTGCTAACGTCATGCGGCTTCGTTCATGGCCTTAAGAAATAGCGACGACATGTCATTGCTCAAAAATTTTGGTTACAACTTTTTAGAGACGACATGTTGTGTTTTAGCGATGACTAAAGCCTTAAATTCTTATAGTTGTTGATGGCAATTAGGACGGTTATAATGGATGGTAACAACAGCCAACGATTCAAGGTCATGATTATGAGAATCTTGATGACAGTGGTTCAGAAAGTGAGGGGTTTAGAAGATATGAAAGTGCAATTTTGGAGAAAATTGTTAAGTGTTGGAAGGATAGAATTAAAGGAAGAGTTAGGAGGTGAGGAAAAAAGAGATACAGAAACTTAGACAGAGAAGATGGGATCTAAGAGAAAACTTATGAGTTTGTAAAGTAGATAGAGTGGAGTGCCAAAGAGTGTTCAAAATTTAAGCAGGGATGGAAAACTTTAAAATTTTTTGGAAAAGAAATAGGGGGGAAAATCTCACCTTTTTAAAAATTCGTTCAAGAACATTAGATGACAGTTTTCTAAAAATAGTAGTCTAATGTGGTACTTTACACACTAGTGTTCAAAAAAAACCATCTTCTAATGCTCCTTTACGAATCTGAAATATGAAACTTCTTGTGTCACACTTTGTCTAAAAGCATTCGACAATAGTTTTTGCAAAATATCATGAAGCAGGTGTTGTTAATTTCTAATTTGTAGTAATGAAGGTTCAAAATTTTTTGTTGAACCTAGCATTTCAATGTACATAATTATTTTGTACCTTGTATAGTCACTAACTAACTCCTATGCTGCTAGATACTCTTTACAGGATTGCCAACCTTGCATAGAATGAATAGTTGTGAGATTTCTCTTCATGCATTCTATGCACAGGCATCCTAGTCAGTAAGCCTGCCTAGTGACAACAGCCTACTTGGCGTGCCTTACAAAGTTGTCAACCATGTATAGTCGACAGAATTACCTCAATCTTGCCTATAAATAGTTAAAGCAGCATACATTCACCAATTCTAATTTAGGTCAATTTGAGATATACCACTTATGTTGTATTGTTTTTCAATTTTATCTCTTCTACAAAAAAGTTTGAAACATATCACTTTTCAAGAATACGTAAACATTAGTTTTTAAGTATCTTAAGTTAAGATTGGGCAAATATGTATTATCTAAAACTTTTTTTAGCAGTGGAATTTTAAAACCTTTTATACAATAGGACGAAAACTCATGTTGTTATGAACAATATATTATAATCTGTTAGACATTGATGCCCTAAGGAGTAAAAATGTAATATGTTTTTAGAGACATTGTTATCAATAAAGAATTTATTTATTATTAATATACCAAATCTTGTCCTCTTTACGTTCATATTTGTTGAATGTATGTTAAGCAAAAATAGTCTGAGACTGTCAGTCTAAACCTTTAAGAGTTGGGCATATGATGGATAGATTATGCAAAAGACATGATTCTTAAGGTGATGGTCTAAATCATAAGATCCGCAATCGAGGGAATAAAGTTGGGCGCTTTATTCATATAAAGATTGTTATGTTGTCTATATCCCTATTGGGGATGGTTTGTCTTGATCATCGGAGGTGGACTCCATAAATAGAAACATTGGCATGTTGTCATAGGTGACAGTGTGTTGGATCGAGACATAAAGTGAATTGATTTGGATTAATAATTCTGTCTCAGCAAATCGATTCACTTTAGACAATCATTTGTATTGTATCTCAATCTTGAGATGAATAGTGGGCCCGTTGTCTTGACTTGTGTCTTTTGACGTACCAAAGGGTGACACCTACATTTTAATAGTGGTATGCATGTCGGTATGTTGGAGGTATGACTCTTGATAATCTAGACCTGTTATTCATAGATATAGAACCCATAGCTCCTCTTTAAGAGTAGTGATATCTGTTGGAAAGACAATGTGCAGCGAAAATTTTTAAAATTTTCATCAGAGTAATTTCCAAAATACAAGTTTGACATGTTTTATGTATAAATTAGACAGATCTTACTAACCTCTGTGTTCCAAAGAACCTCCACAACCTGTGTAGAGAAGTAACGTTCCAAAAGAGCCTCAAGCAGTTGGTATTCTTTGCTATTCTCTATCCACAACTGGAGTGAGTGTGGGCTCACACGTCCAGCTCTTCCACCGGTGACTCTCCTTCCAACCAATAGAGAGAATCCAAAGCTAATGTTCATGATTTGTGAACAAAAGCTCTCAGGGAGTTTTTCAGATGCTCACTAGAAGAGTATCACTCTTAATCTCTCAATTGATCTGAGTAAATCATGAGACTCACTCCCTTTTTATAGCTATTGGTCCTGGGGTCAGTCCTTATTAGAATAGGTCTCAAAAATTCAAAACAGAATCAAGTTCGGATCAATATCTGATAAGATCCGCGTGAAAACGCGTAATCTTATCACCCGCTGATCGGCAGGCCGAACAGCCTGATCGGCTAGCTGAATAGGCCCCATCGGCAGGCCGAGCATGTCATTCGGCAGGCCGAACTCCTGAGAAAAAATCTCCATGAATCTTTTATTTTCCACCGGAGATTCTAAAGGATAAAGTCTTAGTTTTGATTCAAATAACCCAATAGAGAAGTTATCTAATCAAAACAAACTTTATCAAAATAATCTCAAAGAAAATAAATCAATTCACAATAATTCTACAAGCTTCTCTTGATCTAATTTATTCAAAATTAAATCAACCCATAAACAGACAAGAATTATCTGATCGCAATAATTCAATAAGTTTATCTTGAACTAATTTCTTACAAAATTAATTCAACCGAAAAACAGACATGAATTATTTAATTCTTCCAAATTTTAAACCAATCTGATAAATCCGACATAAGTCACCAATTATTGAAAAATCACGCCGTGTCGTTACAGGATTTTGTGAGCTAGCAAAGGGGACCAAAATGGACCTATAAAGTTCAAGCTCATGATAATTATGAAACCCAATATCCCCGATATACATTTCACAATTATCAACTCCAACGCTACTCCACTAAAAGCTTGGAGCTGCACTCTCGAACTCTATAGAATTACGAAGCTCATATAGCTAAGTCTCCATGACATATCATAGTGTATCATATCCCCATATGAAAATCCATAATTAGCTCAAGGACAAGTTCTATCTTACCTTCCCAATTATTTTTATCTTATGTTCCATCGTCTTACCATTAGAAAACTTACCATCCAAAGATAGTATACCATTCAGTTATACCTATGTATCCAAATGGTTGAGTGCTCCAATTTTCCAATTAGAGGACAACGCATATAAGAGGATATCATTACTCCTAAAGAGGAGCTATGGATTCCATATCTATGAATAACAAGTCCACGCTATCAAGAGTCATGCCTCCAACATACCGGTATGCATACCACTATTGAGATGTGGGTGTCACCCTTTGGTACATCAAAAGACACAAGTCGAGATAACGGGCCCACTATTCATCTCAGATACAAATGACTGTCTAAAGTGAATCGATTTGCCAAGACAGAATTATTAATCCAAATTAATTCACTTTATGTCCCGATCCAACACATCGTCACCTATGACAACGTGCCAATGTTTCTATTCATAGAGTCCAACTCCGATGGTCAAGACAAACCATCTCCCAAAAGGGATATAGACAACATAACAATCTTTACATGAATAAAGCGCCCAACTTTATTCCCTTGATTGCGGATCATATGTTTTAGACCGTCACTTTAAGAATCGTGTCTTTCGTATAATCAGTCCATCATATGCCCAATTCTTAAGGTTTAGACCGACAGTCTCAGACTACTGTTTGCTTAGCATACATTCAACAAATATGAACATAAAGAGGACAAGATTTGGTATATATAAATGAATAAATTCTTTATTGATAAAAATGTCTCTAAAAATGTATTACATTTTTACTCCTTAGGACATACATGCCTAACAATATCTTCTTATATGCATTATCCTGTAATTGAAAAACTGGAGCGCTGAACCATTTAGATACATAGGTATAACCAAATGGTATACTGTATTTGGATGGTAAGGTTTTCGATGGTGAGATAATGGAACGTAAGATAAAAATAATCAGGAAGGTAAGACAAAACTTATCCTTAAGCCGGTTATGGATAATCCTATAGGGATATGGTACATTATGATATGTCATGGAGACTTAGCTATACGGGTTTCGTAATTCTATATAGTTTGAGAGTACAGCTCCAAGCTTTTAGTGGAGTAGCATTGGAGTTGATAATTATGAAATATATATCTAGGATATTGGGTTTCATAATTATCGGGAGCTTAAACTATATAGGTCCATCAGGTCCCTTTTGCTAGCTTACAAAATCCTGTAACAATATGGCATACTTTTCCAATAATTGGTGACTTATGTCAAATTTATTAGATTGGTTGAAATTTGAAAGAATCAAATAATTCATATCTGTTTATGGATTGAATTAATTTTGTGACAAAATTAATTCAAGATAAACTTGTTGAATTATTGGGATTGGATAATTCTTGTTTGTTTATCGGTTGATTTAATTTTGAATAAAATAAATCAAGATAAACTTGTAGAATTATCAGAAATTCATTTATTTTCCTAGAGATTATTTAGATAACATTGTTTTAATTAGATAACTTTTCTATTAGGTTATTTGAATTAAAACTGAGACTTTATCCTATAGAATATAGGGTAGAAAATAAAAGATTCGCTGAGATTTTTATCTACAGTTTGGCATGTTCATCTTCAGGTTTGGCCTACCGATGGGGCAAGTTCGGCCTGCCAATTAGACAGATCGGCTTGCCTATGTGCAATAAAAAGATCACACGTTTTCACACGGATTCCATCAAATATAGATATGAATTTGATTCTGATTTGAATTTTGAGGCATTATCTAATAAGGACTGACTCTTGGACACAACCTCTATATAAAGGGAGTGAGTCTCATTATTATTTAGATCAATTGAGAGATTAAGAGTAATACTCTATTGATGAGAATCTGAAAACTCCCTAAAACCTCTTGTTCACAAATCACGAACACTAGCTTTGGGTTCTCTCAATTGGTTGGAAGGAGAGTCACCTAGAGGAAGAGTTGTATGTGTCAGCCAACACTCACTCCAATCGTGGATAAAGAATAGCAAAGAAGGCCAGTTGGTTGAGGTCCTTCTAGAACGTTACTTTTCTTCACTGATTGTAGGAGCTTTTCGGCACACAGAGGTTAGTAAGATCTGGTTAATTTATGCATATAGAATGTCAAACTTGTGTTTTGAAAAATACTCTGATATAAAATTTTTAAAATTTTTACTGTGTACTATTTTTTCAAAAATTGGTATCAGAGCCATAGTGTTTACATAAATTTACGAGTTTGTGATCGTGCTATATGTGTAAATTATGTGATCTTGATCTCTCCTATGCTTGAATTTAATTTTGTAGAGAGTTGGCACTCTTGGTTTCTATATAATCTTATATGTTGTCATGGATTATATAGTGAATGCTTATTAATTAATTATGGTTGATTAAATTATTATTTAATTATTAATTAATTAATTAGTTTATACCGGCTATGGTTCCTTAGAGGTTGAATGTATATCTAAGTTTTTTTTTTCATGTAGTTAGATGGCGGACTATCATCTTTGTTTGGGAATTATTATTTAATTTTAAATTTGTAAGAATTTTGTAATTAAATAGTCATTCAGAGAAGACGGATCTAGAAGATGGATGATGGCGCTCCTAGGTATTTCCTAAGTCTCTAATTTTATGTTTTTGAATTGTCAAAAATAAAATTGTTAAATTGCCTTAAAGACTGTATTTTTTAAAAAGGGCGATTTCTGCTCGATCGGCATGCCAAACCCTCAAGTTCGGTAGGCCGATAGTCACAGATCGGTAGACCAGACATCAGGTTCGACAAGCCGTTAGCCGGGTAGAAATTAGATGGCTCTGGCGGCAGGCCGAACTTCTGGTTTAGTAGGCCAATCTATCATGAATCAGAAGGCTGATCTGCTTACTGGCAAAGAGCTGGAAATTTTTTTTCAAAAAGGTGCAGTTTTTAATGCAGTTTTAATTTTATTTTTGGGATAATTATGAGAAACATTAAATTTGGATATGACAAGAAATATGAAGTATTCGATTCATACGAGATTGAAGACTTGAAGATGGGCATTACATGAAGAAGGATACAGCTTGAGGATTCAAGGATGAAGAATCGATAATATGTTTCAATTATTCTCTTGCAATCTTTATTTTCCATTCTCTAGGGTGGAACCATAATATTACAGTTATTTCTTATTTTGCTTGTAACTTTGCTTGTCTGCATTATAATATGGTTTGCCATGTATATTGATAACATGTCATATAGAATAAGGAGTGCCACTCATATTAAAATTGTTCATGTATGTCCCTTTAAAGTAAAACCTTGATTTCAAAAGATTGAATGGGAGAAGGTTTTCGAAGAGAGGACCTAAGGCCTCCATCGTTGGTCTATAGGAAGAACATGGTGGTCTTAACCCCTAGGAAGGGATTTCTATCATGTACCAGATTAGATCTCCAAGAGGATAAAGTATTTTAGCATGATTTATGGTTGCACACCCCTAGGTGGTGATTATAAATCATGGATAAAATATTGAAATGATGGTTATACATGCATGTTAATTTTATTATTAACCTCCCCTAGGAGCTCTGTTAATAAAATTAATGGCCAAAGAAATGATTATTAATATATGCCGGATCATACGGGTTCTGGATGGCATATATTAATCTAGAGGGGATCCATGTTCCTAATTGAATTTGGCATGACTCCCCTAGGAGCTTGTTGAATTATGATTTGGGAATTATCGTTGTAAGGTTATGATATTTTCAAGGTTTTTGACACATAACAATATTTATATGTTTTTACATGATTGTGTTATCTTACAAAATTATTATTATATTTTTGGTTATGTTTGGTATCTGATTCTTTATTGTAGATTAAAAATGTCTAAAAACAATTTATCTTTGATACTTGACAAAAACCTATTAACCGGAGAGAATTATAATGATTGGAAACAGAACTTGGATATCATCCTCTCCTTTGAGAAACTGAAATTTGTGTTGACAACCCCTTGTCCTCCTGAGCCTATGGGAGATTCCACTCATGAGCAATTCCAAGAGTACGATCGCTAAAAAGATGCAAATGATCAGGCCCACTGCTATGTTATGGCCAGCATGAATAATGTGCTGCAGGCTTAACATGAGGATTATGAGACTGCTTAGCAGATCTTGGATAATCTAGAAGACATGTTTGGAGGCCAAGCTGTAACAAAGCAGCAAGGGGTGCTTTGGAAACTCTTGAACTATAAGCAGAGACTGGGGACATCTGTAAAGGAGCACATGATGTTGGTCATGGGTTACCTCGCTGAGGCACAAACCAATGGAGCCGACATTGATGCTGAAACTCAGATGACTATGGTCTTTGAGACTCTGTCAAAGGAATTTATTGTTAGACATGTAAGCCCTAAAGAGTAAAAATATAATAAGTTTTTGGAGACATTTTTATCAATAAAGAATTTATTCATTGTTTATATACCAAATCTTGTCCTCTTTACGTTCATATTTGTTGAATGTATGTTAAGCAAATAATAGTCTGAGACTATCGGTCTAAACCTTAAGAATTGGGCATATGATGGATGGATTATGTGGAAGACACGGTTCTTAAGGTGATGGTCTGAATCATATGATCCGCAATCAAGGGAATAAGGTTGGGCACTTTATTCATGCAAAGATTGTTATGTTGTCTATATCCGTTTTGGGAGTTGGTTTGTCTTGACCATCGGAGGTAGACTCTGTGAATAGAAAAACCACTTTCCCATCCTTAATGTGTTTGTAAACACATGGTTCATCCATATTTTGTGAGAACCCATAAGTCTTGAACACCTGATCAAATCTTATGTTCCAAGAACGAGAAGCCTGCTTAAGTCCATAAATTGACATTAGCAGCCTAAAAACCTTCCCCTCTTGACCTGTGACCTTGAACCCATTTGGTTGTTCCATATAAATGTACTCATCAAGATAGCCATTCAAAAAAGCCATCTTGACATCCATCTGCTAAATCTCGTAGTCGAGAGCGGCAGCTATGGCCAAGAGAATTCGGATGGACTTAAGCATGGCTACAGGTGAAAAAGTTTCCTCATAATCGATTCCTTCCTTTTGTGTATAACCCTTAGCTACTAGTCTAGCCTTAAAGATTTTGACCTTTCCATCCACTCCTCTTTTCCTCTTGTAGATCCACTTACACCCTATGGGTTTTACCCCTTTGGGAAGATCCATAAGCTCCCAGACCTGATTAGTCTCCATAGACTCCATCTCAATGTTCATGGCCTTTGTCCAAAGTTTTGAATCAACATCCTCCATAACTTCTATGTAAGTATAAGGATCCCTATCATGTTCATCCGGTTCAGCCATAAAGACCTCCCTATTGAACATATACCTCTCAAGTCGACACCCGATCCTCCCACTACGCCGAAGCCCCTTAGGTTGTTGTTTAGGTTCGTTTGGTTTTTCTACATTGATCGTAACGGTTTCATTTGGAACCTATAGAGTGATTGGATCACTCCTTAACTCCTCAAGCACCACTTTGCTTCGAGGTTTAAAGTCGTCCATGTAACTCTTCTTAAGGAAAGTTGCATTAGTTGAAACCATGACTTTATTTTCCTTTGGGTTATAAAAATAACCCCCTTTAGTCCCTTTTAGATATCTTACAAACATGCAAACTTCTGAATGTGCTTCCAACTTATTCGGATCCTTAAATTGGACATGAGCCAGACATCCCCATATGTGAAAGTGGTTTAAGGATGTCTTCCTGCCCGTCCACAACTCATGAGGAGTTTTAGGGACCGATTTTGAAGGCACATTGTTCAAAAGATAGCATGCGGTTTGTAGTGCATATCCCCAAAAGGATAAAGGCAATGAAGAATAACTCATCATGGACCTGATCATGTCCAATAAAGTCCTATTTCTTCTTCTCTCTGCTATGCCATTCGGCTATGGAGTGCCCAGCACAGTCAAATGGGATAAAATCCTATTCTCTAATAAGTGTCCCAAGAACTCATCAGAAAGGTATTCCCCACCTCGATCTAATTGAAGTGCCTTTATGGGTCTGCCTAATTGCTTTTCCACTTTACCCTGAAACTCCCTAATAAGTGTCCCAATTGCATCAGGTACACATACCCATATCTTGAGTAATCGTCAATAAAAGAGACGAAGTACTCATACCCTCCTCGTGCCTGGATGTTCATCGGTCCGCAAACATCACTATGCATAAGTTCTAGAACCCTTTCGGTCCTATTGCCCTTAGACCCAAATGGTCTTTTGGTCATTTTACCCTCCAAACAAGATTCACATTGAGGTATAGATTCCACCTTTAAGTGACTTAAAGGTCCATCTTTTACCAACCTTTGAATCCTATTCAGGTTAATATGACCAAAGCGCAAATGCCAAAGATAAGTCTTATTAGAGTGAGAAGTTTTAAGTCTTTTAAAGTTATTATCATTCATCTCAGCATTAAGCAATAAGTCCATCTTAGGTTTGATAAAATATAGATTATTTTGCATCCATCTAGAACAGATAAAAGATTTGATTTTACGAATCACCACTTTATCATTAAAAGAAACCAAGTAGGAGTCTTTAAATAAACAAGCTACAGAAATTAAATTCCTTTTAAATTTAGGAACATAAAAACAATCTTGCAAAAATAAATTCCTATAATTATCAAAATAAAGATGGACATCTCCCACTACTTCCGCTGAGACCAAGGATCCATCGCCCATTCGATGCATGAAGTCCTCATGAAGCAGACTTCGCGTTTCTTTAAACCCCTGCAGAGAAACACAAACATGATTAGTTGCACTAGAATCTATGACCCAAATGTCACTGGATTCCTCAACCAAACAAGTTTCTAAAATATAGAAGATCACACCTACCTCCTTTGGAAAGGAAGTCCTTGCAATGCTTCTTGATATGCCCGAACTTCCCACAAAAGAAGCACTTAAGCTTCTTTGGGTTCTTCTTCTGCTTCTTCTTGGTCTTGGTGCTAGCAAGAATAGAAGACTTCCCGTTCTTGGCCCATTGCTTCTTTCCATTCCCAGAGCTGGGATTGGAACCAGAAGCAACTACCATGTTGGCCTCACCACCAGCAAGAGACTCCCTGATTAGCAGTTTGAACTCCTATAATTGTTTCATCAGTTCTGTTAAGGTCATATCTTGTCTATTGCTTAAATTAAATGTAGCTCTAAATAGAATAAATTCCTTTGACAGAGTCTCAAAGACCATAGTCATCTGAGTTTCAACATTGATGTCGGCTCTATTGGTTTGAGCCTCAATGAGGTAACCTATGACGAACATTATATGCTCCTTTATAGATGTCCCCGGCCTCTGTCTATAGTTAAGAAATTTTCAAAGCGCCCCTTGCTGTTTTGTTATGGCCTGGCCTCCAAACATATCCTTAAGATTATCCAAGATCTGCTTTGCAGTCTCATAGTCCTAATGTTGAGCCTACAGCACGTTATTCATGCCAGCCATAACATAGCAATGGGCATGATCATTAACATCTTTCCAGCCATCATACGCTTGGAATTGCTCATTAGTTGAGTCTCCCGTAGGCTCTGGAGGACATGGAGTTATCAGTACATATTTCAGTTTCTCAAAGGAGAGGACGATATCCAAGTTCTGTTTCCAATCATTATAATTCTCTCTGATTAATAGGTTTTTGTCATGTATCGATGATAAAACGTTTTTAGACATTTTTAATCTACAATAAAGAATCATATACCAAACATAAACAAACATATGATAATAATTTAGTAAGATAACACAATAATGTAAAAACATACAAATGTGTTTATGTGCCAAAACCTTGAAAATATCACAACCTTACAACGATAATTCCCAACTCAGAATTCAACAAGCTTCTAAGGGAGTTGTGCCAAATTTAATCATTAACATGGATCCCTTCCTGATTAATATAAGCCATCCATGACCTGTATGATCCAACATATATTAATAATCATTTTTTTGGCCATTAATTTTATTAACAGAGCTCCTAGGGGAGGTTAATAATAAAATTAACGTGAGTGTATAACCATCGTTTCAATATTTTATCCATGATTTATAATCACTACCTAGGCATGTGCAACCATAACTCATGCTAAAATACCTTATCTTCTCAGAGATCCAATATGGTACATGATAGAAATCCCTTCCTAGTGGTCGGGACCACCATGTTCTGCCTATGGACCAACGATGGTGGCCTTAGGTTCTCTCTTCGAAAACCTTCTCCTACTTAATCTTTTGAAATCAAAGTTTTATTTTAAGAATATGCATGAATAATTTTAATATGAGCGGCACTTCCTATTCTGTATGACATGTTATCAATATACATGGCAAATCATATTATAATGCAAACAAGCAAAGCAATCAAGCAAAGCTACAAGCAAAATAATAAATAACCGTAATATTATGGCTCCACCCTAGAGAATAGAAAACTAAGATTACAAGAGAATAATCGAGACATATTATCGATTCTTCATCCTTGAATCCTCAAGTTGTATCCTTCTTCATGTAATATCCCCCTTCAAGTCTTCAATCCCGTATGAATCGAATACTTTATATTTTCAGTCATATCTAAATTTAATGTTTCTTAAAATTGTCCCAAAAATAAAATTAAAACTGTATCAAAAAAACTGCACCTTTTCTAGAAATTTTTCAACTCTCGGTCGGCAGGCTGATCGGCCTGCCGGTCATGCAGGTTCCGCTTGCCGAACTGGAAGTTCGACCTGCCGCCAGAGCCTCTTGATTTCTGCCCCACTGATGACCTATCGAACCTCAAGTTTGGCCTGTCGATCTATGACCATCGGCCTGCCGAACTGGTGAGTTCGGCTTGCCAATCGAGCAGAAATCTCTCATTCTAGAAAATACTATTTTTAATGCAATTCATCATTTTATTTTTAACAATTCAAAAACATAAAATTAGAGACTCAGAAAATACATTGGAGCACCTATCATCATTCTTCTAGATCCGACTTCTAAATCCATCTTCTCGATCCATCTTCTCTGAATAATTATTAAATTACAAAAATCTTACAAATTTAAAAGTAAATAATAATTCCTAGATGGAGATAATAGTCTGTCATCTAATTACATGAAAAACCTAGATACACATTCTAACCTTTAAGGAACCATAACTGGTATAAATTAATTAATGAATAAATAATTAAATAAGAATTTAATCAACCATAATTAATTAATAAACATTCACCATATAATCCATGACAACATATATAATATATAGAAACCTAGAGTGCCAACTCTCTATAAAATTAAATTCAAGCATAGGAGAGATTAAGATCACAAAATTTATGCATGTAACATGATCACAAACTCGTAGATTTATGTAAAAACCTGGCTTTGATGCCAATTGTTGAAAAAATAGTACGCAGTGGGAATTTTAAAAATTTTACATTAGAGTATTTTTTAAAACACAAGTTTGACATGCTATATGTATAAATTAACTAGATCTTACTAACCTTTGTATGCCGAAGAACCCTCGCAAAATGTGAAGAGAAGTAACGTTCCAGAAGAGCCTCAACCAACTGGTCTTCTTTGCTATTCTCTATCCACGACTGGAGTAAGTGTGGGCACACACGTATAGCTATTCCACTAGGTGACTCTCCTTCCAACCAATCGAGAGAACCCAAAGCAAGTGTTCATGATTTGTGAACAAAAGCTCTCAGGGAGTTTTCAAATTCTCACTAGTAGAGTATCACTTTTAATCTATCAATTGATCTAAAAAACTTGTCTAACTTACCCTCTATTTATAGAGGTTGGGTCTAGAGTCACTCCTTATCAGATTAGGTCTCAAAAATTTGAATTAGAATCAAATTCGAATCAATATCGAATGAAATCCATGTAAAAACGCATGATTTTTTTCTGTTTACAGCTACTTTTAATTTGAGCAATAGGCGGGATATGACCTTAACAAAATTAATAAAATGGTTACAGGAGTTCAAACTGCTGATCAGGGAGTCTCCTACGAGTGGAGAGGCTAACTTGGTAGCTGCTTCTGGTTTCAATCCCAATTCTGGGAATGGAAAGAGACAACGGGCCAAGAAAGGAAAGTCTTCTATTCTTGCTAACACGAAGAAGAAGAAGAAGAACCCAAAAAAGCTTAAGTGCTTCTTTTGTGGGAAGGTCAGGCACATCAATAAGCATTGCAAGGACTTCCTTTCCAAAGGAGGTACGCGTGACCTTCTGTATTTAGAAACTTGTTTGGTTGAGGGATCCACTGACATTTGGGTCATTGATTCTGGTGCAACAAATCATGTTTGTGTTTCTCTACAGTGGTTCAAAGAAACAAGAAGTCTGCTTCATGAAGACTTCATGCTTCGGATGGGCGATGGATCATTGGTCTTGGCAGAAGCAGTGGGAGACGTCCATCCTTATTTTGATAATTATATGAATTTAATTTTTCAAGAATGTTTTTATGTTCCTAAATTTAAAAGGAATTTAATTTATATAACTTGTTTATTTAAAGACTTCTATTTGGTTTCTTTTAATAATAAAATGGTGATTCGTAAAAACAAATCTTTTATCTGCTCTGGATGGATGCAAAATAATCTATGTTTTATCAAACCTAAGATGGACTTATTGCTTAATGCTGAGATGAATGATAATAACTCTAAAAGGCTTAAAACTTCTCATTCTAATAAGACTTATCTTTGACATTTGCATTTTGGTCATGTTAACCTGAATAGGATTCAAAGGTTGGTAAGGGATGGACCTTTAAGTCAATTAAAGGTGGAATCTATACCTCAATGTGAACCTTGTTTGGAGGGTAAAATGACCAAAAGACCATTCGGGTCTAAGGCAATAGGGCCGAAGGGGTTCTAGAACTTGTGCATAGTGATATTTGCAGACCGATGAACATCCAGGCACGAGAAGGGTATGAGTACTTGATCACTTTTATTAACGATTACTCAAGGTATGGGTATGTGTACCCGATGCACCACAAAAGCGAAACTTATGACAAGTTCAGGGAGGTTCCAGCTAAAGTGGAAAAACAATTAGGTAGACCTATAAAGGCACTTTGATCCGATCGAGGTGGAGAATACCTTTCTAATGAGTTCTTGGGACACTTATTGGAGAATATGATTTTATCCAATTTGACTGTGTTGGGCACCCTACAGTAGAATGGCGTAGCAGAGAGAAGGAATAGGACTTTGTTAGACATGGTAAGGTCCATGATGAGTTATTCATCATTCCCTTTATCCTTTTAGGGATATGCACTACAAAATGCATGTTATTTTTTGAACAATGTACCTTCAAAATCGGTTTCTAAAACTTGTCATAAGTTGTGGACAGGCAAGAAGACATCCTTAAACCATATTCGCATATGGGGATGTCTGGCTCATGTCCTGTTTAAGGATGCAAATAAGTTGGAAGCACGTTCGAAAGTTTACGTGTTTGTAGGATATCCAAAAGGGACTAAAGGGGGTTATTTTTATAACCCAAAGGAAAATAAAGTCGTGGTTTTAGCTAATGTAACTTTCCTTGAGGAGAGTTACATGGACGACTTTAAACCTCGAAGCAAAGTAATGCTTGAGGAGTTGAGGAGTGATCCAATCACTCTGGAGGTTTCGAATGAAACCGTTCCGATCAGTGTAGAAAAACCAAACGAACCTAAACAACAACCTAAGGGGCTTCGATGTAGTGGGAGGATCGGGCGTCAACCCGAAAGGTATATGTTCAATGGTGAGGCCTTCTTAGCTGAACCAGATGAAAATGATAGGGATTCTTATACTTACGCAGAGGCTATGGAGGATTTTGATTCGAAACTCTAGACAGAGGCCATGAACACATAGATGAAGTCTATGGACACTAATCAGGTCTGAAAGCTTGTGGATCTTCTCGAAGGGGTAAAACCCATCAGGTGTAAATGGATCTACAAGAGGAAAAGAGGAATGGATGGAAAGGTCAAAACCTTTAAGGCTAGACTAGTAGCTAAGGGTTACACATAAAAGGAAGGAATCGATTACAAGGAAACCTTTTCGCCTGTAGCCATGCTTAAATCTATCCAGATTCTCTTGTCCATAGCTATTGCTCTCGACTATGAGATTTGGCATATGGATGTTAAGACAGCTTGTTTGAATGGCTATCTTGATGAATCCATTTACATGGAACAACCAGACGGGTTCAAGGTCAAGGGTCAAGAGAGTAAAGTTTGTTACTAAAGTCAATTTATGGACTTAAGCAGGCTTCCTATTCTTAGAACATAAGATTTGATCAAGTGATCAAGTCTTATGGGTTCTCACAAAATGTGGATGAGCCATGTGTTTATAAACACATTAAGGATGAGAATGTGGTTTTTCCACTACTCTATGTAGACGACATTCTGCTAATAGGCAATGACGTTGGGGCATTGTCATCGGTCAAATAATGGTTGACCAAGCAGTTTGACATGAAGGACTTGGGTGAGGCTAATTTTGTTCTCGGTATCTAGATTTTTTGGGATAGGAAGAACAAAATGATAGCTTTGTCACAAGCCAACTACATAGATAAAATTCTCAGGAGGCTTACAATGTAGGATTCCAAGAAAGGTGGGCAACCATCTAGGTCTGGAATTACTCTTTCTAAGAAAGACTCTCCAAAGTCTGAGGAAGAAAGAGAATACACGAAGAAGGTGCCTTATGCTTCGGCAGTAACTTGCATCACAAAAAGTAAAATATGCTAAACCTCAATAAGTAGAAACTATGTATGAAATGACATGATGTATGAGCTCATAAGTTATTATTTCCTTTATTATAAAGTTCATTATTTTACCCTTTATCCTTTAAAACATAATCCTTGCATTTTCTTGTAGGGATTATTGAAGGAGGTAGGCATCCTTCTATCAATTCTTTAGAACCATGAAGGTCGTCATGTGGCATCCTATACCACCACTCCCCATGGACAGTCTCTATTGAGACAATCATAAGGTCCAGAGTCTATGAGACATAATAAGAACATATAAGTCTCATTCTTGACTGGTCTTGTAACGCCCCAAAATTTATTTAATGATAATGTAATATAAATGATGAATTAGTGTGCCATAATTAATGTTTTAACATTAATTAGATTATTTGGTTGGATCTTGAAATTTTGGTGGTTTTGTTAATTTGATGAATTCAAATGATTTCATATTGTTTTAAAATAATGTTTTGAGTTTTAAAACACAACAATTTGTAAAATGTTAAAAATACTCTGTTTTACAAAACTGTGGGCGGCACATGGTTTTCGTACAGTAAAACCGCCCACCGATTTTCTCAATTTATTCTCTCTCTTCCTCCTCTTTCCTCACTCTCTCCCGTGGCTCTCTTCTCTCTCTCTCTCTCTCTCTCTCTCTCTTGATCTCTCTCTCGGTCTCTCGTTCTCTCTCAAATTCCCTCTCAAATTTTTGAATCAAAATTTGAATCGAAGCTTCGGGTTAGCCAGGAGGAAGCTCGGGGACGTGATTTAGCAACCGAGAACACGGATTGAAGCTTCGATTCGAGGTTAGTTTTGAAATTTCTAAACTTTTTCAAAACTTTCAATTTTCTGCATTTTTGAAATCTAGGTTTGTTTA
The DNA here is from genome assembly GCA_025403435.1 of Artocarpus heterophyllus. Classification (NCBI taxonomy): domain Eukaryota; kingdom Viridiplantae; phylum Streptophyta; class Magnoliopsida; order Rosales; family Moraceae; genus Artocarpus; species Artocarpus heterophyllus. The sequence goes on from CM046339.1 coordinate 9,361,747, forward strand.
AGCCTAGAAAACCTTGGATTTGAGTTAAATGAACTTAGAACAACTAGAATCTAATCTTAGATTGAAGAAAAACGGATTGAATTCAAGATTTTTCATTTTTCTCCCTATTTTCTCATTTTCAGATTTTTGAGATTTTTGAGTTTAAATCTTGTTTAAATGAGTCCAAATGTGTTCTAGTAAGTTTTTCTATCAACTATGACTGTTTTCTATGCCTGGGATTTGAGAAAAATAGGTTAAAATCAAGATTTGTGTTTTGGGAATCGAGAAACCCGTGGCTGGATTTCTGGGTTTTCCCAATTCGATAGGCCGAATCACGTGTTCGGCAAGCCGAAATAGGGATCGATAGGCTGGTGTTCTTTCGTCCGACAGGCTAAACTTTGGGAAATGACCAACAGACCAGACCTGGCTTCCGGCAGGTTGAACTGTACAGTTTGGCCAGCCGAAGCAGGGGGTTTGGCAGGCCAAAGCAGGGGGTTCAGCAGGCTGGCGAGGCATGGAAAATTTTATGATTTTTAACCATTTTCACTGTTTTGAACCTTGATTTAAATTCTAACCTTATAGGATGATTTTAAAGGTACAAATGGCACACTAGGACATCATGAAATGGTTTAGTAACATAGAATGTCTCGAACTAGATATTGATCGACTTAGTTTGTATCTAGGATCGTCCGTGGTTCCGCGGAGCTAACGTATAGCGGACCTGGATTACGCTGTGGGGCACCGGCACGAGTATTGAGGCAGGACTTCTACCCTATTTCTTTGGTAGCCTGGTTTTGAAATGATTTGGCTTTGAAAAGGATTTCTATTGAAATGTTTTCAACGGTTGTTTTAAAAATGAATTTATCGGTTATATTTTAATATACCATGAACTAAATGAACTTCATAATGAATGTAAATGACAACACTCGGTAATTGGGTTTGAATGATAATGATATTAAACATATAGGCATGATGCCATATCAAAGATCGGGTCGTGTAACGATCGACCTTGGCGGCATGTCCCGAAACCCAATTGGGCCACTACGGCGGTGATATTATTATGGTTTGCCTAGGAAAAAGAAAATGATATTTCTGGTTGTCTAAGTAAACTGTTCTGGGTAAGAACGGCTTTACTCAAATTTATTCATTTATTTATTTATTTATTCATTTAAGGTTTCTTTTAAATGACTCCTGAATAATGACTTGTTTCTTTAAATTAAATTATTTTTATAAAACATAGTCCTACTGAGCCTTTCGCTCACGTTTTATTTGTTTTAAATTTTCCCCCTCTAGGTGGTTTTCCATTTAGGTTTAGAGAGGATTCTTCGGACCAAACTCAGGAGCAATAGAAGGATTAATTTATCTTTTGTACCATTTAATTAAGGCATGTAAGATTTTAACTTTATTTGTATCTTGGACTGTGATTGTATTTATGATATTGTCAGTACCATGTGTGTGCACAAGTTGTGGGTCTATGGGACCCATACTCGTGGCTTTATTATTTTAATATTTATTCGCTTAATGTTTTAAATTGTCTAATGTATATGAACTCTTTATAAAGTGTTTTAATGAACCCCGCATTTTATACTTAATTCAACCCCTTAAACTCTGGATTTTAATTAAATTCTCTTTTAATTAATTTAAATAATCCGTCACGTCACCTCCCATACTCCGGGGCGTGACAGAATGGTATCAGAGCTTCAAGGTTATGAACCTTGGGAATTGTGCACACATAGGTTTGACAATGAAATACCTCTGACAGTCCAAATTTTGTTTTCAGAAGTGAGAGAATGGCACCTCGACGTCGTTCGACAGCTGACACTGAGTTCAGAAACGATGAGAGCATGATGAGGTCTATGTTTGCGGCTTTTCGGTAGATGGTAGCCAGGGCTAGACTGGGAGATTCTGATGTTGGTAGTCGGCATGCGTACTTTAAAGAATTTCGACGGGCGTCAGTTTCGACTTTTGATGGCAATGGGGATCCGCAGTTGCAGACTATTGGCTGGATTCGATCTTGAAGCATTTGGATACCCTTGGTGTGCCTGAGGAGTATCGTGTGGAGTTTGCTGCGTATAAGCTCGAGGGTGGCGCTAACACTTCGTGGAAACAGGCTAAGCGTCTGGAGTGCAGTGGTGATATCAGTTGGGACAGGTTCGAGGAGCTGTTCTATGATCTGTATTTTCCACAGGGGTACAGAGATCAGAAGACAATTGAGTTCTACAGGTTGCAGCAGGGTGATCTGTCAGTTCGGGAGTATGAGGTAAAGTTTAATGAGTTGGCTAGGTTTGCTCCATCAGCGGTGGCATCGGAGTGTGAGAAATGTATTAAGTTTCAGGAAGGGCTCAAGGCTCCTATTCGGCGACAGTTGGTTGCTCTACGGTTTAGGAGTTTCGGAGAGCTTGTGTCATCGAAAATCTCCGTGGAGAATGATTATGTGTAGTATTGTGAGGACCGAGCCAAGGCTTCAGGAGGACCGTAGAGAAGTGGCAGGAAGAGCACCGGTAGTCGTCCAGCTCTGGGAAAGGCAAGCAAGGGGGCGCGACCAGTGGTAGCAGCAGTTCGTCTGGCAGCGGGCGCAGCAATCCCTACAGCTTCCATTGTCATTTCTATCAGTAGCCTAGACGCATTAAGAGGAATTGCCCGATCAGGAGTGCTCATCTTGGATCTCAGACCGGGGAGGATGCCAGTCGTCAGTCTCAGTCTCAGCCTCAGACCTTACCTCTGCCTCCGCAGTACCCGCAGTTGCAGTATCCCCAGTTCTCTCCTCAGCAATTATATCTGACACGGGGGCAGCAGCCGCAGCATTTTCAGCGCAGTGTTCCTCAGTATCGAGTGCTGAGTATAGGTAGTGTGCAGTTGTCTCCATCTCAGCAGCATCGGCCGAGTAATCCAGGACCCAGCAATGTCGGTAGAGGGAAAGGAAAGGCGCCAGTGCAGGTTCATGCAATGGCATCTGGAGGGTCAGATTCTCATGTTGGTAACGCGGTTGTCAATGGTATGATCTTGGTTTCTAGATCTTTAGCTCGTGTTTTATTCGATATCGGTGCCTCTCATTCTCTCATTTTGAGTTCTTTTGTACATGCCTTGGGATTAGAGGTAGAAGAGTTTAATGAACCCCTAGTCGTAACTTCTCCCTTGGGGCGGGTGTGTGTAAATTGTATGTGTAAATCCTGTAAAATAAAGATTGGGGATGAGATTTTGAAAAGTGATTTGATTATACTCCCCATGAGCTCCTATGATGTAATTCTAGGGATGGACTGGTTGTCCAGGTATAGTGCAGTCGTGGACTGCCAACTTAGAAAAGTGACCCTAGTGTCTGTAGGGGGACGGTGATCACTTACCAGGGTGGTGGTGATTGGTTAATGAGTGAGCGTCTTATGAAGTCGTGTCTAGGAGAGCAAAGGAATCTAGGTTGTTGTGCTTTTCTTGCCAATCTAGATTGCGAGCCCTATGTTTCGAGAGGTAGTGTAGCGATTTCGGTGGTTGATGAGTTCGAGGATGTCTTCCCCGACGAGTTGCCAAAATTACCACCGCATCGGGAGATTGAGTTTGGTATCGAGTTGTTTCCAGGGACATCATCGATTTCTAGGGCACCTTATCGGATGGCGCCGACAGAAATGAAAGAATTGAGGAAGCAACTTCAGGAGCTTGCTGATAAAGGGTATATTCGAAATAGCACATCTCCGTGGGGAGCACCAGTTTTGTTTGCTAAGAAGCATGATGGGACTCTCAGGTTGTGTGTGGATTATCGGCAGTTGAATCATGTTACGATGAAGAACAAGTATCCCTTGCCTAGGATTGATGAGTTGTTTGATCAGTTGGGAGGTTCGCGGTACTTCTCGAAGATTGATTTGCGGTTGGGTTATCATCAGCTCAGGATCAAGGAAGAGGATATTCCCAAGACAGCTTTTAGGACTCGGTATGGGCACTTTGAGTTCCTGGTTATGTCGTTTGGGTTGACGAATGCTCCAACAGCTTTTATGGATTTGATGAACAGGATATTTAGGCCGTATCTGGATCAGTTCATGATCGTGTTCATCGATGATATTCTTGTGTATTCTAAGACTTCGGAGGAGCATGAGCAGCATCTCTGAATCGTTCTTCAGACTCTGCGGGAGCACCAGTTGTATGCTAAGAGGGAAAAGTGTGAGTTCTGGTTGACTAAGGTAAAGTTTCTGGGTCATGTTATCTCGGAGCATGGTATTTCTATGGATCCGTCCAAGATTGAAGCTATATTGGAGTGGGAACGACCAAGGAATGTAGCGGAGATTCGCAGCTTCTTAGGTCTTGCTGGATATTACAGGAAATTTGTAAAGGATTTTTCAAAGATTGCAGCTCCGTTGACGAGATTGATCAAGAAAAATGTCAAGTTTGAGTGGAATGAAGATTGTGAGCTTGCTTTTCAGGAATTGAAGAACCGGTTGACTTCAGCTCTAGTGTTAGTTATTCCTAGTAGTGACGAGCCGTATGAGGTTTATGCGGATGCTTCAGGGTGCGGACTTGGATGCATGTTGATGCAGCATGGATGTGTAGTTGTGTACAGATCGAGACAACTACGACCTCACGAGCGAAATTATCCTACTCATGATTTGGAGCTCGCGGTGGTGATTTACGCGCTAAAGATTTGGAGGTGTTACTTGTATGGAGCGTCATTTCAGGTCTTCTCCGATCACAAGAGTTTGAGATATTTGTTCACTCAGAGGGATCTTAACTTGAGACAGCATAGGTGCATCGAGTATATGGAGGATTATGATTTTACGTTGCAGTATCATCCCAGGAAAGCTAATGTGGTCACGGACGCGCTTAGCAGGAAGTCATAAGGGATTCTCGCTTGTTTGGCTTTCGAGGACTAGAGCAGGGATGCGACAATGAGCGAGTTTAGGCTACGGTACCATGAAGACTGTGATCGAGTTTCGGCATATCATGTGGAAGCGACTCCAACTCTTGTTCAGATGGTGAAGCAAATTCAGTGGCAGGATCGGCATTTGCAGGGGATTTGGTCGCGGATTCAGAACAGTGAGCAGTTTGAAGAATGGAGCGTACATGCAGATGGATCATTGTACTTCTGGGAGCGTCTTGCAGTTCCAGCTATCGCCGAGGTGACGAAAACCATTTTGGACGAAGCTCATTGGTCTCAGTTCGCTATTCATCCAGGGAGCACAAAGATGTATCACGATTTGAAGAGGCAGTATTGGTGGAGAGGCATGAAGAAAGATGCTCGAGAGTATGTGGCCAAGTGTTTGACGTGTCTTCAGGTGAAAGCTGAGCATCAGAAGCCTGCAGGTCAGCTTCAGCCGCTTCCTATTCCAAGGTGCAAATTGGAGCATGTGACGATGGATTTTCTCACAGGTTTGGCGAGGACGGAGCAGCGACATGATGCAGTTTGGGTTGTGGTCGACAGGTTGACGAAATCGGCGCATTTCATATCGTTTAGGTCGACGTGTTCGAGGAGGATTCTCGGGGAGTTGTATCTTCAGAATATTGTAAGGTTGCATGGGGTTCCTTTGTCCATCACCTCTGATCGAGACACCAGGTTTAATGCTAAGTACTGGAGGAGTTTTCAGGAGGCTTTAGGTACGGATTTGAACTTTAGTACGGTGTTTCATCCTCAAACGGATGGGCAGTCTGAGCGGGTTATTCAGGTTCTCGAAGATATGTTGCGTGCCTGTGCATTGGACTTCGGCAGGAATTGGAAGCAATGTTTGCATCTGGCGGAGTTCGCGTACAACAATAGTTATCAGGCGAGTATTGGTATGGCACCATTTGAGGCGTTGTATGGGCGACCGTGTCAGTCAACTGTGTGTTGGGCTGAGCCAAAAGATAGGGTTATTCTTGGGCCGGATGAGATTCGTGATAGCAACGAGAAAGTCGCGGTGATTCGAGATCGATTGAGAGCAGCTCAGAGTCGGCAGAAGAGTTACGCGGATAGGAGACGTAGACCCTTAGAGTTCATGGTTGGAGATTTCGTTCTCTTGAGGGTATCGCCTCGTAAGGGAACTATGCGGTTCAGGGTGAGTGGGAAGCTTGCGCCGAGGTATATTGGGCCATTCGAGATCACTCAGCGTGTTGGTGTGGTCGCTTATCGGCTTGATCTTCCGCCCGAACTTTCTCATGTTCATGATGTGTTTCATGTGTCGATGCTTAGGAAGTGTCCGCTTGAGCAAGGTAAGATAGTTTCATTCCGCGATGTGCAGGTTCAGGAAGATACGACATACGAAGAAGTGCTGATTCAGATTATCGACTGGAAAGTGATTAGTTTGCGTCGTCATGAGATACCATTGGTAAAAGTCGTGTGGCAGCATCATGGGGTTGATGAAGCCACTTGGGAGCTAGAGTCGAGTATGCGGGAATTGTATCCGTATTTGTTTTGTTTCTGAAATGAGTTGTAAATTTCGAGGGTGAAATTTCTTTTAGGGGTGGAGAGTTGTAATGCCCCGAAATTTATTTAATGTTAATGTAATATAAATGATGAATTAGTGTGCCATAATTAATGTTTTAACATTAATTAGATTATTTGGTTGGATCTTGAAATTTTGGTGGTTTTGTTAATTTGATGAATTCAAATGATTTCATATTGTTTTAAAATAATGTTTTGATTTTTAAAACACAACAATTTGTAAAATGTTAAAAATACTCCGTTTTACAAAACCGTGGCTGGCACATGGTTTTCGCACAGTAAAACCGCCCACCGATTTTCTCAATTTATTCTCTCTCTTCCTCCTCTTTCCTCACTCTCTCCCGTGGCTCTCTTCTCTCTCTCTCTCTCTCTCTTGATCTCTCTCTCGGTCTCTCGTTCTCTCTCAAATTCCCTCTCAAATTTTTGAATCAAAATTTGAATCCAAGCTTCGGGTTAGCCAGGAGGAAGCTCGGGGACGTGATTTAGCAACCGAGAACGCGGATTGAAGCTTCGATTCGAGGTTAGTTTTGAAATTTCTAAACTTTTTCAAAATTTTCAATTTTGTGCATTTTTGAAATCTAGGTTTGTTTAAGCCTAGAAAACCTTGGATTTGAGTTAAATGAACTTAGAACAACTAGAATCTAAGCTTAGATTGAAGAAAAATGGATTGAATTCAAGATTTTTCATTTTTCTCCCTATTTTCTCATTTTTGGATTTTTGAGATTTTTGAGTTTAAATGTTGTTTAAATGAGTCCAAATGTGTTCTAGTATGTTTTTCTATCAACTATGACTGTTTTCTATGCCTGAGATTTGAGAAAAATAGGTTAAAATCAAGATTTGTGTTTTGGGGATCGAGAAACCCGTGGCTGGATTTCTAGGTTTTCCCAGTTCGGCAGGACGGATCATGTGTTCGGCAGGCCGAAATAGGGATCGACAGGCCGGTGTTCTTCCGTCCGACAGGCCGAACCTGGAGAAATGACCGGCCGACTGGACCTGGCTTCCGGCAGGCCGAACTGTACAGTTAGGCCGGTCGAAGCAGGGGGTTCGGCAAGCCGGCGAGGCATGGAAAATTTTGTGATTTTTAACCATTTTCACTGTTTTGAACCTTGATTTAAATTCCAACCTTATAGGATGATTTTGAAGGTACAAATGGCACACTAGGACATCATGAAATGGTTTAGTAACATAGAATGTCTCGAACTAGATATTGATCGACTTAGTTTGTATCTAGGATCGTTCGTGGTTCCGCGGAGCTAACGTATAGAGGACCGGGATTACGGTGTGGGGCACCGGCATGAGTATTGAGGGAGGACTTCTACCCTATTTCTTTGGTAGCCTGGTTTTGAAATGATTTGGCTTTGGAAAGGATTTCTATTAAAATGTTTTCAACGGTTGTTTGAAAAATGAATTTATCGGTTATACTTTAATATACCGTGAACTGAAATGAACTTCATAATGAATGTAAATGACAACACTCGGTAATTGGGTTTGAATGATAATGATATTAAACATATAGGCATGATGCCATATCGGAGATCGGGTCGTGTAGCGATCGACCTTGGGGGCAGGTGCCGAAACCCAGCTGGGCCACTACGGTGGTGATATTATTATGGTTTGCCTAGGAAAAAGAAAATGATATTTCTGGTTGTCCAAGTAAACTGTTCTGGGTAAGAACGGCTTTACTCAAATTTATTCATTTATTTATTTATTTATTCATTTAAGGTTTCTTTTAAATGACTCCTGAATAATGACCTGTTTCTTTAAATTAAATTATTTTTATAAAACATAGTCCTACTGAGCCTTTCGCTCATGTTTTATTTGTTTTAAATTTTCCCCCTCTAGGTGGTTTTCCATTTAGGTTTGGAGAGGATTCTTCGGACCAAACTCAGGAGCAATAGAAGGATTAATTTATCTTTTGTACCATTTAATTAAGGCATGTAAGATTTTAACTTTATTTGTATCTTGGATTGTGATTGTATTTATGATATTGTCAGTACCATGTGTGTGCACAAGTTGTGGGTCTGTGGGATCCATACTCGCGGCTTTATTATTTTAATATTTATTCATTTAATGTTTTAAATTGTTTAATGTATATGAACTCTTTATAAAGTGTTTTAATGAACCCCACATTTTATACTTAATTCAACCCCTTAAACTCTGGATTTTAATTAAATTCTCTTTTAATTAATTTAAATAATCTGCCACATCACCTCCCGTACTCCGGGGCATGACAGGTCTCCTTCGAGCCTTTTCATCAATGTTTAGGTCTCCATGGAGACCTATTTATTTTGTCTAGCCATGATTCAAGTTCACCCAAAGATTACATAAAATCATTCTTTATATTTTCATATCAAAATTTAGGTTATAATAGTATTATTGTAAAGTCGTACAAACATATGCTCAATGAAAGCACCAAGCGCATAACTAAAATTTCATGTATGAACGTTTTCTTACTAAATATATCAATGAGTAAATCATGTCGTCACAGAGAATAATATGAATTAAAGCTATTGTTCTTGCAATATAGTTGAAATTTCTGCTTACCTGCATTTACGACAATTGTTACAATTTGAGGCATCAATAGCTTGTGAAAACTTCATAACTATTAACCTATAATAGAAGCAATTACAAATTATCACTATACGCAAGATTTTCCCAAAGTTAAAAAGTAAAACAATAAAACATTGTATAACAATAGTAGGACATCGAGTCTGCTTACTTAGGCAAGTTCAAATTTGATATATAACTTTCTGATATATAATAAACCACCTAAATTAATGTTCGGTACTAAACATGTTCTTTTCTTAATTTTGTCACTTGATATATAGCCCATTTATATGCTCCAATCCCCTCTTATAACAACCGAATAAATCAATGTGATAATCGTACCAAAGGTAGCCTCTACGATATTCTACTTCACTTTAAGGACAAGGCATAAGAATTAAACTCTTTCTTACATCAATTTTTCAAGATATGTACCTGCACCCATAATATCTTCAAAGCTTATATAATATACTAACGAGTAAATGACCTTCAAGTACCTTGAATGGGAAAAAAACGTCACAGTTCATAATTCTTCATGGTAAACCTCGTAAGGGAAATAAGCTATTCCTTGCATAAATGTCATCTATACAACCACATATAACCATCCGTTCAATGTCTATACATATAATTTCAAGAGTATGAAGCAAGGGACAGAGAGAGCTAGAGAATTAGACTTTTTTTTTTTTCCTTTTATAGCTACTGTTAGAATTAGAATAGAACAATACCTAATTGTATTCAAAGAAAATGTCGCAAGTAGAGGATAGAGATAGCATGCGTTGGGCATAATACATAAGGAGCATGTCTACTTTTCATCAAGGGAAAATAAGGAGTAATTCTTTTTTCTTTTAGTAATGTGTTTAATGAGAGTTTTATATGCCCTACACAATATGGAAAATATAAAAAAGGAATACCAATCCTCACAACTTCTTTAGAATTGATTCCCTATCCAAGAGAATAATTGCTAAATTTACATAGATGTTCAAAATTAAATGTTATTATTTAAGATTATCTAGTTATAAAAAAGGATAGTTTAGTAATTACATTGAGTGAAATCCCTATTTGTAGATACTTGAAAAGGAATGTTATTGTTTCCTATTGCACCATCAAGTAGATAAGTAAACACAAAAAGGGAATGAATGAACCCAATTCTTATTACATTACTTTTCTTTCAAATCCTATTACTTTTTTCACTACATTCATTTACAGTTCAGTAAGCACATCCAATATAGATTGGAGTTGCCGACTTTGACTATCTAGAGAATCTTATCAATTACATATATATATATATATATATAATATACACACATAATCTTACTATTACTCATAGGAGATTAGACGATGGTTTAAAACTATCATCTAAAGTTTACTACACATAATGAGCGTGTTCCACCACTGACAGACAACTCTCGCTTTCATGATTCGCTCCATAATGCTCACAATAAAGGATTGGAGTATGCACCAAATTCACATCCTTTGTGTCCATTCTTTTCACTAAAGCAGCGACTTGGCTTGTTAAAGCCACGAAATCTTCAACTTCAAGCACTCCAGCCAGTTTTTTTTTTGCCAATGTTCTTTCTTTGTGGTACTTGTAGTAATTAGATACCATCTCATCTAGCAAGTTGAAGCTTTCATCAGTTGTCTTCCTTATCAAGGCATCTCCCATAGCTACATCTACCAGTTATATATTGTTTATATCCAAACCATTGTAGAAGGTTTGGATTTCTATCCATCTTGGAATTTCATGGTGGGGGCACCTCCTTAGAAATTCTTGGAGTCTCACCCAAGCTTCAAATAAAGTATGTCAGTCATATTACCAAAAATTAGTTATCTCATTCCTCATCTAAATAATCTTGGATGGTGGTACATACTTGGCTAAGAATTTATGAGCAAGACCATCCCAAGTGGTGAAGTAGTTTAGAGGATGAGAATAGTGCCAATTTCAAGCCTCATCTCTGAGTGAAAAACTCAATAGCCAACCTGATAGCAGTGGTCGAGACTCCGTTGAACTTCATAGTATAGCGCAACTGCAAGAACCGTGTAATACGAGCATTGGGGTCTTCACCTCGCAACCCTCTAAACTAGCTTGCATTCTAAATTATAAAAATCATCGCTGTTTTGAGCTTAACATTATTGGCCTCCATTGTTGTTGTAGCTACGCTTGAAGGAATTCCAGCTACATTGGGGATAGGATAATCTCCCACTTCCCTTTTGTTAACTGATTGTGCTTGAACTGCCTTTTTTGCCTATTATCAATCACAGGCTTTCCTTTTTTCTTCTTCTGATTATACTTATGAAATGCTTGCTCAATCTAGGATCAAAATTTGTAAGAATCTTGGATCGACGCATGCACAAAAATCACCTAAAATTTATAAAATAAAATAAAATTAAAAGCTAAATTAAAATCAAGAACAGTTGGAATCAATATTGCTAATATTAATCCCCAACAACAGCGCCAACAATTTAATGTGTGATTTTACAAGTATACGAATTGCAAGAAGTAATACAATGATGAGAAATTATCATTCTCTTGAGGATTAATTGAGCAACTACTGAAATTATAATGTTCCTAACATTATTAAGACAAATTATATTAAGGTTGTGACAATGAAAATAATTTAAATTAATAAAAACAAGGACTCAATTAATAAAAATTCAATGATATGGAAACACTAAAGCATACAAGTTCATGAAGATAAATCCGGTTTGATTCTAATTATTTGCTAACAATTGCCTATTATTCATGTGTTAGAATGAGAAACCCTTTTTTATTTATTATTCTTTTTAGGGATGATAATAAAAATATCTTTAGTATGTAAATCCACTATTGTTCGATGAAAATTTCATTAATCTAAGGACTCATTATACTCAATGGTTCTCTAAAAATATTCATGGAATTTATACTACTATAGCTCGTTATTGCATGCACCTTATGTTAATTTCACAAGAGGCTATTCCTAAAATTCTCCTTCTTGAGTTTCAATCTAGGTCTTTTAATCAATTAAAATGTTGGCTAGATATTTAAATTGTAACGCCCCCCTTACGGACGTCACAGATGTCGTTACATTCTTACGTTCGTACTTGTTTATACTTTAAACATAAACATAAGTCCAAAACTTATACGATACTTTAAATTGTAAATATAACAAAACATATTTATCCAGGATCCATTCATACATTTCTTTTTTTTTTAAATAATATTGCATAACTTGTTCCATATCATAATTTATTCAATTATACTTTAAATTAATCATAAACTTTTTTTAATTAAATAGACATACCAAGTTGTAAAATCATAATTTATAAAAAAAACATCACATCATTTAATAGTTACATGCTCCCACGGTTCGGTAGGCCGAACTTGGGACTTTAGCAAGCCGAAATTCCTCAACCGGCAGGCCGACAGAGACTTAATAAATCTGGCTTAAAAACTCATCATTGTCTGGCAGGCCGAAAACGCGATCGATAGGCCGTAGTTTTAAACATTAGCAGGCCGACCCATGATGTTTGGCAAGCCGACCGAGCCAAAATCCTAGAGAAAACTTAATTTGTAAAGCAGATTTAACTTTTCATAAAAATGCAGAAGATCAAAATTCTTTAAAATGATAAAATAAAATATTAAACCATAATTCAAGTATTCTTAAAACTTAACATAAAATATGTTCAAAATATAAAACTTGATTTCAAACATAAAATCATTCTTCTTGGCGTTCTTCCGGTTACAATTTATCGTGCTTAACGCTCACACGCCTTCCTATGACCTCCTCCTAGTCCATGATTTTCTTACCCTTATCTGCAACATGACATAAAACATGATTAAGCTAATGCTTAGTAAGTACATATAATTCTCACAATTTAAAACATTACATATACATCATCATCATCATTGTCATCATATCATAAAAGTTCCTTAAGCACAATTTCATAGAAACATATCTTTCATTACATTGACCAAATTAAAACCCATTCCATTTTATCTTAAGGGCCCAAGTGTTGCACTATGAACAACATTGTAGGCGCGCCGTCATGAGAGGAGAAGGGTAGCTAATCCCAAACCAAACATGACATCATAATATATCATTTCATAACATTGGTGTGCAACACTTATTAGGTGATACATATATATATAATTTTTATACTTTAAAACGTGTCATCATCATACATGCATAACTTTAAATCATGATAATCTTTCATAAGAAATCCTTTAAGAAAAACAACCATAAAATCATCATGAATATCATTGTGAACATATCATCAAACCTTGTAAAATGTGTCATGTTGCAGGTGAGAATGTACTTACCCTAAAGCTAGCTTACTTAAACCTAATATAATTTGGTGACGACGCCGCGGTCTCAAAGTGCTCGTTCCTTTGAGTGTTCATGCCATTTATTCATTTAAAAATACAATAAAATTAATACTTATCACAAAACATCCATTCATATAACATTCATATATATACATTCATCTCATATTATAAACATAATTCATAACCATCGTTGTGAAAACATAAAATTATCATCACATATAAACATTATTCAAAACATGCTTCCTTAAATATTGCCATCAAAACATCTCATATATTACAAACATGAAAATCTTTTAAAAACATTTTTCTAATATTTTAAAAATATATACATTTTTAAAATTTATACAAACATCTTAGTATCTTGTATTACAATATCATAAAAATATTTCATCATCAATCAAAATCATTTAAACATATAAAACATTTTATAAAATAAAAATCCAAAAATAACATTGTTAAAACAGTTTTCTTGACCTAATCTCATAGAAATTCATAACATAAATATACATTTATCATACTGTATACATGCACCTTCTTGACAACTTTCATGAAAAACATCATTCATTTACCTCTTGAATAAACATTACATTTTCATGCATCATATCCAAACAACAATATTTACTGTGAAGGGTAGAAGATAGAAAATTCATATTTTTCATCGAACACCAAAATGATATGAAACTTGGAAAAACATCACACAATACATACATGAACATCATATTAAAAACTCAAGACAAAATACAATACCTATAAAAAGATATTGCAGATGTTGGAGAAGGAGAATTTTTTTCAGAATTACGGGAAAAGTTCTTACCTTGAAAATTTCTTCTTAAAATCCTTGAATTCAACCAACAAAATATAATTTTTTTTTTCTTTCAATACTTGCAGAGAATTTTTGAGAGGAAAGAGGATGGAATTTGTGGAGAAAAGAAGAGAAAGAGAGAAATTAGAAAACGTCTCAGAACTGAGAGAGAGAAGAGTGAGAAGATGAGAGAAAAACTGAGGAAAAGAACGTTAAATTTTTTTTTAACGTAACGAGCATAATGAAAATTCATTATCCTCCATTAAGTCAGAATTTTTTCTGACTCATTGATAGCAAATGGCGTGGAGGAAGGAGAGAAAAGAGGGAAGTCAAACAATCACTCATCACTTACCATGTTTTGCCCTCTTAAAATAGGAAACCATTTAAAATCATACAAATCAATGCAAAGTCAACCTTTTCATTTTCTTAACTGACAAAATTATTCCATTATTATGCCAATTAATCACAACAAATCACCCATTTAACGTAATTATCTCAGCCATAAATTTGGAGAGATTTCTGCTGACTGCTCGTCAGCTGTGTTCGGCCTGTCGATTTTTCCTTTCGGCCTATCGGTTCCACCAAGTTTGGCCTGCCGATCTTGGGCAGACTTTTTCGGCCTATCGAACTTGAAAGTCTGGCCTGTCGAACTGTCCTTAAATGCCATACATTAAAACATTCAATTCATCATTGCATCATAAATAAACATACATTAAAATAATCATGAACACTTGAGCACAACGATTCCATGCGGTCGTCACCTGTCATAAAACTTGACATAAAAGTTAGTAACATTAAAATCATATATCATAACATATAACATAAATTATTATAAAATTTCCTTAACGTTGTTACTAACTTAACATGATCTGTTACATAAAAATAGGTGGGTGTTACAATTCTCCTAACCTTATAAAAGTTTCATCCTTGAAACCTAGAATAATTGCGGATACATAGTTCTCATGTCATCTTCACGTTCCCATGTGGCTTCTTCAACTTGATGATTTCGCCATAACACCTTGACCAATGGAATTTTTTTATTCCTCAAGGTCTTGGTTTTTCGATCGAGTATCTTCATGGGCTTTTCTTCATAACTTAAATCTTCTCGTATCTCGATCACTTGTGGCTCAATCACATGCGTAGGGTCCGGGACATACTTCTCGAGCATGGAGACATGAAATACATCGTGCATTGTGGACATTTCTGAAGGCAACCTCAGCTAATAAGCTACATTGCCTATTCGCTTCATGATTTCATAAGGACCGATAAATCTTGGACTTAGCTTGCCTTTCTTCCCAAACGTCATAACTCCTTTCATTGGTGCAACTTTCAAAAACACATATTTGCCCAAGGCGAACTCTAAGGGTCTTATTCTCTTGTCGGCATAACTCTTCTGACGGTTTTGAGCGGTCTCTATTCTTCTTCTTGTCAACTTTATCATCTTTGAAGTTTCATTCACAAAATCAGTTCTTCCAGCATCAATGCTTTCCATCAATTTCTTTTCACCAGCTTCGTGCCAACATATAGGTGACTTGCATTTTCATCCATACAGCGCCTCATAAGGTGCCTTCCCAATTGTCACCTGAAAGCTGTTGTTGTAAGCAAACTCTGCTAACGGCAACATTCTACACCAGCTGGTCTTAAAATAGAGAGAACAAGCTCGTAGCATATCCTCTAGAATCAAGTTCGTCCTCCCTGTTTGGCCATCTATTTGAGGATGAAAAGCTGTACTGAAATGTAGCCTGGTTCCCATTGCAGTCTGTACACTCTTCCAAAACTTAGATGTGAACCTGCCATCACGATCTGAGATGATTGACTTGGGAATTCCATGAAGTCGTACAATCTCCTTAACATAGAGTTCTGCTAACCGTTCCATAGAGTAAGTGATCTTGACAAGAATAAAATGCGCCGTCTTAGTCAATCGATCCACAACTACCCAAATTGCATCATAACCGTTCGTAGTTCTGGGCACATCGTTAATGAAATCCATTGCTATATCCTCCCATTTCCATTCTGGTATATGGATAGGCTGCAGTTCACCACCAGGTCTCTGGTGGTCAGCCTTTACTTGCTGACATGTCATACATTTCTTCACATACTTTGCAACATCACGTTTCATTCTAACCCACCAGAAGTTACCCCTTAGATCATTATACATCTTTGTTGCACCTGGATGAATAGAGTAAGGAGTGTCATGAATTTCTACCAGGATCTTTTCCCTTAAATCATCAACATTGGGAACACATAAGCAGTCCTTGAGGTATAGACTTCTGTCATCTGTAATACAAAACTCTTGACATTTTTCTTCTCTCATTTCTTGCTTGATCCTTGCAAGACTTACATCTTCATCTTGTTTTCTCCGAATTCACCATACATCATCGGAGCAAGAGAGAGTACTGATAGCTGGCCTGCTATAAATTCCAAACCGAAGTCTAGAATTTCCTTTCTTAAAGGTGGAGACATCGCTTGCATTGACATCAACGTGACAAATGACATCCTACTTAGAGCATCAGCCACTCGGTTAGCTTTTCCAAGATGATAAAGGATTTCACAATCATAATCCTTCACCAACTCTAGCCATCTTCGTTGTCTCATGTTCAAGTCTCTTTGCGTGAAGAAGTACTTCAGACTTTGATGATCAGTGAAGATCTTGCATTGGACCCCATATAAATAGTGTCTCCATATCTTCAACGCAAAAACGACTGATGCTAACTTGAGGTCATGAGTAGGATAGTTCTTTTCATAATCCTTCAGTTGTCTTGAAGCATAAGCAATCACCCTTTCATTTTGCATTAATATAGCTCCGAGGCCCATCTTGGATGTATCACCATAAATAACAAACCCATCATTTCCTTCAGGAATAGCCAACACTGGAGCCGTCGTTAGCCTCTTCTTCAGTTCTTGAAAACTCTTTTCACATGCATCTGTCCATTCATACTTCTTTCCTTTGCGAGTTAGGTTCGTAAGTGGAGCTGCTATCTTGGAGAAATCTTCTACGAATCTCTGGTAATATCCTGCTAAACCCAAGAAGCTCCTTATTTCACTTGCATTCATCGGTTGCTTCCAGTTGAGAACAACTTCTATTTTAGCAGGCTCAACCATAATTCCTTCCTTTGAAATAACATGCCCCAAGAGAGACACTTTATCAAGCCAAAACTCGCATTTGGAGAACTTTGCATAAAGCTGGTGTCTTCTTAAAGTCTCCAACACAATTCTTAAATGCTCCTCATGTTCTTCTTGATTCTTAGAATAGACAAGAATATCATCGATAAATACAACAACAAATTTATCGAGGAAATCCTTGAATACCCTGTTCATCAAATCCATAAAGGCAGCAGGTGCATTCGTCAGACCAAAAGGCATAACCACAAATTCATGGTGACCATACCTCAACCTGAAAGCAGTCTTGGGGATATCTCCTTCTTTAACCTTCAACTGGTGATATCCTGATCGTAGACCAATCTTTGAGAACACCGATGCACCCTTTGAGCTGATCAAACAAATCATCAATTCGAGGCAACAGGTACTTGTTCTTGATTGTCACCTTGTTCAGCTCTCTGTAGTCAATGCAAAGTCTCATAGTGCCATCCTTCTTCTTCACAAACAATACTGGAGCTCCCCATGGTGAGTGACTTGGCCTGATGAAACCTTTGTTGAGTAACTCCTTTAATTGCATGTGAAGCTCCTTTATCTCTGCCAGGGCCATTCTGTAAGGCACTTTTGAGATTGCATCGGTGCCAGGAGCGAGCTCAATCTTGAATTCAACTTCTCTTTCTAACGGTAGACTTGTCAAATCATCAGGAAACACATCTGTATATTCATGAACAACAGACACATCTTCAATTCTTGTCTTTTCTTCTTGGCTTTTGTCTACTATGTTCACCAGAGAGCCCATGCAGCCACTTGCTAATAGCTTCCTTGCTTTCATTGCCGATAGAAACATGCTGGGTTTCTTTCTGGACTTGCCAACATAAATGAACTTCTGACCACCTTCTGGATGGAAGATCACCTTTCGTTTACGGCATTCGATAGAGGCATTATACTTGCTCAGGAAATTCATCCCGAGAATCATATTGTAGTCATGCATGTCGATCACAATGAGGTCGACGAATAGCTCCCTATCAGAAATCCATAGGGGTATTGTACGTAGACAGTGCATAGATAATATCACTTCCCCGGAGAGTAGTGTCGTAGTGAATTCCTGTCTCATAGGCTCTAAACGAACCTCTAACTTTTTAGCATATGACATAGATACAAAAGAATGTGTGGCAACCGTAGCAAAAAGGACATAAGCATCATGAGATAAACTTTTTATCTGACCTGTGACCACATTGGAGGCTTCAGCAGCCACTTGTTCTTTCGTCATGACATAAATTCGGGCATTCATCGGTGGGGCTTCAATTCTCCCTTGACTAATAAGTGGCCCTTCAAGGGAGGCTTGCAGCTGATGAAGCTGGGCTTGAGGAGGAGCTCTCTGCAGGACATTTGCATTCATCAACTTGGGACAGTTCTTAACAAAGTGGTCTTCATGCCCATAGATGAAACATTGGTTTGTTCCCAAGTGACATTCCTCTGGATGCTTCTTTCCACATTTGGCACATGGTTGAAACTGCTTGTTATTGTTGTTGTGCTGACCATCATTGTGCCTCTTGTTGTCTTGACCCTGCTGGTTTTGAGGATTGCCCTTCCTCTTGTTATTCCTCTAGTTCTGGTTGCTGTTGTTGTTGTTCCTGTGTGAAGGACGATTTTGGTTGCTTACATTGTTGGCTTGTTGGCCCAACTGAGGCTGGTTCCTTCTTAGCTTGGACAGATAAAACTCAGCACGTTGAGCCCTCATAACAACCTACTCTTGAGTCCTTGGCGGACTTGCCCCATCAACAATTGCAGCAATATCTGGCCTAAGGGCTCTGATCAGTCTTCTGACCCTTTTACTTTCATCCATAACCATTCCTGGACATAGATGAGCAAGCTGGTCAAACTTTGTCACCACATCAGTGACTGACATATCCCCCTGACGTAAGCTCTCGAACTCCTCATAATGCTTCCTTGTAACATACATATGGAAGAACTTTGTGTTGAATTCATGAACAAAGTCTTCCCATGACATCTCTTCAACATTCCTACTCTGTTCGATGCCATCCCACCATATCCTGGCCTCCATGGTGAGGCAGTACGAGGCACAGAGGACCTTCTCATTGTCCGTGAAATCCATAAGTCTTAAGGTGGCCTCAATCATCTTTAACCATCCTTGAGCTACTAGCGGATCTTTTGAACCCTTGAAGTCTGCTGGCTTAACCCTCTTCCATCTAACCAGAAGAGGTTCCTGATATGCCACTCTTGGTTCAGCAGCAGGAGCTGGGACTTCATTTACTTGTGGTTGCGGAGGAGGAGGAGGCACATCATTGCCTCGTCGATCATCGTTATGGCCGTTGGCCCTTAAAGTAACAATCTCCCTTCTTTGATCCTCCAGTTGTCTCTGTAACTCAGCGATCATCCTCATGAGTCTTTCATTAGTCTGGGTGCGAGTCTGCATTCTTCTGTGGCCATCCATCATAAATTTCCTAAAAGAATTAGGAACTTAGAAATAATCTTCCAATTATGAGACAGGTTTTCACTACTAGATCATTAATTGTTAAACATTTAGACCTTAATCTTATCATCATACTTGCATGAAAACATCTAACTTTATAAAATACTTACTTGGAGGACTTGGATTGACATGTGGCGATATGACTTGTAATTGAAAAATCGCTCTGACACCAAAACCTGAAACGCCCACCTTACGGACGTCACAAATGTCGTTGCATTCTTACGTTCGTACTTGTTTATACTTTAAACATAAACATAAGTCCAAAACTTATACGATACTTTAAATTGGAAATATAACAAAACATACTTATCCAGGATCCATTCATACATTTCTTTTTTTTTTAAATAATATTGCATAACTTGTTCCATATCATAATTTATTCAATTATACTTTAAATTAATCATAAACTTATTTTAATTAAATAGACATACCAAGTTGTAAAATCATAATTTATAAAAAAAAACATCACATCATTTAATAGTTACATGCTCCCATAGTTCGGCAGGCCGAACTTGGGACTTCGACAGGCCGAAATTCCTCAACCGACAGGCCGACAGAGACTTAATAAATCTGGCTTAAAAACTCAACATTGTCCGGCAGGCCGAAAACACGATCGACAGGCCGTACTTTCAAACATCGACAGACGGACCGAGCAAAAATCCTTGAGAAAACTTAATTTGTAAAGTAGATTTAACTTTTCATAAAAATACGGAAGATCAAAATTCTTTAAAATGATAAAATAAAATATAAAACCATAATTCAAGTATTCTTAAAACTTAACATAAAATATGTTCAAAATATAAAACTTGATTTAAAACATAAAATCATTCTTCTTGGCGTTCTTCCAGTTACAATTCATCGTGTTTAATGCTCACACGCCTTCCCATGACCTTCTCCTAGTCCATGATTTTCTTACCCTTATCTGCAACATGACATAAAACATGACTAAGCTAATGCTTAGTAAGTACATATAATTCTCACAATTTAAAACATTACATATTCATCATCATCATCATTGTCATCATATCATAAAAGTGCCTTAAGCACAATTTCATAGAAACATATCTTTCATTACATTGACCATATTAAAACCCATTCCATTTTATCTTAGGACCCAAGTGTTGCACCATGAACATTATTGTAGGCGCGCCATCATGGGAGGAGAAGGGTAGCTAATCCCAAACCGAATATGACATCATAACTTATCATTTCATAACATTGGTGTGCAACACTTATTAGGTGATACATATATACATAATTTTTATACTTTAAAACGTGTCATCATCATACATGCATAACTTTAAATCATGATAATCTTTCATAAGAAATCCTTTAAGAAAAACAACCATAAAATCATCATGAATATCATTGTGAGCATATCATCAAACCTTGTAAAACGTGTCATGTTGCAGGTGAGAATGTACTTACCTTAAAGCTAGCTTACTTAAACCTAATACGATTTGGTGACGACGTCGCGGTCTCGAAGTGCTCGTTCCTTTGAGTGTTCATGCCATTTATTCATTTAAAAATACAATAAAATTAATACTTATCACAAAACATCCATTCAGCAGCCGTAGCAAAAAGGAAATACATACATTTCCTTAAATATAAACATTATTCATAACATGCTTCCTTAAATATTATCATTAAAACATCTCATACATTACAAACATGAAAATCTTTTAAAAACATTTTTCGAATAATTTAAAAATACATTCATTTTAAAATTCATACAAACATCTTATTATCATGTATTACAACATCATAAAAATATTTCATCATCAATCAAAATCATTTAAACATATAAAATATTTTATAAAACAAAAATCCAAAAATAACATTGTTAAAACAGTTTTCTTGACCTAATCTCATAGAAATTCATAACATAAATATACATTTATCTTACTTTATACATGCACCTTCTTGACAACTTTCATGAAAAACATCATTCATTTACCTCTTGAATAAACATTACATTTTCATGCGTCATATCCAAACTGCAATATTTCCTGTGAAGGGTAGAAGATAGAAAATTCATATTTTTCATAGAACACCGAAATGACATGAAACTTGGAAAAACATCACACAATACATACATGAACATCATATTAAAAACTCAAGACAAAATACAATACCTATAAAAAGATATTGCAGATGATTGGAGAAGAAATTTTTTTTCAGAATTACGGGAAAAGTTCTTACCTTGAAAATTTCTACTTAAAATTCTTGAATTCAACCAACAAAATATAATATTTTTTTCTTTCAATACTTGCAGAGAATTTTTAAGAGGAAAGAGGATGGAATTCGTGGAGAAGAGAAGAGAAAGATAGAAATTAGAAAACTTCTCAGAACTGAGAGAGAGAATAGTGAGAAGGTGAGAGAAAAATTGAGGAAAAGAACGTTAAATTTTTTTTTAACGTAACGAGCATAATGAAAATTCATTATCTTCCATTAAGTCAGAATTTTTTCTTACTCATTGATAGCAAATGTCGTGGAGGAAGGAGAGAAAAGAGGGAAGTCAAACAATCACTCATCACTTACCATGTTTTGCCCTCTTAAAATAGGAAACCATTTAAAATCATACAAATCAATGTGAAGTCAACCTTTAATTTCCTTAACTGACAAAATTATTCCATTACTATGCCAATTAATCACAACAAATCACCCATTTAATGTAATTATCTCAGCCATGATTCAAGAAAAAAACATCCTAACAGTGAAGTTCAACACAAAGAAAATAGAGAAAAAAAATTTATTGTCGAAATTGAAGTCGAATTTCATTCTTAGATGAACCACTTTTTTCTTCATCATATCATAGCCTCTTCTTCTTTTCTCCAGTCAAAATCTACTCTATATAACCCTAAGAATGCCTATTTATAAGTTTGGAATTGTAATGGAAATTGTTATAATCTTTTAGAAGTTAGAAAATGAATTTTGAAAGGATTTTACAAAGTAGCATTGGGCTTTGCCTTATTGTGCCATGGCTCTAACCAGAAAATCAATGTGGTGCCATGACTTTGGCACTTAGGAGCTGTGGTGCCAAATGTAACTTTTGCACCAAATTTTCATAGATGCAAAGGATTTGGAAACTCAAAAATGAGCCTGACTTAAAAGCTAGAATGAAAAACATTGGAGAAAAAGAGCTTATGCTGACTAGGTCAGAAACAGTGACAAAAAAACAGATTTCTTCCACCAGAAATCCTCTATTTGAAGAGAGAAGAACTATATCTCTAGCCTGTTTGAAGAGGCTAAGGGTTGGTGTGACACCTATTTAACTTAATCATACTATTAATATATCATTTTGCCTTCTATTTATATAAATCTTTTGTTTACTTTGAGCCGTTTTTATTCTTCGGTAAATTCTCTACAACTTTTGCTTTTTTTTCTCTTTTGTACCAAATGTGGACCCAAATGCTGTCGTTCTTCAACTTCATCCTAATGAATGGGTGATCTACATTTTTTTTCCATACAAAGCTTTATAAGGAGCCATTCTAATAGTTGACTGATAACTATTGTTGTAAACGAATTCGACTAGAGGTAAATATTTTGTCCATGACCCTGGGTAATCTAATACATAGGCTCTGAGCATATCTTCCAACATTTAAATGATTCTTTTAGATTGAGTATCACTTTGGAGGAGAATTGCAGTGCTAAAAGCCATTTTAGTGCCCATTGCTTTGTGAAGGCTCGTCCAAAAAGCAAAAGTGAATCTAGGTTCTCGGTCTGACATGATAAAAATTGGTATTCCAAGAAGTTTAACAATCTTCGTGCCATATAACTAAGTGTGCTTGTCCATCCTATATATAGATCAAACAAGAATAAAGTGTGCAGACTTAGTAAGCATATCAACTATCACCTAAATAAAGCCCAATCCTTCTTGTGTTCAAGGCAAGCCACATAGAAAGTCTAGGGCAATATCTCCCACTTCCACTTAGGAATTAAAAGAGGTTTCAACTTTCCAATAGATCTTTGATGTTCAGCTTTAACTTGTTGATAAGTAAGACACTTTGAGATATGTGGAGCTATTTTAGTCTTCATTTGTGGCCACCAATAATGTTTCTTTTGATCTCAAAAAATGGTTCTCTATCTGTTCGGTAAAATTCACTAACGCAAGTGCACAGTATCGATCAAGTAATACAATAGTGAGTAAGAGTATCGTCTCACAGGGACTATTGTACAATAATCTAACTAAGTACTAAAGTTGGATTGACTCTAAGGTTTATCTAGCTGATCATATGAAGTTGTGATTGAATAAACTACTGAACTAAAGTACTAAATTAAGAATAAAAATTGCAATTAATTTCAAGAGATACTTAAATAAGACAAGGCGTTAAGGCATTTGATTTCACCATAATCACTAGATATGAATTTCATAAAATTATGCAACCCAATTAACAATACACATGTGATGACGGAAATTCCTAAATTATTTACTATCCTATCTCTAGGTATAGCAAATCTACTCAGTTTATTAACTCACTATATCTCTATGTGATTTTAAAAAAATCAAAATGCATTAGGATTCATGAACTTTCCAGATAAAGCCAGACAAATAATATGGTATATCTCTATCCATATTTAATTCATGGTTATATGTTAGATAAAGCATTTGCATAATTTTCCCTTCTCAGTTTTGAACATGCACATCAGATCATTTAAATGGTAGCTAATCATTTAAAAGCATTAAACATAATAACAAATAACTCACATGAATAAAATCAATTATGGTGCATAAATATGAAATTCACGTCGTCATGATTAGGCTACATCATAGCCCTAACTAAGAAAATTAGAACATACTTGAAAAAGAAATAAAAACTAAAAATTTAATTGAATCAAACATCAAGAGTTAAGAGAGCAAGAAATTCTGTCACCAATCTCTCACTTCTTACTCCGGATTGCTTGACGGCTCCTAAGAAAAATAAACAACGCTCTGAAAAATAAGAAAAACCTAGCTACTAAGACTATTACATTGTTGTCTATTTATACTACTCTTAAGATAACAAAACCCTTGTTTCACGTCCAAAAATCATGGTTTAGAATCACCCTTGGCGCCGTGGCCCTTCTTTCCAAGCGCTGTAGCGCTTCTTTTCTATTTTTCTTCTTTTTTGCCATAGCGTCGCGGCGCTGAGTTCCTGCCAAATATTCTGCTCAGACTCTCATTGGGCGCCGTGATGCTTTTGCTCTGCCAACAATTTCTAGGTCGAAGTTCGTGCTTGATTTGCAATTTTTCTCCAATTTCTTGTGCTCGTGCTCCCTTTTGTTTTCTTTTCTTTCTTTCTTCAACCTACATCAATAAAAGCATACTTTCATGAAAAAGTTGGATGTTTCATGTAATTTTTCTCAAGAACATAGTACTATTTGCTAACTAAAAGTGGCCAAATAACTCTCTAAACTAGAGTTATCAAAACCCCCCAAACTAACTTTTGCTAGTCCTCGAGCAAAATCAAGAAGTAACACAAACATGGAACAACAAATCCTTCAAGATGTCCTCCAAAATTTTTCCATCCTACAATTCACAGAAAAGAACAAATTCTATCCAAACAGTGAGATCGATTTGCTATTTAAGACTAATTCTAATTTCATGACCCATGTGTGTGTGTTATCCATTCTTTTCAAATTGTATGCAGTCCAGTAACATCCACATTACTCTGAGAAGCTTTGATGAGTTGTGCAAAGAAACATGTTTCATAGGTTCACCTTTCATTCCTTTCTCCACTAATGTAGGCTAGTCATCCAACTAAAAATAATTAGGGCTTTATTAAGCTTGTAACGTAAGGCTGGGCTAGAGGCAAGATAAAAGTTAATTTTAGGCTCAATTCACCCCTCCCAGGTTGATTTCCAGACTCCAATTAGAATCACTCTTGGTTGTACACCCTTAAACCACTTCAACTGTACAATCAACATTTACCCTTCTCTTCAAACCATTCAACTTCTGACCAATTTAGACCCTATCCCCAAGCTCACTCCATCGCCCTCAACTGCACTTAATTATGCACTTTCGTTTTCTTAGTCACTCACTGTTGTTGTTTCAACTCCTTTTTTTTTTTTTTTTTTTTTTCTGGTTTTGTGTTGTTGTTGTTTTCTTTTTCTTTTCTTTTTCTTTTTAAATCAAACTGATATGAATACTAATAAGAACATTGAATACCAAAATTAATCCAACGTGAGACTCAAAAACTTCTATGCTTCAAGTAACAACTCAACAACTCCCTTGCTCCACTCTACCTCCCAAAATACGCTCACCTTCTTCAGAAATCAACATGTTTTCGGGATGTGGGACAAGGTATAAATGATTGGCTGGTTTAACAAATGTGGGTGACAAAGAAAGAACGGCTAATGCATCAAGGCTCAACAAGGTGAATAGGGATATTTAACCAAGGTCGACTTGAACGGCTCAAACAATCCAAAAATGGCCTAAATCATGTTTTCAGTCAAATGTAGCATAGGATTTCGCCTCAAGAGAAAATTAGATGAATTCTAAAACATGGGTGAACATCAACTGGACATACACACAATTCAAAAATTCAAGATTTTTGTGCTCAAGAAATAGATCATAAATTCAGAATTAGAATTAAACAACAAATCCATCACACGTTTAGAAAAAATTCACACCTCCTACGAATTTCAAGACATCCAAATAAAGGATTCAATCATATCCAGATTCATCAATGTAGGAATGTATCACTTCAAGTTTCAAAAGGGTTAACACAAGTTTTAACAAACAAAAAAATTTGTTTCCCCCCCAAACTAAATAAAGCATTGCCCTCAATGTATAAATAAAAAAGAAAAGGTAAGGAAACCCCCTGAGTAACAAATGAGGCCAATTGGACTTGTGCAGCCATGTGAACTCTGAGAAGTTATCTGGAAAACAAGGAAAACAAACAAAACAAAAACCTTAAGAAGTTGAGAATGAAAAGAAAACCTAAATAATGAAATAAAAATGGAAAGTGAATCAAGGCTCAAGGTGATCAGGAAAATGCGATGGAGGAGGAAGTTGAGATTCATCCATGCCCAAGTGTCGAGCAATTGCTCGCGTCATGGCAATATTATATTCTAGGCCCAATTCCAAACGACGCAAGCGATCACTGATTGGTAACTCAGGGGCAGGTACAACAGGCAGTTGAGCTATAGGAGTGACTTGTTCGGGGTGAGAGGGTTGGCTCGAGGCTGAGGCACCAGTGTCTTGCCAAAACGGAGGGCGTATATCTTGGTCTCGAAAGCTTCCCACGACCTTTCTATTAATGATTTTCATTGGTTGTAATAATTCTTCCTCTTGGTTGAATGGGACTCAGGTGTCGATGTATAGTCTTGTGATGAGGGAAGAGTGACCCAAACCACCAGTCATGGATTACTGTCGATGCATAGCGGTTCTCAGAATACTGTCTTGGATTACTTTTCCCACATTGATAGTTTTACTTGTAACAATGGCAAACAACAAGGCAGCTCTGTCCTTGGTAACATCAGAAAAATGCATTACAGGCATTAATTTAGACGCAATAAAATACAACCAAGCTTTGTACTCCCTGTTTAATGCAGAGGAGGGAAATGACACCGCTTCGCCGCCCCGTGTTAATTTCCACGTGGTGCCTGGAGTAGCTATTGTGCCAAGAACTTCCTCAAAATCCAAATGTTCACTTAGGTATTCATAATAGTCATCATTATCGATATTTCGGAGCCTATAATACCTGTTAATGGTTGTTTTATCAAAACGAACCATCTTACCTCGTACACTTACCTGGAGGTTAGTGTGCTCTGGAACGTTGGCATAAAATTCTCGAACAAGTGGGACCACAGCCGCCTCAAGTTGCTCAAGAAATTTGCTCCATCCTCTTTGCATAACCATATTAAAAAAGAGTATAGAAAAACCATCACTAAAGTCTAAACCCCGTTCCGATACTACAGTTTTCTTAACAATGGCATTGTTATGTCTTTTTCTCGCGGCCTCACTCACAAAACGGCTATATGGGGTGGATGATGAGGTTGAAGTTCGTGTGCGCTTAGAAGCCATTTTTTTTTGGGTGGCACACACGCTTAAAGACTAAACACTCAACAAAAATTATTGCTCTCTACAACTGCATAGAGGGTACCCAACACCGTCAATATTTCACTTACCAAAGACCACCTATAGTAAAATCTAACTATGAATCCTGAAAAAAACCTAAGAAGTTCAAATTTCAGAAAGAATCACACAAATATAAAATAATAAAATAAAATAAAATAAAATAACAAAAATTAAAAAAAATTCAAAGATATGGAAGGGAGATAACTTACTTGAAGAGAAGGACGAACAGAAGAGAGAAGGCAGCCACAACGTTAGAGGATGGCAAAGTTTTCTAGAGAGAGAGGAGAAGAAGAAGTGAGAGAGAGGAGTTTAGTTTAGAGAGAGAAAGTGAATGGGTGAGAATGAGGGAAAGAAAGGTGGGTGGTTATGTTTAAAGCCTTTTTTTTTAAATCACACAAACAGCGCCGCGGCGCTGTAATTCCAGCGCTGCGGCGCTTGGGTTCTGCCCTTTTCTTCTTTTTTTTTGCGTGGTGCCGTGGCGCTGGTGTTATAGCGCCGTAGCGCTTTATTTCTGCCAACGAAGATTTTGCTGCTCATCCAAACCAGCGCCGCGGCGCTCTAAGTTGAGGGTTGTGGCACTTGGATTCTGCCCAAAAAACTCAGTTCACACAGCGACTTTTTTTCTGCATGCTCCATTACTGACTGCGACTCCTGCAAAACAAGATGATATTGTCAAACAAAAATAACCTGAATTATTTATTTATATATTTTATTATTATTATTATTATTTTTTTGACATGATAAATAGGGAAATGCTTGGGTTGCCTCCCAAGAAGCGCTTGCTTTATTGTCTTCAGCCAGACTGTCTCAATGTCACTTTGTAGGAGCTTGTAAATCGAGGGTGGTTGTTAACTCCACCTCCAAAGTAGGGTTTCAAGCGCTGACCATTGACCTTAAATGTGCCTTTGGTATCATGTGCCACCTCTATTGCTCTAGAGGGAAAGACTTGTGTTACTATAAATGGTCCTGACCACCTAGATTTCAGCTTACCTGGAAACAATTTAAGGCGAGAGTTATAGAGCAAGACCTGTTGACCAACTGCAAATTCTTTTCTGAGAATGTGCTTATCATGCCATCTTTTCGTTTTCTCCTTGTGAGGCTTTGCATTCTCATAAGTATCAAGCCGAAATTCATCCAACTCATTTAGTTGCAGTAACCTAGCCTCACCTGTCAACTGCGCATCAAAATTCAAACATTTAGTTGCCCAATAAGCCCTATGTTCTAGCTCCAAAAACTAGCCTGAAAGGGGACATCCCGATGGGAGTTTTGAATGCAGTCCTATATGCCCAAAGTGCATCATCTAACTTAATAGACCAATCCTTCCTAGAGGCATTCACTGTCTTCTCCAAAATCCTCTTGATTTCCCTATTTGAAATCTCCACTTGACCACTAGTCTGAGGATGATATGCTAGTGCGACCTTATGTGTAACCCCATATTTTCCCAAAAGTGCCTCAAATTGCTTACTACTAAAATGCGACCCTTGATCACTTATGATTGCCCTAGGGGTGCCAAATCGGGAAAAAATGTTCTTTTTTAGAAATTTGACCACGACCTTAGTGTCGTTTGTTGGTACAGCAGCTGCTTCTACCCACTTAGATACGTACTCAACGGCTACTAAGATGTATTCATTCCCAAATGAAGGTGGAAATGGTCCCATGAAATCAATACCCAAAACATCAAATAGTTCACACACAATAATGTTGTTTAAAGGCATCTCATTTTTCCTAGAAATATTTCCCATTCTTTGACATCTATCGCATGAGGCTACATAGAAGTGTCCATCTTTAAAAAGTGTGGGCCAATAGAAACCTGATTGTAATACTTTAGCAACAGTTTTAGAACCACTAAAATGACCACCAGCCTCTCCATCATGACAAAGTTGTAAAATGCTTACCATTTCGTCCTCAGAAACATATCTTCTTATCACCTGATCTGTGCAAACTTTAAACAAGAAAGGGTCTTCCCAAAAATAGTGTTTAACATCAGAAAAGAATTTTTTCTTTTGTTGATATGATAAATCAGGTGGTAGAACATTACTTGCTAAAAAATTTACCAAATCAACATACCAGGGAACTCGCGTGGATTTGATAGAGAAAACCTGCTCATCAGGGAATTCCTCTAGAATTGGGCTGCCCACTTCATCATGATTAGGAATTCTGGATAAGTGATCTGTAACTAGGTTTTCAGTTCCCTTTTTATCCTTGATCTCCAAATCAAACTCTTGAAGCAACAATATCCACCTGATTAACCTGGGCATGGATTCCTTCTTTTCAAGTAAGTATTTCAGAGTAGAATGATCAGAGTAAACAACTACTTTTGAACCAATCAAATAAGAACGAAATTTATCAAAAGCAAAAACTACCGCCAAAAGTTCCTTTTATGTTGTTGTGTAATTTAGTTGTGCTCCCGACAAGGTTCGACTAGTGTAATATATAGTTTGAAAAATTCTATTCTTTCGTTGGCCCAGCACTGCTCCAACTGCTGAATCACTTGCATCACACATGAGTTCAAAGGGTAAATCCCAATCAGGTGCTGCCATGATAGGTGCCGACACAAGCTTTTCCTTCAAAGTGTTAAAGGCCTGCAAGCATTCATCAGAAAACACAAATGGGGCATCTTTAACCAACAAGTTAGACAAAGGTCTAGCAATTTTAGAAAAATCTTTTATAAATCGCCTATAAAATCCAGCATGCCCTAAGAATCTGCGAACAAGTTTGACAGATGTGAGTGGAGGCAATTTTGCAATAACCTCCACTTTGGCTCTATCAACTTCTATACCGTCTTTCAAGATTTTGTGTCCAAGCACAATCCCTTCCTGCACCATAAAATGACACTTTTCCCAATTCAAAACAAGGTTAGTTTCCTCACATCTTTGTAACACCAATGCCAAATTATGTAAGCATAAATCGAATGATGTGCCAAAAACAGAAAAGTCATCCATAAAAATTTCAATGAATTTCTCAACCATATCAGAAAAAATGGCCATCATACAACGCTGAAAAGTTGTCGGTGCATTACAAAGACCAAAGGGCATCCTTCTATATGCAAAAGTGCCATAGGGACAAGTGAACGTGGTCTTTTCTTGATCCTCGGGTGCAATAGGGATTTGATTATACCTTGAATATCCATCTAGAAAATAATAAAATTCATGTCCTGCAAGTCTTTCCAACATTTGGTTAATAAATGGTAAAGGAAAATGATCTTTTCTAGTGGCGTCATTTAATTTCCTATAGTCCATACAAACACGCCACCCAGTAACTGTTCTAGTTGGAATTAACTCATTATTATCATTCTTTTGAACAGTCATACCTCCTTTCTTTGGCACAACTTACACATGACTTACCCATGAACTATCAGATATTGGATAGATGATCCTAGCATCCAATAGTTTGATAACCTCAGCTTTCACCACTTCTTGCATTTTTGGATTCAGATGCCTTTGGGGTTGAATGGTGGGCTTGTATTTCTCCTCCATAAGAATTTTGTGCATGCAAATGGAGGGGCTTATTCCCTTGATGTCTGCAATCTTCCATCCAATTGCGCCTTTGTGCTCTCTTAACACCCTAAGCAGTTTTTCCTCCATAAGATCTGTCAAAGAAGAAGAAATAATTACAGGTAGTGAGGATTTGCCATCTAAATATGCATATTTTAAATGAGAAGGTAAGGGTTTAAGCTCAAGAATGGGAGGCTCTTCAATTGACGGATTAGGCCTTGTGATGGACTGTCCCACTTTTACAAGTTGCAATGCCTTATGCCTGAGAATTGGTGGATTTGCCTCCATAAAGTCTACATATTCCCTTATTTCCTCATTCTCAACATCCGCACCATTAGATTGGGTTAGACAAGCTTCAAGCGGATCCTTGAAAACATCTTCTTGAAAAATCTTAGATACCAGTTTATCAATAGTGTCAATTCTAAAGCAAGAATCATCAGTTGAGGGATATTTCATTGCTTCAAACACATTAAAGGTGACGTGATCATCTTGAACCCTGAGAATTAATTTTCCTTGTTGCACATCTATCAAGGTTCTTCCAGTCGCTAGAAAAGGACGGCCTAAAATGAGCAGAACCTCATGATCTTCCTCCATTTCTAGAACAATGAAATCCGTAGGAAAAATAAACTTGTCAACCTTTACTAGTACATCTTCCACAATACCTCTTGGGTGCTTAATTGTTCGGTCTGCAAGTTGAAGTGACACTGTGGTTGCTTTAACCTCTCCCAAACCTAATTTCTTAAAGACAGAAAAAGGCATTAAATTGATACTACCACCTAAATCACATAATGCTTTTTCGAAATAAGAGTCACCAATAGTACAAGGAATGGTAAAAATCCCTGGATCTTTTAGTTTAGGTGGCAACTTATTCTGCAGAATGGCTGAACATTCCTCATTCAATTTCACTATTTCATAATCCTCCAGCTTCCTTTTGTTGGCCAAAATCTCCTTCAAGAATTTTGCATAGCTAGGCATCTGCAAAAGGAATGTTAATATGCAATTTTTTAAACACCTCAAGAAATTTAGAAAATTGCTTATCTAATTTGTGCTGCTGGAGTCTTTGAGGGAATGGAATGGGAGGCACATAGGGCTTTGGATCATCTGGAAAAAGCTTGCTCTTGCGTGTCTCTTTGGATTGCTCATTACTCTCTTCTTCTTGTTCAATACTGACCTCCTGTTTAGCATCTTCTTATCCCAATTGTTTGCCACTTCTCAAAGTAATTGCCTTTATGTTCTCAATAGGATTCTTTTCTGTGTTGCTTGGCAAAGAACCCTGTGGTCTACCTGAGATCATATTAGTCATCTGTCCTATTTGCATTTCCAGAATTCTGATAGATGACTCTTGATTCTGGAGTCTTGCATCTATACTCTTCATGAAATCTTGAGTGGAGGTCGCCAGCTTAGCAACAATATCTTCCAGATTTGGCTTTTTCTCCTCCTGTTGCTTGAATCCTGGTGGTGGTCTCATCGCATTTTGATTGCCCCATGAAAAATTAGGATGATTCCACCACCCTGGGTTGGAAGTGTTGGAATAAGGATTATTTTGTGACCTGTTAAAATTTCCAACAAAATTAGCATTTTCAGAAGGTTGAGCAAAATTGTTACCTACCTGGCATTCATTGCTGGCATGTCCTCCACCACAAAATTCACATATGGCATTCTGAATTTTCATAGCTGAAGTACTCATATGGTCTATCTTTCTGTTAAGCACTTCAAACTGAGCTGTGAGTGCAGATAATGCATCGACTTCATGAACTCCTGCAGTTCTCCTAGTTTGTAGCCTTTCAGTAGGCCACTGATAGTTGTTTGATGCCATCTCTTCTATTAGATCAAAAGCCTCCTCAGGTGTTTTATTATTTAATGTCCCACCTGCAGCTGCATCAATGGTAGCCCAGATACTTGCACTAGACCCATTGTAAAAAGTTTGTACCTGCATCCAGACTGGTAATCCATGATGTGGGCACCTCCTTAGCAGCTCCTTGAATCTTTCCCATGCCTCGTATAGCGACTCATTGTCCATCTGCAAGAAATTAGTAATATCGTTACGTATTTTTGTAGATTTTGCTGGAGGGAAAAACTTACCAAGGAATTTTTGGGCCATAGTATCCCAGGTGGTGATTGATCCTGTAGGAAGAGATGTGAGCCAATTCTTGGCTTTATCCCTCAGCGAGAATGGGAACAATCTCAGTCTAACTGCATCATCTGACACTCCATTAAATTTAATAGTGTCACAGATTTTGAGAAATACATCAATGTGGACGTTTGGATCATCACAAGGTAGCCCACTAAATTGCACCGATTGTTGAATCATTTGGACGAGAGATGGCTTGATCTCAAAGTTGTTCGCTTGAATCGCCGGCCTCCTAATGCTTGAAGTGGCACCTTGAACAGTTGGTGCTGTATAATCTCTCAAAAGTCGGCGAGGGTTTTCAGCTTCACCTGCATCCGCCATTTTCTTAGTGCGGTTTCTCTGTTCTCTTAACAGTCTTTTGAAAGTACGCTCGATTTCTAGATCAAACTTAACAAGTTCCCCTTGTTTAGTTCTTCTCATACACCAACGCACTCCTAAAAATGAACAAAATAAAAGAAACTAGATTAAATCAAGAGTTATCCAGTATTAATATTAATTAGTATTAAACAAGTAGTCCCCGACAACGGCGCCAAAAACTTGTTCGGTAAAATTCGCTAACGCAAGTGCACGTTATCGATCAAGTAATACAATAGTGAGTAAGAGTATCGTCTCACAGGGACTGTTGTATAATAATCTAACTAAGTACTAAAGTTGGATTGACTCTAAGGTTTATCTAGCTAATCATATGAAGTCGTGATTGAATAAACTACTGAACTAAAGTACTAAATTAAGAATAAAAATTGCAATTAATTTCAAGAGATACTTCAATAAGACAAGGCGTTAAGGCATTTGATTTCACCATAATCACTAGATATGAATTTCATAAAATTATGCAACCCAATTAACAATACACATGTGATGACAGAAATTCCTAAATTATTTACTATCCTATCTCTAGGTATAGCAAATCTACTCAGTTTATTAACTCACTACATCTCTATGTGATTTTAAATAAATCAGAATGCATTAGGATTCATGAACTTTCTAGATAAAGCCACACAAATAATATGGTATATCTCTATCCATATTTAATTCATGGTTATATGTTAGATGAAGCATTTGCATAATTCTCCCTTCTCAGTTTTGAACATGCACATCAGATCATTTAAATGGTAGCTAATCATTTAAAAGCATTAAACATAATAACAAATAACTCACATGAGTAAAATCAATTATGGTGCATAAATATGGAATTCACGTCGTCATGATTAGGCTACATCATAGCCCTAACTAAGAAAATTAGAACATACTTGAAAAAGAAATAAAAACTAAAAATTTAATTGAATCAAACATTAAGAGTTAAGAGAGCAAGAAATTCTGTCATCAATCTCTCACTTCTTACTCCGGATTGCTTGACGGCTCCTAAGAAAAATAAACAACGCTCTAAAAAAAAAGAAAAACCTAGCTACTAAGACTATTACATTGTTGTCTATTTATGCTACTCTTAAGCTAACAAAACCCTTGTTTCACATCCAAAAATCGTGGTTCAGAATCACCCTTGGTGCGGCGGCCCTTCTTTCCAAGAGCTGTAGCACTTCTTTTCTGTTTTTCTTCTTTTCTACCATAGCGTCGCGGTGCTCCTTTCCCAGTGCCGCGGCGCTGAGTTCCTGCCAAATACTCTGCTCAGACTCTCATTGGGCGCCATGGCGCTTTTGCTCTGGCAACAAGGTCCAGGTCCAAGTTCGTGCTTGATTTGCAATTTTTCTCCAATTTCTTGTGCTCGTGCTCCCTTTTGTTTTCTTTTCTTTCTTTCTTCAACCTACATCAATAAAAGCATACTTTCATGAAAAAGTTGGATGTTTCATGTAATTTTTCTCAAGAACATAGTACTATTTGCTAACTAAAAGTCGCCAAATAACTCTCTAAACTAGAGTTATCACTATCCTACCTCTATCTCACTCCCAAGCGAATCAAATAAGAATCTAAAAATTGACCCTACTTAATTTCCTCCAAAATTGTAGGCTATAGAGTTAGAGAAAATAACATTTCAATAAACCCTTTAGCCATAATTTCTAACTCAAACCTTTCTATATCCTACATCAAATATTTATGAATGATCATTGCAGAAATGCTAGCACATGATTTTCTACACAATGCATTAGCCACTGCGTTAGCTTTATCCGGATGGCAATTGATCATACAATCATAGTCTTTTACTAGCTCGGACCATCTTCTTTGCCATATATTTAACTGTTTCTGCATAAAAAAATACTTGAGATTCTTGAGATCGATATAGATCTCATATCTCTCCCCATAAAGATGATGTGTCAAAGTTTTCAAAGTAATGACCACTGTTGCTAACTCTAAATCATGAGTAGTATAGTTTTTCTCATAATCTGCCAATTAACGAGAAGCATAAGCAATTACTCTTCCATTTTGCATAAGAACACAACCTAAACCTTTTTTGGAAGCATCATAGTAAACACAAAACTTTTGTCTGGTGATGGAATAGCAAGTATCAGGGCAGATATTAACCTTTGTTTTGGCTCCTAAAAACACTTATCACAAGCATTTTTCCATTGAAACTTTAGATTTTTCTTGGTTAGTTATGTTAAAGGTGAAGCTATCTTTAAAAATCCTTTAATGAATCTTTGATAATAGCTTGCTAATTGCAAGAAGCTATGTACCTCTGAGGCATTGGTTGGCTGTGACCATTTGGTTATCGCCTCCACTTTTCCTAGATCGATAAAGATTTTATCCTTAGAAACAACATGCCAAATCAAAACTACGACATTCAAATAAAAACTACGGAGATATAACCTTATCTACATCACAAGAACAATATGTGCTAATACCTAGTTAGTGGAAAATATGCAATTTAAAGTAATGATAGTATGTATGAGCTCATAAAATTATCATCGTACCTACCATGTCATAAAGACGTATAATGAACGCATAGTCATGCACACCATGAGTCGCCGCCCTAGTTTATTATAAAACATGCATGCATACTAATGAATCTTTACCAACCAATGGTGCCTCAGTCTAACGCATGAAACACTGTAGTCCTCCAATCCTAGGAACTACAAAAAGGTCCAAAAAGTGATCCCAAATTATCGCATGAAATTGAGTCCCAAACTATCTCATAGAACTTAATTAAGGCCACTTACAAGCAAACTACATAGCCTATAACCAAAATAGTCTCATTCTCAGAATATGATGATTTTATTCAGAAAACTATACATGTGCTATTATGCCATGAATGCAATTGATCTTGCTAATCCCATATATTTCAATAACAATCTTATGATGCAGTTCAAATGAATTTCTACTTACCTCGTATCGAAATCGAAAGCCAGATGTGGAAGATGTTAGTGTCCTTGTCAAGTTGGATGTGGTAAAAAGCCTATTATGTAAACCTATAATATAAGAAAAATAAACTTATTGGTATCTCAAATAATAGTCAAGTCCTAATAAAATAGCATGTCTAAGGCATCAAAAAATCTAATAAATCATTTATGTTCGATTAATAAATGCAAAAAGAATATCCCACTAAAAGTAGCATGTATATACCAGATAAAAGTCTTACAGTTAGTGGATTCGCATGAGAAGTGACTAAGATGATTAATAATAATTTCTTGAATCCTTTTCTACTTCTTACCCTTTTGTTAAGATTATGATGCTATTATTCAAAACATCCGCTCAAAGATTTATGAAGAAATGTGGGCCTTTCCTGTTGGAAACGCGGTGCGCTGTGGAATTTTAAAATTTTTCATTAGAGTAATTTCCAAAACAAAAGTTTGACATGCTATATGTATAAATTAAATAGATCTTAGTAACCTTTGTGTGCCGAAGAACCTCTGCAACCTGTGTAGAGAAGTAAAGTTCCAAAAGAGCCTCAACCAACTGGTCTTCTTTGCTATTCTTTATCCACAACCGGAGTGAATGTGGGCTCACACATACAGCTCTTCCACCGGTGACTCTTCTTCCAACCAATAGAGAGAACCCAAAGCTAGTGTTCGTGATTTGTGAACAAAAGCTCTCAGGGAGTTTTCAGATACTCACTAGAAAACTATCACTCTTAATCTCTCAATTGATCTGAGTAAATCATGAGACTCACTCCCTTTATATAACCATTTGTCCAGGGGTCAGTCCTTATCGGATTAGGTCTCAAAAACTCAAAAAAGAATCAAGTTTGGATCAATATCTAATAAGATCCACGTAAAAATGTGAAATCTTATCACTCGCTTATCGGCAGGCCGAATAGGCCCCATCGGTAGGCCGAACACGTCATCCGGCAGGCCGAACTTCTGAGAAAAAATCTCCAAGAATCTTTTATTTTCCACTCATGATTCTAAAAGATAAAGTCTCAGTTTTGATTCAAATAACCCAATAGAGAAGTTATCTAATCAAAACAAACTTTATCAAGATAATCTCTAAGAAAATAAATCAATTCACAATAATTCTACAAGTTTATCTTGATCTAATTTGTCTAAAATTAAAACAACCTATAAACAGACAAGAATTATCTGATCGTAATAATTCAACAAGTTTATCATGAACTAATTTCTTACAAAATTAATTCAACCGATAAATAAACATGAATTATTCAATTCTTCCAAATTTTAAACCAATCTGATAAATCCGACATAAGTCACAAATTATTAGAAAAGCACGCCGTGTCGTTACAAGACTTTCTGAGCTAGCAAAGGGGACCAAAATGGACCTATAAAGTTCAAGCTCATGATAATTATAAAACCCAATATCCTATATATACATTTCACAATTATCAACTCCAACGCTACTCCACTAAAAGCTTGGAGCTGCACTCTCGAACTTTATAGAATTACGAAGCTCGTACAGCTAAGTCTCCATGGCATATCATAGTGTATCGTATGCCCATATGAAGATCCATAATCGACTTAAGGACAAGTTCTGTCTTACCTTCCCGATTATTTTTATCTTATGTTCCATTGTCTCACCATTAGAAAACTTACCATCCAAAGATAGTATGCCATTCGGTTTCACCTATGTATCCAAATGGTTGAGCGCTCCAGTTTTTCATTTACAGGACAACGCATATAAGAGGATATCATTACTCCTAAAGAGGAGCTATGGATTCCATATCTATGAATAACAAGTCTATGCTGTCAAGAGTCATGCCTCCAACGTATCGGCATGCATACCACTATTGAGATGTGGGTGTCACCCTTTGGTATATCAAAAGACACAAGTCGAGATAACGGGCCCACTATTCATCTCAGGATTAAGATATAATACAAATGACTGTCTAAAGTGAATCGATTTGCCGAGATAGAATTATTAATCCAAATCAATTCACTTTACGTCGCGATCCAACACATCATCACCTATGACAACATGCCAATGTTTTTATATATAGAGTCCAACTCCGATGGTCAAGACAAACCATCTCCCAAAAGGGATATAGACAACATAACAATCTTTACATGAATAAAGTGCCCAACTTTATTCCCTCGATTGTGGATCATATGTTTTAGACCATCACCTTAAGAATCGTGTCTTCCGCATAATCATTCCATCATATGCCCAATTCTTAAGGTTTAGACCGACAGTCTTAGACTACTATTTGCTTAACATACATTCAATAAATATGAACGTAAAGAGGACAAGATTTGGTATATATAAATGAATAAATTCTTTATTGATAAAAAATGTCTCCAAAAATGTATTAAATTTTTACTCCTTAGGGCATACATGTCTAACAATCTCCCACTTGCACTAAGTGAGTAAATACAACAAATTTCGCATCCCTATAGCTTCCACATGCTTCTCGAAGACTCTCCCAGTAAGTGTCTTCGTAAATGGATCAGCTAAATTGTCCTCTGACGTGATCTTGCACAGCGTGACATGCCCGCCCTCAACGAAGTCCTTTATCACATGATACTTCCGAACAATATGCTTACTCTTCTTGTGAAATCTTGGTTCCTTAGCATTAGCTACCGCTACACTGTTATCACAGTACAGTGATACCGCTTTATGCATACCAGGAACTACCTCAAGATCCCCAAGAAACTTACGGAGCCACACTGCTTCCTTCGGAGCATCACTAGCCGCCACATACTCGGCCTCCATCGTTGAATCCGAAGTGCAATTTTGCTTCGCACTTCTCCAACTGATGGTGTCGCCACCTAGAGTAAACACAAACCCCAAAGTCAATTTCCTAGAATCCAGACAGGATTAAAAATCCAAATCAGTGTATCCTAGAGGAGTTAAATACTCACCCTAATACACAAGCATATACTCTCGAGTCCTTCTTAGGTACTTGAAAATATGCTTTACAGCAACCCAATGGTTCGGTCCTGGATCCACCAAAAATTGACTTACAATCCCGACTGCATAGCTAATATCCGGTCATGTGCAAAGCATGGCATACATGAGACTATCCACTGCCGAAGCATAAGGCACCTTCTTCATGTATTCTCTTTCTTCATAAGACTTTGGAGAGTCTTTCTTAGAAAGAGTAATTCCAGACCTAGATGGTTGCCCACCTTTCTTGGAATCCTACATTGCAAACCTCCTGAGAATTTTATCTATGTAGCTGGCCTATGACAAAGCTATCATTTTGTTCTTCCTATCCTGAAAGATCTGGATACTGAGAACAAAATTAGCATCACCCAAGTCCTTCATGTCAAACTGCTTGGTCAACCATAATTTGACTGATGACAACAAACCAACGTCATTGCCAATTAGCAGAATGTCATCTACATAGAGCAGTAAAAATCCACCTTCCCATCCTTAATGTGTTTGTAAACAAATGGTTCATCCACGTTTTGTGAGAACCCATAAGTCTTGATCACTTGACCAAATCTTATGTTCCAAGAACGAGAAGCCTGCTTAAGTCCATAAATTGACTTTAACAGCTTACAAACCTTACCCTCTTGACCCACGACCTTGAACCCGTCTGGTTGTTCCGTATAGATAGACTCATCAAGATAGCCATTCAGAAAAGCCGTCTTGACATCCATCTGCCAAATCTCGTAGTCGAGAGCGGCAGCTATGGACAAGAGAATCCGGATGGACTTAAGCATGGCTACAGGCGAAAAGGTTTCCTCATAATCGATTCCTTTCTTTTGCGTATAACCCTTAGCTACCAGTCTAGCCTTAAAGGTTTCTACCTTTCCATCTACTCCTCTTTTTCTCTTGTAGATCCACTTACACCCTATGGGTTTTACCCCTTCGGGAAGATCCACAAGCTCCCAGACCCGATTAGTCTCCATAGACTTCATCTCTATGTTCATGGCCTCTATCCAGAGTCTTGAATCAACATACTCCATAGCTTCTGCGTAAGTATAAGGATCCCTATCATGTTCATCTGGTTCAGCCAAAAAGACCTCCCCATTGAACATATACCTCTCAAGTTAACGCCCGATCCTCCCACTACGCCGAAGCCCCTGAGGTTGTTGTTCAGGTTTGTTTGGTTTTTCTACACCGATCGGAATGGTTTTGTTCAGAACCTTCAAAGTGAATGAATTACCCCTTAACTCCTCAAGCACCACTTTGCTTCAAGGTTTAAAGTCGTCCATGTAACTCTCCTCAAGGAAAGTTGCATTAGTTGAAACCACGACTTTATTTTCCCTTGGGTTATAAAAATAACCCCGTTTAGTCCCTTTTGGATATCCTACAAACACGCAAACTTCTGAACGTGCTTCCAACTTATTCGGATCCTTAAACAGGACATGAGCTGGACATCCCCATATGTGAATATGGTTTAAGGATGTCTTCTGTCTTGTCCACGACTCGTGAGGAGTTTTAGGGACCGATTTTGAAGGCACATTGTTCAAAAGATAACATGCTGTTTGTAGTGCATATCCCCAAAAGGATAAAGGTAATGATGAATAACTCATCATGGACCTAATCATGTCCAACAAAGTCCTATTCCTTCTCTTCGCTACGCCATTCTGCTGCGGAGTGCCCGGCGCAGTCAAATGGGATAAAATCCCATTCTTTAACAAGTGTCCTAAGAACTCATCAGAAAGGTATTCCCCACCTCGATTAGATCGAAGTGCCTTTATGGGTCTACCCAATTGCTTTTGCACTTCAGCTCGAAACTCCCTGAACTAAGTTTCGCTTTTGTGGTGCATCAGGAACACATACCCATATCTTGAGTAATCGTCAATAAAAGTGATGAAGTACTCATACCCTCCTCGTGCCCGGATGTTCATCGGTCCGCAAACATTACTATGCACAAGTTCTAAAACCCCTTCGGCCCTATTTAGACCCGTATGGTCTTTTGGTCATTTTACCCTCCAAACAATATTCATATTGAGGTATAGATTCCACCTTTAAGTGACTTAAAGGTCCATCCCTTGCCAACCTTTGAATCCTATTCAGGTTAATATGGCCAAGGTGCAAATGCCAAAGATAAGTCTTATTAGAGTGAGAAGTTTTAAGTCTTTTTGAGTTATTATCATTTATCTCAGCATTAAGCAATAAGTCCATCTTATGTTTGATAAAATATAGATTATTTTGCATCTATCCAGAATAGATAAAAGATTTGTTTTTACGAATCACCACTTTTTCATTAAAAGATACCATGTAGGAGTCTTTAAATAAAGAAGATACATAAATTAAATTCCTTTTAAATTTAGGAACATAAAAGCAATCTCGCAAAATTAAATTCCTATAATTATCAAAGTAAAGATGGACATCTCCCATTGCTTCCACTGAGACCAGGGATCCATCGCCCATCCGAAGCGTTAAGTCTTCACATAGCAGACTTCTCGTTTCTTTGAATCCCTGTAGAGAAACACAAACATGATTAGTTGCACCGGAATCTATGACCCAGATGTCACTGGATTCCTCAACCAAACAAGTTTCTAAATATAGAAGATCACACCTACCTCCCTTGGAAAGGAAGTCCTTGCAATGCTTCTTTATATGGCTGACCTTACCACAAAAGAAGCACTTAAGCTTCTTTGGGTTCTTCTTCTTCTTCTTATTCTTCTTGCTCTTGGTAGTAACAAGAATAGAAGACTTCCCGTTCTTGGCCCGTTGCTTCTTTCCATTCCCTGAGTTAGGATTGGAACCAGAAGCAGCTACCATGTTGGCCTCACCACCAGCAGGAGACTCCCTGATCAGTAGTTCAAACTCCTGTAACTGTTTCATAAGTTCTATTAAGGTCGTATCCCGTCTATTGCTTAAATTAAAAGTAGCTCTAAACTGAATAAATTCCTTAGACAGAGTCTCAAAGACCATAGTCATCTGAGTTTGAACATTGATGTCAGCTCCATTGGTTTGAGCCTCAGCGAGGTAACCCATGACCAACATCATGTGCTCCTTTACAGATGTCTTCAGTCTCTGTCTACAGTTTAAGAGTTTCAAAAGCGCCCCTTGTCGCTTTGTTATGGCCTGGCCTCCAAACATGTCCTCAAGATTATCCAAGATCTGCTTCGCAGTCTCATAATCCTGATGTTGAGCCTGCATCACGTTGTTCATGCTAGCCATAACATAGCAGTAGGCCTGATCATTAGCATCTTTTCGGCGATCGTACACTTGGAATTGCTCATTACTTAAGTCTCCCGTAGGCTCGAGAGGACAAGGGGTTGTTAGTACATATTTTAGTTTCTCAAAGGATAGGACGATGTCCAGGTTATGTTTCTAATCGTTATAAGTCTCACCGGTTAATTGGTTTTTGTCAAGTATCGATGATAAAGCGTTTTTAGACATTTTCAATCTACAATAAAGAATCATATACCAAACATAAGCAAACATATAATAATAGTTTAGTAAGATAACACAATCATGTAAAATCATACAAATGTGTTTATGTGTCAAAACCTTGAAAATATCACAGCCTTACAACGATAATTCCCAACTCAGAATTCAACAAGCTCCTAGGGGAGTCATGCCAAATTCAATCAGGAACACGGATCCCCTCCTGATTAATATATGCCATCTAGGACCCGTATGATCCAGTATATACTAATAATCGTTTCTTTGGCCATTAATTTTATTAATAGAGCTCCTAGGGGAGGTTAATAATATAATTAACGTGAGTGTATAACCACTGTTTCAATATTTTATCCATGATTTATAATTACCACCTAGGGGTGTGCAACCATAAATCATACTAAAATACCTTATCCTTTCAGAGATCCAATCTGGTACATGATAGAAATCTCTTCCTAGGGGTTGGGACCACCATGTTCTTCCTATGGACCAACGATGGAGGCCTTAGGTCCTCTCTTCGAAAACCTTCTCCCACTCAATCTTTTGAAATCAAGGTT
This sequence comes from Artocarpus heterophyllus, assembly GCA_025403435.1. Classification (NCBI taxonomy): domain Eukaryota; kingdom Viridiplantae; phylum Streptophyta; class Magnoliopsida; order Rosales; family Moraceae; genus Artocarpus; species Artocarpus heterophyllus. The sequence goes on from CM046339.1 coordinate 9,405,257, forward strand.
CTATTTTAAAATTATGCATGAACAATTTTAATATGAGCGACACTCCCCATTCTATATGACATGTTATCAATATACATGGAAAATCATATTATAATGCAGACAAGCAAAGCAATCAAGCAAAGCTACAAGCAAAATAATAATAATCGTAATATTATGGTTCCACCCTAGAGAATAGAAAACTAAGATTACAAGAGAATGATCGAGACATTTATCAATTCTTCATCCTTGAATCCTCAAGTTGTATCATTCTTCATGCAATACACATCTTTAAGTCTTCAATCCCATATGAATCAAATACTTCATATTTTCAGTCATATCCAAATTTAATGTTTCTCAGAATCGTCCCAAAAATAAAATTAAAACTGCACCGAAAAAATTGCACCTTTTCTGAACACTTGGCAGCTCTCGGTCGACAGGCCGATCTAGGTGATTGGCCTACCGGTCATGCTTCATCAGCCTGTCGATCTGGTACATCAGCCTATCGATCCATGAAGGTTCGGCCTGCCGGCAGAGTACCCCAATTTCTGCCCCACTGTCGGCTTGCCGGATCACACGTTCGGCCTACCGATCTGTGACCATCGGCCTGCCAAACTGCGACGTCTGGCAAGCCGACCGAGCAGTAATCTTTCATTCTAGAAAATACAATTTTAATGCAATTCATCAATTTTATTTTTAACAATTCAAAAACATAAAATTAGAGACTCAGGAAATACCTAGGGGCGCCATCATTATTCTTTAAGATCCGACTTCTCCTTTCGTCTTCTCTGAATAATCATTTAATTACAAAATTCTTACAAATTTAAAATTAAATAACAATTCCTACACGGAGATGATAGTCCGCCATCTATTTACATGAAAAACTTAGATACATATTCTAACCTCTAAGGAACCATAATCGGTATGAATTAATTAATTAATAAATAATTAAACAACGATTTAATCAACCATAATTAATTAATAAACATTCACCACATAATCCATGACAACATATATATTATATAGAAACCTAGAGTGCCATCTCTCTATAAAATTCAATTCAAGCATAGGAAATATAAAGATCACAAAATTTATGCATATAACATGATCACAAACTTGTAAATTTAGGTAAAAATCATGGCTCTGATACCAATTGTTCGAAACGTGGTACGCAGCGGAATTTTAAAATTTTTCATCAGAGTAATTTCTAAAACATAAGTTTGACATGCTATATGTATAAATTAAACAGGTCTTACTAACCTCTGTGTGCCGAAGAACCTCTGCAACCTATGTAGAGAAGTAACGTTCCAGAAGAGCCTCAACCTACTGGTCTTCTTTGCTATTCTCTATCCACAACCGGAGTGAGTGTGGGCTCACACGTACAGCTCTTCCACCGATGACTCACATTCCAACCAATAGAGAGAACCCGAAGCTAGTGTTCGTGATTTGTGAACAAAAGCTCTCAGGAGTTTTCAGATACTCACTAGAAGACTATCACTCTTAATCTCTCAATTGATCTGAGTAAATCATGAGACTCACTCCCTTTATATAGCCATTGGTCCAGGGGTCAGTCCTTATCAGATTAGGTCTCAAAAACTCAAAACAGAATCAAGTTCGGATCAATATCTGATAAGATCTGTGTGAAAATGCAAAATCTTATCACTCGCTGATCGGCAGGCCGAACAGGCCCCATCGACAGGCCGAACACGTCATCCGACAGGCCGAACTCCCGAGAAAAAATCTCCACGAAATTTTTATTTTCCACCCGAGATTCTAAAGGATAAAGTCTCAGTTTTGATTCAAATAACCCAATAGAGAAGTTATCTAATCAAAACAAACTTTATCAAGATAATCTCTAAGAAAATAAATCAATTCACAAAAATTCTATAAGTTTATCTTGATCTAATTTGTCTAAAATTAAAACAACCGATAAACAGACAAGAATTATCTGATTGCAATAATTCAACAAGTTTATCGTGAACTAATTTCTTACAAAATTAATTCAACCGATAAACAAACATGAATTATTCAATTCTTCCAAATTTTAAACCAATCTGATAAATCCGACATAAGTCACAAATTATTGGAAAAGCACATTGTGTCGTTATAGGACTTTGTGAGCTAGCAAAGGGGACCAAAATGGACCTATAAAGTTCAAGCTCATGATAATTATGAAACCCAATATCCCAGATATACATTTCACAATTATCAACTTCAACGCTACTCCACTAAAAGCTTGGAGCTGCACTCTCGAACTTTATAGAATAACGAAGCTCGTATAGCTAAGTCTCCATGACATATCATAGTGTATCGTATCCCCATGTGAAGTTCCATAATCGGCTTAAGGACAACTTCTGTCTCACCTCCCCGATTATTTTTATCTTACGTTACATTGTCTCACAATTAGAAAACTTACCATCCAAAGATAGTATACCATTCGGTTACACCTATGTATCCAAATGGTTGAGCGCTCCAGTTTTCCAATTACAGGGCAACGCATATAAGAGGATATCATTACTCCTAAAGAGGAGCTATGGATTCCATATCTATGAATAACAAGTCTACGCTATCAAGAGTCATGCCTCCAACGTACCGGCATGCATACCACTATTGAGATGTGGGTGTCACCCTTTGGTACATCAAAAGACACAAGTCGAGATTACGGGCCCACTATTCATCTTAGGATTAAGATACAATACAAATGACTGTCTAAAGTGAATCGATTTGCCGAGACAAATTATTAATCCAAATCAATTCACTTTATGTCCCGATTCAACACATCGTCACCTATGACAACGTGCCAATGTTTCTATTCACGGAGTCCAACTTCGATGGTCAAGACAAACCATCTCCCAAAAGGGATATAGACAACATAACAATCTTTACACGAATAAAGCGCCCAACTTTATTCCCTTGATTGCGGATCATATGTTTTAGACCATCACCTTAAGAATCGTGTCTTCGGCATAATCATCCCATCATATACCCAATTCTTAAGGTTTAGACCGACAGTCTCGGACTACTGTTTGCTTAACATACATTCAACAAATATGAACGTAAAGAGGACAAGATTTGGTATATATAAATGAATAAATTCTTTATTGATAAAAAATGTCTCCAAAAATGTATTATATTTTTACTCCTTAGGGCATACATGTCTAACACTTTTTTGTCGCTCCATTTTGTCAAGTAGAAATCAAAACAACTATCTTTACTATGGAAGGAAACAAAGTACCAAGGTTGGACAGTTTTCAAGCTCTATTCTTTAAACAGTATTAGGATATTGTTGGTTCAGAGATTAGTGCTACTTGTTCAAAGATCCTTAGTGGGAATAGCTTTGTCTAGGATATGAACAAGGCCCATATGGTCCTTATTCCCAAGGATAAAGGATCCCAAGAATGTCTTAGACTTCGGTCCCGTTAGCCTTTGAACCGTGGTATACAATTTTTTTGCTAAAACCCTTGCAAATAGACTTAAGAGCATATTGCCAAGCATTACCTCTAAGAACCAAAGTGCCTTTGTCCCAAGGAGATTGATTATGGACAACGTTATTACAGCCTTTGAGTTTATGCATTCTTTCAAACTACAAGAAAATAGGAAAATAAGGCTTCATGGCACTCGAACTAGACATGAGCAAAACATATAACATGATCACATGATCTTATCTTGATGCAATGATGGAGAAAATTGGATTTAGCACCCTACGGTTAAAGGGGGTTATGGATTACATTAGTACTAGTAGCCCCTCCTTCATGTTTAGTGGAATCGTGTCTAGTTAAGTTACTCATTCACGAGGCCTTCAACAGGGTTGTCCCCTCTCCCTTAACCTTTTTATCCTTTACGTAAGGGGTTTTTCTTCCTTTTATCTGGATTTGGGATGGCAAGGAAGATCAAGCCCTTAAAGTGTAACATGTATGGCCCAAGTGTGAGACATATTTTCTTCTTTGATGATAGCCTGCTATTTTGTAAAGCAAATGATGTCAATTACACCGTGATAAGAGGCTCAGTTTAGATCATTAATGGAGATAAATCTATGATTACTTTTAGCCCAAACGTCCTATAAGACCTAGCTTGAAAAATTCTCTTTGTTTTAGGGTTGAGGACTATTCAAATTCATGAGAATTATTTGGTGCTACCGACTTTCATTAGGAAAGACAAGAAGAAAATGTTTAGGGAAAATAAAGACCAAGGGTGGAAGAAACTCCAATTATGGTCAAGGTCTCTCTTTTTTGCAAGTGTTAAGGCGGTCCTTATAAGAGTAGTAGCCCAATACATCCCCATAAATACTATGAGCATTTTCAAGCTACCTTTAAGTCTTTGTGACGATCTCCAATCCATGGTTGCCTAATTTTGGTGGGCCAGCTCTTCTGATAAAAGGAAAGTCCACTAGATCAAATGGCACCAACTTTCTAGACCAAAGAGAGTTGGTGGACTAGGTTTTAGGGATGTCAAGTGCCTTAACTAGTCACTAATTGTAAACATAGTGAGGCTTTTAATTACGCAAAATACTTTCAAGATAGTTCCTTTTTGGAGGTTCCAAAGAGAAGTCATGGTTCTTCTTTGTGACAGAGTGTCTTATGGTGTAAAGATCTCCTAAAAAAGGGGCTTAGATAAAGAACTGGTGATGGAAAATCAGCTTCATTCTCTATAGTCCTTGGACTCCTCGACCAATGACCTTCAAGCCCATTACCCAAGGTAGTCAGTCTTTTCTTAAGATGAAGGTGGCATATCTTATTGAAAGGGATGGTAGATGGAACTACAACCTAGTAAAAGATTTTTTGTTTTATCTTGTTGATGTCTCTGCAATTATAAGTATCTTGCTGAGTATTGCCCCTCACTAAGATTGTTTAATTTGGCACTATGAGAAGAAAGGAATATTTATTGTCCACTTAGGCTACCATGTTGCTTTTCAAAGTGTGTTGTCTAGTTAACAATCAAACTCTACTACTCTATCCAAAGGGTGAAATTTTCTCGTGAATGTGAAGCTTCCAAACAAGACAAAAATTTTCATGTGGTGGGCTTTCCACGAATCCCTATCTACCAGAGCAAATGTTTTGAGGAGAGGAATTATGAACAATGATCTATGCCCTTGATTCTTTGCTGAACAGGAGACCCTGGCTCATGCTGCTATCCTTTGGCCTATAATTGAGGAAGCTTGGCACCTAACCCATGTTCTTCCTTTGTTTATGCAGCCAAGAGGACTCCATTTTCATAATTTTTGTCCGCAATGTTTTATCTCCTTTTCTTGGGAGGATTTCAAGGTTTTTTATGGAGTGGCCTGGTTCTTGTGGTTTAAAAGAAAGAAAGTAATCCATAATGGCCAGTTTTGTGACTTTCAAACTATTGTTCACATTGCAAGGGACACCATTCATGACTTTCAGGAATTGTAGGTGTGCTTTTGGGTGGTCCCCCAGCCCTTGCCTAGCCAAGGGACATCGACCTGGTACCCCCCTGTGACATGCACCATCAAGGTTAACATCGATGCTTCCATATTTCCTAATTTAGAGGTCTGTGTCGTGGGTGGGGATTTTCAGGACGACTATGGGGTAGTGATTGTTGTTATGGCCAAGTAGATTAAAGGTATTTCTCTCCTTACGTTGGGGAATTTTTGGCTATCAAAGAAGATATTATGTTTGCTAGGAATCTGGGTTTGGTGAATTTATCATTGTCTGACTTGAAAAATGTTGTTATGATCCCAAAAGGGATCTTTCCCTTGCGCCGGAGGATGTTGGTATTTCTAATATTATTTCATTGCTAAATGAATGTTCTCATTTCAATTGTATGTACATCAGCAGGGATAGTAATCTTGTTGCGCATTCCTTAGCGGTTAAGGCTGCCCTTTGCCTTCTGTCTTTTAATTGTTTTGATGCCATGCCGTTATATATTGGTGTCTGCTTTGTAATGTTTATGCCTAATTTTGGCTTTCTATCAAATCTTTTCCTCTCAAAAAAAAAAAAGAAGAAATGAACAAATTTTTTTTATCATTAATTGAATCTCTGCCAATCTTCGAGCATGTAAGTGCATAGCCTATTTTTCTTTTTTAGAATAATTAAGATTTCATAAATTATATCCTCCAAATTAGCCCATGAGCTAGCGGACATTGTCTCAACGTTTTTTATTTTTAGCTAGTGCACGTTATCAATTCTCGTCAAATTATGTCAACCATGAACGTTAGTTTCACTTCCAACAAGATTCACAGTAAGATCTAGCCCTACAAAACCTCCTTGGTTGGTATTGTTGATGAAGTGGGAGCGGTGTTCATCAAAATAAGTGATAATTCTTGATCATTCCAATTTTTGTGACATGATTATCAAACTGACCAATCTAAATATGGTTGAAGAAATCTCAAGAACTGTCATTATTCATGTTATCTTCGATCAAAGTACCATCTATCAATTACTCATAATTTGAATCAATTTTTATGTCACGCCCTGAAATCTAGGATGTGAAGTGGCGGATTAGTTAATTTAATTAATGAAATTTTAGTTAAAATTACCAATTTAAGGAATTAGTTGATTAGTAAAAATGTGATAAATTTAAAACTTTCTAAACAATTATTTAAAATGACAAAACAGATAAGAGAAAATACAATAATAAAGAGAGAGAAATACTTGTTGGGTCCCATCGAGCACATAAAAACTTGTGCACACACATGCTATCAGTAATAATTAAAATTACAACGACAATCTAATATAATAAAAGAAAATTAAAATATTACATGCCTTGATTAATCAATATAATTGACCTACTCAAAATCTTCTACTGCTTGCGAGTCTTATCAGTAGCCTCCCAATTGGTCCTAAACTGAATTCTACCTAGGGGGAGAAAAGGTTTTGAAAACAAACAAAATGTGAGTGAAAGGCTCAATAGGACTAGGTTTTAAAACATTTAGTTTGAATTTAGAATTTAACATTCAGGAAAAAATTTAGAAAACAAAATTAAATAAATAATTTCAATTAATGCATTCTTACCAAAAACAGTTCATTATTCGTCCAGAAAGGATTATATTATCTTTTTCTTGGCAAACCATAAATATCACTACCGAGTGGTCCAACTGGGTTTCAAGACCTGCCCCCACTGTCGCACTCTCCATGACCCAATCTCTAAGTATGACATCATATCCATCTATGCATTTCTATAGTTATTAAAATCTCATTTTACTGGGTGTATTCATTTACATTTATTATGCGGTTCATTATGAATATCATCTCATTCAACAGTTTATGAAAACAACCGATGAAAATCTTTTTCAATCATTCATTGAAAACATTTTGAAAGAAATCATTTTGAGGCCAAAACCATTTAAAACATAGCTACCAAAGAAAGGGGGTAGGAGTCCTACCTCGATACTTGGCATCGTAACTCAACACCGTAGTCCGTTCCGCTATACGTTAGCTCCACGGAACCACGAACAACCTTAAATGTAAACTAAGTTCATCAATATCTGGCTTAAGATATTCTACCCTACTAAGTTATCTCATAGTGTCCTAGTGTGTCATTTATATCCATAAAATCATACTATAAAGTTAAAATCTCAACCTAGGTTTAAAATAGTAAAAACGGGTGAAAAATAGTCATTTTTCGTGGAGTCTGGTTGGCCTACCGAAGTTCTTAGTCCGGCCTGCCGAACTCCACAGTTCGGCCTACCAATCGGTCATTCAACACATCTTGCCGAACATTTCTAGGTTCGACCTTCCAACCAGATGAGTCCAGTATGCCGAACAAATGAGTTTGGCCTGCTGAGGCTCAAGATTGGCCTGCCAAATTGGAAAAAGCTAGAAATTTATAGATTCAAGCTTCGACCTCCCCGAGCTTAAATTTTCATTTCCAACCTATTTTCCAATTCCCAGAATATGTATAATGGTCATAAATGATAGAAAACATACTAAAACACTTTCAAACGCATTTGAAAAAGATTTATATAGAAAATTTCAAAGAAATTCAAAAATAGAGAAAAAGAAAAAAACTTGGTTTAATCCATTTTTCATCAAACCAAGCCTAAATTCTAGATGATTTGAGTCTTATTAACTTAAATTGAAGGTTTCCTAATGTAATACTCGCCATTTTTCATGTAACGATTAATGATAGACATTTAATGATGTTAAGCATTTTTCCTTATAAAATAATGTTAGTAACCATTTATTTGAGTATTATGATGGGTGACAGTCACGTGGAATTGATATGCCCAAGGTGTTCATGTCACTTATAATATATGCATGATAAATATTTAATATGTTATTTTTGTTATCTTTAAAGTGGCACTTCCAAATTTATTTTCCAAAACAGCATGCTGAAGGATTTAATCGATAGGCCAAACTTACAGCTTTGGTAGGCCAAATTAAGTCATCGGTAGGCCAAATGCGACAGACGAGAAATCAACAAATAATTCTAAAATTTTGTGGCATTGATGATTAATTTAATTAGTTAGGAAAATTCTAAATAATTGATATATTTTATCTCTTTCCTTATCCATGATTAGGGAAAGTTTGACTTTTTAAAAGAGAAGATTTGATTTTTGTGATAAGGTTTCCTAATTTGAAAAGATAAGATTTGGTAGTTAGAGCAAATCTTGGACTTTTCCCTTATCTCACCCCACCCTACACGCATACCTCATCTTTTTAAAAGAAAATCTGCATCAAATATAGAGAAGATTATTTTCTTTTCACACCATTCTTCATTTACATGCATATCACCCTCCCTTTCTCTCTAAAATCATTTTTCTCTCTCCCTCTCTCTCTCTAAACTTTTCTTAGAGACTCTCTTCCTCTCTACACGTTTTCTTCCCTTTTCTCCCTTATATTTCTACAAATATTTGAATGAAATATTGGGTTTTCACTTAGACTAATTCAAAGAAAGCTTGAAAAGAATTGTTTTGAGGTAAGAAACTTATTCTAGACTATTCTTGAAATTGTATTCTCTTTCTAATCCGAACCCCATAACTTTGCCTACGAATTTCTATTTGCTCTGAAATTTTAATATGATATTTATGTATATGTTATATGATATTCTACAAAATTTCACACCATTTGGAATTTTCTATGTTAAGATATTAAATTTTTATTCTCTACCACTCATGGTGTAATTGTTGCTGATTGGTAATGTTTCACAAAAGGCAGTCTATGTTCAGGGGGCAAACGAATTGTGATTTGAATGAAATTTTGCAGAAATATTCGCACATATGTTAGGTTATGATTTGGAAAATTTCATGGTGATTTGATGAATATTTGATGAGTTTTGAACTTTCTTTAAGATTAGGTTTTATGGCTGCCTATGTAGTGAATTCTGGACTGTTAGACGTGTATGCCCTAAGGAGTAAAAACGTAATATGTTTTTAGAGATATTTTTATCAATAAAGAATTTATTTATTTTTTATATATATCAATTCCTGTCCTCTTTACGTTTATATTTGTTGAATGTATATTAAGCAAACAAAAGTATGAGACTGTCGGTCTAAACCTTTAAGAATTGGGCATATGATGGGTAGATTATGCGGAAGACATGATTCTTAAAGTGACAGTCTAAATCATAAGATCCACAAACAAGGGAATAAAGTTGGGTGTTTTATTCATGAAAGATTGTTAAGTTGTCTATATCCCTAACGGGAGATGGTTTGTCTTGGCCATCGGAGGTAGACTCCACAAAAAGAAACATTGGCATATTGTCATAGGTGACGATGTGTTTAATCAGGACATAAAGTAAATTGATTTAGATTAATAATTTTTTCTTGGCAAATCGATTCACTTTAGACAATCATTTGTTTTGTATCTTAATCCTGAGATGAATAGTAGGCCTGTTGTCTTGACTTACGTCTTTTGATGTACCAAAGGGTGACACTCACATTTTAATAGTGGTATGCATGTCAGTATGTTAAAGGCATGACTCTTGATAGCGTAGACATGTTATTCATAGATATGGGATCCATAGCTCCTCTTTAGGAGTAGTGATATCCTTTTATATGTGTTATCTTGTAATTGAAAAACTGGAGCACTCAACTATTTGGATACATAGGTGTAACCGAATGATATATTGTCTTTGGATGATAAGTTTTCCGATGGTGAGATAATGGAACCTAAGATAAAAATAATCGGGAAGGTAAAACAGAACTTATCCCTAATCCGATTATGGATAATCCTATGGGGATACGATATACTATGATATGTCATGGAAACTTAGCTATATGGGCTTCGTAATTCTATATAGTTTGAGAGTGTAGCTCCAAGCTTTTAGTGGAGTAGCGCTAGAGTTGATAATTATGAAACATATATCTGGGATATTGGTTTCATAATTATCTGGAGCTTGAACTATATAGGTCCATTGGGTTCTCTTTGCTAGCTCACAAAAAACCTATAATGATACGACGTGCTTTTCCAATAATTGGTGACTTATATCAGATTTATCAAATTGGTTGAAATTCTATAAAATCAGATAATTCATGTCTATTTATTAATTGAATTAATTTTGTGATAAAATTAATTCAAGGTAAACTTGTTGAATTATCGAGAACAAATAATTCATGTCTGTTTATCAGTTGGATTAATTTTTGAATTAATTCAAGATAAACTTGTTGAATTATCAGGAATATTTATTTTCCTTGAGATTATATAGATATGACTGTTTTAATAAGATAACTTCTCTATTAGTTTATTTGAATTAAAACTGAGGCTGTATCCTAAGAATCTCAGGTGAAAAATAAGGATTCGCAGGGATCTTTTATCGGAGGTTCGGCATGCCGATTGAGGAGGTTCAGTAGGCTGATTTGCTAGTTCGACCTACTGACCAGTAATAAAAGATCATGCATTTCCATGTGGATTTTATCATATATTTTTTTTGGTTTGATTCTTATTCAAATTTCCAAGGCCTTATTAGATAAGGACTGATTCTTGGACCCAACCTCTATAAAAGCAGAGTGACTCTCTTTATCATTTAGATCAATTGAGAGGTTAAGAGTGAAACTCTGCTGGTGAGATTCTAAAAACTTCCTGAGAGCTCTTGTTCACAAATCATAAACACTAGCTTTGGGTTCTCTCAATTGGTTCGAAAGAGAGTCACCTGGTGGGAGAGCTGTATATGTGAGCCCACACTCACTCCGATCATGGATAGAGAATAGCAAAGAAGGCTAGTTGGTTGAGGTCCTTCTGGAATGTTACTTCTCTTCACTGATTGAGGAAGCTTTTTGGCATTTATAAGGTTAGTAAGATCTGGTTAATTTATGCATATAGCGTGCCAAACTTATGTTTTAAAAAATACTCCGATATAAAATTTTTAAAATTTTACTGCGTACTATTTTTCTAATAATTGGTATCAAAGTCATGTTTTTTACATAAATTTTCAAGTTTGTGATTGTGCTATAAGTATAAATTATGTGATCTTGATCTCTCATATATTTGAATTTAATTTTTTTGAGAGTTGGCACTTAGGGTTTCTATATATTTATATGTTGTTATGGATTATGTGGTGAATGTTTATTAATTAATTATGGTTGATTAAATTATTTATTAATTAATTAATTTATGCCAATTATGGTTCCTTAGAGGTTAGAACATGTATCTAGGTTTTTCATGTAATTAGATGGTGGACTATCATCTCCATCTAGGAATTATTATTTAATTTTAAATTTGAAAGAATTTTGAAATTAAATAATCATTTGGAGAAGACGGATCTAGAAGACAGTTCTAGAAGATAGATGATGGCGTTCCTAGGTATTTCCTGAGTCTCTAATTTTATGTTTTTGAATTGTTAAAAATAAAATTGATAAATTGCATCAAAATTATATTTTTGGAAAGGGGTAATCTCTACTCGATCAACACGCCGAACTGAAGAGTTCAGTAGGCCGATCATCTCAAGATCGGCAGGCCAAATTATGGGTTCGACAGGCCAAATTATGGGTTCGACAGGCCATCTGTGGGGCAAAAATCAGGTGGCTCTAGCAGGTAATTTTGACAAGCCGAACTATCATGACTGCTAGGCCAACTTGAAAAGATCGGCAAACCGGAGGGTCATGACCGATAGGCCAATCATACAGATCGGCTTGCCAGCAGAGAGCTGGAAATTTTTTTCCAGAAAAAGGTGTAGTTTTTTTTGCAGTTTTAATTTTATTTTTAGGACAATTATGAGAAACATTAAATTTAGATAGGACCAAAAATTTGGAGTATTCGATTCATACGAGATTGAAGACTTGAAGATGGGCATTACATGAAGAATGATACAACTTAAGGATTCAAGAATGAAGAATTGATAATATGTTTTGATTATTCTCTTGTAATCTTTGTTTTCTATTCTCTAGTTGAAACCATAATATTACGGTTATTTATTATTATTTTGCTTGTAGCTTTACTTGATTGGTTTACTTGTCTGCATTATAATATGATTTGCCATGTATATTGATAAAATACCATATAGAATAGGGAGTGCCGCTTAATTTAAAATTGTTCATGCATGTTCTTAAAATAAAACCTTGATTTCAAAAGATTGAGAGGGAGAAGGTTTTCGAAGATAGGACTTAAGGCCTCCATTGTTGGTCCATAGGAAGAAATGGTGGTCCTAACCCCCAGGAAGGGATTTTTATCATGTACCAGATTGGATCTCTGAGAGAATAAGGTATTTTAGCATGATTTATCATTGCACACCCCTAGGTGGTGATTATAAATCATGGAAAAAATATTGAAACGATGGTTATACACTCATGTTAATTATATTATTAACCTCTCCTAGGAGCTCTGTTAATAAAATTAATGGCCAAAGAAACGATTATTAATATATGCCGGATCATACGGGGTCCTGGATGGCATATATTAATCAGGAGGGGATCCATGTTCTAATTAAATTTGGCATGACTCCCCTATAAGCTTGTTGAATTCTGAGTTGGGAATTATCGTTGTAAGGTTGTGATATGTTGAAGGTTTTGACACATAAAAACATATTTGTATGTTTCTATATGATTGTGTTATCTTATTAAATTAATATGCTATGCTTGCTTATGTTTGGTATATGATTCTTTATTGTAGATTAAAAATGTCCAAAAACACTTTATCTACAATACTTGACAAAAACCAATTAACCGGAAAGAATTATAATAATTGAAAACAAAACCTACATATCGTCCTCGCCTTTGAGAAACTTAAATTTGTGTTGACAACACCTTGTCCTCTCAAGCCTATGGGAGATTCCACCAACGATCAATTCCAAGCATATGATTGTTGGAAAGATACCAATGATCAGGCCCATTGCTATGTTATGGCCAACATGAACAACGTGCTCCAGGCTCAACATGAGGATTATGAGGCTACTAAGCAGATCTTGGATAATCTAGAAGACATGTTTAGAGGCCAAGCCTTAACTAAGCGGCAAGGGGCACTTCAAAAACTCTTGAACTGTAAGCAAAGACTGGGGACATCTATAAAAGAGCACATGATGTTGGTAAGCGAACCACAAACTAATGGAGCCAACATCGATGTTGAAAATCAGATGACTATGGTCTTTGAGACTTTGTCAAAGGAATTTATTCCATTTAGAGCTATTTTTAATTTGAGCAATAGACGAGATATGACCATAGCAGAGTTGTTGAAATAGTTACAGGAGTTCAAATTGCTGATCAGAGAGTCTTCTGCAGGTGGAGAGGCCAAATTGGTGGTTGCTTCTAGTTCCAATCCCAACTTTGGGAATAGAAAGAAACAACGGGTTCAAAAATAGGAAGTCTTCTATTCCCGCTAACAACAAGAGCAAGAAGAAGAAGAATAAGAACCCAAAGAAGCTAAAGTGCTTCTTCTACGGGAAGGTCGGGCACATAAAGAAGCATTGTAAGGATTTCCTTTCCAAATGAGGTGTTTAGAAACTTGCTTGGTTGAGGAATCTAGTGACATTTGGGTCATAGATTCTAATGCAACTAATCATGTTTGTGTTTTTTTGCTGGGGTTTAAAGAAACAAGAAGTCTGCTTCATAAAGACTTCACGCTTTGGATAGGCGATGGATCCTTGGTCTTAGCGGAAGCAGTGGAAGACGTCCTTCTATATTTTGATAATTATAGGAAATTAATTTTGTGAGATTGTTTTTATGTTCCTAAATTTAAGAGGAATTTAATTTCTATAGCTTATTTATTTAAAGACTCCTATTTGGTTTCTTTGAATAATAAAGTGGTGATTCGTAAAAACAAAGCTTTTATCTATTCTGGATTGATGCAAAATAATCTATATTTTATCAAACCTAAGATGGACTTACTACTTAATGCCGAGATGAATGATAAAAACTCTAAAAGACTTAAAACTTCTTACACTAATAAGACTTATCTTTGGCATTTGCGCCTTGGTCATATTAACCTAAATAGGATTCAAAGGTTAGTAAGGGATGGACCTTTAATTCACTTAAAGGTAGAATCCATACCTCAATGCGAATCTTGTTTAGAGGGAAAATTGACCAAAAGACCATTTAGGTCTAAGGGCAATAGGGCCGAAGGTGTAACACCCACCTATTTTATGTAACGGACCACGTTAAGTTAGTAACGTTATTAAGGAATGTTATTAATAATAACATTATATGATATGATATGTGATGTTCATGTTACTAATTTTTATGTCCAGTTTTGTGACAGGTGACGACCGCATGGGATTGTTGTGCTCTAGTGTTCATGTGAAATTCTAAGTATATGTTTATTTATGATGCAATATATGATTTTGATGATGCAATGATGTATGAATGTTTTATGTTATGGCATTTAATGACAGATCGGTAGGCCGAACTTTTAAGATCGGCAGGCCGAACTTCTTACCGAGAACGACAGGCAGAAGAACCCCACCGGCAGGCCGAACTTGCTGGAACCGGTAGGCCGAACACGACTGACAGGCAGTTGGTAGAAATTTCTCCAAAATTATGGCTAAGTTAATTACATTAATTGGGTGAATTAATGTGATTAATTGGCATAATAATGGAATGTTTTTATCAGTTAAGGAAATTAATAGATTTGATTTGTATTGATTTGTATTATTTTAAGAGGTTTCCTATTTTTAGAAGATAAATTAAGGTAAGATTGATGATGTTTGACCTTCCTTTTCTTTCTCTTCCTCCTCCACGCCTCATGCCCCTCTTAACAGTCAGAAATTTATGACTTAATGAAGAGTAATGACTCTTCATTATACACATTACGTTAGAAAAAAATTTAATGCTCCTTCCTCATATATTCACCCCTCTCTCTCATTCATTTCTGAGACATCCTTTCATTCTCTTTTCTTCTCTTCTTCTCCACGAGTTCTTTCTCTCTCTCACTCACAAAAATTCTCTGCTAATATTGAAAGAAAAGTCTTATTTCATTGATTGAAATCAAGAGTTTTGGGAAGAAATTTCAAGGTAAGAACTCAGTTTTCTTTGTGTTTTTGAAAGCATTCTTCTCCTCGTTAGGTATTGTATTTTGTCTCGATTTTTTTTTATATATGATGTTATGTATATATTATGTGATGTTTTTCTAAGTTTCATGTCATTTCAATGTTTTAATGAAAAATGATATTTCTGTCTTCTACCCCTCACAATAATATGTTACTGTATAATTTTGAAAGTATAAAAAATGTAATGATTATTCAAGGGGTAAATATGATGTTTTCATGAAAAGTTGTTATAATATGCATATGCATGAGTATGTAAGATGAATGTGTTTTATTTATATGTTATGAAATTTTTATGGGAATTCATTAAGAAAACTATTTTAATAAATGTTATTTCTGGATTTTTGTTATGAAATGTTACGTATGTTTAAAAGATTTTATGATAATAAAATAATTTCATGCATGATAATATGATGATTGTATGGAGTTTTAAATTAAATATATGTGTTTTAAATTATTAGGAAATGTTTTTCAAAAAGATTTTCATGTTTACAATGTATGAAATGTTTTGATTTTAAGGAAGCATTTTATGAATAGCGTTTACATGATTTGATGATAATTTCATGATGATGATTATAGGATATGTTTGAAATGTGATGAATGTATACATGAGTATATGTATATGTGAATATTATATGAATGAATGTTATGTGTATGGATAATTCATGATAAGTATTGATTTTTATTGCATCTTTAAATGATAAATGGCATGAACACTCAAGGAAGCGAGCACATCGAGACCGCGGCGCCGTCACCAAGTGTATTTTTAAGGTTAAGTAAGCTATCGATAAGGTAAGTACATTCTCACCTGCAACATGACACATGTTTTTACAAGGTTTGATGATATGTTCACAAGGATACTCATGATGATTTTATGATGATTTTCCTTAAAGGATTTCTTATGAAAGATTTTCATGATTTAAAATTATGCATGATGTTTATGCATGTTTCAAAGTATGAAAAGTATGTATATATGTATCACCTAATAAGTGTTGCACACCCAATGTTATGAAATGCTATGTTATGATGTCATGTTTGGTTTGGGATTAGCTACCCTTCTCCTCTCATGACGGCGCACCTATGATGATGTTAATGGTGCAACACTTGGGCCCTTAAGATAAAATGGAATAAGTTTTAAAATGGTCAATGTTATGAAAGATATGTTTCTATGAATTTGTGCTTAAGGCACTTTTATGATATGATGACAATGATGCTGATGATGATGATGTTTATGAAATATTTTAAATTGTGAGAATTATATGTACTTACTAAGCGTTAGCTTAATCATGTTTTATATGTCATGTTGCAGATAAGGGTAAGAGAGTCATGGACTAGGCAGAGGACATGGGAAGGCGTGTGAGCAACATGAACGATGAATTGTAACCGGAAGCATGCCAAGAAAATGATTTTATGATTTAATCAAGTTTTATATATATTTTTGAACATATTTTTATGTTAAGTTCTTAAGAATACTTATATTATGGCTTTATAAGTTATTTTATCATTTTTTATAATTATGAACTTTCGCTATATTTTACGCAAAGTTGGTATATTTTAAATTAAGATTTCCAAAGGAATTTTGGTCTCGAACGGCCTGCCGAAGTCTATGGTCGGCCTGCCAAAGACCAGAAGTTCGGCCTGCCGATCTAATTTTCTGCCCTGCCGAACATGGATGAATTTTTAATCCGATTTGCAAAGCCTCTGCCGGCCTGCCGGTTGAGGGAATTTTGGCCTGCCGATGATGTTCGGCCTGCCGAACTGTGGCAGTAAGTAAGTTTTAATCGATTTGATGTTTAATGTGATATGTTGTGATATTTTTATAAGTCTTCATTTTACAACTTGGTATATCTATTTTATTAATATAAGTTCATGATTAATTTAAAGTATAAATGAATAAATTATGTTATGGAATAAATTAAACAATGATTTTTGAAACAATGACAAGTTAAAAAAAAAAACGTGTGAATGGATCTTGATAACGTAAGTTTAAGTACTTTTAAAATCAATAGTAATGATTAAGTTTGATATTATTTATAAGTTTAATGTTTATGCATGTACGAATGTAAGTATGTAACGACATCTGTGACGTCAGAATTAAGAGGCGTCACAGAAGGGGTTCTAGAACTTGTGCATAGTCATGTTTGCGGACCGATGAACATCCGGGAATGAGGAGGGTTTGAGTACTTCATCACTTTTATTGATGATTACTCAAGGTATGGGTATGTGTACCTGATGCACTTGAAAAGCAAAACTTTTGACAAGTTCAGGGAGTTTCGGGCTGAAGTGGAAAAGCAATTGGGTAGACCCATAAAGGCACTTCAATCCAATCGAGGTAGAGAATACCTTTTGGATGAGTTCTTGGGACACTTATTAGAGAATGGGATTTTATCCCATTTGACTACGTCGGGCACTCCGGAGCAGAATGGCATAGCTGAGAGAAGAAATAGGACTTTATTGGACATGGTTAAGTCCATGATGAGTTATTCATCATTTCCTTTATCTTTTTGGGGATATGCACTGCAAACCGTATGTTATATTTTGAACAATGTACCTTCAAAATCGGTCTCTAAAACTCCTCATGAGTTGTGGACAGACAAGAAGACATCTTTAAACCATATTTGCATATGGGGATGTCTGGCTCATGTCCTGTTTAAGGATGCGTATAAGTTGGAAACACGTTCAGAAGTTTGTGTGTTTCTAGGATATCCAAAAGGGACTAAAGGGGGTTATTTCTATAACCCAAAGGAAAATAAAGTTGTGGTTTCAACTAATGCAACTTTCCTTAAAAAGAGTTACATGGACGACTTTAGGCCTAGAAACAAAGTGGTGTTTGAGGAGTTGAGGAGTGATTCGATCACTCTGGGGTTTTTGGATGAAACAGTTCCAATCAGTGTAGAAAAACCGAACAAACCCAAACAATAACTTAGGGGGCTTTGGTGTAGTGCGAGGATCGGGTGTTAACCCAAGAGGTATATGTTCATTAGGGAGGCCTTGGTGGTTGAACCGAATGAACATGATAGGGATCCTTATACTTACGTAGAGGCTATGGAGGATGTTGATTCAAAACTCTGGACAGAGGCCATGAACACAGAGATGAAGTCTATGGAGACTAATCAGGTCTAGGAGCTTATGGATCTTCCCAAAGGGGTAAAACCCATAGGGTGTAAGTGGATCTACAAGAGGAAAAGAGGAGTGGATGGAAAGGTCGAAACCTTTAAGGCTAGACTAGTAGTTAAGAAAGGAAGGAATCGATTATGAGGAAACTTTTTTGCCTGTAGCCATGCTTAAGTCCATCTGGATTCTCGTATCCATAGCTGTCGCTCTCGATTACGAGATTTAACAAATGGAAGTCAAGACGGCTTTCTAAATGGCTATCTTGATGGGTTCAAGGTCAAGGGTTAAGAGGGTAAGGTTTATAAGCTGCTAAAGTCAATTTATAAATTTAAGCAAGCTTCCCTTTCTTGGAACATAAGATTTGATCAAGTGATCAAGACTTATAGGTTCTCACAAAATGTGGATGACCATGTGTGTACAAACACATTAAGAATGGGAAGGTGGTTTTTCTATTACTCTATGTAGATAACACTTTGCTAATTGACAATGACGTTGGGGCGTTGTCATCGGTCAAATTATGGTTGACCAAGCAATTTGACATGAAGGACTTAGGAGAGGCTAATTTTGTTCTCAATATCCAGATCTTTCAGGATAGAAAGAACAAAATGATAGCTTTGTCCCAGGCTGGCTACATAGATAAAATTCTTAAGAGGTTTACAATGCAGGATTCCAAGAAAAGTGGGCCACCATCTAGGTCTGGAATTATTCTTTCTAAGAAAGACTCTCCAAAGACTGAGGAAGAAAGAAAATAAATGAAGAAGGTGCCCTATGCTTCAGCAGTGGGTGGTCTCATGTATGCCATGCTTTACGCATGATCAGATATTTGTTATACGGTTGGGATTGTTAGTCGATTTTAGGTGGATCCAGGACCAAACCACTAGGGTTGTGGTTAAGCATATTTTCAAGTACCTGAGAAAGACACGAGGGTATATGCTTGTATATTCGGATGAGGATTTGACTCCTCTAGGATATACTGACTTGAATTTTCAATCTTGTCTGGATTCTAAGAAATCGACTTCGGGTTTTGTGTTTACCCTAGGCGACGGTGCCATTAGTTGGAGAAGTGTAAAATAAGATTGCACTTTGGATTCAACGATGAAGGCCGAGTACGTGGCAGCTAGTGATGCTTCGAAAGAAGTAGTGTGGCTCTACAAGTTCCTTGAGGATCTTGAGGTAGTTCTTGGTATGGATAAGGCGGTATCACTGTACTGTGATAACAGTGTTGTGGTAGCTAATAATAAGGAACCAAGATTTCACAAGAAGAGTAAGCATATTGATTGAAAGTGTCATGTGATAAAGGACTTCATCGAGGGCGGGCATGTCACGGTGTGTAAAATCACGTTAGAGGACAATTTAGTTGATCCATTGACGAAGACACTTATTAGGAGAGTCTTCGAGTGGCATGTGGAAGCTATGGGGATGCGAGATTTGTCATATTTACTCACTTAGTGCAAGTGGGAGATTATTAGACGTGTATGCCCTAAGGAGTAAAAAAGTAATATGTTTTTGGAGACATTTTTATCGATAAAAAATTTATTTATTATTTATATACACCAAATCTTATCCTCTTTACGTTCATATTTGTTGAATGTATGTTAAGCAAACAAAAGTCTGAGGCTGTCGGTCTAAACCTTTAAGAAATGGGCATATGATGCGCAGATTATGTAGAAGACATGATTCTTTAGGTGATGGTCTAAATCCTAAGATTTGCAATCGAGGGAATAAATTTGGGCACTTTATTCATGCAAAGATTGTTATGTTGTCTGTATCCCTAACGGGAGATGGTTTGTCTTGGCCATCGGAAGTGGACTCCATGAATAGAAACATTGACACATTGTCATAGGTGACGATGTGTTGGATCAGGACATAAAATGAATTGATTTGGATTAATAATTCTATCTCGGCAAATCGATTCACTTTAGACAATCATTTGTATTGTATCTTAATCTTGAGATAAATAGTAGGCATGTTGTCTTGACTTATGTCTTTTCATGTACCAAAAGGTGACACCTATATTTTAATAGTGGTATACATCCGGTATATTGAAGGCATGACTCTTGATAGCATAGACCTGTTATTCATAGATTGGAAAACTAGAGTAGTGATAGCATAGTCCATGGCTTCTCTTTAAGAGTAGTGATATCCTCTTATATGCGTTAACCTATAATTGGAAAACTAGAGCGTTCAACCATTTGGATACATAGGTGCAACCAAATGATATACTGTCTTTGGATGGTAAGTTTTCCGATGCTGAGATGATAAAACGTATGATAAAAATAATCGAGAAGGTAAGACAAAACTTGTCCTTAAGCTGATTATGGATAATCCTATAGGGATATGATGTACTACGATATGTAATGGAGACTTAGCTATGCGGGCTTCATAATTCTATATAGTTCAAGAGTGCAGCTCCAAGCGTTTAGTGGAGTAGCGTTGGAGTTGATAATTATGAAATGTATTTCTAGGATATTGTGTTTCATAATTATCGGGAGCTTGACCTATATAGGTGCATCAGGTCCTCTTTGCTAGCTCACAAAAATCCTACAATGATACAATGTGCTTTTCCAATAATTGATGACTTATGTCAGATTTATCAAATTGACTAAAATTTGTTAAAATCAGATAATTCATGTCTACTTATCGGTTGAATTAATTCTGTGATAAAATTAATTGAAAATAAACTTGTTGAATTATCGAGAACGGACAATTCATATTTGTTTATAAGTTAGATTAATTTTTGAATTAATTCAAGATAAATTTGTTGAATTATCAAGAATATTTATTTTTCTAGAGATTATCTAGATATAACTATTTTAATCAAATAACTTCTCTATTTGGTTATTTGAATTAAAATTGAGGCTCTATCCTAAGAATCTCCGATGGAAAATTAAGATTCACAGGGATCTTTTATCAAAGGCCCGACAGGCCAATCTTTAAGGCTGACCTGCCGATTATGGAGGTTTGGCAAGCCGATCTACCAGTTCGGCTTGTCGACCGACGATAAAAGGATCATGCATTTCCATGCAGATTTTATCAGATATTGTATCTGGTTTGATTCTGATTCAAATTTTTGAGGCCTTATCTGATAAGGACTAACTCCAAGACTCAACCTCTATAAAAGCAGTGTGAGTCTCTTTATCATTTAGATCAATTGAGAGATTAAGAGTGAAACTTGCTGGTGAGATTCTGAAAACTCCTTGGGAGCTCTTGCTCATAAATCACAAACACTAGCTTTGGGATCTCTCAATTGGTTGGAAGGAGAGTCACCTGGTGGAAGAGCTGTACGTGTAAGCCCACACTCACTTCGATCAAGGATAAAGAATAGCAAAGAGGCTAGTTGGTTGAGGTCCTTCTAGAACGTTACTTCTCTTCACTGATTGAGGAAGCTTTTCGACATTTACAAGATTAGTAAGATCTGGTCAATTTATGCATATAGCATGTCAAACTTATGTTTTAAAAAATATTCTGATATAAAATTTTTAAAATTCTACTGCGTATTATTTTTCCAACATGAACTTCTTGCTTGTGTGACCTATTTGTATGATGAAATGAATTTATTTATTAATTTAATATATTTATATGTTAATAGGTTGCCATAAAAATTTTAAGGTCAAAGTCATTTTATTTTAATTGTTTGAGTTTGATGATCGTGTGTTGCTCACTGCCTTATGTGTTTAAGGCTTTTTTTGTCTTTGAATTCTAATGCATGTTTTGAATTGTGAAAAATTTATTTGAAGTTAAATTTTGGATATGTTGTAGTTTTAGGTGCCTATTGTATGCAGGATTTTTATGAAATTATTTTAGGATATGGATAACTTATTTTATGTGCGTATGTTAGGGCTGCTCACTATTTTGTTATTGCTAACAGTTTTTGTGTTGTGTGTAGTGTGATTTATTTTAATTGTCTAATGAAATTTTTTACACTAAACAAAAATTATGGTACTTCATATATATGTGAATTATGTCCCTACAAAATCTCATGCCTTAATTGTATATGAATTGTGAGTTATTAAATTATGAATACAGAAGGGTCAGGCAGGTATTAGTATTGCAATTTTTGCATGAATATTTATAAGTTAGTAAAGTGTATTTATGCTCTTGGACTTCTTGAGACAGAAGTATGAATAATATCATATGGTTTTGGGTAATTTCATGAGAATGAAATCTATTTTTTATTTGTATATGGATGTATGACACAAACACACTAAGAAGTGAGCACATCGAGACCACAACGACGTCATCTAAGATAAGGTTTAAGTAAGCAAGTCAAGTACATTCTTACCTGCAACATGATAAATGTTTACAAAAAGTTTTGAGAATATGTTTTATAATAATTTTTAAGTTTTTTTTATGTTGTTTTCTCATGAAAACTCTTGTTGCAATAAGACAGTTCAACGAATGTTTCAATGATGAGGTATGTTGTAAGTATATCTATATATATGTATCACCTAAATAAGTGTTGCACACCTTATGTTTATGTCTATGTTTATGATGTCCAAAGTTAGACTTGTCATGTTTAGTTTGAGATTAGCTACCCCTCTCCTCTCATGGCGGCGCGCCCATGATAATAATGATGGTGCAACACTTGGGCCCGCAAAGACAAAATGAATAAAGTTTTAATATAGATAATGATAATGAAAGATATGTTCTATATGAAACTGTGCCAAGTGCACTATTATGTAAATGATGATTATGATTATGATGTTTTATAAAGGGGTTCATAAAATGTTTTAAGTTGTGAGATAGAAAAGTGTACTTACTAGGCTTTTGCTTACTTAGTTTATGATCATGTTGCAGATAAAGGTAAAAGAATCATGAAATAAGTGGAGGGCAACGACGAGCGTGTGAGCAAGGAACGATGGATTGAAACGGAAGAACGTCAAGATAGAATTTTTTAAAAGTTTTTGAACTATGTTTTTATTTCTTTGCATATTAAATTTCCATACTATTAAGTAAAAAGATTTGTTTTACATTTATATTGATTTTGCAGAAGATCGGCCTGCCAATTACCCTGTATCGGCCTGCTGATCTAAGTGTTTTAAAACCCCTATGTTGTAGTACCTCGGATAGCCTGTCGATGGTTGAAGTTTGGACTGCCAGTCATGTTCGGCCTATCGATGTCCAAAGTTCGGCCTACCTAATTGTTTGAACAGATTTTAAAGTTGTTTTAAATTTTATTTATATTATGGTCTCATTGTTTTGGAATTGATAAACTATTTTAAAATTGTATATATGAGTAGTTTTAATATATGATTGTATATTTATAAATCTTATAAAAATATATATATGTATGGATCATAGGGATATATTTATCAAATTATGTTTTTAAATTTAAATAGTTCATCTTAATTAATGATAACAAGGACAAATATGACGACATCTGTGACGTCTGTAAGGGGACGTTATAGGCTTTGGTATCAGAGCGAATTTTTGTTTTCAATTCATATCACCATGTGTCAGTTCAAGTCCTTCAAGTAAGTATATTTTAAGTTAATTATTAAGAATGTAAGTTTGATAATAAGCATAAGATTTAGTTGTACAATGATAAATGTCCTTGTGCATAACTTCGTAGCGAAATCCCGTCTCATAAATTGGAAGATTATTCCTAAGCTCATAATTCTTTTAGGAAATCAAAGATGAACGACCATGAAAGAATGTAAACTTATGCTCAGACCAATGAAAGACTGATGACAGTTATTGCTAAATTTCGAAGGCAACTTGAAGAGCAAAGTAGAGAGATCGAGGAACTAAGAGCTAGTGGTCAAGGAGGTGAAAGACCAAGAAATGACATGACACCTCCTCCCGCTCCTCCTTCTCAGCCTAGAAGAAAAGAAGCCCCAGCTCCTACACTAGAACCAAGAACCGCCTACCAAGAACCGTTGCTAATTAGATGGAAAAGGGTTAAGCTAATAGACTTTGAAGGTTCTAAGGATCCTCTGGTTGCTCAAGGATGACTGAAGACTATTGAAGCCATTCTGAAACTCATGGGTTTCACTGATAATGAGAAAGTCCACTGTGCTTCGTATTGCCTCACCATGGAGGCCAGAATCTGGTAGGCCAGAATCAAAAAAGCAAGAATGTAGACGAGATGACATGGGCTAATTTCATTCATGAATTCAACATGAAGTTCTTACACATGAACATTACTCAGAAGCATTACGATGAGTTTGAGAATCTACATGAAGGTGACAATTCAGTTACCGATGTGGTGGCAAAATTTGACCAGTTGGCATGTTTTTGCACAGGGATGGTTAGCAATGATAGTGAAAGGGTCAGAAGATTGATCAGAGTCCTCAGGCCAGAGATTGCTACAATTGTTGACGGGGCGAGCCCACCCAAAAACCAAGAACAGGTTGTCTTTAGGGCCCAACGAGCAAAATTCCATCTATCAAAGGTTAGAAGAAACCAGCCTCAACCAGGTCAATTGGTGAATAATGCAAAGCCTAAGAATCGACCTCAAGGTAGAAACAACAACAACAACAACAACAACAAAAACCAAAGCTAGAGGAACAACAAGAGGAAGGGCAACTTCTAGAACCAACAGTGCTAAGGTAATAAGAAGCAAAATGGTGGATAGTACAATAAAACTATTAGGCAGATTCAACCATGCACCAAATGTGGGGGAAAACACCAAGGTGAATGTCATCTAGGAACCAACCAATGCTTTATTTGTGGGTGTAAGGGTCACTTTGCCATGAATTGCTCCAGCTAGACTAATGTTCAAGCTAGCAGAGAGCTCCTCATGCTCAACTCCATTAGATGCAAGCTACCTTAGAAGGACTATTGATTAATCAGGGAAGACTTGAAGCCCCCTACCAATGCCTACATCTATGCAATGATGAAAGAACAATTGGCTGCTGCAGCCTCTAATGTTGTCACATGTTAGATTTCAAGTCTCTATAGCACATGCTCTTTTTGACATGAGTGCCACACATTCTTTTGTATCATCATCCTTCGCTAAGAAGTTAGGAGCACATTTAGAACCTATGAGATAGGGATTCACTATAACATTACCCTTTAGGGAAGTGATGATGTCTATGCATTATTTACGTGTAGTTCCTCTATGGATTTCTAAAAGGGAACTCTTTTTTGATCTTATTGTGATCGATATGTATAACTATGACATGATTCTTGGGATGGATTTTCTGAGTAAGTACAATGCTTCCATCGAATGCCAAAAACTAAAGGTGATTTTTCATCGAGAAGGTGAACAAAAGTTTGTGTCCGTGGCCGAGTCTAGAAAGAAGCCGAGCATGTTTTTGTCAGCCATGAAAGCAAGGAAGTTGTTAGTAAACGGCTGCATGGGTTATTTAGCAAACATTATAGACAAAAGTCAGGAAGAGAAAGCAAAGATTGATGATGTTACAGTAGTTTGAGAATTTCTAGAGGTATTTCCAAATGACCTATCAAGCCTACCTCTAGACAGAGATATCGAATTTAAGATCGAGCTTGGTCCAAGAGCTTCATTCTCAATTAAAAAAACTTCTCGATAAAGGTTTTATCCGACCTAGTCACTCACCATGGGGAGCACCGGTCTTATTTGTCAAGAAGAAGGATGGTTCTATGAGACTCTGTATTGACTTTAAGGAACTGAACAAGGTGACAATAAAAAACAAGTACTCGTTCCCCGAATTGATGAGTTGTTTGATCAACTTAAGGGTGCATCTATGTTTTCAAAGAATGATTTGCGGTTAGGATAACATCAATTAGAGATAAAAGAAGGAAACATCTCGAAGACAACCTTTAGATCAAGGTATGGTCACTACGAATTTATGGTTATGCCTTTCAGTCAAACAAATGCACCTGCAGCTTTTATGGACTTGATGAATCGCGTGTTCAGGAATTTCCTCAATAAATTTGTTATTGTGTTTATCGACGATATTCATGTTTATTCAAAGAGTCGGGAAGAGCATGCTGAGCATTTGAGGATTGTGTTGGAGACTCTAAAGAGACATGAGTTGTATGCAAAGTTCTCAAAGTGTGAATTCTAGCTTGATAGTGTATCTGTCTTGGGGCATGTTGTATCGAAGGATGGAAAAATGGTGGATCCTACTAAAGTTGAAGCTGTTCTTAACTGGAAACAACCAAAGAACGCAAGTGAGATAAGGAGTTTTTTGGGTCTAGCGGGTTACTACCAGAAATTTGTGAAAGATTTCTCCAAGATAGCAGCGCCCCTCACAAATCTAACTCACAAATGAAAGAAGTATGAATGGACAGATGTGTGCGAGAAGAGTTTTCAAGAACTGAATGTTGGAAAAATAGTACGCAGTGGAATTTTTAAAACTTTTATATCAGAATATTTTCCAAAACACAAGTTTGACACACTATATGCATAAGTTAACCAGATCATACGAACCTTTGAATGCCGAAGAACTCCTGCAAACCGTGAAAAGAAGTAACGTTCCAGAAGAGCCTTAACCAACTAGTCTTCTTTGCTATTCTCTATCCACGATCGGAGTGAGTGTGGGCTCACACAAACAACACTTCCTCCAGGCGAATCTCCTTCCAACTAATTGAGAGAACCCAAAGCTAGTGTTCGTGATTTGTGAACAAGAGCTCTCAGGGAGTTTCAGAATCCCACTATTAGAATTTCACTCTTAATCTCTTAACTGATCTAAATAATAGTGAGACTCACTCCCTTTTTATAGAGGTTGGCTCTAGGAGTCTGTCCTTATCAGATAATGCCTCAAAATTTAAATTAGAATCAAATTCAGATCAATATCTGATGAAATCCGTGTGAAAATGCGTGATCTTTTTATCGCACGATCGATATGCCAATCTGTCTAACCAGCATGCCAAACTTGCCCCATCGGCAGGCCAAACCTGAGGATCAGTATGCCAAACTGTCGATAAAAAATCTCGGTGAATCTTTTATTTCCCACCTGAGATTCTATAGGATAAAGTCTTAGTTTTAATTCAAATAACCCAATAGAAAAGTTATCCAATTAAAACAACTTTATCTAGATAATCTCTAGGAAAATAAATGAATTCCTAATAATTCAACAAGTTTATCTTGAATTAATTCAAAATTAATCCAACCGATAAATAAGCATGAATTATCTGATCCCGATAATTAAACAAGTTTATCTTGAATTAATTTTGCAACCGATAAACAAACATGAACTATTTATTCTTTTCGAATTTTAGCCAATCTGATAAATCTAACATAAGTCACAAATTATTGAAAAAACATGTCGTATCGTTACAAGATTTTTATGAGCTAGCAAAGTGGACCTGACGGACATATATAGTTCAAGCTCCCAAAAATTATGAAACCTAATATCTCAGATATACATTTCATAATTATCAACTCCAACGCTACGCCACTAAAAGCTTGGAGTTGCACTCTCAAACTATATAGAATTACGAAGCCCGTATAGCTAAGTCTCCATGACATATCATAGTGTATCGTATCCCCATGGGATTATCCAAAATCGACTTAAGGACAAGTTCTGTCTTACCTTCCTGATTATTTTTATCTTACGTTCTATTATCTCACCATTGGAAAACTTACCATCCAAAGACAGTATACCATTCGGTTACACCTATGTATCCAACTGGTTGAGCGGTCCAGTTTTTCAATTATAAGATAATGCATATAAGAGGATATAACTACTCCTAAGGAGGAGCTATGGATTCCATATCTATGAATAACGGGTCTACGCTATCAAGAATCATGTCTTCAACGTACTAGCATGCGTACCACTATTAAAATGTGGGTGTTACCCTTTGGTACATTAAAAGACATAAGTCAAGACAACGGACCCACAATTCATCTCAGGATTAAGATCTAATACAAATGATTGTCTAAAGTGAATTGATTTGCCAAGATAGAATTATTAATTCAAATCAATTCACTTTATGTCTCGATCTAACACATCGTCATCTATGACAATATGCCAATGTTTTTATTCATGGAGTCCAGCTTCGATGGTCAAGACAAACTATCTCCCAATAGAGATATAGACAATATAACAATCTTTACATGAATAAAGCGCTCAACTTTATTCCCTCGATCGCGAATATTATGTTTTAGACCGTCACCTTAAGAATTGTGTCTTTCACATAATTTTTCCATCATATGCCCAATTCTTAAATGTTTAGACCGACAGTCTCAGACTATTATTTGCTTAACATACATTCAACAAATATGAATGTAAAGAAGATAAGTTTTGGTACATAAACAATGAATGAATTCTTTATTGATAAAAATGTCTCCAAAAACATATTACATTTTTACTCCTTAGGGCATACACGTCTAACAATCTCCCACTTGCACTAAGTGAGTAAATGTGATATGTCACGCATCCCCACGGCCCCGATGCCATAGTGTCCTCTGATGCGATCAAATATACTTCCACATTTTCATTTGTGACATATTTGCCTTCAAGGAAGTCCTTTATCACATGATACTTCCGATCAATATGCTTACTCTTCTTGTGAAATCTTGGTTCCTTGGCATTAGCTACCCCTGCACTGTTATCACAGTACAGTGGTACTGCCTTATCCATACCAAGAACTACCTCAAGATCCCTAAGGAACTTTCAGAGCCATACTGCTTCTTTCGAAGCATCACTAGCTGCCATATACTCGGCCTCTATCGTTGAATCCGAAGTGCAATCTTCCTTCATACTTCTCCAACTGATGGCACTGCCACCCAGAGTAAACACAAAACCCAAAGTCGATCTCCTAGAATCTAGACAGGATTGAAAATCTGAGTCAGTATATCTTAGAGGAGTCAAGTCCTCACCCGAATATACAAGCATATACCCTCGAGTTCTTCTTAGGTACTTGAAAATATGCTTTACCGTAACCCAGTGGTTCGGTCCTGGATTTGCCTAAAATTGACTTAGAATCCCAACCGCATAACAAATATCTGGTCGTGTGCAAAGCATGACATACATGAGACTACCCACTGTCAAAGCATAAGGCACATTCTTTATTTATTCTCTTTCTTCATCGAACTTTGGAGAGTCTTTCTTAGAAAGAGTAATTCCAAACCTAGATGGTTGCCCACCTTTGTCGGAATCCTACATTGCAAAACCTCTTGAGAATTTTATCTATGTAGCTGGCTTGGGACAAAGCTATCATTTTGTTCTTCCTATCTCAAAAGATCTGGATACTGAGAACAAAATTAGCCTCACCCAAGTCCTTCATGTCAAACTGCTTGGTCAACCATAATTTGACCGATGACAATGCCCCAATGTCACTATCATTGTCAATTAGCAGAATGTCATCTACATAGAGCAGTAGAAAAACCACCTCCCATCCTTAATGTGCTTGTAAACACATAGCGCATCCAGATTTTGTGAGAACCGTAAGTCTTGATCACCTAATCAAATCTTATATTCCAAGAACAAGAAGCCTGCTTAAGTCCATAAATTGACTTTAGTAGCTTACGAGCCTTACCCTCTTGACCCTTGATCTTGAACCCATCTGGTTGTTCTATAAAAATGGACTCATTAAGATAGCCATTTAGAAAAGCTGCCTTGACATCGATCTATCAAATCTTGTAGTCAAGAGCGGCAACTATGGACAAGAGAATCCAGATGGACTTAAGCATGGCCACAGGCGAAAAGGTTTCCTCGTAATCGATTCCTTCCTTTTGCGTGTAACTCTTAGCTACCAGTCTAGCCTTAAAGGTTTCAACCTTTTCATCCACTCCTTTTTTCATCTTATAGATCCACTTACACCCTATGGGTTTTACCCCTTTGGGAAGATCCACAAGCTCCTAGACCTGATTAGTCTCTATAGACTTCATCTCTGTGTTCATGGCCTCTGTCCAAAGTTTCAAATCAACATCCTCCATAGCCTCTACGTAAGTATAAGGATCCCTATCATGTTCATCCAGTTCAGCCAAAAAGGCCTCACCATTGACCATATACCTCTTTGGTTGATGCCTAGTCCTCCCACTATGTCGAAGGCCCTTAGGTTGTTGTTCGGGTTAGTTTGGTTTTTCTACACTAAATGGAACGGTTTCATTTGGAACCTTTGGAGTGATTGGATCACACCTTAACTCCTCAAGCACTACTTTGCTTTGAGGTTTAAAATCATCCATGTAACTCTCCTCAAGGAAAGTTGCATTAGTTGAAACCACGACTTTATTTTTCTTTGGGTTATAGAAATAACTCCCTTTAGTCCCTTTGGATATCCTACAAACATGCAAACTTCTGAATGTACTTTCAACTTATTTGCATCCTTAAATAAGACATGAGCTGGACATCCCCATATGCGAATATGGTTTAAGGATGTCTTCCTACCTGTCCACAACTTGAGGAGTTTTAAGGACCGATTTTGAAGGCACATTGTTCAAAAGATAACATGCGATTTGTAGTGCATATCCCCAAAAAGATAGAGGCAATGATGAATAACTCATCATAGACCTTATCATGTCTAATAAAGTCCTATTCCTTTTCTCTGCTACACCATTCTACAGCAGAGTGCCCAGCATAGTCAAATGGGAAAAATCCCATTCTCTAATAAGTGTCCCAGAAACTCATCAGAAAAGTATTCTTCACCACGATCGGATCGAAGTGCCTTTATGGGTCTACCTAATTGCTTTCCCATTTCAGCTTGAAACTCCTTAAACTTGTCAAAAGTTTTGTTTTTGTGGTGCGTTAGGTACACATACCCATGTTAGACATGTATGCCCTAAAGAGTAAAAATGTAATAAGTTTTTGGAGACATTTTTATCAATAAAGAATTTATTTATTGTTTATATACCAAATCTTGTCCTCTTTACGTTCATATTTGTTGAATGTATGTTAAGCAAACAAAAGTCTGAGACTGTCGGTCTAAACCTTAAGAATTGGGCATATGATGGATAGATTATGCGGAAGATACGATTCTTAAGGTAATGGTCTAAATCGTAAGATCTGCAATCGAGGGAATAAAGTTGGGTGCTTTATTCATGTAAAGATTGTTATGTTGTCTATATCCCTATTGGGAGATGGTTTCTCTTGGCCATCGGAGGAGGATTCTGTGAATAGAAACATTGGCACGTTGCCAGAGGTGATGATATGTTAGATCGGGACATAGAGTGAATTGATTTGGATTAATAATCCTGTCTCAGCAAATCGATTCACTTTAGAAAATCATTTGTATTGTATCTTATTCCTGAGATGAATAGTGGGCCCATTATCTTGACTTGTGTCTTTTGATATACCAAAGGGTGACACCCACATCTTAATAGTGGTATGCATGTCGGTACGTTGGAGGCATGACTCTTGATAGCGTAGGCCTATTATTCATAGATATAGAATCCATAGCTCCTCTTTAGGAGTAGTGATATCCTCTTATATGCGTTATCCTGTAATTGAAAAACTAGAACACTCAACCATTTGGATACATAGGTGTAACCGAATGGTATACTATCTTTGGATGGTAATTTTCCAATGGTGAGATAATGGAACGTAAGATAAAAATAATCAGAAAGGTAAAACAGGACTTGTTCTTATGCCGATTATGGATAATTATATAGGGATACGATACACTATGATATGTCATGGAGACTTAGCTATACGAGCTTTGTAATTCTATGTATCTCGAGAGTGCAGCTCCAAGCTTTTAGTGGAGTAGCGTTCGAGTTGATAATTATAAAATGTATATCTGGGATATTGGGTTTTATAATTATCGGGAGCTTGAACTATATAGGTCCATTTGGTCCCCTTTGCTTGCTCACAATATCCTATAATGATACGGCGTGCTTTTCCACCAATTGGTGACTTATGTCAAATTTATTAGATTGGTTGAAATTCAAAAGAATCAAATAATTCATGTCTGTTTATCGGTTGAATTAATTTTGTGGTAAAATTAATTCAAAATAAACTTGTTGAATTATTGGGATCGGATAATTCTTGTCTGTTTATCGGTTGATTTAATTAAATCAAGATAGACTTGTAGAATTTTTAAGAATTCATTTATTTTCCTAAAGATTATCTAGATAAAGTTGTTTTAATCAAATAACTTTTATATTGGGTTATTTGAATTAAAACTGAGACTATATCCCATAAAATCTTGGGTGAAAAATAAAAGATTCGTTGAGATTTTATCCGACAGTTCGGCCTGCCGATCCTCGTATTCGGCCTACCGATGGGCGTGTTCGGCCTACCGATTATGCAATTTGGCCTGCGATGAGTGAAGGATAAGATCACGTATTTTTACGTGGATCTTATCAGATATTGATCCGAATTTAATTCTGATTTGAATTTTGAGACCTAATCGGATAAGGACAAACCCTAGACCTAACCTCTATAAATAAGGAGAAAGTCACATAAGTTATTTAGATCAATTGAGAGATTAAGAGTGAAACTCTGCTAGTGAGAATCTGAAAACTCCCTAAGAGCTCTTGTTCACAAATCACGAACACTTGCTTTGGGTTCTCTCAATTGGTTGGAAGGAGAATCACCTGGTGGAATAGCTGTATGTGTGAGCCCACACTCACTCCGATCGTGGATAGAGAATAGCAAAGAAGACTAGTTAGTTGAGGCTCTTCGAGAACGTTACTTCTCTTCACAGATTGCAAGAGCTTTTTGACATACAAGGTTAGTAAGATTTGGTTAATTTATGCATATAGCATGTCAAACTTATGTTTTGAAAAATAATCTGATATAAAATTTTAAAAATTTCACTGCATACTATTTTTCCAATAATTGGTATTAGAGCCTTGGTTTTATATAATTTTACAAGTTTGTGATCGTACTATATGTATAAATTTTGTGACCTTAATCTATCATTTGCTTGAATTTAATTTTATAGAGAGTTGGCACTCTAGGTTTCTATATATTATATATGTTGTCATGGATTATGTGGTGAATGTTCATTAATTAATTATGGTTGATTAAATGGTTATTTAATTATTTAATAATTAATTAATTTATACTGGTTATGGTTCCTTAGAGGTTAAAATGTGCATCTAGGTTTTTCATGTAATTAGATAGCGGACTATCATCTCTGTCTAGGAATTATTATTTATTTTTAAATTTGTAAGAATTTTGTAATTAAATAATCATTCGGAGAAGATGAATCTAGAAGAATGATGATGGCGGTCTTAGGTATTTCCTGAGTCTCTAATTTTATGTTTTTGAATTGTTGAATATAAAATTGATGAATTGCATTAACAATTATATTTTTTAAAATGGGAGATTTCTGTTCGGTCGGCATGCTGAACCTCATAGTTTGGCAAGTGATGGTTGCAAATCGACAGGCCAAACGAGAGGTTCGATAGGCCGACAGCGGGGCAAAAATCAGAGGCTCTACCGACAGGCCAAACTTTCATGAGTTGGCAAGCCGATCTTCCTGATTGGTAGGCCAATGGAGCATGACCGGTAGGCCGATCACCCAGATCGGCCTGCCGACCGAGAGCTAAAAAAAAATTCTAGAAATGGTGCCTATGACCGGAAATATGAAGTATTCAATTCATACGGGATTGAAGACATAAAGGTGGGCATTACATGAAGAAGGATACAGCTTGAGGATTCAAGGATGAAGAATCGATAATATGTCTTGATTATTCTCTTGTAATCTTAGTTTTCTATTCTCTAGGGTGGAGCCATAATATTACAGTTATTATAATTTTGCTTGTAACTTTGCTTGTCTGCATTATAATATGATTTACCATATATATTGATAACATGTCATATAGAATAGGAAGTGCCACTCATATTAAAATTGTTCATGCATATTCTTAAAATAAAACCTTGATTTCAAAAGATTGAGTGGGAGAAGGTTTTCAAAGAGACGACCTAAGGCCTCCATCGTTGGTCTATAGGCAGAACAAGGTGGTCCTGACCCCTAGGAAGGGATTTCTATCATGTACCAGATTGGATCTCTGAGAGGATAAGGTATTTTAGCATGATTTATAGTTGCACACCCCTAGGTGGTGATTATAAATCATGGATAAAATATTGAAACGATAGTTATACACTCACGTTAATTTTATTATTAACCTCCCCTAGGAGCTCTATTAATAAAATTAATGGCCAAAGAAATGATTATTAGTATATGCTAAATCATACGGGTCTTGGATGGCATATATTAATCAGGAGGGGATGCATGTTCCTGATTGAATTTGGCATGACTCCCCTAGGAGCTTGTTGAATTCTGAGTTGGGAATTATCGTTGTAAGGTTGTGATATTTTCAAGGTTTTGACACATAAACACATATGTATGTTTTTACATGATTTTGTTATCTTACTAAATTATTATTATATGTTTGCTTATGTTTGGTCTATGATTCTTTATTGTAGATTAAAAGTGTCTAAAAATGCTTTATCATTGATACTTGACAAAAACCTATTAACCGGAAAGAATTATAATGATTGAAAACGGAACCTAGATATCTTCCTCTCCTTTGAGAAACTGAAGTATGTGCTAACAACCACTTGTCCTCCTGAGCCTATGAGAGGCTCAACTAATGAGCAATTCCAAGCGTATGACCACTGGAAAGATGCTAATGATCAGGTCCACTGCTTGTTATGACTAGCATGAATAACATACTACAAGCTCAACATCAGGATTATGAGACTACGAAACAGTTATTGGATAATCTTGAGGATATGTTTGGACGCTAGGCGATAACAAAGTGGCAAGGGACAATTCAGAAACTTCTTTACTGTAAACAAAAGGCCGGGGACATCTGTAAAGGAGCACATGATGTTGGTCATGGGTTACCTTGCTGAGGCTCAAACCAATGGAGCTGACATCGATACTGAAACTCAGATGGCTGTGGTCTTTGAGACTCTGTCAAAGGAATTTATTCCATTTAAAGCTACATTTACTTTAAGTAATAGATGGCATATGACCTTGACGAAATTAATGAAACAGTTATAGGAGTTCAAACTACTGATTAGGGAGTCTCCGTGGGTGGAGAGGCCAACATGGTAGCTGCTTCTGGTTCCAATCATAACTCTAGGAATGGAAAGAAGCAACGGGCCAAGATTGGGAAGTCTTCTATTTCTGCTACCACCAAGAGAAAGAAGAAGAAGAAGAACCTGAAGAAGCTTGAGTGCTTCTTCTATGGGAAGGTCGGGCACATAAAGAAGCAGTGTAAGGACTTCCTTTCCAAAGGAGGTAGGTGTGATCTTCTGTGTTTAAAAATTTGTTTGGTTGAGAAATCCAGTGATATTTGGGTCAAAGATTCCGGTGCAACTAATCATGTTTATGTTTCTTTGCAAGGGTGTAAAGAAATGAGAAGTCTGCTACATGAAGACTTCACACTTCGGATGGGCGATGGATCCTTGGTCTTAGCGGAAGTAGTGGGAGACGTCCATCTTTATTTTGATAATTATAGGAATTTATTTTTGCAAGATTGTTTTTATGTTCCTAAATTTAAAAGGAATTTAATTTATGTAGCTTGTTTATTTAAAGACTCCTATTTGGTTTCTTTCAACGATAAAGTGGTGATTAGTAAAAACAAATCTTTTATCTGTTCTGGATGGATGCAAAATAATCTATGTTTTATCAAACCTAAGATAGACTTATTGCTTAATGCTGAGATGAATGATAATAACTCTAAAAGACTTAAAACTTCTCACTCTAATAAGACTTATCTTTGGCATTTGCGCCTTGGTCATATTAACCTGAATAGGATTCAAAGGTTGGTAAGGGATGGACCTTTAAGTCATTTAAAGGTGTAATCTATACCTCAATGTGAATCTTGTTTAGAGGAAAAAATGACCAAAAGACCATTCAGGTCTAAGGGCAATAGGGCCGAAGGGGTTCTAGAACTTGTGCATAGTGATGTTTGCGGACCGATGAACATTCGCTTGTTGGAAAAATAGTACGCAGCAGAATTTTTAAAAATTTAGCATCAGAGTAATTTCCAAAACACAAGTTTGACATGTTATATGCATAAATTAACCAGATCTTACTAACCTTTGTGAGCTGAAGAACCTCCGCAATCTGTGAAGAGAAATAACGTTCCAGAAGAGCCTCAACCAACTGGTCTTCTTTGCTATTCTCTATCCACGATAGGAGTGAGTGTGGGCTCACACGTATAGCTCTTCCATCGGTGACTCTCCTTCGAACCAATCGAGAGAACCCAAAGCAAATGTTCGTGATTTGTGAACAAAAGCTCTTAGGGAGTTTTCAGATTCTCACTAGCAGAGTATCGCTCTTAATCTCTCAACTAATCTGAGTAACTTGTGAGAATTGCTCCCTATTTATAGAGGTTGGTCCTAGGGTCAGTCCTCATCAGATTAGGTCTCAAAATTCATATTAGAATCAAATTTGGATCAATATCTGATAAGATCCATGTGGAAACGCATGATCTTATCCTTCGTTGATCGGCAAGCCGAACAGGTCCCATCGGCCGGCCGAACACGTCCATCAGTGGCCGAACTGTTGAATAAAAAATCTGGCGAATCTTTTATTTTTCACCTGAGATTCTATAGGATAAAGTCTTAGTTTTAATTCAAATAACCCAATAGAGAAGTTATCTAATCAAAACAACTTTATCTAGATAATCTCTAAGAAAATAAATCGATTCCCAATAATTCTACAAGTTTATCTTGATCTATTTATCCAAAATTAAATCAACCGATAAATAGACAAGAATTATCTGATCCCAATAATTCAACAAGTTTATCTTGAATTAATTTATTACAAAAATAATTCAACCGATAAACAAACATGAATTATTTGATTCTTCCAAATTTCAACCAATCTAATAAATCTGACATAAGTCACTAATTATTGAAAAAACACGCCATGTCATTACAGGATGTTGTGAGTTAGCAAAGGGGACCAAATAGACCTATATAGTTCAAGCTCCCGATAATTATGAAACCCAATATCCCAGATATACATTTCATAATTATCAACTCTAACGCTACTCCACTAAAATCTTGGAGCTGCACTCTCGAACTACATAGAATTACGAAGCTCGTATAGCTAGGTCTCCATGACATATCATAGTGTATCGTATCCCCATATTATAATCCATAATCAGCTTAAGGACAAGTTTGGTCTTACCTTCCTGATTATTTTTATCTTACATTCCATTATCTCACCATCAGAAAACTTACTATCCAATGACAGTATACCATTCGGTTACACCTATGTATCCAAAAGGTTAAGCGCTCCAGTTTTTCAATTACAGGATAACGCATATAAAAGGATATCATTACTCCTAAAGAGGAGCTATGGATTCCATATCTATGAATAACAAGTCTACGCTATCAAGAGTCATGCCTCCAACGTACCGACATGCATACCACTATTAAGATGTGGGTGTCACCCTTTGGTACATCAAAAGACACAAGCCAAGACAATGGGCCTACTATTCATCTTAGGATTAACATACAACACAAATGATTGTCTAAAGTGAATCGATTTGCCGAGATGAAATTATTAATCCAAATCAATTCACTTTATGTCCCGATCCAACACATCGTCACTTATGACAACGTGCCAATGTTTCTATTCACGGAGTCCTCCTTTGATGGTCAAGACAAACCATCTCCCAAAAGGGATATAGACAATATAACAATCTTTGCATGAATAAAGCGCCCAACTTTATTCCCTCAATTGTGAATCGTATGATTTAGACCATCACCTTAAGAATCGTGTCTTCTGCATAATCCATCCATCATATGCCGAATTCTTAGGTTTAGACCAACAGTCTCGACTATTGTTTGCTTAACATACATTCAACAAATATGAACGTAAAGAGGACAAGATTTGTTATATAAATAATGAATAAATTCTTTATTGATAAAAATGTCTCAAAAAATATATTACATTTTTACTCCTTAGGGCATACATGTCTAACACCGGGCATGAGGAGGGTATGAGTACTTCGCCACTTTAATTGATGATTACTCAAGATTTGGGTATGTGTACCTGATGCACCACAAAAGCGAAACTTTTGACAAGTTTAAGGAGTTTTGGGCTGAAGTGGAAAAGCAATTAAGTAAACCCATAAAGGCACTTCGATCCGATCGAGGTGGAGAATACCTTTCTGATGAGTTCTTGGGACACTTATTAGAGAACGACATTTTATCCCATTTGACTACGTCGGGCACTCCACAACAGAATGGTGTAGCAGAAAGAAGGAATAGGACTTTATTGGGCATGGTTACATCCATGATGAGTTATTCATCATTACCTTCATCCTTTTGGGGATATGCACTATAAATCGCATGTTATCTTTTGAACAATGTGCCTTCAAAATCAGTCCCTAAAACTCCTCACGAGTTATGGACAGGTAAGAAGACATCCTTAAACCATATTCGCATATAGGGATGTCTGGCTCATGTCTTGTTTAAGGATCTAAATAAGTTGGAAGCACGTTTGGAAGTTTGCATGTTTGTAGGATATCCAAAAGGGACCAAAGGGGGTTATTTCTATAACCTCGAAGCAAATTGGTGCTTGAGGAGTTAAGGAGTGATTCGATCACTCCGGAGGTTTTGAATGAAACTGTTCCGATCAGTGTAGAAAAACCAAACAAACCTGAACAACAACCTAAGGGGCTTCGGCATAGTGGGAGGATCAAGCATTAACCTGAGAGATATATGTCCAATGGGGAGGTCTTTTTGGCTGAATCGGATGAACATGACAAGGATCCTTATACTTACACAGAAGCTACGAAGGATGTTGATTTAAAGCTCTAGACAGAGGCTATGAACATTGAGATGAAGTCTATGGAGACTCATCAGGTCTAGGAGCTTGTGGACCTTCCCAAAGGGGTAAAAGCCATAGGGTGTAAGTGGATCTACAAGAGGAAAAGAGGAGTGGATGGAAAGGTCGAAACCTTTAAGGCTAGACTGGTAGCTAAGGGTTATACGCAAAAGGAAGGAATCGATTATGAGAAAACCTTTTCGCCTGTAACCATGCTTAAGTCCATCAAGATTCTCTTGTCCATAGCTGTCACTCTCGACTATGAGATTTGACAGATGGATTTCGAGACAGCTTTTCTGAATGGCTATCTTGATGAGTCTATTTATATGGCACAACCAGACGGGTTCAAGGTCAAGGGTCAAGCGGGGAAGGTTTGTAAGCTGCTAAAGTCAATTTATGGACTTAAGCAGGCTTCTCGTTCTTGGAACATAAGATTTGATCAAGTAATCAAGACTTATGGGTTCTCACAAAATGTGGATGAGCCATGTGTTTACAAACACATTAAGAATGGGAAGGTGGTTTTTCTACTGCTCTACATAGATGATATTCTGCTAATTGACAATGACATTGAGGCATTGTCATCCGTCAAATTATGGTTGACCAAGCAGTTTGACATGAAAGACTTGGGTGAGGCTAATTTTATTCTCAGTATCCAGTTCTTTCTGGATATGAAGAACAAAACAATAGCTTTGTCCAAGGCCGGCTATATAGATAAAATTCTCAAGAGGTTTGCAATGTAGGATTCCAATAAAGGTGGGCAACCATCTAGGTCTGGAATTACTCTTTCTAAGAAAGACTCTCCAAAGTCTTATGAAGAAAGTGCCTTATGCTTCGGCAGTGGGTATTCTCATGTTTGTTATGCTTTATACACTATTGGATATTAGTTATGTGGTTAAGATTGTAAGTCGATTTCAGGCGGATCTAGGATCAAACCATTGGGTTGTGGTAAAGTATATTTTTAAGTACTTGAGAAGGACTTGAGGGTATATGCTTGTGTATTTGGGTGAGGACTTGACTCCTCTATGATATACAGACTCGAATTTTCAATCCTGCCTAGATTCTAGGAAATTGACTTCGGGTCTTATGTTTACTCTAGGGGGCGGTGCCATCAGTTGGAGAAGTGTGAAGCAAGATTGCACTTCGGATTCAACGATGGAGACCGAATATGTGGCAGCTAATGATGCTTTGAAAGAAGCAGTGTGGCTTCGCAAGTTCCTTGGGGATCTTGAGGTAGTTCTTGGTATGGATAAAGTGATATCACTGTACTGTGATAATAGTGCGGTGCTAGCTAATGCTAAGGAACCAAGATTTCACAAGAAGAGTAAGCATATTGATTGGAAGTATCATGTGATAAAGGACTTCATTGAGGGCAGGCATGTCACGGTGTGCAAGATCGCATTAGAGGATAATTTAACTGATCCATTTAAAAAGACACTTACTAAGAGAGTCTTCAAGAGGCATGTGGAAGCTATAGGGATAAGAGATTTGTCATATTTACTCACTTAGTGCAAGTGGGAGATTGTTAGACATGTATGCCCTAAGAAGTAAAAATGTAAAAAGTTTTTGGAGACATTTTTATCAATAAAGAATTTATTTATTGTTTATATACCAAATCTTGTCCTCTTTACGCTTATGTTTGTTGAATGTATGTTAAGCAAACAAAAGTCTGAGACTGTCGGTCTAAACCTTAAGAATTGATTATATGATGGACAGATTATGCGGAACACACGATTCTTAAGGTGATGGTCTAAATCATAAGATCTGCAATCGAGGGAATAAAGTTGGGCGCTTTATTCATGTAAAGATTGTTATGTTGTCTATATCCCTTTTGGGAGATGGTTTGTCTTGGCCATCGGAGGAGGACTCCGTGTATAGAAACATTGGCACGTTTTCATAGGTGACGCTGTGTTGGATTGGGACATAAAGTGAATTGATTTAGATTAATAATTTTGTCTTGACAAATCGATTGCACTT
Organism: Artocarpus heterophyllus; assembly: GCA_025403435.1. Classification (NCBI taxonomy): domain Eukaryota; kingdom Viridiplantae; phylum Streptophyta; class Magnoliopsida; order Rosales; family Moraceae; genus Artocarpus; species Artocarpus heterophyllus. The sequence goes on from CM046339.1 coordinate 9,446,309, forward strand.
TAGACAATCATTTGTATTGTATCTTAATCCTGAGATAAATAGTGAGCCCGTTGTCTTGACTTGTGTCTTTTGATGTATCAAAGGGTGACACCCACATCTTAATAGTGGTATGCATGCCGGTACGTTGGAGGCATGACTCTTGATAGCGTAGACCTGTTATTCATAGATATAGAATCCATAGCTCCTCTTTAGGAGTAGTGATATCCTCTTATATACGTTATCCTATAATTGGAAAACTGGAGAGCTCAACCATTTGGATACATAGGTGTAACTGAATGGTATACGGTCTTTGGATGGTAAGTTTTTCGATGGTGAGATAATGGAACATCAGATCAAAATAATCGGGAAGGTAAGGCAGAACTTGTCCTTAAGCCGATTATGGATAATCATATGGGGATATGATACACCATGATATGTCATGGAGACTTAGCTATATGAGCTTTGTAATTCTATGTAGTTCGAGAGTGCAGCTCCAGGCTTTTAGTGGAGTAGCGTTCGAGTTGATAATTATGTAATGTATATCTGGGATATTGGGTTTCATAACTATCGGAAGCTTAAACTATATAGGTCCATTTGGTCCCCTTTGCTTGCTCACAACACCCTGTAATGATACGGCGTGCTTTTCCACCAATTGGTGACTTATGTCAGATTTATTAGATTGGTTGAAATTTGGAAGAATCAAATAATTCATGCCTGTTTATTGTTTAATTAATTTTGTGATAAAATTAACTCAAGATAAACTTGTTGAATTATTGGGATCGGATAATTCTTGTCTGTTTATTGATTGATTTAATTAAATCAAGATAGACTTGTAGAATTATTAGGAATTCATTTATTTTCCTAGAGATTATCTAGATAAATTTGTTTTAATCAAATAACTTTTATATTGGGTTATTTGAATTAAAACTGAGATTCACTGAGATTCACTGAGATTTTATTCTGTAGTTCGGCTTGGCGATCCTCGTTTTTGGCTTGCCGATGGGCGTGTTCGGCCTACCGATTATGCGGTTCGGCCTGCCGATGAGTGAAGGATTAGATCACGTGTTTTTACGCAGATCTTATCAGATATTGATCCAAATTTAATTTTGATTCAAATTTTGAGGCCTAATCTAATAAGGACTGACCCTAGACCTAACCTCTATAAATAGGGAGTAAGTCACATAAGTTATTGAGATCAATTGAGAGATTAAGAGTGATACTCTGCTGGTGAGAATCTAAAAACTCCCTAAGAGCTCTTGTTCACAAATCACGAACACTTGCTTTGGGTTCTCTCAATTGGTTGGAAGGAGAGTCACCTGGTGGAATAGCTGTACGTGTGAACCCACACTCACTCCGATCGTGGATAGAGAATAGCAAAGAAGACTAGTTAGTTGAGGCTCTTCGAGAACGTTACTTCTCTTCACAGATTGCAAGAGCTTTTTGACATACAAGATTAGTAAGATTTGGTTAATTTATGCATATAGTATGTCAAACTTGTGTTTTAGAAAATACTCTGATATAAAATTTTAAAAATTTTGCTGCGTACTATTTTTCCAACAGCCCATACCTTGAGTAATTGTCAATAAAAGTGACAAAGTACTCAAACCTTCATTGTGCCCGAATGTTCATTGGTCCGCAAACATCACTATGCACAAGCTCCAGAACCCCTTTGGCCCTATTGCCCTTAAACCCGAATGGTCTTTTGGTCATTTTACCCTCCAAACAAGATTCACATTGCGGTATAGATTTCACCTTTAAATTACTTAAAGGTCCATCACTTACCAGCCTTTAAATCCTATTCAGGTTAATATGACCAAGCCATAAATGCCAAAGATAAGTCTTATTAGAGTGAGAAGTTTTAAGTCTTTTACAATTATTATCATTTATCTCAACATTAAGCGGTAAGTCCATCTTAGGTTTGATAAAATCTAGATTATTTTGCATCCATTTAGGACAGATAAAAAATTTGGTTTTACAAATCACCACTTTATTATTAAAAGAAACCATATAGGAGTCTTTAAATAAATAAGCTATAGAAATTAAATTCCTCTTAAATTTAGGAACATAAAAACAATCTCGCAAAATTAAATTCCTGTAATTATAAAAATAAAGATGGACGTCTCACACTGCTTCCACTAAGACCAAGGATCCATCGCCCATCCTAGGCGTGAAATCTTCATGTAGCAGACTTTTCGTTTCTTTGAACCCCTACAGAGAAACACAAACATGATTAGTTACACCAAAATCTATGACCCAAATGTCACTGGATTCCTCAAGTAAACAAGTTTCTAAATATAGATGATCACACTTACCTCCTTTGGAAAGGAAGTCCTTACAATGCTTCTTTATGTGCCCAACCTTACCGTAGAAGAAGCACTTAAGCTTCTTTGGGTTCTTCTTCTTCTTCTTCTTGCTCTTGGCATTAGCAGGAATAGAAGACTTTTCATTTTTGGCCTGTTGTTTCTTTCCATTCCCAAAATTGGGATTGGAACTAGAAGAAGCCACCAAATTGGCCTCTCCACCTGTAGGAGACTCCCTGATCAACAGTTTGAACTCCTGTAACTGTTTCATGAATTCTATTAAGGTCATATCCCACCTATTGCTTAAATTAAATGTAGCTCTAACAAAATAAACTCCTTAGACAAAGTCTCAAAGACCACAGTCATCTAATTTTTAGCATCGATGTTGGCTCCATTGGTTTAAGCCTTAGCAAGGTAACCCACGACCAACATCATGTGCTCTTTTACAGATGTCCTTGGCCTTTGCTTACAGCTAAGAAGTTTCTGAAGCGCCCCTTGCCACTTTGTTAGGGCCTGGCCTCCAAACATGCCTTCAAGATTATCCAAGATCTACTTCATAGTCTCATAATCTTCATGTTGAGCCTGTAGCATGTTATTCATGATAGCCATAACATAGCAAGGGGCCTGATTGTTTGCATCTTTCTAGTGATTGTATGCTTGGAATTGCTCATTAGTGGAGTCTCTCGCAGGCTTGGGAGGACAAGGGGTTGTTAGCAAAAATTTTAGTTTCTCACAGGAGAGGACGATATCTAGGTTCTGTTTCCAATCATTATAATTCTCTCTGGCTAATTGGTTTTTGTCAAGTATGGAGATAAAGTGCTTTTAGACATTCTTAATCTACAATAAAGAATCATATACCAAACATAAGCAAACATATCATAATAATTTAGTAAGATAACACAATCATACCAATGTGTTTATGTGTCAAAACCTTGAAAATATCACAACCTTACAATGATAATTCCCAACTCAAAATTCAACAAGCTCCTAAGGGAGTCACGCCAAATTCAATTAAGAACACGGATCCCCTCCTAACTAATATATGCCTTCCAGGACCTGTATGATCCAGCATATATTATTAATTGTTTCTTTGGCCATTAATTTTATTAACAGAGCTCCTAGGGGAGGTTAATAATAAAATTAACATGGGTGTATAACCATTGTTTCGATATCTTATCTATGATTTATAATCACCACCTAGGGGTGTGCAACCATAAATTATGCTAAAATACCTTATGCTCTCAGAGATCCAATCTGGTACATGATAGAAATCCCTTCCTAGGAGTCGGGACCACCATGTTCTTCCTATGGACCAATGATGGAGGCCTTAGGTCCTCTCTTCAAAAACCTTCTCCCACTCAATCTTTTGAAATCAAGGTTTTATTTTAAAAGACATGCATGAACAATTTTAATATGAGCTACACTCCCTATTCTATATGACATGTTATTAATATACATGGCAAATCATGTTATAATGCAGACAAGCAAAGCAATCAAGCAAAGCTACAAGCAAAATAAAAACTGTAATATTATGGTTCCACCCTAGGGAACAGAAAATAAAGATTATAAGAGAATAATCGAAATATTTTATCGTTTCTTCATCCTTGAATCCTCAAGCTGTATCCTTCTTCATGTAATACACATCTACAAGTCTTCAATCCCGTATGAATCGAGTACTTCATATTTCTGGTCATCTCCAAATTTAATGTTTCTCAGAATTGTCCCAAAAATAAAATTAAAATTGCATTGAAAATAGCACCTTTTCTAGAAAAATTTTTAGCTCTCTATCGGCAAGCTGATCTGGGTGATTGGCCTACATGACCCTCTGGCCTGCCGTCAGAGCTCCTTGATTCCTGCCCCGCTGATGGCCTGTCGAACCTTACGCTTGGCCTACCAAATTGGGACCATCGGCCTACCGAACTAGAGGGTTCAGCTTGCTGACCAAGCAGAAATTACCCTTTTTAGAAAAATATAGTTTCTAATGTAATTTATCAATTTTATTATCAATAATTCAAAAACATAAAATTAGAGACTCAGGAAATACCTAGGGATGCCATCATCCATCTTCTAGATCCGCTTCTAGGTCCGTCTTCTCCGAATGGTTATTTAATTACAATATTCTTACAAATTTAAAATTAAATAATAATTCTTTTATGGAGATGATAGTCCACCATCTAATTACTATCCAAAGTCAGTATACCATTCGGTTACACCTATGTATCCAAATGGTTGAGCGCTTCAGTTTTCCAATTACAGAATAACGCATATAAGATGATATCAACTACACCTAAAGAGGACTTATGGATTCCATATCTACGAATAACAGGTCTATGCAATCAAGAGTCATGCCTCCAACATACCGGCATGCGTACCAATATTAAAATGTGGATGTCATCCTTTGATACATCAAAAGACAGAAGTCAAGACAACCGGCCCACTATTCATCTCAAGATTAAGATACAATAAAAATGATTGTCTAAAGTGAATCGATTTGCCAAGATAAAATTATTAATCCAAATCAATTCACTTTATGTCTCGATCCAACACATCGTCACCTATGACAATGTGCCAATATTTTTATTCCTGGAGTCCACCTCTATTGGTAAAGACAAACCATCTCCCAATAGAGATATTGTAACGCCCCGAAATTAATTTAATGTTATTGTAATATAGAATGATGAATTAGTGTGCCATAATTAATGGTTCAACGTTAATTTGATCATTTGGTTAAATTTTGAATTTTAAGTTGTTTTGTTAATTTAACGAATTCTAATGATTCCTTATTATTTTAAAATGTTATTTTGAGTTTTTAAACACAACAGTTTGTAAAATGTTAAAAATGTTCCGTTTTACAAAACTGTGGGCGGCACATGGTTTTTGCATAGTAAAACTGCCTACCATTTCTCTCTATTTATTCTCTCTCCTCTCCCTCTCTTTGGCTCACTCTCACTCACTCTCTCTCTCTCTCTCACACCTGTGCGTCTCTATCACTCTTTCCCTCTCGGTCTCTCTCTTCCTCTCTCTATTTTTTCTCAAAATTTTGAATCAAATCAAGTTCAAGCTTCGGGTTTTGGTGGATTGGAGGCTCGGGAGCTCGATTGAACAACCAAAAATGTGGATTGAAGCTTGAATTCGAGGTTATTTTTGAAATTTCAAAACTTTTTCTAAATTTTCAATTTTTATGCATTTTTAAAATCTAAGTTTTTTTGAGCTTAGAAAACCCTTGATTTGAGTTAAAGGAACTTAGAACACCTAGAATCTAAGCTTGAATTGAAGAAAAACAGATTAGATTAAAGAGTTTTTATTTTTCCTCATTTTCTCCCATTTACAGATTTTTGTGTTTAAATCTTGTTTAAATAAGTTCAAAAGTGTTCTATTATGTTTTTCTATCATCTATGATTGTTTTCCATGCCTGAGATTTGAGAAAAACAGGTTAAAATCAAGATTTGAGTTTTGAGAGACCTAAAACCTGTGGCTGAAAATTTTGGGTTTTTCGAGTTCGGCGGGCCAAACTACGTGTTCAGTACGCCGGATTCAAAGGATCGGCAGGCTGGACTCATCCGTTCGTCAGGCCGAACCTAGAAAAAGTCCGGCCGATCGGACTTGATTTTTGACAGGCCAAACTGCACAATTCGGCCGGCCGAAGCAGGGTATCCGACAAGCCAGCAAGGCATGGGAAAATTTTGTAATTTTTCACCTGTTTTCACTGTTTTGAACCCCAATTAAAATTCCAACCTTGTAAAATTATTTTAAGGATACAAATGGCACACTAGGACATCATGAAATGGTTTAGTAACATAGAATGTCTCAAACTAGATATTGATCGACTTAGTGTGTATCTAGGATCGTCCGTGGTTTCACGGAGCTAACGTATAGCTGACCGGGATTGCAGTGTGGGGCATCGACATGAGTATCGAGGTAGGACTTCTACCCTCTCTTTGGTAGCCTAGTTTCAAATGATTTGGCTTTAAAAAGGGTTTCTATAAAAATGTTTTCAACGGTTGATTGAAAATGGAATTTACCGGTTGTATTTTTGTAAACCATGAACTGAGATGAACTTCATAATGAATGTTAAGGAAAACATCTGGTAAATGGATTTTGAATAATGTTAGAAATGAATATAAGGGCATGATGCCATACCAGAGATCGGGTCATGTAGCGATCGACCTTGGGGCAGGTCCCGAAACCCAGCTGGGCCACTACGATGGTGATATTAATGTGGTTTGCCTAGGAACAGAAAATGACGTTTCTGGTCGACCGAATAAACTGTTTTGGGTAAGAACGGTTTTAGTAAATTTATTTATTCAAGGTTTCTTTTAAATAATTCCCTGAATAGTGAGACTTTTCTTTAAATTAAATGATTTATTAAAATATAGTCCTATTGGGCCTTTCGCTCACATTTTCTTTATTGTTTTTAAATCCCCCCCCCCCTTAGGTGGATTTCCTCTTAGGTTCAAAGAGGACTCAACAGACAGAACTCAGGAGCAGTAGGAGGACTAGTAGATTATTTGTATTATTTGATCAAGGCATGTAATTTTTTTAACTTTCTTTATGCTTGGACTGTGGGTGTATTATTATATTGTCAGTACTATGTGTGTGTACAAGTTGTGGGTCAATGGGACCCTTACTCGTGGTTCTTTATTATTTTATTTTTCGCTTAATGATTTCACTTGCTTAAAGTTTATAAATTCTTTTATAAAATGTAATTTTTTTGAAACTTCCACATTTATATTATTTAACTTAACCCCTAAACTCTTGATTTTAATTAAATTCTCTTTTTAATTAATTTAAATAACCAGCCATGTCACCTCCCGTACTTCGGGGCGTGACAGAATGGTATCAAAGCTCAAGGTTATGAACCTTGGGAATTGTGCACACATAGGTATGACAATGAAATACTTCTGACAGTCCAAATTTTGTTTTTAGAAGTGAGAGGATGATACCTAGACGTCGTTCGACAATTGATGCCGAGTTCAGAAATGATGAGGGTATGATGAGGCCTATGTTTGCGGCTTTTTGACAAATGGCAGCTAGGGCCAGACCGGAGGATTTGGATGTCGGTCGTTGGCATACATATTTCAAGGAATTTTGACGTGCGTCTATTCTGAATTTTGATGGTAATGGGGATCTGCAATTGGCAGAATATTGGCTAGACTTGATTATGAAGCATTTGGATACCCTTGGTGTGCCTGATGAGTATCGTGTGAAATTTGTTGCATATAAGCTCGAGGGTGGTGCAAATACTTCGTGGAAACAAGCTAAGCGGTTGGAACGCGGTGGCGATATCAGTTGGGACAAATTCGAGGAGCTATTCTATGACCGGTATTTTTTGCAGGGGTATAGAGATTAGAAGGGAGCTGAGTTCTACAGGTTACAGCAGGGTGATTTGTCAGTTCGAGAATATGAGGTAAGATTTAATGAGTTGGCCAGGTTTGCTCCATCAGCAGTGGCATCGGAACGCGAGAGGTGCATTAAGTTTCAAGAAGAGCTCAAGGCTCCTATTCGGCGACAGGTGGTTGCTCTGCGACTTAGGAGTTTTGGAGAGCTTGTGTCTTCAGCAATATCAGTGGAGAATGATTATGCGCAGTATTGTGAGGATCGAGCAAAGGCTTCAGGAGGATCACAAAGGAGCGGTAGGAAGAGCACCAGTAGGCGTCCAACTCTAGGGAAGAACAAGCAGGGTGGCGCGAACAGTGGTAGCAGCAATTTGTTTGGTAGCAGGCGTAGCAATCCCTATAGCTTCCATTGTCATTTTTGTCAGCAGCTAGGACACATCAAGAGGAATTGCCCGAGCAGAAGTGCCCATCTTGGATCTCAGTCCGGAGAAGATGTCAGTCATCAGTCTCAGCCTCAGACCCTACCTCTGCCTCAGCAGTATCCGCAGTTGCAGTATCCTCAATTCTCTCCTTAGCAGTTTTCATATCTGGCATGAGGGCAGCAGCCGTAGCATTTCCAGCGTAGCGTCCCTCAGTATCGAGCGCCGAGTGCAGCTAGTGTGCAGTCATCTCCATCTCAACAGTATCGGTAGAATGATTTAGGACCCAGCAATGTTGGTAGAGGAAAAGGGAAGGCACCAGTGCAAGTTCATGCAATGGCATCTGGAGGTTCAGATTCTCAAACCAGTAACGCGGTTGTCGATGGTACGATCTTAGTTTCTCAATCTTTAGCTCGCATTTTATTTGATACAGGTGCCTCTTATTCTCTCATTTCGAGTTCTTTTGTACATGCCTTGGGGTTAGATATATAAGAGTTTAATGAACCCCTAGTCATAACTTCTCCCTTGGGGCAGGTGTGTGTGAATTGTGTGTGTAAATCTTGTAAAATAAAGATTGGGGATGAAGTTTTGAAAAGTGATTTGATTATACTACCCATGAGCTCATATGATGTAATTCTAGGGATGGACTGGTTGTCCAGGTATAATGCAGTTGTAGACTACCAACTTAGAAAAGTAACCCTAGTGTCTGATAGGGGGATGATGATCACCTACTAGGGTGGTGGTGATTGGTTAATGAGTGAGCGTCTCATAAATTCGTGTCTAGGAGGGCAAAGAAATCTGGTTTGTTGTGCTTTTCTTGCAAATCTAGAGTGCGACCCCTATGCTTTGAGAGGAAGTGTAGCGATTTTGGTGGTTGATGAGTTCAAGGATGTCTTTTCCTATGAGTTGCTAGGATTACCACTACATCAGGAAATCGAGTTTGGTATGGAGTTATTTCCGAGGACAGCACCGATTTCTATAGCACCTTATCAAATGGTACCGACAGAAATGAAAGAATTGAGGAAGCAACTTCAGGAGCTTGATGATAAAAGGTATATTCAGAATAGCACATCTCCTTGGGGAGCACCGGTTTTGTTTGCTAAGAAACATGATGGAACTCTTAGGTTGTGTGTAGATTATCGGCAACTGAATCGTGTTATAGTGAAGAATAAGTATCCCTTACCTAGGATCGATGAGTTGTTTGATCAGTTGGGAGATTCGTGGTACTTCTCAAAGATTGATTTGCGGTTGGGTTACCATCAACTCAGGATTAAGGAAGAGGATATTCCCAAGATAGATTTTAGGACCCGGTATGGGCATTTTGAGTTTCTGATTATGTCGTTTAAGTTGACGAATGCTCCGGCAGCTTTCATGGATTTGATGAACAGGATATTTAGGCCGTATCTAGATCAGTTCATGATCGTGTTCATCGATGACATTCTAGTGTATTCTAAGACTTGGGAGGAGCATGAGCAGCATATCTGGATCGTGCTTCAGACTCTGCGGGAGCACCAGTTGTATGCCAAGAGGGAAAAGTGCGAGTTTTGGTTGACTAAGGTCAAATTTCTAGGTCATGTCATCTCTGAGCATGGTATTTCTGTGGATCCATCCAAGATTGAAGCCATAATGGGATGGGAACGACCAAGGAATGTATCAGAAATTCACAGTTTCTTGGGTCTTGCTGGTTATTATAGGAAATTTGTAAAGGATTTTTTGAAGATTACAGCTCCGTTAATGAGATTGATCAAGAAAAATGTCAGGTTTGAGTGGGATGAAGAATGTGAGCTTGCTTTTTAAGGATTGAAGAACCGGTTGACTTCAACCCCAGTGTTGGTTATTCCTAGCAGTGATGAGCCGTATGAGGTTTATGTAGATGCTTCAGGACGTGGGCTTGGATGTGTGTCGATGCAGCATAGATGCGTGGTTGCGTACGGATCTAGACAGCTACGACCTCACGAGCAAAATTATCCTACTCATGACTTGGAGCTTGCGACAGTGATTCACGTGCTGAAGATTTAGAGATGTTATTTGTATGGAGCGACATTTCAGGTCTTCTCCGATCATAAGAGTTTGAGGTATCTGTTCACTCAAAGGGATCTTAATTTGAGGTAGCGGAGATGGATAGAGTATATGGAGGATTATCATTTTGCATTACAGTATCATCCTGGGAAAGCTAACGTGGTCACAGACGTGTTTAGTAGGAAGTCTTTAGGGATTCTCGCTTGTTTGGCTCATGAGGACTTGAGCAGGGATGTGATAGTGAACGAGTATGGACTACAGTACCATGAAGACTATGATTGAGTTTCGGTATATCATGTGGAGGCGACCCCAGCTCTTGTTCAGATGGTGAAGCAAAATCAGTGGCAAGATTAGCATTTACAGGGGATTTGGATGCGGATTCAGAATGGAGAGCAGTTTGAACGATGGAGAGTTCATGTAGATGGATCGTTGTATTTCTAGGAGCATCTTGCAGTTCCAGCTATCGTAGAGGTGACGAAAGCCGTTTTGGACGAAGCTCATAGGTCTCAGTTCGCCATTCATTCAGGGAGCACAAAGATGTATCGTGATTTGAAGAGGCAATATTGGTGGACAGGCATGAAGAAAGATGTTTGAGAGTACGTAGCCAAGTGTACGACGTGTCTTCAGGTGAAAGCCGAGCATCAAAAGCCTATAGGTCAGCTTCAGCCGCTTCCTATTCCAGGGTGGAAATAGGAGCATGTGACGACGGATTTTCTCACAGGTTTGTCGAGGATGGAATAGTGGCATGATGCAGTTTGGGTCATAGTCAACAGGTTGACGAAATCGACGCATGTCATTCCATTTAGGTCGACATGTTCGAGGAGGATTCTCGGGGATTTGTATTTGTAGAACATAGTGAGATTGCATGGAGTTCCTTTGTCCATCACTTATGATCGAGACACCAGGTTTAATGCTAAGTACTGGGGGAGTTTTCAGGAGGCTTTAGGTACGATTTTGAACTTCAGTACGGCGTTTCATCCTTAGACTGATGGGCAGTCTAAGCGGGTTATTCAGATTCTCGAGGATATGTTGTGTGTCTATGCGTTAGACTTCGATGGGAATTGGAAGAAATATTTGCATCTAACAGAGTTCGCGTACAACAACAGCTATCAGGCGAGTATTGGTATGGCACCGTTTGAGGCGTCGTATGGGCGATCATGTCGGTCACCAGTGTGTTAGGCAGAGCCAGAAGACAAGGTTATTCTTGGACCGGATGAGATCCGTGATAGCAATGAGAAAGTTGCTGTGATTCGAGGTCGATTGAGGGTAGCTTAGAGTCGACAGAAGAGTTATACTGATAAAAGACGTAGACCCTTAGAGTTTGCGGTAGGGGATTTCGTTCTCTTGAAGGTATCGCCTCGTAAAGGAACTATGCGGTTCGGAGTTAGTGGAAAGCTTGCACCAAGGTATATTGGGCCGTTCGAGATCACTCAGCGTATTGGTGTGGTTGCTTATCAGCTTGACCTTTCGCCCGAACTCTCTCATGTTCACGATGTGTTCCATGTGTCGATGCTTAGGAATGTCCGCCTAAGCAGGATAAGATAGTTTCATTTCGTGATGTGTAGGTTCGGGAAGATACGACATACGAGGAGGCGCCGATTCAGATTATTGATCGAAAAGTGATCAGTTTGTGTGGTCGTGAGATACCGTTCGTAAAGGTCATGTGGCAGCATCACGGGGTTGATGAAGCCACTTGGGAACTAGAGTCAAGTATGCGGCGCTGTATCCGCATTTGTTTTGTTTCTAAATTGAGTTGTAAATTTCGAGGGCAAAATTTCTTTTAGGGTTGGAGAGTTGTAACGCCCCGAAATTAATTTAATGTTATTGTAATATAGAATGATGAATTAGTGCGCCGTAATTAATGTTTCAACGTTAATTTGATCATTTAGTTAAATTTTGAATTTTAAGTTGTTTTGTTAATTTAACGAATTCTAATGATTCCTTATTATTTTAAAATGTTATTTTGAGTTTTTAAACACAACAGTTTGTAAAATGTTAAAAATGTTCCGTTTTACAAAACCGTGGGTGGCACATGGTTTTCGTACAGTAAAACCGCCCACCATTTCTCTATATTTATTCTCTCTTCTCTCCCTCTCTTTGGCTCACTCTCACTCTCTCTCTCTCTCTCTCTCTCACCCGTGAGTCTCTCTCACTCTTTCCCTCTCGGTCTCTCTCTTCCTCTCTCTATTTTCTCTCAAAATTTTGAATCAAATCAAGTTCAAGCTTCGGGTTTTGGTGGATTGGAAGCTTGGGAGCTCGATTGAACAACCAAAAATGTTGATTGAAGCTTGAATTCGAGGTTAGTTTTGAAATTTCTAAACTTTTTCTAAATTTTCAATTTTCACGCATTTTTGAAATCTAAGTTTGTTTGAGCTTAGAAAACCCTTGATTTGAGTTAAAGGAGTTTAGAACACCTAGAATCTATGCTTGAATTGAAGAAAAACGGATTAGATTCAAGATTTTTCATTTTTCCTCATTTTCTCCCATTTTTGGATTTTTGTGTTTAAATCTTGTTTAAATGAGTTCAAAAGTGTTCTATTATGTTTTTGTATCATCTATGATTGTTTTCCATGCCTGAGATTTGAGAAAAACAGGTTAAAATCAAGATTTGAGTTTTGGGAGACCCAAAACCCATGGCTAAAAATTTTGGGTTTTTAGCCACGGTAGGCCAAACTAGGTGTTCGGTAGGCCGGATTCAAAGGATCAGCAGGTCAGACTCATACGTTCGGCAGGCCAAACTTGAAAAATGTCTAGCCGACCGGACTTGATTTTCGACAGGCCAAACTGCACAGTTCGGCCGGCCAAAGTAGGACTTCCGGTAGGCCGGCAGGGCATGGGAAAATTTTGTGATTTTCACCTGTTTTCACTGTTTTGAACCCCGATTGAAATTCCAACCTTGTAAAATGATTTTAAGGATACAAATGGCACACTAGGACATCATGAAATGGTTTAGTAACATAGAATGTCTCAAACTAGATATTGATCGACTTAGTGTGTATCTAGGATCATCCATGGTTCTGCGGAGCTAACGTATAGCGGACCGGGATTACGGTGTGGGGCACCGGCATGAGTATCAAGGTAGGACTTCTACCCTCTCTTTGGTAGCCAATTTCAAATGATTTGGCTTTAAAAAGGGTTTCTATAAAAATGTTTTCAATGATTGATTGAAAATGGAATTTACCGGTTGTATTTTTGTAAACCATGAACTAAGATGAACTTCATAATGAATGTTAATGAAACATCTGGTAAATGGACTTTGAATAATGTTAGAAATGAATATAAGGGCATGATGCCATACCAGAGATCGGGTCGTGTAGCAATCAACCTTGGGGGCAGGTCCCGAAACCCAGCTGGGCTACTACGGTGGTGATATTCATGTGGTTTGCCTAGGAAAAGAAAATGATGTTTCTGGTCGACTGAATAAACTGTTTTGGGTAAGAACGGTTTTATTAAATTTATTTATTCAAGGTTTCTTTTAAATAATTCCCTGAATAGTGAGACTTTTCTTTAAATTAAATGATTTATTAAAATATAGTCCTACTGGGCCTTTCGCTCACATTTTCTTTGTTGTTTTTAAATCCCCCCCCCCCCCCCCCTCTAGGTGGATTTCCTCTTAGGTTCAGAGAGGACTCAACGGACCGAACTCAGGAGCAGTAGGAGGACTAGTAGATTATTTATATTATTTGATTAAGGCTTGTAATGTTTTTAACTTTCTTTATGCTTGGATTGTGGTTGTATTATTATATTGTCAGTACTATGTGTGTGCACAAGTTGTGGGTCAGTAGGACCCTTACTCGCGGTTCTTTATTATTTTATTATTCACTTAATGATTTCACCTGCTTAATGTTTATGAATTCTTTTATAAAATGTAAATTTTTTGAAACTTCCACATTTTTATTATTTAACTTAACCCCTAAACTCTTGATTTTAATTAAATCCTCTTGTTAATTAATTTAAATAACCCACCACGTCACCTCCCGTACTCCGAGGCGTGACAGATATAGACAACATAACAATCTTTGTATGAATAAAGCGCCCAACTTTGTTCTCTCGATTGTGGATATTATGTTTTAGACCGTCACCTTAAGAATCGTGCCTTCCTCATAATCTGTCCATCATATGCCTAATTCTTAAAGGTTTAAACCGACAGTCTCCGACTATTGTTTGCTTAGCATACATTCAATAAATAGTAACGTAAAGAGGACAAGTTTTGGTATATAAATAATGAATGAATTCTTTATTGATAAAAATGTATTAAAAAACATATTATATTTTTACTCTTTAGGGCATACACCTCTAACACTAGAGAAAAGGTTCACTACTGCTCCAGTCTTGGCTATTCCTGAAGGGAACGATGGGTTTGTAATTTACAATGATGCTTCTATGATGGGCCTTGGTGCTATATTAATGCAGAATGATAGAGTGATCGCTTATGCTTCAAGACAGCTGAAAGACTGTGAAAAAAAATATCCCTTGAATTGGCTGCCGTAGTTTTTGTGTTGAAGATATGGAGACATTACTTGTATGGAGTTCAATGTAAGATTTTTACTAATCATCAAAGTTTAAAGTACTTCTTCACTTAGAAGGACCTATATATGAGACAATGGAGATGGCTAAAGCTATCGATGTTCAAGGTTCGACCTACCGAACTTTTTAAACAGATTTTAAGTTGTTTTAAATTTTATTTAAATCATGGTCTCATTTGGTAAACTATTGAAAATTATATATATGAGTAGTTTTAATATATGATTGCATATTTATAAATGTTATAAAAATATATATATGTATGGATCCTTAGGATATGTTCATCAAATTATGATTTTAAATTTAAATATTTTATCTTAATTAAAGATAACAAGGATGAATGAAACGACATTTGTGACGTCAGTCAGGGGACGTTACACCTAAGCTCATAAAACTCAGATTGGGACTTTCATAGAAAATTCAAAACAAAATTTCGAAGATTTTTGAGAAAAGAAACTAACCTTTTGACGAGCGGTTTTGGGGAAGAGTTAAGGCTTGAAACTTCATTCTTAGGCTTCGATCAAAAGGGAATGAGGCTTGGGACTGTATTTTTGAATCAAAAATTTGAGAGAGAGAGGAGAGAGAGAAAGGCAATGTGGAGAGGTGGAGAGAGAGTGAGCTGAGAAAGAGTGAGAGAACGAGGAGAGAAAAGAGGAAGAGCGAATTAAATAGATGAAATGAGGGTGGTTTTATTGTACAAAAACCATGTCCAGCACATGGTTTTCCTATTAGAAAAATAGTACACAGCAAAATTTTAAAAATTTTATATTAGAGTGTTTTCCAAAACACAAGTTTGATACACTATATGCATAAATTAACAAGATCTTACTGACCTTTTATATGCCAAAAAGCTATTACAGTCAGTGAAGAAAAGTAACATTCTAGAAGGACCTCAACCAACAGGCCTTCTTTGCTATTCTCTATCCTCGATCAAAGTGAGAGTGGGCTCACGTCGTTTAACTTTTCCATCAAGTGACTCTCCTTCCTACCAGTTGAGAAATACCCAGAGCTATAGTTCATGATATGTGAACAACAGCTCTCCAGGGAGTTGTAGAATCTCACCAGCAAAGTCTCACTCTAGATTTCTCAACTGATCAAAATAATAATGACACTCACTCCCCTTTTATAGAGGTTGGGCTTAGGAGTCAGTCCTTATTAGATATGGCCTCAAAAATTTGAATTAGAATCAAATCAGAATCAATATCTAATAAAATCTATGTGAAAATGCATGATCTTTTTATTGCTCGATTGGCAGGCCAAACTGGTAGATTGGCTTGTTGAACCTCCTTAATTGACAGGCCGAACTCAAAGATCGACCTGCCGAACTTGCGATAAAAGGTTCCCTGAGAATCTTTATTTTCCACCCAAGATTCTGGGGATAGAGCTTCTGTTTTAATTCAAATAACCCAATAAAGAAGTTATCTAATTAAAATAGTCATATCTAAATAATATCTAGGAAAATAAATATTCATGATAATTCAACAAGTTTATCTTGAACTAATTCAAAATCAATCCAACTGATAAACAGACATGAATTATCTGATCCCGATAATTCAACAAGTTTATCTTGAATTAATTTTATCACAAAATTAATTTAACCGACAAACAAACAAGAATTATCTGATTTTATCAAATTTCAACTAATTTGATAAATCTGACATAAGTCACTAATAATTGGAAAAGCACATCGTATCGTTACAAGATTTTTATGAGCTAGCAAAGAAGACCAAATGGACCTATATAGTTCAAGCTCCCAATAATTGTGAAACCCAATATCCTAGATATATATTTCATAATTATCAACTCCGACGTTGCTCTACTAAAAGCTTAGAGTTGCACTCTCAAATTATATAGAATTACAAAGCATGAAGAGCTAAGTCTCCATAGCATATCATATGCATTGCATCCCCATAGGATTATCTATAATTGACTTAAGGATAAGTTTCGTCTTACCTTCCCAATTAATTTTATCTTAAATTCCATTATCTCATTATTAGAATACCTACCATCTAAGGACAGTATACCATCTATGTATCCAAATGGTTGAACGCTTCAGTTTTCCAATTACAGAATAACATATATAAGATGATATCAACCACTCCTAAAGAGGAGCTATGGATTATGAATAACAGGTTTATGCCATCAAGAGTTATGCCTCTAACGTACCGGCATGCGTACCAATATGAAAATGTGGATGTCACCCTTTGATACATCGAAAGACATAAGTCAAGACAATAGGCCCACTATTCATCTTAGGATTAAGATACAATACAAATGATTGTCTAAAGTAAATCGATTTGCTGAGATAGAATTATTAATCCAAATTAATTCACTTTATGTCCCGATCCAACACATTGTCACCTATGACAATGTGCCAATGTTTCTATTCGCAAAGTCCACCTCCGATGGCCAAGATAAACCATCTCCCAATAGGGATATAGACAACATAACAATCTTTATATGAATGAAATGCCCAACTTTATTCCCTCGATTGTGGATCTTATAATTTAGACCGTCACCTTAAGAATCGTGTCTTCTATATAATTTATCCATCATATGCTCAATTCTTAAAGTTTAGACTGACAATCTCAGACTTTTATTTGCTTAACATACATTCAATAAATATGAACGTAAAGAGGACAAGATTTAGTATATAAATAATAACTAAATTCTTCATTGATAAAAATGTCTCCAAAAACATATTACATTTTTACTCTTTAGGGCATACACGTCTAACAATCTCCCACTTGCACTAAGTGAGTAAATATGATAAATCTGGCATCCCCATAGCTTCCACATGCCTCTCGAAGACTCTCCCGGTAAGTGTTTCATGAATGGATCAGCTAAATTGTCCTTTGACGTGATTTTGCACACCGTGACATGCCCGCCCTTGACGAAGTCCTTTATCACATGATACTTTTGATCAATATACTTACTCTTCTTGTGAAATCTTTGTTCCTTAGCATTAGCTACCACCGCAATGTTATCACAGTATAACGATACCGCATTATCCATGCCAAGAACAACCTCAAGATCCCTAAGGAACTTGCAAAGCCACACTGCTTCTTTCGAAGCATCACTAGCTGCTACATACTCGGCCTCCGTCATTGAATCCAAAGTGTAATCTTGCTTCATACTTCTCCAACTGATGGCATCGCCGCCCAGAGTAAACACAAAATCTAAAGTTGATCTCCTCGAATCTAGACAGGATTGGAAATCCAAGTCAGTATATCCTAGAGGAGTTAAGTCCTCACCTAAATACACAAGCATATACCCTCGAGTCTTTCTCAGGTACTTGAAAATATGCTTGACCGCAGCCTAATGGTTTAGTCCTGAATCAGCCTGAAATCAACTTGCAATCCCGACCGTATAACAAATATTTGGTCGTGTGCAAAGCATGGCATACATGAGACTATCCACTACTGAGCATAAGGCACCTTCTTTATATATTCTCTTTCTTCATCAGACTTTGGCGAGTCTTTCTTAGAAAGAGTAATTCCAAACCTACATGGTTGCCCACCTTTCTTAGAATCCTACATTACAAACCCCCTGAGAATCTTATTTATGTAGCCCGCATGGGATAATGCTATTATTTTGTTCTTCCTCTCTCGATAAATATGAATACCGAGAATAAAATTAGTCTCACCAAAGTCTTTCATGTCAAACTATTTGGCAACCATAATTTGACTAATGACAATGCCTCAACGTCATTGCCAATTAGCAGAATGTCATCTACATAGAGCAGTAGAAAACTACCTTTCCATCCTTAAGGTATTTGTAAACAATGGTTCATCCACATTTTGTGAGAACCCATAAGTCTTGATCACTTGTTCAAATCTTATGTTCCAAGAACAAGAAGCCTGCTTAAGTCCATATATTGACTTTAGCAGCTTACAAACCTTACCCACTTGACCCTTAGCTTTGAACCCATCTGGTTATTCAATATAAATGGACTTATCAAGATAGCCATTCAGAAAGGCCGTCTTAACATCTGTTTGTCAAATCTCGTAATCAAAAGCGGCAGCTATGGACAAGAGAATCCAGATGAACTTAAGCATGGCTATAGGCGAAAAGGATTCCTCATAATTGATTCCTTCCTTTTGTGTGTATCCCTTAGCTACCAGTCTAGCCTTAAAGGTTTCGAATTTTCCATCCACTCCTCTTTTCCTCTCATAGATCCATTTAGACCTTTTGGGTTTTACCCTTTCAGAAAGATTCATAAGCTCCCAGACCCGATTAATCTCCATAGACTTCATCTCTGTGTTCATAGTCTCTATCTAGAGTTTCAAATCAACATCTTTCATAGCCTCTACATAAGTATAAGGATCCCTATCATGTTCATCTGGTTTAGCCAAGAAGGCCTCACCATTGAATATATACCTCTTGGGCTGACGTTCGATCCTCCCACTACACTGAAGCCCCTTAGGTTATTGTTTGGGTTCATTTGGTTTTTCTACACCGACCGGAGTAGTTTCTACTAGAACCCCAGAAGTGATTCGATCACTCCTTAACTCCTCAAACACCACTTTGCATCGACGCTTAAAGTCTTCCATGTAATTCTCCTCAAGGAAAGTTGCATGAGTTGAAACCACGACTTTATTTTCCTTTGGGTTATAAAAATAACCCCTTTAGTCCCTTATGGATATCCTGCAAACACGTAAACTTCTAAACGTGCTTCCAACTTATTTGTATCCTTAAACAGGACGTGAGCCAGACATCCCCATATGCGAATATGGTTTAAGGATGTCTTCTTGCCCCTCTACAACTCATGATGAGTTTTAGGGACCCATTTTGAAGGCATGTTGTTCAAAACATAACCTGTGGTTTGTAGTGCATATCCCCAAAAGGATAAAAGCAATGGTGAATAACTCATCATAGACCTAACTATGTCTAATAAAGTCCTATTTCTTGTCTCTACTATGCCATTCTACTGCGGAGTACCCGGCACAGTCAAATGGGACAAAATCTCATTCTCTAATATGTGTCCAAAGAACTCATCAGAAAGATATTCTCCACCTAGATCGGATCGAAGTGCCTTTATGGGTCTACCCAATTGCTTTTTCACTTCAGCCCAAAACTCCTTGAACTTGTCAAAAGTTTTGCTTTTGTGGTGCGTCAAGTACACATACCCATACCTTGAGTAATCGTCAATAAAAGACAAGTACTCATACACTCCTCGTGCCCAGATGTTCATCGATCTGCAAACATCACTATGCACAAGTTCTTGAACCCCTTCAGCCCTATTGCCTTTAGACCCAAATGGTCTTTTGGTCATTTTACCCTCCAAACAAGATTCACATTGAGGTGTAGATTCCACCTTTAAGTGACTTAAAGGTCCATCCCTTACCAACCTTTGAATCCTATTCAAGTTAATATAACCAAGGCGTAAATGCCAAAGTCTTGTTAGAGTGATATGTCCAATGGGGGAGTCACCCATTGGTACATCAAAAGACACAAGTCGAGACAACGGGCCCACTATTCATCTCAGGATTGAGATACAATACAAATGACTATTTAAAGTGAATCGATTTGCCAAGACAGAATTATTAATCCAAATCAATTCACTTTATGTCCTGATCCAACACATCGTCACCTATAACAACGTGCCAATGTTTCTATACACGGAGTCCAACTCCGATGGTCAAGACAAACCATCTCCCAAAAAGGATATAGACAACATAACAATCTTTACATGAATAAAGCGCCCAACTTTATTCCCTCGATTGCGGATCATACATTTTAGACCGTCACCTTAAGAATCGTGTCTTTCGCATAATCAGTCCATCATATGCCCAATTCTTAAGGTTTAGACTACCAGTCTCAGACTACTGTTTGCTTATCATACATTCAACAAATATGAACGTAAAGAGGACAAGATTTGGTATATATAAATGAATAAATTCTTTATTGATAAAAATGTCTCCAAAAATGTATTACATTTTTACTCCTTAGGGCATACATGTCTAACATCTTCTACAACTTGCTTTTGATTTTGATACGAGGTAAGTAGAAATTCAATTCAATTGCATCACAAGATTGTTATTGAAATATATATGATTTGCTAGATCATTTGCATTCATGGCATAATGGCACATGTATAGTTTTTTGAAGGAAACCATCATACTATGAGGAAGAGAATGTTTAGTTGTGGGCTGTGCAATTTACTTGTAAGTTACCTTAATTAAGTTCTATGGGATAGCCAAGGACACAATTGGTTTCGTGGGATTGTTTGGGACCATTTTTCAAAGCTCTTTATAGTTCCTAGGATCGAAGGACTACAACATCTCATGGGTTAGACTAAGGCACCATTGGTTGGTGAAGGTTCATTAGTCTGAATGCATGCTTTATAATAGGCCGAGGCGGGCAACTAATGTTTTACATGACTATGCACACATCAAACGTTTTTATGATATGACAGGTACGATGAAAATTTTATGAGCACATACATGCTGTCATTACATTAAATTGCATAGTTTCTACTTATTGGGTATTAGTTCATATTGTTCTTGTGACGGAGATAAGGGTATATCTCTGTAGCTTTGATTTGAAGGTTGACTAGCATGCTCTCCATTCTCGTGACTCTATGTATATGGAACCACTAATCTTAAATACGCACCTTGTAATTACTATGGTTTATAAGTATGATCTTAGGCCGCGTTTCATTTTGAGACATGAATTATTGTAAATAGTTTATTCTCATCTTATCTTTTTTGAGTGTAGACCCATAATTGCTTCTAAATTACAACGTTTTCAAAAAGTTCAAATTGGCTCACTATTTCTTAAATAATTATATTTGTGTTGAAGAAAATATGATGCCATCTAGCTTAATTATATATTAGTCGTATGATTAAGTTAGGCAAACATCACAATTTGGTATCAGGGCTATTGGTTTTAAAGCAGTTTTATAGATCGCCCATATATAAGGATTGCAGGTCGGCAAAGCTCAATTGTCAAGTAAGTTTTTTTTCCCTATGTTTTGTGTCTCATTTATTTTAATTATACATGATTATTATTGGCTATTGTTGTGCTATATGAGGAAATTGAAGAAATCACTAGATAAAGTCACTTCTAAGTACAATGTCAACATTCTTTTTCGAGAAAACTCTTCAATCATATCAAATTCTTTAAGGCTACATGGTAATGTTTGAAAGAAGATAATTACTTGAAGATTTGATTTTCCTTGATACGTAATATTATCAGGTGATAAAAGGAATGGATTGGTTATAAAAATATCATGCCACCATCAATTGCAGAAAGAAAACGGTAATGTACTAGAACAAGAAGAGTTCTCTTTTCTAGGAGCCACAAGTAAGTTGAAGACCCTAGTGATTTCTCTTATGAACAAGAAGAGTTCTCTTTATATTCATATTTGTTGAATGTATGTTAAGCAAACAAAAGTCTAAGACTATGAGTCTACACCTTTAAAAATCTAGCATATGATGGACAGATTATGCAAAAGACATGATTCTAAATGTGATGGTCTAAATTATAAGATCCACAATCGAGAGAATAAAGTTGGGTACTTTATTCATGCTAAGATTGTTATGTTGTCTATATCTCGATGGGAGATGGCTTGTCTTGGCCATTGGAGTTGGGCTCTATGAGTAGAAATATTGGTACATTGACATAAGTGATGATGTATTGGATAGGGACATAAAGTGGAATTGATTTGGATTAATAATTCCATCTATGCAAATCAATTCATTTTAAACAATCATATGTGTTTTATCTTAATCCTGATATGACTAATGGGCCTGTTATCTTTTCTTATATCTTTTGATGTACCAAAGAATGATATCTTCACTTATGATGGTATGCATACCGGTATGTTAGAGACATGACTCTTGATGGCGTAGACCTGTTATGGAATCCATAGCTCCATTGGTGGAGTCAATGATATTCTCTTATATGCGTTATCTAGTAATTAGAAAACTAGAATGTTCAGCGATTTGGATGTATAGGTGTAACCTAATGGTATACGTCCTTGGATGGTAAGTTTTTAAATGATGAGATAATAGAATATAAGATAAAAACAATCGGGAAGGTAAGATGGAATTCATCCTTAAGCCGATTATGAATATCCTATAGGGACACAACACATTATGATATATCATAGATACTTAGCTAATTTAGAGCTTTATAATTTTATATAGTTCGAGAGTGCAGCTCTAAGCTTTTAGTAGAGTAGCGTTAAAGTTGATAATTACAAAATATGTTATTGGATATTATATTTTATAATTTTCAAAGCTTGAACTATATAGGTCCATCAGGTCCCCTTTGTTAGCTCATAATAAATCCTATAACGATATGGCATGCTTTTTTAATAAATTGCTAACTTATGTTAAATTATTAGATTGGTTAAAATTCGATAGGATCAGATAATTCATGTATGTTTATCAGTTGAATTAACTTTGTAAATTAATTCAAGATAAACTTGTTGAATTATCAAGAATATTTTATTTTCTATGAGATTATCCAAATATTACTGTTTTGATCAAAAAACTTCTCTATTAGGTTATTTGAATTAAAACTGAGGCTTTATCTAAAGAATCTCGGGTGGAAATAAAAGATTCTTAGGGATCATATTATTGCAAGTTCAGTAGGCCGATCTGTTAGTTCAGCCTGCTAATGGAGTAAGTTCAGCCTGCCAATCTAACAGTAATCTGATTACTTGTTTTTGATGTGATTTTATCAAAAATTTATCCAAATTTGAATTTTTGAGGCCTTATCTGATAATGACCAACCCTGGATCTGACCTCTATAAATACGGAGTGAGTTTTCTCAGTTAATTAGATCAGTTGAGAGGTTTAGAGTGAGTACTCTACTGTGAGATACTCTGAAACTCCCTGAGGGCTATTGTTCACAATCACGAACCTTGGCTCTAGGCCTTCTTAGTTGGTTGGAAGGAGAGTCACCAGAGCAGGGCTGTACAATATGTGCCCACACACACTCCGATCATGGATAGAGAATAGCAAAAAAGATCAATTGATTGAGACTCTTCTAGAACGGTCTTTTCTTCACTGATTGCAGGAGCTCTTCGGTATACAAAGGTTAGTAACATCTGATTAATTTATGTATATAGTATGTAAGACTTATGTTTTGGAAAATACTCTAATTCAAAATTTTTAAATTTTGCTGCGTACTTGTTTTCCAACATCTATATCATTGAATTTTGGTTAATTGAGTCCTTGTTTTTATTTTGTTTTTGTTTTTATTAATTTAAATTATTTTCATTGTCACAACGTTAATATAATTTGTCTAAATAAAGTTAGGAACATTATAATTTCAATAATTGCTCCTTAAAAGAATGATACTTTCTCATCATTGTATTACTTGTTGTGATTCATATACTTGCAAAATCACACATTAAATGTTTAGCATGATTGCTTGGGATTAATATTAGCGTTATTAATTCCAAGTGTTCTTGATTTTATTTTAGATTTTAATTTTCTTTTATTTTATAATTTTCAGGGGACTTTTGTACATGTGTCGATCCAAGATCCTTAAAAATTTTGATCTTGAGTTTGAGAAAACATTTCATAGCACAATCAGGAGAAGAAAAAAAGGAAAGCTCATGGTTAATAATATGGCAAAAAGGGCAGTTCAAGCATAATTAGTTAACAACAAGACAGTGGGAGATTATGCTATCCCCAATGTAGCTAGAATTCCTTCCAGCGTAGCTACACCAACAGTGGAGGCCAATACTATTAAGCTTAAACCAGCGATGATTTCCATCATTCACAATACATGCCAGTTTAGGGGGTTGCCTAGTGAAGACCCCAATGCTCATATTGCACGGTACTTGCAGTTGTGCAATACTATTAAGTTCAATGGAGTCTCGAGCAGTGCTATCGAGTTAAGGCTATTAAGTTTTTCACTCATAGACAAGGCTTGAAGTTGGCTTTATTCTCATCCTCTGAACTACTTTACTCTTTGGGATGGTCTTGCTTTGAAATTCTTAGCCAAGTATTTCCCACTGTCCAAGACTATTTAGATGAGGAATTAATAACTACTTTTCAGTAATATGAAAGACAAACTTTATCTGAAGCTTGGGTGAGACTCTAAGAATTGCTAAAGAGGTGCCCCCACCTCGAAGTTTCAAGATGGATAGAAATCTAAACCTTCTGCAATGGTTTGGATATAAACAATACAAAACAATACAAAACTGGTAGATGCAGCTACAGGAGGTAGCTTGATGAAGAAGACGACTGATGAAAGCTTCAATTTGTTAGATGTGATGGCAACTAATGACTACAAGTACCCCAAAGAGAGAACATTGGCAAAAAAATCCAGCTGGTGTGCTTGATATTGATGCTTGGCGGCTTTAACAAGCTAAGTCGTTGCTTTAGAGAAAATATCGGACACAAAGGATATGAATTTGTTGCATACTCTAACCCTTTGTTGTGAGCATTGTAGAGTGCATCATGAAAGTGGGAGTTGTCTACTAGTGGTGGAACAAGCTCATTATATAGGACATTACAGCAATCAACAAAGGAAACCCAACTCCAACATTTATCATCCCAGTTCTAGGAACCATCCCAAATTTTCTTACCAAAACACTCAAGACATCTTAAACCCACCACTTAAATTCCCACAATCGGAAAAGAAAAGCAATGTAGAGGAGATACTCACTTAATTTATGGTGAATACAAAGCAACACATGGATGAAACTAAACAGTATATGGCAAACACCAACACTCTTCTAAGTAGTCACTCTGTGGTATCTAAAATCTTAAGGTGTAAATCAAGCAAATTGTGCACTCTCAAGCTCAGTCTTTAAGAAAACAAGGAATTCTTCCAAGTGAAACCATTCCAAATCCCAAGGAGCAGTGCAAGGAAATCTTTTACTAGAAGTGGGAAGCAGTTGCAGGATCCACTAAAGAAGTCTATTAGAGAGAAGGAACTGATTGCAGAAGAGGCTGATATAAAGAAGAAATTCAACAAGAAGCGACAAAGTAAGAGTTGCCAACGAAAGATGAGTATGAGCCTAGAATTCCTTTCCTATAGAGATTGCATTAGAAGAATTTGGGTAAGCAATTCGCCAAATTCCTTGAGGTATTTAAAAAACTCCATATTCATAGTTCATTTGTCAATTCTCTAGCCCAAATGCCTACGTATGCAAAGTTCATGAAGGATATCCTCTCCAACAAGCAGAAATTAGAAAACATTGAGATAGTTGCATTAACCGAAGAGTGTAGTGTATCTTGCAAAAAAAAAAACTACTGCCAAAGTTAAAGGATCCAGGTAGATTTATCATTCCTTGCACCACTGGTGAATCTTATTATGGAAAAGCACTATGTGATCTTTGAGCAATAATAAATCTTATGCTTTGGTCTTTCACAAGTTAAAGTTAAGAGAACCAAAGGCTACTACCATTTGTCTTCAAATGGCAGATCGTTCCATTAACTATCCATGGGGCATTATTGAAGATATTTTGGTTAAGGTGGATAACTTCATTTTTCCCGCAGATTTTATTATGTTAGACATGAAGGAAGATAGCAAGTTCCCCATTATTCTTGGGAGGCCCTTCTTAGCCATAACAAGAATATTAATTGATGTGTAAAGCAGAGAACTGATTACGACGGTGCATGATGAGCAAGTCAACTTTAAGGTGTTCAAGGAAATAAAGCTTCTAGGTGAAGAGGAGAGTAATATGAGAATGGATTTTATGACAAAGTGCCTACATAATAACCATATCCAGAGGCATGCATTCGACCCAGGCCAAGAAGGAAAACTTAAGGTTCACAAGGAGCAGCTATAGCTCCAAAAGGAGGGGTTTACCCCAGCCTTGATACCCTACCCACCACAAGTCGAAAACGATGATGATAGCGAAGGCAACTAACATAGCCCTCACCCAGGTAAGTCTTGTGAACTTAAATTTTTTTTTTCTTATTCAAACATTAAGAACAATGTTCATTTCTAGTTTAGGGGTAGGTCTTACGTTAGGATTAGACTTAGGTCTTTTTTGTTTTGTTTTAGGTTTTTTTATTCATATTCCTTTGCTAAAAAAAAGTGTCTTTATGTTATGAGCATTGATTCAATATGTTTGTTTATGGCCAATGATAAGAAATTTGATTGAGATTGAAACTAGCACTTGTAAGATGATAATTGTTGTTCTTATGTGTGTGCTAAACTCTTGAATTGGTCTTACTTTGCTTTTGATTCTTTGGACATTTTGGGACATAAATCTTGATCACCTGATTGTTTGTGAATTTAGGGAAAATATATGCTAACCAGGTGAAACATGATCTCAGCCAAACTCTAGAACTTAATTGAGCGCCACTCGAGGTAAAATCCTTGACATTACAATATCAAGGAAATGATTTAGGTGATCTTTGAATTGATTGAGCCTTTTGAGCTAACCTTTGATATATTTGTATCTCTAGTGTCTCTCGTTGAGCCTAGTTTATCTTTTTCATTGTCAAGCACATTTAGCCTCACCTTTGCATAAATTCTTTCCAAATTTTCACCTTGAAACCGATAAGTTTGACTATGATCTTTCTATGAAAAATTTGTTGATTTGAGATATGCTATGCGAAGATGGGCATTGTTGTGAAAAGGTTATTTAAAGTTAAGCTTATTATTTAGAGTTAAGCTTATTTTCTCTAGAAAAGAAAAAAAAAAAAAGAGTGCTATACTCCTTGTTCGCGTATGCAAGACATATGTCTGGGAGTATAGAAACTCAAATGAAAAAAAAAGAAATGAAAATAAGAGAAATTGAGTTGATGACAAAAAAAAAAAGGTTAGAAATGAGCTCAAAGAAAGAGATTAGAAAAATACTTAGCGCTCTAAGAAAGGTCTTTGAATAAATTGTATACTTATGGGTGATTTTAAGCTACAAAATATCCTATATCTCACCTTTAAACCCAAACACATATTACAAGCTTAATAAAGTCCTAATGATCTTTAATGTTGTGTGGTCTGCATTAATGGAAAATGGCCCAAAAATTAAGCCTATGAAGTTTGCAAAGTTCTTTAACAATCTAGTGGTCCATTAGATTTC
Organism: Artocarpus heterophyllus; assembly: GCA_025403435.1. Classification (NCBI taxonomy): domain Eukaryota; kingdom Viridiplantae; phylum Streptophyta; class Magnoliopsida; order Rosales; family Moraceae; genus Artocarpus; species Artocarpus heterophyllus. The sequence continues at coordinate 9,473,889 of CM046339.1, forward strand.
ACTTGTTGGTATAAATTCATCTGAGATGCAAATGTTTAAATGAGAAAGACTATACATACAAACACCCAAAGGACATAAGGTATGGTAAGGTCATGTGACGCCCCAGAAAGGGGGTTTGGGAGTTTTAGGTAAATAAGATGAAATAAACGAAGTAATTAAAGAAAAAGTAAATAAATATACGTAGAAAATAAATATCATCGAAAACAAATAATATCATCGGCAGTCACCATCACGTGAATGCCACGAAAGTGGGCCTGAGATCTTATTCTCATTCATCATCATGTGGATGCTTACCACGAAGGTAGGCTGGTAAATAAAATACAAATATCAAGAATAATAATACAAAAAAATACTGAAAATCATTGTCTTTGAGATAAATGACACGGTGGGACTCACAAAGATGAAAATGACATCAACAGCGACATCGGGACAAGTCGTACAATACACGCATCATACCATAGTTTCATAGAAAATACCATTCCTATCCAAAGGGTCAGGTTTCAATCCTGGGTCCATCCTTCCTCTCCAAACCTGGAAGGGGGATTTTGAAAACAGGAAAACGTGAGCGGAAGGCTCAATAGGATAATTATTTAAAAACAAGTTATGTTTTAAATATAGTGATAAAGAATAGAGAATTATTCACAATTCCTTCTAATTAATATAAATCTCAAAGTCTTAACAAATCAATAAAAACACTTGCTTGAAAACAACTTGATAAAACATCACCATACAGGTTTTGGAAATCCGAAAAGGATATCAAATACAATTCTTCAAATTCAAACATAGAAAACATTCTTAAAGGAAACATTTAAGAAATAAACTTTGGACAAAACAATTTAAAAGGGGCTACCAAAGAAAGGGATAGTAATATCCTACCTCATTTAAATCCAATACTGTAAACTTAAAATAAAATCCAACGTAAACTCCAATCAATATTCAAGAGCTTAAAACTGCATTTAGAATCAGAAATCATATTTAACAAATATCCATATGTTAATTCAATTATCAGTGTGCCTTTTGACTAAAAATAATCATAACCCAAATCATAATCCTTTTCGAAATATTTCAGAATCATTAAACATTGAAAACCAAAGTAAAAACTTAAATTTTCAAGTCCACAGTTGGCCTGCCGAACTTTCCCAAGTTTAGCCTACCGACCTGATGAATCCGGCCTGCTGAAGATCAAGTTCAGCCTGCCAAACTGGCAAAATTTGGGGATCCAAGACTTCAAGTCTCGTCCTCCCTAAGCTCAAAATTCAAATTTAAAATTGTTTTTCAATTCCCAGATCATGAAAATCATACAAAAAGTATAGAAAACCATAATAAAACAAGTTTAAACCATTTTTCCCAAATTTAAACTCAATTTCACCTTTGATTTAAAAATCAAAGAAAAATATCAAAACTTGATTAAATGAAATTTTGTTCAAATAGAGCTTAGATTCATTGTAAAACAAGCCCTATAAGCTTAGATTAAACATTATCTAAGCTCACCAAAGCTCGGATTGCAAAATACATCAAAGATTCAAAACAAAAATCAAAAGTTTTAGAGAAAAATGGCTAACCTTTAATCATCGTTTTTGAAGAGAGTTTTTGGCTTGAATCTCCGTCTTTTAGCTTCAAATTAGTGAGTTTAAAGCTTGGAAATAAAATTTTGTAGAGAAATGGGAGAAAGAGAGAGAGACGGGAATGAGAGAAAGAGAGAGGGAGAGTTGAGCGTGAAAGAAGAAGGAAGGAAAAATAAAAAGAAAAGCCCCAAGGGCATTTTTTGTACATATGGGGAAAATGTGGAGTAAAAATATCATTTGGTATTTAACACTAAAAATCAAATTTTAAATATAACAAATGCAACAAAATCTTCCAAACTTTAAGAATTTTCCAAAACTGGCATTCCGAACTATACAGTTCAGCCTACCAACCAATCTGGATCGGCCTGCCAAACTTTCTCACGTTCGGTCTACCGACCTGATGAATCAGACCTGCCGAACCTATGAATCTGTCCTACCGAAAATCAAGTTCGGCCTGCCAAACTGGCAAAATCTGGAGACCTGAGACTTCGAGTCTCGTCCTCCCTAAGCTCAAAATTCAAATTTAAAATTGTTTTTCAATTCCCAGATCATGAAAATCATACAGAAAGTATAGAAAACCATAATAAAACAAGTTTAAACCATTTTCTCTAAATTTAAACTCAATTTCACCTTTGATTTAAAAATCAAAGAAAAATATCAAAACTTGATCAAATCAAATTTTGTTCAAATAGAGCTTAGATTCATTGTAAAACAAGCCATATAAGCTTAGATTAAACATTATCTAAGCTCACCAAAGCTCGGATTGCAAAATACATCAAAGATTCAAAACGAAAATCAAAAGATTTAGAGAAAAATGGCTAACCTTTAATCATCATTTTTGAAGAGAGTTTTTGGCTTGAATCTCCGTCTCTTAGCTTCAAATCAGTGATTTAAAGCTTGGAAATAAAATTTTGCAGAGAAATGGGAGAAAGAGAGAGAGACAGGAATGAGAGAAAGAGAGAGGGAGAGTTGAGCGTGAAAGAAGAAGGAAGGAAAAAGAAAAAGGAAAGGAAGAATAAAAGAAAAGCTCCATGGGTAATTTTTGTAAATATGGGGAAAATATAGAGTAAAATGTCATTTGGTGTTTTAACACTAAAAATCAAATTTTAAATATGAAAAATACAACAAAATCTTTGAATGACTAAAATTAACATCAAAATTTACACTGGCACACTTAATAATTAAACTTAACATATCTAAGCTTACTTTAAAAATTCAGGGGCGTTACAATCCACCATCCTTAAAAGAAATTTCGTCCCTGAAATTTAAAAACATCAAAAGTTTAAAATCATAAATAACACTGTGTGCTCAAACACAATTGTCACGACATCTATCCCAACATAAGACTTGAAAAATCAAAACAAAACAGTGAAAATCACACATGTTTAGTTCCCAAAATATCTAAAGCCTACACTCTGATACCATTCTGTGACACCCCAAAAAGGAGATCTGAGAGTTTTAGGTAAATAAGATGAAATAAATGAAGTAATTAAAGAAAAAGTAAATAAATATGTGTAGAAAATAAATATCATCGGAAACAAATAATATCATCGGTGGTCACCGTCACGTGAATGCCACGAAAGTGGGGGCCTAGATCTTATTCTCATTAACCATCACGAAGGTGGGCTGGTAAATAAAATATAAATATCAAGAATAATCATACAAAAAAATACTAAAAATCATCGTCTTTGAGATAAAATGACACGGTGGGACTCACAAAGACAAAAATGACATCAACAGCGACATCAGAACAAGTCGTACAGTACACGCATCATACCACAGTTTCATAGAAAATACCATTCCTATCCAAAGGGCCAGGTTTCGATTTTGGGTCCATCCTTCCTCTCCAAACCTGGAAGGGGGATTTTAAAAATAGGAAAACGTAAGCGAAAGGCTCAGTAGGATAATTATTTAAAAACAAGTTATGTTTTAAATGTAGTGATGAAGAATAGAGAATTATTCACAATTCCTTCTAATTAATATAAATCTCAAAGTCTTAACAAATCAATAAAAATACTTACTTAAAAGCAACTTGATAAAACATCACCGCACGGGGTTTGGAAATCAGAAAGGGATATCAAATACAATTCTTCAAAATCAAACACAGAAATCATTCTTAAAGGAAACATTTAAGAAATAAACTTTAGCCAAAACAATTTAAAAGGGGCTACCAAAGAAAGGGATAGTAATATCGTACCTCATTTAAATCCAATACCATAAGCTCCAAATAAATTCCAACGTAAGCTCCAATCAATATTCAAGAGCTTAAAACTACATTTAAAATCAAAAATCATATTGAACAAATATCCTTATATTAATTCAATTATCAGTGTGCCTTTTGACTCAAAATAATCATAACCCAAAATCATAATCCTTTTTGAAATATTTCAGAATTATTAAACATTGAAAACCGAAGTAAAAACACAATTTTCCAAAACTGGCATTCCGAACTATACAGTTCAGCCTACCAACCAATCTGGATCGGCCTGCCAAACTTTCTCACGTTCGGTCTACCGACCTGATGAATCCGACCTGCCGAACCTATGAATCTGTCCTACCGAAAATCAAGTTCGGCCTGCCAAACTGGCAAAATCTGGAGACCTGAGACTTCGAGTCTCGTCCTCCCTAAGCTCAAAATTCAAATTTAAAATTGTTTTTCAATTCCCAGATCATGAAAATCATACAGAAAGTATAGAAAACCATAATAAAACAAGTTTAAACCATTTTCTCTAAATTTAAACTCAATTTCACCTTTGATTTAAAAATCAAAGAAAAATATCAAAACTTGATCAAATCAAATTTTGTTCAAATAGAGCTTAGATTCATTGTAAAACAAGCCATATAAGCTTAGATTAAACATTATCTAAGCTCACCAAAGCTCGGATTGCAAAATACATCAAAGATTCAAAACGAAAATCAAAAGATATAGAGAAAAATGGCTAACCTTTAATCATCATTTTTGAAGAGAGTTTTTGGCTTGAATCTCCGTCTCTTAGCTTCAAATCAGTGATTTAAAGCTTGGAAATAAAATTTTGCAGAGAAATGGGAGAAAGAGAGAGAGACAGGAATGAGAGAAAGAGAGAGGGAGAGTTGAGCGTGAAAGAAGAAGGAAGGAAAAAGAAAAAGGAAAGGAAGAATAAAAGAAAAGCTCCATGGGTAATTTTTGTAAATATGGGGAAAATATAGAGTAAAATGTCATTTGGTGTTTTAAAACTAAAAATCAAATTTTAAATATGAAAAATACAACAAAATCTTTGAATGACTAAAATTAACATCAAAATTTACACTGGCACACTTAATAATTAAACTTAACATATCTAAGCTTACTTTAAAAATTCAGGGGCGTTACAATCCACCATCCTTAAAAGAAATTTCGTCCTTGAAATTTAAAAACATCAAAAGTTTAAAATCATAAATAACACTGTGTGCTCAAACACAATTGTCACGACATCTATCCCAACATAAGACTTGAAAAATCAAAACAAAACAGTGAAAATCACACATGTTTAGTTCCCAAAATATCTAAAGCCTACACTCTGATACCATTCTGTGACACCCCAAAAAGGAGATCTGAGAGTTTTAGGTAAATAAGATGAAATAAATGAAGTAATTAAAGAAAAAGTAAATAAATATGTGTAGAAAATAAATATCATCGGAAACAAATAATATCATCGGTGGTCACCGTCACGTGAATGCCACGAAAGTGGGGCCTAGATCTTATTCTCATTCACCATCACGAAGGTGGGCTGGTAAATAAAATATAAATATCAAGAATAATAATACAAAAAAATACTAAAAATCATCGTCTTTGAGATAAAATGACATGGTGGGACTCACAAAGACGAAAATGACATCAACAGCGAAATCGGAACAAGTGGTACAGTACACGCATCATACCACAGTTTCATAGAAAATACCATTCCTATCCAAAGGGCCAGGTTTCGATTTTGGGTCCATCCTTCCTCTCCAAACCTGGAAGGGGGATTTTAAAAATAGGAAAATGTAAGCGAAAGGCTCAATAGGATAATTATTTAAAAACAAGTTATGTTTTAAATGTAGTGATCAAGAATAGAGAATTATTCACAATTCCTTCTAATTAATATAAATCTCAAAGTCTTAACAAATCAATAAAAATACTTACTTAAAAGCAACTTGATAAAACATCACCGCACGGGGTTTGGAAATCAAAAAGGGATATCAAATACAATTCTTCAAAATCAAACACAGAAATCATTCTTAAAGGAAACATTTAAGAAATAAACTTTAGCCAAAACAATTTAAAAGGGGCTACCAAAGAAAGGGATAGTAATATCGTACCTCATTTAAATCCAATACCATAAGCTCCAAATAAATTCCAACGTAAGCTCCAATCAATATTCAAGAGCTTAAAACTACATTTAAAATCAGAAATCATATTTAACAAATATCCTTATGTTAATTCAATTATCAGTGTGCCTTTTGACTCAAAATAATCATAACCCAAAATCATAATCCTTTTTGAAATATTTCAGAATCATTAAACATTGAAAACCGAAGTAAAAACACAATTTTCCAAAACTGGCATTCCGAACTATACAGTTCAGCCTACCAACCAATCTGGATCGGCCTGCCAAACTTTCTCACGTTCGGTCTACCGACCTGATGAATCCGACCTGCCGAACCTATGAATCTGTCCTACCGAAAATCAAGTTCGGCCTGCCAAACTGGCAAAATCTGGAGACCTGAGACTTCGAGTCTCGTCCTCCCTAAGCTCAAAATTCAAATTTAAAATTGTTTTTCAATTCCCAGATCATGAAAATCATACAGAAAGTATAGAAAACCATAATAAAACAAGTTTAAACCATTTTCTCTAAATTTAAACTCAATTTCACCTTTGATTTAAAAATCAAAGAAAAATATCAAAACTTGATCAAATCAAATTTTGTTCAAATAGAGCTTAGATTCATTGTAAAACAAGCCATATAAGCTTAGATTAAACATTATCTAAGCTCACCAAAGCTCGGATTGCAAAATACATCAAAGATTCAAAACGAAAATCAAAAGATTTAGAGAAAAATGGCTAACCTTTAATCATCATATTTGAAGAGAGTTTTTGGCTTGAATCTCCATCTCTTAGCTTCAAATCAGTGATTTAAAGCTTGGAAATAAAATTTTGCAGAGAAATGGGAGAAAGAGAGAGAGACAGGAATGAGAGAAAGAGAGAGGGAGAGTTGAGCGTGAAAGAAGAAGGAAGGAAAAAGAAAAAGGAAAGGAAGAATAAAAGAAAAGCTCCATGGGTAATTTTTGTAAATATGGGGAAAATATAGAGTAAAATGTCATTTGGTGTTTTAAAACTAAAAATCAAATTTTAAATATGAAAAATGCAACAAAATCTTCGAATGAATAAAATTAACATCAAAATTTACACTGGCACACTTAATAATTAAACTTAACATATCTAAGCTTACTTTAAAAATTCAGGGGCGTTACAATCCACCATCCTTAAAAGAAATTTCGTCCTTAAAATTTAAAAACATCAAAAGTTTAAAATCATAAATAACACTGTGTGCTCAAACACAATTGTCACGACATCTATCCCAACATAAGACTTGAAAAATCAAAACAAAACAGTGAAAATCACACAAGTTTAGTTCCCAAAATATCTAAAGCCTACACTGTGATACCATTCTGTGACACCCCAAAAAGGAGATCTGAGAGTTTTAGGTAAATAAGATGAAATAAATGAAGTAATTAAAGAAAAAGTAAATAAATATGTGTAGAAAATAAATATCATCAGAAACAAATAATATCATCGGTGATCACCGTCACGTGAATGCCACGAAAGTGGGGCCTAGATCTTATTCTCATTCACCATCACGAAGGTGGGCTGGTAAATAAAATATAAATATCAAGAATAATCATACAAAAAAATACTAAAAATCATCGTCTTTGAGATAAAATGACACGGTGGGACTCACAAAGACAAAAATGACATCAACAGCGACATCGGAACAAGTCGTACAGTACACGCATCATACCACAGTTTCATAGAAAATACCATTCCTATCCAAAGGGCCAGGTTTTGATTTTGGGTCCATCCTTCCTCTCCAAACCTGGAAGGGGGATTTTAAAAATAGGAAAACGTAAGCGAAAGGCTCAGTAGGATAATTATTTAAAAACAAGTTATGTTTTAAATGTAGTGATGAAGAATAGAGAATTATTCACAATTCCTTCTAATTAATATAAATCTCAAAGTCTTAACAAATCAATAAAAATACTTACTTAAAAGCAACTTGATAAAACATCACCGCACGGGTTTTGGAAATCCGAAAGGGATATCAAATACAATTCTTCAAAATTAAACACAGAAATCATTCTTAAAGGAAACATTTAAGAAATAAACTTTAGCCAAAACAATTTAAAAGGGGCTACCAAAGAAAGGGATAGTAATATCGTACCTCATTTAAATCCAATACCGTAAGCTCCAAATAAATTCCAACGTAAGCTCCAATCAATATTCAAGAGCTTAAAACTACATTTAAAATCAGAAATCATATTTAACAAATATCCTTATGTTAATTCAATTATCAGTGTGCCTTTTGACTCAAAATAATCATAACCCAAAATCATAATCCTTTTTGAAATATTTCAGAATCATTAAACATTGAAAACCAAAGTAAAAACACAATTTTCCAAAACTGGCATTCCGAACTATACAGTTCAGCCTACCAACCAATCTGGATCGGCCTGCCAAACTTTCTCACGTTCGGTCTACCGACCTGATGAATCCGACCTGCCGAACCTATGAATCTGTCCTACCGAAAATCAAGTTCGGCCTGCCAAACTGGCAAAATCTGGAGACCTGAGACTTCGAGTCTCGTCCTCCCTAAGCTCAAAATTCAAATTTAAAATTGTTTTTCAATTCCCAGATCATGAAAATCATACAGAAAGTATAGAAAACCATAATAAAACAAGTTTAAACCATTTTCTCTAAATTTAAACTCAATTTCACCTTTGATTTAAAAATCAAAGAAAAATATCAAAACTTGATCAAATCAAATTTTGTTCAAATAGAGCTTAGATTCATTGTAAAACAAGCCATATAAGCTTAGATTAAACATTATCTAAGCTCACCAAAGCTCGGATTGCAAAATACATCAAAGATTCAAAACGAAAATCAAAAGATTTAGAGAAAAATGGCTAACCTTTAATCATCATATTTGAAGAGAGTTTTTGGCTTGAATCTCCATCTCTTAGCTTCAAATCAGTGATTTAAAGCTTGGAAATAAAATTTTGCAGAGAAATGGGAGAAAGAGAGAGAGACAGGAATGAGAGAAAGAGAGAGGGAGAGTTGAGCGTGAAAGAAGAAGGAAGGAAAAAGAAAAAGGAAAGGAAGAATAAAAAGAAAAGCCCCAAGGGCATTTTTTGTAAATATGGGGAAAATATGGAGTAAAATGCCATTTGGTGTTTTAACACTAAAAATCAAATGTTAAATATGACAAATGCAACAAAATCTTCGAATGGCTAAAATTAACATCAAAATTTACACTGGCACACTTAATAATTAAACTTAACATATCTAAGCTTACCTTAAAAATTCAGGGGTGTTACAATCCACCATCCTTAAAAGAAATTTCGTCCCTGAAATTTAAAAACATCAAAAGTTTAAAATCATAAATAACACTGTGTGCTCAAACACAATTGTCACGACATCTATCCCAACATAAGACTTGAAAAATCAAAACAAAACAGTGAAAATCACACAAGTTTAGTTCCCAAAATATCTAAAGCCTACACTGTGATACCATTCTGTGACACCCCAAAAAGGAGATCTGAGAGTTTTAGGTAAATAAGATGAAATAAATGAAGTAATTAAAGAAAAAGTAAATAAATATGTGTAGAAAATAAATATCATCGGAAACAAATAATATCATAGGTGGTCACCGTCACGTGAATGCCACGAAAGTGGGGCCTAGATCTTATTCTCATTCACCATCACGAAGGTGGGCTGGTAAATAAAATATAAATATCAAGAATAATCATACAAAAAAATACTAAAAATCATCGTCTTTGAGATAAAATGACACGGTGGGACTCACAAAGACGAAAATGACATCAACAGCGACATCGGAACAAGTCGTACAGTACACGCATTATACCACAGTTTCATAGAAAATACCATTCCTATCCAAAGGGCCAGGTTTTGATTTTGGGTCCATCCTTCCTCTCCAAACCTGGAAGGGGGATTTTAAAAATAGGAAAACGTAAGCGAAAGGCTCAGTAGGATAATTATTTAAAAACAAGTTATGTTTTAAATGTAGTGATGAAGAATAGAGAATTATTCACAATTCCTTCTAATTAATATAAATCTCAAAGTCTTAACAAATCAATAAAAATACTTACTTAAAAGCAACTTGATAAAACATCACCGCACGGGTTTTGGAAATCCGAAAGGGATATCAAATACAATTCTTCAAAATCAAACACAGAAATCATTCTTAAAGGAAACATTTAAGAAATAAACTTTAGCCAAAACAATTTAAAAGGGGCTACCAAAGAAAGGGATAGTAATATCGTACCTCATTTAAATCCAATACCGTAAGCTCCAAATAAATTCCAACGTAAGCTCCAATCAATATTCAAGAGCTTAAAACTACATTTAAAATCCGAAATCATATTTAACAAATATCCTTATGTTAATTCAATTATCAGTGTGCCTTTTGACTCAAAATAATCATAACCCAAAATCATAATCCTTTTTGAAATATTTCAGAATCATTAAACATTGAAAACCGAAGTAAAAACACAATTTTCCAAAACTGGCATTCCGAACTATACAGTTCAGCCTACCAACCAATCTGGATCGGCCTGCCAAACTTTCTCACGTTCGGTCTACCGAATTGATGAATCCGACCTGCTGAACCTATGAATCTGTCCTACTGAAAATCAAGTTCGGCCTGCTAAACTGGCAAAATCTGAAGACCTGAGACTTCGAGTCTCGTCCTCCCTAAGCTCAAAATTCAAATTTAAAATTGTTTTTCAATTCCCAGATCATGAAAATCATACAGAAAGTATAGAAAACCATAATAAAACAAGTTTAAACCATTTTCTCTAAATTTAAACTCAATTTCACCTTTGATTTAAAAATCAAAGAAAAATATCAAAACTTGATTAAATGAAATTTTGTTTAAATAGAGCTTAGATTCATTGTAAAACAAGCCATATAAGCTTAGATTAAACATTATCTAAGCTCACCAAAGCTCGGATTGCAAAATACATCAAAGATTCAAAACGAAATCAAAAGTTTTAGAGAAAAATGGCTAACCTTTAATCATCATTTTTGAAGAGAGTTTTTGGCTTGAATCTCCGTCTCTTAGCTTCAAATCAGTGATTTAAAGCTTGGAAATAAAATTTTACAGAGAAATGGGAGAAAGAGTGAGAGACGGGAATGAGAGAAAGAGAGAGGGAGAGTTGAGCGTGAAAGAAGAAGGAAGGAAAAAGAAAAAGGAAAGGAAGAATAAAAAGAAAAGCCCCAAGGGCATTTTTTGTAAATATGGGGAAAATATGGAGTAAAATGCCATTTGGTGTTTTAACACTAAAAATCAAATGTTAAATATGACAAATGCAACAAAATCTTCGAATGGCTAAAATTAACATCAAAATTTACACTGGCACACTTAATAATTAAACTTAACATATCTAACCTTACTTTAAAATTTTAGGATCGTTATAGGTCACCTTTTGGAATTGATATTCTACATATTTTTGATGATTAGAGTTTTCTCTGAGCTATCCTTTAAATACAATCTTGGAGGCTTGTTTGCAATTTAAGTTGGATCAATACTCTTATGTGTTTTGTGTTAATTTTTTCTTTTTTTTCTCTCTTTTTCTTGAGGACAAGCAAAATCTTAAGTTTGGGGGAATTTGATAGGTTGAATTTGTGTTTACATTATAGTTACTTCCGACTTATTATTTTGTTAGTTTTCAAGTAATTTTAGGAGTTATTTACTTGTTTTTAGGTTATTTGATAGGTTTGTACCAATTGGAGTTCGTGGATGACTATTGGACTTTTTGGAGCAACATTGAGGGAAGAGTGCCATGGCCTTGAAAAGAGAAGAAAATGAGTTTTATAGTGCGAAAATCTGAGCTTAGAGTGCCATGGTACTATGGAAATTTTGGCGCAAAAGTTACGCTCGATGCCACAGTACCCAAGTGCCAAAAGCCGCGGTACCACTTGATAATTTGGATAGAGCCGCGGTGCATAAGGCAAAGCCACATTGCTACTTTGTAGAATCCTTCCGAAATTTGATTTTCCCTATCTAAAATATTACAACAATTGCCATTACAACTCCAAACTTATAAATAGGCATTCTTAGGGTTGTTTGGAGCAGATTTTGACCAAAGAAAAAGAGAAAGAGGCTATGGTTTGGTGAAAGAGAGGACAATTCATCCGAGAATGGAATTCAGCTTCAATTTGGACAATCAGTTTTTCTCTTCTCTATTTTCTTTATGTTGAAATTCATTGTTAGGATGTTTTTATCTTTAATTATGTCCTAAATTTCATAACTAGGGCTACAAGTGCAGCAAATACAATATATATTTAAATTCTAATCTATTTTATTTCAAAGAATTTATCTTCTCTAAAAGTTTATTTTCATAATTCTTATTAATTTCCATGTGCTTAATGCTTTTAAATATCTTGCTAATATTTGAATTGATTAAAAGATTGGATTGAAACCCAAGAAGGAGATTTTTAGGAACAGCTTTTTAACTATAAGATACATACGACATCGAGTGATAGTATTATGACTTGCGTGAACATTTTTAGAGAATCATAACAAGTCTTTAAGATGGTGGAAGTCATACCAAGCGATAGTGAGTTTACATATTAGGGATTTTTTATTATCATTTCTAGAAGGAATAATAAATAAAAAAGGAGTTTTTCATTTTAACACATGAATTATAGGCAATGTTAGTAAATAATTGAAATCAAACTGCATTTGTCTTGGTAAATGTGTATGCTCTAGCGTTTTCATATCATTGAATTTTCACCACTTAAGTTCCTATTTTTGTTTCTTTTTTATATATTTAAATTACTTTCATTGTCACGGCCTTAATATAATTTGTCTAAATAAAATTAGGTTAATGATAATTTCATTGATTGCTAAAAATTAATTCTAAGGATACTTTCTTATCATTGTGTTACTTATTGCGATGTGTGTACTTGTGAAATCATACATCGGCTGCATTCATCCAAGACCGCCCAGAAACTCCTTATGCTTAAAGTACATATCATTTCCGCCTTCTTCTCCTCCGGCAAAATGATCTCATAAAAATCATCTATAAAAGGCCACAAAATATTACCTTGCTCATGGAATCTTTTAATGAGGTCCCATATGTGACGCCTCTGAGCTCTGCAAGGCATACCATAAATTCCTGTAAACCTCCCAAGTCTCTCCCTCCTTCGAAGTGATAACATAATTCAAATGAAAATTCATGAAATTCCTTTAATCCAGCTGCCAATCATCCCTCCACATGATATTTAAATCACCATTTTTTCCAATTGGGTCGACACGAATTCTATTGCGAACCCATGCGCTGTTTGACCACCAAGGCGAGCAACCCCCACTAATGCGTCTCCATAAGTAAAACCACCACCGGCTCATGTTTGCAGATCAAATTCTATAAATCATTGAACCTGTGAGAGTTGCCCAGCGCTCGCACGTTCCAACTCGGGATATTCATGGCTTCCGGCAAGGCTGTTTCACAGCCCCTGCCGATATCTCCGAAAAGTCATATTCCATTCTCTCACTCTGCTAGCTTCAACAAAAAAAGATGAAACTTTGTCACCTTGACACTCGCGCTTTCCCATTTGACATTTATTAGTCTTCGTCGTACTCCCTTTATTAGTCTTTGTCGCGATTCTACCATTTCTTAGTAGTTCCCATCTTCTTGTGTTCCTTATTATTATCGAAGACAAACGGTTGGGATATTTTTCCACTAGCGTCTAGAGCAAGTGTGGTCGTCAGGCCTTGAAACGCTTTGGAATTTATTTAATATTATTGTAATATAAGTGATGAATTAGTGTGCCATAATTAATGTTTCAACATTAATTTGATTATTTAGTTAAATTTTAAATTTTTGGTTGTTTTGTTAATTTGATGAATTCAAATGATTCCTTATTGTTTTAAAATGACGTTTTGAGTTTTAAAACACAACAATTTGTAAAATGTAAAAAATATTCCGTTTTACAAAACCATGGGTGGCATTTGGTTTTCGCACAGTAAAACCGTCCACCGTTTATCTCTATTTATTCTCTCTCCTCTCCCTCTCTGCTCACTCTCTCTGCTCACTCTCTCTCTCATTCTCTCTCGTTTTCTCTCTTTCCCACTCAAATTTCTTCAAGATTTTGAAGCCAAATTCGGGTCTAAGCTTCGGGTTAGCGAATAGGAAGCTCAGGGATGAGATTTGGCAACCAAAAACATGGATTTAAAGCTTCAATTCGAGGTTAGTTTTGAAATTTCTAAACTTTTTCCAAAATTTTCAATTTTGTGCACTTTGGAAATTTAAGTTTGTTTGAGCTTAGAAAACCTTTGATTTGAGTTAAATGAACTTAGAACAACTAGAATCTAAGCTTAGATTGAAGAAAAATGGATTGGATTCAAGATTTTTTATTTTTCCTCATTTTTTCCCATTTTTGGATTTTTGAGATTTTTATGTTTGAATCTTGTTTAAATGAGTTCAAAAGTGTTACTAGTATGTTTTTCTATCATCTATGATTGTTTTCCATACCTGAGATTTGAGAAAAACAGGTTAAAATCAAGATTTGAATTTGGGGGATCGAAAACCCGTGGCTAGAATTTTTGGGTTTTCCCAGTTCGGCAGGCCAAACTACGTGTTCGGCAGGCCAGTTTCAAGGGATCGACAGGCCGGACTGCACCGTTCGGCAGGCCAAACCTGGGGAATGTCTGGTCGACCAGACTTGGTTTTCGGCTAGCCGAACTGCACAGTTCGGCCGGCCGAAGCAGGGAGTCGCAGGCTGGCCAGGCATGGAAAATTTTGTGATTTTTCACCCTTTTCGTTGTTTTGAACCCCGATTTAAATTTCAACCTTGTAAAATGATTTTAAAGATACAAATGGCACACTAGGACATCAAGAAATGGTTTAGTAACATAGAATGTCTCGAACTAGATATTGATCAACTCAGTGTGTATCTAGGATCGTTCGTGGTTCCGCGGAGCTAACATATAGCAGACCGAGATTACAGTGTGGGGCACCAGCACGAGTATCGAGGTAGGACTTCTACCCCATTCCTTGGTAGCCTAGTTTCAAAATGAGTTGGCTTTGAAAAGGATTTCTATTAAAATGTTTTCAACGGTTGTTTGAAAAAGAATTTATCGTTTATATTTTAATATACTGTGAACTGAAATGAACTTCATAATAAATGTAAATGACGGTACTCGGTAAATGGGTTTTGAATGATGATGAAAATAAACACATAGGCATGATGCCATATCAAAGATCGGGTCATGTAGTGATCGATCTTGGGGGCAGGTCCCGAAACTCAGCTGAGCCACTACGGTGGTGATAATCTTATGGTTTGCCTAGAGAAAGAAAATGATATTTCTGGTTGTCCGAGTAAATTATTTTGGGTAAGAACAGTTTTATTTAAATTTATTTATTTATTCAATGTTTCTTTTAAATAATTCCTTCAATAATGAGATTTTTTTCCTTTAAATTAAATAATTTGATAAAATACTGTCCTACTGAGCCTTTCGCTCACATTTTCTTTGTTTTTAAATTTTCCCCCCTTCTAGGTGGTTTCCCATTTAGGTTCGGAGAGGATTCAACGGACCGAACTCAGGAGCAGTAGAAGGATTAGTATATCATTTGTATTATTTAATCAAGGCATGTAATGTTTTTAACTTTCTTTGTGCTTGGACTGTAGTTATATTATTATATTGTCAGTACCATATGTGTGCACAAGTTGTGGGTCAGTGGGACCCATACTCGCGGTTCTTCATTATTTTGTTATTTATATTTCATGCAATGGTTTTCTTGAAACTTTCATATTTTATTACTTAATTTAGCCCCTAAACTCCTGATTTTTAATTAAATTCTTCTTTTAATTGATTGAAATAATCCGCTATGTCACCTCCCGTACTCCGGGGCGTGACAGAATGGTATTAGAGCCCAAGGTTATGAACCTTGGAAACTGTGCACACATAGGTTTGACAATGAAATACCTCTGACAGTCCAAAATTTTGTTTTCAGAAATGAGAGAATGGCACCTAGACGTCGTTCGACAGTTGACGTCGAGTTTGGAAACGATGAGGGCATGATAAGGTCTATGTTTGCAGCTTTCTGACAGATGGCAACCAGGGCTAGACCGGAGGATTCTGATGCCAGTTGTCGGCATATGTACTTTAAGGAATTTCGGCGTGCGTCTATTCTGACTTTTGATGGTAATGGGGATCCGCAGTTGGCAGAATATTGGCTAGATTTGATCGTAAAGCATTTGGATACCCTTGGTGTGCCTGATAAGTGCCGTGTGGAGTTTGCTACATATAAGCTTGAGGGTGGTGCTAATACTTGGTGGAAACAGGCTAAGCGTTTGGAACGCGGTGGTGATATCAGTTGGGACAGATTTGAGGAGCTGTTCTATGATCGATATTTTCTACAGGGGTATAGAGATCAGAAGGCAGCTGAGTTCTACAGGTTGCAGCAAGGTGATTTGTTAGTTTGGGAATATGAGGCAAGGTTTGATGAGTTGGCCAGGTTTTTTCCATCGGCAGTGGCATCGAAGCGTGAGAGGTGCATTAAGTTTCAGGAAGGGCTTAAGGCTCCTATTCGACGACAGTTGGTTGCTCTGCGACTTAGGAGTTTTGGAGAGCTTGTGTCGTCAGCAATATCCATGGAGAGTGATTATGCATAGTATTGCGAGGATCGTGCAAAAGCTTCAAGAGGATCACAAAGGAGTGGTAGGAAGAGCACCAGTAGCTGTCCGACTCCAGGAAAGAGCAAGCAAGGTGGCGCGAACAGTGGTAGCAGTAGTTCATCTGGCAGCGGGCGCAACAATCCCTACAACTTCCATTGTTATTTCTGTCAGCAGTCTGGACACATCAAGAGGAATTGCCCGATCAGGAGTGCCCGTCTTGGATCTCAGACGGGGGAGGATGCCGGTCGTCAGTCTCAGCCTCAGACCCTACCTCCGCCTCAACAGTATCTGCAGTTACAGTATCCTCAGTTCTCTCCTCAGTAGTTCTCGTATCCGGCACGAGGGTAGCAGCCGCAGCATTTCCAGCGTAGTATCCCTCAGTATCAAGCGCTGAGTGCAGGTAGTGTGCAGTCGTCTCCATCCCAGCAGCATCGGCAGAATAATCCCAGACCCAACAATGTTGCTAGAGGAAAAAGGAAAGGCACTAGTGCAGGTTCATGCAATGGCATCTGGAGGTTCAGATTCTCATGTTGGTAACGCGGTTGTCGATGGTACGATCTTAGTTTCTCAGTCCTTAGCTCTCATTTTATTTGATACAGGTGCCTCTCATTCTCTCATTTCAAGTTGCTTTGTACATGCCTTGGGATTAGAGATAGAAGAGTTTAATGAACCCCTAGTCATAACTTCTCCCTTGGGTCAAGTGTGTGTGAATTGTGTATGCAAATCTTGTAAAATAAAGATTGGGGATGAGATTTTGAAAAGTGATTTGATTATACTCCCCATGAGCTCATATGATGTGATTCTAAGGATGGACTGGTTGTCCAGGTATAATGTAGTTGTAGACTGCCAACTTAGAAAAGAAAGCCTAGTGTCTGATAGGGGAACGATGATCACTTACCAGGGTGGTGGTGATTGGTTAATGAGTGAGCGTCTCATGAAGTCGTGTCTAGGAGGGCGAAGGAATCTGGGTTGTTACGCTTTTCTTGCGAATCTAGATTGCGAACCCTATGCTTTGAGAGGAAGTGTAGCGATTTCGGTATATTGATGAGTTCGAGGATGTCTTCCCCGACGAGTTACCAGGATTACCACCGCATCATGAAATTGAGTTTGGTCTTGAGTTGTTTCCGGGAACAGCACCAATTTCTATGGCACCTTATCGGATGGCATCGGTAGAAATGAAAGAATTGAGGAGGCAACTTCATGAGCTTGCTGATAAAGGGTATATTCATAATAGCATATCTCCGTGGGGAGCTCCGGCTTTGTTTGCTAAGAAACATGATGGGACTCTTAGGTTGTGTGTGGATTATCGACAGTTGAATCATGTCATAGTGAAGAATAAGTATCCCTTGCCTAGGATCGACGAGTTGTTTGATCAGTTGGGAGGTTCGCGGTACTTCTCAAAGATTGATTTGTGGTCGGGTTATCATCAACTCAGGATTAAGGAAGAGGATATTCCCAAGACAGCCTTTAGGACTCGATATGGGCATTTTGAGTTTCTGGTTATGTCGTTTGGGTTGACGAATGCTCCGGTAGCTTTCATGGATTTGATGAATAGGATATTTAGGCCGTATTTGGATCAGTTTGTGATCGTGTTCATCGATGACATTCTTGTGTATTCTAAGACTTGGGAGAAGCATGAGCAGCATCTCCGGATCGTGCTTTAGACGCTGTGGGAGCACGAGTTGTATGCTAAGAGGGAAAAGTGTGAGTTTTGGTTGACTGAGGTCAAGTTTCTGGGTCATGTCATCTCGGAGCATGGTATTTCGGTGGATCCGTCCAAGATTGAAGCCATTGTGGAGTGGGAACGACCGAGGAATGTAGCAGAGATTCACAGCTTCTTAGGTTTTGCTGGTTATTACAGGAAATTTTTAAAGGATTTTTTGAAGATTGCAGCTCCGTTGACGAGATTAATTAAGAAAAATGTCAGGTTTGAGTGGGATGAAGATTGTGAACTTGCTTTTCAGGAATTGAAGAACCGATTGACTTCAGCTCCAGTGTTGGTTATTCCAAGCAGTGACGAGCCGTATGAGGTTTATGCAGATGCTTCAGGACGCGGGCTTGGGTGCATGTTGATGCAGCATGGACGTGTGGTTGCATATGGATCGAGACAACTACGACCTCACAAGCAAAATTATCCTACTCATGACTTGGAGCTCGTGGCGGTGGTTCACGCGTTGAAGATTTGGAGGTGTTATTTGTATGGAGCGTCGTTTCAGGTCTTCTCCGATCATAAGAGTTTGAGGTATCTGTTCACTTAGAGGGATCTTAATTTGAGGCAGCGTAGATGGATAGAGTATATGGAGTATTATGATTTTACATTGCAGTATCATCCCGGGAAAGCTAATGTGGTCGCGGATGCGCTTAGTAGGAAGTCTTTAGGGATTCTTGCTTGTTTGGCTTTGAGGACTGGAGCAGGGATGCGACAGTGAGCGAGTATGGGTTACGGTATCATGAAGACTATGATCAAGTTTTGGTATATCATGTGGAGGCGACCCTAGCTCTTGTTCAGATGGTGAAGCAAAGTCAGTGGCAGGATCAGCATTTGCAGGGGATTTGGTCACGAATTCAGAATGGGGAGCAGTTTGAAGAATGGAGCGTGCATGCAGATGGATCGTTGTATTTTCAGGAGCATCTTGCAGTTCCAACTATCGCCGAGTTGACGAAAGCCGTTTTAGACAAAGCTCATAGGTCTCAGTTTGCTATTCATCCAGTGAGCACAAAGATGTATCGTGATTTGAAGAGGCAATATTAGTGGAGAGGCATGAAGAAAGATGTTCAAGAGTACGTGGCCAAGTGTACGACGTGTGTTCAGGTGAAAGCCGAGCATCAGAAGCCTGCAGGTCAGCTTCAACCGCTTCCTATTCCAGGGTAAAAATGGGAGCATGTGACGATGGATTTCCTCACAGGTTTGTCGAGGACAGAGCAGCAGCATGATGCAGTTTTGGTCATGGTCGACAGGTTGATGAAATCGGCGCATTTCATTCCGTTTAGGTCGACATGTTCGAGGAGGATTCTCAGGGATTTGTAACTGCAGAACATAGTGAGGTTGCATGGAGTTCCTTTGTCCATCACCTCTGATCATGACACCAGGTTTAATGCTAAGTACTGGAGAAGTTTTCATTCCATTCAGGTCGACATGTTCGAGGAGGATTCTCGGGGATTTGTATCTACAGAACGTAGTGAGGTTGCATGGAGTTCCTTTGTCCATCACCTCTGATCATGATACCAAGTTTAATGCTAAGTATTGGAGGAGTTTTCAGGAGGCTTTAGGTATGGATTTGAACTTCAGTACGGCGTTTCATCCTCAGATTGATGGGCAGTCTGAGCGGGTTATTTAGATTCTCAAGGATATGTTGTGTGCCTGTGCGTTAAACTTCGGCGGGAATTGGAAAAAATATTTGCATCTGGCAGAGTTTGCATACAACAATAGCTATCAGGCGAGTATTGGTATGGCACCGTTTGAGGCGATGTATGGGCGACCGTGTCGGTCACTAGTGTGTTGGGTAGAGTCGAAAGACAGGGTTATTCTTAGGCCGAATGAGATCTGTGATAGCAACGAGAAAGTCCCTGTGATTCGAGGTCAATTGAGGGCAGCTCAGAGTCGAAAGAAGAGTCATGCGGATAGGAGATGTAGACCTTTAGAGTTCACGGTTGGAGATTTTGTTCTTTTAAAGGTATCGCCTCGTAAAGGAACTATGCGGTTCGGAGTAAGTGGAAAGCTTGCACCGAGGTATATTGGGTCGTTCCAGATCACTCAGCGTGTTGGCGTGGTTGCTTATCGGCTTAATCTTCCGCCCAAACTTTCTCATGTTCACGATGTATTTCACGTGTGGATGCTTAGGAAGTGTCCGCTTGAGCAGGGTAAGATAGTTTCATTTTGCGATGTGCAGGTTCAGGAAGATATGACGTACGAAGAAGTGCCGATTCAGATCATCAACCGGAAAGTAATTGATTTGCATCGTCGTGAGATACCATTGGTAAAGGTCATGTGGCAGCATCACGGGGTTGATGAAGCCACCTGGGAACTAGAGTCGAGTATGCAGGAATTGTATCTGTAATTGTTTTGTTTCTGAAATGAGTTGTAAATTTCGAGGGCAAACTTTCTTTGGGGGTGGAGAGTTGTAACGCCCCAGAATTTATTTAATATTATTGTAATATAAGTGATGAATTAGTGTGCCATAATTAATGTTTCAACATTAATTTGATTATTTGGTTGAATTTGAATTTTTGGTTGTTTTGTTAATTTGATGAATTCAAATAATTCCTAATTGTTTTAAAATGACGTTTTGAGTTTTAAAACACAACAATTTATAAATTGTTTTAAAATGACGTTTTGAGTTTTAAAACACAACAATTTATAAATTGTTAAAAATATTCCGTTTTACAAAACCGTGGGTGGCATTTGATTTTCGCACAGTAAAATCGCCCACCGTTTCTCTCTATTTATTCTCTCTCCTCTCCCCTCTCCTCACCCTCTCTGCTCACTATCTCTCTCCTCTCCTCACCCGTGAACTCTCTCTCTCATTCTCTATCGGTTTCTCTCTTTCCCACTCAAATTTCTTCAAGATTTTGAAGCCAAATGCGATTCTAAGCTTCGGGTTTGCGAATAGGAAGCTCGAGGACGAGATTTGGCAACCAAAAACATGGATTTAAAGCTTCGATTTGAGGTTAGTTATGAAATTTCTAAATTTTTTCCAAAATTTTCAATTTTGTGCGCTTTTGAAATTTAAGTTCGTTTGAGCTTAGAAAACCTTTGATTTGAGTTAAATGAACTTAGAACAACTAGAATCTAAGCTTAGGTTGAAGAAAAACGGATTGGATTCAAGATTTTTCATTTTTCCCCATTTTTGGATTTTTGAGATTTTTGTGTTTGAATCTTGTTTAAATGAGTTCAAAAGTGTTCTAGTATATTTTTCTATCATCTATGATTGTTTTTCATGCCTGAGATTTGAGAAAAATAGGTTAAAATCGACATTTGGATTTTGAGGGATCGAAAACCCATGGCTGGAATTTCTGGGTTTTCCCAGTTCGACAGGCCAAACTATATGTTCGGTAGGCCGGATTCAAGGGATCGGCAGGCCAGACTGCACAGTTCGGTTGGCCGAAGCAAGGAGTCCGGCAGACCAGCCGGGCATGGGAAATTTTGTTATTTTTCACCCGTTTTTTACTATTTTGAACCCCGATTTAAATTTCAACCTTGTAAAATGATTTTAAAGATACAAATGGCACACTAGGACATCATGAAATGGTTTAGTAACATAGAATGTCTCGAGTTAGATATTGATCGACTTAGTGTGTATCTAGGATCGTTTGTGGTTCCACGGAGCTGACGTATAGCGGACCAGGATTACGGTGTAGGGCACCAGCACGAGTATCAAGGTAGGACTTCTACCCCATTCCTTGGTAGCCTAGTTTCAAAATGAGTTGGCTTTGAAAGGGATTTCTATTAAAATGTTTTCAACGGTTGTTTGAAAATGAATTTATCGGTTATATTTTAATATACCGTGAACTGAATGAACTTCATAATGAATGTAAATGACAATACTCGGTAAATGGGTTTTGAATGATGATGAAAATAAACACATAGGCATGATGCCATATCAGAGATTGGGTCATGTAGCGATCGACCTTGGGGGCAAGTCCCGAAACCCAACTGGGCCACTACGGTGGTGATAATCTTATGGTTTGCCTAGGAAAAGAAAATGATACTTTTGGTTGTCCGAGTAAACTGTTTTGGGTAAGAACGGTTTTATTTAAATTTATTTATTTATTCAATGTTTCTTTTAAACAATTCCTTCAATAATGAGATTTTTTTCCTTTAAATTAAATAATTTGATAAAATACTGTCCTACTGAGCCGTTCGCTCACATTTTCTTTGTTTTTAAATTTCCCCCCCCTTCTAGGTAGTTTCCTATTTAGGTTCGGAGAGGATTCAATGGACCAAACTCAGGAGCAGTAGAAGGATTAGTATATCATTTGTATTATTTAATCAAGGCATGTAATGTTTTTAACTTTCTTTGTGCTTGGACTGTAGTTGTATTATTATATCGTCAGTATCATGTGTGTGCACAAGTTGTGGGTCAGTGGGACCCATACTCGCGGTTCTTCATTATTTCGTTATTTATTTTTCATGCAATGGTTTTCTTGAAACTTTCGTATTTTATTACTTAATTTATC
Source organism: Artocarpus heterophyllus (assembly GCA_025403435.1). Taxonomy (NCBI): domain Eukaryota; kingdom Viridiplantae; phylum Streptophyta; class Magnoliopsida; order Rosales; family Moraceae; genus Artocarpus; species Artocarpus heterophyllus. Next base: position 9,496,548 of record CM046339.1, read on the forward strand.
CCTTAAACTCCTGATTTTTAATTAAATTCTTCTTTTAATTGATTTAAATAATCTGCCATGTCACCTCCCGTACTCTGGGGTGTGACAGGCCTCGTTTGAAGGGGCAATCGAGGGCGTAGAAAGGTTTAAAGACACCAAGTAAGGAGTTGGTGGGGCTCTTAGCCTGATTAGAGATTTCTAATGATGGCAAGTCAAATCCTTCGGGAAAAGAGTCTTAGCCGGCATGAAATTATATGGGCCTCAAGGATTTAGATTGACCTGACTTGCCCTTTTTGTGATAGGCCTATTGGATAAGGAGAATTGGGCCGCTCTAATTAAGAGGTCCACTTGGCTTCTTTCATTCCGAGGAGGGCCCTTTGACAAAAAATGATTCAGTTAGATTGGGGCCCGTTGGACGAGGGAAAAATATTACCGACTTCAACATGATCCTTAGAAATAGCACTAGCCATCTCCACATGCCAAACAAGGGATAAAGCTCAAGGAGTGGCAGCCTTTCCAGAGACTTGGGGAGATGAAACGCCTTCCTTCTGTGTCACTATTTTGGGGAAGCTCCTACGCCTGTGGAACATAAAGAGACGTTGGAAAAGTTCCCTATAGGCACTGGCTGCAACGACTCTATTTATGTGACCGTTATTTAACTATATAATCATAAACTTAAACATTCTTTAACATAAAGTATTGAAATTTGAAGAATAATTTTTTTTTCTAAATGAAATCTTGAAAATGAATTCTTAACATATGGCCTTAAAATGAATAATAATCATTTCTCAAAACTTAATTTATAAATCTAACATAATAATTAATTTCTCAAACGTGATAATAATGTAATAATAATTATTACATTTTAACATAATCATAATTTCTAAAAAACTTAATCATTTACATATCTCATAACATTAATTCTTTAAAACATAATCATAATAATTTTCTTGAAACTTTGCTTTTAAACATAAGAATAATTATTTAAAAACTATTACTTTTAAAAACTATTTCAAAAACAATTCTAAATTAAATGTTAAAATAAAATCCTATTTTAAATGCACTTTAATACTTTCTTAAAAATTATTTGTACATTGTACTTATAATTTATTATCTTTAAACTAACATAATGCTTTCTTAAAACTTAATCTTTTAAACTAATCGAAAATAATTTCTTATAACTTAAAGTCTAATGTACTAATTTCTTTAAGATACTACTTTAAACTCTCATAATAAATTTATAAAACATATTCATTAAAACCCTTGAACTCTCATAATAAATTCATGAAACATATTCAATAAAAATTTCTTTCTTAATTTAACATAAAACTCCTATAATCATTTTTAATTCTAAATGATGTTAAAATTTTCTTGCTTGAAATTTTCGTGTATTTGTTGCATTGTCAATTGCAACAATTTAAAACATTAAAATTCTATAGACTAAGGTTGTATGATTACAACCTTGGTTTCTAAATCATAATTACAAAATTTTATTTACTATTTATACGTATATAATTTTTGTAAACTAAAGACATAAATAAGTTCATAAAATAAAAACATATATAAATTCGTAAACTAATAACGCGAAAATATTACATTACGTGAGCGGTATCCATTCTTATCTCCACCATTCATCTGTCGCTTACCATTGCCATCAAATGTCGCTAACAGGTTTTCTTACCCACAGTATGAAACATACTTAAATGAGCTTTTGCACAGCAAGTAGAAAATTAGTCTCACAAAATATAATTAAAAATCATTTAATTAAAAATATGCATGAACATTTTATGCTTGCTTGTCAACTTGTTTTATGCTTAATTATTTAAGCTATAATTTCTCTTGTTAATTAAGCCCGAATGATTGTACCAGTTGCACATGATCTTCTAGACATCAAGGTTCATGCGGTCTCTAACGATGCCAAAATCATAAACGTTTTTCCTTGAAGCCTCCCCATGGGTCATAAGGTTGGTATGACATCCTTAACATGTCTTATTAATTTCACTTATTTTATAGTGTGTATACAGTATGGCATATTACTACATAGCATCACAATTATGTAAACCATAAACTGTAAATCATAATCATGCTTAACTTGAAGGTGATTAAACAATATGCTTTAAATATTGCATACACTATACATTGATCATGACACAATCATAACATAACATGACTTGATATGACATAAGCATAATAAATCATAACATCATAATATAACAACACATCATAACATACATAGTGTGACAATTCACTTTCATTCATTTTCATAAATTTTTATCAAAACATTTAAAACAAATTATTTTAAAGCTATTCATACTGTAGGCGAGATTCCAACTTACCGAGACTCTAAGCAGAGCAGGTCCAATCTTATCTCGCTGTATCTATAGTCTAGGAAGCATCCTTAATAGTGGTCCTCAAGTGACTGTGGATGGCTAGGAATGCTCCATGGAGATTTATAATTGCTAGAAACATCATTCTAGACTCTGTTACTATAGTCTAAGTTGCCTCGATCCTTGTGTAGCTGGTATCAAACTATTTTCAATAGAGTGGAATTAGCTCGAATGGAGGGCATCATCACGTCCAAAATGTCAAAACGAGCCGGCAGGTGGTCTCAGATTGTCGATCGGATGTTGGGAGCTTAGGACCCGAGGTCCACTGAAGCTCAGCCACTCACGGCGGCGCGTCCGGCTGCTCTAGTCATCAGACCAAGCTAAAACTTTAGTTCCCCCTATTTTCCACCTCCTGAGTTGATTGGTGGGGTCAATTTGGTTCAATTGGCCTCTATTTATGCAGATCAAAATCTGATAAGGGTGACAAAAATGGAGATTCTGATCTCATAACTCTAGCGAAGGAACCCCAAAATTACTTTTTGGGTTTTACTCACCTTGTTATTCTGAGTGATTTGCCCACATCAATTCGAGTCGACGGCGTCGGGAATAGAGAGATCAAGCACCCTCATGGCAGTTGCGAGACAGGGACTCTGTTCTTCAATGAAGGGTCTCTTTGGTACGAAATTGAGGAGTACAACTCACTCCTCGTCTCCTTCTAAATTGAATGGAACTTGTGGCATAGATTGGTGGAACGCCATGGCTTGTGGCGGCTTCAGAGGGCGTTCGGTGTTTTCCACCTTCCCATGATAGATCGGCACGGTTCTAGTATGGGTCTTCATTTTTGCAGCCCTTTAAGTCCATTGGGAGCCACCTCCTCTTGCAAGGCAAAGTTCCACAGCAGTATGGTGACGCACGATAGGGGTAGATAGGCAGAGCTCTCCGGTAGTTGTTGAGGTGCAACCAAAAGTGAAACTTATTTCTCTCATCATCGTGGTGGTGTAGGAACAAGAATCTCGTCAATCGGATGCTTGACGATGAAGATATCTCGTAAAAAATTTTATGTTTTTCTACCATTTTAACCGACACATCTGGCTTCCTCCGACAGAGTTGTGGGTGGTATGGCACACCGTTAGACTAAGCTCGATGAGAGCTTTCTATTGGTGAGGGAGGTGTCAAAAATGGAGGCCAGATTCTTGGACTGAGTTTGAGGAAAGAGAAAGTAAAGAGAGTGTGTGTGTGGCTGAGTTTTGATTGGTGAGAAATTTTTTTCTTTTTTCTGCATTTTCATTTATTTATAGACATTATTGATGATCTTTGAAGTCTATACTATGTCATGGGTGGTTTGATCAAATTTGATCCGTAAACTTGAAATTCCCGTAAACATAACTATATTTTTAAAACTATAGCATTCTTTGTGTTTCTAAAAATAAATAAGTAAAATTCTAATTTTCTTGCTATATTCTATATGTGTTAATTTCTCTGTACTAACATAAAATCATTTTCACAAATTTATCCATACCGTATAGATTTCGTGATTTTATTTTAAAACAGTAAACTTTGATATATTTTTCTTCAAAACTGGTGATTAGCTATGTACACTACATTTACTTATTTTTTTCTTAAAATAATATTACGTATTTGGAGCTTTGATAAAAGTAATTTTTGTAAATTTTAAAACTTTAAAATATTAAAATTTATATTTTTTGTAAATTTTAAAACTTTAAAATGTAAATCAAAACAAATATTTTTCATTAAAAATTTTCATATTATAAGCTTCTAATTTTATCATAAAATGATAGTAGGATTTTATAAAAATTTTGTAAATTAAATTGACTATTTAGAACTCAATTTAATTTAAATTCTAAACTTAGCACAATTGCGTGCTTTACAGGTATAGCCCGAACTGTTTATCATGAAAAGTCATTTATGACTCCACATCCAATCTATGGATGCCCTTTAAACTATCCATAATCACTTTACGAATTGAAATTTGTCCATCTGTGATTTTGTATTTGCCTTAAAGGGTCGTACAATGTTTGTGAATTCCATTAACATTTTTATAATAATAATATCTTATTATAAATTTCATACAATTATTTACACTCGTAAGTGATTTACTATGCACACATAGGATATTGCAATTTCTCGAATTTCCAATAATCCTTATGACTTATAAAATTCTTATCTTACTCTATGATCTCATTGAATTTCAAGATCATCTTATTTTCATAAACTTGTACTTACTATTTCTTAATTATGATGTTGAGCTGTTTGGCCACTATGATCAAGATTTCTCTTACTAAACCGATATCATATAGGAATTTTTGCATAATCATAGAAAGTTGAAAATTTCACTTTTATCACATAATCTCAATTTAAATATTTAATTGAGATTCTTATATATATCACTACTGTAGCTCATACATAAAATTAGTGAATCATAAACTTTTAGTTAGCACATTAAATAATTATTTTTAATTATTTAAGTGCACAATCATAACATTACATTTGTTACATGTGTTATAAATATGGCACGTAAAGTTGTGCATTCATAAAATTATTTATTTTTAAGGTCTTATAACTATTAAGACTTTTAAATTTACATGTTACTAAATTCTAAACTTGTACTTTCTCAAGCACTTAACATAGTAATTATAGAAAAATCCTTAATTAATATTACTTATTAATAGTTTGGATTTTTCTAGTCATTACACTGGCTTAGCTGTCGTGAAGATAGGCGACAGCTTACCCTTCATAAAATATCCATAGAGGAGGTTATTGTTCAAGAATGCCATCGCAACCCCTTCAACAACACACAACATGACCAATAATACCATAGTAGTAGTAGAAGTCAGGTACCTATTTGTACTTCAGGTCTGCCCATATTGTGTCTCCAAAGGAGCCCAACTAAAGCTTAACTCTTCTTTGTAGGGGTTTAGCAACATTGATATGGACTATGATTCTTATATAGTTTAATCAGCATTTACAATTTTTATCCATATCAAATTCAGGCACTTTCCTACCACCTTGGCTATCAACCTGCCAATCTTTTCTACCATCTAGGAGAACTGCAGATTATGAACATGATTTCAGAGCTTTGTGAACCTAAGATCCTCTATGTCTAGCAAAGGAAAACCATCAATGTCTTTAAGAAGAAGCAAGCTTTGTTAAAAACCCAAGGTTCTAAATCCAAAAGCTTCTTCTTCTCCAAGGCATGGTTAAAAAAGAAGATGAACTTGTCTTGGGTAAGGCATTTGGCCTCCAACCTAGCAAAAACCTTCCAAAATCTATTTATTAAGTCCAAAAAGGCCCTTCTATTGCAGGGTTAGCAGGTAAGGAGCTTACCAACTATGTACTTCTTCAAACCCTCTCCTCCTTCAACAAGAAAAGAGTCTTTGATGTTAATCACCTCCTCCTCCTCCTTAAAGATAGCTAAATATCCTCCATAAGTGGGCCAACATAGAAGCTAAAAGGGCAGAAGTGCAATACGAGAAACTAGCAAGACAAAGCGAGGGAGACCTCATATGAAACTCTCACAAGGCGAAAGAAACTCTAATACTAAGTTGATAATTGAAAAGAGTTTATAGGGCTCTCATTGACTAGATGACTAATAAAATTTATAAATTGTTATCATAAAAATTGTTCATTTCTAGGTAATGAAGATTGCAACTTCCTTTGACGAAACCATTTTAATCCTAGTTATAACTTTTTACTATATAAAGCAAAAATATACTACAGTATAAAGCTCTCATATTCTACATTTGGTGGCATAGCATTCTAAATTTTTTGTTGGGAATTAGACGCCCTAATTCTAAGCGAGCAAAAAGCACTATAAAAAACTAGACTTATAGTCACAATAGTTTTTAGCAAAACTTTTAGTAAAAAATAAAACTAATATATTAGTTTAACTCTTTAATTAATGTATTACTCTTTTATTAATTCTAATGTTACTCCATTAAAAACTTCGAATTGCACTCTTGAAATTCTAGATATAATTACTCATATTTTAGAGTTTTCTATTTGATATAGTTATTGTATGTAAATTGATCCTCTATAAATAATTCATAATTAAAACTAGGTAAAAGCCATTAATTTCTCTAATTACATCTTTATCCTTGAGTGTCGTTGATTCTTTAATGAATAATAAATTCATGAATTTAATCACTAATTTGAGGGCTCATACTATTTAAGACCTGAATCAATAATTAGGAGAATTATACATCTATTTTTTGTTAAAGAAGGAACGAATTCCATCTTATAATATTAACATTCTCGACTATCTACTTTATTATGCCTCCATAATATAAGGAATAAGATTAGATTCTCGAATCAATACCAGTTAAGTCAAAAAATATAATTCCATATAAAAGGGTTTACTAATAACTCAGGATTAAGATTATCTCATATAAGACTATCAATCGATGTTATTAGAAGTTGCTATATTTTAACAAAAATTATCGAGCTGCTTATATCACATCTGTTTAGGTCCTATATAATCTCATTATGTATAGTACACTCATTTGATTACTCACTACCTTAACGGTTCAGATGAGACCGTTCTATTCTTAATAGAAATGACCTACACTATTAATGCTCAATCAAAGATTCTATGCTTTAATTGCATAATGAATTCATTATTTATTACTTACCATTTTTATCATCATCCTTAATATTATCCTTTTATATATCACTTATACACAGTATTGAAGGTTACATAGATAATTATGGAATTTTAATGATATTCATAAAGTTTTTAAAATACATACATACAAATATATATCCATTTCAAAAACATCACATGGTTTAAGGGCATCTATAGTATTAGGCTTAGTATACTGCATAGCATACACAAGGCTTCTAACTGCACACCAAATGTCTGGCTATTGGGTTTTGTTGGATTTTGTGATTCAAATAAGCAGTAGAAAATCAAAATTAATTCCCACAAAACCCTCGCAGGATACATGCAATTCGATTAGATTGATAAGAAAGTCATAGAATCTTTCTAGGATGACAAAAAGGGCAAGATTCCTAGAAGAAAGAGAGCAGGTTCACTTTGCTTTTTGTATTCAGGATCGGATTCAGACGTTGTTACTTAAAGCAATGCCCTCTACAGGTATCTATAGGAACAGAATTTCTCAAAAATGAATTGGTGTGCTAGCACCCTCTCCTTGCGTTAAATGACTCTCTCTAATTTTAGGGTTTTAGGGTTTTAATGTTTTTGCCTTTTAAAATAAGAGAATGCCTTTTCTCTTCTAATTCGGCCAAAAACTCTAAAATAAATATATATATATATATTGACTTCGAGAAAGAGTCAGATTTTAACTAAGATAAACTGTAATTCAAATATGATTCGTAGAATCTAGATAATGTTAGATTTAATGAACCTAGACATATCTATTACATCTAATTTGGACATTATCAGGTTCATTGAACCTAGACACAGTAAACCCAAAATTCGTTTTTGGTCTGTTCTAAGTATGCGACCCTGTAAGTTCATATAAAGTTGGTAGTGGGCTTGAAATTCTATTTCTAGCCCACAAATCATAAGCGGCCTCTAGCAAGACATTATTATTACCCAAGCTATGCGAATGTCAATAATCCGACATAACCTAACATACAACAAGTATTAAAGTCCTTTTGTCACTATATACCTTTATCGGACCTAAGGCAAGGTTTATGTCATCCTTATACTATTCAATTATATTATTTCTCGATCTTAAGTAGACTAATATTGATAACCCTTATCAACTAACTTATCGAGGGGCCCGTAGATATATTTCTTATAATAAATGAGGGACAAATTCCTTCTTAATCACTCACATTCCTCACATAATTCACTCTATATCCAACAACAATCCATTCCATTATCCTATTAAAGATAATATTAGAATGTGTCAAAATATAGAACTTGTCATGTAGGAAACAATGGTGATTTTAGGTCAGAGGACTAAGATAATACTATTGTGATGAGAATCACTTATGACAATTATCTATGTTGTATTCTCATAGCGGGTTGATCCAATACATTATTTCTCAAATATGTATGTATAAGTTGACTTAGTATCTCATACACATGATTAGTAAAACATAATCATCAGTCAAACTTGATACTAGTCTTTATTCATTATTATCCCAATAATAATGACCGACTAGGTATAATTTAGAATAGAATTCAATTTTCACTTAAAAGTTTTACTATCAAGTCACATACTTGATGACCTTATGCAGAATTAACTATTCATGGAATTAGAATAAAAAACAATAATAAAAATGTGTCTTTATTAATAAAATGCAAATGTAACAAAGTCAAAATGTGTTCATTACATAATTGGCCTAGGGCACATCATTAAAATCTCCCACTTGCACTAGGCCTAATCAATATTGTACCTAATACCCATTGACCTAGTATGACTCTCATGCTTAGGTTGTGGAAGAGGCTTAGTGAGTGGATCAGCAACATTGTCATTTATGGGTATTCTACATATCTTCACATCTCCTCTCTCAATGATTTCTCAAATGAGATGATAACGCTTGAGTATTTGTTTGGATCGTTGATGTGATCTAGGTTCCTTAGCTTGTGCTATGGCCTCGTTATTATCACAATACAAGTCTATTGGATCTGATATACTAGAAACAACACCCAATCCAGTAATAAACTTTTTAATCTAAACTGCTTCCTTAGCTGCTTCTGAGGAGGCTATATACTCAGCTTCTGTTGTAGAATCAGCAATGGTGTCTTGCTTTGAACTTCTCTAGCTCACTGCACTTCTATTCAAACAGAACACATAACTTGACTGCGATTGAAAGTCATCCTTGTCAGATTGGAAGTTGGCATCTGTGTAACCACTTACAACAAGCTCATCTTCTTTTCCTCCATACAACAAGAATGCATCCTTAGTTCTTCTCAAATATTTAAGGATATTCTTGACTGTTGTCCAATGACTTTTACCTAGATCTGATTGGTATCTGCTGGTTATGCTTAAGGCATATGAGACATCAGGTCAAGTACATAACATTACATACATGATAGATCTAATGGTAGAAGCATATGGAATCTTATTCATGTGGTCTCGCTCATCTTGTGTCATTGGACACTGAGTCTTGCTGAGACTAATTCCATATGACATTAGCAAGAATCCCCTCTTGGAATCTTGCATTACTAAACCTATTCAATACCTTGTCAATGTATGTATTTTGACTTAGGCCAATAAGCCTCTTAGATCTATCCCTATAGATCTTGATGCCTAGAACATAGGTAGCTTCACCTAAGTCTTTCATTGAGAAACAATTCCCTAACCATGATTTAACATTTTGTAGAGTAGGGATATCATTTCCAATGAGAAATATGTCATCAACATATAGCACTAGAAAGACTATTGCACTCCCACTAACATTCTTGTAAACACAAGGCTCATCTTCATTTTTGATGGAATCAAACTCTTTGATTGCTTTATCAAAATGAAGATTCCAACTCAGAGATGCTTGCTTCAATCCATAAATGGATCTTTGAAGCTTGCAAACCTTTCCAGAATTCTCAGGACTAACAAAACCCTTGAGTTGTGTCATGTACACATCCTCAAGTAGGTTTCCATTTAGAAACGCTGTTTTGACATCCATTTGCCAAATCTCATAATCATAGTATGCAGCTATGTTGGAAACAAAGTGCGCAGCGGAATTTTAAATTTTTTTTTCATTAGAGTAATTTCCAAAACACAAGTTTGACATGTTATATGTATAAATTAGACAGATCTTACTAACCTCAGTGTGTCGAAGAACCTCCGTAACCTGTGTAGAGAAGTAACGTTCCAGAAGAGCCTCAACCAACTGGTCTTCTTTACTATTCTCTATCCACAACCGGAGTGAGTGTGGACTCACACGTATAGCTCTTCCACCGATGACTCTCCTTCCAACCAATGAGAGAACCCAAAGCTAGTGTTCGTGATTTGTGAACAAAAGCTCTCAGGGAGTTTTCAGATGCTCACTAAAAGAGTATCACTCTTAATCTCTCAAATTGATCTAAGTAAATCATAAGACTCACTCCCTTTTTATAGCTATTGGTCCTAGGGTTAGTCCGTATCAGATTAGGTCTCAAAAACTCGAAATAGAATCAAGTTCGGATCAATATCTGATAAGATCCGTGTGAAAATGCGTAATCTTATCTCCCGTTGATCGGCAGGCCGAACATTCTGATCGGCAGGCTGAACATTCTGATCGGTAGGCCGAAAGGCCAATTCGGCAGGCCGACCACGTCATTCGGTAGGCCGAACTCCCGAGAAAAAATCTCCGCGAATCTTTTATTTTCCACCCGAGATTCTAAAGGATAAAGTCTCAATTTTGATTCAAATAACCTAATAGAGAAGCTATCTAATCAAAACAAACCTTATCAAGATAATCTCTAAGAAAATAAAGCAATTCACAATAATTCTACAAGTTTATCTTGTTCCAATTTGTCCAAAATTAAAACAACCGATAAATAGACAAGAATTATCTATAGACAAGAATTATTTGATTCTTGTAAATTTTAAACCAATCTGATAATTTCGACATAAGTCACGAATTATTGAAAAAGCACGCCGTGTCGTTACAGGATTTTGTGAGCTAGCAAAGGGGACCAAAATGGACCTATAAAGTTCCAGCTCATGATAATTATGAAACCCAATATCCCAGATATACATTTCATAAATATCAACTCCAACACTACTCCACTAAAAGCTTGGAGCTGCACTCTCAAACTTTATAGAATTACGAAGCTCGTGTAGCTAAGTCTCCATAACATATCATAGTGTATCGCATCCCCATATGATCATCCATAATCGGCTTAAGGACAAGTTCTGTCTTACCTTCCCGATTATTTTTATCTTACGTTCCATTGTCTCACCATTAGCAAACTTACCATCCAAAGATAGTATACCATTCGGTTACACCTATGTATCCAAATGGTTGAGCGCTCCAATTTTCCAATTACAGGACAACTCGTATAAGAGGATATCATTACTCCTAAAGAGGAGCTATGGATTCCATATCTATGAATAACAAGTCTACGCTATCAAGAGTCATGCCTCCAACGTACCGGTATGCATACCACTATTGAGATGTGGGTGTCACCCTTTGGCAATCAAAAGACACAAGTCGAGACAACGGGCCCACTATTCATCTCAGGATTAAGATACAATACAAATGACTGTCTAAAGTGAATCGATTTGCTAAGACAGAATTATTAATCCAAATCAATTCACTTTATGTCCTGATCCAACACATCGTCACCTATGACAACTGCCAATGTTTCTATTCACGGAGTCCAACTCCGATGGTCAAAACAAACCATCTCTCAAAAGGGATACAGACAACATAACAATCTTTACATGAATAAAGTGCCCAACTTTATTCCCTCGATTGAGGATCATATGTTTTAGACCGTCTCCTTAAGAATCATGTCTTCCGCATAATCAGTCCATCATATGCCCAATTCTTAAGGTTTAGACTGACACTCTCAGACTACTGTTTGCTTATCATACATTCAACAAATATGAACGTAAAGAGGACAAGATTTGGTATATATAAATGAATAAATTCTTTATTGATAAAAATGTCTCCAAAAATGTTTTACATTTTTACTCCTTAGGGCATACATGTCTAACAATCTCCCTCTTGCACTAAGTGAGTAAATACAGCAAATTTCGCATCCCCATAGCTTCCACATGCCTTTCGAAGACTCTCCCAGTAAGTTTCTTCATAAATGGATCAACTAAATTGTCCTCTGTAGCGATCTTGCACATCGTGACATGCCCGCCCTCAACGAAGTCCTTTATCACATGATACTTCTGATCAATATGCTTACTCTTCTTGTGAAATCTTGGTTCCTTAGCATTAGCTACCGCCGCACTATTATCATAGTACAGTGATACCGCTTTATCCATACCAGGAACTACCTCAAGATCCCCAAGGAACTTGTGGAGCCATACTGCTTCTTTCGAAGCATCACTAGCTGCCACATACTCGGCCTCCATCGTTGAATCCGAAGTGCAATCTTGCTTAGCACTTCTCCAACTGATGGCACCGCCACCCAGAGTAAACACAAACCCTGAAGTCGATTTCCTAGAATCCTGACAGGATTGAAAATCTGAATTAGTGTATCCTAGAGGAGTTAAATCCTCACCTGAATACACAAGCATATACCCTCGAGTCCTTCTCAGGTGCTTGAAAATATGCTTTACCGCAACCTAATGGTTCGGTCCTAGATCCGCCTGAAATCGACTTACAATCCTGACCACATAGCTAATATACGGTCGAGTGCAAAGCATGGCATACATGAGACTCCCCACTGCCGAAGCATAAGGCACCTTCTTCATGTATTCTCTTTCTTCATAAGACTTTGGAGAGTCTTTCTTAGAAAGAGTAATTCCAGACCTAGATGGTTGCCCACCTTTCTTGGAATCCTACATTGTAAACCTCCTGAGAAATTTATCTATGTGGACGGCCTGAGACAAAGCTATCATTTTGTTCTTCCTATCCTGAAAGAACTGGATACCGAGAACAAAATTAGCCTCACCTAAGTCCTTCATGTCAAACTGCTTGGTCAACCATAATTTGATGATGACAATGCCCCAATGTCAATGCCAATTAGCAGAATGTCATCTACATAGAGCAGTAGAAAAACCACCTTCCCATCCTTAATGTGTTTGTAAACGCATGGTTCATCCACATTTTGTGAGAACCCATAAGTCTTGATCACTTGATCAAATCTTATGTTCCAAGAACGAGAAGCCTGCTTAAGTCCAAAAATAGACTTTAACAGCTTACAAACCTTACCCTCTTGACCCGCAACCTTGAACCCGTCTGGTTGTTCCATATAAATGGACTCATCAAGATAGCCATTTAGAAAAGCTATCTTGACATCCATTTGCGAAATCTCGTAGTCGAGAGCGGCAGCTATGGACAAGAGAATACAGATGGACTTAAGCATGGCTACAGGCGAAAAGGTTTCCTCATAATCGATTCCTGCCTTTTACGTATAACCCTTAGCTACCAATCTAGCCTTAAAGGTTTCGACCTTTCCATCCACTCCTCTTTTCCTCTTGTAGATCCACTTACACCCTATGGGTTTTACCCCTTCGGGAAGATCCACAAGCTCCCAAACTCGATTAGTCTCCCTAGACTTCATCCCTATGTTCATGGCCTCTGTCTAGAGTCTTGAATCAACATCCTCCATAGCTTCTGCGTAAGTATAAGGATCCCTGTCATGTTCATCCAGTTCAGCCAAGAAGACCTCCCCATTGAACATATACCTCTCAAGTTGATGCCCGATCCTCCCACTACGTCGATGCCCCTGAGGTTGTTGTTCAGGTTGGTTTGGTTTTTCTACACCGATCAGAATGGTTTCGTTCGGAACCTCTGGAGTGAATGGATCACCCCTTAACTCCTCAAGCACCACTTTGCTTTGAGGTTTAAAGTCGTTCATGTAACTCTCCTCAAGGAAATTTGCATTAGTTGAAACCACGACTTTATTTTCCTTTGGGTTATAAAAATAACCACCTTTAGTCCCTTTTGGATATCCTACAAACACGCAAACTTCCGAACGTGCTTCCAACTTATTCGGATCCTTAAACAGGACATGTGCTGGACATCCCCATATGCGAATATGGTTTAAGGATATCTTCCATCTTGTCCACAACTCGTGAGGAGTTTTAGGGACCGATTTTGAAGGCACATTGTTCAAAAGATAACATGCGGTTTGTAGTGCATATCCCCAAAAGGATAAAGGCAATGATGAATAACTCATCATGGACCGAATCATGTCCAACAAAGTCCTATTCCTTCTCTCCGCTATGCCATTCTGCTGCGGAGTGCCCGGCGTAGTCAAATGGGATAAAATCCCATTTTTTAACAAGTGTCCTAAGAACTCATCAGAAAGGTATTCCTCACCTCGATCAGATCGATGTGCCTTTATCGATCTACCCAATTGCTTTTCCACTTCTGCCTAAAACTCCCTGAACTTATCATAAGTTTCGCTTTTGTGGTGCATTAGGTACATATACCCATATCTTGAGTAATCATCAATAAAAGTGATGAAGTACTCATACCCTCCTCGTGCCTGGATGTTCATCGGCCCGCAAACATCACTATGCACAAGTTCTAGAACCCCTTCGGCCCTATTGCCCTTAGACCCGTATGGTCTTTTTGTCATTTTACCCTCCAAACAAGACTCACATTGAGGTATAGATTCCACCTTTAAGTGACTTAAAGGTCCATCCCTTACCAACCTTTGAATCCTATTTAGGCTAATATGGCCAAGGCGCAAATGCCAAAGATAAGTCTTATTAGAGTGAGAAGTTTGAAGTCTTTTTGAGTCATTATCATTTATCTCAACATTAAGCAATAAGTTCATCTTAGGTTTGATAAAATATAGATTATTTTGCATCCATCCAGAACAGATAAAAGATTTGTTTTTACGAATCACCACTTTTTCATTGAAAGATACCACGTAGGAGTCTTTAAATAAAGAAGATACAGAAATTAAATTCCTTTTAAATTGAGGAACATAAAAAAATATCACAAAATTAAATTTCTATAATTATCAAAGTAAAGATGGACATCTCCCACTGCTTCCGCTGAGACCAAGAATCCATCACCCATCCGAAGCATTAAGTCTTCACGTAGTAGACTTCTCGTTTCTTTGAATCCCCACAGAGAAACACAAACATGATTAGTTGCATAGGAATCTATGACCCAGATGTCACTGGATTCCTCAACCAAACAAGTTTCTAAATATAGAAGATCACACCTACCTCCCTTGGAAAGGAAGTCCTTGCAATGCTTCTTTATATGCCCGACCTTACCACAGAAGAAGCACTTAAGCTTCTTTGGGTTCTTCTTCTTCTTCTTCTTGCTCTTGGTAGCAGCAGGAATAGAAGACTTGCCACTCTTGGCCCGTTGCTTCTTTCCATTCCCAGAGTTAGGATTGGAACCAGAAGCAGCTACCATATTGGCCTCACCACCAGCAGGAGATTCCCTGATCAGTAGTTCAAACTCCTGTAACTGTTTCATCAGTTCTGTCAAGGTCATATCCCATCTATTGCTTAAATTAAAAGTAGCTCTAAATGGAATAAATTCCTCAGACAGAGTCTCAAAGACCATAGTCATCTGAGTTTCAGCATCGACGTCGGCTCCATTGGTTTGAGCCTCAACGAGGTAACCCATGACCAATATCATGTGCTCCTTTACAGATATTCCCGGTCTTTGTCTACAGTTTAAGAGTTTTCGAAGCGCCCCTTGCCACTTTGTTATGGCCTGGCCTCCAAACATGTCCTCAAGATTATCCAAGATCTGCTTCGCAGTCTCATAATCCTGATGTTGAGCCTGCAGCACGTTGTTCATGCTAGCCATAACATAGCAGCGGACTTGATCATTAGCATCTTTCCAGCAGTCGTACGCTTGGAATTGCTCATTACTTGAGTCTCCCGTAGGCTCAGGAGGACAAAGGGTTGTCAGTACATATTTTAGTTTCTCAAAGGATAGGACGATGTCCAGGTTCCATTTCCAATCGTTATAATTCTCACCGGTTAATTGGTTTTTGTCAAGTATCAATGATAAAGCGTTTTTAGACATTTTCAACCTACAATAAAGAATCATATACCAAACATAAGCAAACATATATAATAATTTAGTAAGATAACACAATCATGTAAAATCATACAAATGTGTTTATGTGTCAAAACCTTGAAAATATCACAACCTTACAACGATAATTCCCAACTCAGAATTTAACAAGCTCCTAGGGGAGTCATGCCAAATTCAATCAGGAACACGGATCCCCTCCTGATTAATATATGCCATCCAGGACCCGTATGATCCAGCATATACTAATAATCGTTTCTTTGGCCATTAATTTTATTAACAGAGCTCCTAGGGGAGGTTAATAATAAAATTAACGTGAGTGTATAACCACCGTTTCAATATTTTATCCATGATTTATAATCATCACCTAGGGGTGTGCAACCATAAATCATACTAAAATACCTTATCCTTTCAGAGATCCAAACTGGTACATGATAGAAATCCCTTCCTAGGGGTCGGGACCACCATGTTCTTCCTATGGACCAACGATGGAGGCCTTAGGTCCTCTCTTCGAAAACCTTCTCCCACTCAATCTTTTGAAGTCAAGGTTTTATTTTAAAATCATTCATGAACAATTTTAATATGAGCGGAACTCCCTATTCTATATGACATGTTATCAATATACATGGTAAATCATATTATAATGTTGACAAGCAAAGCAACCAATCAAAGCTACAAGCAAAATAATAATAACCGTAATATTATGGTTCCACCCTAGAGAATAGAAAACTAAGATTACAAGAGAATAAACGAGACATTTATCAATTCTTCATCCTTGAATCTTCAAGCTGTAACCTTCTTCATGTAATATCCATCTTCAAGTCTTCAATCCCGTATGAATCAAATACTTCATATTTTTTATTATATCCAAATTAATGTTTCTCAGAATCGTCTCAAAAATAAAATTAAAACTGCACCGAAAAATTTGCACCTTTTTTCTGGACACTTGGCAGCTCCCGGTTGGCAGGCCGTTCTGGGTGATCGGCCTGCTGATCTCTGCTGGTAGAGCACCAAAATTTCTACCCCACTGTCGGCCTGCCGGACCACACATCCGGCCTGTCGATCTGTGACCTTCGGCCTGCCGAACTATGAGGTCCAGCATGCCGACCAAGCAGAAAATCCTCAATCCAAAAAATACAATTTTAATGCAATTCATCAATTTTATTTTCAACAATTCAAAAACATAAAATTAGAGACTCAGGAAATACCTAGAGGCGCCATCATCTATCTTCTAGATCCGACTTTTCGTTTCGTCTTCTCCGAATAATTATTTAATTACAAAAATTCTTACAAATTAAAAATTAAATAACAATTCCTAGACGGAGATGATAGTCCGCCATCTAACCTCTAAGGAACCATAACCGGTATTAATTAATTAATAAATAATTAAATAATGATTTAATCAACCATAATTAATTAATAAACATTCACCACATAATCCATGACAACATATATATTATATAGAAACCTAGAGTGCCATCTCTCTATAAAAATCAATTCAAGCATAGGAGAGATTAAGATCACGAAATTTATGCATATAACATGATCACAAACTTGCAAATTTATGTAAAAACCTCGGCTCTAATACCAATTGTTGGAAACAAAGTACGCAGTAGAATTTTAAAATTTTTTTTTCATCAGAGTAATTTCTAAAACACAAGTTTGACATGTTATATGTATAAATTAGACAGATCTTACTAACCTCAGTGTGCCAAAGAACCTCCGTAACCTGTGTAGAGAAGTAACGTTCCAGAAGAGCCTCAACCAACTAGTCTTCTTTGCTATTCTCTATCCACAACCGGAGTGAGTGTGGGCTCACACTTACAGCGCTTCCACCGGTGACTCTTCTTCCCACCAATAGAGAGAACCCAAAGCTAGTGTTCGTGATTTGTGAACAAAAGCTCTCAGGGAGTTTTCAGATACTCACTAGAAGAATATCACTCTTAATCTCTCAATTGATCTGAGTAAATCATGAGACTCACTCCCTTTATATAGCCATTTGTCCAGGGGTCAGTCCTTATCAGATTAGGTCTCAAAAAATCAAAACAAAATCAAGTTTGAATCAATATCTGATAAGATCCATGTGAAAACAGGTAATCTTATCTCCCGCTGATCGGCAGACCAAACTCCTGAAAAAAAATCTCTGCGAATCTTTTATTTCCCACCCAAGATTCTAAAGGAAAAAGTCTCAGTTTTGATTCAAATAACTCAATAGAGAAGCTATCTGATTAAAACAAACTTTATCAAGATAATATCTCAGAAAATAAATCAATTCACAATAATTCTACAAGTTTATCTTCTTCCAATTTGTCCAAAATTAAAACAACCGATAAACAGACAAGAATTATCTGATCGCAATAATTCAACCAGTTTATCTTGAACTAATTTCTAACAAAATTAATTCAACCGATAAACAGACATGAATTATTTGATTCTTACAAATTTTAAACCAATCTGATAATTCCGACATAAGTCACCAATTATTGAAAAAGCACGTCGTGCCGTTACAGGATTTTGTGAGCTAGCAAAGGGGACCAAAATGGACCTATAAAGTTCAAGCTCATGGTAATTATGAAACCCAATATCCCAGATATACATTTAATAATTATCAACTCCAACACTCCTCCACTAAAAGCTTGGAGCTGCACTCTCGAACTTTAAAGAATTACGAAGCTCGTGTAGCTAAGTCTCCATGACATATCATAGTATATCGCATCCCCATATGATCATCCATAATCGGCTTAAGGACAAGTTCTGTCTTACCTTCCCGATTATTTTTATCTTACGTTCCATTGTCTCACCATTAGAAAACTTACCATCCAAAGATAGTATACCATTCGGTTACACCTATGTATCCAAATGGTTGAGCGCTCCAGTTTTCCAATTACAGGACAACTCATATAAGAGGATATCATTACTCCTAAAGAGGAGCTATGGATTCCATATCTAAGAATAACAAGTCTACGCTATCAAGAGTCATGCCTCCAATGTACCGGTATGCATACCACTATTGAGATGTGGGTGTCAACCTTTGGCACATCAAAAGACACAAGTCGAGATAACGGGCCCACTATTCATCTCAGGATTAAGATACAATACAAATGACTGTCTAAAGTGAATCGATTTGCCAAGACAGAATTATTAATCCAAATCAATTCACTTTATGTCCCGATCCAACACATCGTCACCTATGACAACGTGCCAATGTTTCTATTCACGAAGTCCAACTTCGATGGTCAAGACAAACCATCTCTCAAAAGGGATATAGACAACATAACAATCTTTACATGAATAAAGAGCCCAACTTTATTCCCTTGATTGCGGATCATATGTTTTAGACCGTCACCTTAAGAATCGTGTCTTCCACATAATCAGTCCATCATATGCCCAATTCTTAAGGTTTAGAATGACAGTCTCAGACTACTGTTTGCTTATCATACATTCAACAAATATGAACCTAAAGAGGACAAGATTTGGTATATATAAATGAATAAATTCTTTATTGATAAAAATGTCTCCAAAAACGTTTTACATTTTTACTCCTTAGGGCATACATGTCTAACAAGCTATGGCGAGGAGAATCCAAATGGATTTAAGCATAGCAACTAGTGAAAAAGTTTCATCACAGTCTATACCATGTGTTTGCTTGAAACCTTTTACAACCAGTCTTGCCTTAAAGGTATGCACATTGCCTTCCATGTCTATTTTCTTTTTGAAAACCCATTAGCATCCAATAGTCTTTAAATCATCAGGCGGATCAATCAAAGTCCATACTTCATTATCATACATGGATTGCATCTCTGACTTCATGGCTTCTAGCCATTTATCACAGTCAGCGCTATTCATGGCTTCTTGGTAGGATGTGGGCTCATTTTGATCCACAATCATCACATCATTATTATCAGTTAAGAGAAATCCATGTCTCTTAGGGCTCTGATGTGTCCTACCAGACCTCCTCGGGCCTTGTGCTACTTGTGTAGGCTCAACAACTACTTGTTGATCCAGTTGAGATTCCACAAGTGGTTCAATGCTATTTTGTGGTTCTTGAATTTCTTTAAATTGAATTTTACTCCCACTGGTTCCTTTAGAAATGAATTCTCTTTCCAAAAAAAAACCATTCTAAGCAACAAACACTTGTTCTCAAAAGCATTGTAGAAGAAATATCCTTTAGTTCCTTTAGGATATCCCACAAAAAGGCATTTGCTTGATTTGGGTGCCAATTTATCTGAAATTTTATGCTTCACATAAGCCTTTGTGACACCTGTTATTCTCCTAATGGGAATTAAGGTAATAAAATTAGTTTTTAGTGTGCCAATCAAAAATTTGTTTCATTTAAAATCTATTTCACAATATTTATTTCTATCTATTTTTAAATTTTTAAAATTCTCCTATACTTATTTAGTATGTTTATTGAAAAGCCTTGGAACTTTTAATAAATTTCAAAAATGGCATTTTGGCATTATGTGGGCTAAAGTCACCAGAGGAGACATGAGGATGTCTTTCCTAACTACTCTTGACCCTCATTTTCTTTATTTCCTCCGTGACTTGCTCCAACATGTCTCCTCTATAATTGCTTCTATCACTTCTCTTCAAAGACTTCATCTTTTCTTCCTTTTTCTTCCATGGTTCCCACACTCTTCTTCTCATTTCTTTGCTGAAGCAAAATACTTAGAGAACTTCTTTAAGGCAGCCATAAAAATCAGCCACCAACACCTCCATTTGAGCAAGAATTTTAGCCATACTGAAGTCAAGGAACCTGTTTTGAAGCTATTTCAAGCTTCCAACTAGCCATAATCCGAGGTTAGAATCTTATCAACAAATTTGGTCTTTCATTTATAAATTTTTTTATACTCAAGGATTATTCAAATTTATGTTCTGAAACCTGAGTATATGTTTTGTTGCTATTTTGGAGCATATGTATGAAGTCTAAGTGCATATGGCATAGACAGAAAATTTATATGGTTAAACTTTGAAATACCTCTATGGGCAGTGGCTCTTTCTCAAAATTTTAGGATTAAATAAAAATAAATTTTATAAATTAGTTTGAATATTTTAAAAATAGACATCCTAAGCTTTCTAATGAGCTATCATAAGCCTAAATCAGAGTTGTATTTTATTTTCTATGAATTTCTCAATTTTTGGATTAGAAACTAATAAACCTGCCAGTGGCAATATACAGCCCGTTTACGTTAAGTAAACCACCTGTTAACCCATGTGATGATTATAGATAGTGAACCTATCCTTTTTGCAAAAGTATACTGTCAGTTTGCCATGATATACCGGTTGTTAACCTGAACTAAGAACCCATCTTTGCTCACCACCTAATTCTTTAATGTCTTGCAACCTTTCCAATATTAACCCAAGCGATTGATGAATCTTATTAGGGACTAAAACATATAGATTACTTGTATACATTTTATATTGTGTTAAGACAAAAATTGTTTACTGTGGTATTCAAAAGAGATTTGCATAAAAGCTTTATTAACACACTAGTAAGATGGATTTGCATATGATTTATTTATGAATGTGGTTGTATGTTGTGCCTTAGTTTTAATTGTCCTTATGCACACCTTAGGATCAAGGGAGTGTGAAGCTAACGTTAGTTGATTCTGGGATTAAAAGATTGTTGATAAGCTTGGAAGGTAGGGATTCTATTACTCTTCTTTTGTGAAGTTTTTATGGAATTAAAATTGATTGTTTTACTGCAAGATATATATTTCTATGTTGAACTGCTATTATATGAATATTACATATGAAACTATAGCATGGACTCGTCTTGTATTGTATGACGAGGAATATAATGAATTGACACATGTTATAAATTGAGAAGCATGGTTAGGAAAACTGACTCTATAAATAATGATTGAATATATAGAAATAGTGAGACGTGAAGAGGGCGGCAGTTACGTCCTTATGCACGAATACCCTAAAAGGTAAAATAGGGGGAAGGTGATGACGCTTCCTTGGGTCGAAAGTCCTAGAACACACTGTACAAGAATCGACTTGGTGAGGACTCGGGGCTTGATGTCCCCTCCTTGGAATGTTTAGAGAGTAATCAAGCACGTCCATTTCGGTTTCGATGAGTTGAGTGATACTCTATTGAACGTGGATACCTAGGAATAATGATGAACTGTAATATTTGTATATATGTATATATATAAAACTCGGTAATGATTAACTATGGTATCCATGAAATATGATTTTAATAAATCTCATAATCTGGATAATGATAAGTGTTTACTAACCATGCAAGTTTTAATGTGGCAATGATAAAAACCTAAAGGTGAGTAATGGTTTTCCCTACTGAGCATATTGTCGCTCATTCCCTTATATTTTTATCTTTTCAGGACTCACTAAGTGTGAGGTGCCTGCAAGAAAATAGTTGAGGAAGCTATGTAGCTATATTACGTTGGGACTACTTCAATTACTAAGAATGTTCTTCATGATAATGTAAGCATTAAGTGTTACTTTCAATGACTGTATTAAAATGCGTTGAGGGTTGAAATGATGATGATGACAACTTATATTATTAAATTTAAGGGGCTACATTAAACTGTGGTTTAATTGTCGTTTATATTTTTATTTTTGATTTGAGAGTTTTCATTTAAGCCTCGGGCAACTTTATTTTGAGGTTTTACTTTTATTTTTTATTTTTATTTTCATTCATTAAAAATTGTTAACCCCCATATAGGGGCGTTATAGAATTTTTGGTATTAGAGCCTAGGTTCGATTAACCTAGGGAGCGTAGCTCTGTTTTAAAAAAAAATTGAGATTGTTTTGAAGCTAAATTTTCATTGTCATCATCAAAATGAACCTTTAGATTGATTTATACAGTCCAGAATGATGTAACATGGAAAAGCCCTAGAATGAAAATATTAACGGTTTTTTGAGTACGATAATTATAAAGAAGGAAAATATTAGTAGTTATGAGGGAATGATAATTATATGGAATGTGTTTATAAGTAGAATACTTATGAGAGATTCGTATAATATTAAGATCTATAAGCATATCTAATTCGTATAGAACAATGAGAAATTTGTATAGATACGAGGATTTAGGAGCCTTTTATCTCGTGAAAAATAATAAGAAATATAAGGCTTGATTTATTGATTTCAAAGTTTGGCATAGATATGCCAAATTCTTTGTAATTGATTCATACCTAAGTAACGACTATGTGTGGATTCGGTGGAGTACATAATTGTCAATATCTTTTCTTAAAAGTTCTATTTATTTGAGGAATATGATATAAGTTAGGAATCCATGGTATTGAATCTTGAGTGAGATAGATGTTAGACTTTTGGTCTGTTGAGACTGTGTAAAGGTAAGAATGCATGAATTTTAAGGTTGGAATATTTTGTTACGCACATTGTATTTAAGTGTATCAGTAAATCTTTATGAATAGATGTAATGTGAAAATGACCAATAAGAGTTTCCTTAAGTAAATCATAATACTTAAGGCACCTATAATAATTTTAGATAATTACGATAAAAGGTTTAACTTCTAGATGTTTAGATGTGAATCTTTTGGTTACCTAAGGTTTTGTTATATGAGGAAATTAAATATTATATAAGTGGAATTGTGGGGATTGTAGATGTTCTTAAGTAGTAACATCAAATGTCTTTGTTTATTGATATGGTCTATATTAGAAGACGTAAGTCGTATTGATTTCAAGGTTAGTCACATTCTAAACCCTTGGTAGTAATGATGATGAATCCATTGATAGATGTTGAGTATTAGGGATAACATATGGGTGTATGCATTGTTCAATAAGTTTTTGATTAAAACAAAATTATTTGAGTTGCTAGAAGATTATGGTGTTATGAAATAATTTTAAATACCATTCAGGAAGATCCCTGATTGTTGTTAAATTAGACTTGTTGTTCATAGTTAATTTTATCTTTAGTGGGCTTTGAATTGGGTTTAAGATCTGTACAAATTGATTTTCAATTTTATGTTTGTTATTTAACTCGTTCCAAATGTGTTAAGACCCGAAACAACCTGACCGATTTCAACTTAGAACATTTGGGCCTAGTCCAAATCCTAAATCAATTTGATTCACACTGTCTCTCCCATGTGGTCTCTATACGTGTCATCTACAGTGGTTTAATCATTGTTTACACGTACGTCTACTGTGTATAGGAGCTTGTTTCTCTAAGCTTACTCTCTCTTAATTTGTTGTTCTCTCTCTAAATCGCAAATCCTCTTCTTTCTCTCTAGAAATTCTTCTCTCTCTAAAAGAAGAAGGAATTCTAGGATTCTACAACTTACTGTCTTAATTTTTCCTTTCTATTTACTCTTCTTTCATTTTATTATTTAAATTAGACTTGTTGTTCATAGTTAATTTTATCTTTAGTGGGCTTTGAATTGGGTTTAAGATCTGTACAAATTGATTTTCAATTTTATGTTTGTTATTTAACTCGTTCCAAATGTGTTAAGACCCGAAACAACCTGACCGATTTCAACTTAGAATATTTGGGCCTAGTCCAAATCCTAAATCAATTTGATTCACACTGTCTCTCCCACTTGGTCTCTATACGTGTCATCTACAGTGGTTTAATCATTGTTTACACGTACGTCTACTGTGTATAGGAGCTTGTTTCTCTAAGCTTACTCTCTCTTAATTTGTTGTTCTCTCTCTAAATCGCAAATCCTCTTCTTTCTCTCTAGAAATTCTTCTCTCTCTAAAAGAAGAAGGAATTCTAGGATTCTACAACTTACTGTCTTAATTTTTCCTTTCTATTTACTCTTCTTTCATTTATCATGGACCCAAAGTACCAACACCTGAGAAAGTATTTCCTATCACTCTCCCAAAAGATTCTTAGAAAGAAATATAAGGTTAGAATCACTCGGTTGTGGATTCTTATGCGTTTTGGCATCCCTTGTGATGTGAGAATGTTGATAGAGGGGAAGATCCGTCCGAGTGACTTCAGTCAAGATGTCGGTTTACCAGAAACGGGTACCAGTCGTAGTGCAATGAAAAGAAGAGCTCGTGCCATATCAGTCACTTGTAACAATGGTGGAAGACAAAATTGTAAAAATGTACTTCACCTGGTTATATGTCTACGAATAGAAAGGATAAAATAAGGTTTTGCAGGGATGGACTTTCAAAGGAGAACTTCGATAGCATCCATCCTCCTCTTCATGGTCACCCTAGTGGATATGTTCAAGGAGCTATTTTTAAACTCTGGCCTAAATTTTATGCAGAAAGACAACGCCTCAAGAATATGGTATTTCTAGATCCTGTTTGCCAAGCCATAAGAAAACTGGATGGGGAATAAGTCATCGCTCTATAAAGGTTGTTTAGTCTTTGCTTATTTGAAATAATTTCAGTTGAAGTTCAACAATTTGTGTTTTTCTTTTACTCAGAATATTTGCCTTTGTGTTCGAAATAAGTGTGATTATTAGATTGATACAATAAGTGTTAGTATCTCATTTAATTTATGGTTTTCTTAAATATATATATATAATAAAATATATTATCTTATCAGACACGTCACATATGGTACAATAACATGTTTGAATTTTGAAAACTTATCTAAATATTTCAAGATTTGTGTCCCAAATTTCAAAAGTTCTATAGTATCTATCGTTTATATTGAATTTCTAGGCACGATATATATTTGTCAAAAGGTTTGTAGTTGTGTCAAGAGGGTCTTCTATCAAACCATTCTCAATTATCAAAAGGTATACCATTAGAGTCTAATCTTTTTCAAAAAGTGAATCAGATTTTTTATAAACTATCAATCACCTTATCTTACTTTCTTACCTGCACAAGATTTTGTTTAAATCTTTGGATTACCTTTTCATTTCCTACTTATCTGTCTCTTTAGTCCTTTTTGCGTATTTCTCATCCTTAAAATCTCATGTAGAACCTGAAGTCTAAGTGGAGCAGACATAAAGCAATCACTTATATAAACCAAATATGTCTACCTCCTAGTCCACCAAGAAAATAAAGAATGTCTGTGTCTTTTGTGGTTCCAGTCTTGGAAAAGATAAAGCCTATGTAGAAGCTGCAAAACACTTAGGGCAAGTCCTAGCACGTAGGAAGATTAACATAATCTATGGGGGTGGTAGTATAAAAATGATGGAAAATATGACGGTAGCAGCTAGGTCTAGTGACGCCACAGCTATAGGAATTTGGCCTCATATTCTAGCTAAAGGAAACCTTTATAAGGAAACCATAGGTAAGGGAAAAGGAGTCAGAGCATCCCTAGAAATTTTAAAGCCATAATCAATAATTCTGATGCTTTTATAGCGTTCCCTGGTGGTCTAGATACTCTTGAGGAAATATTCGTAGTTGCTTGTGAGCAATTATTGGGCTTTCATTCCAAACCCTTGGGACTACTAAGTGTAAATGGTTTTTATGATGGTCTTTTGAAATTTCTAGATTACACTGTAGAAGAAAACGTCATTGCAAAATCAGAGAGACAAATCTTTGTTATTGCTTCAACAGTTGAGGAATTGATAGATAAGATGCAAATCATACATTCAGAATCTGACACTGCAACATCCAAGCTTGAATAGGAAAGGGAAAGCCGGGAGCAACCAATTGATTTGAATCTCCATCTGTAATCTTTTGGTTTTATCTATGGCATGTAGGCATGTGTGTCTATATTTCATGTGTCACGAATAACCGTTTATCTTGCATTTTGTATTTCTTGTGGTACACCGTTGTTCAATCTTTTAGATTCATTTAGCCTAATGCTTGGATGGCTAGATACGTAGTACTTGATGCTCTCAAAACGCATCCTACGTAAGGTTTGATCTTTTGTTTATCGATGTTTTTGTATTCTCCAAGCATGCTTGATGTGGATAGTTGAATATACGGGGTACCTTGTACTCTCGAAACGTATCCGTATTATGTTTGTAATGTGTAGCATTCTGTTAATGTTATGTAGGAGTATAAAAGTCAGTTGTGGGGATATTTTGTAGGAAATATGAGTATATTATTTAGGTTGAACGTTTGTGTCATGAGGATAGCTGTTTAATGAAGAATCTGTCAGGTTTGTTTGCAACTCTGAGATTCCGTCAAATATCTCTATGAAAAAGTTTAATGTATGGTTTTGAATAGAAGTGTTTGTGATATATGTTTCATGATTATGTTTTAGATTATTAGTTGAAATATGAAATCAACTATCTTTGACCTTTCCTTACTCAGAAAGAAAAAGGAACCTAAAGATGAAGTATATAAAATTTGTCTGACAATCTCCTTAAATGTAATTATAAATCACAGTCCATGGGCAATGAAGGACTGGAATCATCGTATGGTCAATATGTATGCCTGATCAGATTCCTAGACCATTATACGGTGTTGTAAGTTGGAACTTGTTAAAAATACTCTCATTGAGGGATTTAGTATTTAGAGTGAGATTTATATTGCAAGTAAATAAGTTGAGATACGATAACTTAAATTTGGAGAACAAATAACATTGACGGTTTAGACTCAGAATTGGATTCATAAGGGAATCGAGATTTTTAGTAGTATTGCTAGATTTGAAATTTCGAGGATGAAATGTCTTTAAGGGGGGGGTAGAGCTATGACACCTGTTATTCTCCTAACGGGTATTAAGGTAATAAAATTAGTTTTTAGTGTGCCAATCAAAAATTTGTTTCATTTAAAATCCATTTCATAATATTTATTTCTATCTATTTTTAAATTTTTAAAATTCTCCTATACTTATTTAGTATGTTTACTGAAAAGCCTTGGAACTTCTAATAAATTTTGAAAATGTCATCTTGGCATTATGTAGGCTAAAGTCTCCAGAGGAGACATGAGGATATCTTTCCCAACTACTTTTGACCCTCATTTTCTTTATTTCCTCCGTGACATGCTCTAACATGTCTCCTCTATAATTGCTTCCATCACTTCTCTTTAAAGACTTCATCATTTCTTCCTTTTTCTTCCACGGTTCCCACACTCTTCTTCTCATTTCTTTGCTGAAGCAAAATACTTAGAGAACTTCTTCAAGGTAGCCATAAAAATCAGTCACCAACACCTCCATTTGAGCAAGAATTTCAGTCATAACGAAGTCAAAGAACCTGTTTTGAAGCGATTTCAAGCTTCCAACTAGCCATAATCTGAGGTTAGAATCTTATGAACAAATTTAGTCTTTCATTTAGAAATTTTTTTATACTCAAGGATTATTCAAATTTACGCTCTTAAACCTGAGTATATGTTTTGTTGCTATTTTGGAGTATATGTATAAAGTCTAAGTGCATATAGCATGGACAGAAAATTTATATGGTTAAACTTTGTAATACCTCTATGGGCAGTGGCTCTTTCTTGAAATTCTAGGATTAAATAAAAATTAATTTTGTAAATTAGTTTGAATATTTAAAAAATAGACATCCTAAGCTTTTTAACGAGCTATTATAGGCCTAAATCAAAGTAGTATTTTATTTTCTATGAATTTCTCAATTTTTGGATTAGAAACTAGAAAACCTACCAGTGGCAAATACCGCCCGTTTATGTTAAGTAAACCACCTATTAACCCATGTGATGATTGTAGATAGTGAACCTATCCTTTTTGCAAAAGTATACTGCCAGTTTGCCATGATATACCAGCTGCTAACCTGAACCAAGAACCCATCTTTGCTCACCACCTAATTCCTTAATGTCTTGCAACCTTTCCAATATTATCCTAAGTGATTGATGAATCTTATTAGGGACTAAAACATATAGATTACTTGTATATATTTTATATTGTATTAAGATAAAAATTGTTTACTGTGGTATTCAAAAGAGATTTGCATAAAAGCTTTATTGGCACACTAGTAAGATGGATTTACACATGATTTATTTATGAATGTGGTTGTATGTTGTGCCTTAGTTTTAATTGTCCTTATGCACGCCTTAGGATCAAGGGAGTGTGGAGCTAACGTTAATTGATTCTGGGATTAAAAGATTGTTGATAAGCTTGGAAGGTAGGGATTCTATTACTCATCTTTTGTGAAGTTTTTATGGAATTAAAATTGATTGTTTTACCACAAGATATATATATATCTATGTTGAACTACTATTATATGAGTATTACATATGAAACTATGGCATAGACTCGTCTTGTATTGTACGACGAGGAATATAATGAATTGATACATGTTATAAATTGAGAAGCATGGTTAGGAAAATTGTCTCTATAAATAATGATTGAATATATAGAAATAGTGAGACATGAAGAGGGCGGCGGTTACGTCCTTGGGCACGAATACCCTAAATGGTAAAATAGGGGGAAGGTGATGACGCTTCCTCGGGTCAAAAGTGCTAGAACACACTGCACAAGAATCAACTTGGTGAGGACTCGGGGCTTGATGTCCCCTCACCGGAACACCCTTGGAATGTTTAGAGAGTAATCAAGTGCGCCTATTTGGGTTTCGATGAGTTAAGTGATACTCTATTGAACGTGGATACCTAGGAATAATGATGAACTGCAATATTCGTATATATGTATATGTATGAAACTCGGTAATGATTAACTATGGTATCCACGGAATATGATTTTAATAAATCTTATAATCTGGATAATGATGAGTATTAACTAACCATGTAGGTTTTAATGTGGTAATGATAAAAACCTAAAGGTGAGTAATAATTTTCCCTACTGAGCATATTGTCGCTCATTCCCTTATATTTTCATCTTTTCACGACTCATTAAGTGTGAGGTGGCTACGAGAAAAATAGTTGAGGAAGCTATGTAGCTATATACATTAGGACTGCTTCCATTGCTAAGAATGTTCTTTATGATAATGTAAGCATTAATTGTTACTTTCTGTGACTGTATTAAAATGCGTTGAGGGTTGAAACGATGATGATGAAAATTTATGTTGTTAAATTTAAGGTGCTACATTAAACTGTGGTTTAATTGTCGTTTATATTTTTATTTTTGATTTGAGAGTTTTCAGTTAAGCCCCGGGCAACTTTATTTTTGAGGTTTTACTTTTATTTTTTATTTTTATTTTCATTCATTAAAAACTGTTAACCCCCATATAGGGGCGTTATAGCCTCACATCCCTAAATCTTAAGAAAAGACAAACTAGGCGACTTCCCGATCCACAATTCATATAGTGTCTTTTGAACCGCCTTTGATGGAACTCTGTTCAGTATGAATGCAGCAGTTTCCAAGGCATATCCCCAAAAGGATATTGAAAGATCTGACTGGCTCATCATAGATCGAACCATATCCGGTAAAGTTCAATTTCTCCATCAGACACACCATTCCATTGTGGTATTTCTGGTGGAGTTAATTGTGAAACTCTCCCACAATCTCTAAGATGATGAATGAATTCTTGGTTTAAGTATTCACCACCTCGATCTGATCGAAGTGCTTTAATACTTTTAACAAGTTGATTTTGTACTTCATTTTTGAAAATTTTAAACTTTTCAAAAGATTCAGATTTTTGTTTCATTAGATAGACATAGCCATATCTACTGAAATCATCTGTGAAAGTAATGAAGTACTGAAAACCTCCTCTAGCAGTGGAACTTAATGGTCCACATTCATCAAAATGTACAAGGCCCAATAAGTCATTAGCCCTTTCACTATATCCAGTAAAAGGTGTCTTAGTCATTTTGCCTAATAAACAAGACTCACATGCTTCAAATGATTCAAAATCAAATGTATTTAAAAGCCCATGTTGATGGAGTTTTGAAATGTGCTTTTCATTTATATGGCCCAAACGATAGTGCCAAAGATAGGTAGAATTTAAATCTTTAGATTTAAACTTCTTTGTATTAACATTATAGATGGACTTTTCATTTGTGTTTTTAATGTTCAAAACATAAGGACCATTTGTTAGTGGAGCATATCCATAGAAAATATTATCACGGTAAATGGAGCATTTATTATTCCTAATAATAAACTAAAAACTTTCCTTATCCAAACAAGAAACAGAAATAATATTCCTACTCATAGCAGGTGCATAATAATAATTTTCTAAACTTAAAACAAGTCCATTAGGCAAAGTCAACTCATATGTTCCTACAGCTAAAGCAGCAATTCTTGCTCCATTTCCAACTTGTAGGTCCACTTTGCCTTTAGCTAAGATTCTTCTCCTCTTAAGATCCTGCACATAAGTACAAATGTGAGATCCAGATCCAGTATCTAATACCCAAGAATTAGAAGTGGATAAATTGACTTCTATAAAATAAATACTTGAAGGAGTAGTCGCACTACTCTTCTTCTTCTGCAAATCATCCAAATAGAGCTTGCAGTTTCTTTTCCAATGACCAGGCTCATTGTAGAAAAGGCATACTCCCTCCTTTGGTGGTTTAGCCTTAGGTTCAAGATTGGGCTTAGGGTTAGGCTTGGGCTTCTTAAAGTCCTTGGGAGCCTTATTCTTGCTCTTACCCTTTCCTTTCCTTTTCATACCTTTCCCTTTATTAACCATCAGAACATCTTTGGTATTCTTGATGTTCTGTTTAGCAGTCTTAAGCATCCCATACAACTCAGAAACAGTCTTCTCCATATTATGCATGTTGTAGTTCATAATGAACCCATCATAAGCATCTGGCAAAGATTGGAGAATGATGTCAACAACCAACTCTTGGCTAATCTCTAGACCAAGTTTCTGTGAATGATCAAGATGACCCTTCATCTTCAGAACAAGAGGACTCACTAAACTACCATCAGTCAACTTGTATGAGAGTAATGCCTTTAAGGTGGCAAACCTCTCAATTCTAGCTTTCTCTTGGAACATTTCCTTGAGATGGCCTGTCATGGTATAAGGCTTCATTTCCATCAGTTGCTTCTGAAGCTCTGATTCCATGCTTCCTAGCATGAGGCAAGTGACATCAAAAAAGTCATTGAGATGCTTACTGTGAGCATCCTTTTGAGCTCTAGGAGCATCAGTAGTTGGTTCATCAGGGATCGGTTGATCAAGGACATATTCCTTTTTCTCTTGCTTAAGAACAATTCTCAAGTTTTTGTACCAGTCGAGGAAGTTAGTCCCATTGAGCTTATCCTTCTCAAGGATCGTTCGTAGTGACAAGTTAGATGTGGTGTTTGATGCCATTATCTACAACAAATATATACACAAAGTACTTAGCATTTTATTAAACAATTTTTAATGAGGCATAATTTAAATCCCACTAATTTTATCAAATTAATAACCATCAATATTCATTTGGGAATCATAACAGTTGTAATTTTAGTGGGCCAAGATCCATATTTCACCTCACTTTAAGTAAGCTTTGGCTTATCACCTAAAGTATGGTTATTTAGGTAGGTAACACTTTACCAATTACATCTTATGTAACTCTTGGATAGATATAGGATTTGACATCACATGTCCCGGCTAATTAAAATCCCATCTAATGCCCTAGGTCCAAAACCATTTTGATAACCTAGTTACGTCTAACCATTTCAAACATATGGATATCACTATTATCTATCTTGTCTTACCTAGATGGCTTAACACACCCTGCTTTGGCAGAACCTATATTTAGCAATCCAAGTCTTGACAAGTGTTGAATTATGGGAGGCATTTTAATGACTTAATATTAAGTGAGGGTTCTACTTTAATTTTATTTAGTTCTTTATAAATATGTCGTATCACATACATAGCATCATATACACAGCATGACATACATAGCATAATAATAACATAATAAGTGTGTCATAGCATGGCCCAAATCTAGATTGATCTTCATAAGCCAATATGAAGGTTAATGGTCAATCCCAGGTAATCTTCATCTCCATGGATTTCCTTAGATTGCTACAAACGGACTCCATCTTGCACCTCCATCTTGAACCTCCATCTATCTTGATCTTGGGCTTTGATTTTACATTACAAATTGTAATCTAAACTAGTCTATTTCTACTAAATAAATAAAAAATTACAACAAATTGAAAAACGACATGCAAGCCATATTTAAAATTACAAACCCAAAATAAAATTAAATAAAACCTACCAATCACATTGCTATAAAAGAGCCATACTATGCACCAAGCAATTCACACTAAACATATAAACACAATAATATAATTTCATCATAGTTAAATTTTTATTATGACCAAA
Source organism: Artocarpus heterophyllus (assembly GCA_025403435.1). Lineage (NCBI taxonomy): Eukaryota > Viridiplantae > Streptophyta > Magnoliopsida > Rosales > Moraceae > Artocarpus > Artocarpus heterophyllus. The sequence goes on from CM046339.1 coordinate 9,529,483, forward strand.
ACAATTTATGTGACGAATCAATTCAGGATCAAGGGACAGCGCCCCTAGCGGCGGTCCGGCTAGTAGGTTAGCGGGCGAGGTCAAGGGGGCAGCGCCCCTTGTAGGGGCTTGAAGGCAGCACTCCCATAAGGTAAACAATTTACCTTACTCGTTTGAATGAGTTGCTGCCTAAATCCATTAATTTTAGTTAATCAGATTACCTAATTTGTTCATAACATAATTAATTAAACTCTTTTTAACACTTATATGGATTCATGAAATTTATTGATCTATTTTAAACCGATCATCCTTGTTTAACAATTAAACAGACCCTATGATATATATTAATCTGTTCAAAATAGATTATCATTGTTTCACATTTAAACAGTCCACCACTTAATAAAACCAAAACCAGATTTACGGTATATCATTTAATCATCTTAAAACATATTACTAGATTCTTGTTAAATTATAATATTAATCAAATTAACAACAACAAGTTACAAGAAACAGTAAACGTATTAATCAAATTAATACAGTAAAAATGTTTAATCAAATAAAACCTCAAACACATTAATCTAATTAATGTATAAATCGTATCCATGCATATCACATATACACAGAACCATATTAAATCAATTTAATCAAATTTGCAAGTAGTTCTAATACCACTGTTGGGTTTTGTTGGATTTTGTTATTCAAATAAGCAGCAAAAAATCAAAATTAATTCCCACAAAACCCTCGTAGGATCTACGCAATTCAATTAGATTGAAAAAAAAAAGCCATAGAATCTTACTAGGATGACAAAAGGGGCAATATTATTGTAAGGAAGAGAGCAGGTTCACTCTGGTGACACCCTAACTCAAGCTTTTCGTATTCAGGATTGGATTCAGATGTTGTTAATTAGAGCAACGCCCTCTGTAGGTATCCACACAAGCAGACTTTCTCAAAAACGAATTGTGTGCTAGCACCCTCTCCTTGCGTTAAATGACTCTTTTTAATTTTAGGGTATTAATGTTTTTTGCCTTTTAGAATAAGAGAACGCCTTTTCTTTTCTAATTCGACCAAAAACCTTAAAACAAATATATATATATATATATATAGACTTCGAGAAAGAGTTAAATTTCAACTAGGGTAAACTGTAATTCAAATATGATTCATAGAATCTAAATAATGTTAGATTTAATGAACCTAGACATATCTAGTACATCAAATCTGGACATTATCAAGTTCATTTAACCTAGACACAGTAAGCCCAAAATTTGTTTTTGGTATGTTCTAAGTGTACAACCTTGTAGGTTCACATAACATTGGTAGTGGGCTTGAAATTTTGTTTCTGGCTCACAAATCATAAGTGGCTTCCAGCAAGACATTATAATTACCCAAGTTATGAGAATGTTAATAATCCGATATAACCTAATATACAATAAGTATTAAAGTCCTTTTATCACTAGATACCTTTATTGAACATAAGGTATGGTTTATGTCATCCTTATACTATTCAATCATATTATTTCTCGATCTTAAGTAGACTAATATTGATAACCCTTATCAGTACATTCCAGTATGGCCATACATTTTTCTTCTGTCTAACTTATCGAGGGGCCCATAGATATCTTTCTCATAATAAATGAGGGACAAATTCCTTCTTAATCACTCACATTCCTCACATGATTCACTTTATATACAACAACAATCCATTCCATAATCCTGTTAAAGATAATATTAGAATGTGTCAAAATATAGAACTTGTCATGTACGAAACAATGGTGATTTCAGGTCAGAGGACTAGGATAATACTATTGTGATGAGAATCACTTAAGACAATTATACAAGCAGTATTATCATGGCGGGTTGATCCAATATATCATTTCTCACATATGTATCTATTAGTTGACTTAATATCTCATACACATGATTAGTAAAACATAATCATTAGTCAAACCTCATACTAGTCTTCATTCATTATTATCCCAATAATAATGACTGACTAGGGATAATTTAGAACAGAATTCAATTTTTACCCAAGAGTTTTACTATCAAGTCACATACTTGATGACCTTGTTGGAAAAACAATGCGTAGTGGAATTTTAAAATTTTATATCAGAGGAATTTCCAAAATACAAGTTTGACATGTTATATGTATAAATTAGACAGATCTTACTAACCTCTGTGTGCCGAAGAACCTCCGCAACCTGTGTAGAGAAGTAACATTCCAGAAGAGCCTCAACCAACTGGTCTTCTTTGCTATTCTCTATCCACAACCGGAATGAGTGTGGGCTCACACATCTAGCTCTTCCACTGGTGACTCTCCTTCCAACCAATAGAGAGAACCCAAAGCTAATGTTCGTGATTTGTGAACAAAAGCTCTCAGGGAGTTTTCAGATGCTCACCAGAAGAGTATCACTCTTAATCTCTCAAATTGATCTCTATTGATCTGAGTAAATCATGAGACTTACCCCCTTTATATAGCCATTGGTCCTGGGGTCAGTCCTTATCAGATTAGGTCTCAAAAACTTGAAATAGAATCAAGTTCGGATCAATATCTGATAAGATTCGCGTAAAAACGTGTAATCTTATCACTCACTGATCGGCAAGCCAAACACGTCATTCAGCAGGCCAAACTCCCGCGAAAAAATCTCCACGAATCTTTTATTTTCCACTCGAGATTTTATAGGATAAAGTCTCAGTTTTGATTTAAATAACCCAATAGAAAAGTTATTTGATCAAAACAAACTTTATCAAGATAATCTCTAAGAAAATAAATCAATTCACAATAATTCTACAAGTTTATCTTGATCTAATTTGTCCAAAATTAAAACAACCGATAAACAGACAAGAATTATCTAATCGCAAAAATTCAACAAGTTTATCTTGAACTAATTTCTTACAAAATTAATTCAACCGATAAACAGACATGAATTATTTAATTCTTCCAAATTTTAAACCAATCTGATAAATCCGACATAAGTCACCAATTATTGAAAAAGCACGCCGTGTCGTTACAGGATTTTGTGAGCTAGCAAAGGGGACCAAAATGGACCTATAAAGTTCAAGCTCATGATAATTATGAAACCCAATATCCCAGATATACATTTCACAATTATCAACTCCAACGCTACTCCACTAAAAGCTTGGAGCTGCACTCTCGAACTTTATAGAATTACGAAGCTCGTATGGCTAAGTTTCCATGACATATCATAGTGTATCGTATCCCCATATGAAAATCCATAATCGGCTTAAGGACAAGTTTTGTCTTACCTTCTCAATTATTTTTATCTTACGTTCCATCGTCTCACCATTAGAAAACTTACCATCCAAAGATAGTATACCATTCAGTTACACCTATGTATCCAAATGGTTGAGCGCTCCAGTTTTCCAATTATAGGACAACGCATATAAGAGGGTATCATTACTCCTAAAGAGGAGCTATGGATTCCATATCTATGAATAACAAGTCTACGCTATCAAGAGTCATGCCTCCAACGTACCGGCATGCATACCACTATTGAGATGTGGGTGTCACCCTTTGGTACAACAAAAGACACAAGTCGAGATAATGGGCCCACTATTCATCTCAGGATTAAGATACAATACAAATGACTCTCTAAAGTGAATCAATTTTTCAAGACAGAATTATTAATCCAAATCAATTCACTTTATGTCCCGATCCAACACATCGTCATCTATGACAATGTGCCAATGTTTCTATTCACAGAGTCCAACTCCGATGGTCAAGATAAACCATCTCCCAAAAGGGATATAGACAATATAACAATCATTACATAAATAAAGCGCCCAACTTTATTCCCTTGATTGCGGATCATATGTTTTAGACCGTCACCTTAAGAATCGTGTCTTTCGCATAATCAGTCCATCATATGCCCAATTCTTAAGGTTTAGACCGACAGTCTCAGACTACTGTTTGCTTAACATACATTCAACAAATATGAAAGTAAAGAGGACAAGATTTGGTATATATAAATGAATAAATTCTTTATTGATAAAAATGTCTCTAAAACGTATTACATTTTTACTCCTTAGGGCATACATGTCTAACAATCTCCCACTTGCACTAAGTGAGTAAATACAACAAATTTTGCATCCCCATAGCTTCCACATGCCTCTCGAGGACTCTCCTAGTAAGTGTCTTCGTAAATGGATCAGCTAAATTGTCCTCTGACGCGATCTTACAAACCGTGACATGCTCGCCCTCAACGAAGTCCTTTATCACATGATACTTTCGATCAATATGCTTACTCTTCTTGTGAAACCTTGGTTCCTTAGCATTAGCTACCGCTGCACTGTTATCACAGTACAGTGATACCGCTTTATCCATACCAGGAACTACCTCAAGATCCCCAAGGAACTTGCGGAGACACACTGCTTCTTTCGAAGCATCACTAGCTGCCACATACTCGGCCTCCATCCCCAAGTCTTTTTGAGTCATTATCATTTATCTCAGCATTAAGCAATAAGTCCATCTTAGGTTTGATAAAATATAGATTAGTTTGCATCCATCTAGAACAGATAAAAGATTTGTTTTTACGAATCACCACTTTTTCATTAAAAGATACCACGTAGGAGTCTTTAAATAAACAAGATACATAAATTAAATTCCTTTTAAATTTAGGAACATAAAAACAATCTTTCAAAAATAAATTCCTATAATTATCAAAATAAAGATGGACATCTCCCACTGCTTCCACTGAGACCAAGGATCCATCGCCCATCTGAAGCGTAAAGTCCTCATGAAGCAGACTTCTCATTTCTTTGAATCCCTACAGAGGAACACAAACATGATTAGTTGCATCGAAATCTATGACCCAGATGTCACTGGATTCCTCAACCAAACAAGTTTCTAAATATAGAAGATCACACCTACCTCCTCTGGAAAGGAAGTCCTTGCAATATTTCTTGATATGCCCGACCTTACCACAGAAGAAGCACTTAAGCTTCTTTGGCTTCTTCTTCTTCTTCTTCTTCTTCTTCTTCTTACTCTTGGTAGCAGCAAGAATAGAATACTTCTTGTTCTTGGCCCGTTGCTTCTTTCCATTCCCTGAGTTAGGATTGGAACCAGAAGCAACTACCATGTTGGCCTCACCACCAGCAGGAGACTCCCTGATCAACAGTTCAAACTCCTGTAACTGTTTCATCAGTTCTGTCAAGGTCATATCACGTCTATTGCTTAAATTAAAAGTAGCACTAAATGGAATAAATTCCTTAGACAGAGTCTCAAAGACCATAGTCATCTGAGTTTCAGCATCGATGTCGGCTCCATTGGTTTGAGTCTCAGCGAGGAAACCCATGACCAACATCATGTGCTCCTTTACAGATGTCCCCGGTCTCTGTCTACAGTTTAAGAGTTTTTGAAGCTCCTCTTGCCGCTTTATTATGGCCTGGCCTCCGAACATATCCTCAAGATTATCCAAGATCTGCTTCGCAGTCTCATAATCCTGATGTTGAGCCTGCAGCACATTGTTCATGCTGCCATAACATAGCAGCGGGCCTGATCATTAGCATCTTTCCAGCGGTCGTACGCTTGGAATTGCTCATTACTTGAGTCTCCCATAGGCTTGGGAGGACAAGGGATTGTCAGTACATATTTTAGTTTCTCAAAAGATAGGACGATGTCTAGGTTCCATTTCCAATCGTTATAATTCTCACCGGTTAATTGGTTTTTGTCAAGTATCGATGATAAAGCATTTTTAGACTTTTTCAATCTACAATAAAGAATCATATACCAAACATAAGCAAACATATAATAATAATTTAGTAAGATAACACAATCATGTAAAATCATACAAATGTGTTTATGTGTCAAAACCTTGAAAATATCACAACCTTACAACGATAATTCCCAACTCAAAATTCAACAAGCTCCTAGGGGAGTCATGCCAAATTCAATCAGGAACACGGATCCTCTCCTGATTAATATATGCCATCCATGACCCGTATGATCCAGCATATACTAATAATCGTTTCTTTGGCCATTAATTTTGTTAACAGAGCTCCTAGGGGAGGTTAATAATAAAATTAACGTGAGTGTATAACCATCATTTCAATATTTTATCCATGATTTATAATCACCACCTAGGGGTGTGCAACCATAAATAATACTAAAATACCTTATCCTTTTAGAGATCCAATCTGGTACATGATAGAAATCCCTTCCTAGGGGTCGGGACCACCATGTTCTTCCTATGGACCACCAATGGAGGCCTTGGGTCCTCTCTTCGAAAACCTTCTCCCACTCAATCTTTTGAAATCAAGGTTTTATTTTAAGAGTATGCGTGAACAATTTTAATATGAGTGGTACTCCCTATTCTATATGACATTTTATCAATATACATGGCAAATCATATTATAATGCAAACAAGCAAAGCAATCAAGCAAAGCTACAAGCAAAATAATAATAACTGTAATATTATGGTTCCACCCTAGAGAATAGAAAACTAAGATTACAAGAGAATAATCGAGACATTTATCGATTCTTCATCCTTAAATCCTCAAGCTGTATCCTTTTTCATGTAATATCCATCTTCAAGTCTTCAATCCCGTATGAATCAAATACTTCATATTTCCGATCATATCCAAATTTAATGCTTCTCAAAATCATCCCAAATATAAAATTAAAACAGCACTGGAAAAATTGCACCTTTTCTGGACACTTGGCAGCTCTCAGTCGGCAGGCCGATCTTGGTGATCGGTTTGCCGGTCATGTTTCATCGGCCTGCCGATCTAATACATCGGCCTGTCGATCCATGAAAGTTCAGCCTGCCGAACTAAAAGTTTGGCCTTCCGGCAGAGCCAGCCAATTTCTGCCCCACTGACGGCCTTCCGGACCACACGTCCGGCCTGCCGATCTGTGACCTTCGGCCTGCCAAACTATGATGTCCAACATGCCGACCGAGCAAAAATCTCTTGTTCCAAAAAATACAATTTTTAATGCAATTCATCAATTTTATTTTCAACAATTCAAAAACATAAAATTAGAGACTCAGGAAATACCTGTGGGCGCCATCATCATTCTTCTAGATTCGTCATCTAGATCCGTCTTCTTCGAATAATTATTTAATTACAAAATTTTACAAATTTAAAATAAATAATAATTCCTAGACGGAGATAATAGTCCGCAATCTAATTACATGAAAAACCTAGATACATATTCTAACCTCTAAGGAACCATAACCAGTATAAATTAATTAATTAATTAATAAACAATGATTTAATTAACCATAATTAATTAATAAACATTCACCATATAATCCATGACAACATATATAATTTATAGAAACCTTGAGTGCCAACTCTCTATAAAATTCAATTCAAGCATAGGAGAGATTAAGATCACAAAATTTAGGCATATAACATGATCACAAACTCGTAAATTTATATAAAGAACATGGCTCTGATACCAATTGTTGGAAAAACAATGTGCAGCAGAATTTTAAAATTTTATATCAGAGTAATTTCTAAAATGCAAGTTTGACATCTTATATGTATAAATTAGACAGATCTTACTAACCTCTGTGTACCGAAGAACCTCCGCAACCGGTGTAGAGAAGTAACGTTCTAGAAGAGCCTCAACCAACTGGTCTTCTTTGCTATTCTCTATCCACAACCAGAGTGAGTGTGGGCTCACACGTCCAACTCTCCCACAGGTGACTCTCCTTCCAACCAATAGAGAGAACCCAAAGCTAATGTTCATGATTTGTGAACAAAAGCTCTCAGGGAGTTTTCAGATGCTCACTAGAAGAGTATCACTCTTAATCTCTCAAATTGATCTCTATTGATCTGAGTAAATCATGAGACTCACTCCCTTTATATAGCCATTGGTCCTAGGGTCAGTCCTTATCAGATTAGGTCTTAAAAACTCGAAACAGAATCAAGTTCGGATCAATATCTGATAAGATCCGTATAAAAATGTGTAATCTTATCACTCACTAATCGGCAGCCCGAACAGGCCCCATCGACAGGCCAAACACGTCATTCAGCAGGCCAAACTCCCGCGAAAAAATCTCCGCAAATCTTTTATTTTCCACTCGAGATTCTATAGGATAAAGTCTCAGTTTTTATTCAAATAACCCAATAGAAAAGTTATCTGATCAAAACAAACTTTATCAAGATAATCTCTAAGAAAATAAATCAATTCACAATAATTCTACAAGTTTATCTTGATCTAATTTGTCCAAAATTAAAACAACCGATAAACAGACAAGAATTATCTGATCGTAAAAATTCAACAAGTTTATCTTGAACTAATTTCTTGCAAAATTAATTCAACCGATAAACAGACATGAATTATTTAATTCTTCCAATTTTAAACCAATCTGATAAATCCGACATAAGTCACCAATTATTGAAAAAGTACGCAGTGTCGTTACAAGATTTTGTGAGCTAGCAAAGGGGACCAAAATGGACCTATAAAGTTCAAGCTCATGATAATTATGAAACCCAATATCCCAGATATACATTTTACAATTATCAACTCCAACGCTACTCCACTAAAAGCTTGGAGCTGCACTCTCAAACTTTATAGAATTACGAAGCTCGTATAGCTAAGTCTCCATGACATATCATAGTGTATCGTATCCCCATATGAAAATCCTAATCGGGTTAAGGACAAGTTCTGTCTTACCTTCCCAATTATTTTTATCTTACGTTCCATCGTCTCACCATTAGAAAACTTACCATCCAAAGACAGTATACCATTCGGTTACACCTATGTATCCAAATGGTTGAGCGCTCCAGTTTTCCAATTACAGGACAACGTATATAAAAGAGGAGCTATGGATTCCATATCTTTGAATAACAAGTCTACGTTATCAAGAGTCATGCCTCCAACGTACAGGCATGCATACCACTTTTGAGATGTGGGTGTCACCCTTTGGTACATCAAAAGACACAAGTCGAGATAATGGGCCCACTATTCATCTCAGGATTCAGATACAATACAAATTAATGTCTAAAGTGAATCGATTTGCCAAGACAGAATTATTAATCCAAATCAATTCACTTTATGTCCCGATCCAACACATCGTCATCTATGACAATGTGCCAATGTTTCTATTCACAGAGTCCAACTCCGATGGTCAAGATAAACCATCTCCCAAAGGGGATATAGACAACCTAACAATCTTTACATGAATAAAGCGCCCAACTTTATTCCCTTGATTGCGTATCATATGTTTTAGACCGTCACCTTAAGAATCGTGTCTTCCACATAATCAGTCCATCATATGCCCAATTCTTAAGGTTTAGACCGACAGTCTCAGACTACTGTTTGCTTAACATACATTCAACAAATATGAACGTAAAGAGGACAAGATTTGGTATATATAAATAAATAAATTCTTTATTGATAAAAATATCTCTAAAAACGTATTACATTTTCACTCCTTAGGGCATACATGTCTAACAGACCTTAGGCAGAATTAACTATTCATGGAATTAGAATCAAAAACAGTAATGAAAATGCATCTTTTTTAATAAAATTCAAATGTAACTAAATCAAAATGTGTTCATTACATAATTGGCCTAGGACACATCACTAACATTGGCCTAGTATACTACATATCATACATAATTTGTCTAACCAAAGACACATAAGGCAAAAGTCTCTTGTCCTCTTCCTCCTTTAAAGTATGCTCTTTTTAGAGAGATGAATGCCATGCATAAAAGGCAAAATCCCTCTCGTGGGTTTTTGCATCCCAAACCTGACAAGCACTTTGTCTATATACATAGCTTGAGACAATGCCAATAGCTTTTTCTTATGATCTTAAATAACTTGAATCCTAAGAACATAGCTTACGTCTCACAAATCTTTCATTCGGAATTGGCCGTCTAACCATTCTTTTACTTATGACATGATTTCCTTATCATTCCCAATAAGTAACACGTCATCAAGGTAAAGAATTAATAAGACCAGTTTATTTTTTCTTATGAACTTATAGACGCATGGTTCATCTTGGTTTTTTAAAACCATAAGACATAATAGCCTCAACAAACCTGATGTTCCATGATCTTGTAGTGCCTCAAAATTAATTAAGAAAAATTAGTGTGTTAAAAGGGCAATTAGTATGCCAATTAGAAATTTATTTGTTAATTAATCACATTTAAATTTATTTATATTTTTCTTCAATTTAACATTTTATTTTCTTTTATATAAAATTCTGGTCACTTATCTTTATAATTTCATAGCTTCCAACACTATTTTAATTAATCCATTCTAAAAACCTAGAATTTTGCTAAATTACAAAACAACCCCTTATGCCTTCCCATTACATATCATGTGAGGCAGCCAAACAAACTTTTTTTTTCCAAAAACCATGAGCAATCCATGGTTTTGGTCTAAAACCACACTCTATTTCCACATTAAAAGTGAGAGCCATTTAAAATTCCTCATCTCTAGCTCTCTCTCCCTTTCTCTTTATATGCTTTAAAAAATTAGAGAATGAACAAGCCATTGAACACAACCAGAGGCAAGTACTACCATATCAGCACCAATTTTCCTATAATTTGAGATTAAAAACCATGTAAACTGATTTAATTTTTTGTCCATAAGATTTATCTCTGATTTGATTGTTCAAATGTCATGTTTTTGGGCCAAAGTAATGGCATTATGAGGGTCAGCCTTTTTTTAAGTCTAAGTGTGAAATATGAACTTACATGTCTAAAAATATGAGTTAGATTGTGATTTTAACATCTGAGAATGAAGAGAAAATATTTTACATGATCAATCAATGTTTTTCGTGATTTTATGCACTTAATTTAGTCTAAAGTATGCATGCAATTTGAATTGAAACCTGTTTTGGACTTATTTTTCTTATTTTTAAATAAACCTTGAATTTCGATGCTTGAATGATGAGAACAAGTTAGAACGATGTAAATATGGTTTCATGTAGTTCATATGTCGATTTCATGATTTGAACGCATTAAAAACTCACTATTGTTTTCAATCTAAAGTAATGTGTTTTCTTTACAAGATGTGAAACTGGGCATGCTTTAATAAGAGATGAGTTTTAACGAGTTTTTTTCAATTCACTCTTATTTCTTTGGCAAAATTACTGTGTTTTTCACATAAGAATTGAAACTGGGGCATGTTTAGATAAGAGGTATGTTTCAACAAGTTTTTTCAACTTACTATTTTTTTTATCGCAAAATTAATATGTTTTTCATGCAAAAACTAAAATGGGGATGTGGTTAAATAAGAAATAAGTTTTAACAACTTTTTTCCAATTCTCTATTGTTTCATTGGCTATATCAATGTGTTTTTCACACAAGAATTGAAATGGAACTATGCTTGAATAAGAGATAAGCTTTAATAGGTTTTTTCATTTCCCTATTGTTTTGTTTGTCTAAATTATTGTTTTTCACACAAGATACGAAACGGGGGCGTGCTTAAATAAGCGACAAGTTTTAACAAGTTTTTTCAATTAACTATTGTTTCTATGGCTAAATTAGTGTGTTTTTCCACACTAGAAGTGAAATGGAGCCACGCTTGAATAAGAGTTAAGTTTTAACAAGTTTTTTCAATTCATTGTTATTTTTATGAAAAAACTAGTTGTTTTTCTGAAAAAACTAGTTGTTTTTCACATTAGAAATGAAACGGCAGCACGCTTAAAGAACAAATCTTAATTTTAACAAGTTTTGCAGTTCCCTATTGTTTTTGAAGTTAAATTATTGTGTTTTCCACGTAAGATGTGAAACTAGGGTGTAGTTTTTGAGTTTTAACAAGATTTTCTTAATTCACTCTTGTTTCTTTGGCTAAATTAGTATGCTTTTCACAAAAAATGTGAAACTAGGGCATGTTTAAATAAGAGATATGTTTAAACAAGTTTTTTCAATTTACTATTTTTTTATAGCAAAATTAGTGTGTCTTTCACACAAGAACTAAAATAGAGCCGTGCTTAAATAAGAGATAAGTTTTAACCAGTTTTTTCAAGTCGATATTGTTTCTATGGCCAAATTAATGTGTCTTTAACACTAGAAGTGAAATAGAGCCATGGCTGAATAAGAGATAAGTTTTTTCAATTAACTATATTTTTTATGGTTAAATTAGAGTGTTTTTCACACTAGAAGTGAAACAGCGGTGCGCTTAAAGAACAAGTCATAATTTTAACAAGTTTTTATATTGTTTTGAAGCTAAATTAATGTGTTTTCCTTAGAGGATGTGAAACTAGGGCATGCTTTAATAGGAGATGAGTTTTAACAAGTTTTTTTAATCTACTCTTATTTCTTTGGCTAAGCTAGCATGTTTTTCACATAAAAAGTGAAATTGGGGATGCTTAAATAAGAGATATGTTTCAACAAGTTTTTTTCAATTCACTATTGTTTTTATAGCCAAATTAGTTTTTTTTTTCATACAAGAACTAAAATGAGGACGTGCTTAAATAAGATATAAGTTTTAACATGTTTTTTAAGTTCTCTATTGTGTCTTTGACTAAATTAGTGTGTTTTTCACACTAGAAGTGAAATGGAGCCATTGAATAAGAAATATGTTTTAACAGGTTTTTCATTTCCATATTGTTTTGTTTGGCTAAATTATAGTTTTTGACACATTATGTGAAACAGACGCATGCTTAAATAAGAAATAAGTTTTAAAAAGTTTTTTCAATTAATTATTATTTCTATAGCTAAATTAGTGTGTTTTTTATACTAGAAGTGAAATGGAGCCATGCTTGAATAAAAGATAAGTTTTTACAAGTTTTTTCAATTCTATTGTTTTTATGGCAAAATTAGTGTATTTTTCACATTAGAAGTGAAATGTAGCTACGCTTGAATAAGAGATCAGTTTTAACAAGTTTTTTCAATTCACTATGATTTCTTTGGCTAAATTAGTGTGTTTTTCACGTTAGAAGTGAAACGACAGCATGCTTAAAGAACAAGCCATAATTTTAACAAGTTTTTCAGTTTACTACTGTTTCTAAAGCTAAAATAATGTGTTTTCATACAAGACGTGAAAAAGGGGGCATGCTTTCATAACAAATGAGTTTTAAGAAGTTTTTTTAATTCACTCTTATTTCTTTAACTAAATTAGTGTGTTTTTCACAAAAAAAGTGAAACTAGGGCATTCAGAAATAAGAGCTAAGTTTTAACAAGTTTTTCAATTCACTATTATTTCTATAGCTAAATTTGTGCGCTTTTTATACTAGAAGTGAAATGGAGCCATGCATGAATTAGAGATAAGTTTTAACAGGTTTTTTCAATTCACGCTTGCTTATATGGCTAAATTAGGGTGTTTTTCACACAAGAAGTGAAATAAAGCCATGCTTGAATAAGAGATAAGTTTTAACAAGTTTTTTTCAATTCACTATATTTTTTGGGCTAAATTTGAGTGTTTTTCACACTAGAAGTGACACGACAATGCACTTAAAAAACAAGCCACAATTTTAACAAGCTTCTCAATTCACTATTGTTTTGAAGCTAAATTAATGTGTTCTTCTCACAAGATGTGAAAAAAGGGGTGTGCTTTAATAGGAGAAGAGTTTTAACAATTTTTTAATTTACTCTTGTTTTTTTAGCTAAATTAGTCTGTTTTTCACATAAGCAATGAAACAGGGGCGTGTTTAAATAAGAGATATGTTTTAATAAGTTTTTTCAATTTACTATTGTTTTCATAGCAAAATTAGTGTGTTTTTGCATAAGAAAAAAAATAGGGGCGTACGTAAAATTTTTCAATTCACCATTGTTTTAATGAGAGATAAGTGTTAACATTTTTTTTTCAATTCACTAATTTTTTTGGCTAAATTTGAGTGTTTTTTGCACTAGAAGTGAAATAATTTTAACAAGTTTTTCAGTTTACAATTGTTTTAAAGCTAAATTAATGTGTCTTCCTTATAAGATGTGAAACAGGGGTGTGCTTTGATAGGAGATGAATTTTAACAAGTTTTTTTAATTTACTTTTGTTTTTTTTTTGACAAAATTAGTGTGTTTTTCACATAAGAAATGGAAACTAAGGATGCTTAAATAAGAGATATGTTTTGACAAGTTTTTTCAATTCACTATTGTTTTTATAGCAAAATTAGTGTGTTTTTCACACAAGAACTGAAATGGGGACGTGCTTAAATAAGAGATAAGTGTTTACATTTTTTTAATTCTCTATTGTTTCTTTGACTAAATTAGTGTGTTTTTTGCACTAGAAGTGAAATGGAGACATGCTTGAATAAAAGATAAGTTTCAATAGGTTTTTTCACTTCCCTATTGTTTTGTTTGGCTAAATTATTGTTTTTCACACATGATGTGAAACGGACTTGTGCATAAACAAGGAATAAGTTTTAACAAGTTTTTCAATTAATTATTGTTTCTATAGCTAAATTAGTGTGTTTTTTACACCAAAAGTGAAATAGAGCCATGCTTGAATAAGAGAAAAGTTTTAACAAATTTTTTCAATTCTTTATTGTTTTTATGGCAAAAATAGTGTATTTTTCACATTGGAAGTGAAATGTAGCCATGCTTGATGAGAGATAAGTTTTAACAAGTTTTTTCAATTCACTATTATTTCTTTGGCTAAATTAGTGTGTTTTTCATGTTAGAAGTGAAACGACAGTGTGCTTCAAGAAAAAGCCATAATTTTAACAAGTTTTTCAGTTCACTACTGTTTCTGAAGCTAAAATAATGTGTTTTCCTACAAGACGTAAAAAGGGGGCGTGCTTTAATAAGAAATGAGTTTTAACAAGTTTTTTAATTCACTCTTGTTTCTTTGACTAAATTAGTGTGTTTTTCACAAAAGAAGTGAAACTAGCGCATGCATAAATAAGAGATATATTTTAGTAAGTTTTTTCAATTCACTATTGTTTTATAGCAAAGTTAGTGTGTTTTTCACACAAGAACTAAAATGGAGCAATGCATAAATAAGAGCTAAGTTTTAACAAGGTTTTTAAATTCATTATTGTTTCTATGGCTAAATTTGTGCCTTTTCATAGTAGAAGTGAAATGGAGCCATGCATGAATAAGAGATAAGTTTTAACAAGTTTTTTTAATTCACTATTGTTTATATGGCTAACTTAGGGTGTTTTTTACACAAGAAGTGAAATAGAGCCATGCTTGAATAAGAGATAAGTTTTAACATGTTTTTTTCAATTCACTATATTTTTTTGGCTAAATTTGATTGTTTTTCACACTAGAAGTGAAACGGTCATGCGCTTAAAGAACAAGCCATAATTTTAATTAGTTTTTCAGTTTACTATTGTTTTGAAGCTAAATTAATGTCTCTTCCTCATAAGATGTGAAATGGGAGCGTGCTTTTAATAGGAGATGAGTTTTAACAAGTTTTTTTAATTTACTTTTTTTTTTGGGCAAAATTAGTGTGCTTTTCACATAAGATAGTGAAACTAGGGTTGCTTAAAATGTTTTAACAAGTTTTTTCAATTCACTATTATTTTTATAGCAAAATTAGTGTGTTTGTCAGAAAAGAACTAAAATGGGAACGTGCTTAAATAAGAGATAAGTTTTCACATTTTTTTTAGTCTCTGTTGTTTCTTTGACTAAATTAGTGTGTTTTTTACACTAGAAGTGAAACAAAATCATGCTTGAATAAGAGATAAGTTTTAACAAGTTTTTTCATGCCCTATTGTTTTGTTTGGCTAAATTATAGTTTTTCACACATGCTATGAAACGGACATGTGCTTAAATAAGGAATAAGTTTTAACTAGTTTTTTCAATTAAGTATTTTTTCTATTGTTAAATTAGTTTTTTTTTTTTTTTTACACCAGAAGTGAAATGGAGCCATGCTTGAATAAGAGATAAGTTTTAACAAGTTTTTTTTAATTTGCTATATTTTCTTTAGCTAAATTAGAGTGTTTTTTACACTAGTAGTGAAACAACGATGCACTTAAAGAACAAGACAAAATTTTAGCAAGTTTTTCAGTTCACTATTAGTTTGAAGCTAAATTAATATGTTTTCCTCACAAGATGTAAAAATGGGGGCGTGCTTTAATAGGAGATGAGTTTTAACAAGTTTTTTAATTCACTCTTGTTTCTTTCGCTAAATTAGTGTGTTTTTTATGTAAGAAGTGAAACTAAGGCGTGCTTAAATAAGAGATATGTTTTAACATTTTGTTTAATTCACTATTGTTTTTATAGCAAAATTAGTATGTTTTTCATACAAGAACTACATTGGGGCTGTGCTTAAGTAAGAGATATGTTTTAACAACTTTTTAAAATTAATTATTGTTTCTAATATTACATTTGTGTGTTTTTCACACTACAAGTGAAATGGAGTGTTGCTCGAATTAGAGATAAGTTTTAATAAGTTTTTTTTTTCAATTCACTATTGTTTACATAGCTAAATTATTGCGTTTTTCATACAAGAAGTAAAATGGAGCCATGCTTAAATAAGAGATAAGTTTTAACTAGTTTTTTTTTTAATTTGCTATATTTTCTTTAGCTAAATTAGAGTGTTATTTACACTAGAAATGAAATGACGGTGCACTTAAAGAGCAAGCCAAAATTTTAGCAAGTTTTTTAGTTCACTATTATTTTGAAGCTAAATTAATATGTTTTCCTAACAAGATGTAAAAATGGGAGTGTGCGTTAATAGGAGATGAGTTTTAACAAGTGCTTTAATTCATTCTTGTTTCTTTCACTAAATTAGTGTGTTTTTTACATAAGAAGTGAAACAGGAATGTGCTTAAATATGAAATATATTTTAACAAGTTTTTTTAATTCACTATTGTTTTTAAGCAAAATTAATGTGTTTTTCGTACAAGAACTAAAGTGGGATCATGCTTAAATAAAAGATAAGTTTTAACAAGTTTTTCAATTTGCTATTATTTCTATAGCTAAATTAGTGTGTTTTTCATACTAGAAGTGAAATGGAACCATGCTTGAAGAAGAGATAACTTTTAACAAGGCTTTTCAATTCACTTTTGTTTATATGGCCAAATTAGTGTGTTTTTTTACACAAGAAGTAAAATGGAGTCATGCTTGAATAAGAGATAAGTTTTTACTAGTTTTTTCAATTCATTATATTTTCTTTTGTAAAATTATAATATTTTTCATACTAGAAGTGAAACAATAGTCTGCTTAAAAAACAAGGCATAATTCTAACACGTTTTTCAATTCACTATTGTTGTGAAGCTAAATTAATGTATTTTCCTCATAAGATGTGATACGAGGGCATGTTTTGATAGGAGATGAGTTTTAACAAGTTTTTTTTTTTTAATTCACTCTTGTTTCTTTTGGCTAAATTAGTGTGTTTTTCATATAAGAAGTGAAATTGGGGCATGCTTAAATAAGATATATGTTTTAATAAGTTTTTTTAATTCACTATTATTTTTATAGCAAAATTAGTGTGTTTTCTACACAAGAACTAAAATGGGGTCGTGCTTAAATAACAAATAAGTTTTAACAAGTTTGTTCAATTAACGATTGTTTCTATGGTGAAATTTGTGTGTTTTTCATACTAAAAGTGAAATAGAGCCATGCTTGAATAAGAAATAAGCTTTTAAATGTTTTTTCAATTCACTATTATTCACGTGGCTAAATTAGTGTGTTTTTCACACAAGAAGTGAAATGAAGCCATGCTTAAATAAAAGATAAGCTTTAACAAGTTTTTTCAATTCACTATATTTTCTTTGACTAAATTATAGCGTTTTTTACACTAGAAGTGAAACGACAGTGCGCTCAAAGAACAAGCCATAATTTTAACAATTTTTTCAGTTTACTATTGTTTTGAAGCTAAATTAATGTGTTTTCCTCACAATATATGAAACGAGTGTATGCTTTAATAGGAGATGAGTTTTAACAATTTTTTTTTTTTTAATTTACTCTTGTTTCTTTGACTAAATTAGTGTGTTTTTCATATAAGAGATATGAAAAACTAGAACTTTTTCAATGTTCATATAAGAGATATGAAAAACAAGAACTTTGAACAAACTTTTTTCAATTCACTATTGTTTTTATAGCAAAATTAGTGTGTTTTTCACACAAGAACAAAAATGTTGCCTTGCTTAAATAAGAGATAAGTTTTAATAAGTTTTTTCAATCTACCATTGTTTCTATAATTAAATTTGTGTGTTTTTCACACTAAAAGTTAAATGGAGCCATGCTTGAATAATAGATAAGTTTTTACAAGTTTTTTCAACTCACTGTTGTTTATATGGCAAAATTAGTGTGCTTTTCTCACAAGAAGTGAAATGGAGCCATGCTTGAATAAAAGATAAGTTTTAATAAGTTTTTTCAATTCACTATTATTTCTTTGGCTAACTTAAAAGAGTTTTTCACACTAGAAATGAAATGGCAGTGCACTCAAAGAAAAAGCCATAATTTTAGCAAGTTTTTCCATTCACAATTGTTTTGAAGCTAAATTAGTGAGTTTTCATCACAAGATGGAAAACAGGGGCGTGCTTTAATAAGAGATGAGTTTTAACAAGTTTTTTTTTAAGTCATTCTTGTTTTTTTGGCTAGATTTGTATTTTTTCACATAAAAAGTGTAGCTGGGATGTGCCTAAATAAAAGATATGTTTTAACAAGTTTTTAAATTCATTATTGTTTTTATAGCAAAATTAGGATGTTTTTCACAGAAGAACTAAAATGGGGGCATGCTTATATAAGAGATATGTTTTAACAAGTTTTTTCAATTCACTATTGTTACTATGGCTAAATTAGTGTGTTTTTTTATACTAGAAGTGGATAATGTCTTTGTCATTGATTGATAATTATAGGAAGAATTTTGAGATAAAAGGAGAGATTTCGAAGTCGTTGGAGACTGTGTGGACAAGGCTGTTAATAATGTGGCATTTTTTTTTCTAGTTTTTGAGTTTTTTTATAGTTTTTGAGTTTTTTAACTCAAAATTTTAATCAACTATGAAAAGGGTAATTTTGTCTTCTTTTGTCACAAAAAGAGCCTCGACGCACTAAAAAAAGATTTTTTAAAAGGTCAAGATACCGAAATAAAATTTTCCAAAACAGACATTACCAAACTTATATTTCAATATAACACATGATACTAAAATAAAATTTTCCCTTAAAAATATTCCTAAACTAGGAACTAGTTGTTGGACTTGTGTGGCCATCAAATTGGAGACATTCTCTCTATGTATATGTATGCATGATATGATTACTTTCAAATTATTCTTTGACTAGCAAATTATATCAACTTTTCTCCAATCCTTAAAATGTAACATTTTCACATCTTCAAAAAGTGAGGGGAAAAAAGAAATAAGGAAGAAAAAAAACCTCCTGTCTAAAACCCATAAAAAAAATAAGAGGAACTTTGAGAAGGGCGTCTACAACAATAAGTTTTTTCCTCTGCCAAGATATTACTAGTTAGAGGGTTTCTTGTATGAGAGTGGCTTTGCCCCCTCTCCTTCCGATTCTAATAGCTGGCGCCACCTTCGAGATGGTTGTTGGGTCACGAACCCATGAAAGGAGGAGGCAGGACGTGTTAGGGGTAGGAATAAAAAGGAATGGAGAAAGAGAATGATCTTTTCATTGTAGCAGCCGATCGAAGGTGGAGCCGGTGGTTTTAATGCCGGTGCAACTAAAAGGAATTGGTTGAGGAGGAACCCGACACGATCAAAGCACTAGATGGCTAGGAACATAGGTCAACGACTGTCTTTGGCCGTGATCGGGGGAGCCAAGTGGAAGGCATGGTTCAATGGTGGCAGAAAGAATTAATCGGTGTCTAAACGCAGCCAAGGGAGTAGAAAAAGCAATGAGCTATCCAGCAAATGGAGGAGAAGGCCAGAGATGGCAGGGGTTTGGCGGGAGCACAAGGAAAAGAGATGTGGCAAAATGGGTCTAGGAACGGCGACGAATTCTAGGATTTCTTGTCTTGTTGCACCAGTTTTAGGGCTAGACCTGAAGAAACCAATGACCGAAGGGAGAAATCATCGGCAATTGGTACTACGCATAAGCGGCTAGAGATGGAAGAGATGGCGGCGACAGCATCGGTGGTCGACTCTCTGTCAAAGTTTTACCTCTATGTTTTTATGTTTATTTGTATTTTGGTTTTTGTACTGTAATGTTTTATGTGTAATAATAGAGGAGAACTCCTCTCTTGCAAGTTTAGTTATGTCTCTTCCATTTGTTAACAACAAAAGGTGTCTAGAATTCTAGTCAAACTTTAGTCTAACCTTTGTTATGTGTACCCTCGTTGAGAATAGCTTGGCTTTGGTCATCGGATCTCTCCCGTTGACAGAGGTGGGTTCTAGAAATGAGCTTTGGGCTAGCTTTTTTGTCCATATCAAGCAGGCTTTTTCCTTCTACGTGTCGATATTTATTTTCAATCCCCATCCTAAGGGGTCGAAATCTTCTAGCTCTGAGTTTGATTATGTATTTGTCTTAGTTTTAATGAAAATTATCCCTTTCAAAAAAACCGTCAATAAAACTGACGGAATGTAAATTCTTCTAAAGCGGTCATACTAACTAATGAGCACGGATGCCGGCCTTAACCACGAATCATTTATATTCAATGAAGAACCGCCGAAAGTCAATAAGCTCACGTTTATAATAATTGCAGCTTAGCTGATCCTCCACCCGATAGAGAAGAATAAATTATATGCAAAAGAAAAGGGGCCTTTATTCTTCTTCTTCTTTTTTTAACACAACAATAATATGAACGCCAAGGATGCACGTGGGAAGAATTGGCTGGGTTAGTGGCTCCTCTAATTGATCTCTTATTGAGGATTTTGTTAGTGGTTTGGTCTGTTCGTACGTCTTAAAAGGGGGGAAAAAGTTACATGTGCAACAATTAAAATCTTGGACCGAATACATTTTTCTAGTGAAAGACTTTTGAAGATTTAACACAACAAAAATATTCTCAGCTTGACGAGAAATATATTTAAATGTTTCGGAAAAAATAAGTTCAGCCTCATTTCAAAAAAAAAAAAAAAAAAAGAAAGAAAAAGAGGTAAGCTAGTTAAGTAAGAAGAGGAAGATGTCCCTTTTGTAGTAAAATGACAAATAAAGTTAGAATTATTTTCTTGAAACAAAATCTGTTGCAATATCTTACCAACATATAGGAAAAGTACAAATATCTCCTTCCATGAATGTTTGGTGCAAGTGAAACTTTCAATGTGACTTTGGATAAGCAAACATCTTTTCCATTCTATTTTGGCTAAGATGGTGCACTAAATCCATCAATAGCTCTAAGGGTTAGCAAAATGAGTTTAAATTCATAAGTTTAAACTTAAACATTGTAGTATGTAAGAGTTTGAATTTATTTGTCAAACGCAAAGAGTTAATTAATATGTGTATAAAATTTATAGGCATTTACTTAAACATGTATGCTTTCCCTTTTCAAGGTTAATTTTGAGTTCTCAAATAAAGATGCCATCTTCGTATGGATATATGTCTATGTCTTTTATTCGGCCAGGCCCAGCAACAAGCATATTTGACATTAGTTTTCTTTGTATGGTTTAATAAAGCAGAAGTTTCATGTTACATAATTGGCCATTTTATTATTCACAGGGAATGTTCCAACTCAGAAATGACATACAATATTCATTAACATGTGTGTGTGTATATATGTATATATGTGTATTTATAAATTTGACTAATATTAAACACTTCAGATCCAAGAGTGATCATGATATGATTGCATTGCCTGTGGATTGAGAATATAATAAATATTCTTGCTCTGCCCCTGAAAGGAGCGCCTCTCTGAATCATTCTGTCTGATGAATTTTGCAAGCTTTGGCTTCTTCACTATATATCTTAGCTGATAGACCACTCGGCAATCACATTATTTTAACTTGTACATGTTGTTTTGCACCTAACATGCCTTGTTTTATGCTTAAAGCAAAATCCATTCCGAAAGCAGCCTTGGCTTCTCGTCATTATATATATTATTCTAATATGTTTCTAGACATTCAATTTAGTTATTAATCCTCAACCAAAACGATAGAAAAAAAAATGAACAAAGAAATAAAGTAGACTCCAAAACAACTTATAAACAAACCCTCACTTTATGTACTTACAAATGGATACATGTAGTATACAAGTAATAACTTCACTTTTTTGCCCTCAAAATAATAATACAATAATAAACAAACCCAATATGATGAAATGATGCAAAGATGTGAGAAAGAGAAAAAGGAGTTATCTACCCCATCCCTTCCCAAAAGAAAGAAAGAAAAAAAAAATTAAAAATGAAAGATAAAAGATAAAAGTGTCTAGCTCTAAAACTGTCTACTTAAACTAGTGCTATGAACCTGGCATTCTGGAAACTGTTGGATCTCTCCAGCTTAGCAAAGCCAGCCCCTTTTTTTTTCCCCCTTTTTTGCCCTTCCTTTTTCTCAGAAAATACAAAGGACAGAGTGGCTAATTTTCATTTTTCACCCCCCTCTAGTAGCTTGCACAGACTCAAGCCCATCACTACTCTTTTCCCTGGAAAAGGTGGGCACAACCCATAAATCTTTGGGCTTACTTGGACATCATAACCTTAAAAAATAATAATAATAATAATAAAGAAAGGAAAATGTATACTGTTTAGTAGTCCACTATGATTAGCAAGCAGATTTTACTCAGGAGCCTCCCTCTCCATCCAGGGACTTTCCCCATTAAACCTTGGCCTTGAAACTGCAAATATTTCATTGAATCTTTTATGATTAAGACACCATTGTATGTTTCTGCTTCCTAACTAACAAAATGTAGCCACTTCTGCATTTTTTATTTTCTTCACAAGGTTAAAGAAAGAACAACTAGTAACATTTCATGGGCCTAGACAAAATCCGTAACATGGAGTAGCTGGAAAAAAATTTCAGCATTTTTACCTATCAAGTTCTTGAGTGTAGTTAAGCTCAAAATTCATGTGTCATTACAAGCTTTAATCCCCCGCATTTCTCACGCGGTGCTCGACACTTCTTAGATCTCGAAGATGCTGCAAAATCTCTTGAAGAAGATATAATCCCTTATCACCTTTCCTTAATGAACCTATGCAATGCTTGAGGAACTCCCTATCTGCTTCTAGAGCTTGTAGTCTTTCATAGACATGGTCCACCTCCTCCTCAACAGCAAGCCTCTTGCTATCATGTTTGAATTCAATCACCAAGGGGTTATGCGTCGGAACATAATCAAACCCTGCCTCCCCATTTCCGTTCAAGACTCCATCTTCAGCTTCCACCTCTGTGGCATCGAAAAAGGGAAGAAGCCTCTTGGCCTTGGCTCCCATAATTCTCCTCTCTTGGTGATGATGTTTTCCATTCATTTCCTTGTAATGGCCATTTGTAACAATCCCATTTGCTTCACCATTCATGGAACCTAAATCCTCATGGTAACCATTTCCATTCCCTTTATAGAGATGCTCAATTGATCTTATGTCCTCAAAGTGCTGGTCCTGATCTCCTTCACTAAGCGTGAAGAGCTTCTCTTCCAACATTCTGAGCTGATCCAATATTGATAGCCTCTCTTCCTCAAAGTTTGTCAATGATTCCTCTAGGTATAGAACTACATCAGGAGGAGTGTTCTGGTTGCCAATCTCCTCGTTTCTATCGGCACTCTCTTCTTCCTTCGCCTTGTTGTTCAAATAAATGGATAGTCCATCACTATCTTCAGCATTGCTACAAGAGACAGATGATGTCCTCACCATCATTCTCTCCTTGGCCTCGTAATCTTGGACCCTCTTTCGATACAACTCAAGCTCCTTTTCAACCTCTTGCTTCTCTCTCTCCCTCTTTATCATGAGCTCATTCAAGAGTTGCAAAGCTTCCTGATCATACTCGGACTGCTCCTCCATCATTCTCTGGTACTGCAAAGCTTCCATTTGCATCGCCGCTTTCTCTTCTTGAAGCCTGTTTATCATGGCCATAGTCTGGCTAGCCGCCACCGCTGAAGCACTCCTCTCTTCTTCCAGCTCTGCATACAGCGTGTTTAAGGCCTTCTGTTCCGCTTTCAGTGCAGATTTTAGCTTCTCAACAGCTCGGATTCCATCCCCACCTTCGATATCACTCATAACACTTGATCCGTCCAAGGAATCTTCTGCTCCTGATTCTCTTCTCTCGAGCAATAGCAGCTTCTTGTGCAGTTGGTGGAGACTGTCTACCGAACTAGGCGTGTCAGGCACTTTGTCTTCCTCAATGTCTCCAAGTTCCAAACAAGATGCTAAATGATCATATATCTCTTTCTGATGAATTTCGACCGACGAGGTCTTGAATTCTACTACTTCTTCCTCAGTTCTCTCAAAATCTGATATAGATTAGAAAAACTAAAATTAGCAAATTAAGAATAAGTAAAAAAAAAAAAACATCTCAATGTAGGAATGCACTAAGATGAAGAATTAAATTTTACCATGATTATCAATATGCAAGTCGACGGAACTTGTAGAAGGGTCTTGTACTTCTTGATTTACATCCTGGATTTCTTGAGTTTCAATCTCATCAATCGGTTCTTGATCAGGAATCTCTGTCCCTACTGAGATCTCTTCATCAATTTCATCACTTTGCATATGTATATCATCTTCACATTCTACAAACATTGGCAAAAGATTCAACATTGCTAAAATTAAAGGTGAATTGAAAAGACGGTACCAACTAAAATTGAAAGCAGTGTAAATAAAAAAGAATGTACCTTGATGAACATCTAAATCACTTTCTCCACCTGCCATTACATGACTATCATCATTGTCTCTGTCGCCTTCATCATCGTTGAAGACAGTTTGAGTCCCCCGTTCAACGGTTAGTTGCAGATATTGCCTTGTCTCCAATTCTCTTTCCTCTGCATCAAAGGCTAAGGAGCTTCTGCCCTCACTCAGGTCCCTTGATTCAACTACTTCAAGTTTGATCTCCTCCACACTCTTACTTGACGAAACCAATTCGAACATGTCAACAGAGCTATGCCAAGTTTCTGTAACTTCTTGAGCCTGTGTCTTAATATCCATATCAAAGTCCAATATAACATCTTGATTGCTTGATCTTCTTTCATCTTCCGCCTTGTACTTTTGCCCATTTTGGTTCTCATTGGTGGCAGATTCCACAAATTCAACTGGAATTAAAGTACAATCCTCCTGGCCAATGAAGAACTCCAAATGGTGATGAAGAGAAGTATCAGAAGATATATCTTTGCCAATATTTTCTTCTACCTTATTCTGCTCACAAGGTTGGTCAGCCACGGAAACTTCCAAGTTGTCATCTATAATGGGCTTTTCTTCTTCTTCTTCTTCTTCTTTTTCTTCTTCTTCTTCTAATTCTTCATTTTCACCAGCTTCAATTTCTCTGCAGAAAAGAGTAGTTTGAGAACATGAACCATTCTCTTTCACTTCTTCTTCTTCTTCTTCTTCTTCTTCTCTTCTTTCTTCCCAACCTTCATCGACCTCGAAAACTATCTCAATTCCCCTGTTTTTTTCAATCCCCTGCACCTCATCTCCATGATGATCAGCCACAAAATCTGATCTGCTATGAGCCGAGTGATCACCTTCACAAGTTTGAGCATCAATATTTCCTTCTTCTTCTTCTTCTTCAATGAAATCCTTTTTCTGGGCATAATCCAAAACCCCCCAAGAAGGGTTAATAAGAATGCAAGGAGGGTAGAATCTGGTGCTCACTCCCACACCACAACAAGAACACTTCAAATTATCTTCTTCACCTCCTTCATTTTTCTCCTCAACAACCTTGTCATTAACCTCGTTATAATCACCACCATCCTTGATCATACCAATCTGCTTCATCCAAGGAAAGAAAGCAAACTTCTTCGACCACTCGTGGCAATCGGCATCTGGAGAAGAAGAGGACGAGCAATCCTCGCACATGTCCCGCAATTTGGCGAGTTTCTGGTGGTCAAGGCAGTAGCCAAGCTTGGAAATCTCTTTTGCGTGAGCTTCACATATGAGATTTCTATGAGAATTTTTCCTCTTTTGAGGCTCAAAGATGTGATCAAGCCTTGAACACCATATGCAGGGCCTTTTGACGCCGAAGTAATCTGCGAATTTGACAATCAAGTAAAAAAAAAGAGAATTTAACAGAAGAAGAACGATCAAAATCCACTCTAGAACTGCATAGACTAGAATAAGAGTGATCTTGTTTGTGCTCCTATGTAACATGGTTGCAAACTTGTTGGCAGCCATTGATGATGCTCTGTGTGTTTGATGTGCACAGGGAAAGAAGATGACGATTAGGAAGGGAAAAAAAAGGCTATTTTCTAGAGAAACGGATTTGGAGAGATTTTTTAGGAGAAGGAAAGATTAGAGGAGTTTAAAGCAGAGAGAGAGAGGGGAGAAGAAGTAGATGAAGAAATGGTTTTATGTGGACAGACAAAGGTGGTTTGAGTAGAATGGCAACCAAAGAAGAGTTGAAAGGGAGGAAAAAAAAAGGCGTCAGAGAAAATTAAAGAATGTTATTTGAAGTTTCAAAAATAAGGTGCTTATTGGTGTAGTTTAGTAACCATTTAACAAATGATGGAATAAATTAGATCGACAAGGGGGAAAAAGAATCGTAATGGATCGGTCTAGATTGTTGTGCAAGTGTAAAAAAGTTTAATCTGTGAAAAGGGGGGAAAAACAAGAAAAAAGAGTCACTTGGTTGACTAGAATAGTGCAACTGTAACTAATTTTTTTTTTTTAAAAAAAAAAGGGGTGGTGAATGGTAAATTGGGTTTTAGTGTAAATCCCCGTGGCTGTTAAAATAATTCATGTATTCAAGCAGCCATATTTCTTGTTAAGTCTTTGCCAGCTCCACTTCAGTTTTTTGTTTTAATTTTCATTTTGGGCAGGAAATGTGGGTGGTCCATCAACCACAACAATGAGTTGGTGGGCCACACTCAAAGTAAGGTGTGGGCCCATTTTGGATCCAGATGCTCAAGATCATAACGGAAGTCTCTTTCCCATGAGGCCTTCTGCCCTCCTGAGGGAACCTTTATATTGTTTTGCCTAATATAATATTAGGATGGAAACTGCCTAAAGCAGTTGCTGGCTTGTGATTTGCTACACTCGTTTGTTGTTTACTCCATAAATAAGAAATTATGAAACCATTGCGTTTTGTTCACACAGATGTTTTCATGAAGATGTAATAAAGATGAATTACAAGTAAACAAATTCTATGCCTCTAAACAGTTGAATATTTTAACAAAGAAAAAAAAAATATTCTAGTGCGAGAATAAAAGTTTATTGAAAGGTTTTGGACGAGAGATATATGTTTAACTTATGCCATAATAAAAACCCTATGATTGTGGAGCCAAGAATTGGATAGTGTACGTAACTACATAATAAAGAAGGGGTCTATTTCAGTTTCAACCCAAAAAAAAAAAAGGAAATTCCAGAATTTATAGCTCATTTTTTATGGATGAGATAAAATACTAGGTAGATCAATCAGCATCCATTTCATTTTGTAAATAATGTGGGGCCAAGATTGGTGAGCATGAAAGTAGATTTCATATGCATATATATACATGCTGGGGCCATGACACCCTCAACAAGACCTGGATCTGCCACCTTTCTCTTTTTTGGATGTAATCTCCGTAATTATTTCACCAAATGGTGTTCTCTTTTCCTCTACCCTCCCACCAGGTGATCAACTTTACCAGTCCACAATGTAGTACTTGAGAATTGAATCATATTTCCTTGAATGAATCTATGTTCACATATGTTCTACAAAATTTTATTTTATTGTCTTCTTTTTTTGTTCTTTTTCAGCAGGAGACCATACAAGTTTTGAATTGGCCAAAGTCAACCACTGGGCAAGGTTTTTATGATGGCTGAATTCAATAACCTTTTTCCAGAGAGATGGCTCTAAGACAGGCAAAAATGTTTGCAGTCTTTCTTGTAGGAAAAACAATGCACAGCAGAATTTTAAAATTTTATATCAGAGTAATTTCTAAAACACAAGTTTGACATGTTATATGTATAAATTAGACAGATCTTACTAACCTCTGTGTGCCGAAGAACCTCCGCAACCTGTGTAGAGAAGTAACGTTCCAAAAGAGCCTCAACCAACTGGTCTTCTTTGCTATTCTCTATCCACAACTAGAGTGAGTGTGGGCTCACACGTACAGCTCTTCCACTGATGACTCTCCTTCCAACCAATAGAGAGAACCCAAAGCTAATGTTCATGATTTGTGAACAAAAGCTCTCAGGGAGTTTTCATATGCTCACCAGAAGAGTATCACTCTTAATCTCTCAAATTGATAGGTAAATCATGAGACTCACTCCCTTTATATAGCTATTGGTCCTAGGGTCAGTCCTTATCAGAATAAGTCTCAAAAATTCGAGACAGAATCAAGTTCAGATCAATATCTGATAAGATCTGCGTAAAAACACGTAATCTTATCACTTGCTGATCGACAGGCCGAACAGGCCCCATCGGCAGGCCAAACACGTCATTCGGCAGGCCGAACTCCCGTGAAAAAATCTCCACGAATCTTTTATTTTCCACTCGAGATTCTATAGGATAAAGTCTCAGTTTTGATTCAAATAACCCAATAGAAAAGTTATCCGATCAAAACAAACTTTATCAAGATAATCTCTAAGAAAATAAATCAATTCACAATAATTCTACAAGTTTATCTTGATTTAATTTGTCCAAAATTAAAACAACCGATAAACAGACAAGAATTATCTGATCACAATAATTCAACAAGTTTATCTTGAACTAATTTCTTACAAAATCAATTCAACCGATAAACAGACATGAATTATTTAATTCTTCTAAATTTTAAACCAATCTGATAAATCCGACATAAGTCACCAATTATTAGAAAAGCACGTCGTGTCGTTACAAGACTTTGTGAGCTAGCAAAGGGGACCAAAATGGACCTATAAAGTTCAAGCTCATGATAATTATGAAACCCAATATCTCAGATATACATTTCACAATTATCAACTCCAACGCTACTCCACTAAAAGCTTAGAGCTGCACTCTCGAACTTTATAGAATTACGAAGCTCGTATAGCTAAGTCTCTATGACATATCATAGTGTGTCGTATCCCCATATGAAAATCCATAATCGGCTTAAGGACAAGTTCTGTCTTACCTTCCCGATTATTTTTATCTTACGTTCCATTATCTCACCATCAAAAAACTTACTATCAAAGATAGTATACCATTCGGTTACACCTATGTATCCAAATGGTTGAGCGCTCCAGTTTTTCAATTACAGGACAACGCATATAAGAGGATATCATTACTCCTAAAGAGGAGCTATGGATTTCATATCTATGAATAACAAGTCTACGCTATCAAGAGTCATGCCTCCAACGTACCGGCATGCATACCACTATTGAGATGTGGGTGTCACCCTTTGGCACATCAAAAGACACAAGTCGAGACAACGGGCCCACTATTCATCTCAGGATTAAGATACAATGCAAATCATTGTCTAAAGTGAATGGATTTGCCGAGACAGAATTATTAATCCAAATCAATTCACTTTATGTCCCGATCCAACACATCGTTACCTATAACAACGTGCTAATGTTTCTATTCATGGAGTCCAACTCCGATGGTCAAGACAAACTATCTCCCAAAAGAGATAAAGACAACATAACAATCTTTACATAAATAAAGCGCCCAACTTTATTCCGTTGATTGCGGATCATATGTTTTAGACCGTCACCTTAAGAATCGTGTCTTCTGCATAATCAGTCCATCATATGCCCAATTCTTAAGGTTTAGACCGACAGTCTCAAACTACTGTTTGCTTAACATACATTCAACAAATATGAACGTAAAGAGGACAAGATTTGATATATATAAATGAATAAATTCTTTATTGATAAAAATGTCTCTAAAAACGTATTACATTTTTACTTCTTAGGGCATACATGTCTAACATTTCTTTCAAAACTTCTATGGGAAAAATAGGCAAAGAAATCTCATTTAATTATGTTAGGCAAAAGAAATAAAAATAATGTTTGGTGAAAAATTATTTTCAGAAAAAGAATAAAAAATTTGTAGGGATGATATTGCTTATCTATATTTATATACTAACGCAGTAAATTATATATACCCTATTTATTTTAGAGGAAGTGAATCAAACTGAAAATCTTGTCAAATAAAACGAATAATTTATCACCTATCAAATAATTGATGGTTCAAGAGTATAAGGTTTGATAAAGTATTTCACACATTATAATTGTTCAAATTATCATATTTCTACGCTTCTGCCTTCTTCCTTTGTTATATTTTTTGTTTGACAAAAAAAAAAAAAACACTTATTGCATTCTTCCTTCTTTTTTTTTTATAAATACATTGGCGAGATGAATACAAGCAATAAAAGTGACATAATCAATGATATCATGTAAACAGTTTTAAGTACACAAACACTTCACATTGAAACTATTTATGCGCATTGCATAGTGTTAGCCTAGGTAAGTAAAATATTTACAAACCCTCTGTGGGAATTACTAGTTTACTACTTAATAGCCTCTACTTTTTTTCAAGTTGTTTCATCAATTAGCTGCTTTTATGTTTAGTCTCTAAAACAAAACGAATACCAAACGAAAGAGGCATATTATTTTAGCCGCCCAAAAAGGACAAGAAATGAGGCAGAAAATGCCTAACTAGTATTTTGTTGTTTGCCTCCAAGCAGGTTGGATCAGGCTGGGTCTGCACCGCCTCTCACCGACCATTTCCAATTTTTCACCCCAGAATTCATTTGTTTTCAGTTTCTGGAATCTTCGATTCCATCATGCCAATACCCCAATTTTCATACCCCTTTATCAAATATTCATATAGCATCACATGATACATACATACGCGCGTGTGTCATATATATATTATATAAGTTTTTATTTTTTTTTAAAGGTATTATATATCCTTGTTTGTTTATTTATATTCCTCTTTCTAAATAATTTATCTTCTCTCAGGGGAATCTTAGCTTTTGTGCATTGGTTCCT
Organism: Artocarpus heterophyllus; assembly: GCA_025403435.1. Taxonomy (NCBI): domain Eukaryota; kingdom Viridiplantae; phylum Streptophyta; class Magnoliopsida; order Rosales; family Moraceae; genus Artocarpus; species Artocarpus heterophyllus. The sequence continues at coordinate 9,560,231 of CM046339.1, forward strand.
CTTAATTGCTTTTGCATTAGTTAATTGTAATCTTGTGTATGATAACATGTATTCACAACGTTTCATCACTTGCCCTAAGTTTCGTATAATATATTCTTTTTCCTTTATTTTTTCTTTTTGCTAAATAAAAAGGAGATCATTTGATGTTGTCCCAGTCACATCCCTTTCATCATTTTGAAAATCCTAAAATCCAACAATGGAATGAAAAAGACTTGACTTAAATTCTACTCAAAAGATGAGCCTAGTTTTCACTAATGTCACCATACATCTTATACCACACAATATATTGGTGGAGTAAGGGTCTTAAAATGGATTTGTAGAGTATCAAATTAGGAGAAGAAAAGGTATATATCGTTATCGTTACACCAACCTATGATAGTCAAGTTTTTCTTTAGTGATCACTTTGTTTGTGCTACATATTTTAGACTATATATTTCCATCCAAGTAGGATCTTCCTACTTAACCACTAAAGATGATTTTTGTTGTTTTCATGGGCATCCAGCAGGGGGGAAAAACTGATATTCAATTTTTGATACTATTGCTTTGCTGCCACTAATGAGGAATTTAAAAACATAGTCATAAAATTTACTTTCACCAACTTACTTGTCACGCCCCGGAGTACGGGAGGTGACGTGGCGGAATATTTAGATTAATTAAAAGAGAATTTAATTAAAATTAAGTGTTTAAGAATCCAATTAAGTAAGAAATAAAGAGATTTTCCACCACATTTGATAAACGAATTTATAAATATTTCGCAAATAATAATAATTAAATAAAAACCGCGAATATGGGTTCCACAACCCACAACTTGTGCACACACATGGATCTGACAATATCATAAATACAATTACAGTCCAAGTACAAATAAAGTTAAGTCTTACATGCCTTGATTAATAATACAGAATATAAATAAATTCTCCTATTGCTCCTGAGTTCGGTCCGAAGAATCTTCTCCAAACCTAAATGGGAAACCACCTAGAAGGGGGGGATTTAAAACAATAAAACGTGAGCGAAAGGCTCAGTAGGACTATGTTTTATAAAAATAGTTTAACGCAAAGGAACACAGCATTATTTGAAGTTATTCAGAGGAAACTTAAATAAATAAATAAATAAACAATTTGAGTAGAACCGTCCTGACACAGAACAGTCTACTCGTCAAATCAAAACACCAATTTACTTTTACCTAGGCAAACCATGAAATCACCACCGTAGTGGCCCAGCTGGGTTTCGGGACCTGCCTCCAAGGTCGATCGCTACACGACCCGATCTCTGATATGGCATCATGCCCATGTGTTTATTATCATTATCATTCAAAACCCAATTACCGAGTGTTGTCAATTACATTCATTATGAAATTCATTTCAGTTCACGGTATATTAAAATATAACCGATAAAACCATTTTCAAACAACCGTTGAAAAAATTTTTGATAGAAATCATTTTCAAAGCCAAATCATTTCAAAACCAGGCTACCAAAGAAATAGGATAGAAGTCCTACCTCAATACTCATGCCGGTACCCCACACCGTAATCCCGGTCCGCTATACGTTAGCTCCACGGAACCACGAACGATCCTAGATACAAACTAAGTCGATCAATATCTAGTTCGAAACATTCTATGTTACTAAATCATTTCATGATGTCCTAGTGTGCCATTTGTACCTTTAAAATCATCCTATAAGGTTGGGATTTAAATTAGGGTTCAAAACAGTGAAAACGGGTAAAAATCACAAAATTTTCCATGCCTCGGTCGGCCTGCCGGACGCCCTGCTTCGGCCTGCCGAACTGCACAGTTTGGCCTGCCGGAAACAAAGTTCGGCCTGCCGAACATTTCCCTAGATTCGGCCTACCGGTCGGAAGAACACCGGCCTGCCGATCATCACTCCGGCCTGCCGAACATGAACTTCGGCCTGCCGAACTGGGAAAACCCAGAAATCCCAGCCACGGGTTTCTCGATCCCCAAAATCCAAATCTTGTTTCTAACCTGTTTTTCTCAAATCCCAGGCATGAAAAACAACTATAGTTGATAGAAAAACATTCTAGAACATGTTTGGAATCATTTAAACAACATTTAAACTCAAAATCCTCAAAAATCCAAAAATGAGAAAAAGAGGAGAAAAATGAAAAATCTTGAATCCAATCCGTTTTTCTTCAATCTAAGCTTAGATTCTAGTTGTTCTAAGTTCATTTAACACAAATCCACGGTTTTCTAAGCTTAAACAAACTTAGATTTCAAAAACACACAAAATTGAAAATTTTGTAAAAAGTTTAGAAATTTCGAATCTAACATCGATTCGAAGCTTCAATCCGCGTTCTCGGTTGCCAAATCACGTCCCCGAGCTTCCTCCTTGCTATCCCGAAGCTTGGATTCGAAATGGAGTTCAAAATTTGAGAGAGAAAGAGAGCTGCCGAGAGAGAGAGAGGAGAGAGAGAAAACCGGAGAATGAATGAGAGGAGAGAGAGAGGAAGGAAATAAATAGAGAAAATCGGTAGGCGGTTTTACTGTGCGAAAACCATGTGCCACCCACGGTTTTGCAAAACGGAGTATTTTTAACATTTTACAAATTGTTGTGTTTTAAAACTCAAAGCATTATTTTAAAACAATAAGAAATCCTTCGAATTCATTAATTTAACAAAACAACCAAAAATTCAAAAATCCAACCAAATAGTCTAATAAATGTTAAAACGTTAATTATGGCACACTAATTCATCATCTATATTACACTTAACATTAAATAAATTTCGGAACGTTACAACTCTCCACCCCTAAAAGAAATTTCGTCCTCGAAATTTACAACTCATCTCAAAAACAAAACAAATACGGATATAACTCCCGCATACACGACTCTAATTCCCAAGTGGCTTCATCAACCCCGTGATGCTGCCACACGACCTTTACCAACGGTATCTCACGACGATGCAAGCTAATCACTTTCCGGTCGATAATCTGAATCGGTACTTCTTCGTACGTCGTATCCTCCTGAACCTGTACATCGCGAAACGAAACTATCTTATCCTGCCCAGGTGGACATTTCCTAAGCATCGACACATGAAACACATCATGCACATAAGAAAGTTCGGGCGGAAGATCAAGCCAATAAGCGACCACACCAACACATCTAAGTGATCTCGAACGGCCCAATATACCTCGAAGCGAGTTTCCCACTCACTCCAAACTGCATAGTTCCCTTACGAGGTGACACCCTCAAGAGAACAAAATCTCCAACCGCGAACTCTAAGGGTCTACGTCTCCTATCTGCGTAGCTCTTCTGCCGACTCTGAGCTGCTCTCAACCGATCCCGAATCACCGCGACTTTCTCGTTGCTGTCACGAATCTCATCTGGCCCAAGAATAACTCTATCTTCCGGCTCGGCCCAACACACAGGTGACCGACACGGTCGCCCATACAATGCCTCAAATGGTGCCATACCGATACTCGCCTGATAACTATTGTTGTACGCGAACTCCGCCAAATGCAAACATTGCTTCCAATTCCCGCCGAAGTCCAACGCACAAGCACGCAACATATCCTCGAGAACCTGAATAACCCGCTCAGACTGCCCATCCGTCTAAGGATGAAACGCCGTACTGAAGTTCAAATCCGTACCCAAAGCCTCCTGAAAACTCCTCCAGTACTTAGCATTAAACCTGGTGTCTCGATCAGAGGTGATGGACAAAAGAACTCCATGCAACCTAACAATATTCTGCATATACAACTCCCCGAGAATCTTCCTCGAACACCTCGACCTAAACGGAATGAAATGCGCAGATTTCGTCAACCTGTCGACCACAACCCAAACTGCATCATGCCGCTGCTCCGTCCTCGGCAAACCTGTGAGGAAATCCATCGTCACATGCTCCCATTTCCACCCTGGAATAGGAAGCGGCTGAAGCTGACCTGCAGGCTTCTGATGCTCGGCTTTCACCTGAAGACATGTCGAACACTTGGCCACGTACTCTCGAACATCTTTCTTCATGCCTCTCCACCAATATTGTCTCTTCAAATCACGATACATCTTGGTGCTCCCCGGATGAATAGCAAACTGAGACCTATGAGCTTCGTCTATAACGGCTTTCGTCACCTCGGCGATAACTGGAACTGCAAGACGCTCCTGGAAGTACAACGACCCATCTGCATGCACGCTCCATTCTTCAAACTACTCCCCGTTCTGAATCCGCGACCAAATCCCCTGCAAATGTCGATCCTGCCACTGACTTTGCTTCACCATCCGAACAAGAGCTGGAGTCGCTTCCACGTGATATGACGAAACTCGATCACCATCTTCATGATACAGTAGCCGATACTCACTCACTGTCGCATCCCTGCTCCAGTCCTCAAAAATCAAACAAGCGAGAATCCCTGAAGACTTCCTGCTAAGCGCGTCCGCGACTACATTAGCTTTCCCGGGATGATACTGCAACGCGAAATCATAATCCTCCATGTACTCTACCCATCTGCGCTGCCTCAGATTGAGATCCCTCTGAGTGAACAAATACCTCAAACTCTTGTGATCGGAGAAGACCTGAAACGATGCTCCATACAAGTAACATCTCCAAATCTTCAGCGCGTAGATCACCGCCGCAAGCTCTAAATCGTGAGTAGGATAATTCCGCTCGTGAGGTCGTAGCTGTCTCGATCCGTACGCAACTACACATCCATGCTGCATCAACACGCATCCAAGTCCACGCCCTGAAGCATCCGCATAAACCTCATACGGCTCGTCACTACTAGGAATAACCAACACTGGAGCTGAAGTCAACCGGTTCTTCAATTCCTGAAAAGCAAGCTCACAATCTTCATCCCACTCAAACCTGACGTTTTTCTTGATCAATCTCGTCAACGGAGCTGCAATCTTCGAAAAGTCCTTTACAAATTTCCTGTAATATCCAGCAAGACCTAAGAAGCTGCGAATCTCCGCTACATTCCTTGGTCGTTCCCACTCCAATATAGCTTCAATCTTGGACAGATCCACTGAAATACCATGCTCCGAGATGACATGACCCAGAAATTTGACCTCAGTCAACCAGAACTCACATTTTTCCCTCTTAGCATACAACTGGTGCTCCCGCAGAGTTTGAAGCACGATCCGAAGATGCTGCTCATGCTCCTCCCAAGTCTTAGAATACACAAGAATATCATCGATGAACACGATCACAAACTGATCCAGATACGGCCTAAATATCCTGTTCATCAGATCCATAAAAGCTGCCGGAGCATTCGTCAACCCAAAAGACATGACCAGAAACTCGAAGTGCCCATACCGAGTCCTAAAAGCTGTCTTGGGAATATCCTCTTCCTTGATCCTGAGCTGATGATAACCTGAACGCAAATCAATCTTTGAGAAGTATCGCGAACCTCCCAACTGATCAAATAGCTCATCAATCCTAGGCAAGGGATACTTGTTCTTCACCGTAACACGATTCAGCTGCCGATAATCCACACATAACCTGAGAGTCCCATCGTGCTTCTTAGCAAACAAAACTGGTGCTCCCCACGGAGATGTGCTATTCCGGATATATCCTTTATCAGCAAGCTCCTGAAGTTGCTTCCTCAATTCCTTCATTTCTGCTGGCGCCATCCGATAAGGTGCCATAGAAATTGGTGATGTCCCTGGAAACAACTCGATACCAAACTCAATCTCCCGATGCGGTGGTAATCCTGGCAACTCGTCGGGGAAGACATCCTCGAACTCATCAACCACCGAAATCACTACACTACCTTTCGAAACATAGGGCTCGCAATCTAGATTGGCAAGAAAAGCACAACAACCTAGATTCCTTCGCCCTCCTAGACATGACTTCATAAGACGCTCACTCATTAGCCAATCACCACCACCCTGGTAGGTGATTACCGTCCCCCTATCAGACACTAGGGTCACTTTCCTAAGTTGGCAGTCCACAACTGCACTATACCTGGACAACCAGTCCATCCCTAAGATCACATCATAGGAGCTCATGGGGAGTACAATCAAATCACTTTTCAAAATCTCACCCCCAATCTTTATTTTACAAGATTTACACACACCCGCCCCAAGGGAGAAGTTATGACTAGGGGTTCATTAAACTCTTCTACTTCTAATCCCAAGGCATGTACAAAAGAACTCGAAATGAGAGAATGAGAGGCACCGGTATCAAATAAAACGCGAGCTGAAGATCTGGAAACCAAAATCATACCATCGACAACCGCATTACCAATCTGAGAATCTGACCCTCCAGATGCCATTGCATGAACCTGCACTGGCGCCTTTCCTTTTCCTCTACCGACATTGCTGGGTCCTGGATTACTCGGCCGATGCTGCTGAGATGGAGACGACTGCACACTACCTGTACTCGGTGCTCTATACTGAGGAACACTGCGTTGAAAATACTGCAGCTGCTGCCCCCGTGCAGGATATGAGAATTGCTGAGGAGAAAACTGCAGATACTGCAACTGCGGGTACTGCGGAGGCAGAGGTAGGGTCTGAGGCTGAGGCTGAGATGAACGACTGGCATCCTCCCCGGTCTGCGATCCAAGACGAGCACTCCTGATCGGGCAATTCCTCTTGATGTGTCCGGGCTGCTGACAGAAATGACAATGAAAGCTGTACGGATTGCTGCGCCCGCTGCCAGACGAACTGCTGCTGCCACTGGTCGCACCGCCTTGCTTGCCTTTCCCCGGAGCTGGATGACTACTAATGCTCTTCCTGCCACTCCTCTGCGGTCCTCCTAAAGCCTTGGCTCGGTCCTCACAATACTGCACATAATCATTCTCCATGGAGATCGCCGACAACACAAGCTCTCCGAAACCCCTAAGCCGTAGGGCAACCAACTGCCGCCGAATAGGAGCCTTGAGTCCTTCCTGAAACTTAATACACTTTTCACGCTCCGATGCCACAGCTGATGGAGCAAATCTAGCCAACTCGTTAAATTTTGCCTCATACTCCCGAACTGAAAGATCACCCTGCTGCAATCTATAAAACTCAGCTGCTTTCTGATCTCTATATCCCTGCAGAAAATAACGATCATAGAACAGCTCCTCGAACTTGTCCCAACCGATATCGCCACCGTGCTCCAGACGCTTAGTTTGTTTCCACCAGGTGTTGGCGCCACCCTCAAGCTTATACGCCGCGAATTCCACACGATACTCCAAAGGCACACCAAGGGTATCAAGATGCTTCAAGATCGAATCCAACCAATACTCTGCTAACTGCGGATCCCCATTGCCATCAAAAGTCGAAATAGACGCCCGCCGAAATTCTTTAAAGAAAGCATGCCGACTACCAACACTGGAGTCTTCCGGTCTAGCCCTGGCTGCCATCTGTCGAAAAGCCGCAAACATAGACCTCATCATGCTCTCATCATTTCCGAACTTGGCATCAGCAGTCGAACGACGTCTAGGTGCCATTCTCTCACTTCTGAAAACAAAATTTTGGACTGTCAGAGGTATTTCATTGTCAAACCTATGTGTGCACAATTCCCAAGGTTCATAACCTTGAGCTCTGATACCATTCTGTCACGCCCCGGAGTACGGGAGGTGACGTGACAGAATATTTAGATTAATTAAAAGAGAATTTAATTAAAATTAAGTGTTTAAGAATCCAATTAAGTAAGAAATAAAGAGATTTTCCACCACATTTGATGAACGAATTTATAAATATTTAGCAAATAATAATAATTGAATAAAAACCGCGAATATGGGTTCCACAACCCACAACTTTGCACACACATGGATCTGACAATATCATAAATACAATTACAGTCCAAGTACAAATAAAGTTAAGTCTTACATGCCTTGATTAATAATACAGAATATAAATAAATTCTCCTATTGCTCCTGAGTTCGGTCCGAAGAATCTTCTCCAAACCTAAATGGGAAACCACCTAGAAGGGGGGGATTTAAAACAATAAAACGTGAGCGAAAGGCTCAGTAGGACTATGTTTTATAAAAATAGTTTAACGCAAAGGAACACAGCATTATTTGAAGTTATTCAGAGGAAACTTAAATAAATAAATAAATAAACAATTTGAGTAGAATTGTCCTGACACAAAACAGTCTACTCGTCAAATCAAAACACCAATTTACTTTTACCTAGGCAAACCATGAAATCACCACCGTAGTGGCCCAGCTGGGTTTCGGGACCTGCCCCCAAGGTCGATCGCTACACGACCCGATCTCTGATATGGCATCATGCCCATGTGTTTATTATCATTATCATTCAAAACCCAATTACCGAGTGTTGTCAATTACATTCATTATGAAATTCATTTCAGTTCACGGTATATTAAAATATAACCGATAAAACCATTTTCAAACAACCGTTGAAAATTTTTTTGATAGAAATCATTTTCAAAGCCAAATCATTTCAAAACTAGGCCACCAAAGAAATAGGATAGAAGTCCTACCTCAATACTCGTGCCGGTACCCCACACCGTAATCCCGGTCCGCTATACGTTAGCTCCACGGAACCACGAACGATCCTAGATACAAACTAAGTCGATCAATATCTAGTTCGAAACATTCTATGTTACTAAATCATTTCATGATGTCCTAGTGTGCCATTTGTACCTTTAAAATCATCCTATAAGGTTGGGATTTAAATCAGGGTTCAAAACAGTGAAAACGGGTAAAAATCACAAAATTTTCCATGCCTCGGTCGGCCTGCCGGACGCCCTGCTTCGGCCTGCCGAACTGCACAGTTCGGCCTGCCGGAAACAAGGTTTGGCCTGCCGAACATTTCCCCAGATTTGGCCTGCCGGTCGGAAGAACACCGGCTTGCCGATCATCACTCCGGCCTGCCGAACATGAACTTCGGCCTATCGAACTGGGAAAACCCAGAAATCCCAGCCACGGGTTTCTCGATCCCCAAAATCCAAATCTTGTTTCTAACCTGTTTTTCTCAAATCCCAGGCATGAAAAACAACTATAGTTGATAGAAAAACATTCTAGAACATGTTTGGAATCATTTAAACAACATTTAAACTCAAAATCCTCAAAAATCCGAAAATGAGAAAAAGAGGAGAAAAATGAAAAATCTTGAATCCAATCCGTTTTTCTTCAATCTAAGCTTAGATTCTAGTTGTTCTAAGTTCATTTAACACAAATCCACGGTTTTCTAAGCTTAAACAAACTTAGATTTCAAAAACACACAAAATTGAAAATTTTGTAAAAAGTTTAGAAATTTCGAATCTAACCTCGAATCGAAGCTTCAATCCGCGTTCTCGGTTGCCGAATCACGTCCCCGAGCTTCCTCCTTGCTATCCCGAAGCTTGGATTCGAAATGGAGTTTAAAATTTGAGAGAGAATTGAGAGAGAAAGAGAGCTGCCGAGAGAGAAAACCGGAGAATGAATGAGAGGAGAGAGAGAGGAAGGAAATAAATAGAGAAAATCGGTAGGCGGTTTTACTGTGCGAAAACCATGTGCCACCCACGGTTTTGCAAAACGGAGTATTTTTAACATTTTACAAATTGTTGTGTTTTAAAACTCAAAGCATTATTTTAAAACAATAAGAAATCCTTCGAATTCATTAATTTAACAAAACAACCAAAAATTCAAAAATCCAACCAAATAGTCTAATAAATGTTAAAACGTTAATTATGGCACACTAATTCATCATCTATATTACACTTAACATTAAATAAATTTCGGGACGTTACATTACTATAATTGTGTCCTTTTATTTTTAGTTTCTTAAAAGTTAAAACAATGTTAATTACTTGGCTAATAGTTTAATTTATTTCTCCTATGCCAATGAACATAGATATGAATCTCAATTACATGCATGATTACGTGCCTGCAAACTAACAACATTTGTTGCTTTGTAATATATATTATAGTGTTTTAAGTTTTTATTTCCATTAAGTTCATTAATAATGTGATTGAGACAAAAAAAAATAGAGGATGTAAATTTACATTTAAACCAATTCGAACATCACCAAACATAGATATTTCTGTTTAATGGTTTTAGTTTTCCAACGTCACTAACTTATTTTATACAATATGATCGATGAAGTTATGGGATTTTATTAAGAAGAAAGAACAACCACAAAATCAAAGGTGGACAAAAAAAAGGGGCAAATAATGGATGATATATGTTATTGATTAGCCAAAAGAGAACGAATTAGTTATAGGCTTATAGCAATGGTAAAATTAAGACATAAATATTTATTTGTTTACAATATTGTAAAGCTAGAACATGTTTATGGGACAAAACTTTAGAGCCAAATTCTGGTTGGAAAAGTAAATTACAAGTACCCTTTTTCCTCTTTTTTTTTTTTTTAACTTCTCAAAACTTTAGTTTAATTTTTGACCAGAAAGGGGCCAAATAACTCTTTAAAAAAGCAAACTATGACGCACAAATTAGAAAAGAAGCACTAGGTTTATTTTATTATTAATATTTTTAAAAGAGAAGCACTAGATTAATTATCTTGCTTTAAAAATCAAAGATATGACCACATAACTATTGTCATGCCCCGGAGTACGGGAAGTGACGTGGCGGAATATTTAGATTAATTAAATGAGAATTTAATTAAAAATCGAGAGTTTGAGAATCAAATTAAATAAAAATTAAGAAGAATTTCCACCACACTTTATAAAAGAATTTATAAATATTAAGCAGGTACTAAAAATTAAATAAAAACCGCGAACATGGGTTCCACAACCCACAACTTATGCACACACATGGTTCTGACAATATCATAAATACAATTACAGTCCAGGTACAAATGAAGTTAAAGTCTTACATGTCTTGATTAAATAACACAAAATATAAATAAACTCTCCTATTGCTCCTGAGTTCGGTTCGAAGAATCTTCTCCAAACCTAAATGGGAAACCACCTAGAGGGGGAAAATTTAAAACAATAAAACGTGAGCGAAAGGCTCAGTAGGACTATGTTTTATAAAATAGTTTAATGCAAAGAAACATAGCATCATTAGAAGTTATTCAAAGGAAACTTAAATAAATAAATAAATAAATAATTTGAGTAGAACCGTTCTGTCACAGAACAGTCCACTCGTCAAATCAAAACACCAATTTACTTTTACCTAGGCAAACCATGATATCACCACCGTAGTGACCCAGCTGGGTTTCGGGACTTGCCCCCAAGGTCGATCGCTACACGACCCGATCTCTGATATGGCATCATGCCCATGTGTTTATTATCATTATCATTCAAAACCCAATTACCGAGTATTGTCAATTACATTTATTATGAAATTCATTTCAGATCACGGTATATTAAAATATAACCGATAAAACCATTTTCAAACAACCGTTGAAAACATTTTGATAGAAATCATTTTCAAAGCCAAATCATTTTGAAACTAGGCTACCAAGGAATAGGATAGAAGTCCTACCTCAATACTCGTGCCGGTACCCCACACTGGAATCCCGGCCCGCTATACGTTAGCTCCGCGAAACCACGAACGATCCTAGATACAAACTAAGTCGATCAATATCTAGTTCGAGACATTCTATGTTACTAAATCATTTCATGATGTCCTAGTGTGCCATTTGTACCTTTAAAATCATCCTATAAGGTTGGGATTTAAATCTGGGTTCAAAACAGTGAAAACGGGTAAAAATCACAAAATTTTCCATGCCTCGGTCGGCCTGCCGGACGCCCTGATTCGGCCTGCCGAACTGCACAGTTCGGCCTGCCGAAAGCAAGGTTCGGCCTGCCGAACATTTCCCCAGATTCGGCTACCGGTCGGAAGAACACCGGCCTGCCGATCATCACTCCGGCCTGCCGAACACACAGTTCGGCCTGCCGAACACACAGTTCGGCCTGCCGAACTGGGAAAATCCAAAAATCCCAGCCACGGGTTTCTCGATCCCCAAAATCCAAATCTTGTTTCCAACCTGTTTTTCTCAAATCCCAGGCATGAAAAACAATCATAGTTGATAGAAAAACATTCTAAAACATGTTTGGTCTCATTTAAAACAAGATTTGAACTCAAAATCCTCAAAAATCCGAAAATGAGAAAATGAGGGGAAAAATGAAAAATCTTGAATTCAATCCGTTTTTCTTCAATCTAAGCTTAGATTCTAATTGTTCTAAGTTCATTTAACTCAAATACAAGGTTTTCTAAGCTTAATCAAACCTAGATTTCAAAAATACACAAAATTAAAAATTTTGTAAAAAGTTTAGAAATTTTGAATCTAACCTCGAATCGAAGCTTCAATCCGTGTTCTCGGTTGCCGAATCACGTCCCCGAGCTTCCTCCTTGCTATCCCGAAGCTTGGATTCGAATTTGTTTTAGAAATTTGAGAGAGATGTAGAGAGAGAGAGTGAGCTGCCGAGAGAGAGAGTGAAACGTGAGAGTGAGGAGAGAGAGGAAGGAATGAAATAAATAGAGAAAATCGGTGGGCGGTTTTACTGTGCGAAAACCATGTGCCGCCCACGGATTTGCAAAACAGAGTATTTTTAACATTTTACAAATTGTTGTGTTTTAAAACTCAAAACATCATTTTAAATCAATAAGAAATCATTTGAATGCATCAATTTAACAAAACAACCAAAAACTCAAAATCCAACCAAATAATCTAATTAAAGTTAAAACTTTAATTATGGCACACTAATTCATCATTTACATTACATTAACATTAAATAAATTTCGGGACGTTACAGGTCTCCACCCCTAAAAGAAATTTCATCCTCGAAATTTACAACTCACTTCAAAAACAAAACAAATGTGGATACAATTCCCGCATACTCGACTCTAACTCCCAAGTGGCTTCATCAACCCCGTGATGCTACCACACGACTTTTACCAACGGTATTTCACGACGACGCAAGCTAATCACTTTTCGATCGATAATCTAAATCGGCACTTCTTCGTACGTCGTATCCTCCTGAACCTGTACATTGCGAAACGAAACTATCTTATCCTGCCCAGGTGGACATTTCCTAAGCATCGACACATGAAACACATCGTGCACATGAAAAAGTTTGGGTGGAAGATCAAGCCGATAAGCGACCACACCAACTCGCTGAGTGATCTCGAACGGCCCAATATACCTCGGTGCGAGCTTTCCACTCACTCCGAACCGCATAGTTCCCTTACGAGGCGATACCCTCATAAGAACAAAATCTCCAATCGCGAACTCTAAAGGTCTACGTCTCCTATCCACGTAGCTCTTCTGCCGACTCTGAGCTGCTCTCAACCGATCCCGAATCACCGCGACTTTCTCGTTGCTATCACGAATCTCCTCCGGCCCAAGAATAACTCTATCTTCCAGCTCGGCCCAACACACAGGTGATCGACACGGCCGCCCATACAATGCCTCAAATGGTGCCATACCGATACTCGCCTGATAACTGTTGTTGTACGCGAACTCCGCCAAATGCAAACATTGCTTCCAATTTCCACCGAAGTCCAACGCACAAGCACGCAACATATCCTCGAGAACCTGGATAACCCGCTCAGACTGTCCATCAGTCTGAGGATGAAACACCGTACTGAAGTTCAAATCCGTACCCAAAGCCTCCTGAAAACTCCTCCAGTACTTAGCATTAAACCTGGTGTCTCGATCAGAGGTGATGGACAAAGGAACTCCATGCAACCTCACAATGTTCTGCATATACAACTCCCCGAGAATCTTCCTCGAACACGTCGACCTAAACGGAATGAAATGCGCCGATTTCGTCAACCTGTCGACCACAACCCAAACTGTATCATGCCTCTGCTCCGTCCTCGGCAAACCTGTGAGGAAATCCATCGTCACATGTTCCAATTTCCACCCTGGAATAGGAAGCGGCTGAAGCTGACCTATAGGCTTCTGATGCTCAGCTTTCACCTGGAGACACGTCGAACACTTGGCCACGTACTCATGAACATCTTTCTTCATGCCTCTCCACCAATACTGCCTCTTCAGATCGCGATACATCTTGGTGCTCCCCAGATGAATAGCAAACTGAGACCTATAAGCTTCGTCTAGAACGGCTTTCGTCACCTCGGCGATAACTGGAACTGCAAGACACTCTCGAAAGTACAACGATCCATCTGCATGCACGCTCCATTCTTCAAACTGCACCCCGTTCTGAATTCGTGACCAAATCCCCTGCAAATGCCGATCCTGCCACTGACTTTGCTTCACCATCCGAACAAGAGCTGGAGTCACTTCCACATGATATAACGAAACTCGATCACCGTCTTCATGATACAGTAGCCGATACTCACTCATCGTCGCATCCCTGCTCCAGTCTTCAAAGATCAAACAAGCGAGAACCCCTGAAGACTTTCTACTAAGCGCGTCTGCGACCACATTAGCCTTCCCGGGATGATACTGCAACGCGAAATCATAATCCTCCATGTACTCTACCCATCTGCGTTGCCTCAGATTAAGATCCCTCTGAGTGAACAGATACCTCAAACTCTTGTGATCGGAGAAGACCTGAAACGATGCTCCATACAAATAACACCTCCAAATCTTCAGCGCGTAAATCACCGCTGCAAGCTCTAAATCGTGAGTAGGATAATTCCGCTCGTGAGGTAGTAGCTGTCTCGATCCGTACGCAACCACACGTCCATGCTGCATCAACACGTATCCAAGTCTGCACCCTGAAGCATTCGCATAAACCTCATACGGCTCATTACTACTAGGAGTAACCAACACTGGAGCTGAAGTCAACCGGTTCTTCAACTCCTGAAAAGCAAGCTCACAATCTTCATCCCACTCAAACCTGACATTTTTCTTGATCAATCTCGTCAACAGAGCTGCAATCTTCAAAAAATCCTTTACAAATTTCCTGTAATATCCAGCAAGACCTAAGAAGCTGCGAATCTCCGCTACATTCCTTGGTCATTCCCATTCCAATATAGCTTCAATCTTGGACGAATCCACTGAAATACCATGCTCGGAGATGATATGACCCAGAAACTTGACCTCAGTCAACCAAAACTCACTCTTTTCCCTCTTAGCATACAACTGGTGCTCCCGCAGAGTCTGAAGCACGATCCGAAGATGCTGCTCATGCTCCTCCCAAGTCTTAGAATACACAAGAATATCATCGATGAACACGATCACAAACTGATCCAGATACGGCCGAAATATCCTGTTCATCAGATCCATAAAAGCTGCTGGAGCATTCGTCAACCCAAACGACATAACCAGAAACTCAAAATGCCCATACCGAGTCCTAAAAGCTGTCTTGGGAATATCTTCGTCCTTGATCCTGAGCTGATGATAACCTGAACGCAAATCAATCTTTGAGAAGTATCGCGAACCTCCCAACTGATCAAACAACTCATCAATCCTAGGCAAGGGATACTTGTTCTTCACCGTAACACGATTCAGCTGCTGATAATCCACACATAACCTGAGAGTCACATCGTGCTTCTTAGCGAACAAAACTGGTGCTCCCCACGGAGATGTGCTATTCCAGATATATCCTTTATCAGCAAGCTCCTGAAGTTGCTTCCTCAATTCCTTCATCTCTGCCGGCGCCATCCGATAAGGTGCCATAGAAATTGATGATGTCCCTGGAAACAACTCGATACCAAACTCAATCTCCCGATGCGGTGGTAACCCTGATAACTCGTCGGAGAAAACATCCTCGAACTCATCAACCACCGGAATCGCTACACTACTACTCGAAACATAGGGCTCGCAATCTAGTCTGGCAAGAAAAGCAAAACAATCTAGATTCCTTCGCCCTCCTAAACACGACTTTATTAGGCGCTCACTCATTAGCCAATCACCACCACCCTGGTAAGTGATTACCGTCCCCCTATCAGACACTAGGGTCACTTTTCTAAGTTGGCAGTCCACGACTGCACTATATCTGGACAACCAGTCCATCCCTAAAATCACATCATAGGAACTCATGGGGAGTATAATCAAATCACTTTTCAAAATCTCATCCCCAATCTTTATTTTACATGATTTACACACACAATTTACACACACCCGCCCCAAGGGAGAAGTTATGACTAGGGGTTCATTAAACTCTTCTACTTCTAATCCCAAGGCATGTACAAAAGAACTCAAAATGAGAGAATGAGAGGCACCGGTATCGAACAAAACACGAGCTAAGGATCTAGAAACCAAGATCATACCGTCAACAACTGCATTACCAGTCTAAGAATCTGACCCTCCAGAGGCCATTGCATGAACCTGCACTGGCGCTTTCCCTTTTCCTCTACCGACATTACTGGGTCCTGGATTACTCGACCGATGCTGCTGAGATGGAGATGATTGCACGCTACCTGTACTCGGAGCTCTATACTGAGGAACACTGCGATGAAAATACTGCGGCTGCTGCCCCCGTGCCGGATATGAGAATTGCTGAGGAGAAAACTACGGATACTGCAACTGCGGGTACTGCGGAGGCAGAGGTAGGGTCTGAGGCTGAGGCTGAGATGAACGACTGGCATCCTCCCCGGTCTGAGATCCAAGACGAGCACTCCTGATTGGGCAATTCCTCTTGATGTGTCCGGGCTGCTGACAGAAATGACAATGAAAGCTGTACGGATTGCTGCGCCCGCTGCCAGACGAACTGCTGCTACCACTGGTCGCACCGCCTTGCTTGCCTTTCCCCGGAGCTGGACGACTACTGGTGCTCTTCCTGCCACTCCTCTGCGGTCCTCCTGAAGCCTTGGCTCGATCCTCACAATATTGCACATAATCATTCTCCATGGAGATCGCCGACGACACAAGCTCTCCGAAACTCCTAAGCCGTAGAGCAACCAACTGCCGCCGAATAGGAGCCTTGAGCCCTTCCTGAAACTTAATACATTTCTCGCGCTGCGATGCCACCGCTGATGGAGCAAATCTAGCCAACTCGTTAAACTTTGCCTCATACTCCCGGACTGACAGATCACCCTGCTGCAATCTATAAAACTCAGCTGCCTTCTGGTCTCTATACCCCTGTGGAAAATACCGATCATAGAACAGCTCCTCGAACTTGTCCCAACCGATATCGCCACCGCGCTCCAGTCGCTTAGTTTGTTTCCACCAGGTGTTGGCGCCACCCTCGAGCTTATACGCCGCAAACTCCACACGATACTCCTCAGGCACACCAAGAGTATCCAGATGCTTCAAGATCGAATCCAACCAATACTCTGCTAACTGCAGATCCCCATTGCCATCAAAAGTCAGAATAGACACCCATCAAAATTCCTTAAAGAATGCATGCCGACTACCAACACTGGAGTCTTCCGGTCTAGCCCTGGCTGCCATCTGCCGGAAAGCCGCAAACATAGACCTCATCATGCTCTCATCATTTTCGAACTCAGCGTCAGCAATCGAACGACGACTAGGTGCCATTCTCTCACTTCTGAAAACAAAATTTGGACTGTCAGAGGTATTTCATTGTCAAACCTATGTGTGCACAATTCCCAAGGTTCATAACCTTGAGCTCTGATAACATTCTGTCACGCCCCGGAGTACGGGAAGTGACGTGGTGGAATATTTAGATTAATTAAAAGAGAATTTAATTAAAAATCGAGAGTTTGAGAATCAAATTAAATAAAAATTAAGAAGAATTTCTACCACACTTTATAAAAGAATTTATAAATATTAAGCAGGTAATAAAAATTAAATAAAAACCGCGAATATGGGTTCCACAACCCACAACTTATGCACACACATGGTTCTAACAATATCATAAATATAATTACAGTCCAGGTACAAATGAAGTTAAAGTCTTACATGTCTTGATTAAATAACACAAAATATAAATAAACTCTCCTATTGCTCCTGAGTTCGGTTCGAAGAATCTTCTCCAAACCTAAATGGGAAACCACCTAGAGGGGGAAAATTTAAAACAATAAAACGTGAGCGAAAGGCTCAGTAGGACTATGTTTTATAAAATAGTTTAATGCAAAGAAACATAGCATCATTAGAAGTTATTCAAAGGAAACTTAAATAAATAAATAAATAAATAAATAATTTGAGTAGAACCGTTCTGTCATAGAACAGTCCACTCGTCAAATCAAAACACCAATTTACTTTTACCTAGGCAAACCATGATATCACCACCGTAGTGGCCCAGCTGGGTTTCGGGACCTGCCCCCAAGGTCGATCGCTACACGACCCGATCTCTGATATGGCATCATGCCCATGTGTTTATTATCATTATCATTCAAAACCCAATTACCGAGTATTGTCAATTACATTTATTATGAAATTCATTTCAGATCACGGTATATTAAAATATAACCGATAAAACCATTTTCAAACAACCGTTGAAAACATTTTGATAGAAATCATTTTCAAAGCCAAATCATTTTGAAACTAGGCTACCAAGGAATAGGATAGAAGTCCTACCAAATCATTTTCAAAAACCGGCCTGCCGATCATCACTCCGGCCTGCCGAACACACAGTTCGGCCTGCCGAACTAGGAAAATCCAGAAATCCTAGCCACGGGTTTCTCGATCCGCAAAATCCAAATCTTGTTTCCAACCTGTTTTTCTCAAATCCCAGGCATGAAAAACAATCATAGTTGATAGAAAAACATTCTAAAACATGTTTGGTCTCATTTAAAACAAGATTTGAACTCAAAATCCTCAAAAATCCAAAAATGAGAAAATGAGGGGAAAAATGAAAAATCTTGAATTCAATCCGTTTTTCTTCAATCTAAGCTTAGATTCTAGTTGTTCTAAGTTCGTTTAACTCAAATACAAGGTTTTCTAGGCTTAATCAAACCTAGATTTCAAAAATGCACAAAATTAAAAATTTTGTAAAAAGTTTAGAAATTTCGAATCTAACCTCGAATCGAAGCTTCAATCCGCGTTCTCGGTTGCCGAATCACATCCCCGAGCTTCCTCCTTGCTATCCCGAAGCTTGGATTCGAATTTGTTTTAGAAATTTGAGAGAGATGTAGAGAGAGAGAGTGAGCTGCCGAGAGAGAGAGGGAAGAGAGAGAGAGTGAAACGTGAGAGTGAGGAGAGAGAGGAAGGAAGGAAATAAATAGAGAAAATCGGTGGGCGGTTTTACTGTGCGAAAACCATGTGCCGCCCACGGGTTTGCAAAACAGAGTATTTTTAACATTTTACAAATTGTTGTGTTTTAAAACTCAAAACATCATTTTAAATCAATAAGAAATCATTTGAATCCATCAATTTAACAAAACAACCAAAAACTCAAAATCCAACCAAATAATCTAATTAAAGTTAAAACTTTAATTATGGCACACTAATTCATCATTTATATTACATTAATATTAAATAAATTTCGGGACGTTACATAAATATGGCACGAAATTTAAGATCAATGAGGGAGATTGGGGCCTATGCAAAAATTTAAATGCCCATAAGTCGTTAATATCCATAATTAATTATATAAAGCGTAACTTGAAGAATTGTTCTAGATAGTTGTAACGTCCCGAAATTTATTTAATGTTAATGTAATGTAAATGATGAATTAGTGTGCCATAATTAAAGTTTTAACTTTAATTAGATTATTTGGTTGGATTTTGAGTTTTTGGTTGTTTTGTTAAATTGATGGATTCAAATGATTTCTTATTGATTTAAAATGATGTTTTGAGTTTTAAAACACAACAATTTGTAAAATGTTAAAAATACTCTGTTTTGCAAACCCGTGGGCGGCACATGGTTTTCGCACAGTAAAACCGCCCACCGATTTTCTCTATTTATTTCCTTCTTCTCTCTCTCTCTTCACTCAGCTTCCTCACTCTCTCTCTCTTCCCTCCCGTGGTTCCCTCTCGGCAGCTCTCTCTCTCAAATTTCTCTTTCAAAATTTTTGGACTCCATTCGAATCCAAGCTTCGGAACAGCAAGGAGGAAGCTCGGGGACGTGATTCGGCAACCGAGAACGCAGATTGAAGCTTCGATTCGAGGTTAGATTTGAAATTTCTAAACTTTTTACAAAATTTTCAATTTTGTGTGTTTTTGAAATCTAAGTTTGTTGTAGCTTAGAAAACCGTGGATTTGTGTTAAATGAACTTAGAACAACTAGAATCTAAGCCTAGATTGAAGAAAAACGGATTGGATTCAAGATTTTCATTTTTCTCCTCTTTTTCTCATTTTCAGATTTTTGAGGATTTTGAGTTTAAATGTTGTTTAAATGATCCCAAACATGTTCTAGAATGTTTTTCTATCAATTATAGTTGTTTTTCATGCCTGGGATTTGAGAAAAACAGGTTAGAAACAAGATTTGGATTTTGGGGATCGAGAAACCCGTGGCTGGGATTTCTGGATCTTCCCAGTTCGGCAGGCCGAAGTTTATGTTTGGCAGGCCGGAGTGATGATCGACAGGCCGGTGTTCTTCCGACCGGCAGGCCGAATCTGGGGAAGTGTTCGGCAGGCCGAACTTTGCTTCTGGCAGGCCGAACTGTGCAGTTCGGCAGGCCGAAGCAGGGCGTCCGGCAGGCCGACCGAGGCATGGAAAATTTTGTGATTTTTACCCGTTTTCACTATTTTGAACCCTAATTTAAATCCCAACCTTATAGGATGATTTTAAAGGTACAAATGGCACACTAGGACATCATGAAATGATTTAGTAACATAGAATGCCTCAAATTAGATATTGATCGACTTAGTTTGTATCTAGGATCGTTCGTGGTTCCGTGGAGCTAACGTATAGCGGACTAGGATTACGGTGTGGGGTACCGGCACGAGAATTGAGGTAGGAATTCTATCCTATTTCTTTGGTAGCCTGGTTTTGAAATGATTTGGCTTTGAAAATGATTTCTATCAAAATGTTTTCAACGGTTGTTTGAAAATGGTTTTATCGGTTATATTTTAATATACCGTGAACTAAAATGAATTTCATAATAAATGTAATTGACAACACTCGGTAATTGGGTTTTGAATGATAATGATAATAAACACATGGGCATGATGCCATATCAGAGATCGGGTCGTGTGGCGATCGACCTTGGGGGCAGGTCCCGAAACCCAGCTGGGCCACTACGGTGGTGATATCATGGTTTGCCTAGGTAAAAGTAAATTGGTGTTTTGATTTGACGAGTAAACTGTTCTGTGTCAGGACGGTTCTACTCAAAATTGTTTATCTATTTATTTATTTAAGTTTCCTTTGAATAACTTCTAATAATGTTGTGTTCCTTTGCGTTAAACTATTTTATAAAACCTAGTCCTACTGAGCCTTTCGCTCACGTTTTATTGTTTTGAATTTCCCCCCCTCTAGGTGGTTTCCCATTTAGGTTTGGAGAAGATTCTTCGGACCGAACTCAGGAGCAATAGGAGAATTTATTTATATTCTGTATTATTAATCAAGGCATGTAAGACTTAACTTTATTTGTACTTGGACTGTAATTGTATTTGTGATATTATCAGATCCATGTGTGTGCACAAGTTGTGGGTTGTGGAACCCATATTCGCGGTTTTTATTTAATTGCTATTATTTGCCTAATATTTTATAAACTCGTTTATCGAATGTGGTGGAAAATCTCTTTATTTCTTACTTAATTGGATTTTTAAACTCTTAATTTCAATTAAATTCTCTTTTAATTAATCTAAATATTCTGCCACGTCACCTCCCGTACTCCGGGGCATGACAGAATGGTATCAGAGCTCAAGGTTATGAACCTTGGGAATTGTGCACACATAGGTTTGACAATGAAATACCTCTGACAGTCCAAATTTTGTTTTCAGAAGTAAGAGAATGGCACCTAGACGTCGTTCGACAGCTGACGCCGAGTTCGGAAATGATGAGGGCCTGATGAGGCCTATGATTGCGGCTTTCTGGCAGATGGCAGCCAGGGCTAGACCGGAAGACTCCAGTGTTGGTAGTCGGCATGCTTTCTTTAAGGAATTTCGGCAGGCGTCTATTCCGACTTTTGATGGCAATGGGGATCCGCAGTTAGCAGAGTATTGGTTGGATTCGATCCTGAAGCATCTAGATACTCTTGGTGTGCCTGAGGAGTATCGTGTGGAGTTTGCGGCGTATAAGCTCGAGGGTGGCGCTAACACCTGGTGGAAACAAACTAAGCGTCTGGAGCGCGGTGGCGATATCAGTTGGGACAAGTTCGAGGAGCTGTTCTATGATCGGTATTTTCCGCAGGGATATAGAGACCAGAAAGCAGCTGAGTTTTATAGATTGCAGCAGGGTGATCTATCAGTTCGAGAGTATGAGGCGAAGTTTAACGAGTTGGCTAGATTTGCTCCATCAGCTGTGGCATCGGAGCGTGAAAAGTGTATTAAGTTTCAGGAAGGACTCAAGGCTCCTATTCGGCGGCAGTTGGTTGCTCTACGGCTTAGGGGTTTCGGAGAGCTTGTGTCATCGGCGATCTCCGTGGAGAATGATTACGTGCAGTATTGTGAGGACCGAGCCAAGGCTTCAGGAGGACCGCAGAGGAGTGGCAGGAAGAGCACCAGTAGTCGTCCAGCTCCGGGGAAAGGCAACCAAGGCGGTGCGACCAGTGGCAGCAGCAGTTCGTCTGGCAGCGGGAGCAGCAATCCCTACAGCTTTCATTGTCATTTCTGTCAGCAGCCCGGACACATCAAGAGGAATTGTCCAATCAGGAGTGCTCGTCTTGGATCGCAGACCGGGGAGGATGCCAGTCGTTCGTCTCAGCCTTAGCCTCAGACCCTACCTCCGCCTCCACAGTACCCGCAGTTGCAGTATCCACAGTTCTCTCCTCAGCAATTCTCGTATCCGGCACGGGGACAGCAGCCGCAGTATTTTCAGCGCAGTGTTCCTCAGTATAGAGCTCCGAGTACAGGTAGTGTGCAGTCATCTCCATCTCAGCAGTATCGGCCGAGTAATCCAGGACCGAGCAATATCGGTAGAGGAAAAGGGAAAGCGCCAGTGCAGGTTCATGCAATGGCATCTGGAGGGTCAGATTCTCAGATTGGTAACGCGGTTGTCGATGGTATGGTTTTGGTTTCTAGATCTCTAGCTCGCGTTTTATTTGATACCGGTGCCTCTCATTCTCTCATTTCGAGTTCCTTTGTACATGCCTTGGGATTAGAAGTAGAAGAGTTTAAGGAACCCCTAGTTATAACTTCTCCCTTGGGGCGGGTGTGTGTGAATTGTATGTGTAAATCATGTAAAATAAAGATTGGGGATGAGATTTTGAAAAGTGATTTGATTGTACTCCCCATGAGTTCCTATGATGTGATTTTAGGGATGGACTGGTTGTCCAGGTATAGTGCAGTTGTGGACTGCCAACTTAGAAAAGTGACCCTAGTGTCTGATAGGGGGACGGTAATCACTTACCAGGGTGGTGGTGATTGGCTAATGAGTGAGCGTCTCATGAAGTCGTGTTTAGGAGGGCGAAGGAATCTAGATTGTTTTGCTTTTCTTGCCAATCTAGATTGCGAGCCCTATGTTTCGAGTAGTAGTGTAGCGATTCTGGTGGTTGGTGAGTTCGAGGATGTCTTCCCTGACGAGTTATCAGGGTTACCACCGCATCGGGAGATTGAGTTTGGTATCGAGTTGTTTCCAGGGACATCACCGATTTCTATGGCACCTTATCGGATGGCGCCGGTAGAAATGAAGGAATTGAGGAAGCAACTTCAGGAGCTTGCTGATAAAGGATATATTCGGAATAGCACATCTCCGTGGGGAGCACCAGTTTTGTTCGCTAAGAAGCACGATGGGACTCTCAGGTTATGTGTGGATTATCGGCAGCTAAATCGTGTTACGGTGAAGAACAAGTATCCCTTGCCTAGGATTGATGAGCTATTTGATCAATTGGGAGGTTCGCGATACTTCTCGAAGATTGATTTGCGGTCAGGATATTCCCAAGACAGCTTTTAGGACTCGGTATGGGCACTTCGAGTTTCTGGTTATGTCTTTTGGGTTGACGAATGCTCCAGCAGCTTTTATGGATCTGATGAACAGGATATTTAGGCCGTATCTGGATCAGTTTGTGATCGTGTTCATCGATGATATTCTTGTGTATTCTAAGACTTGGGAGGAGCATGAGCAGCATCTTCGGATCGTGCTTCAAACTCTGCGGGAGCACCAGTTGTATGCTAAGAGGGAAAAGTGTGAGTTCTGGTTGACTGAGGTCAAGTTTCTGGGTCATGTCATCTCGGAGCATGGTATTTCAGTGGATCCATCCAAGATTGAAGCTATATTGGAATGGGAACGACCAAGGAATGTAGTGGAGATTCGTAGCTTCTTAGGTCTGGCTGGATATTACAGGAAATTTGTAAAGGATTTTTCGAAGATTGCAGCTCCGTTGACGAGATTGATCAAGAAAAATGTCAGGTTTGAGTGGGATGAAGACTGTGAGTCTGCTTTTCAGTAATTGAAGAACCGGTTGACTTCAGCTCCAGTGTTGATTATTCCTAGCAGTGGTGAGCCGTATGAGGTTTATGCTGATGCTTCAGGGTGCGGACTTGGATGCGTGTTGATGCAGCATGGACGTGTAGTAGCGTACGGATCGAGACAGCTACGACCTCACGAGCGGAATTATCCTACTCACAATTTAGAGCTTGCGGTGGTGATCTACGCGCTGAAGATTTGGAGGTGTTACTTGTATGGAGCATCGTTTCAGGTCTTCTCCGATCACAAGATTTTGAGGCATTTGTTCACTCAGAGGGATCTCAATCTGAGGCAGCGCAGATGGGTGGAGTACATGGAGGATTATGATTTCGCTTTGCAGTATCATCCCGGGAAAGCTAATGTGGTAGCGGACGCGCTTAGCAGGAAGTCTTCAGGGATTCTTGCTTGTTTGATTTTTGAGGACTGGAGCAGGGATGCGACAGTGGGTGAGTATCGGCTACAGTATCATGAAGACGGTGATCGAGTTTTGTTGTATCATGTGGAAGCGACTCCAGCTCTTGTTCGGATGGTGAAACAAAGTCAGTGGCAGGATCGACATTTGTAGGGGATTTGGTCGCGGATTCAGAACGAGGAGCAGTTTGAAGAATGGAGCGTGCATGCAGATGGATCGTTGTACTTCCGGGAGCGTCTTGCAGTTCCAGTTATCACCGAGGTGACGAAAGCCGTTCTAGACGAAGCTCATCGGTCTCAGTTTGCTATTCATCCGGGGAGCACCAAGATGTATCGTGATTTGAAGAGGCACTATTGGTGGAGAGGCATGAAGAAAGATGTTCGCGAGTACGTGGCCAAGTGTTCGACGTGTCTTCAGGTGAAAGCTGAGCACCAGAAGCCTGTAGGTCAGCTTCAGCCGCTTCCTATTCCAGGGTGGAAATGGGAGCATGTGACGATGGATTTTCTCACAGGTTTGCCGAGGACGGAGCAGCGGCATGATGCAGTTTGGGTTGTAGTCGACAGGTTGACAAAATCGGCGCATTTCATTCCGTTTAGGTCGACGTGTTCTAGGAAGATTCTCGGGGAGTTGTATATGCAGAACATTGTGAGGTTGCATGGAGTTCCTTTGTCCATCACCTCTGATCGAGACACCAGGTTTAATGCTAAGTACTGGAGGAGTTTTCAGGAGGCTTTGGGTACGGATTTGAACTTCAGTACGGCGTTTCATCCTCAGACTGATGGGCAGTCTGAGCGGGTTATTCAGGTTCTCGAGGATATGTTGCGTGCTTGTGCGTTGGACTTCGGCGGGAATTGGAAGCAATGTTTGCATTTGGCAGAGTTCGCGTACAACAACAGTTATCAGGCGAGTATCGGTATGGCACCATTTGAGGCGTTGTATGGGCGACCGTGTCTGTCACCTGTGTGTTGGGCCGAGCTGGAAGATAGAGTTATTCTTGGGCCGGATGAGATTCGTGACAGCAACGAGAAAGTCGTGGTAATCCGGGATCGATTGAGAGCAGCTCAGAGTCGGCAGAAGAGCTATGCAGATAGGAGACGTAGACCCTTAGAGTTCGCGGTTGGAGATTTTGTTCTCTTGAGGGTGTCACCTCGTAAGGGAACTATGCGGTTCGGAGTGAGTGGGAAGCTCGCGCCGAGGTATATTGGGCCGTTCGAGATCACTCAGCGTGTTGGTGTGGTCGCTTATCGGCTTGATCTTCCGCCCGAACTTTCTCATGTGCACGATGTGTTTCATGTGTCGATGCTTAGGAAGTGTCCACCTGGGCAGGATAAGATAGTTTCGTTTCGCGATGTACAGGTTCAGGAGGATGCGACGTACGAAGAAGTGCCGATTCAGATCATCGACCGGAAAGTGATTAGCTTGCGTCGTCGTGAGATACCGTTGGTAAAGGTCGTGTGGCAGCATCACGGGGTTGATGAAGCCACTTGGGAACTAGAGTCGGGTATGCGGGAGTTATATCCGCATTTGTTTTGTTTTTGAGATGAGTTGTAAATTTCGAGGACGAAATTTCTTTTAGGGGTGGAGAGCTGTAACGTCCTGAAATTTATTTAATATTAATGTAATATAAATGATGAATTAGTGTGCCATAATTAAAGTTTTAACTTTAATTAGATTATTTGGTTGGATTTTTAGTTTTTGGTTGTTTTGTTAAATTGATACATTTAAATGATTTCTTATGGATTTAAAATGATGTTTTGAGTTTTAAAACACAACAATTTGTAAAATGTTAAAAATACTCTGTTTTGCAAAACCGTGGGCGGCACATGGTTTTCGCACAGTAAAACCGCCCACCAATTTTCTCTATTTATTTCCTTCTTCTCTCTCTCTCTTCACTCAGCTTCCTCACTCTCTCTCTCTTCCCTCCCGTGGTTCCCTCTCGGCAGCTCTCTCTCTCAAATTTCTCTTTCAAAATTTTTGGACTCCATTCGAATCCAAGCTTCAGAACAGCAAGGAGGAAGCTCGGGGACGTGATTCGGCAACCGAGAACGCGGATTGAAGCTTCGATTCGAGGTTAGATTTGAAATTTCTAAACTTTTTACAAAATTTTCAATTTTGTGTGTTTTTGAAATCTAAGTTTGTTTTAGCTTAGAAAACCGTGGATTTGTGTTAAATGAACTTAGAACAACTAGAATCTAAGCCTAGATTGAAGAAAAACGGATTGGATTCAAGATTTTCATTTTTCTCCTCTTTTTCTCATTTTTGGATTTTTGAGGATTTTGAATTTAAATGTTGTTTAAATGATCCCAAACATGTTCTAGAATGTTTTTCTATCAATTATAGTTGTTTTTCATGCCTGGGATTTGAGAAAAACAGGTTAGAAACAAGATTTGGATTTTGGGGATCGAGAAACCCGTGGCTGGGATTTCTGGATCTTCCCAGTTCGGCAGGCCGAAGTTCATGTTCGGCAGGCCGGAGTGATGATCGGCAGGCCGGTGTTCTTCCGACCGGCAGGCCGAATCTAGGGAAGTGTTCGGCAGGCCGAACTTTGCTTCCGGCAGGCCGAACTTTGCAGTTCGGCAGGCCGAAGCAGGGCGTCCGGCAGGCCGACCGAGGCATGGAAAATTTTGTGATTTTTACCCGTTTTCACTATTTTGAACCCTGATTTAAATCCCAACCTTATAGGATGATTTTAAAGGTACAAATGGCACACTAGGACATCATGAAATGATTTAGTAACATAGAATGTCTCAAATTAGATATTGATCGACTTAGTTTGTATCTAGGATCGTTCGTGGTTCCGTGGAGCTAACGTATAGCGGACCGGGATTACGGTGTGGGGTACCGGCATGAGTATTGAGGTAGGACTTCTATCCTATTTCTTTGGTAGCCTGGTTTTGAAATGATTTGGCTTTGAAAATGATTTCTATAAAAATGTTTTCAACGGTTGTTTGAAAATGGTTTTATCGGTTATATTTTAATATACCGTGAACTAAAATGAATTTCATAATAAATGTAATTGACAACACTCGGTAATTGGGTTTTGAATGATAATGATAATAAACACATGGGCATGATGCCATATCAGAGATCGGGTCGTGTGGCGATCGACCTTGGGGGCAGGTCCCGAAACCCAGCTGGGCCACTACGGTGGTGATATCATGGTTTGCCTAGGTAAAAGTAAATTGGTGTTTTGATTTGACGAGTAGACTGTTCTGTGTCAGGACGGTTCTACTCAAAATTGTTTATCTATTTATTTATTTAAGTTTCCTTTGAATAACTTCTAATAATGTTGTGTTCCTTTGCGTTAAACTATTTTATAAAACCTAGTCCTACTGAGCCTTTCGCTCACGTTTTATTGTTTTGAATTTCCCCCCCTCTAGGTGGTTTCCCATTTAGGTTTGGAGAAGATTCTTCGGACCGAACTCAGGAGCAATAGGAGAATTTATTTATATTCTGTATTATTAATCAAGGCATGTAAGACTTAACTTTATTTGTACTTGGACTGTAATTGTATTTGTGATATTGTCAGATCCATGTGTGTGCACAAGTTGTGGGTTGTGGAACCCATATTCGCGGTTTTTATTTAATTGCTATTATTTGCCTAATATTTTATAAACTCGTTTATCGAATGTGGTGGAAAATCTCTTTATTTCTTACTTAATTAGATTTTTAAACTCTTAATTTCAATTAAATTCTCTTTTAATTAATCTAAATATTCCGCCACGTCACCTCCCGTACTCCGGGGCGTGACAATTTAGCCCTCCAAATTTGATTGAAAATTTTTCCAAATTGACAATCTAATTAAAAACACAAGGTACCCTACAGCTTTATTTTTCAATGGGGACCCATGGGCATCATCTACATGACTTGCGTGATTACAAAAAATTATCCCAACATATTTGACAAATTATTTTTGCTTAATCTTGTACAATAATAATACTATAATGGACCCACTGCTCATTTCTAATGATTACTCTTAAAAATGTGAATTAAGCTTCAATCTTAATTTAATGAGCTGATAGGAGGCCTTGATACCATTAATGGGTCAGTTCCCTAAAAAAATTGAGTTCTACTTGTTTCTTTTGTTTTTGTAATTTATCGTGGAGTACAAGAAGGCCCTGATCAAAAAGGGTTTTAGGTGGCTCAGAAATAAGATGGCCCCAAGAAAGGTATTAACAATGTTTAATAATAATAATAATAATAATATAACCTACGTAGGTTAGGGGGACGAACAAATTTAAACCTATGTATTTTCAGTTGGGAATGGGGATAAGCTTGTGTGATGGTTGAACTGTCCAAATCCTAAGGCCAAAATTAAGCAATTTCATGAACAAAACCGACCAAGTCGACATAAGGAGCCCAAAAAAAAAAAAAAAAAGACCAAGCAGACTTGATGAGCTTTTAAGTTTTGGGTGTTGGATGTCAATATGACAATACAAAATCATAAAAATAAAAAATAAAAATAATAATGAAATGGAGCAATGCATATATATACATATATATTTATTTAAAAAAACTGTGATATACAGAGTTGCAACTTTGGAAAATTTGGACAGAATTATGTGGAAGGTAGGGTCCTAAGTACAAATGGGCAGAATTTGATGTCCTTAATTTGTCTCAAATATATCGTGAAAAATGGCAGTAATATGTCTATGATATATAAACATCAACCACATAATTTAAGCTCACGCATTTCCGGAACCCTAGTGCTTATGCTTTGCCTTTTCCTCTCATTTTTTCTATTCTATTTTGTGTACATTTTTTCATAAACTTTAGTTCCCAATTCACTAGCATAAATAGGATATTCACATCGTATATACGACATCAGAGAAGATAAATTGGAGCTCAACGTTCGCTCTTGCAGTGTATTAAAAAAAAAAAATCGTACGCATATTTACCAGAATTTTATGAAAATCAAACGAGGAATATTTTTAAAATTTTATAACTTTATACATTGACTATGTTATCATTTTAAAAAAATTAATACATCTGATAGCTTAAGAAACCATATAGATAATTTAGTTACTAATTAGAAATTTTCAAAAAAAAAAAATTATAACTATCTACGTTTTTATTCGAGTAAAGCTAATAAGAACCCTAGTAGGTCTATTTAAATTTATGCATATAAGATGTTTGCAATGACGACCCTATCCAACTTGCGTTGCATCTCACTCTCCGGCAAGAAACATCTTGGATGCCCTGTTTGTTTCAAAAATTTAAGCATAATTCAAAATTTTTTTATACAATATTCTCTCTTACAAAACTTTTAAATTTCCGTTCAAACTTTTTATTTGAACCTATGAACTAAACAGGACAATAAATTTCTATTATAAAGATTCTCATGTAAATTTAATCTTAATTAGACTTCATTTCAATCTAATTTTTGTTTAGAAAAAAGTTAATTTTTTTATTAATATTTAGAACTGTATTTTTGTTAATTATAGTTGAGAAAATGTCATAATCATATTAATATTAGCACCAATGTCCCTCTAAATTTTAGGGTTTCTTTCACTTTGCCTCCTAAACATTAAAAATTATTATTTTATCCTCTAAACTTTTAAAACTCCTCTTTTTGCTCCCTAAACTTTAAAAATCAACTTCCTTTGATTTTCTGTTCAAATAGATAGAATTAAGCCTATGTGATTTGCACATTGGTCATCTGAAAAATGAGATTTTATCATTCCTAAATTTTATTTCACGATTACTCTCTCACTAATTTTTTTTGAATTCTCATTTAGGAAAGGTTTGTACGCATATTTCTTCTCATTTTTAATGTGTAAATCTCATTTGATAAGTCGATATTGTTCGCTATCCTCATCTTTAATGCATAACTCATCTATTTTATTATTCAAATTCAAATATTGGTGAACAATATCGACTTATTAAATGAGTTACGTATCGAAGATGAGAACAAATGTGCAAACAAACCTTTCCCAAATGAAAGTTCGGATTATTAAAGGAAAAAAAAAGCTTTAAGTGAGTGTATAAACGTGAAACAAAACTTGAGAGTGACAAAATGTCATTTTTACCTTTACAAATGGCCTATATGCAAATCACATGGGCTTAATTTCGTCTATTTGAATAGAAATTTAGAAGTTCGAAGGACAAAGTGAAGAGCTTTGAAAGTTTAATTGATAAAGTAGTAATTTTCAAAATTTAAGGGGAAAAATAAGAAGTTTTTAAAACTTATGAAATAAAATAGTGATTTTTAAAGTTTAAAGAGTAAAATATAGGATATCTTAATATTATTTTAATAGTCAATATGTATTTTAAGAATTTTAATTTTATAAACACCCTACAAAATATGGGCAAATTCCAAGTTGCTCCTTTGGATTTTTAATGTGCCCTGTGATAACATGCCACATCAACATACTTGTTAGTGATGTAGATGAAAAAGTAAAAGGAAATAGCATCTTGAGCTTTTTCTTTTAGATCGGGAGTGTTTTTAACGGTTTCAAAAAACCAGAGCTCATTTTGAAAAAGGCCCTTACTTCAAGGGACATTTATAAAACAATTCTAAATTTATTTTAATTAGCTAGCTCTTCGTTGACTAAGAAAACGCAACATTGAAGAATGTGTATTGATGCGCTGTACTATGGCAATCAGATGGTACAGCAAAGTTCAATTATTCTCTACTGGCTAAGAAAATTCAGCTTTACGCCAATTGTAATATTCTATGTAGAAATTAACGTTCTGATGATGTTCAATTTCAAAAATTTATAATTAGTCCACAAACAACAATCATGAGCACATCCACATATAAACTGAAGATGAGATAGAATTCGTGTACTTTTTCAATTGCGCACAATAAGTGCTAGCATTTTCCGTCTCGTGACCATGTATAAAATTTGAGAGCTAATGTTCTTTAATAGTTGCAATGAACTCAACATCAAACAATAATTGACTCAAGGGGATGTCGCATACTATATACTTGATTATTATGAACACAAACAAAAAGCTGCGATTCTTCAAGATCGGCAAATTCTTTAAATTAAAAAGGATAATTCAATGAACATGCAACTCAATAATTAAGGGAATGGTAATGAATATGCACACACATATATATATATATAATACATATAATATATTATGTACATACAATATGTATATATATCGTTATTTCACACCTTTCTTTTCTTGAATCTTTGAGAATATCATGGTGTGACATTTTTTTTACCAGGCTAATTAATATCGAGTTTATGCAACAATTGTTAGCAAAATATTGCATATATTAATATAGATAAAACAAACAAGCTACAATAGGAAAAATTACAAATAAGAGAGACACGTACAACAAAATTTTCAACTAAATCAAAGCAGATAATTTGACGAAAAAACAGTCGAGGCACGTGAAGCTCACGCTTTTCTTAAAACAAATTCATCCCCTCCAATTATGCATGAGAATTTGATGGACGTTTGTCTCCCAAGATACAACGACAAACGACGATGGTCTATGTACGATCGAATACCGACTCCAGCGAGCTTGAAAAAGCGTCTTCCTCTATCACCAAAAACGCCTACTATACTTCTAGATAGAGCTTCAAAAACAAAGAAAGTTTTGTGACTTAGCGAGTGCAATTTTTGTGTATCTATAAGTGTTTGTCAAACATGTGGAGGAAAGCTCTATTTTTAGGCTTAAGAGAATGGATGTTACAAACCAAATTATAATGAGGTTTTATTCAGATTTTATGAACATAATGGCCCCAATTGTAACCCTCCAAGTAATGAGGTTTTATTTAGATTTTATGAGCATAATGGCACTGGTTGTAACCCTCCATTTTTTATGATAATAGTCCACATAATCTCCCATTAAACCATCGTTTGTAACTCTCCATTTCTGATGATTATGATGCTCATAATCTCCCATTTAGCCATGCATTTGGGTGTTACAACATGAGGTTTATGACCTCCATTAACTCTATTAATGAGCATCAATTTCCCATTTACTTGATTACTAGTTTTCCAACAATTCCCCACTTGAATGAAATTGACAAACTACAAGGGAAAAAGAAAGACATGACATGATGATAGAGTTCTATGGTTAATACATGCATAAGATAGGTAGGCGTTAACCCTTGAACCTTGCCTTGTGAAAGTATGTCTACTTTATTGGCTAACTAGTAGACGTGATGTCCTTGAACTGTTCTGCTGTTTGTGTAAATGATGACATACCTCACACAAATATTTTCCTGACACAATTTCAGTTCTCATGATTATGTTCATTTTGGCCATGAACATCTCCCTAGTTCTGTAAGAGTTTCTAAAAAATTGAGCCCTAGCAATTCTCCTTTGAAGTGGCCCTACTTCTCTCTCACATAGGTGATTTCTTCCTTCAAGAGTAGCCTAGATTACTCCACTCGAATTCCCAACGTATTTGACACATAAGAATCATTAAAAGTAAACTGCTTAACCTTTTCCTATGGGTATCACTGTTTTATCATAGGAATAGGTTTGCGTAACCTTCACAGTGATCTTACTCGATCTATTTAGTTTAGTTATCCCATTGAACCTAGATCTTGGGATCTCTAGTCAACAAGATTAGGTTTTTACTGTTTCAACCTATTCTTTCATGGGCTTAAGTCCCATTCCTCTTGATGTTTTCTCAACTTGATCTCTATTTAGTCCTTTGGTTAACGGATCCACAATATTCTCTATAGACCTTGCATAGTCTATTGTCATGACTCCAATGGAGATCAGTTGTCTAACAGTATTATGTCGACGACATATATGTCTTGACTTACTATTGTACATCACATTCTGTGCCCTACCAATAGTAGATTGATTATCACAATGTAAGCATATTGTAGACACAACTTTAGGCCACTCAAGAATATCCTCCAAGAAATGCCTTAGCCATTCAGCTTCTTCACCGCTTTTATCTAAGGCTACAAATTTAGATTCCATAGTGGATCTGGTTATTACCGTCTACTTTGAGGATTTCCATAACGGCTGCACCTCCCAAAGTGAATACATATCTACTTATAGCTTTAGAATCTTGTATATCAGATATCCAACTTGCGTCAAAATACCCTTCAAGAATAACAGGATCTCTTGTATAGTATAGCCCATAATCACGAGTATATCGTAAGTATCCGAGTAATTAAACAATTGTTTTTTAGTGGTTATCTCCTGGATTACTTGTGAATCTACTCAGACTACTCACAGCGTAGGCAATATCTGTTCTTGTACAACTCATTAAGTACATTAAACTGCCTATCACTCTAGCATATTCCACCTAGGATATACTTTCTCAATTATTTTTGGACAGACGTTAACTAATATAAATTGGTATTCTGGCCACGTCGGTGTCATTTTTACTAAATTTGTCAAGTATCTTGTCTACATAGTGTGACTGACTCAAGATGTGTCCATCAGGCGACTTTTTGATTTTGATTCCCAAAATCACATAAGCAGGTCCCATGTCTTTCATGTCAAACCTAGAGTTCAGCATGTCTTTGGTAGATTTGATCATCCGATCATTGCCACCCACGATTAGCATGTCATTTACATACAGACAAAGAATGACATATCCATCATATGTTCTTTTGACATAAATAGACTTGTTACACTCATTAATTTTGAAACCATTTGACATCATGACACTGTCAAATTTCTCATGCCATTGCTTTAGTGCTTGTTTAAGTCCAAACAAAGACTTTACCAATTTGCAAACTTTCTTTTCTTGTCCTGGAGCAATACAACTCTCATGTTGTTCCATATAAATTTCCTTTTCAAGATCTCTATTAAGAAAAGTAGTCTTTAAATCCATCTGATGTACTTCAAGATTCCGCAAAGCAGCAATCGCCAAAATTATTCTAATAGAGGTTATTCTCATCAAAGGAGAATAAATATCAAAGTAATCAAGGCCTTCTTTTTGTCTACCTTTTATAACAAGTCTAGCATTATACTTGTCAATTGCTCCATTTGTTTTTATTTTTCGTTTGAAAATCCACTTAGAACCTAGCGGTTTACTTCTTGGAAGAAGGTCTACTAATTTCTAAGTATGATTCTGCATGATGGAATCAATTTCACTCTTTATGGCTTCTTTTCATAAAGAACTGTCAGATGAGCTTACAGCTTCTTTGAAAGTTTGAGGTTCAGCATCTAGCATATAGGTAAGAAAATCTGGTCCAAATGACTTTTTTTTCCTTGCCCTTTTGCTTCATCTAGGCTCTTCCTCTTCTTTTTCAATTTCAACTTCTTGATGATCCTGACTATTCTCTTCAATATTCTCAAATGTTCATTTAGACGAACTTGGACCATACCTTTTCGATTTACAAAGAAATACATGTTCAAAAAACGATGCATTTCTAGATTCCATTATCATGTTCTTATGAATCTCAAGTTTTTATGATTTATATACAAGGAACTAATATACGCTACTATTGTGGCCATAATCAATGAAGATGCACTCAACCATTTTAGGATCTATTCTCATCTTCTTTGCTGTAGATACCATTAACTTTGCATGATACCCCCAGACTCTCAAGTATTTGTAGGATGGCTTTCTATCTTTCCACAATTCATAAGGGGTCTTGTCTTCATTCTTTTAGGGTACCTTATTTAAAGGTAATTAGCCGACAAAATGGCTTCCCTCCACATGTTGTGTGGCAATCCAGAACTTGTCAGCATCGCATTCATCATATCCTTTAAGGTACAATTTTTGCGTTCAGCCAAACCATTTGACTAAGATGAATAGGATGGCGTAACCTCATGAATAATACCATGTTGTGCACAAAATTCACTAAATGGTTCTACATATTCACTACCATGATCACTTCTTACCATCTTAATTTTCTTATTAAGTTGATTTTAACTTCTTGCTTGTAGAGAGAAAATTTCTCTATAACTTCATCTTTGCTTTTAAGCAAATATACATAGCAATGTTTTGTGCTATCATTTATGAATGTGATAAAATATTCATTCCCACCTCTAGTTTCAACAAATTTTTAAGTCTCAAACATCGTTATGTATCAAATCAAGTGGCTCAGTATTTCTCTCAATCGTTTGGAATGAAGATCTCGTTAGTTTTACCTCTACACATATTTCACACTTATGTTTAGGATCAATATTAAACGTGAGTATGTGATCCAAGTTAATTAGTTTCGCAAAGTACCATAATTAACATTACCTAGTCTACCATGCCATAAATTAGAAGACTCAAGCATATAAATAGAAGACTTTTTATTTTTATTGATGGAATTCAGCTTAACAACCATTACATTCATTTTTCACATCCCATCTTTTACATAACCCTTTCCCACATGTATCCACGTTCTTGGACAAAACTATTTTATCAACCTCAAAACCATCTTGAAGCCATGTGAACTTAGCAGAGTTTCAGAAATGAGATTTTTTTGGATATCAGACACATACAACACATTTTGCAGTTTGACTTCCTTGCTTGATGTCATTTTCAAAAATACCATCCCTTAGCCCTTGATCTCAGATGATGCAGAGTTGCCCATATACAACTTCTCCCCAAAATCTAACAGTATTTCAGTAAAGGTAGCTCTATCATAGCAAACATGGCGTGTGGCCTTAGTGTCTAGCCACCACTCCTTTAGGTTGGAGTCCACTATATTGACTTCAGAGACTATAGTAGAAAGACTGATATTTGATACTTCTTATGTGATAGTGTCCACCACATTGGCCTATTTTTGTTCCTCTTTGGCAGTCTACAATTAGCCAATTTGTAGCCCACCTTGTCACAGTTGAAACACTTCCCTTGGAATTTCTTCTTCTTTGAAATTCCTCCCTTCGGTCCCAGGTTGAACCCCGACTTGTTCTTCTTATTCTTGGAGCTTTTATCATGCTTCACCACATTTGCCTTGGCAACAGACTTGTTAGAGAGCTTTTTCTCATATCCTCTATTGTCTTCCTCAATGTGAAGTCGAAAAATAAGAGTTTCAACGCTCATCTCCTTATGTTTGTGCTTCAAATAGTTCTTGAAGTCATTCCATGTAGGAGGTAGCATTTCTATAATTGCAGCTACCTGGAAAGGCTCACTAATTACCATTCCTTCTACATGAATTTCATGAATAAATAATTACAGTTCTTGAACTTGACTGATTACAGTCTTAGAATCCACCAATCTATAGTTCATGAACCATCCAACTATGAACATTTTAGCACCAGCATCTTCTGTTTTGTACTTATGGTCCAAAGACTCCCACACTTCCTTGGCCCTTTTTTTTTTTTCAGATTATGCACATTATAAAGTGATCAGTCAAGCCGTTCAAAATATAGTTCTTGCATAAGAAGTCAGAATGCTTCTATGCTTCAATAGCAAGCAAAATTTGAGCATCTGTTTCATCCTCTCTAATAGTAGGAGGATTCTCTTTTAAGAATCTCACAAGATTAAGTGTTGTCAAATAGAACATCTTTTGTTGCCAAGTTTTGAAATTCAATCCACTGAATTTCTCAGGTTTCTTATTGTGGTTCATAGGAACCGAAACTAACAAAGGTTGCGTCGAGGTCGAGGCATGAATCCAAGGAGATAGCACTAGTGTTTCAGAAGTGCTCTCAATTGGAACATTCTCAGCTGGAACAACATTTATGTTATCTCTCATTTCTGAAAATACCGAAGTCCAAGTCTTAGAATTTATACCAAAGATAAATTCACTTTTTTTTTTTAAATATATAAAGAAACATTTGGTATATAAACTAAAATAAAGGACATTTATATATTGAATAAACATTTATATATTAAAAAATGAAACCAAAGAAAAACCTTTTTTTTAAATAAAAGACGAAACTGTAAGTAACTTATAACTTATATAACTTAGAGAAAAAAGTTAAATATATATATATATATATTTAATAATCGAAGTTTGCAAACAAACATTTAAGATGAATTGCAAGCTAAATAATAAATGCCAAACCAAACGTATATTAAAGAAAAGGATATGCACCAACATTAATGTTTCAAACAATTTATATATATTGGACATGCACCAACGTTAATGTATCAAACAATTTATACATATTCTAATCAATATAGTGCGCACACATACACATGGAAATGAAGCAACAATTTACACTAATGAGAAAACAATAACAATATAATGCAACATCTATTTATAAGCAAC
Source organism: Artocarpus heterophyllus (assembly GCA_025403435.1). NCBI lineage: Eukaryota > Viridiplantae > Streptophyta > Magnoliopsida > Rosales > Moraceae > Artocarpus > Artocarpus heterophyllus. The sequence continues at coordinate 9,597,912 of CM046339.1, forward strand.
GAAAATAAACGTTTATAATAAATGAGATATTGATATTCATTTAGTTTGTATGTTTTCTAAACTGATTTCAATAAATGAGATAGACAATAAAGTCCCTAACAAAAGATCAATATAATACTGAATCTTTAATGTATGAATAACATAAAATAAATGTTATAATACGTGAATATAATATGTGAATTTGACTAAACAAATCCCATGCAAACAACTAAAACAAGTTTACTATATGTGACAACATGACATACTAAATAAGTAAAACAAATAACTAAAACAACCTGAATGTAACAATTCCAAACATTCATAACAAAAGTATACATTTATAACAATAACAAAACCGATATCAAAAGAAAACCAAATTTATCAAAGTTGAAATGCAATAAAGTTCTCACAAACAAATATACAAGCAAAGAATCTATAATAAGATGGTTGTACTCAAATTAGCAGAATATTAAAAACTGACTAGAATAAACAATGGATTTGTAATATATGCTAACAAGCAACCAAAATACGAAAAGGAATTTATACGGTCTATTCCTTCGTTCAGTAACCTGTCCGTCTTCAAAGGATAATCTGTTTTAAGATTATTAGCAAAATATTACATGTAATATAGATAAAACGAACAAGCTATAATTGGAAAAATTACAAATAAGAGAGACAAGTACAACAAAACCTTCAACTGAATCAAAGTAGATAATTTGACCAAAAAACTATCGAGGCACATGAGGCTCATACTTTCCTAAAAACAGATTCATCCCCTCTGATTGTGCACAAGGAATTGATGGATGTCTGTCTCCCAAGATATAACAACAAACGATGATGGTTTTTGCACGATCAAACACCCCCTCCAGCAAACTTGGAAAAGCGTCTTCCTCTATCACCAAAAACGCCTACTATACTTCTAGAAAAAGCTTTGAAAACAAAGAAAACTTTGTGACTTAGTGAGTGCAATTTTTGTGTATCTATAAGTGTGTGTCAAATATGTGGAGGAGAGCTCTATTTATAGGCTCAAGAGAATGGATGTTACAATCCAAATTATAATAAGTTTTTATTCATATTTTATGAACATAATGGCACCAATTGATCTATCTACTATCCTTTATAGTTTATATTGTATGGATAGGACTTCATTAATTTAAATTAATGTTATCAAGATTAAGTCCTACGAAGCCTTTTGCTCACGATTTTATGTTTTAAACTTTCCCCTTTCAAGTAGTCTATAGTACATTACCGACTAGGATGTGGCTAATTGCACGGATGGGCGAGGAAGCTTGTATTTAGCTACTTGTTCATTCGATTAAGGCATGTGGTATGTAAATATCATTTAATCTCCATTGGACTATGGTTTGTTTTTTATGTCAATATTATGTGTGTGCACAACGTGGGCACGGTATGGCCTAAACCACACTCGTTGGTTTTATATTTTTCTTAATTTAGAATAGTGCTAGGTAATTCATAGCATTTTATCAGGACTTAACAATGGCATTGTATCCAAAAAAGTTTTGAAAACCTACCACTTATTCTTAAATAATCCTAATAAATAGTAGGCAGATTAGTTAATATTATTTTATTTATTTAATTAAACCTCCATATGACTACCCGGGTTTAGGTATATGACAAATTGGTATTAGAGCCTTAGGTTTTGAACCTTGGGAGTTGTGCACACATATATTGTGGTATTGAAAAGCCACTGACAGTCCAAATTCTCCTATTGAGGAAATAAGAGTGTGGCATTTAGGAAATGCTATGCCGCCACCAACCAAGACCCCGTCAGCGACGAGGGAATGACGAATGCTAAGTTGTTTGCCTTTAAGTTAGAGGCAGCAAGGATACAACGTGAGGATCTTGTGGTGAGTCACAGAGGGAGAGATATTTTGAGTACTTAGTTATGTTGCAAGTCTGGTTTCCAATGAAATAGAGATCCCCTGCTCAAGTTGCTGAGCAATGATTTGACTTCATAAAAAGGTGTTTAAGTATATCAATAAAGCTTGAGGAATATCGTGATAGGCTAATGTTATGCAAACTGAAAGGTAGTGTCAACACTTGATGGAAATATGTAATATGACTGGGAAGTTGAATAGAATAAAGTTAAGAGGATGTTCTAAGACCTTTATTTCCCCAAGGGAAACGAGGATTAGGAAATGATTTAATTCTATCAAATAGGAAGTAACAGGTTACTTAGTGGGTCAAGTTGCTTCCTCTGTTACAATATGCATGAGGATGAGAGAAGGGCTTAAAAGTTCTATTTGACAATAACTAGCTACTTTAAGAATACGAAAGTATAGTGAGTTAATGCCCTTTGCATCACCGATGGAAAGAGACAAAGTTACTTACTATGCGAACGGGAATAAAAGTCGCAGGTAAACCCCAAAGGAACATCAAGAAAGCTCTGATTCAGTTAAAGGACCAGCATGGTGATGTCAACAACGAAGTGGCAGCTACTTTAGAGGTAAGTGAACAACCCTCATGACCTTCACTATTGCTTTAGTTCGTAGTAGTTTATAACATGATTTGCATAACCTTAGTTTTAGACCGTGACTTATCCAGTAGTAGTGTCATGAATTCTCTCCTTTTGAATTTATTTGTATATGCCTTGGCGGTAGAAGTAAAAGGGTTAGTGTGGTTCTTACTTCACCTTCAGAATGAGTGTATGCAAATAACATGTAAGAATACTTTGTAAATGATGATTAGAGGTGAGACTCAAAAAATGATTTGACAAAAATCTCGATGTGTATCTATAGAGTTATCTTAAGAGTGGATCGGCTATCTAAGTGTATTGTTGTAATTGATTGTCACCTTAGAAAGTAACCAGGATGACCAAAAGGGAGATGCTAATCCCCGGCAAGGGTGGTGATGATCAGATGATGGATGAGTGATTCTTGAAGTCATGCATAGGTGAATCCTACTATACCGACGCTAGTGTAGTTAGCTTAGCTTGATGTGCATCTCTCGAACCCTAGGAGAAGAGTTAAGTATAAACAATATGAACTTCACCACGTTGTGAGATTGAGTTGGTATTGATTTGTTCCCGAAATGGTCCTAATCTCTTTTGTATCGTATCACGGTGATGCTGGCAGAAAAGAAAGAATTGAAGAAGCTGCTTCAAGAGTTTATAGAGAAAAAGGTATGCAAGGGTTAGAACGTCATCGTGGGATGCATCAGTTTGACTTACTAAGGATCCTGATGAGACTCTCGGACTGCGGATTGGCTATTCATGATTGAATTGAATCACATTAAAGAATTATCACTAGTCAGGGTTAATGGATTATATGGAGAACTAGAAGGTTCCCAGCACCTCTTAAGAATGGATTCATGCTCAGGACATCGTCAACTCAGGATAAAGGAAGAATGGACCTCTAGTTGGCCTTACTTGGGTCAGTTCATGATCGTGTTCATTGATGATGTGCTAATTTATTCTAGAACTGGGGGATCATGAGCAACATTCAGGGATTGTCTTATTGACTCTACAAGAGCATTAGCTATGTGTTAAGAAGAAGCTTGAGTGGAAATGGTACTTTTCTCTGAAGCTGCTGTATAGTATGTGCATTAAATGACTCATTCTGATGCTGTCCATGTTAGGTACCCAACATAATTAATTTTGTAAATGATGACTTCTGACAATCTTGTATGATTATCATTATTATTACAGCTTAATTACCTACCAACTTTTGTGGTGAGTACCTGATAATAATTGTCGATATGATTTCGACTGAGTAATTTATATTCATTATTTTATATTTATCTACTTAGTCTAATACATTTAGTCAATGTTTGACAGATCGTTAAGTCTTGGTCAGCACAAGTTAAGTTACTGAAATATGTTACCCTTTATTAGGATAGCACGATGGACCTCTTGAAGATCAAGATATACGTGTAATAGGGACAACCAAAGAACGTGGTTGAAATTTAGGGCTTTTGGGAACTCGCAAGGCACCATAGAAAGTCCCAAAGATGGCGACACCATTGATGTAGTTGACAAAGAAGGGAGTCCAGTTTGGATGGCACCTGAAGTGGGAGCATGCTTTTCAAGGTTGAAGGCTCAGTTGACTCTTTCCCTAGTGTTGACTACACCGTATAACGAGGAACGGTGAGAAGATTACAACGGTGCATCAAGAGGCGAACTTGGATGCATGATGACACAATGTGGATGAGTTGTAGCATCAGGGTCACTCCAAGTGAAGCTTTTCAGTCTGGTTATTTTACTCATGGTTTAAAACTTGCAGCGGCTATCCGTATATGGCAACATTGGGAGGTATTATCTGTATGGGGCTAAATTTCAGGTATTCTCAGATCATAAAACTTTGAAGTGTCTGTGCACTATAAAGGAATTGGGTTTAGACTTCTAGATTCTTCACTTATCTAACAATAGAAGAGGGGAGAAGGAATACCATGAATGTGAAATTATGAAACTATAAGGAAGGTATATAAGATTTGGTCTATAACATGGTATTTATTCTAACACTTGTTTAGCTAGTAAAATAGGATCAGTGATGAGCTTAACACCTTCAAAAAGTATGGATACAAATTAAGAACAAGGGATAATATGATGAGTAGATGGTATGTAAATGAGTATGTCGTTGTATTTCATGGGAAGTTTGGCCATGCATATAATAGAGGAAAAGATAAAGGTTATATCGAGTAAAGCACATAGGTCTCGGAAGTGCAAAGATACCTTGTAGTCTAAAAAGAGACATGAAATAGAAAAGCTTTGGAATCATGTCGTTGAATGAATGACATGTGATTAAGTGTAGGCATGGGATATAAGTAAGATGTTGTTTGGATCATTGCAGATAGGTTAACAAAAATAGTGCATTCTATACAACTTGGATCGTAGTACGCAAGAATAGTCCTAGGAGGATGGTAATCTAAGAAGTATATAAGAGTTTTCAAATCATCACTTCAATGGAAATGTTTGGTTTAATGATAAATATTGGAGAAGTTCCTAAGAAGTTCTTGGTATGGAGTTGAACTTCAGCATTGTTTTTCATCCTTAAACTGACGATTAGTCTGAGTGGGTTAAATAGATTTAGAGAATGTGCCGCATGCTCAAAATTTTGGGTTAAAGGGGATTTGGAGGAAGTATCTACATTTAGCATGATTTAGCATGATTAGTTATACAATGTTAGTCATCAAGCAAGTATCGGTTTGGCACCGTTTGAGGCATTTTAAGGAGGGCCATGTCGATCACCAGTATGTTGGTTAGAACTAGGAAGTAAGATTGTTGTCAGATCGGAAGAAGTCTATGAGCATAATGAGAAAATCTTCATGATTCATGATCGATTAGAAGCTGTTCATAGTCGATAGAAAAGTTATGTTAACAAGGGACACCCACCTCTGGAATTCAAAGTAGGTAATTTTGTTCTCTTGACGATTTCATTACGTAAAAGAATTTCACAACTCGGTGTAAGTTGAAAACTTCTACCGAGGTTGTCAGGCTGTTTATTAATCTCCAAGTCAGCGTAGTTGCTTGCTGACTTGATCTTTCTGCTAGTTTCCTCACGCTTATAATGCACAACGTGTATTAACGTCATTGGGAAGTTATCCCAATTTTAAAGAGATTGATACATTCCCCGAAGTGGTGACGTTAGAGGACATGACTAGTTAAGGGGTATTAGCCTATGATGCCGTAACATATCGATGATGAAAGAAATGTAGCGACACTATGATAACGGCTTCCAAGAAAGTCGTATGGTGTCATTTCTTCTAAGGATAATGCCATAAGTAGTATTGTATTATTTAGTATAGTTTAATTGATTTGTTGTTGTTTAATTGGTTGTATAGTTTAATTGATTTGTTGTCACCGACGCTACTCCCAAGTTGTGCCAGGTAAGGCTCAACGTGAGATTTGGAGTCGACTACACGAGGATTGTAATTGCATATGTTTTGACCTTGAGATGATTTCTAATTTTGAGGATGAAATTCCCTTTTAGGGAAGGAGAGCTGTAATGTCCTAAAATTTAACTAATGGAATTAGTATGTAATTGATGGATTAGTGTGCCAATTTGTAAATTTAAAAGTTTATCTACTCATTTTGGTATTTTTAAAATCTATCTCATTACACCTTCTTAGTTTTCTTAAATTTTAAAGTTTGTCAAAAACTACCATGAATATATTTTAGCAATTCTCAACATTTTTTTTGAACAAATTTGATAATTTCTATTCAAAGTATTCTGTTTAATTTTTACTTTGAAAACCCTAGCCCTCTATTTAAACTATCACTCTTCCTCTCTTCATTTTCACTCCCATTCCTGTAGCTTCCTCTCTCCCTTACACTCTCTTTATTCCCGTCACTCCTTCTCTCACTTTCTCTGCAAAAATCAAAATCTTGGGCCTCATACCTGATAATTTGGAGCCAAAAACGTGTTTAATCCATCAAATTTCTCTTCAAAAATGACCATAAAAGTTTAGCCTTCTTTCTCTAAAAATTTTTTGGATTTTTTTTTTGAATCCTTTGTGTATATTTCAATCCAAGTTTTATGAGTTTGAATAACACTTAATCTGAGTTTTTGGAGCCTAAATAATCACGAATCTGAGCTTAACATGAACAAAAATGAGATTTAAACCAGTTTTGTATTTTTTTTCTATTTCTTGAAATTTTTGAGCAAAAGTATAAAAAAATGATGAAAATGCATTTTATGAGCATGAGATTAAGTTTATAAGAATCATATGATGTTTATAAATCATTGGGACATGTTTAATATACATTAATACGTGTTTGGAATCTGTTAGAGTTCGATTGAAGCATGGGTGCTCAAGAACAAAGCATGTTGATCGCAATGGCGTGATCAACCGTGGTATGTAGTGTACAGTTGACCGCACAGCTCACAGAAAGTGTATTGATCGCATTGTGACGGTCGACCGCAACACACTATGTGGGGTCAACCATGATGCATCAGAGGGTGCCCTTAGCCACCCGAGTTCCTGTTGTCCCAAAACACATTTTTGAGTACATTTTTCCCAATTTCTAAATCAAAATCATTTTTAATATGCTTAAAACATGTTTAATTGTTACAGAAATAAATGAAACCTTACAATTTGAGATGGCACACTAAGATATCATGATGTAGGATACAAATATGAAATAATCTAAGATTAGACATTGACATACCTGATTCTTATCAAAGGTTGTCTGTGGTTCCATGCAGCTAACGTGTAACGGACTAAGACTATGGTGAATATATTATCGCGCTAGATTACAAGGTAGGACTCTAACCCCTACTTTCCTTGGTAGCCATGATTCTAAAGAGTTTTGGCCATGACGTTGTTTCCTGCAAATGTTCTCCAGGTATGATTTTGACATGCTTGTTTAGGCATATGTGAAAATTGCGGGATGATATTTTTTATAAGAAACTATGAGATGATATTATTGAATAGTGAATAGAATGATGAATGTAAATAGTGCCGAATGAGTGGGAAACGCTATTCAGAATGATAGACTAGGGCATGATGCCATGATTCAGATATTGGGTCGTGTAGAAAGCGACCTTAGGGGCAGGTCTCGAAACCTAGCAGGGCCACTACGATGGAATGATATTGGCTTTGCATAATGAATAATAATAAATATGAATAAATGATTATTAGACCGGAATGGTAATCCAGATCAATATGAATAAATGATTACTGGACAAGATTGGTAATCTAGAATGGTATGTACACGAGCAATTGATCTATCTACTATCCTTTATAGTTTATATTGTATGGATGGGACTTCACTAATTTAAATTAATGTTATCTAGATTAAGTCTTACTGAGCCTTTTGCTCACGATTTTGTGTTTTAAAGCTTCCCCTTGTAGGTAGTTTGTAGTACTACCGACTTGGATGTGGCTGATTGCGTGGATGGGCGAGGAAGCTTGTATTTAGCTACTTGTTCATTCGATTAAGGCATGTGGTATGTAAATATCATTTATTCTCCATTGGACTGTGGTTTGTATTTATTTTTATGTCAATATTTTGTGTGTGCACAATGTGGGCCCGGTATGGCCCAACCCACACTTGTTGGTTTTATATTTTTCTTTATTTGGCATAATGCTAGGTAATTCATAGCATTTTATCAGGACTTAGCAATGTTATTGTATCCAAAAAAGTTTTGAAAACCTACCACTTATTCTTAAATAATCCTAATAAATAGTAGGCGGATTTAGTTAATATTATTTTATTAATTTAATTAAACCGCCACGTCAATACTCGGGTTTGGGTATATGACAACTATATACATTAGAAGTGTATTTAGGAACCAAGTTTCAACTCCAAAGTTCCAATCACTATAATATAAAGCTTTCATATGTTACAATATGCAACAAAAATATGCTTTGGTGTAAAGTCCTCATGCTACAGTTTAAATTCCTCACTTCAACTTGTAACTTGGCTCCCAGATACTCTATAGGTTTTACCTTATTTACTATATATTTCCTCAAACATACATGCACCCACACACACATATATATGTGTATGTATACATGTATGTATATATGTATTTGTTTGGAGGGTTAATGTTTGTGATTGTAATGATAGTTATTTGAGAGCGTTTGAAGAAGTGGGACAGAGACCCCCTCGTTTCTTTTGCTTTCTTGCCTCCACTTTTAGAATTCCATGCCCTCTTCTTTTGCTTTCTTGCCTTCCTTCTCTTCACAAGTGCACACGCTTAAGCTTTACACACATTAACATGCATTATTGGATCAAGATAATGTCTTTTTTGCTCCCTGCCCCTGGCCTGGCCTTGAAGCCCTTATATATATATATAGAGAGAGAGAGAGAGAGCTCTGCATCAAATGTACAACAGCCTTGAGTTTTCACTTTCAATGTAGAAGATTCTAGAGTGTGACCAACCTACTGAGATGGAACTATCAAATTTGCATAGGACCATGAGCTCCTAATTATCAGACTAAAAACGACCTCCAATCTTATATAGGAATCATGATAATGAGAAAGAATACTCTTGCAAATGCAGATGCAGGTACACTAACCATGTAAGAAAAATAATAAAGAATACAACTGATGTTTAACAATTTATAGATATTTTCAATTACATAATTATAATGTCACACAATAGTATACACTAAATATCCCATACATCATGAAATATGAATTTGGAAATCTCACATGCCATTGCCAATAATTACTAGGTCAAATGATATAAGCTACGGTAGGTTGAGACTTAAATTTAACAAGAGAAGTTGGTTCTCACATTGTACAATATATATATTCAAACATATATATATATATACACACACACACATATATATTTATCACAGGTGAGCATGGTATATAATGTAATAAATTAAAACCCAACTTTTTTTTTAGATATACTTAGTAGACACACACGAACCAAAAGAAAACAACCACCATATAGCAACTAGGGGTGAACAGCGTGGCGGTTTTTGGATGGGTGCAGTTAGGTTTTTTCGGATGGTGGGTTGGCGATTAACCAACCCGCAAACCGCCCACCACATGGCGGCTGGTTTCAGTTTGGTTTTGGGTGGTTGCGGGTAGGTGCAAGTAGGTTGAGGCAATTTAGACCTATGCTATTGCCCAATGTAATTTTTTGGACTTTTAAAAAAAAAAAAGTGAAGAAAATTTGTAGAAAATGTAAGATGATAACACATAAAGCATTCCCAACAACAAGCAAGTTTGATGCCTAAAGAGGTTTGAGATTGACTAGAACTACCATCCATTTTTCACCTAAAGTACATCATTGAATAAGAGAAAATCATACATGGATGCTACGGGAAAATAAATTCCAGAAATAAAGAAGACAACAAGTTCAGTCAATTAGTGGTGTTATTAAAATTAATTGGTGTTATTGAGTTATGTGCAAAAGGCTTTCAACTCCTCCAAAAGCAATACCAAACTCCCCTCAAGTAATGAACAAATTGTAAAGGAATTTTTAGAATTTTTTTACTTGGCCAAGCAGATCTCGATTAAGGTAGCTACTTGAGGATTTATATTAGTCGGAATCTCGAGCCTTTGGTTGTTGAAACCAACTACTGCTGCTACAACCTGAGATATGTTGATGTATCATATTTCATGAACTAAGAATTTCACAATTAGTAAGCCAGAAACACAGGTCCATCATACCTAAAAATATATATGCTACAAATAGTATCATTCCTTCATACAAACAAACATAAAAGACAAATTTGTAAAGAAGACGAACCAATATGAAATACAAAACAAGTAACATGTACTAAGACAAATTTTTCATTCGTCCCAGTAAATGAATACAATTTATGACTGTTAAGTAAAGTTCAAGAGCTTGCGTCCAAAGTATGAGAGTTAATGAATTCCAAAATCTTACTTCCTGAACCTTCTATCCAATCACGTGAATAAAAGCATCAGGTAATGGTTCTAAAACACAAGGGAAAAAATGATGAAAGTGTAAATATGCAATACAAAAATCATACATATATAGCATAATACATTTAGGATTTCATAAAAAACTTCGGTTCCTCCCATTCCCACATTCAAATTTCCTTGAAAAGTAACCACTAAGTATACCTAATAAAATAGGACAGGAATCAACTAAACTTCTTGGCGTTCTGTTTCCATGTTGGGCTCCTAAATAATCAATACCTTCCAATGATTCTATCTTTGATAAATCCCATTTCTTTCTTGAATGAGTTTCGTTATTCTCTTCCTTCAAACCATAATCAAAAGCTGCTTTGACTCGTGTACTAAGACATTGCAAAACTAGAGCCAAAGATCCCTATAAACAATTTTGAACCATTACTTACCTTTTTTCTTCCACTGATGAGAGTAGATAAACGAAAAAAAGAGCAGAAAACCAACAAAATACTTACAATGAGCAGAATCAAGCATTGAACTAAAACGGGGGCCAGCCGATTAGGGAGAACGGGGAGAAGAAGAGGGTGATTAGGGAGAAGAGAACTGGGAAGAAAAAAAGAAAAGAGGGAAAGAGAGGCTAGGGCTGAATGCACGCAGAGTAGATTTAGGTCACGACTCGTGAGCGTGTGGCTGGATGAGTATAGATAGTTTTAGTTTTTTTTTTAATATATAGGCGAGCGAGTTTGGGTTGAACCTGCCCCCAAAAACTTAAAATCGAACCCGCCCACCTGAATATATTGGCGGGTGGATTCAACCCGTCCGCCAGTGAATTGCTAATGTAAACCCACTTTTTTCGAGATGGACAAGCGCAGGAGCGGGCATTGGCAGGTGCGGGGTGGTTTTTATATGGCCCTATTAGCAACAAATTTAATTGGCCATTTTTGTAAACCTAAGTAGACTAGCTTGCATTGATTTCTGAAATTTATATTAGCAAGAAAATATACTCTTTTTTTTGTTCGTGTGTGGTCAGTTTACAAAGCATATATATAATTTTTCAAAGAAGCAAACCTATAAACCTTCACTCATGTAATTGCTAGTAAGTAGATCAAAATTTTAAAAAATAATGAAAAAAATCTTTAAATTTATAATCTAAAGCAAAAAAGTTTACATCAATAAGATTGTATATAATAACAAAGAGATACATATATTCATCGGTGAAATTGAATAATTTTCACATAGGTGAATGTGTTAGTGATGTGCCCTAGGCCAATTATGTAATGACCATATTTTGACTTTGTTACATTACCATTTTATTAATAAAGAGGCATTTTTATTATTGTTTTTTATTCTAATTCTATGAATAGTTAATTCTGCCTAAGGTCATCAAGTATGTGACTTGATAGTAAAACTCTTATATGAAAATTGAATTCTATTCTAAATAATCCCTAGTCGGTCGTTATTATTAGGATAATAATGAATGAAGACTAGTATGAAGTTGACTGATGATTATGTTTTACTAATCATGCGTATGAGATACTAAGTCAACTCATAGATACATATTTGAAAAATGATGTATTGGATCGACTCACTATGAGAATACTTCATGGATAATTGTCATAAGTGATTCTCATCACAATAGTATTATCCTAGTCTTTTGACCTGAAATCATCATTGTTTCCTACATGACAAGCTCTATATTTTGACACATTCTAATATTATCTTTAACAGGATGATGGAATGGATTGTTGTTGGATATAGAGTGAATCATGTAAGGAATGTGAGTGATTAAGAAGGAATTTGTCCCTCATTTATTATGAGAAAGATATCTATGGGCCCCTCGATAATTTAGACTGAAGAAAAATGTATGGCCATATTGGAATGAATTGATAAGGGTTATCAATATCAGTCTACTTAAGGTTGAGAAATAATATGATTAAATAGTATAAGGATGATATAAACCATGCCTTATGTTCAATCAAGGTATCTAGTGACGAAAAGACTTTAATACTTATTGTGAATTAGGTTATATCGGATTATTAGCATTCGCATAACTTGGGTAATCATAATGTCTTTCTAGAGGCCGCTTATGATTTATGGGCCAGAAATAGAATTTCAAGCCCCACTGCCAACGTTATGTGAACCTACATGGTCGCACACTTAGAACAGACCAAAAACGAATTTTGGGTTTACTGTGTCTAGCTTCAATGAAACTGATAATGTCCAGATTCGATGTATTAGATATGTCTAGGTTCATTGAATTTGATATTATCTAGATTATATGAATCATATTTGAATTACAGTTTACCCTAGTTAAAATCTGACTCTATCTCGAAGTCAAAAAATATATATATATCTATTTTAGGGTTTCTAGCTGAATAAGAAGAGAAAAGGCCTTCTCTTATTCTAAAAGGCAAAAACATTAAAAACCCTAAATTAGAGATAGAGTCATTTAACGCAAGGAGATGGTGCTAGCACACCAATTTGGTTTTTGAGAGAGTCTGTTCATGTGGATACCTGCAGAGAGCGTTGCTCTAAGTAACAACATCTAAATCCGATCCCGAATACGAAAAGCTCAAGTTAAGGTGTCACCGGAGTGAACCTGCTCTCTTTCTTCCAGAAACCTTACCCATTTTGTCATCCTGGTAAGATTCTATGACTTTTCTTATCAATCTAATTGAATTGCATGGATCCTGCGACGTTTTGTAGAAATTAATTTTGATTTTCTGCTACTTATTTGAATCACAAAATCCAACAAAACCCAATAGAATGTTGCAAATTCATTTAGCATGCTGTCTAATTACTATGGCGCGTTTGATTAATGTTGTTCAGAAGTTAACAACACTACCACACACATCACGAATGTCCTTACTAAACAGTGAAAAGGTGAAGAAATTCAATTAAGGATAAAAATACTAGGAATATATATATATATATACACATATATATACATATACAGGGAAAACACTTCCAACTAGGGGCCGTCACAAATTTTTTGAATGAATCCGAGGAAACATTAAATCAAAATTTTCCTGAGAAGTGCTTTTGAAAGCTCAAAAAGTTTCCATGGCAATGACCTCGCTTTTGTTCTTGTACTTTGACCTCTTTTTTTTTTTTTTTCTTTTTTTTTTTTCTTATTGGATATTCTCTTCTCTATGTAATGGATTATTAAAAGATGAGCCATGTACAAACCAATTTTGATATCGTGATATCGCGTGTGGGATCAAGCTGTCCCTAGACAATCACAAAAGAAGGAAATTGCATTTATGAATTACGACCAGATAATTCAAATGAAGGGAGTAAAAAAAAAATGGCCCTAAAACTTTTTGCACAAGATATTTATATATATATATATATATATATATATATTTGTGCGCTTTCATACCCCAATTGAGGGACATTTGATTTGTCTTTTCAAACAAAAAAAAATTATAGGGACATTAGCTATAATGTCAGTTTCTTTGGATTCTGACTTGTAAAATAATATTCCATCTATTCCCAAATCATCTGTGATCATCTACTTTAAGAATTGTGTATTTTCATCTATAAATATATTGGATAAATAATTCAATTAGTCCCTAATTTTTTAAAAATCTGTAATTTTGTACATAACCTTTTTTTATTTAATTATATCTAACTTTTTAAAAAGATGCAATTTAGTGCAATTCTCGATATGCGTTTAAAAATTTAAAATTAAAATACTTAATATGTCTTTAAAAAACTTAAGTGAGGGTATTTTAGTAAAATATATTTAATTTTAGGCAAAAAAAACTTAAGGAAGGGTATTTTAGTAAAATATTTAAAATGTTTTTAAAAAATTAAAATTAAAATTAATATATAAAAAATTAAAATTAAAAAACAATAAATATATATTATTAAAATTAGATTTAGAAAAAAAATCTGATTTTTTAAATAAAAAATCAAACCAAAGTCTTTTTATTCTCTCTTCTTTTTCTTTTTTCTTCTTCCTTTTTCTTCTTCATTTTTCGAGAGCTGGCTAGAGCACAGGGGGAGGCTGCTGGGCAAAAGGTCAAGAGTTAATCCGGGAGGGCTGGTCGAGAGGTTACTAGCTTGGGGGGGTGCTGGCAAAAGGTTAGGAGCTGACCGGGAGGACTGGGTTAGGGAGGTTATCGACGGGTTGAGGGGGCTAGTCAGGAAGTTGCTAGCGTTTAGGGGGGGAGCTGGTCGGGAGGTATCGCCAACCAGGATGAGGGGAGGCTGGCGGTCTAGTTGCTGTGTTTTATTCACAATAAAGAGAGAAAGAAGAGGGGGAGAGAGTGTGAGAGAAGCAGGGAGAGAGAAAAAGAAATTAAAAAAATTGAAATAATTTTTTTAATGTATGAGTTAGTTTAAAGGGGTAGTGTGGTAATTTTGATTAAAAATAAAGCCAAATAAATTTTTCTGTCCAAAATTAAATGGTAGGAACTACATTGTATCATTTTTAAAAGGTTAGACCCAGTTAAAAAAAAAGATTATGGACTAAATTACACCTTTCTAAAAAGGTTAGGAACCAACCGAGTTATTTACCGAAATAAATAATTTATTTATTTAGAAGGACAATTCTTTGATAGGATTTAAAGGGAAATTGGAGCATAGGTGTTATGCAGTTCTATCTTTGATATTTTTGTTTTCAGAAGCAAACAAAAAGAAAATTCTTATGGTGGAGAAAGTAATTTTACACCACCAATGAAGCATGTTATTATAATCATTAGATTAATTTCTTAACAGTCTGATTTGATTGTTGACCTAAAAAATTCCCAACAAGTGGCACAAACTTCTAATCGTAGATCCAATCATTAAAATGTTTATCTAATGAATAAAGAGTATGCTCCTTCAATGGTGTAAAATGTCTTCTCTATCATAAGAATTTCTATTTAAAAAAAAATACAATTTTGATAAATTGACATTATATTTAATTTTAATTTTTTTATGTGATTTGACATTTACATATACACAATGTCAGTGGTGATATTCGACTATAAAATGACTGTAAATAATAAAGCATATATTATTGTCTTTAAAAATCCATTATTTATTGGATAGGTATATGAATCTAGCTACTTCTACAATTACCCAAAAAAAAAAAAAGGGCAATTTGCGTGGGGAACAAACGTGATGGACAACTTACGATTTATGCTCGTTTGCAACTCGCAAAAATACAAGCTTATGATTTTTTTTTTTCCCATAGACACAAAATTATGAATTTATGTTTTAGAGACTTACAAGGTCGTTTAATAAACAAGTTTGAAAAAAAACAAATATATATTAGAACAGTTTTAATTTTATAAAAAACAACACTATAATAAAATGAATTTAAACCAAGATTTTTTTTGTTCTCTTGGTTTAAACTCATTTTCTAAAGCGGGTAATAATTTACTCCTGTTTAAATATTTTACAATCTTAAACGACATGGTACCTTTACATTTTTTTAATTTTTATTTTTGGCGGGTGGTGAGACCTTTAGGTTTACAATGCTGACACAAGGAAACGATATGGCTGTTTTTTGTCGTTAGCAAGAATACATATTATATTGAAAGAAACAGCTAAATTTGGTTTTATTATATTATATTATGAATTTATGTATGACGATAAAGATAAATATGTGCGAAGAACTTAACCGAAGAAAAGAAGCAAAGTACTTATATTCTTACAAGAAACTTCCAAACTATAGAACTGAAATTTAGTTACGCAAACAAACGAAAAAAAGAAAAAGAGAGTTCAGAAACGACAACTTATGTAGCGAAAATAAGCACAACTGGTGAAGTGCTATACCGTGAAACTGACTTGTAAACCTCAAAATTAATACACAATTGTACTAATCCAAACTAAATCGTGCAACAGAAAATCTAAGTTCAATTATGAGATGATTTTAACTGCGATGGTGCATAGACACATAACATTACTACATCATAAACCAAAAATCTGCTTGCAAATTATTTGGCGTGGTACAAAGATATGCCTTATTAGTACTATAGCTTTCTTAATTATAAGATAATCGTGAGATTTCGTCATATTTACATATTCTTTTCTCTATTAAGATTGTAATATTATTTGACATTTTTCTCGAAATAAGATATATATAATGGATTGAAAAACAAATATTCCTACCATGGAAGCCATATAAATTCCACAAGGACAATACTACTCGCTCATTACCATTGCTGACCCTGAAGTCAACTTGTTGTGGGTGGCATAAAGGATTTTGAGGCAGGCACTCAATCGAGTGTCTAGTGTTAGACATGTATGCTCTAAGGAGTAAAAATGTAATACGTTTTTGGAGACATTTTTATCATTAAAAAATTTATTCATTTATATATACCAAATATTGTCCTCTTTACGTTCATATTCGTTGAATGTATGATAAGCAAACAGTAGTCTGAGACTGTCAGTCTAAACCTTAAGAGTTGGGCATATGATGGGATGATTATGCGGTAGACACGACTCTTAAGGTGATGGTCTAAAATATATGATCCGCAATCGAGAGAATAAAGTTGGGCACTTTATTCATGTAAAGATTGTTATGTTGTCTATATCCCTTTTGGGAGATGGTTTGTCTTGGCCATTGGAGTTGGACTCCGTGAATAGAAACATTGGCGCGTTGTCATAGGTGACGATGTGTTGGATCGGGACATAAAGTGAATTGATTTGGATTAATAATTCTGTCTTGGCAAATCGATTCACTTTAGACAATCATTTGTATTGTATCTTAATCCTGAGATGAATAATGGGCCCGTTGTCTCGACTTGTGTCTTTTGATGTACCAATGGGTGACTCCCACATCTCTATAGTGGCATGCATGCCGGTACGTTGGAGGCAGGACTCTTGATAGCATAGACTTGTTATTCATAGATATGGAAACCATAGCTCCTCTTTAGGAGTAATGATATCCTCTTATATGCGTTGTCCTGTAATTGGAAAATTGGAGCGCTCAACCATTTGGATACATAGGTGTAACCGAATGGTATACTATCTTTGGATGGTAAGTTTTCTAATGGTGAGACAATGGAACGTAAGATAAAAATAATCGGGAAGGTAAGACAGAACTTGTCCTTAAGCCGATTATGGATGATCATATGGGGATGCGATACACTATGATATGTCATGGAGACTTAGCTACACGAGCTTCGTAATTCTATAAAGTTCGAGAGTGTAGCTCTAAGCTTTTAGTGGAGTAGCGTTGGAGTTGATAATTGTGAAATGTATATCTGGGATATTGGGTTTCATAATTATCATGAGCTTGAACTTTATAGGTCCATTTTGGTCCCCTTTGCTAGCTCACAAAATCCTGTAACAACACGGCGTGCTTTTCCAATAATTGGTGACTTATGTCAGATTTATCAGATTGGTTTAAAATTTGTAAGAATCAAATAATTCATGTCTGTTTATCGGTTGAATTAATTATGTAAGAAAATTAGTTCAAGATGAACTTGTTGAATTATTGTGATCAGATAATTCTTGTCTGTTTATCGGTTGATTTAATTTTGGATAAATTGGATCAAGATAAACTTGTAGAATTATTGTGAATTAATTTATTTTCTTAGAGATTATCTTGATAAAGTTTGTTTTGATCAGATATCTTTTCTATTGGGCTATTTGAATCAAAACTGAGACTTTATCCTTTAGAATCTCGGGTGGAAAATAAAAGATTCGCGGAGATTTTTTCTCGGCAGTTCGGCCTGCCGGATGACGTGTTCGGCCTGCCGAACTGGCCAGTTTGGCCTGCCTATCAGACAGTTTGGCCTGCCGATCAGCGGAGATAAGATTACGCATTTTCACGCGTATCTTATCAGATATTGATCCGAACTTATTCTGTTTTGATTTTTTGAGACCTAATCTGATATGGACTGACCCTAGAACCAATAGGTATAAAAAGGGAGTGAGTCTTATGATTTACAGAGATCAATTTGAGAGATTAAGAGTAATACTCTTCTAGTGAGCATCTGAAAACTCCCTGAGAGCTTTTGTTCACAAATCACGAACACTAGCTTTGGGTTCTCTCTATTGGTTGGAAGGAGAGTCACTGGTGGAAGAGCTGTACGTGTGAGCCCACACTCACTCCGGTTGTGGATAGAGAATAGCAAAGAAGACCAGTTGGTTGAGGCTCTTCTGGAACGTTACTTCTCTACACAGGTCGTAGAGGTTCTTTGGCACACTGAGGTTAGTAAGATCTGTCTAATTTATACATATAACATGTCAAACTTGTGTTTTGGAAAATACTCTGATGAAAAATTTTAAAATTCAGCTGCGCACTTTGTTTCCAACAATTGGTATCAGAGCTGAGGTTTTTACATAAATTTGCAAGTTTGTGATCATGTTATATGCATAAATTTTGTGATCTTAATCTCTCCAATGCTTGAATTAAATTTTATAGAGAGATGGCACTCTAGGTTTCTATATAATATATATGTTGTCATGGATTATGTGGTGAATGTTTATTAATTAATTATGGTTGATTAAATTGTTGTTAATTATTTATTAATTAATTAATACCGGTTATGGTTCCTTAGAGGTTAGAATGTGTATCTAGGTTTTTCATGTAATTAGATGGCGGACTATCATCTCCGTCTAGGAATTGTTATTTAATTTTTAATTTGTAAGAATTTTGTAATTAAATAATTATTCGAAGAAGACGGAACGAGAAGTCGGATCTTAAAGATTGATGATGGCGCCTCCAGGTATTTCCTGCGTCTCTAATTTTATGTTTTTGAATTGTTGAAAATAAAATTGATGAATTGCATTAAATTTGTATTTTCTAGATTAAGGTTTCTTCTGCTCGATCGGCATGCCGGACCTCATAGTTCGGCAGGCCAAAGGTCACAAATCGGCAGGCCGGACGTACGGTCCGGCAAGCCGACAGTGGGGCAAAAATTTTGGTGCTCTGCCGGCAGGCCGAACCTTCATGTTCGACAGGCTGAACCACCATGATCGGTAGGCCGATCACCTAGATCGGCCTGCCGACCGAGAGCTACCAAATGTCCAGAAAAGGTGCAATTTTACGGTGCAATTTTAATTTTATTTTTGGGACGATTCTGAGAAACATTAAATTTGGATTTGACCGGAAATATGAAGTGTTCGATTCATACGGGATTGAGGACTTGAAGACGGATATTACATGAGGCAGGATACAACTTGAGAATTCAAGGATGAAGAATCGATAAATGTCTCGATTATTCTCTTGTAATCTTAGTTTTCTATTCTCTAGCGTGGAACCATAATATTACGGTTATTATTATTATTATACTTGTAGCTTTGCTTGATTGCTTTGCTTGTCTGCATTATAATATGATTTACCATGTATATTGATAACATGCCATATAGAATAGGGAGTGCCGCTCATATTAAAATTGTTCATGCATAATTTTAAAATAAAACCTTGACTTCAAAAGATTGAGTGGGAGAAGGTTTTCGAAGAGAGAACCTAAGGCCTCCATCGTTGGTCCATAGGAAGAACATGGTGGTCCTGACCCCTAGGAAGGGATTTCTATCATGTACCAGATTGGATCTCTGAAAGGATAAGGTATTTTAGTATGATTTATGGTTGCACACCCCTAGGTGGTGATTATAAATCATGGATAAAATATTAAAACGGTGGTTATACACTCACGTTAATTTTATTATTAACCTCCCCTAGGAGCTCTGTTAATAAAATTAATGGCCAAAGAAACGATTATTAATATATGCTGGATCATACGGGTCCTAGATGGCATATATTAATCAGGAGGGGATCCGTGTTCCTGATTGAATTTAGCATGACTCCCCTAGGAGCTTGTTGAATTCTGAGTTGGGAATTATCGTTGTAAGGTTGTGATATTTTCAAGGTTTTGACACATAAACACATTTGTATGATTTTACATGATTGTGTTATCTTACTAAATTATTATATGTGTTTGCTTATGTTTGGTATATGATTCTTTATTGTAGATTGAAAATGTCTAAAAACGCTTTATCATCGATACTTGACAAAAACCAATTAACCGGTGAGAACTATAACGATTGGAAACGGAACCTGGACATCGTCCTATCCTTTGAGAAACTGAAATATGCACTGACAACTCCTTGTCCTCCCGAGCCTACGGGAGACTCAAGTAATGAGCAATTCCAAGCGTACGATCGCTGGAAAGATGCTAATGATCAGGCCCGCTGCTATGTTATGGCTAGCATGAACAACGTGCTGCAGGCTCAACATCAAGATTATGAGACTGCGAAGCAGATCTTGGATAATCTTGAGGACATGTTTGGAGGCCAGGCCATAACAAAGCGGCAAGGGGTGCTTCGAAAACTCTTAAACTGTAGACAGAGACCGGGGACATCTGTAAAGGAGCATATGATGTTGGTCATGGGTTACCTCGCTGAGGCTCAAACCAATGGAGCCGACATCGATGCTGAAACTCAGATGACTATGGTCTTTGAGACTCTGTCTAAGGAATTTATTCCGTTTAGAGCTACTTTTAATTTAAGCAATAGACGGGATATGACCTTGACAGAACTGATGAAACAGTTACAGGAGTTTGAACTGCTGATCAGGGAGTCTCCTGCTGGTGGAGAGGCCAATATGGTAGCTGCTCTGGTTCTAATCCTAACTCTGGGAATGGAAAGAAGCAGCGGGCCAAGAGTGGCAAGTCTTCTATTCCTCCTGCAATCAAGAGCAAGAAAAAGAAGAAGTAGAACCCAAAGAAGCTTAAATGCTTCTTCTGTGGTAAGGTCGGGCATATAAAGAAGCATTGCAAGGACTTCCTTTCCAAGGGATGTAGGTGTGATCTTCTATATTTAGAAACTTGTTTGGTTGAGGAATCCAGTGACATTTGGGTCATAGATTCCGGTGCAACTAATCATGTTTGTGTTTCTCTGCAGGGATTCAAAGAAACGAGAAGTCTACTTCGTGAAGACTTAACGCTTCGGATGGGCGATGGATCCTTGGTCTCAGCGGAAGCAGTGGGAGATGTCCATCTTTATTTTGATAATTATAGGAGTTTAATTTTGCGAGATTGTTTTTATGTTCCTAAATTTAAAAGGAATTTAATTTATGTATCTTCTTTATTTAAAGACTCCTACGTGGTATCTTTTAATGAAAAAGTGGTGATTCGTAAAAAAAAATCTTTTATCTGTTCTGGATGGATGCAAAATAATCTATATTTTATCAAACCTAAGATGGACCTATTGTTTAATGCTGAGATAAATGATAATGACTCAAAAAGACTTAAAACTTCTCACTCTAATAAGACTTATCTTTGGCATTTGCGCCTTGGCCATATTAACCGGAATAGGATTCAAAGGTTGGTAAGGGATGAACCTTTAAGTCACTTAAAGGTGGAATCTATACCTCAATGTGAGTCTTGTTTGGAGGGTGAAATGACCAAAAGGGGCAATAGGGCCGAAGGGGTTCTAGAACTTGTGCATAGTGATGTTTGCGGACCGATGAACATCCGGGCACGAGGAGGGTATGAGTACTTCGTCACTTTTATTGATGATTACTCAAGATATGGGTATGTGTACCTGATGCACCACAAAAGCAAAACTTATGATAAGTTCAAGGAGTTTCGGGCTGAAGTGGAAAAGCAATTGGGTAAACCCATAAAGGCACTTCGATCTGATCGAGGTGGGGAATACCTTTCTGAAGAGTTCTTGGGACACTTGTTAGAGAATGGGATTTTATCCCATTTGACTGCGTTGGGCACTCCGCAGCAGAATGGCGTAGCGGAGAGAAGGAATAGGACTTTGTTGGACATGATTCGGTCCATGATGAGTTATTCATCATTGCCTTTATCCTTTTGGGGATATGCACTACAAACCGCATGTTATCTTTTGAACAATGTGCCTTCAAAATCGGTCCCTAAAACTCCTCACGAGTTGTGGACAAGACGGAAGACATCCTTAAACCATATTCGCATATGGGGATGTCCAGCTCATGTCCTGTTTAAGGATCCGAATAAGTTGGAAGCACGTTCAGAAGTTTGCGTGTTTGTAGGATATCCAAAAGGGACTAAAGGGGGTTATTTTTATAACCCAAAGGAAAATAAAGTCGTGGTTTCAACTAATGCAACTTTCCTTGAGGAGAGTTACATGAACGACTTTAAACCTCGAAGCAAAGTGGTGCTTGAGGAGTTGAGGGGTGATCCGTTTACTCCGAAGGTTCCGAATGAAACCATTCCGATCAGTGTAGAAAAACCAAACAAACCTGAACAACAACCTCAGGGGCTTCGGCGTAGTGGGAGGATCGGGCGTCAACCTGAAAGGTATATGTGCAATGGAGAAGTCTTTTTGGCAGAACCGGATGAACATGACAGGGATCCTTATACTTACGCAGAAGCCATGGAGGATGTTGATTCAAGACTCTGGACAGAGGCCATGAACATAGAGATGAAGTCTATGGAGACTAATCAGGTCTGGGAGCTTGTGGATCTTCCCGAAGGGGTAAAACCCATAGGGTGTAAGTGGATCTACAAGAGGAAAAGAGGAGTGGATGGAAAGGTCGAAACCTTTAAGGCTAGACTGGTAGCTAAGGGTTATACGCAAAAGGAAGGAATCGATTATGAGGAAACCTTTTCGCCTGTAGCCATGCTTAAGTCCATCCGGATTCTCTTGTCCATAGCTGCCGCTCTCGACTACGAGATTTATATGGAACAACCAGACGGGTTCAAGGTCATGGGTCAAGAGGGTAAGGTTTGTAAGCTGCTAAAGTCTATTTATGGACTTAAGCAGGCTTCTTGTTCTTGGAACATAAGATTTGATCAAGTGATCAAGACTTATGGGTTCTCACAAAATGTGGATGAACCATGTGTTTACAAACACATTAAGAATGAGAAGGTGGTTTTTCTACTACTCTATGTAGATGACATTCTGCTAATTGGCAATGACGTTGGGGCATTGTCATCGGTCAAATTATGGTTGACCAAGCAGTTTGACATGAAGGACTTAGGTGAGGCTAATTTTGTTCTCGGTATCCAGATCTTTTAGGATAGGAAGAACAAAATGATAGCTTTGTCACAGGCCGGCTACATAGATAAAATTCTCAGGAGGTTTGCAATGCAGGATTCCAAGAAAGGTGGGCAACCATCTAGGTCTGGAATTACTCTTTCTAAGAAAGACTCTCCAAAGTCTTATGAACAAAGAGAATACATGAAGAAGGTGCCTTATGCTTCGGCGGTCGGGATTGTAAGTCGATTTCAGGCGGATCCAGGACCGAACCATTGGGTTGCGGTAAAGCATATTTTCAAGTACCTGAGAAGGAATCGAGGGTATATGCTTATGTATTTGGGTGAGGATTTAACTCCTCTCGGATACACTGATTCGGATTTTCAATCATGCCTGGATTCTAGGAAATCGACTTCGGGGTTTGTGTTTACTCTAGGTGGCGGTGCCATCAGTTGGAGAAGTGCGAAGCAAGATTGCACTTCGGATTCAACGATGGAGGCCGAGTATGTGGCGGCTAGTGATGCTTCGAAAGAAGCAGTGTGGCTCCGCAAGTTCCTTGGGGATCTTGAGGTAGTTCCTGGTATGGATAAGGCGGTATCACTATACTGTGATAACAGTGCGGCGGTAGCTAATGCTAAGGAACCAAGATTTCACAAGAAGAGTAAGCATATTGATCGGAAGTATCATGTGATAAAGGACTTCGTTGAGAGTGGGCATGTCACGTTATGCAAGATCGCGTCAGAGGACAATTTAGCTGATCCATTCACGAAGACACTTACTGGGAGAGTCTTCGAGAGGCATGTGGAAGCTATGGGGATGCGAAATTTGCAGTATTTACTCACTTAGTGCAAGTGGGAGATTGTTAGACATGTATGCTCTAAGGAGTAAAAATGTAATACGTTTTTGGAGACATTTTTATCAATAAAGAATTTATTCATTTATATATACCAAATATTGTCCTCTTTACGTTCATATTCGTTGAATGTATGATAAGCAAACAGTAGTCTGAGACTGTCAGTCTAAACCTTAAGAGTTGGGCATATGATGGGATGATTATGCGGTAGACACGACTCTTAAGGTGATGGTCTAAAATATATGATCCGCAATCGAGGGAATAAAGTTGGGCGCTTTATGTTGTCTATATCCCTTTTGGGAGATGGTTTGTCTTAGCCATTGGAGTTGGACTTTGTGAATAGAAACATTGGCGCGTTGTCATAGGTGACAATGTGTTGGATCGGGACATAAAGTGAATTGATTTGGATTAATAATTCTGTCTTGGTAAATCGATTCACTTTAGACAATCATTTGTATTGTATCTTAATCCTGAGATGAATAATGGGCCCGTTGTCTCGACTTGTATCTTTTGATGTACCAATGGGTGACTCCCACATCTCTATAGTGGCATGCATGCCGGTACGTTGGAGGCAGGACTCTTGATAGCGTAGACTTGTTATTCATAGATATGAAAACCGTAGCTCCTCTTTAGGAGTAATGATATCCTCTTATATGCGTTGTCCTGTAATTGGAAAACTGGAGCGCTCAACCATTTGGATACATAGGTGTAATCGAATGGTATACTATCTTTGGATGGTAAGTTTTCTAATGGTGAGACAATGGAACGTAAGATAAAAATAATCGGGAAGGTAAGACAGAACTTGTCCTTAAGCCGATTATGGATGATCATATGGGGATGCGATACACTATGATATGTCATGGAGACTTAGCTACACGAGCTTCGTAATTCTATAAAGTTCGAGAGTGCAGCTCCAAGCTTTTAGTGGAGTAGCGTTGGAGTTGATAATTGTGAAATGTATATCTGGGATATTGGGTTTCATAATTATCATGAGCTTGAACTTTATAGGTCCATTTTAGTCCCCTTTGCTAGCTCACAAAATCCTGTAACGACACGGCGTGCTTTTTCAATAATTGGTGACTTATGTCAGATTTATCAGATTGGTTTAAAATTTGTAAGAATCAAATAATTCATGTCTGTTTATCGGTTGAATTAATTATGTAAGAAAATTAGTTCAAGATGAACTTATTGAATTATTGTGATCAGATAATTCTTGTCTGTTTATCGGTTGATTTAATTTTGGATAAATTGGATCAAGATAAACTTGTAGAATTATTGTGAATTAATTTATTTTCTTAGAGATTATCTTGATAAAGTTTGTTTTGATCAGATATCTTTTCTATTGGGCTATTTGAATCAAAACTGAGACTTTATCCTTTAGAATCTCGGGTGGAAAATAAAAGATTCGCGGAGATTTTTTCTCGACAGTTCAGCCTGTCGAATGACGTGTTCGGCCTGTCGAACTGGCCAGTTCGGCCTGCCTATCAGATAGTTCGGCCTTCCTATCAGCGGAGATAAGATTACGCGTTTTCACGCGTATCTTATCAGATATTGATCCGAACTTGATTCTGTTTCGATTTTTTGAGACCTAATCTGATGTGGACTGACCCTAGGACCAATAGGTATAAAAAAGGAGTGAGTCTTATGATTTACAGAGATCAATTTGAGAGATTAAGAGTGATACTCTTCTAGTGAGCATCTGAAAACTCCTTGAGAGCTTTTGTTCACAAATCACGAACACTAGCTTTGGGTTCTCTCTATTGGTTGGAAGGAGAGTCACCGGTGGAAGAGCTGTACGTGTGAGCCCACACTCACTCCGGTTGTGGATAGAGAATAGCAAAGAAGACCAGTTGGTTGAGGCTCTTCTGGAACGTTACTTCTCTACACAGGTCGCGGAGGTTCTTCGGCACACTAAGGTTAGTAAGATCTGTTTAATTTATACATATAACATGTCAAACTTGTGTTTTGGAAAATACTCTGATGAAAAATTTTAAAATTCCGCTGCGCACTTTGTTTCCAACATCTAGCACTCTCAGCAATTTCTACACTTGTTCTAACTTTACTCGTGCTTCAAGGTATCTCAATTGCTTTATGTTTTTCAGTCATCAAATCTATATTAAAAATTATTTGTTCTAGATAATTTTTAATAACAAAGAAATCACAACCAATGGTATTTGAGTTCTTGGTGCTTTTTTCACTAGTGTACTGTAACGCCCCGAAACTTATTTAATGTTATTGTAATATAAATGATGAATTAGTATGCCATAATTGATGTTTTAACATTAATTTGATTACTTGATTGGATTTTAAAATTTTGGTTGTTTTGTCAAATTAATGAATTCAAATGATTTCTTATTATTTTAAAATGATGTTTTGAGTTTTAAAACATAACAATTTGTAAAATGTTAAAAATACTCCGTTTTACAAAACCGTGGGCGGCACATGGTTTTTGCACAGTAAAACCGCCCACTGTTTTCCTCTATTTATTCTCTCTCTTCCTCCTCTCTCCTCACACTCTCAGATTTCTCTTTCTCTCTTCACTCTGCTCACTCTCTCTCTCTCTCTTGATCTCTCTCTCGGCTACTCTCCTCTCTCTCTATCTCTCTCAAAATTTTTGAAACCAAATTCAAATCCAAGCTTCGGGTTAGCAAGGAGGAAGCTCGGGAACGTGATTTGGCAACCGAGAACGAGGATTGAAGCTTCGATTCGAGGTTAGTGTTGAAATTTTTAAACTTTTTTCAAAATTTTTAATTTTGTGCATTTTTGAAATCTAGGTTTGTTTAAGCTTAGAAAACCTTGGATTTGAGTTAAATGAACTTAGAACAACTAGAATCTAAGCTTAGATTGAAGAAAAACAGATTGGATTCAAGATTTTTCATTTTTCTTCCCATTTTCTCATTTTTGGATTTTTAAGATTTTTGAGTTTAAATCTTGTTTAAATGAGTCCAAATGTGTTCTAGTATGTTTTTCTATCAATTATGATTGTTTTCCATGCTTGGGATTTGAGAAAAACAGGTTAGAATTAAGATTTGAATTTTAGAGATCAAAAAACCCGTGGCTGAATTTTTGGGTTTTCCCAGTTCGGCAGGCCGAACTGTGTGTTCGGCAGGCAAGAATAGGGATCGGCAGGCCGGTGTTCTTTCGTCCGGCAGGCCGAACCTGGGGAAATGACCGGCCGATCAGACTTGGTTTTCGGCAGGCCGAACTGTGCAGTTCGGCCGGCCGAAGCAGGGAGTCTGGCAGGCCGGCTGAAGCATGAAAAATTTTGTGATTTTTCACCCGTTTTCACTGTTTTGAACCCTGATTTAAATTCCAACCTTAGAGAATGATTTTAAAGATACAAATGGCACACTAGGACATCATGAAATGGTTTAGTAACATAGAATGTCTCGAACTAGATATTGATCGACTTAGTTGGTATCTAGGATCGTTTGTGGTTTCGCGGAGCTAACGCATAGCGGACCGGGATTAAGGTGTGGGGCACCGGCACGAGTATTGAGGTAGGACTTCTACCCTATTCCTTGGTAGCCTATTTTCAAAATGATTTGGCTTTGAAAAGGATTTCCGTTAAAAT
The DNA here is from genome assembly GCA_025403435.1 of Artocarpus heterophyllus. Lineage (NCBI taxonomy): Eukaryota > Viridiplantae > Streptophyta > Magnoliopsida > Rosales > Moraceae > Artocarpus > Artocarpus heterophyllus. The sequence goes on from CM046339.1 coordinate 9,625,527, forward strand.
GTTTTCAACGGTTGTTTGAAAATGAATTTATCGGTTATATTTTAATATACCGTGAACTGAAATGAATTTCATAATAAATGTAAATGATAACACTCGGTAATTGAGTTTTGAATGATGATGATAATAAACACATAGGCATGATGCCATATCAGAGATCGGGTCGTGTAGCGATCGACCTTGGGGGCAGGTTTTGAAACCCAGCTGGGCCACTACGGTGGTGATACCATTATGGTTTGCCTAGGAAAAGAAAATGATATTTCTGGTTATCCAAGTAAACTGTTCTGGGTAAGAATGGTTTTACTTAAATTTGCTTATTTACTTATTTATTCAAGGTCTCTTTTAAATAATTCCTGAATAATGAAATGTTTCTTTAAATTAAATTATTTTATAAAACATAGTCCTACTGAGCCTTTCGCTCACGTTTTATTTGTTTTAAATTTCCCCTCTAGTTGGTTTTCCATTTAGGTTTGGAGAGGATTCTTCGGACAAGACACATGAGCAATAGAAGGACTAGTAAACTTATTTGTATTATTTAAATCAAGGCATGTAAGATTTTAACTTAATTTGTACTTGGACTGTGGTTGCATTTATGATATTGTCAGTACCATGTGTGTGCACAAGTTGTGGGTTTGTGGAACCCATACTCGCTATGTTTGTTCTTTTATATTAATTATTCATGCAATGGTTTTCTTTAAATTTTCACATTTTATGTTTAATTCAAACCCCCAAACTCTTGATTTTTAATTAAATTCTCTTTTAATTAATTTAAATAATCCGTCACGTCACCTCCCGTACTCCGGGGCGTGACATGTACCAAGGTAATGTATGGTTATAAACATCAAATCTAATCAAGATTTTATCAAAAGGAAAAAGTGTTAAAACTAAATATGGTACAAAAATAGAGGCCTATTAATAGAGGATTAACGAAGCCCTATCACTCGATAAAACTCTTGTACTTTATTATACCAGTGACAAATTTAATTATACATCAATTGTGAGAACATACATGCATGGCTGGAACTAGATTCTCAAGAGTCGCACAAACACCTACAATAGCATTTACTTTGGGTTGGCAGATCACAAATTCTCCCAGAACCAAGAAATATACAAACCAAATAAAAATTTGTCCCCTTAAAACCTTAAACTAGGGAAAAACAAAAGTTAATTTATATCCTAATACTCACGGAGTTTTTTAATTTACTTATAGTTGAGATGTTACACAGGAAAGATGGAAGGTAAGTGAGAGAACTCTTGAGTTGAAAGTAACAAGGAGTTGAGTCCATGAACAAGAATGCCTTTACATCCGTAGGTAAAAGTAACTTTTATATGCGTGTGCAAGTGAGACAAATACAGACGCGGCGAGATACGAAATTACATTGAGAAAAAAAAAAAAGGAATGAATGAAACAAAAGAAAGAGAGAGAAAAGAATCGTATGAACTAGTAACTACTCATTCCTTTTACACCAAACATATGTTCATTCTTACTCAAAACTCTCATGACTAAATTTCAAAATCCACCCTTCTATACTAACACCACCAACTGCACCAAAACCAATTTCACTGCATAGATTACACCTTTTTTTTTTTTTGTCCAAATGTTCAAACTTTGAACACTGTCCTTACAGCAGGCCTGTGCTTCCAAATGGATTGTTATTTTGTGGATGAGGAACAGGGTTTGCAGGAAACGCCCCAAATCCTGCATCACCAAAAGGGTTTGCTGGGCCCATTAACAAATGCTGTTGCGGCTGGGGCTGCATTTGCAGTTGGAAGGTAGGTTGGTAAGGACCAAAGGGATTGGCCTGCTTTTGAGCCAATGCCGCCATTTGAACTGGAGAAGGAGCAACGCCGTTCGACATAGCGAATGGATCTTGTACCTCAAATGGATTGGGGGCTGGTGCTCCATAAACTGGCTGCTGTGAAGCTCTGTATGCCGCTTCGTCATATAAACTATTTAGAGTGAGAGAGTCCAATCCACCGGCCTGTAATCGAAGGGAGAGTCACAAGGTAAGCGATTATTTAGAGAAAAACATGCTTCCCCCCATGCATATGACTCTCTTTTTTCTTTCTATATGCTGCTTTGTTGTATATCATGAATATGAGTTGTAACAGGCTTTTCATAGTTATTAAATTAATATTGTCTAACTCCATTCCATGCGCAGGGAAATTTATTAGCTTAGGATAGACTATAGGCAAATACAACATAAAAAATCAACAATAAAACAATAGACGAAGACCTACCAATTGTCTCTCAGTAGGTGTGGAAATATTGGTACTTGGAGTGGTGACTAGTGCAAGTTCCCATCCAGTTGGATCAAAATCTTTTGCTTCGACGGCACTAGAATTGAAAGTACGAGCAGCATCTGCAAAATATAAAATGTCATTTTAAGCCACCAAATAAAAAGGATGTAGCATAACTAAAAACGTGAAGGCATAAGTTAGTTACTGGTGTCAGATGGTACGATGGCCAGAGCCAATGCATTTCTCTCCTCAATTGCAGTTACATCTGGAGCGTCATAACTCAAACCCTGATCCCACAAAAGGCATAGATTAGTCAAGAGGAAAGATAGAATAAGAAAGTAACAGAATAAATGGTGTAAAAAAAAAGGAGCAATAGGAGCCTCAAACTGATAATTTACCAGTAAATCTCCGGTATCAATGCTTCTTTGAGGAGGTGGAGGTGGAGGCGGTGGCAAAGGCGTTTCAGTTTCAACATTAGACACATTTTCTGAAGGTGGTGCTACACGTTCTTCACTGGGTAATTGGGTTTCTTCAGAAGAACCTTCGTCTGGTCTGTATGTTAATTGAAGCTGTTCAAAATGACCACATCTTAATCACTCTCTGAGCATTTTCAAAAGCAATATATTTTTTATATAAATTGAGTAGCTATTGATTTTTGGGGAGAAAGAACAAAACAAAAGTAACGGTTGAGACAGTATGGATCACAGCACAATTTTAAAAAATGGAAGTCGGGAAAGCAGTATAAATTTCTCTAAAAAGAAGAGACTGACCAATGGTTCAATTGGAACAGTAACAACCCGAGGTGCCTCTCTTATGTACTCTTCCATCGTATTAAGAAAAGATTGTGGAGGCTGGATAAGCATAAACAAAGCACTCAGTTTTCTGAGTTAGATTATTGAAAGAAAAGAGAATGACACAAAACAAACGAAAACATCAATCAATGTAGTGCCTCTCTTAAAACAGGAAACTGGAAATTCCTGGCAAGTTCCAATCCCTTGCAAACTTCATAGAAATCGGATAGGCTTGCAGCCTGCAGCAAAGGTCGAAGGTTTCTTCTTTAGTAGAACAACTCAGGGTATCTTTCATTTTTCAAATGTCAACCCGACCAAAAAAATGAACTAAATTAAGCTCTTTCATATTTAAGAAAAATAGCTTCAGTAAAGAATAAGGTGAAAAGGTTAGTATTGATTCCATTTCATTACCTGCTGGCCTGCTCGTTTATAGATATCAAGGGCTTTGACGGCTTCATGTCTTGGCATCTCAAAAAACTGCAAACAGAAATATTAATTACAGCAAGGAAATAAAATATGAAAAGAATTTTGTAACCCTCTTTCAACTAATAATAATAATTTACCTTGTCCACAAGATTGATTATTCCATCATTTACAGCACAATAAATTTTAAAGCTCTCTTTCAGTACCTGAAAAACAACATCAATTAAGTTACGAATAAACTTCAAATAGATTCGTTTACATCCTATTTCACCGCAAAAAAAATGCACATTATGTTTACTAGTTACAGTTCTCATTGGCACAACACACAAAAAGAAAACAATTTAGTAACCAACGCTTCCTTTAAGGCCACATGTCAAGAAAAAGATTTACTAGGAAGCGCAATATTGCTGATATAAGTTTACCAAGAGTTTTATTACAGTAAACAACCATATTGAGTTCTTAACTGAAACATCTGAATTTTATTGGTTTATCTTATACTCTATGTGGATGCTGATGGAAATCCTTATCTATAGACCATAAATTTCCTAGGTTATGCCATAGCACATGATTCCATGAGGAAGAGGAAGAAGTAGAATCTTGCCTGGCATTATAGCAATAAGAAACAAACCATTTCTTAATACGATTGTTTCCTCGAAATTGTTTTCATATTTTGTACACCAGTAAAGAATACTTAAATTAAAACACAAGAAAAATTCTTATCAAACTAAAACCTAAGCACTTACAAGTTACGGCTTAAGTTTTCATCATCTCTAATAGAAGAAAAGCCTTTGACAATATTTGAGAAAAGAAAACTTCCAATGTATTAAAAAGTAAATAAACCAAGGAGATTTGAAAAGTACCAGAGCAAGGGCATACTGTATAACGTAATCACCGACGGCTGCTCCTTCTGGCTGTAAATTAAAAAATGCAACATCAACTGCTTTTGCGCCACTTCTAATCACATATAAGCTATGGATTCTTGAAGACAGACTATAAACAAGTATTTAGGTGAAAAATGCGAACCAAAGTTTCTAATACTGACCCGGCAACCAATGAGGCGATAAAGCAGCTGCTGTAAAGCAGGCAACTGCTCCAACAGTTCTTCACTGTCCAACTCTCTAGTTCTACTGTATCCCTGCCAATATAAAGAAATAATAACAATAAAATAAAATAAAATAAAATGACCCACAGATTTTGAATCCTCAGCACAATAGCCAGCAGAGTCCAACATATTAAACCAAACCCAAATCCACAAACCCAAACCGAATTTTAAACCTATGATTCATCTGATGACATAAAAATACTAAAATTGGTTAATCAGCAGACAAACATTTTCCATATTCGTATGTACAAGCAGGTGGCCAATACATTAACTAATTTCTCCTTAAGACGCTGACGCTCGCAGCATAAAATCTCACATGTTCAACCATGGCTCCAACAATAGTTTTTGTTGTAGGTACACCAATGCAAGAAGCTTAGCACATAACTAAGCCAAACTAATGAACGACCAGTTTATCCACAAAAGCTGAAGACACCCACATCCATCTATCCTTACAGGGCCCACCTCAGTGGGACAGTATTAATGTATGCCTCTTTCATGTACAAAACATCCATTTATTATCAATCTTAAAGTGGTGCTATTGTGCTGCTTTTGCATGGAAAAGTACAAGTAACTGGAGATTCTACCTTCTCCTGCCCTTGAGCAGGCCTTGGAAGACGCTCAGCTTCAATGTCATACTTCAGAATCCTAAAGCACTCAAGTCGTTCCTCCAAAAACAATGCATAAGTGCGCACCCAAGCGGAGCAATCCCAAGCTGAAAAGAGGGATAAAGCAAATGACCACAGTTTAAAACTACTAAGCACCCAAGTAAAGCTAGCTTTGTAGAGTATATATGCATGTATATAAATATATTGTGTCGAAGAATACAAAGATTTTCTTCAATATTCTATCTGAAAATATACTTTATATAGCCAAAGGCGAATAATGAATTAAATGGCATAGATATCAAGATGTTGAAATTAACCAATAGGGCTTGAATCATCCTTGAAATTAGAAAGCTGAAGAATTCTTCCTTTATGTGAGTAATTAAGAAATTCCTCTCTAAAAGTAGGGTCACCCTCCCTCAATGTCCTATGAATGACTATTAATGTTTTCAATGCCACCTGCCAAATGAAAGTATACAAATTTGAGAATCAAACAAGCAGTCATTTATATCTAAAATATGTATGGCAAAAAAAAAGTGGGCCATCAATTAGAAATAGTGAAAAGCAAGTGAAATATTTGCAGTCATCCCAAGTCATCTTGGCCTTAAAAGCCAACTGTTCCCCAACCTTGACTACCCCATAGAACAGAAATGAGAAAACCACTACAGCACCAACAATCCATCCCTACCTCCAAGGATAAAGAGGAAGAAAGATCAACCGAAAGGTATATACAACTCCAAGCCCATCTCACATAAGAATTGCTTATAAAATGATCTTATAGTTTTCTCACAGACTCTTACAAATCAGAACCCATATAAAGCAAGAAATTGAACAACTTGAAACAAAACATATAAAGATCTGACAAGTTCCAAAAAACCTCCAAGTGACTCCACTTACTTTTTAAAAGTGACGTAATGATAATGTGAGGTTATTAACTGCTCAAAACCCACAAGTAAACAAACCCAAATTCGTTTCCAAACGCAAGACAAAAAAAAAAAAAAAGCATCATCATAACCAAGCTCCAAACAAAAAGATCCAAAACAATCGAAAAAAAAGCAACTATTGCTCATTATAACCCTCAAGTATTGGACTTATCTATTCAACAATCAAAGGCTTAAGCAAATACAAGATTCTAAGCATACCGTCCAATTGTGGGTCTTGGCCAATCTTCTGGAAAGCGCACGAATGCAATAAGCAACGTCTGCTCGGGGCCTAATTGCTGACGTGGCAATCAGAATTTCTGCAAACGCAAAAAAAAAAAAAAAATTCAAAAATTCAAATCTCTTGCCAATCATCTACCCAGAAAGCGCAAATTGAAGGAGAAAATGGATCTGTGAATTGAAATTGAGAAACTCACTTCTGAGATGTCTCTCTTTGGGAGGGCATTCGACGTGGTTTGTGGCTTTCACTATAGCAACATCCAAATCCTATTCTTAGAAAACATAAACCCAAAAAAAAAAAAAAACAAAAGAAAAGAAAAGAAAATCAGATAACCAAAAAATGGCACAAGAGATAAATCCAAATCGGATCCAAGAAAAGATTGCAATGAAAATTATTAAAACCTAGACGATTAATTCATCCGAAATTTTATTTAAGACAAAAAGAAACGAAATTTGGCACCGCATAATCGCTGTTGACGTGGGCGAGTCCGACTTTGGTGGAGTCCTTGAGAGCACCGTAGGCTTTTCGCCATGTCTGAAGTGTGCCCATTTTCTAAGCACTACTGATCTCTTTCTCTCTCTCTCTTCTTGCTCTCACTAGAAAAATGGTGATACGTGGGTTTCAGGCCTTGAATCCCTCTCGCGGCCTCTCCGATCGTTGGGGAAGAGAGAGAAACGAATTTCGATAGAAATGATGAATAATAGAGACCGCGTAGTAAAGTAAAAAAATATAAAAATAAAAATAATAATAATAAACGGAAACACAATTTTGGGCCTCTGATCTGCCCTGCTGGTTGCCTTGGTGATGGACGGCGTGATTGCAAATTACAAATTCCTTTTTTTCTTTTTTTTAATAATTTTTTTCTTTTTGTTTTTTTATTAGTTTTTTTTTTTTTTTTCAAGAGAATAATTCCAATCTTGTTGGTTAGCTTTCGGTTCCACAAGTATAATGTTTGGGCGCCACCATTGTCGTTTTATACTGTTGTTATGGTAAGGCCCTAGTTTAGCCTCTATTTCAAGCAAAGAATAATAATTATTACAAATTCAGAAGAGAAATCTAATAATTCCCGATACCAAAATATATATATATATATATATAAGAAGGCCATATTTGACTGAAAGAAACTGTTTAAAACTATTCCACTACCAAAATTGTTTAAAACTAGTAACAAAAAAAAAATGAAACATGAGCCCCTACGGCCATAAGGACCTAGTCAAAGAAAGGCAAAATGTTGCATTTGTACCGACTTCACAAATTCTTCTTTCAGAAAAGAACAAGATCAGTAATTTTTTTAAAGAATCAACCGAATTAGCACGTTACAAACTCACTTTCCTGTACCCAAAACAGAAAAATATAATACACAATTGCTCATTCCTTATCTATCTGTATACAATATATATATATATATATATATATATATATATATTGTTTTTGAGATTTTTAAAATTACTAAAGAAGTGAGTACTACCAATAATGAACTATCTTTAAATCGTTTGGCTTTTACGAATTCCGTCATATTTGCATACTAGATATGCGTATTACTGACATGTGTTTTCCATTCATAAGTCCGAACTATGGCATAACAAATTGAAGCATAGTGAATTATTTTAATGTTTGATTCTTCTTCTTAAAGCGTACTTGAATGATCATATTCACAATAAACATGAAGACAATAATCTGTTACATGTAAATTTGCCTGTGCATTGATTATAAGATATGGCTGTAGTTGTAATATAAAGCCATTTTGGACTGGTGCTTTTGCATATTACTATTAAAGTGTCTATTAGACATGTATGCCCTAAGGAGTAAAAATGTAATACATTTTTGGAGACATTTTTATCAATAAAGAATTTATTTATTTATATATACCAAATCTTGTCCTCTTTATGTTCATATTTGTTGAATGTATGTTAAGCAAACAATAGTCTGAGACTGTCGGTCTAAACCTTTAAGAATTGGGCATATGATGGACTGATTATGCAGAGACACGATTCTTAAAGTGACGGTCTAAAACATATGATCCGCAATCGAGGGAATAAAGTTGGGCGCTTTATTCATGCAAAGATTGTTATGTTGTCTATATCCCTATTGGGAGATGGTTTGTCTTGACCATCGGAGTTGGACTTCGTGAATGAAAACATTAGCACGTTGTCATAGGTGACGATGTGTTGGATCGGGACACAAAGTGAATTGATTTGGATAAATAATTCTGTTTTGGCAAATTGATTCACATTAGACAATTATTTGTATTGTATCTTAATTTTGAGATGGATAGTGGGCCCGTTGTCTCAACTTGTATTTTTTTTATGTACCAAAGGGTGACTCCCACATCTCAATAGTGGTATGCATGCCGGTACGTTAGAGGCATGACTCTTGATGGCGTAGACTTGTTATTCATAAATATAGAATCCATAGCTCCTCTTTAGGAGTAATGATATCCTCTTATATGCATAATCCTGTAATTGAAAAACTGGAGCGCTCAACCATTTAGATACATAGGTGTAACCGAATGACATACTATCTTTGGATGGTAAGTTTTCTAATGGTGAGATAATGGAACGTAAGATAAAAATAATCAGGAAAGTAAGACAGAACTTGTCCTTAAGCTGATTATGGATTATCATATGAGGATACGATACACTTTGATATGTCATGGAGACTTAGCTATACGGGCTTCGTAATTTTATAAAGTTCGAGAGTGCAGCTCCAAGCTTTTAGTGGAGTAGCGTTGGAATTGATAATTGTGAAATGTATATCTGGGATATTGGGTTTTATAATTATCGTGAGCTTGAACTTTATAGGTCTATTTTGGTCCCCTTTGCAAGCTCACAAAATCCTGTAACGATACGGCGTGTTTTTTTTTCAATAATTGGTAACTTATGTCAGATTTATCAGATTGGTCTAAAATTTGAAAGAATCAAATAATTCATGTCTGTTTATTGGTTGAATTAATTTTGTAATAAAATTATTTTAAGATAAACTTGTTGAATTATTGGGATCAGATAATTCTTGTCTGTTTATCAGTTGATTTAATTGAATAAATTAGATCAAGATAAACTTGTAGAATTATTGTCAATTGATTTATTTTCTTAGAGATTATCTTGATAAAGTTTGTTTTGATTAGATAACTTCTCTATTGGGTTATTTGAATCAAAACTAAGACTTTATCCTATAGAATCTCGGGTGGAAAATAAAAGATTCGTGAAGATATTTACGCGGCAGTTTGGCCTGCCGATCTAGGTGTTCGGCCTGCCGATCAGCGAGAGATAGGATTACGCGTTTTCACGCGGATCTTATCAGATATTGATCCAAACTTGATTCTATTTCGAGTTTTTGAGACCTAATCTGATAAGGACTGACCCCAAGACCAATCGCTATATAAAGGGAGTAAGTCTCATGAGTTACTCAGATCAATTGAGAGATTAAGAGTGATACTCTATTGGTGAGCATCTGAAAACTCCCTGAGAGCTTTTGTTCACGAATCACGAACACTTGCTTTGGGTTCTCTCGATTGGTTGGAAGGAGAGTCACCGGTGGAAGAGCTGTACGTGTGAGCCCACACTCACTCCGATCGTGAATAGAGAATAGCAAAGAAGACCAGTTGGTTGAGGCTCTTCTGGAACGTTACTTCTCTTCACAGGTTGCGGAGGTTCTTCGATACACAAAGGTTAGTAAGATCTGTTTACTTTATACATATAGCATGTCAAACTTGTGTTTTGGAAAATACTCTGATGTTAAAATTTTTAAAATTCCTGCTGCGCACCTCACATTGTTTATTCCAACAATTGGTATCAAAGACAGGTTTTTACATAAATTTACGAGTTTGTGATCATACTATATGTATAAATTTTATGATCTTAATCTCTCCTATGCTTGAATTTAATTTTATAGAGAGTTGGCACTCTAGGTTTCTATATAATTATATGTTGCCATGGATTATGTGGTGAATGTTCATTAATTAATTATGGTTGATTAAATTGTTATTTAATTATTTATTAATTAATTAATTTATGCCGGTTATGGTTCCTTAGAGGTTAGAATGTGTATCTAGGTTTTTCATGTAATTAGATGGCGGACTATCATCTTCGTCTAAAAATTGCTATTTAATTTTAAATTTGTGAGAAATTTGTAATTAAATAATTATTCAAAAAAGACGGATCTAGAAGACAGATCTAGAAGGCGGATCTAGAAGATGGATGATAGCGTACACAGGTATTTCCCGAGTCTCTAATTTTATGTTTTTGAATTGTTGAAAATAAAATTGATGAATTGCAGTAAAATTGTATTTTTTGGAATGGGAGATTTCTGCTCGGTCGGCATGCCGAACCCTCCAGTTCGGCAGGCCGATGGTCACAGATCGATAGACCGGACGTGTGGTTCGGCAGGCCGTCAGTGGGGCAGAAATCGGCTGGCTCTACCGGCAGGCCAAACTTTCATGGGTCGGCAGGCCGATCTTTTCAATCGACAGGCCGATGAAGCATGACTGGCAGGCCGATCACCCAGATCGGCCTGCCGACCAAGAGCTGAAAAATTCCAAAAAATGTGTAATTTTTGCAGTGTAGTTTTAATTCTATTTTTGAGACGATTCTGAGAAACATTAAATTTGGATATGGCCGGAAATATGAAGTATTTGATTCATACAGGATTGAAGGCTTGAAGATGGGAATTACATGAAGAAGGATACAACTTGAGGATTCAAGGATGAAGAATAGATATATGTCTCAATTATTCTCTTGTAATCTTAGTTTTTCTATTCTCTAGGGCAGAGCCATAATATTACAGTTATTATTATTTTGCTTGTAGCTTTGCTTGATTGCTTTGCTTGTCTACATTATAATATGATTTACCATGTATATTGATAACATGTCATATAGAATAGGATGTGCCGCTCATATTAAAATTATTCACACATAATTTTAAAATAAAACCTTGATATCAAAAGATTGAGTGGGAGAAGGTTTTTGAAGAGAGAACCTAAGGCCTCCATCGTTGGTCCATAGGAAGAACATGGTGGTCCCAACCCCTAGGAAGGGATTTCTATCATGTACTAGATTGGATCTCTAAGAGGATAAGGTATTTTAGCATGATTTATGGTTGCACACCCTTAGGTGGTGATTATAAATCATGGATAAAATATTAAAACGATAGTTATACACACACGTTAATTTTATTATTAACATCCCCTAGGAGCTCTGTTAATAAAATTAATGGCCAAAGAAATGATTAATAATATATGCTGGATCATACAGGTCCTGGATGGCATATATTAATTAGGAGGGGATCTGTGTTCCTGATTGAATTTGGCATGAGTCCCCTAGGAGCTTGTTGAATTTTGAGTTGAGAATTATCGTTGTAAGGTTGTGATATTTTCAAGGTTTTAACACATAAACACATTTGTATGTTTTTACATGATTATGTTATCTTACTAAATTATTATGATATGTTTGCTTATGTTTAGTATATGATTCTTTATTGTAGATTAAAAAAATGTCTAAAAATGCTTTATCATCGATACTTAACAAAAACCTGTTAACTGGTGAGAATTATAATGATTGGAAACAGAACCTGGATATCGTCCTGTCCTTTGAGAAACTGAAATATGTTCTGACAACCCCTTGTTCTCCTGAGCCTACGGGAGACTCATCTAATGAGCAATTCTAAGCATATGACCGCTGGAAAGATGCAAATGATTAGGCCCGCTGCTATGTTATGGCTAGCATGAATAATGAGTTGCAGGCTCAACATCAGGATTATGAGACTGCAAAGTAGATCTTAGATAATCTTAAGGATATATTTGGAGGCCAGGCCATAACAAAGCGGCAAGGGGTGCTTCAGAAACTCTTAAACTATAGACAGAGACCGGGGACATCTGTAAAGGAGCATATGATGTTGGTCATGGGTTACCTCGCTGAGGCTCAAACCAATGGAGCCGACATCGATGCTGAAACTCAGATGACTATGGTCTTTGAGACTCTGTCTAAGAAATTTATTCCGTTTAGAGCTACATTTAATTTGAGTAATATACGGGATATGACCTTGACAGAATTGATGAAACAGTTGCAAGAGTTCGAACGGCTGATCAGGGAGTCTCCTACGGGTGGTGAGGCCAACATGGTAGCTGCTTCTAGTTCCAATTCTAACTCTGAGAATGGACAGAAGCAACGGGCCAAGAATGAGAAGTCTTCTGTTCCTACTAACACCAAGAGCAAGAAGAAGAAGAAGAAGAACCCAAAGAAGCTTAAGTGCTTCTTCTATGGAAAGGTCGGGCATATTAAGAAGCATTGCAAGGACTTCCTTTCCAAAGGAGGTAGGTGTGATCTTCCTTATTTAGAAACTTGTTTGGTTGAGGAATCCAGTGACATTTAGGTCATAGATTCCAGTGCAACTAATCATGTTTGTGTTTCTCTACAGGAGTTCAAAGAAACGAGAAGTCTGCTACATGAAGACTTCACGCTTCGAATAGGCGGTGGATCCTTGGTCTTAGCGGAAGTAATAGGAGACGTCCATCTTTACTTTGATAACTATAGAAATTTATTTTTACAAGATTGTTTTTATGTTCCTAAATTTAAAAGGAATTTAATTTCTATATCTTGTTTATTTAAAGACTCCTACGTGGTATTTTTTAATGAAAAAGTAGTGATTCGTAAAAATAAATCTTTTATCTGTTTTAGACAGATGCAAAATAATCTATATTTTATCAAGCCCAAGATGGACTTATTGCTTAATGTTGAGATGAATGATAATAACTCTAAAAGACTTAAAACTTCTCACTCTAATAAGACTTATCTTTGGCATTTGCGCCTTGGTCACATTAACCTGAATAGGATTCAAAGGTTGGTAAGGGATGGACCTTTAAGTCACTTAAAGGTGGAATCTATACCTCAATGTGAATCTTGTTTGGAGGGTAAAATGACCAAAAGACCATACAGGTCTAAAGGCAATAGGGCCAAAGGGGTTCTAGAACTTGTGCATAGTGATGTTTGCTGACCGATGAACATTCGGGCACGAGGAGGGTATGAGTACTTCGTCACTTTTATTGACGATTACTCAAGATATGGGTATGTGTGCTTGATGCACCACAAAAGCGAAACTTTTGACAAGTTCAGGGAGTTTCGGGCTGAAGTGGAAAAGCAATTGAGTAAACCCATAAAGGCACGTCGGTCCGATCGAGGTGGGGAATACCTTTCTAATGAGTTCTTGGGACACTTGTTAGAGAATGGGATTTTATCCCATTTGACTGCGCCGGGCACTCCGCAGCAGAATGGCTTAGCAGAGAGAAGAAATAGGACTTTGTTGGACATGGTCAAGTCCATGATGAGTTATTCATCATTGCCTTTATCCTTTTGGGGATATGCACTACAAACAGCATGTTATCTTTTGAACAATGTGCCTTCAAAATCGGTCCCTAAAACTCCTCACGAGTTGTGGACAAGAAGAAAGACATCCTTTAAACCATATTCGCATATGGGGATGTCCGGCTCATGTCCTGTTTAAGGATCCGAATAAGTTGGAAGCACGTTTAGAAGTTTGCGTGTTTGTAGGATATCCATAAGCGACTAAAGAATGTTATTTTTATAACCCGAAGGAAAATAAAGTTGTGGTTTCCGCTAATGCAACTTTCCTTGAGGAGAGTTACATGGACGACTTTAAACCTCGAGGCAAAGTGGTGCTTAAGGAGTTAAAGAGTGATCAGATCACTCTGGAGGTTTCGAATGAAACCGTTCCGATCAGTGTAGAAAAACCAAACAAACTTGAACAACAATCTCAGGGGCTTCGGCGTAGTGGGAGGATCGGGCGTCAACCTAAAAGGTATATGTTCAATGGGGAGGTCTTCTTGGCTGAACTGGATGAACATGACAGGGATCCTTATACTTACGCAGAAGCTATGGAGGATGTTGATTCAAAACTCTGGACAGAGGCCATGAACGTAGAGATGAAGTCTATGGGGACTAATCTTGTCTAGGAGCTTGCGGATCTTCCCAAAGGGTAAAAACCATAGGGTGTAAGTGGATCTACAAGAGGAAAATAGGAGTGGATGGAAAGGTCGAAACCTTTAAGGCTAGACTGGTAGCTAAGGGTTATACGCAAAAGGAAGGAATCGATTATAAAGAAACCTTTTTTCCTATAGCCATGCTTAAGTCCATCCGGATTCTCTTATCCATAGCTGCCGTTCTCGACTATGAGATTTGGCAGATGGATGTCAAGACGGCTTTTCTAAATGGCTATCTTGATGAGTCCATTTATATGGAACAGCCAGATGGGTTCAAGGTCACGTGTCAAGAGGGTAAGGTTTGTAAGCTACTAAAGTCAATTTATCGATTTAAGTAGGCTTCTCGTTCTTGGAACATAAGATTTGATTAGGTGATCAAGACTTATAGGTTCTCATAATATGTGGATGAAACACATTAAGGATGAGAAGGTGGTTTTTCTACTGCTCTATGTAAATGACATTTTGCTGATTGGCAATGATGTTGGGGCGTTGTCATCGGTCAAATTATGGTTGACCAAGCAGTTTGACATGAAGGACTTGGGTGAGGCTAATTTTGTTCTCGGTATCTAGTTTTTTTGGGATAGGAAGAACAAAATGATAGCTTTGTCACAGGCTGGCTACATAGATAAAATTCTTAGGAGATTTGCAATGCAGGATTCTAAGAAAGGTGGGCAACCATCTAGGTTTGGAATTACTCTTTCTAAGAAAGACTCTCCAAAGTCTTATGAAGAAAGAGAATACATGAAGAAGGTGCCTTATGCTTTAGTAGTGGGTAGTCTCATGTATGCCATGCTTTGCACACAACCTGATATTAGCTATGTGGTTGGGATTGTAAGTCGATTTCAGGCGGACCAGGACCGAACCATTGGGTTATGGTAAAGCATATTTTCAAGTACCTAAGAAGGACTCAAGGGTATATGCTTGTATATTTGGGTGAGGACCTGACTCCTCTAGGATATACTGACTCAGATTTTCAATCCTGTCTGGATTCTAGGAAATCGACTTTGGGGTTTGTGTTTACTCTGGGCAGCGGTGCTATCAGTTGGAGAAGTGCCAAGCACGATTGCACTTCGGATTCAATGATGGAGGTCAAGTATGTGACAGCTAGTGATGCTTCGAAAGAAGCAGTGTGGCTCCGCAAGTTCCTTGGGGATCTTAAGGTTGTTCCTGGCATGGATAAGGCGGTATCACTATACTGTGATAACAGTGCGGCGGTAGCTAATGCTAAAGAACCAAGATTTCACAAGAAGAGTAAACATATTGATCGAAAGTATCATGTGATAAAGGACTTCGTTGAGGGCAAGTATGTCACGGTGTGCAAGATCGCGTTAGAGGATAATTTAGCTGATCCATTTGCGAAAACACTTACTGGGAGAGTCTTTGAGAGGCATGTGGAAGCTATGGGGATGCGAGATTTGTTATGTTTTCTCACTTAGTGCAAGTGGGAGATTGTTAGACATGTATGCCCTAAGGAGTAAAAATGTAATACGTTTTTGGAGACATTTTTATCAATAAAGAATTTATTCATTTATATATACCAAATCTTGTCCTCTTTACGTTCATATTTGTTGAATGTATGTTAAGCAAACAGTAGTATGAGACTGTCGGTCTAAACCTTTAAGAATTGGGCATATGATGGACTGATTATGCAGAAGACACGATTCTTAAGGTGACGGTCTAAAACATATGATCTGCAATCGAGGAAATAAAGTTGGGCACTTTATTCATGCAAAGATTGTTATGTTGTCTATATCCCTATTGGGAGATGGTTTGTCTTAACCATCGGAGTTAGACTTCGTGAATAGAAACATTGGCACGTTGTCATAGGTGACGATGTGTTGGATCGAGACACAAAGTGAATTGATTTGGATTAATAATTCTGTCTTGGCAAATCGATTCACTTTAGACAATCATTTGTATTGTATCTTAATCCTGAGATGGATAATGGGCCCATTGTCTCAACTTGTGTTTTTTTGATGTACCAAAGGGTGACTCCCACATCTCAATAGTGGTATGCATACCGGTACGATGGAGGCATGACTCTTGATGGCGTAGATTTGTTATTCATAGATATAGAATCCATAGCTCCTCTTTAGGAGTAATGATATCCTCTTATATGCATTATCCTGTAATTGAAAAACTGGAGCGCTCAACCATTTGGATACATAGGTGTAACCGAATGGTGTACTATCTTTGGATGGTAAGTTTTCTAATGGTGAGATAATGGAACGTAAGATAAAAATAATCGGGAAGGTAAGACAGAACTTGTCCTTAAGCTGATTATGGATTATCATATGGGGATACGATACACTTTGATATGTCATGGAGACTTAGCTATACGGGCTTCGTAATTCTATAAAGTTCGAGAGTGCAGCTCCAAGCTTTTAGTGGAGTAGCGTTGGAATTGATAATTATGAAATGTATATCTGGGATATTGGGTTTCATAATTATCGTGAGCTTGAACTTTATAGGTCCATTTTGGTCCCCTTTGCCAGCTCACAAAATCCTGTAACAATACGGCGTGTTTTTTTTCAATGATTGGTAACTTATGTCGGATTTATCAGATTGGTCTAAAATTTGAAAGAATCAAATAATTCATGTATGTTTATTGGTTGAATTAATTTTGTAAAAAATTAATTTAAGATAAACTTGTTGAATTATTGGAATCGGATAATTCTTGTCTGTTTATCAGTTGATTTAATTGAATAAATTAGATCAAGATAAACTTGTAGAATTATTGTCAATTGATTTATTTTCATAGAGATTATCTTGATAAAGTTTGTTTTGATCAGATAACTTCTCTATTGGGTTATTTGAATCAAAATTGAGACTTTATCCTATAGAATCTCGGGTGGAAAATAAAAGATTCAAGGAGATATTTACGCGGCAGTTTGGCCTGCCAATCTAGGTGTTCGGCTTGTCGATGGGGCCTGTTCGGCCTGTCGATCAACGAGAGATAAGATTACGCGTTTTCACGTGGATCTTATCAGATATTGATCTGAACTTGATTCTATTTCGAGTTTTTGAGACCTAATATGATAAGGACTGACCCTAGGACCAATCGCTATATAAAGGGAGTAAGTCTCATGAGTTACTCAGATCAATTGAGAGATTAAGAGTGATACTCTATTGGTGAGCATCTGAAAACTCCCTGAGAGCTTTTGTTCACGAATCATGAACACTTTCTTTGGGTTCTCTCGATTGGTTGGAAGGAAAGTCACTGGTGGAAGAGTTGTACGTGTGAGCCCACACTCACTCCGGTCATGGATAGAGAATAGCAAAGAAGACCAGTTGGTTGAGGCTCTTCTGGAACGTTACTTCTCTTCATAGGTTGCGGAGGTTCTTCGATACACAAAGGTTAGTAAGATCTGTTTAATTTATACATATAGCATGTCAAACTTGTTTTTTGGAAAATACTCTGATGTTAAAATTTTTAAAATTCCCGCTGCGCACCTCACACTGTTTATTCCAATAGTGCCACATTGTCAGACATGGTGTCCAAGATAGTAAAATGTTGTAATATATTTTTGAAGACATTTTATCAATAAAGAGTTTATTTATTATTTATATTCCAAATATTGTCCTCTTTATGTTCATTTGTGTTGAATGTATAACAAGCAGACAAAAGTCTGAGACTGCTAGTTTAAACCTTTATGAATCATGCATATGATGGACAGATTATATGGAAGATATGAATCTTAAAGGTGTGCTCTAAATCATAAGATTTGTAATGAGGGAATTAAGTTGAGCGCTCATTCATGCCAAAATTGTTATGTTGTCTATATCCCTAACGGGAGATGGTTTGTCTTGATCATCGGAGGGGGACTCCGCGAGTAGAAACGTTGGTACATTATCATAGTTAATATATTAGATCAGAACATAAAAGTTGAATTGATTTGGTTAATAATTTCTTTTGTGCAAATCAATTCACTTTAGACAATCATACGTGTTGTGTCTTAATCTTGAAACGATTGATGGGCTGGTATTCTTGACTCATATCTTTTGATGTTCCAAAAAATGACATCCTGACTTAATGGTGGTACGCATACTGGTACATTGAAGACATGACTCCTGATTCACGTAAACTCATTATTCATAGATATAGAATGCATAACTCTTTTTGTAAAGTTAATGATATTCTCTTATATGCATTATCCTGTAATTGGAAGATTAGAGCGCTCAACCATTTGGATATATAGGTGTAATCGAATGTATACTATCTATGGATAGTGCGTATTCCAATGGTGTGATAATAGAACGTAAGATAAAAATGATCAGGAAGGTAAAATAAAATTTATCCTTAAATCAATTATGAATATCCTATGTGGATGTAACACATTATAATATGTCATGTATGGTTAGCTTATTGAAGTTTTGTAATTTTATATAGTTCGAGATTGCAGCTTTAAGCTTTTAATAGAGTAGCGTTAGAACTGATAATTATAAAATATGTATCTAAGATATTGTATGTTATAATTATAGGAGCCTGAACTCTATATGTCCATTGGGTCCCCTTTGCTAGCTTGTTATAAATCTTGTAACGATACAACATATTTTTTTTACATATTGGTGACTTATATTAAATTATTAAATTGGCTGAAATTCGATAAGATTGAATTTAATAATTCATATTAGTTTATTGGTTGAATTAATTTGAATTAATTTTGTAAATTAATTCAAGATACATGTTAAATTATTTAAATAATATTTTATTTTCCATGGGATTATCTGGATATGACTGTTTTAATTAGATAACTTTTTTATTAGGTTATTTGAATTAAAACTGAGGCTCTATATAAGATTCTTGGGTGTAAAATAAGATATTCTCAATGATCAAAATTATTGTAAGTTCGGTAGGCCGATGGGAAACTTCAGCATGCCGATGAAGTGAGTTTGGCAGGATGATCTCTCAGATTGGCCTACCGACCGTACGATAATCTATATACTCGTTTTTCATTAGAAGTTGATCCAGACTCGGCATAATCTAATAAGTTTAACCTCAAATTTGACAACTATAAATAGGGGGTGAGTTTTCTTAGTTATTCAGATCATTTGAGAAGCATACAGTGAGTATTCTGGTTTGAAAAACTCTAAAACTCCCTGAGAACTATTGTTCAATATCAAGAATCTTAGTTCTAGGTCTTCTTAAGTGGTTGGAAGGAGAGTCATCGGAGGAAAAGTTGTATGATGTGTGACCACCTATACTCTGATTGTGAATAAAGAATAACAAAGAAGACCAATTAGTTGAGGTTCTTCTAGGACATTTTTCTCTCAACAGATTGCGGCTACTTTTTGGTTCACAAAAGAGGTTAGTAAGATCTGTCATTAATTTATATATTTAGCATGTCAAACTTATGTTTTGAAAAATACTCTGATTTAAAATTTTTAAAATTCTATTGCACATTATTTTTTCAACAATTGGTATTAGAGCCAAGTTTTTACGTTGATTTTTGGGTTAGTGATCATGCTATATACGTGAATTATGTGATCTTATTCTCTACTATGCTTAAATTTAATTTTTTTAAAGAGTTGAAACTCTAGGGTTTCTATATAATTAAATGTTGTCATGTGATTATATGGTGAATGTTTATTAATTAATTATGGTTGATTAAATTTCTATTTATTTATTTATTAATTAATTAATTTGTGCCGATCATGGTTCCTTAGAGGTTAGAATGTGTATATAGGTTTTTCATATAATTAGATGGTAATCTATCATCACTGTCTAGGAATTATTATTTTAATTTTAAATTTATAAAATTTTGTAATTAAATATCATTCGAAGTGAAGATGGATCTAGAAGATGGAGATGATAGGAGTTCCATTGTTTTTCTATGTTTATAAATTTTTATGTCTTTGAATTGTTAAAAATAAGATTGAAAAACTACTTAAAGACTGTTTTTTGAAGAAACATTGGTTCAGCTCGGTCAAGAGGCCAAACCTATAAATTCGATAGGCCGATGGTCATAAATCGGCAAGCCAAATTTCTAGTTTTGAAAAGGTACATTTTTCGGTGCAATTTTGATTTTATTTTTGAGACAATTCTGAGAAACATAAAATTTTAGATGACCAAAAAAACAAAACTTTTGATATATGAAGGATTGAAGAATTAAGATGGATGCCACATGAAGAATGATACAACTTGAAGACACAAGATGAAGAATTGATAGTATATTTTGATTGATCTTTTGTAATCTTTATTTTCTTTTCTCTTGAATGAAACCATGATATTACGGCTATTAATTCATTTTTTTGCTTGTAGTTTTGCATGTTGCTTTGCTTGTTTGCATTATAATATGATTTTCCATTTATGTTGATAACATGCTATATAGAAAACAGAGTGTCGCTCACTAAAAATTGTTCATGCATGTTAACATAAAACCTTAACTTTTAAAATATTGAGTGAGAGAATGTTTTCGAAGAGAAGACTTATGGCCTCCATCGTTGGTCCATAGGTAGCACATGATGGTTCCGAACCCTAGGAAGGGATTTCATCATGTATCGGGTTGGATCTTTGAAAGGATATTTTATTTTAGTATGATTTATCATTGATCACACCCCAAGGTAGCGATTATAAACCATGAATAAAGTAGTTGAAACGATGGTTATACACTTAAGATTAATTTTGTTATTAACCTCCCCAAGGAGCTCTGTTAATGAAATTAATGACCAAAAAAATGATTATTAGTATATGTTGGATCAAACGGGTCTTGGATGGCATGTATTGATCAGAGAGGATCTGTGTTCCTAATTAAATTAGGCAAGTCTCCCCAAGGCAGCTTGTTGGATTTTAAGTTGGAAATTATTGTTGTAAAGTTGTGATATTTTCAAGGTTTTGATACATAAACACATTGTATGTTTTATTTGATTATGCTATCTTACTAAATTATTGTAAAATGTTTACTTATATTTTGTATATGAATCTTTATGGCAGATTAAAATGTCTAAAAATGTTTTATCATTGATACTCGATAAGAACATGTTAATTGGCGACAATTATAATGATTAGAAACGGAACCTAAATATTGTTCCATCCTTTGAGCAGTTGAAATTTGTGCTAACCACACCGTGTTCTCTTGTGTCTATTGGCAAATCCACTAATGAACAAAATCAAGCGTATAATCGTTGGAAGGAAGCTGATAATCAGGCCCGCTGCTATATCATGGCTAGCATGAATAATATACTACAAGCTCAAAATGAAGATTATAAGACTACTCAACAGATCTTGGATAATCTTGATGACATATTTAGAGGCCAAGCCTTAACAAAGTGGCAAGGGGCACTTTGAAAGCTCCTCAATTGCAAACAAAGACCGCAGACTCCTGCGAAGGAGCTTGTTATGTTGGTTATGGGTTACCTCGCTGAGGCGTAAACCCATGGAGCTAATATTGATGTTGAGTCATAGATGACTATGGTCTTTGAGACTCTATTTAAGGAGTTTATCCCATTTAGAGCTTCATATAACTTAAGCAATAGACTAGACATGACCTTGACTGAGCTATTGAAGCAGTTACAAGAGTTTGAAAATCTGATCAGGGAAGCTCCAGCTAGTGGCGAGGCTAACTTGGTAGCTACGTCTGGTTCCAATCCTAACCTAGGGAATGGAAAGAAGCAGAAGGATAACAATAGGAAGTCTTCTATCCCAACAAAAGGCAAGGATAAGAAGAAAAATAAGAGGAACCCAAAGAAACTAAAGTGTTTTTTTTGCGAGAAGTTAGGCACATAAAGAAGAATTGCAAAGGCTTCCTATTTAAAAGAAGTAGTTGCGAACATCTGGTAATTGAGACTTGTTAAGTCAAAGAATCAAGTGACACTTAGGTCATAGATTCTAGCGCAACTAATCATGTCTGTATTTCTCTAAAGGAATTTAAGGAAACGAGAAGTTTGCTACAAGAGCACTTCACACTTCGAATAGGTGATGGATCCTTAGTGTTGGCTGAAGCAGTGGGAGACGTCTATCTTTATTATGATAATTATAGGACTTTGGTTTTGAGAGATTGTTTTTATGTTTTTAAACTTAAAAGGAATTTAATATCTATCGCTTGTTTATTTAAAGACTCTTATTCAATCTCTTTAAATAATAAAGTTGTAATTCGTAAAAGCAAATCTTTTATCTAGAGTGGATAGATGCAAAACAACCTATATTTTATCAAACCTAAGATGGACTCACTGTTGAACACTGAGGTCAATGATAACCTAAAGGACTTAAAACTTCTCACCCTAATGAGGCTTATATTTGGCATTTACGATTAGGTTATATTTGTTAGACATGTATGCCCTAAGGAGTAAAAATGTAATAAGTTTTTGGAGACATTTTTATCAATAAAGAATTTATTCATTATTTATATACCAAATCTTGTCCTCTTTACGTTCATATTTGTTGAATGTATGTTAAGCAAACAATAGTCTGAGACTGTCGGTCTAAACCTTAAGAATTGGGCATATAATGGATGGATTATGCAGAAGACACGATTCTTAAGGTCATGGTCTAAATCATACGATCCGCAATCGAGGGAATAAAGTTGGGCGCTTTATTCATGTAAAGATTGTTATGTTGTCTATATCCCTTTTGGGAGATGGTTTGTCTTAACCATCGAAGGTGCACTCCGTGAATAGAAACATTGGCACGTTGTCATAAGTGACGATGTGTTGGATCGGGACATGAAGTGAATTGATTTGGATTAATAATTCTGTCTCAGCAAATCGATTCACTTTAGACAATCATTTATGTTTATCTTAATCCTGAGATGAATAGTGGGCCCGTTGTCTTGGCTTGTGTCTTTTGATGTACCAAAGGGTGACACCCATATCTTAATAGTGGTATAAATGCCGGTACGTTGGAGGCATGACTCTTGATAGCGTAGACCTGTTATTCATAGATATGGAATCCATAGCTTCTCTTTAGGAGTAATGATATCCTTTTATATGAGTTATCCTGTAATTGAAAAATTGGAGCGCTCAACCATTTGGATACATAGGTGTAACCGAATGGTATACTGTCATTAGTTAGTAAGTTTTCTGATGGTGAGATAATGGAACGTAAGATAAAAATAATCAGAAAGGTAAGACATAACTTGTCCTTAAGCCGATTATGGATTATCATATGGGGATACGATACACTATGATTTGTCTTTGAGACTTAGCTATACGAGCTTCTTAATTCTATGTAGTTCGAGAGTGCAGCTCCAAGCTTTTAGTGGAGTAGCGTTGGAGTTGATAATTATGAAATGTATATCTGGGATATTGGGTTTCATAATTATTGGGAGCTTGAACTATATAGGTCTATTTTGTCCCCTTTGCTAGCTCATAACATCTTGTAACGACACGGCGTGCTTTTCTAATAATTGATGACTCATGTTAGATTTATTAGATTGGTTGGCATTTGGAAGAATCAAATAATTCATGTCTGTTTATTGGTTGAATTAATTTTGTGATAAAATTGATTCAAGATAAACTTGTTGAATTATTGGGATCGGATAATTCTTGTCTGTTTATCGGTTGATTTAATTTTAGATAACTTAGATCAAGATAAACTTGTAGAATTATTAGGAATTGATTTATTTTCTTAGAGATTATCTAGATAAAGTTGTTTTGATCAGATAACTTCTCTATTGGGCCATTTGAATTAAAATTGAGACTTTATCCTATAGAATCTTGGGTGGAAAATAAAAGATTCACGAGATTTTTTATTCGGCAGTTTGGCCTGCCGATGGACGTGTTCGGCCTGCCGATGGATGTGCTCGGCCTGCCGATCAGTGAAGGATAAGATCACGCGTTTCCACATGGATCTTATCAAACGCAGATATTATCGGATATTGATCCGAATTTGATTATGATCCGAATTTGGAGACCTAATCTGATGAGGACTAACCCTAGGACCAATCTCTATAAATAGGGAGTGATTCTCACAAGTTACTCAGATTAATTGAGAGATTAAGAGAAATACTTTGCTAGTAGGAATCTAAAAACTCCTTGAGAGCTTTTGTTCACAAATCATGAACACTTGCTTTGGGTTCTCTCGATTGGTTGGAAGGAGAGTCACCGGTGGAAGAGCTGTACGTGTGAGCCCACACTCACTCCGGTCGTGGATAGAGAATAGCAAAGAAGACCAGTTGGTTGAGGCTCTTTTGGAACGTTACTTCTCTTCACGTTTTGCAAGGATGTTAGATATGTATACCCTAAGGAGTAAAAATGTAATACGTTTTTGGAGACATTTTTATCAATAAAGAATTTATACATTTGTATATACCAAATCTTGTCCTCTTTACGCTCATATTTGTTGAATATATGTTAAGCAAATAGTAGTATGAGACTGTCGGTCTAAACCCTTAAGAATTGGGTATATGATAGACTGGTTATGCGGAAGACACGATTCTTAAGGTGATGGTATAAAACATATGATCCGCAATCGAGGGAATAAAGTTGGGCGCTTTATTCATGCAAAGATTCTTATGTTGTCTATATCCCTATTGGGAGATGGTTTGTCTTGACCATTGGAGTTGGACTCCATGAATAGAAACATTGGCACGTTGTCATAGGTGACGATCAGGATGTTCAGCCTACCGATCAGCGAGAGATAAGATTACGCGTTTTCACGCGAATCTTATCAAATATTGATCCGAACTTGATTCTGTTTTTGAGACCTAATTTGATAAGGGCTGACCCCAGGACCAATCGCTATAAAAGGGAGTAAGTCTCATGAGTTACTCAGATCAATTGAGAGATTAAGAGTGATACTCTTTTGGTGAGCATCTGAAAACTCCCTGAGAGCTTTTGTTCACAAATCACAAACACTAGCTTTGGGTTCTCTCGATTGGTTGGAAGGAGAGTTACTGGTGGAAGAGCTGTACGTGTGAGCCCACACTTACTCCGATCGTGGATAGAGAATAGCAAAGAAGTCCAGTTGGTTGAGGCTCTTCTGGAACGTTACTTCTCTTCACGGGTCGCGGAAGTTCTTCGGCACATAAAAGGTTAGTAAGATCTGTTTAATTTATACATATAGCATGTCAAACTTGTGTTTTGGAAAAAATACTCTGATGTTAAAATTTTTTAAATATCTGTTGCGCACCTCACATTATTTTTTCCAATAATTGGTATCAGAGCCGTTGTTTTTACATAAATTTACGAGTTTGTGATCATGTTATATGCATAAATTTTGTGATCTTAATCTCTCCTATGCTTGAATTGAATTTTATAGAGAGTTGGCACTCTAGGTTTCTATATTATTATATGTTGTCATGGATTATGTGGTGAATGTTTATTAATTAATTATGGTTGATTAAATCATTGTTCAATTATTTATTAATTAATTAATTTATACCGGTTATGGTTCCTTAGAGGTTAGAATATGTATCTAGGTTTTTCATGTAATTAGATGGCGGACTATCATCTCCATTTAGGAATTATTATCTATTTTAAATTTTTAAAAATTTTGTAATTAAATAATTATCCGGAGAAGACGGATCTAGAAGATGGATCTAGAAGAAAGATGATGGCGCCCCCAAGTATTTTCTGAGTCTCTAATTTTTTGTTTTTGAATTGTTGAAAATAAAATTGATGAATTGCGTTAAAATTGTATTTTTTGGAATGGAGTTTTCTGCTCGGTCGGCATGCCGAACCTTTAGTTCAGCAGGCCGATGCTCATAGATCGACAGGCCGGACGTATGGTTCGGCAGGCCAACAGTGGGGCAGAAATAGGCTAGCTCTGCCGGCAGGCCAAACTTCTAGTTCGGCATGCCAAACTTTCGTGGGTCGACAGGCCGATCTCTTTGATTGGCAGGCCGATGAAGCATGACCGGCAGGCCGATCACCCAGATCGGCCTACCGACCGAGAGCTGAAAAATTTCCAGAATAGGTGCAATTTTTGCTGTGCAGTTTTAATTTTATTTTTGGACGATTCTGAGAAAAATTAAATTTGGATATGACCAGAAATATGAAGTATTTGATTCATACGGGATTGAAGACTTGAAGATGGGAATTATGTGAAGAAGGATACAACTTGAGGATTCAAGGATGAAGATTTTATGTCTCGATTATTCTCTTGTAATCTTAGTTTTCTATTCTCTAGGATGGAGCCATAATATTACAGTTATTATTATTTTGCTTGTAGCTTTGCTTGTCTGCATTATAATATGATTTGCCATGTATATTGATAACATGTCATATAGAATAGGAAGTGCCACTCATATTAAAATTACTCATGCATAATTTTAAAATAAAGTCTTGACTTCAAAACATTGAGTGGGAGAAGGTTTTCGAAGAGAGAACCTAAGGCCTCCATCGTTGGTCCATAGGAAAAACATGGTGGTCCCGACCCCTAGGAAGGGATTTCTATCATGTACCAGATTGGATCTCTAAGAGGATAAGGTATTTTAGCATGATTTATGGTTGCACAACCCTAGGTGGTGATTACAAATCATGGATAAAATATTGAAACGATGGTTATACACTCACGTTAGTTTTATTATTAACCTCCCCTAAGAGCTCTGTTAATAAAATTAATGGCCAAAGAAACGATTATTAATATATGCTGGATCATACGGGTCCTGGATGGCATATATTAATCTAGAGGGGATCCGTGTTCTCTATTGAATTTGGCATGACCCCCTAGGAGCTTGTTGAATTCTGAGTTGGGAATTATCGTTGTAAGGTTGTGATATTTTTAAGGTTTTGACACATAATCACATTTGTATAATTTTACATGATTGTGTTATCTTTCTAAATTATTATAATATGTTTGCTTATGTTTGGTATATGATTCTTTATTATAGATTAAAAATGTCTAAAAATGCTTTATCATCGATACTTGACAAAAACCAATTAACTGGTGAGAATTACAATGATTGGAAACGGAACCTAGATATCGTCCTGTCCTTTGAGAAACTGAAATATGTTCTGACAACCCCTTGTCCTCCCGAGCCTACGGGAGACTCATCTAATGAGCAATTCCAAGCGTATGACGACTGGAAAGATGCTAATGATCAGGGTCGCTACTATGTTATGGCTAGCATGAATAATGTGCTGCAGGTTCAACATCAAGATTATGAGACTGCAAAGCAGATCTTGGATAATCTTGAGGACATGTTTGGAGGCCAGGCCATAACGAAGCGGCAAGGGGTGCTTTGGAAACTTCTTAACTATAGACAGAGAACGGGGACATCTATAAAGGAGCATATGATGTTGGTCATGGGTTACCTCGCTGAGGCTCAAACCAATGGAGCCGACATCGATGTTGAAACTCAGATGATTATGGTCTTTGAGACTCTGTCTAAGGAATTTATTCCGTTTAGAGCTACATTTAATTTGAGCAATAGACGGGATATGACCTTGACAGAACTGATGAAACAGTTACAGGAGTTCGAACTGCTAAACAGGGAGTCTCCTACGGGTGGTGAGGCCAACATGGTAGCTGCTTCTGGTTCTAATTCTAACTCTGGGAATGGAAAGAAGCAACGGGCCAAGAATGGGAAGTCTTTTGTTCCTGCTAATACTAAGGGCAAGAAGAAGAAGAAGAAGAACCCAAAGAAGCTTAAGTGCTTCTTCTATGGAAAGGTCAGACATATTAAGAAGCATTGCAAGGACTTCCTTTCCAAAGGAGGGTTTCAAAGAAACGAGAAGTCTGCTACATGAAGACTTCATGCTTCAGATGGGCGATGGATCCTTGGTCTCAGCGGAAGCAATGGGAGACGTCCATCTTTACTTTGATAACTATAGGAATTTATTTTTGCAAGATTGTTTTTATGTTCCTAAATTTAAAAGGAATTTAATTTCTGTATCTTGTTTATTTAAAGACTCCTATGTGGTATCTTTTAATGAAAAAGTGGTGATTCGTAAAAACAAATCTTTTATCTGTTTTGGATGGATGCAAAATAATCTATATTTTATCAAACCTAAGATGGACTTATTGCTTAATGCTGAGATGAATGATAATAACTCTAAAAGAATTAAAACTTCTCACTCTAATAAGACTTATCTTTGGCATTTGCACCTTGGTCACATTAACCTGAATAGGATTCAAAGGTTGGTAAGGGATGGACCTTTAAGTCACTTAAAGGTAGAATCTATACCTCAATGTGAATCTTGTTTGGAGGGTAAAATGACCAAAAGACCATATGGGTCTAAAGGCAACAGGGCCGAAGGGGTTCTAGAACTTATGCATAGTGATGTTTGCGGACCGATGCACATACGGGCGCAAGGAGGGTATGAGTACTTCGTCACTTTTATTGACGATTACTCAAGATATGGGTATGTGTGCCTGATGCACCACAAAAGCGAAACTTTTGACAAGTTCAGGGAGTTTCGGGCTGAAGTGAAAAAGCAATTGGGTAGACCCATAAAGGCACTTCGATCCGATCGAGGTGGTGAATACCTTTCTAATAAGTTCTTGGGACACTTGTTAGAGAATGGGATTTTATCCCATTTGACTGCGTCGGGCACTCCGCAGCAGAATGGCGTAGCGGAGAGAAGAAATAGGACTTTGTTGGACATGGTCAGGTCCATGATGAGTTATTCATCATTACCTTTATCTTTTTGGGGATATGCACTACAAACTGCATGTTATCTTTTGAACAATGTGCCTTCAAAATCGGTCCCTAAAACTCCTCACGAGTTGTGGACAAGAAGGAAGACATCCTTAAACCATATTCGCATATGGGGATGTCCGGCTCATGTCTTGTTTAAGGATCCGAATAAGTTGGAAGCACGTTTAGAAGTTTACGTGTTTGTAGGATATCCAAAAGGGACAAAAGGGGGTTCCCGAAGGAAAATAAAGTCGTGGTTTCTGCTAATGGAACTTTCCTTGAGGAGAGTTACATGGACGACTTTAAACCTCGAAGCAAAGTGGTGCTTGAGGTGTTATGGAGTTATTAAACTACTCCGCAGGTTCCAAATGAAACCGTTTCGATCAGTGTAAAAAAACCAAACAAACTTGAACAACAATCTCAAGGGGCTTCAGCGTAGTGGGAGGATCGAGCGTCAACCTGAGAGGTATATGTTCAATGGGTTGGTCTTTTTGGCTGAACTAGATAAACATGACAGGGATCCTTATACTTACGCAGAAGCTATGGAGGATGTTGATTCAAAACTCTGGACAGAGGCCATGAACATAGAGATGAAGTCTATGGAGACTAATCAGGTTTTGGTGCTTGTGGATCTTCCCGAAGGGGTAAAACCTATAGGGTGTAAGTGGATCTACAAGAGGAAAAGAGGAGTGGATGGAAAGGTCGAAACCTTTAAGGCTAGACCGGTAGCTAAGGGTTATACGCAAAAGCAAGGAAACCTTTTCGCCTGTAGCCATGCTTAAGTCCATCTGGATTCTCTTATCCATAACTGCCGCTCTCGACTATGAGATTTGGCAAATGGATGTCAAGACGACTTTTTCTAAATGGCTATCTTGATGAGTCCATTTTTATGGAACAACCAGACGGGTTCAAGGTCACGGGTCAAAAGGGTAAGGTTTGTAAGCTGCTGAAGTCAATTTATGGACTTAAGCAGGCTTCTTGTTCTTAGAACATAAGATTTGATCAGGTGATCAAGACTTATGGGGTCTCATAAAATATGGAAGAACCATGTGTTTATAAACACATTAAGGATGAGAATGTGGTTTTTCATCTGCTCTATGTAGATGACACTCTGCTGATTGGCAATGACGTTGGGGCATTGTCATTGGTCAAATTATGGTTGACCAAGCAGTTTGACATGAAGTACTTAGGAGAGGCTAATTTTGTTCTCGGTATCCAGATCATATGGGATAGGAAGAACAAAATGATAGCTTTGTCACAAGTTGGCTACATAGATAAAATTCTCAAGAGGTTTGCAATGCAAGATTCCAAGAAAGGTGGGCAACCATCTAGGCCTGGAATTACTCTTTCAAAGAAAGACTCTCCAAAGTCTTATGAAGAAAGAGAATACATGAAGAAGGTGCCTTATGCTTCAGCAGTGGGTAGTCTCATGTATGCCATGCTTTGTACACGACCGGATATTAGCTATGCGGTTAGGGTTGTGAGTCGATTTCAGGCGGATCCAGGACCGAACCACTGGGTTGCGGTAATGCATATTTTCAAGTACCTATGAAGGACTTGAGGGTATATGCTAGTATATTCGGGTGAGGACCTGATTCCTATAGGATATACTAATTTGGATTTTCAATCCTGTCTAGATTCTTGGAAATCAACTTTGGGGTTTGTGTTTGCTCTGGGTGGCGATGCCATCAGTTGGAGAAGTGCGAAGCAAGATTGCACTTCGGATTCAACGATGGAGGCCGAGTATGTGACAGCTAGTGATGCTTCGAAAGAAGCAGTGTGGCTCCACAAGCTCCTTGGGGATCTTGAGGTTGTTCTTGGGATGGATAAGGCGGTATCACTGTACTGTGATAACAGTGCGGCTGTAGCTAATGCTAAGTAACCGAGATTTCACAAGAAGAGTAAACATATTGATCGGAAGTATCATGTGATAAAGGACTTCGTTGAGGGCAGGCATATCACGGTGTGCAAGATCGCATCAAAGGACAATTTAGCTGATCCATTTATGAAGACACTTACAGGGAGAGTCTTCGAGAAACATGTGGAAGCTATGGGGATGCCAGATTTGCTGTATTTACTCACTTAGTGCAAGTGGGAGATTGTTAGATATGTATGCCCTAATGAGTAAAAATGTAATACGTTTTTGGAGACATTTTTATCAATAAAGAATTTATTCATTTGTATATTCCAAATCTTGTCCTCTTTACGTTCATATTTGTTAAATGTATGTTAAGCAAACATTAGTCTGAGACTGTCAGTCTAAACCTTTAAGAATTGGGCATATGGAGGGAATAAAGTTGGGCACTTTATTCATGTAAAGATTGTTATGTTGTCTATATCCCTATTAGGAGATGGTTTGTCTTGACCATCGGAGTTGGACTCCGTGAATAGAAACATTGGCACATTGTCATAGGTGACGATGTGTTGGATCGGGACACAAAGTGAATTGATTTGGATTAATAATTCTGTCTTGGCAAATCGATTCACTTAGACAATCATTTGTACTGTATCTTAATCCTGAGATAGATAGTGGGCCCGTTGTCTCGACTTGTGTCTTTTGATGTACCAAAGGGTGACTCCCACATCTCAATAGTGGTATGCATGCCGGTACGTTGAAGGCATGCCTCTTGATAATGTAGACTTGCTATTCATAGATATGGAATCCATAGCTCCCCTTTAGGAGTAATGATATCCTCTTATATGCGTTATCCTTTAATTAGAAAACTGGAGCGCTCAACCATTTGGATACATAGGTGTAACCGAATTGTATACTATCTTTGGATGGTAAGTTTTCTAATGGTGAGATAATGGAACGTAAGATAAAAATAATCGGGAAGGTAAGACAGAACTTGTCCTTAAGCTAATTATGGATTATCATATGGGGATACGATACACTTTGATATGTCATGGAGACTTAGCTATACGGGCTTCGTAATTCTATAAAGTTCGAGAGTGTAGCTCCAAGCTTTTAGTGGAGTAGCATTGGAATTGATAATTGTGAAATGTATATCTAGGATATTGGGTTTCATAATTATCGTGAGCTTGAACTTTATAGGTCCATTTTGGTCCCTTTGCTAGCTCACAAAATCCTGTAACGATACGGCATGTTTTTTTTCAATAATTGGTAACTTGTGTCGGATTTATTAGATTGGTCTAAAATTTGAAAGAATCAAATAATTCATGTCTGTTTATTGGTTAAATTAATTTTGTAATAAAATTAATTTAAGATAAACTTGTTGAATTATTGGGATCGGATAATTCTTGTCTGTTTGTCGGTTAATTGGATAAATTAAATCAAGATAAACTTGTAGGATTATTGTGAATTGATTTATTTTCTTAGAGATTATCTTGATAAAGTTTGTTTTGATTAGATAACTTCTCTATTGGGTTATTTGAATCAAAACTGAGACTTTATCCTATAGAATCTCGGGTGGAAAATAAAAGATTCATGGAGATATTTATGCGGCAGTTCGGCCTGCCGATTGGGCCAGTTCGGCCTGCTGATCAGGATGTTTGGCCTACCGATCAGCGAGAGATAAGATTACGCGTTTTCACGTGGATCTTCTCAGATATTGATCCGAACTTGATTCTGTTTCGAGTTTTTGAGACCTAATCTGATAAGGACTGACCCCAGGACCAATCGCTATAAAAAGGGAGTAAGTCTCATGAGTTACTCAGATCAATTGAGAGATTAAGAGTGATACTCTTTTAGTGAGCATCTGAAAACTCCCTAAGAGCTTTTGTTCACAAATCACAAACACTAGCTTTGGGTTCTCTCGATTGGTTGGAAGGAGAGTCATTGGTGGAAGAGCTGTACGTGTGAGCCCACACTCACTCCGATCGTGGATAGAGAATAGCAAAGAAGACCAATTGGTTGAGGCTCTTCTGGAACGTTACTTCTCTTCACGGGTTGCAGAAGTTCTTCGGCACATAAAGGTTAGTAAGATCTGTTTAATTTATACATATAGCATATCAAACTTGTGTTTTTGAAAAAATACTCTGATGTTAAAATTTTTTAAATATCCGTTGCGCACCTCATACTGTTTTTTCCAACAGAGGGTTCTTCGGCACACAAAGGTTAGTAAGATCTGGTTAATTTATGCATATAGCATGTCAAACTTGTGTTTTGGAAAATACTCTGATATAAAATTTTTAAACTTCCTCTGCGTACTGTTTTTTCCAACAATTGGCATTAGAGACATGGTTTTTACATAAATTTACGAGTTTGTGAACATCTTATATGCATAAATTTTGTGATATGAATCTCTCCTATGCTTGAATTTAATTTTATAGAGAGTTGGCACTCTAGGTTTCTATATAATTTTATGTTGTCATGGATTATGTGGTGAATGTTTATTAATTAATTATGGTTGATTAAATTCTTATTTAATTATTTATTAATTAATTAATACCGGTTATGGTTCCTTAGAGATTAAAATATGTATCTTGGTTTTTCATGTAATTAGATGGCGGACTATCATCACCGTCTAGGAATTATTATTTATTTTTAAATTTGTAAGAATTCTGTGATCAAATAATTATCCGGAGAAGACAGATCTAGAAGAATGATGATGGCGCGTAAAGATATTTCTTGAGTCTCTAATTTTTGTTTTTGAATTGTTCAAAATAAAATTGATGAATTGCATTTAAAATTGTATTTTATGGAATGGGAGATTTCTGCTCGGTCGGCATGCCGAACACACTAGTTCGGCAGGCCGATGGTCGTAGATCGGCAGGCTGGACTTGTGGTTCGACAGGCCATCAGTGGGGTAGAAATCAGGTGGCTTTGGCGGCAGGCCAAACTTCCAGTTCGGCAAGCCAAACTTTCGTGGATCGGCAGGTCGATCTTCTTGATCGGCAGGCCGATGGAGCATGACCGGTTGGCCGATCACCCAGATCTGTAACACCTGCCTATTTTATGTAACGGATAATGTTATATTAGTGACAACGTTAAGTAATTTTTATTGATATATGTTATGATACATGATATTATTGTCACTAGCTATTTATTTTAAGTCTTATGACAGGTGACGATCACGTGGAATTGATGTGCTCAAGTATTCATGTTATTTACATTGTATGTTTAATTATGATTCCTTAATGATTTAAATATACGATGCATTCATGTATGTAAGGACAGTTCGGCAGGCCGAATTGTCCCTCAAGCATCGGCAGGCCAATGGAAATAATCGGCAGGCCAGACTTAGGAGAGTCGATAGGCCGAAGTGAGGAATCGGCAGGCGGATGATAGCTAATGAGCAGTCAGCTGAAGTCTCCTAAAATTGTGACGATGATGATTGGTTGTGATTGGATAATGATTGCTTATTGATTGGTATATTTATGGATTAATTTCCTCATTTAAGGAAATAAAACCATTGACTTTTGATTGATTGGAATTGTTTTAAATGGTTTCCTATTTTTAGAAGGCTAAATATGGTAAGAGAGACTAATTGATTTGACCTTCCCTCATTTCTCTCTATTCTCCATGCAAATTAGCCCAAGATTAGTCAGAAAATTCTGATATTATAGAAAGGATAACTTCCCTCTTTTATGACATTCTCATCTTTTATGATAATTTCATTCTCTTTCTTAGAAATATTCTCTTAGACTGTTCCCTTTCTTCTTCCTTCTCCACGTTCTCTTCTTCTCTTCTCCCTTTATTTTTGGTTGCAAATACTTAAAGAAATATTGAGTTTTCTTTGGGCGAATTCGAAGGAATTCGAGAAGAATCATTTTGAGGTAAGAGTTCGTTTTCGGTTTAATTTTGAAATAAAATCCTTCTTGACATCCGACTGCTATATCTTTCTCTACAAAATTCCTTTTGCTCTGAATTTTTAATATGTTATTCATGTATGAGTTATGTGATGTTCTTCCAAATTTCAAGTTAATTGGATTTTTCTATGATAAGATATGAATTTTCTACCCACTGCCACTCACAGTAAAAATGTTGTTGTTTGGTTATCATGCTTGAAAATGTGATTTTTGTTCAAGGGGTAAACGTGCTTTGTTTGCTACAAAATTTGGCAAGAATGTTCATATATATGTTAAGTTATGAACTGAAAATTTTGGTAATGATTTGATGAGTATTTTATGTAATGGAATTTTTAGTAAGACTAGGTCTAGAAACTACTTTAACAGTAAAATGGTTGGACTTTTTGGTTATGTGATGTTTTTGTGATTAAATAATTTTATTGGTGTTGAGATAATTTTGTGGTATTGTGATGTATGTTAATAAGTTGTTAGTAAGAATTTTAGAGTTTAAATTAATATGTTTTAATTATTTGAAAATGATGAACTCATGTAGCTCACTGTATAAGTTAATAGAGGTTAGTTTTACCACTGATTTCAAATGTGTATTTTGACCTACTCCGATTTTCGTTGAAGCCAATTTTTGGATATGTTAGAGTTCTATATGTCTATTATATGTGTTAATTTTTGTAGATTTTTCTGTGATGTCAAATGTGATAAACGGACCTGAGTTTCAAGTTGCTCACTGTTTTGTGTTGATTGGCAGATTTTTATGTAATGAAATTATGACTTGATTTTAAATATTAAATGAAATATGATATAATCTATGTTTCAAGAGATGAATGTATGTGAGATGATATATGGTAATGGATGTTATGTAGTGGTGATTAATTCATTGAAAATATATGTGTTAGACATGTATGCTCTAAGGAGTAAAAATGTAATACGTTTTTGGAGACATTTTTATCAATAAAGAATTTATTCATTTATATATACCAAATATTGTCCTCTTTATGTTCATATTTGTTGAATGTATGATAAGCAAACAGTAGTCTGAGACTGTCAGTCTAAACCCTAAGAATTGGGCATATGATGGGATGATTATGCGGAAGACACAATTCTTAGGGTGACGGTCTAAAACATATGATCCGCAATCGAGGGAATAAAGTTGGGCGCTTTATTCATGTAAAGATTGTTATGTTGTCTATATCCCTTTTGGGAGATGGTTTGTCTTGGCCATCGGAGTTGGACTCCGTGAATAGAAACATTGGCGCGTTGTCATAGTTGACGATGTGTTGGATCGGGACATAAAGTGAATTGATTTGGATTAATAATTCTGTCTTGGCAAATCGATTCACTTTAGACAATCATTTGTATTGTATCTTAATCCTGAGATGAATAATGGGCCCGTTGTCTCGACTTGTGTCTTTTGATGTACCAATGGGTGACTCCCACATTTCTATAGTGGCATGCATGCCGGTACGTTGGAGGCATGACTCTTGATAGCGTAGACTTGTTATTCATAGATATGGAATCCATAGCTCCTCTTTAGGAGTAATGATATCCTCTTATATGCGTTGCACTGTAATTGGAAAACTGGAGCGCTCAACCATTTGGATACATAGGTGTAACCGAATGGTATACTATCTTTGGATGGTAAGTTTTCTAATGATGAGACAATGGAACGTAAGATAAAAATAATCGGGAAGGTAAGACAGAACTTGTCCTTAAGCCGATTATGGATGATCATATGGGGATGCGATACACTATGATATGTCATGGAGACTTAGCTACACGAGCTTCGTAATTGTATAAAGTTCGAGAGTGCAGCTCCAAGCTTTTAGTGGAGTAGCGTTGGAGTTGATAATTGTGAAATGTATATATGGGATATTGGGTTTCATAATTATCATGAGCTTGAACTTTATAGGTCCATTTTGGTCCCCTTTGCTAGCTCACAAAATCCTATAACGACACGGCGTGTTTTTCCAATAATTGGTGACTTATGTCGGATTTATCAGATTGGTTTAAAATTTATAAGAATCAAATAATTCATGTCTGTTTATCGGTTGAATTAATTATGTAAGAAAATTAGTTCAAGATGAACTTGTTGAATTATTGCGTTCGGGTAATTCTTGTCTGTTTATCGGTTGTTTTAATTTTGGACAATTAGAACAAGATAAACTTGTAGAATTATTGTGAATTGATTTATTTTCTTAGAGATTATCTTGATAAAGTTTGTTTTGATCAGATATCTTTTCTATTGGGCTATTTGAATCAAAACTGAGACTTTATCCTTTAGAATCTCAGGTGGAAAATAAAAGATTCGCGGAGATTTTTTCCCGACAGTTCGGCCTGCCGGATGACGTGTTCGGCCTGCCAATTAGAAAGTTTGGCCTGCCGATCGACGACAGTTAAGATTACGCGTTTTCACGCGTATCTTATCAGATATTGATTCTAACTTGATTCTGTTTCGATTTTTTGAGACCTAATCTGATATGGACTGACCCTAGGACCAATAGGTATAAAAAGGGAGTGAGTCTAATGATTTACTCAGATCAATTTGAGAGATTAAGAGTGATACTCTTCTAGTGAGCATCTGAAAACTCCCTGAGAGCTTTTGTTCTCAAATCACGAACACTAGCTTTGGGTTCTCTCTATTGGTTGGAAGGAGAGTCACCGGTGGAAGAGCTGTACGTGTGAGCCCACACTCACTCCGGTTGTGGATAGAGAATAGCAAAGAAGACCAATTGGTTGAGGCTCTTCTAGAACGTTACTTCTCTACACAGGTAGCGGAGGTTCTTCGGCACACTGAGGTTAGTAAGATCTATTTAATTTATACATATAACATGTCAAACTTGTATATTGAAAAATACTCTGATGAAAAATTTTAAAAAATTTCGTTGCGCACTTTGTTTCCAACAATTGGTATCAGAGCCAGTTTTTTACATAAATTTGCAAGTTTGTGATCATGTTATATGCATAAATTTTGTGATCTTAATCTCTCCTATGCTTGAATTGAATTTTATAGAGAGATGGCACTCTAGGTTTCTATATAATATATAAATGTTGTCATGGAGTATGTGGTGAATATTTATTAATTAATTATGGTTGATTAAATTGTTGTTTAATTATTTATTAATTAATTAATACCGGTTATGGTTCCTTAGAGGTTAGAATGTGTATCTAGGTTTTTCATGTAATTAGATGGCAGACTATCATCTCCGTCTAGGAATTGTTATTTAATTTTTAATTTGTAAGAATTTTGTAATTAAATAATTATTCAGAGAAGACGGAACGAGAAGTCAGACCTTAAAGATTGATGATGGCGCCTCCAAGTATTTCCTGAGTCTCTAATTTTATGTTTTTGAATTATTGAAAATAAAATTGATGAATTGCATTAAAATTGTATTTTCTGGAATGTGCGTTTTCTGCTCGGTCGGCATGCCGGACCTCACAGTTCGGCAAGCCGACAGTGGGACAGAAATTTTGGTGCTCTGCCGACAGGCCGAACCTTCATGTTCGGTAGGCCGAACCTCCATGATCGGTAGGCTGATCACCTAGATCGGCATGCCGACCGAGAGCTACCAGATGTCCAGAAAAGGTGCAATTTTTTTTCGTTGCAGTTTTAATTTTATTTTTGGGACAATTTTGAGAAACATTAAATTTGGATATGACCGGAAATATGAAGTGTTCGATTCATACGGGATTGAGGACTTGAAGATGGATATTACATGAAGAAGGATACAGCTTGAGGATTCAAGGATGAAGAATCGATAAATGTCTCGATTATTCTCTTGTAATCTTAGTTTTCTATTCTCTAGGGTGGAACCATAATATTACGGTTATTATTATTATTATGCTTGTAGCTTTGCTTGATTGCTTTGCTTGTCTGCATTATAATATGATTTACCATGTATATTGATAACATGCCATATAGATAGGGAGTGCCGCTCATATTAAAATTGTTCATGCATAATTTTAAAATAAAACCTTGACTTCAAAAGATTGAGTGGGAGAAGGTTTTCGAAGAGAGAACCTAAGGCCTCCATCGTTGGTCCATAGGAAGAACATGGTGGTCCTGACCCCTAGGAAGGGATTTCTATCATGTACCAGATTGGATCTCTGAAAGGATAAGGTATTTTAGTATGATTTATGGTTGCACACCCCAAAGTGGTGATTATAAATCATGGATAAAATATTGAAACGGTGGTTATACACTCACGTTAATTTTATTATTAACCTCCCCTAGGAGCTCTGTTAATAAAATTAATGGCCAAAGAAACGATTATTAATATATGCTGGATCATACGGGTCCTGGATGGCATATATTAATCAGGAGGGGATCCGTGTTCCCTATTGAATTTAGCATGACTCCCCTAGGAGCTTGTTGAATTCTGAGTTGGGAATTATCGTTGTAAGGTTGTGATATTTTCAAGGTTTTGACACATAAACACATTTGTATGATTTTACATGATTGTGTTATCTTACTAAATTATTATATATGTTTGCTTATATTTGGTATATGATTCTTTATTGTAGATTGAAAATGTCTAAAAACGCTTTATCATCGATACTTGACAAAAACCAATTAACCGGTGAGAACTATAACGATTGGAAACGGAACCTGGACATCGTCCTTTCCTTTGAGAAACTGAAATATGTTCTGACAACTCCTTGTCCTCCCAAGCCTACGGGAGAGTCAACTAATGAGCAATTCCAAGCGTACGATCGCTAGAAAGATGCTAATGATCATGCCCACTGCTATGTTATGGCTAGCATGAACAATGTGCTGCAGGCTCAACATCAGGATTATGAGACTGCGAAGCAGATCTTGGATAATCTTGAGGACATGTTTGGAGGCCAGGCCATAACAAAGCGGCAAGGGGTGCTTCGGAAACTCTTAAACTGTAGACAGAGACCGGGGACATCTATAAAGGAGCATATGATGTTGGTCATGGGTTACCTCGCTGAAGCTCAAGCCAATGGAGCCGACATCGATGCTAAAACTCAGATGACTATGGTCTTTGAGACTCTGTCTAAGGAATTTATTCCGTTTAGAGCTACTTTTAATTTAAGCAATAGACAGGTTATGACCTTGACAGAACTAATGAAACAGTTATAGGAGTTTGAACTGCTGATCAAGGAGTCTCCTGCTGGTGGAGAGGCCAATATGGTAGCTGCTTCTGGTTCCAATCCTAACTCTGGGAAAGGAAAGAAGCAACGGGCCAAGAGTGGTAAGTCTTCTATTCCTGTTGCTACCAAGAGCAAGAAGAAGAAGAAGAAGAACCCAAAGAAGCTTAAGTGCTTCTTCTGTGGTAAGGTCGGGCATATAAAGAAGCATTGCAAGGACTTCCTCTCCAAGGGAGGTAGGTGTGATCTTCTATATTTAGAAACTTGTTTGGTTGAGGAATCCAGTGACATTTGGGTCATAGATTCCGGTGCAACTAATCATGTTTGTGTTTCTCTGCAGGGATTCAAAACGAGAAGTCTACTTCGTGAAGACTTAACGCTTCAGATGGGCGATGGGTCCTTGGTCTTAGCGGAAGCAGTGGGAGATGTCTATCTTTATTTTGATAATTATAGGAGTTTAATTTTGCGAGACTGTTTTTATGTTCCTAAATTTAAAAGGAATTTAATTTCTGTATCTTCTTTATTTAAAGACTCCTACGTGGTATCTTTTAATGAAAAAGTGGTGATTCGTAAAAACAAATCTTTTATCTGTTCTGGATGGATGCAAAATAATCTATATTTTATCAAACCTAAGATGGACCTATTGCTTAATGCTGAGATAAATGATAATGACTCAAAAAGACTTAAAACTTCTCACTCTAATAAGGCTTATCTTTGGCATTTGCGCCTTGGCCATATTAACATGAATAGGATTCAAAGGTTGGTAAGGGATGGACCTTTAAGTCACTTAAAGGTGGAATCTATACCTCAATGTGAGTCTTGTTTGGAGGGTAAAATGACCAAAAGACCATACGGGTCTAAGGGCAATAGGGCCGAAGGGGTTCTAGAACTTGTGCATAGTGATGTTTGCGGACCGATGAACATCCGGGCTCGAGGAGGGTATGAGTACTTCGTCACTTTTATTGACGATTACTCAAGATATGGGTATGTGTACCTAATGCACCACAAAAGTGAAACTTATGATAAGTTCAGGGAGTTTCGGGCTGAAGTGGAAAAGCAATTGGGTAAACCCATAAAGGCACTTCGATCGGATCGAGGTGGGGAATACCTTTTTGAAGAGTTCTTGGGACACTTGTTAGAGAATGGGATTTTATCCCATTTGACTACGTCGGGCACTCCGCAGCAGAATGGCGTAGCGGAGAGAAGGAATAGGACTTTGTTGGACATGATTCGGTCCATGATGAGTTATTCATCATTGCCTTTATCCTTTTGGGGATATGCACTACAAACCGCATGTTATCTTTTGAACAATGTGCCTTCAAAATCGGTCCCTAAAACTCCTCACGAGTTGTGGACAAGACGGAAGACATCCTTAAACCATATTCGCATATGGGGATGTCCAGCTCATGTCCTGTTTAAGGATCCGAATAAGTTGGAAGCACGTTTAGAAGTTTGCGTGTTTGTAGGATATCCTAAAGGGACTAAAGGGGGTTATTTTTATAACTCAAAGGAAAATAAAGTCGTTGTTTCAACTAACGCAACTTTCCTTGAGGAGAGTTACATGAACGACTTTAAACCTCGAAGCAAAGTGGTCCTTGAGGGGTTAAGGGGTGATCCGTTTACTCCGGAGGTTTCGAATGAAACCATTCCGATCAGTGTAGAAAAACCAAACAAACCTGAACAACAACCTCAGGGGCTTCGGCGTAGTGGGAGGATCGGGCGTCAACCTGAGAGGTATATGTTCAATGGGGAGGTCTTTTTGGCTGAACCGGATGAACATGACAGGGATCCTTATATTTACGCAGAAGCCATGGAGGATGTTGATTCAAGACTCTGGACAGAGGCCATGAACATAGAGATGAAGTCTATGGAGACTAATCAGGTCTGGGAGCATGTGGATCTTCCCGAAGGGGTAAAACCCATAGGGTGTAAGTGGATCTACAAGAGGAAAAGAGGAGTGGATGGAAAGGTCGAAACCTTTAAGGCTAGACTGGTAGCTAAGGGTTATACGCAAAAGGAAGGAATCGATTATGAGGAAACCTTTTCGCCTGTAGCTATGCTTAAGTCCATCTGGATTCTCTTGTCCATAGTTGCCACTCTCGACTACGAGATTTGGCAGATGGATGTCAAGACGGCTTTTCTGAATGGCTATCTTGATGAGTCCATTTATATGGAACAACCAGACGGGTTCAAGGTCGTGGGTCAAGAGGGTAAGGTTTGTAAGCTGCTAAAGTCAATTTATAGACTTAAGCAGGCTTCTCGTTCTTGGAACATAAGATTTGATCAAGTGATCAAGATTTATGGGTTCTCACAAAATGTGGATGAACCATGTGTTTACAAATACATTAAGAATGGGAAGGTGGTTTTTCTACTACTCTATGTAGATGACATTATGCTAATTGGCAATGACGTTGGGGCATTGTCATCGGTCAAATTATGGTTGACCAAGCAGTTTGACATGAAGGACTTAGGTGAGGCTAATTTTGTTCTCGGTATCCAGATCTTTTGGGATAGGAAGAACAAAATGATAGCTTTGTCACAGGCCAGCTACATAGATAAAATTCTAAGGAGGTTTGCAATGCAGGATTCCAAGAAAGGTGGGCAACCATCTAGGTCTGGAATTACTCTTTCTAAGAAAGACTCTCCAAAGTCTTATGAAGAAAGAGAATACATGAAGAAAGTGCCTTATGCTTCGGTAGTGGGTAGTTTCATGTATGCCATGCTTTGCACTCGACCGGATATTAGCTATGCGGTCGGGATTGTGAGTCGATTTCAGGCAGATCCAGGACTGAACCATTGGGTTGCGGTAAAGCATATTTTCAAGTACCTGAGAAGAACTCGAGGGTATATGCTTGTGTATTCGGGTGAGGATTTAACTCCTCTAGGATACACTGATTCGGATTTTCAATCCTGCCTAGATTCTAGGAAATCGACTTCAGGGTTTGTGTTTACTCTAGGTGGC
The DNA here is from genome assembly GCA_025403435.1 of Artocarpus heterophyllus. Lineage (NCBI taxonomy): Eukaryota > Viridiplantae > Streptophyta > Magnoliopsida > Rosales > Moraceae > Artocarpus > Artocarpus heterophyllus. The sequence goes on from CM046339.1 coordinate 9,668,193, forward strand.
GGTGCATCAGTTGGAGAATTGCGAAGCAAGATTGCACTTCGGATTCAATGATGGAGGCCGAGTATGTGGCAGCTAGTGATGCTTCAAAAGTAGCAGTGTGGCTCTGCAAGTTTCTTCGGGATCTTGAGGTAGTTCCTGGTATGGATAAGGCGGTATCACTGTACTGTGATAACAGTGCGGCGGTAGCTAATGCTATGGAACCAAGATTTCACAAGAAGAGTAAGCATATTGATCGCAAGTATCATGTGATAAAGGACTTCGTTGAGAGCGGGCTTGTCACGGTGTGCAAGATCGCGTCAGAGGACAATTTAGCTGATCCATTCACGAAGACACTTACTGGGAGAGTCTTCGAGAGGCATGTGGAAGCTATGGGGATGCGAAATTTGCAGTATTTACTCACTTAGTGCGAGTGGGAGATTGTTAGACATGTATGCTCTAAGGAGTAAAAATGTAATACGTTTTTGGAGACATTTTTATCAATAAAGAATTTATTCATTTATATATACCAAATATTGTCCTCTTTACGTTCATATTTGTTGAATTTATGATAAGCAAACAGTAGTCTAAGACTGTCAGTCTAAACCCTAAGTATTGGGCATATGATGGGATGATTATGCGGAAGACACAATTCTTAGGGTGACGGTCTAAAACAGATGATCCGCAATCGAGGGAATAAAGTTGGGCGCTTTATTCATGTAAAGATTGTTATGTTGTCTATATCCCTTTTGGGAGATGGTTTGTCTTGGCCATCGGAGTTGGACTCCGTAAATAGAAACATTGGCGCGCTGTCATAGTTGACGATGTGTTGGATCAGGACATAAAGTGAATTGATTTGGATTAATAATTTTGTCTTGGCAAATCGATTCACTTTAGACAATCATTTGTATTGTATCTTAATCCTGAGATGAATAATGGGCCCGTTGTCTCGACTTGTGTCTTTTGATGTACCAATGGGTGACTCCCACATTTCTATAGTGGCATGCATGCCGGTACGTTGGAGGCATGACTCTTGATAGCGTAGACTTGTTATTCATAGATATGGAATCCATAGCTCCTCTTTAGGAGTAATGATATCCTCTTATATGCGTTGTCCTGTAATTGGAAAACTGGAGCGCTCAACCATTTGGATACATAGGTGTAACCGAATGGTATACTATCTTTGGATGGTAAGTTTTCTAATGATGAGACAATGGAACGTAAGATAAAAATAATCGGGAAGGTAAGACAGAACTTGTCCTTAAGCCGATTATGGATGATCATATGGGGATGCGATACACTATGATATGTCATGGAGACTTAGCTACACGATCTTCGTAATTGTATAAAGTTCGAGAGTGCAGCTCCAAGCTTTTAGTGGAGTAGCGTTGGAGTTGATAATTGTGAAATGTATATATGGGATATTAGGTTTCATAATTATCATGAGCTTGAACTTTATAGGTCCATTTTGGTCCCCTTTGCTAGCTCACAAAATCCTGTAACGACACGGCGTGTTTTTCCAATATTTGGTGACTTATGTCGGATTTATCATATTGGTTTAAAATTTATAAGAATCAAATAATTCATGTCTGTTTATCGGTTGAATTAATTATGTAAGAAAATTAGTTCAAGATGAACTTGTTGAATTATTGAGTTCGGGTAATTCTTGTCTGTTTATCGGTTGTTTTAATTTTGGACAATTAGAACAAGATAAACTTGTAGAATTATTGTGAATTGATTTATTTTCTTAGAGATTATCTTGATAAAGTTTGTTTTGATCATATATCTTTTCTATTGGGCTATGTGAATCAAAACTGAGACTTTATCCTTTAGAATCTCGGGTGAAAAATAAAAGATTCACGGAGATTTTTTCCCGGCAGTTCGGCCTACCGGATGACGTGTTCGGCCTGCCGAACTGGCCTGTTCGGCCTGCCGACCGACGACAGTTAAGATTACGCGTTTTCACGCGTATCTTATCAGATATTGATCCGAACTTGATTCTGTTTCAATTTTTTGAGACCTAATCTGATATGGACTGACCCTAGGACCAATAGGTATAAAAAGGGAGTGAGTCTAATGATTTACTCAGATCAATTTGAGAGATTAAGAGTGATACTCTTCTAGTGAGCATCTAAAAACTCCCTGAGAGCTTTTGTTCACAAATCACGAACACTAGCTTTGGGTTCTCTCTATTGGTTGGAAGGAGAGTCATCGGTGGAAGAGCTGTACGTGTGAGCCCACACTCACTCCGGTTGTGGATAGAGAATAGCAAAGAAGACCAGTTGGTTGAGGCTCTTCTGGAACGTTACTTCTCTACACAGGTTGCGGAGGTTCTTCGGCACACTGAGGTTAGTAAGATCTGTTTAATTTATACATATAACATGTCAAACTTGTGTTTTGGAAATTACTCTGATGAAAAATTTTTAAAAATTCCGCTGCGCACTTTGTTTCCAACAATATGTTAATTGCCATTTTCTTTTTAATGAACGTATGACATAAACAAATTATGAAGAAGAGCACATCGAGACCGCAACGTTGTCACCAACAATATTAAGGTTAAGTAAGCTAGCTAGAAAAGTAAGTACATTCTCACCTGCAACATGATATGTTATAAAGGTTTGAAAATATGTTCTTGATGATATCTATGATGATTTTATGATGATTTCATTTAAAGATTTTTTATGAAATATTTTTATGTTCTTAAAGATATGCACGTATGATGATGACGTATTTCAAAGCATGAAAGTGTATATATATGTATATATATGTATCACCTAAATAAGTGTTGCACACCAATGTTATGTTATGATATGTTATGATGTCATGTTTTGTTTAGGATTAGCTACCCTACTCCTCTCATGACGGTGCGCCTACGATGATGATTATGGTGCAACACTTGGGCCCTTAAGATAAAATGGAATAAGTTTTAATATGGTCAAAGTAATGAAAGATATGTTCCTATGAAAAATGTGCCTAGTGCACTATGATGATGATGATGTTCATAAAATATTTTAAGTTGTGAGATAATAATGTACTTACTAAGCATTAGCTTATCCAGTTTTGTATATCATGTTGCAGATAAGGGTAAGAAGGTCGTGGACTAGGTGGAGGATATGGAAAGACGTGTGAGCAAAGGACGATGATTTGTAATCGAAAGAACGCCAAAGAAGCAAGTTTTATGATTAAACCATGTTTATAATTTTGGAACATGTTATTTGATGAGTTTTAAAGATTTCATGAACTATGTTTTAATATTTTACCTTACTAAGTATATGGTCTTCCGCTTATTGAATCTTGTCTTTAAACTAAGTTTTCTAATGTTTTTCTTTAAAGTCGGTCGGCCTGCCGAACAATGATGATCGGCCTGTCGATCTTAGCAAAGCTTAAAACCCAGTTTTGTAGAGCCTCAGGTGGCCTGCCGGAGGATGAACTCCGGCCTGACGATCCAGTTTGGCTTGTCGAAGTAATAGGTTCGGCCTGCCGAACCAAGAATGAAGATTTTGCTTAAGATGATTTAAAGTTTGCTGATTGTTTTAAAGTGTTGCGATGTTTCATGATAAAATATGTTTTTATCATTTGGTATATTTTATTTATAAAAGAATGTTTATGCTCAATTATATGTTTAATAGTATTATTACTATTATGGATTAAGTTATTAAATGTGGTAAAAAAAAAAATTATGCATGGATCCTGGGTATGGTTTCTTAATTATGTTTTCAATTAAGTTTTGTTCAAATAGTTTACCTTAAATAAAAGTATGTTATGTATGAATGTATGATATCTGTGACGTCCGCTAGGGGGCGTTACAAGATCGGCCTGCCAACCGAGAACTGGAAAATTTTCAGAAAAGGTGTAGTTTTTTCCAATGCAGTTTTAATTTTATTTTTGGGACAATTATGAGAAACATTAAATTTGGATATGACCGAAAATATAAAGTATTCGATTCATACAAGATTGAAGACTTGAAGATGGGTATTACATAAAGAAGGATACAGCTTGAGGATTCAAGGATGAAGAATCGATAATATGTCTCGATTATTCTCTTGTAATCTTAGATTTCTATTCTCTAGGGTGGAGCCATAATATTACGGTTATTATTATTATTTTGCTTGTAGCTTTGCTTGATTACTTTGCTTGTCTGGATTATAATATGATTTACCACATATATTGATAACATGTCATATAGAATAGGGAGTGCCGTTCATATTAAAATTGTTCATGCATATTCTTAAAACAAAACCTTGATTTTAAAAGATTGAGTGGGAGAAGGTTTTCGAATAGAGAACCTAAGGCCTCCATCGTTGGTCCATAGGCAGAACATGGTGGTCCCGACCCCTAGGAAGGGATTTCTATCATGTACCAGATTGGATCTCTGAGAGGATAAAGTATTTTAGCATGATTTATGGTTGCACACCCCTAGGTGGTAATTATAAATTATGGATAAAATATTGAAATGATGGTTATATACTCACGTTAATTTTATTATTAACCTCCCCTAGGAGCTCTGTTAATAAAATTAATGGCCAAAGAAACGATTATTAATATATGCTGGATCATACGGGTCCTGGATGGCATATATTATTCAAGAGAGGATCCGTGTTCCTGATTCAATTTGGCATGACTCCCCTAGGAGCTTGTTGAATTTTGAGTTGGGAATTATCGTTGTAAGGATGTGATATTTTTAAGGTTTTGACAATAAACACATTTGTATGATCTTTATATGATTGTGTTATCTTGCTAAATTATTATAAAATGTTTGCTTATGTTTGGTATATGATTCTTTAGTGTAGATTAAAAATGTCTAAAAATGCTTTATCATCAATATTTGACAAAAACCTATTAACTGGTGAGAACTATAATGATTGGAAACAGAACCTGGATATCATCCGGTTCTTTGAGAAACTAAAATATGTACTGACAACCCCTTGTCCTCCCGAGCCTACGGGAGACTCAACTAATGAGTAATTCTAAGCGTATGATCGCTGGAAAGATGCTAATGATCAGGCCCGCTGCTATGTAATGGCTAGCATGAACAACGTACTATAGGCTCAAAATCAAGATTATGAGACTATGAAGCAGATCTTGGATAATCTTAAGGATATGTTTGGAGGCCAAGCCATAACAAAAGCGGCAATGGGCGCTTTGGAAACTTCTAAACTGTAGATGGAGGCCAGAGACATCTGTAAAGGAGCATATGATGTTGGTCATAGGTTACCTCGCTGAGGCTCAAACCAATGGAGCCGACATCGATGCTGAAACTCAGACGACTATGGTCTTTGAGACTCTGTCTAAGGAATTTATTCCGTTTAAAGCTACATTTAATTTGAGCAATAGACGAGATATGACCTTGATAGAACTGATGAAATAGTTGTAGGAGTTCAAACTGCTGATTAGGGAGTCTCCTGTGGGTGATGAGGCCAATATGATAGTTGATTCTGGTTCCAATCCTAACTCTAGGAATGGAAAGAAGCAACGGGCCAAGAACAGGAAGTATTTCTGCTACCACCAAGAGCAAGAAGAAGAAGAAGAAAAACCCAAAGAAGCTTAAGTGCTTCTTTTGTGGAAAGGTCGGGCATATTAAGAAGGATTGCAAGGACTTCTTTTCCAAAGGAGGTAGGTGTGATCTTCTATGTTTAAAAACTTGTTTAGTTGAGGAATCCAGTGACATTTGGGTCATAGATTCTGGTGCAACTAATCATGTTTGTGTTTCTCTGCAGGGGTTCAAAGAAACGATAAGTCTACTACATGAAGACTTCACGCTTCGGATGGGCGATGTATCCTTGGTCTCAGCGGAAGCAGTGGGAGATGTCCATCTTTATTTTGATAATTTTAGGAATTTATTTTTGCAAGATTGTTTTTATGTTCCTAAATTTAAAAGAAATTTAATTTATGTAGCTTGTTTATTTAAAGTCTCCTACTTGGTTTCTTTTAATGATAAAGTGGTGATTCGTAAAAACAAATCTTTTATCTGTTCTGGATGGATGCAAAATAATCTATATTTTATCAAACCTAAGATGGACTTATTGCTTAATGCTGAGATGAATGATAATAACTCTAAAAGACTTAAAACTTCTCACTCTAATAAGGCTTATCTTTGGCATTTGCGCCTTGGTCATATTAACCTGAATAGCATTCAAAGGTTGGTAAGGGATTGACCTTTAAGTCACTTAAGGGTGGAATCTATACCTCAATGTGAATCTTGTTTGGAGGGTAAAATGAGCAAAAGACCATTTGGGTGTAAGGGCAAAAGGGCCGAAGGGGTTCTAGAACTTGTGCATAGTGATGTTTGCGGACTGATGAACATCCGGGCACGAGGAGGGTATGAGTACTTCGTCACTTTTATTGACGATTACTCAAGATATGGGTATGTGTACCTGATGCACCACAAAAGCGAAACTTTTGACAAGTTCAGGGAGTTTCAGGCTAAAGTGGAAAAGCAATTGGGTAGACCCATAAAGGCAATTCGATCCGATTGAGGTGGGGAATACATTTCTGATGAGTTCTTGAAACACTTATTAGAGAATGAGATTTTATCCCATTTGACTGTGCCAGGCACTCCGCAGCAAAATGGCATAGTAGAGAGAAGAAATAGGACTTTGTTGGACATGATTAGGTCCATGATGAGTTATTCATCATTGCCTTTATCCTTTTTGAGATATGCACTACAAACCACATGTTATCTTTTGAACAATGTGCCTTCAAAAAGGGACTAAAGGGGGTTATTTCTATAATCTAAAGGAAAATAAAGTCGTGATTTCAACTAATGCAACTTTCCTTGAGGAGAGTTACATGGACGACTTTAAACCTCGAAGCAAAGTGGTACTTGAGGAGTTAAGGAGTGATCCAATCACTCCGGAGGTTCCAAGTGAAACAGTTTCGATCAGTGTAGAAAAACCAAACAAACCTGAACAATAACCTCAGGGGCTTCGGTGTAGTGGGAGGATCAGGCGTCAACCTGAGAGGTATATGTTCAATGGGGAGGTCTTCTTGGCTGAACCGGATGAACATGACAGGGATCCTTATACTTATGCAGAAGCTATGGAGGATGTTGATTCAAAACTCTAGACAGAGGCCATGAACATAGAGATGAAGTCTATGGAGACTAATCAGGTTTGGGAGCTTGTGGATCTTCCCGAAGGGGTAAAACCCATAGGGTGTAAGTGGATCTACAAGAGGAAAAGAGGAGTGGATGGAAAGGTCAAAACCTTTAAGGCTAGACTGGTAGTAAGGGTTATACGTAAAAGGAAGGAATCGAGCCTTTTTGCCTGTAGCTATGCTTAAGTCCATCCGGATTCTCTTGTCCATAGCTGCCGCTCTTGACTACAAGATTTGACAGATGGATGTTAAGATGGCTTTTTTGAATGACTATCTTGATCAGTCCATTTATATGGAACAACCAAACGGGTTCAAGGTCACGGGTTAAGAGGGTAAGGTTTGTAAGCTGCTGAAGTCAATTTATGGACTTAAGCAGGCTTCTCGTTCTTGGAACATAAGATTTGATTAGGTGATCAAGACTTATGGGTTCTCATAAAATATGGATGAACCATGTGTTTATAAACACATTAGGGATGAGAATGTGGTTTTTCTACTGCTCTATGTAGATGACATTCTGCTGATTGGTAATGACGTTGCGGCATTGTCATCGGTCAAATTATGGTTGACCAAACAGTTTGACATGAAGTACTTAGGAGAGGCTAATTTTTTCTCGGTATCCAGATCATACAGGATAGGAAGAACAAAATGATAGCTTTGTCCCAGGCCGGCTACATAGATAAAATTCTCAGGAGATTTGCAATGCAGGATTCCAAGAAAGGTGGGCAACTATCTAGATCTAGAATTACTCTTTCTAAGAAAGACTCTCCAAAGTCTTATGAAGAAAGAGAATACATGAACAAGGTACCTTATGCTTCGGTAGTGGGTAGTCTCATGTATGCCATGCTTTACACACGACCGGATATTAGTTATGCAGTCGGGATTGTAAGTCTATTTCAGGCGGATCCAGGACCGAACCATTGGGTTGCGGTAAAGCATATTTTTAAGTAATTGAGAAGGACTTGAGGGTATATGCTTGTATATTCGGGTGAGGGCCTGACTCCTCTAGGATATACTGACTCAGATTTTCAATCTTGTCTGGATTCTAGGAAATCGACTTTAGGTTTTGTGTTTACTCTGGGCGACAATGCCATCTGTTGAAGAAGTGCTAAGCAAGATTGCACTTCGGATTCAACGATGGAGGCCAAGTACGTGGTAGCTAGTGATGCTTCGAAAGAAGCATTGTGGCTCCACAAGTTCCTTGGGGATCTTGAGGTAGTTCCTTGTATGGATAAAGCAGTGTCACTGTAGTGTGATAACAGTGCGGCGGTAGCTAATGCTAAGGAAAACAAGATTTCACAAGAAGAGTAAGCATATTGATCGGAAGTATCATGTGATAAAGGACTTCGTTAAGGGCAGGCATGTCACGGTGTGCAAGATCACGTCAGAGAACAATTTAGCTGATCCATTTACGAAGACACTTACTGGGAGAGTCTTCGAGAGGTATGTGGAAGCTATGGGGATACGAGATTCGTCATATTTACTCACTTATTGCAAGTGAGAGATTGTTATACATGTATGCCCTGAGCAGTAAAAATGTAATAAGTTTTTGGAGACATTTTTATCAATAAAGAATTTATTCATTATTTATATACCAAATCTTGTCCTCTTTACGTTCATATTTGTTGAATGTATGTTAAGCAAACAATAGTCTGAGACTATCGGTCTAAACCTTAAGAATTGGGCATATGATGGTCGGATTATGCGGAAGACAAGATTCTTAAGGTCATGGTCTAAATCATACGATCCACAATCAAGGGAATAAAGTTGGGTGCTTTATTCTTGCAAAGATTGTTATGTTGTCTATATCCCTTTTGGGAGATGGTTTGTCTTGACCATCAGAGGTGGACTCCGTGAATAGAAACATTGGCACGTTGTCATAAGTGACGATGTGTTGGATCGAGACATGAAGTGAATTGATTTGGATTAATAATTTTGTCTCGGCAAATCGATTCACTTTAGACAATCATTTGTGTTGTATCTTAATCTTGAGATGAATAATGGACCCGTTGTCTTGGCTTGTGTCTTTTGATGTACCAAAGGGTGACACCCCATCTTAATAGTGGTATGCATGCCGGTACGTTGGAGGCATGACTCTTGATAGCGTAGACCTATTATTCATAGATATGGAATCCATAGCTCCTTTTTGGGAGTAATGATATCCTCTTATATGCGTTATCCTGTAATTGGAAAACTGGAGCGCTCAACCATTTGGATACATAGGTGTAACCAAATGGTATACTGTCATTGGATAGTAAGTTTTCTGATGGTGAGATAATAGAATGTAAGATAAAAATAGTCGGGAAGGTAAGACAAAACTTGTCCTTAAGCCGATTATGGATTATCATACGGGGATATGATACACTATGATATGTCAGGGAGACTTAGATATACGAGCTTTGTAATTCTATGTAGTTTGAGAGTGCAGCTTCAAGGTTTTAGTGGAGTAGTGTGGGAGTTGATAATTATGAAATGTATATCTGGGATATTGGAATTCATAATTATTGGGAGCTTGAACTATATAGGTCCATTTGGTCCCCTTTGTTAGCTCACAACATCCTGTAACGACACGGTATGCTTTTCCAATAATTGATGACTTATGTTGGATTTATTAGATTGGTTAAAATTTGGAAGAATCAAATAATTCATGTCTGTTTATCGGTTGAATTAATTTTGTGATAAAATTGATTCAAGATAAACTTGTTGAATTATTGGGATCGGATAATTCTTGTCTGTTTATTGGTTGATTTATTTTTAGATAACTTAGGTAAAGATAAACTTGTAGAGAGATTATCTAGATAAAGTTGTTTTGATCAGATAACTTTTCTATTGGTTTATTTGAATTAAAACTGAGACTTTATCCTATAAAATCTCGTGTGAAAAATAAAAGATTCGCGAGATTTTTTATTCGACAGTTCGGCCTGCCGATGGACGTGTTTGACCTGTCGATGGGGCCTGTTCAGCCTGCTGATCAGTGAAGGATAAGATCACGCATTTCCACGTGGATCTTATCAAACGCGGATCTTATTAGATATTGATCCGAATTTGATTCTAATCCTAATTTTGAGACCTAATCTGATGAGGACTAACCCTAGGACCAACCTCTATAAATAGGGAGTGATTCTCACAAGTTACTCAGATCAATTGAGAGATTAAGAGAGATACTCTGCTAGTGAAAATCTAAAAACTCCCTGAGAGCTTTTGTTCACAAATCACGAACACTTGCTTTGGGTTCTCTTGATTGGTTGGAAGGAGAGTCACCGGTGGAAGAGTTGTACGTGTGAGCCCATACTCACTCCGGTTGTGGATAGAGAATAACAAAAAAGACCAGTTGGTTGAGGCTCTTCTAGAACGTTACTTCTCTTCACATTTTGTGAGGGTTCTTCGGCATACAAAGGTTAGTAAGATCTGGTTAATTTATGCATATAGCATCTCAAACTTGTGTTTTAGAAAATACTCTGATATAAAATTTTTAAAATTCTACTTCGTACTGTTTTTTCCAACAATATTAGCCTGAATAGGATTCAAAGGTTGGCAAGCGTTGGACCTTCAAGTCATTTAAAGGTGGAGTCTATACCACAATATGAATCTTATTTAGAGGGTGAAATGACTAAAAGACCATTTGGGTCTAAGAGCAATAGGACCAAATGGGGAACTTATACATAGTGATGTTTGTGGCCTCATAAACATCAAGGCACATGGAGGGTATAAATACTTCATCACTTTTATTGATGATGACTCAAGATATGGGTATGTCCACCTAATGCATTAGAAAAACAAAACTTTTGACAAGTTTAGGGAGTTTTGGGCTGAGGCAGAAAAGCAATTAGGTAAACTTATAAGGGTACTGCGACCTAATCGCAGTAGAGAATGCCTCTTTGATGAGTTATTGGGACACTTATCACAGCATGGGATTTTATCCCATTTGACTGCACCGGTCATTTGCAGCAGAATGGCATAGTTGACAGAAAGAATAGGACTTTATTGGACATGGTTAGCTCTATGATGAGTTATTCGATGTTACCTTTATCCTTTTGGTGATTTGCATTACAAACCACATGTTATCTTTTGAACGATGTGCCTTCAAAATCGGCTCCTAAAACTCCTCACGAGTTGTGGACCAGTATGAAGACATCCTTAAATTATATTCGCATATGGGGATGTCCAGCACATGTCCTATATAAGGAAACAAACAAGTTGGAAGCATGTTTGGAAGTTGGTGTGTTTGTAGGATATCCAAAAGGGACTAAAGAGGGTTATTTCTATAACCTAATAGAAAATAGAGTCGTGTTTTCAAAGAATGCAACATTCCTTGAGGAAGGTTACATGAACGACTTTAAGCCTCGAAGTAAAGTGGTACTCGAGGAGTTGGTGAGTGATTCGAACACTCTGGGCATTCTGGTTGAAACTAATCCAATCAATGTAGAAAAATTGACTTAACAACAATCTAAAGGGCTTTGGCATGGTGGGAGGATCAGACATTAACCCGAGAGGTATATGTTCATTGGTGAAGCGTACTTGGCTAAATCGGTTAAACATGTTAAGGATCCTTACACTTATGTAGAGGCTATGGAGGATGTTGATTCAAAGATTTGGACAGAAGCCATGAACACTAAGATGAAGTCTATGGAGACTAATCGAGTCTGGAAACTTGTGGATCTTCTTGAAGGGGTAAAACCCATAGTGTGTAAGTGGATCTATAAGAGAAAGAGAGGAGCAGATGGGAAAGTCAAAACCTACAAGGTTAGACTGGTAGCTAAGGGATACATGCAAAATGAAGGAATCAATTATGAGGAAACCTTTTCACCTATAGCCATGCTTAAGTCCCTCTGCATTCTCTTATCCATAGCTACCACTCTCGACTATGAGATTTGGCAAATAGATGTCAAGACAGCCTTTCAAAATGGCTATCTTGATGAGTCTATATCTATAGTATAGCTAGACGGGTTCAAAGTTAAAGGTCAAAAGGGTAAGGTCTGTATGCTGCTAAAGTCAATTTATGGACTTAACCAGGCTTCCCATTCTTGGAACACAAGATTTAATTAGGTGATCAAGACTTATGGGTTCGAACAAAACAAGGATGAACCATGTGTTTACAAACACATTAAGAATATGAAGGTGGTTTTTCTACTACTCTATGTAGATGACATTCTGCTAATTGGCGATGACGTTGGCGCATTGTCATCGGCCAAATTATAATTGACTAAGCAGTTTGACATAAAAGACTTGGGTGAAGCTAATTACATTCTTGGTATCCAGATCTTTTGGAATAGGAAGAACAAAATGATAGCTTTATCCTAAGCGGCCTATATAGATAAAATTCTCGAAAAGTATGCAATTCAAAATTCCAAGAAAGGTAAGCAACCATCTAGGCCTAGAATTACTCTTTCTAAAAAAGACTCACCAAAGTGTGATGAAGAAAGAAAATACGTGAAGAAGTTGCCTTATGCTTCGGCAATGGGTGGTCTCATGTATGCTATGCTTTGCATACGACCGGATATTTATTATGCAGTTGGGATAGTAAGTCGATTTCAGTTGGATCTAGAACCAAACCACTGGGTTGTAGTCAAGCATATTTTCAAGTACCTGAGAAGGGCTCGAGGGTATATGCTTTGTATTCCGGTGAGGATCTAACACCTCTAGGATACACTGATTTAGATTTCTAATCCTACCTAGATTCGAGGAGATCGACTTCTGGTTTTATGTTTACTATGGGCAGCAGTGCCATTGTTTGGAGAAGTGTTAAGCAAGATTGCACTTCGGATTCAATGATAGAGGCTGAGTATGTGGCAGCTAATGATGCTTCAAAAGAAGTATGGCTTCTTAAGTTTCTTGGAGATCTTGAGGTAGTTCCTGGTATGGATAAGGCAGTATCACTACATTATGATAACACTGCAACGATAGCTAATGTTAAGGAACTAAGATTTTACAAGATAAGTAAGCATATTCATAGAAAGTATCATGTGACAAAGGATATCATAGAAATGTGAAAATGTGTTTGATCACGTTTGAGGACATTATGGCCTATTGGGGCTATGGAGATGCTAACATATCACATTTACTCACTTAGTGCAAGTGGGAGATTGTTAGACATGGTGTCCTAAGGAGTAAAATGTTGTAATATGTTTTTGGAGACATTTTATCCATAAAGAGTTCATTTATTAATCATATAACAAATGTTATCCTATTTATGTTCATTTGTGTTAAATGTATGATAAGCAAATAAAAGTTTGAGACCGTCGGCCTAAACCTTTAATAATCATGCATATGATAGATAGATTATGTAGAAGACATGAATCTTAAAGGTGATGGTCAAATCATAAGATTTGTAATTAAGGGAATAAAGCTAGGCACTTTATTCATGCTAAGATTATTATATTGTCTACATCCCTAATGGGAGATGGCTTGTCTTGGTTATTGGAGTGGGACTCCATGAGTAGAAACATTGGTGCATTGTCATAAGTGATGATGTATTGGATCGGGACATGAAAGTTGAATTTATTTAGCTAATAATTCTGTTTGTGCAAATCAATTTAATTTAGACAATCATATGTGCTTGTTTTAATCCTGAAATGATTGATGGACTTATGTCTTTTGACGTACCAAAGGATGACATCCTGACTTAATAATGGTACGCATACTAGTACGCTGGAGACATGACTCTTGATTCATGTAGACTCATTATTCATAGATATGGAATGCATAGCTCTTTTTGTAGAGTTAATGATATTCTATTTTATGCATTATCCTGTAATTGGAAGACTAGAGCACTCAACCATTTGGATATATAGGTGTATCCGAGTGGTATACTATCTATGGATAGTAAGTATTCCAATGGTGTGATAATAGAACGCAAGATTAAAAATAATCTAGAAGGTAAAATAGAATTTATCCTTCAGCTGATTATGAATTCCTTATAGAGATGTAACACATTATGATATGTCATGGACAATTAGCTTATTAAAGTTTTGTAATTTTATATAGTTTGAGAGTGCAGCTCTAAGCTTTTAGTGGAGTAGCGTTAGAGTTGATAATTTTAAAATATGTATCTAGGATATTGTATTTTACAATTATAGGAGCTTGAACTCTATATGCCCATTAGATCCCCGTTGCTAACTCATTATAAATCTTGCAACAATACGACATGTTTTTCCTACATATTAATGACTTATGTTAAATTATTAGATTTGCTGAAATTCGATAAGATTGAATTTAGTAATTCATGTTAGTTTATCAGTTGAATTAATTTTGTAAATTAATTCAAGGTAAACATGTTGAATTATTTGGATAATACTTTATTTTCAATAAGATTATCTGGATATGACTGTTTAATTAAATAACTTCTCTATTAGTTATTTGAATTAAAACTGAGGCTCTATGTAAGATTCTCATGCGGAAAATAAGATATTCTCAGGGATCAAAATTATCGAAAGTTCGACAGGCTGATGGGAAACTTTGGCCTGCTGATAGAGTAAGTTCGGTCGGCTGATCTCCTAGATTGGCTTTCCGACCTTGTGATAATCTACATATGCATTTTTAACGCTTTTTTCATCAAAAGTTGATCTAGACTCAAATTTTGAGGCATAATTTGATAAGGTTTAACCCCAAATTCAACCACCATAAATAGGGGGTGAGTTTTCTCAGTTATTCAGATCATTTGAGAAGCATAAAGTGGGTGCTCTAATTTGAGAAACTCTAAAACTCTCTAAAAACTATTGTTCAACATCAAAAACTTTAGTTCTAGGTCTTTTCAAGTGGTTGGAATGAGAGTTACTAGAGGAAAAGCTATATGACATGTGACCACCCACATTCCAATCGTGGATAGAGAGAAACAAAGAAGACCAGTTGGTTGAGGTTTTTTTGAAACATTCTTCTCTTCACAGATTGCGGCTGCTTTTCAGTTCACAAAAGAGGTTAGTAAGATCTATCATTAATTTATATATTTAGCATGTTGAACTTATATTTTGAAAAATACTCTGATTTAAAATTTTTAAAATTTCGCTGTGTAACTTTTTCCAACACATATTGTGCACAATTTATGCATTTTGTTCTCTCTTTAATAAGCAGGAGCTTGTTTATTAATTAAAGCATAATTATGAGTGCATGGTTCCATAAATTTTCAGCAAAAAATAAATAAATAAATAAATAATAAAATTTAGTATAATTTTAATTTAAAGAGTAAATTTAGTACAATTTTGATATATAAACTATTTGTAGAGAGAAAAGAAAGTTTAAGAACCTTTCAAGAGTCTAATTTAATGGTTTTCATCTAAAATTAAAAGAGTAACAAGTTCTTATCAAGGAAGACAAGTCTATATTCCCTGCAAATTTTGTGGTGCTAGATATAGAAGAAGACAAAGAGATCCCTATCATATTGGGAAGGCCTTTCATGGCAACTGGACAGGTGCTTTTTGATGTTCAGAAGGGAGAACAAAGGCTTCAGGTATAGGAAGAAGAAGTGAATTTCAATGTCTTAAAGGCAATAAAGTACCCGGGAGCTAGTGATAGTTGCTTTTGCATCGATGAGTTGGATACAGTAGTCTCTCAACACTTTAGCAAACCAAAAGACCCTTTGGAAGTAAGCTTGACTCATTCTACTCCATCTACTCTTGAAGATAAGGACATCATGGAGATTGTTAATTGGATGGAGTCATTTGGTCCCAACAATCGGAGGTATTTTGCACCTTTGGGACAAGGCCCTTCTCGATCAATTCATTTAGTTGAGAAACTACCTACTCTTGAGCTCAAGTTTTTATGGGTGCTTAGAAGATCTAAGTTGGCTATTGGGTGGTCCTTAGCAGACATTAAGGGGATAAGTCCAACAATGTCCATGCACTAGATCTTAATGGGAGAAAATTGCAAGCCATCGGTAAAAGTACAATAGAGAGTAAATCCTACCATGAAGGAGGTGGTTCGCAAGGAGGTGTTGAAGTGGTTAGATGCAGGAGTGATTTACCCGATCTCCAATAGCTCATTGGTTAGCTTGGTGTATGTAGTGCCAAAGAAGGGGGTATTACGGTGGTGAAAAATCAGAATACTGAGCTAATTCCAACAAGGACCGTCATCGAATGGATGATTTGTATAGACTACGAGAAACTAAACAAAGCCATCTAGAAAGATCACTTCCCTTTACCCTTTATTGATCAAATGCTGGATCGTCTTGTAAGTCAAGAGTATTACTATTTTCTAGATGGCTACTCGGGGTATAACCAAATAGCCATTGCACTAAAAGACCAGGAGAAGACCACATTCACATGTCATTATGGTACATTTGCATTCTGTCGGATGCCGTTTGGCCTTTGCAATGCATCAGTAACCTTCCCAAGATGTATAATGGCAATTCAAATATGGTGGATTGGATTATAAAAATATTCATGGATGGTTTCTCTATTTTTGTTGACTCCTTTGATCATTGCCAAGCTAATTTAGAATTGGTTTTGGAGAGATGTGAACAAACCAATCTTGTGCTTAATTGGGAGAAGTGCCACTTCATGGTAAAAGAAGGAATTGTCTTGGGCCACTGCATTTCATCAAAGGAAATAGAGGTGTTCAGTAAAATCCACTAACGCAAGTGCACATTATCGATCAAGTAATAAAGTAATGAGTATGAGTATTGTCTTACAGAACTATTGAATCATAACCTAATTAATTACTAAAATGGGACTAATCCTAAAATTTATCTAGCAAATCAAATGAAGTTGAAATGAAACAAAGTGAAATATTGAAATTAAAACTAAATTAAGAGAAATAATTGCAATTGAATTTAAGAAATAAACTAATAAGACTAAAGCGTTAAGGCATCTGATTTCACCCTAATCACTAGATATGAATTCCATATAATTACACACCCCAATTGATAATGCACATGTTGTAACGCCCCTTAGCTCGGACGTCACAGATATCGTTACATTCATACATTCATACTTATTAAACCTTAAACAAAAACGTAATTACATAGCTTGTACGATGTTTTCAAATATAAACGTAGTTAAACATACATAACCAGGATCCATTCATACATCTAAATTTTTTTTTTATATAACTTATCATTGTTTAAAATAACATTGTTTAACTTATTCCATATCATAATTTATTCAATTATACTTTAAATTAATCATGAACTTATTTAATAATATAGGTATATCAAGTTGTAAAATCAAGACTTATCAAACATCACATCAAATCTCCTTAATCAACACATCATATAAAAGTCATTTACTCCCACAGTTCGGCAGGCTGGAGTTCCCTCAACCGGCAGGCCGGCAGAGGCTTTGCAATTCAGACCTAAAAACTTATCAACGTTCGGCAGGCCAAAAACATGATCGGCAGGCCAAACTTTCAGACTTCGGCAGGCCGACCAAGGATGTTCGGCAGGCCGACCGAGCCAAAATCTTTGAGAAAAACTTAATTTTTAAAACAAACCAACTTTTCATAAAATATTGCGGAAGTTCATAATTCATTAAAAATGATAAAATAACTTATAAAACCATAGTATAAGTATTCTTAAAACTTAACATAAAAATATGTTCCAAAATATATAACATAATTAAAAACATAAGAACGTTCTTCTTGGCGTGCTTCCGATTACAATTCATCGTGCTTAGTGCTCACACGCCTCTCCATGTCCTCCGCCTAATCCAAGACATTCTTACCCTTATCTGCAACATGACATAAAACATGATTAAGCTAATGCTTAGTAAGTACATATAATTCTCACAAATTAAAAACATTTCATAAACATCATCATCATCATTGTCATCATATCATAAAAGTGCCTTAAGCACAATTTCATAGAACATATCTTTCATTGCGTTCATCATTTAAAAAATTATTCCATTTTATCTTAAGGGCCCAAGTGTTGCACCATAAACATCATCATAGGCACGCCGTCATGAGAGGAGAAGGGTAGCTAATCCAAAACCAAACATGACATCATAACATTTCATTTCATAACATTGGTGTGCAACACTTATTAGGTGATACTTATATACATAATTTTCATACTTTGAAACATGCCATAATCATCATGCATAACTTAAAATCATAAAAATCTTTCATAGAAATTCTTAAGGAAAATATCCGTAAAATCATCATGAATATCATTATTAACATAACATCAAATCTTGTAAAAACGTGTCATGTTGCAGGTGAGAATGTACTTATCTTAACAACTAGCTTACTTAACCTTAAAATGATTTGGTGACGACGTCGCGGCCTCGAAGTGCTCGTTCCTTTGTGTGTTCATGCCATTTTTCCATTTAAAACACAATAAAATCAATACTTAACATCATAGTGTAAATCATCCATTCATATAACATTCACATATACATACATTCATCTCATATTATAAACATAACTCATAATCATTATTGTGAAAACATAACATTATCATCACATATAAACATTATTCATAACCATAAAAATTGTCATCACATAAACATGTTATTATGATTTTTCTTAAATCATAAAAATTACCTTAAGCATATAAATACAAACCATACATTTTGAACATAATTGTCTTTTAAATAAAATGTTTTTGAACAATTAAAATATATATATTTTAAAATTCATACAAACACCACATCATCTAGCATACAATTATTTTATTATTATAAAATCATTTAAACATACATAACATTTCATGAAAAACATCATATTTACCCCTTGAACAACATTACATTTTTCATACATCAAGATTAAACAGTAATATTTTACTGTGAGGGGTAGAAGATAGAAAATTCATATTTCATCATAAAAACACCGAAATAACGTAAAACTTGAAGAAACATTACATAACACATACATGCATATCACATTAAAATTTCAAAACAACTACAATACCTAGAGAAAAATATTGTAAATGATTTGAGGAGGAGAATTTCTTTTCAAAAACACTGGAAAAACTAAATTCTTACCTTAATATTTCTTCTCAAAACCCTTGAATTTAACCAACGAAATATGACTTTTCTTTCAATTTTCTTGCAGAAAATTTTTGAGAGAGAAGGAAGTGAAATGCGTGGAGAAGAGAAGAGGAAGAGAGAATGAAAGAACGTCTCAGAAATGAATGAGAGAGGAGTGAGAAGTTGAGAGAAGAATCTGAGGAGAGAAAACGTTAAATTTTTTTTTTTAACGTAACAATCATAATGAAATATTCATTGCCCTTCATTAAGTCAGAAAATTCTGACTGTTGGGTGGCTATTGGCGTGGAAAAGGAGAGAAAGAAGGAAAGTCAACAAATCATCACATCTTACCATATTTTGCCCTCTTAAATGGGAAACCATTTAAAATAACACAAATCAATGCAAAGTCAAACTCTTTAATTTCCTTAACTGATAAAATATTCCATTATTATGCCAATTAATCACATTAAATCATCCAATTAATGTAATTAACTCAGCCATAATTTTGGAGAGATTTTTGCTGACTGCTCGTCAGCCGTGTTTGGCTTGCCGATTTTCCCCTTCGGCCTGCCGGTTCCACCAAGTTCGGCCTACCGATGGGTTTCTTCGGCCTGCCGATCTCGGGCAGACATTTCGGCCTGCCGATCTTAAAAGTTCAGCCTACCGAACTGTCCATAAATGCCATACATTAAAACATTCATACATCATTGCATCATAATTAAACATACATTAAAATAATCATGAACACTTGAGCACAACGATTCCATGCGGTCGTCACCTGTCATAAAACTTGACATAAAAGTTAGTAACATTAACATCATATATCATTACGTATATCATAAGTTATTAATAAAATATTCTTAACGTCGTTACTAACTTAACGTAATTCATTACATAAAAATAGGCGGGTGTTACACATGTGATCGCGGAAATTCCCAGTTTATTTACTATCCTATCTCTAGGCATAGCAAACCTACTCAGCTTATTAACCCACTACTTCTCTATATGAATTTAAATAAACAGAAGTGTATTAAGATCTATGAATATCCCGATTTACAATGAGTCTTTTGGGTAATCTTATCACCGAAAGCCACACAAATAACATGATATATCTCTATCCACCTTTAATTCATGGTTATATGTTATATGAAGCGTTTGCACATTTTCCCTTCTCAGTTTCAAACATGTACATCAGATTATTTAAATGGTAGCTAATCATTCAAAAGCATTAAGCAAAATAACACACAACTTACATGAATAAAATCAATTATGGTGCATAAATAAATATGAAATTTGCATCATCATGATTAGGCTACATCGTAACCCTAACTAAGAAAATTAGAAAATAATTTAAAAAGAAACAAAAACTGAAATATTAATTAAATCAAACATAAGGAGTTAAGAGAACAAGAAATTCGGTCATCAATCTCTATCTTCTTACTCCAAACTACTTAGAAGCTCCTAAGAAAATTGCAACAATGCTTTGAAAAAATAAAAACCTAGATGTCCCTTGATAGTTCCTCCTTTTTCTATATATACCTTCTCCTTAAGTTACCCTAAGACTCCTTATTCAAATCCAAAAATCAAGCCTCAAAATCACGATTGGCGCTGTGGCACTTTAATTCTAGTGTTGCGGCACTACCTCGCTGTCAAATCAACTGGGCACGCATTCAATGGGCGTTGTGGCACTCCTTTTAGGTGCCACAATGCTGGCAGTTGACAACCAATGACGACGTTCTCTAGCATTTTCTTCCGAGTGATAAGAACCTCGCCAATATACTGATGAAACCTGTTATCAATAAAAAGGCACCAAGACCGTTTCTACTCAGATTTGGATGGAAGTCACCGCGACCCGTTGCTTATATCGAAGCAAGAACCTTGGTATATCGTAGATGCCACAATCAAGGATGGAAAGCTTGATTGATAAGTCGGGGTTGAACGCCCGGATTGATCCGATGAGTTCGTGTAGTTCGTCAAAGAACCAAAGAAAGAATTTTCTCTCTCAGAAAAATAATCATTCCCTCCTTTTTGTTCACTCTCCTTTTGTAACCAAACTTGATCTTCATGAACCTGTTTAGGTGTCATTGGTACAAGAGTGAATGGTCTCTGGTTGTGCACTAGAGAATATTTATTGGTGTAGCCATCATGTTTGACTCGACGATCAAATTGCCATGGTCGACCGAATAACAAGTGCCCGGCTTGCATTGGGACTACATCGCATAAAACTTCATCTTTATATCTACCAATGTGAAACGAAATTAATGCCTGTTTAGTTACCTTCACTTGACCACTATTATTCAACCATTGCAACTTGTAAGGTTGAGGATGTTTGGTCGTTGGTAGCCCTAATTTGTCAACCATAGTAGTGCTAGCAACGTTTGTACAACTTCCTCCATCTATTATCACACTACATACCTTGTATTAGAAAATTTGGCCAATGAGGTAAAAATAGAGAGAAAAACAAACTTTTATGCAAGAGAGAGTGATGTGAGAAGAGCTTTGTTTTCTAATTAGCCGATGATTTTACTCATGTACAAGGAGGCATTATTAAACACTAATGATCTTGATTGCACCTTGCATAGTTCTGTTGTTTCTCTTTTGCAGGAATATGAGGATATCTTTCTCGAGGATTGAACATCAAATCGACTTCATACCTGGAGCTACAATTCCAAACCGACCAGCCTATAGGAGTAATCCCGAGGAGACAAAGGAACTCCAATGGCAAGTAAGTGAGTTGATGGAGAAGCGACACGTGAGAGAAATCATGAGCCCATGCACCGTACCAGTTTTACTTGTGCGTAAGAAAGATGGGACTTGGAGGATGTGCATTGATTGTCGAGCCATCAACAACATCACGGTAAAGTATCGACATCCCATTCCTCGCTTGGATGACATGTTAGATGAATTGCATGGTGCTTATGTATTTTCTAAAATTGATCTGAAAAGCGGATATCATCAAATTCGCATGAAAGAGGGAGATGAGTGGAAGATAGCTTTCAAAACAAAACAAGGTTTGTATGAGTGGTTGGTAATGCCTTTCGGTTTAACCAATGCGCCTAGCACATTTATGCGTTTAATGAACCATGTTTTACGAGCTTTTATTGAGAAATTTGTCGTTGTTTATTTTGATGATATCTTGATCTGTAGCAACAATTTGGACGATCATATTGAACATTTGAAACTTGTTTTAGATGTTTTACGGAAGGAAAAGTTGTATGCTAATCTTAAGAAGTGTACCTTTTGCACTAATAAGCTTGTATTTCTTGGTTTTGTTGTTAGTGCTCAAGGTATACAGGTCGACGAAGAAAAAGTTAGGACTATCCAAGAATGGCCAAGTCCCACAAGCATTGGAGATGTAAGGAGTTTTCATGGACTTGCCAGCTTTTACCGGCGGTTTGTAAGGGATTTCAGTACTTTGGCTGCACCACTCACAGAAGTAATCAAGAAGTGTTAGACATGTATGCCCTAAGGAGTAAAAATGTAATACGTTTTTGGAGACATTTTTATCAATAAAGAATTTATTCATTTATATATAACAAATCTTGTCCTCTTTACGTTCATGTTTGTTGAATGTATGATAAGCAAACAGTAGTCTGAGACTGTCAGTCTAAACCTTAAGAATTAGGTATATGATGGACTGATTATGCGGAAGACACGATTCTTAAGGTGACGGTCTAAAACATATGATCCACAATCGAGGGAATAAAGTTGGGCGCTTTATTCATGTAAAGATTGTTATGTTGTCTATATCCCTTTTGGGAGATGGTTTGTCTTGACCATCGGAGTTAGACTCCATGAATAGAAACATTGACGCTTTGTCATAGGTGACAATGTGTTGGATCGGGACATAAAGTGAATTGATTTGGATTAATAATTCTGTCTTGGCAAATCGATTCACTTTAGACAATCACTTGTATTGTATCTTAATCCTAAGATGAATAGTGGGCCCGTTGTCTCGACTTGTGTCTTTTGATGTGCCAATGGCTGACTCCCACATCCCAATAGTGGTATGCATGCTGGTACGTTAGAGGCATGACTCTTGATAGCGTAGACTTGTTGTTCATAGATATGGAATCTATAGCTCATCTTTAGGAGTAATGATATCCTCTTATATGCGTTGTCCTGTAATTGAAAAACTGGAGCGCTCAACCATGTGGTGAGACAATGGAACGTAAGATAAAAATAATCAGGAAGGTAAGACAGAACTTGTCCTTAAGCTGATTATGGATTATCATATGGGGATACGATACACTTTGATATGTCATGGAGATTTATCTACACGAGCTTCGTAATTCTATAAAGTTCGAGAGTGCAGCTCCAAGCTTTTAGTGGAGTAGCGTTGGAGTTGATAATTGTGAAATGTATATCTGGGATATTGGGTTTCATAATTATCATGAGCTTGAACTTTATAGGTCCATTTTGGTCCCCTTTGCTAGCTCACAAAATCCTGTAATGACACGGCGTGCTTTTTCAATAATTGGTGACTTATGTCAGATTTATCGGATTGGTTTAAAATTTGTAATAATTAAATAATTCATGTCTGTTTGTTGGTTGAATTAATTTTGTAATAAAATTAATTTAAGATAAACTTGTTGAATTATTGGATCAGATAATTCTTGTTTGTTTATCGGTTGATTTAATTTTGGATAAATTAGATCAAGATAAACTTGTAGAATTATTGTGAATTGATTTATTTTCTTAGAGATTATCTTGATAAAGTTTGTTTTGATCTTCTCTATTGGGTTATTTGAATCAAAATTGAGACTTTATCCTTTAGAATCTCAGGTGGAAAATAAAAGATTCACGGAGATTTTTTCTTGGGAGTTCGGCCTGTCGAATGATGTCGGCTTGCCGAATGGGCCTGCTTGGCCTGCCCATGATTTACTAAGATCAATTGAGAGATTAGGAGTGATACTCTTCTAGTGAGCATCTGAAAAAACTCCCTGAGAGCTTTTGTTCACAAATCACGAACACTAGCTTTGGGTTCTCTCTCTTGGTTGGAAGGAGAGTCACCGGTGGAAGAGCTGTACCTGTGAGCCCACACTCACTCCGGTTGTGGATAGAGAATAGTAAAGAAGACTAGTTGGTTGAGGCTCTTCTGGAATGTTACTTCTCTTCACAGGCTACGGAGGTTCTTCACACAAAGGTTAGTAAGATCTGTCTAATTTATACATATAACATGTCAAACTTGTGTTTTGGAAATTACTCTGATGAAAATTTTTAAAATTTCGCTGCGTACCGCGTTTCCAACAATTGGTATCAGAGACACATTTTTTTTTTACATAAATTTACAAGTTTGTGATCATGATATATGCATAAATTTTGTGATCTCTATCTCTCCTATGCTTGAATTAAATTTTATGGAGAGATGGCACTCTAGGTTTCTATATAATATATGTGTTGTCATGGATTATGCGGTGAATGTTTATTAATTAATTATGGTTGATTAAATTGTTGTTTAATTATTTATTAATTAATTAATACCGGTTATGGTTCCTTAGAGGTTAAAATGTGTATCTAGGTTTTTCATATAATTAGATGGTGGACTATCATCTCCGTCTAGGAATTGTTATTTAATTTTAAATTTGCAAGAATTTTTGTAATTAAATAATTATTCAGAGAAGACGGATCTAGAAGACAGATCTAGAAGACGGATCTAGAAGAATGATGATGGCGCCTCCAGGTATTTCCTGAGTCTCTAATTTTATGTTTTTGAATTGTTAAAAATAAAATTGATAAATTGCGTTAAAGTTGTATTTTCTGGAATAATTTTTCCTGCTCGTTCGGCATGCCAGACGTCACAGTTCAACAGGCCAATGGTCACAGATCGACAGGCTGGACCACAACAGTGGGGCAGAAATTGGGGTGCTCTACCGGTAGGCCGAACTTTCAGTTTGGCAAGCCGAACCTTCATGACCGGCAGGCCGATCACCCAGATCGGCCTGCCGACCGAAAGCTGCCAAGTGTCCAAAAAAGGAGCAATTTTTTCGGTGCAATTTTAATTTTATTTTTGAGACGATTCTGAGAAACATTAAATTTGGATATGACCAGAAATATGAAGTTTTTTTATTCATAACGGGATTGAAGACTTGAAGATGGGTATTGCATGAAGAAGGATACAGCTTGAGGATTCAAGGATGAAGAATCGATAAATGTCTCGATTATTCTCTTGTAATCTATGTTTTTCTACTCTCTAGGGTGGAACCATAATAGCTTTGCTTGATTGCTTTGCTTGTCTGCATTATAATATGATTTACCATGTATATTGATAACATGTCATATAGGATAGGGAGTGCCACTCATATTAAAATTGTTCATGCATAATTTTAAAATAAAACCTTGACTTCAAAAGATTGAGTGGGAGAAGGTTTTCGAAGAGAGGACCTAAGGCCTCCATCGTTGGTCCATAGGAAGAACATGGTGGTCCCGACCCCTAGGAAGGGATTTCTATCATGTACCAGATTGGATCTCTAAAAGGATAAGGTATTTTAGTATGATTTATGGTTGCACACCCCTAGGTGGTGATTATAAATCATGGATAAAATATTGAAACGATGGTTATACACTCATGTTAATTTTATTATTAACCTCCCCTAGGAGCTCTGTTAATAAAATTAATGGCCAAAGAAACGATTATTAGTATATGCTGGATCATATGGGTCCTGGATGGCATATATTAATCAGGAGGGGATCCGTGTTCCAGATTGAATTTGGCATGACTCCCCTAGGAGCTTGTTGAATTCTGAGTTGGGAATTATCCTTGTAACGTTGTGATATTTTCAAGGTTTTGACACATAAACACATTTGTATGATTTTACATGATTGTGTTAGCTTACTAAATTATTATGTTGCTTATGTTTGGTATATGATTCTTTATTGTAGATTGAAAATGTCCAAAAACGCTTTATCATCGATACTTGACAAAAACCAATTAATCGGTGAGAATTATAACGATTGAAAACGGAACCTAGACATCGACCTATCCTTTGAGAAACTGAAATATGTACTGACAACCCCTTGTCCTCCTGAGCCTACGGGAGACTCAAGTAATGAGCAATTCCAAGCATACGATCGCTGGAAAGATGCTAATGATCAGGCCCACTGTTATGTTATGGCTAGCATGAACAACGTGTTGTAGGCTCAACATCAGGATTATGAGACTACAAAGCAGATCTTGGATAATCTTGAAGATATGTTTGGACGCCAGGCCATAACAAAGCGGCAAGGGGCGCTTCGGAAACTCTTAAATTATAGACAGAGACCGGGGACATCTGTAAAAGAGCACATGATGTTGGTCATGGGTTACCTCGCTGAGGCTCAAACCAATGGAGCTGACATCGATGCTAAAACTCAGATGACTATGGTCTTTGAGACTATGTCCAAGGAATTTATTCTGTTTAGAGCTACTTTTAATTTAAGTAATAGACGGGATATGACCTTGACAGAACTGATGAAATAGTTGCAGGAGTTCAAACTGCTGATCAGGGAGTCTCTTGCTGGTGGTGAGGCAAACATGGTAGCTACTTCTGGTTCCAATACTAATTCTGGGAATGGAAAGAAGCAACGGGCCAAGAACGGGAAGTCTTCTATTCTTGCTGCTACCAAGAGCAAGAAGAAGAAGAAGAAGAACCCAAAGAAGCTTAAGTGCTTCTTCTGTGGTAAGGTCGGGCATATAAAGAAGCACTACAAGGACTTCCTTTCCAAGGGAGGTAGGTGTGATCTTCTATATTTAGAAACTTGTTTGGTTGAGGAATCCAGTGACATCTGGGTCATAGATTCCGGTGCAACTAATCATGTTTGTGTTTCTCTGCAGAGATTCAAAGAAATGAGAAGTCTGCTACGTGAAGACTTAACACTTCGGATGGGCGATGGATCCTTGGTCTCAGTGGCAGCAGTGGGAGATGTCCATCTTTACTTTGATAATTATAGGAATTTAATTTTGCGAGATTGTTTTTATGTTCCTAAATTTAAAGTGAATTTAATTTCTGTATCTTCTTTATTTAAAGACTCCCACGTGGTATCTTTTAATGAAAAAGTGGATATTCATAAAAGCAAATCTTTTATCTCTTCTGGATGGATGCAAAATAATCTATATTTTATCAAACTTAAGATGGACTTATTGCTTAATGCTGAGATGAATGATAATGACTCAAAAAGACTTAAAACTTCTCACTCTAATAAGACTTATCTTTGGCATTTGCGCCTTGGCCATATTAACCTGAATAGGATTCAAAGGTTGGTAAGGGATGGACCTTTAAGTCACTTAAAGGTGGAATCTATACCTCAATGTGAATCTTGTTTGGAGGGTAAAATGACCAAAAGACCATACGGGTCTAAGGGCAATAGGGCCGAAGGGGTTCTAGAACTTGTGCATAGTGATGTTTGCAGACCGATGAACATCCGGGCATGAGGAGGGTATGAGTACTTCATCACTTTTATTGACGATTACTCAAGATATGGGTATATGTACCGATGCACCACAAAAGCGAAACCTATGATAAGTTCAAGGAGTTTCAGGCTAAAGTGGAAAAGCAATTAGGTAGACCCATCAAGGCACTGCGATCTGATCGAGGTGGGGAATACCTTTCTGATGAGTTCTTGGGACACTTGTTAGGGAATGGGATTTTATCCCATTTGACTGCGTCGGGCACTCCGCAGCAGAATGGCGTAGCGGAGAGAAGGAATAGGACTTTGTTGGACATGATTAGGTCCATGATGAGTTATTCATCATTACCTTTATCCTTTTGGGGATATGCACTACAAACTGCATGTTATCTTTTGAACAATGTGCCTTCAAAATTGGTCCCTAAAACTCCTCACGAGTTGTGGACAAGAAGGAAGACATCCTTAAACCATATTCGCATATAGGGATGTCCGGCTCATGTCCTGTTTAAGGATCCAAATAAGTTGGAAGCACGTTTGGAAGTTTACGTGTTTGTAGGATATCCAAAAGGGACTAAAGGGGGTTATTTTTATAACCCAAAGGAAAATAAAGTCGTGGTTTCAACTAATGCAACTTTCCTTGAGGAGAGTTATATGGACGACTTTAAACCTCAAAGCAAAGTGGTGC
Organism: Artocarpus heterophyllus; assembly: GCA_025403435.1. Taxonomy (NCBI): domain Eukaryota; kingdom Viridiplantae; phylum Streptophyta; class Magnoliopsida; order Rosales; family Moraceae; genus Artocarpus; species Artocarpus heterophyllus. The sequence goes on from CM046339.1 coordinate 9,696,231, forward strand.
TTGAGGAGTTAAGGGGTGATCCATTCACTTCGGAGGTTCCAAATGAAACTATTCCGATCGGTGTAGAAAAACCAAACAAACCTGAACAACAATCTCAGGGGCTTCGGTGTAGTGGGAGGATCAAGCGTCAACCTGAGAGGTATATGTTCAATGGGGAGGTCTTTTTGGCTGAACTGGATGAACATGACAGGGATCCTTATACTTACGCAGAAGCTATGGAGGATGTTGATTCAAGACTCTGGACAGAGGCCATGAACATAGAGATGAAGTCTATGGAGACTAATCGGGTCTGGGAGCTTGTGGATCTTTTCGAATGGGTAAAACCCATAGGGTGTAAGTGGATTTACAAGAGGAAAAGAGTAGTGGATGGAAAGGTCGAAACCTTTAAGGCTAGACTGGTAGCTTAGGGTTATATGCAAAAGGAAGGAATCGATTATGAGGAAACCTTTTCGCCTGTAGCCATGCTTAAGTCCATCCGGATTCTCTTGTCCATAGCTACCACTCTCGACTATGTGATTTGGCAGATGGATGTCAAGACGGATTTTTTGAATGGCTATCTTGATGAGTCCATTTATATGGAACAACCAGACGGGTTCAAGGTCGCGGGTCAAGAGGGTAGGGTTTGTAAGCTGCTGAAGTCAATTTATGGACTTGAGTAGGCATCCCGTTCTTGGAACATAAGATTTGATCAAGTGATCAAGACTTATGGGTTCTCACAAAATGTGGATGAACCATTTGTTTACAAACACATTAAGGATGGAAAGGTGGTTTTTCTACTGCTCTATATGGATGACATTCTGCTAATTGGCAATGACGTTGGGGCATTGTCATCGGTCAAATTATGGTTGAGCAAGTAGTTTGACATGAAGGACTTGGGTGAGGCTAATTTTGTTCTCAGTATCCAGATCTTTCGGGATAGGAAGAACAAAATGATAGCTTTATCCCAGGCTGGCTACATAGATAAAATTCTCAGGAGGTTTGCAATGCAAGATTCTAAGAAAGGTGGGCAACTATCTAGGTTTGGAATTACTCTTTCTAAGAAAGACTCTCCAAAGTCTTATGAAGAAAGAGAATACATGAAGAAGGTGCCTTATGCTTCAGTAGTGGGTAGTCTCATGTATGCCATACTTTGCACACGACCGATTATTAGCTATGCGGTCGGGATTTTAAGTCAATTTCAGGCGGATCCAGGACCGAACCATTGGGTTGCGGTAAAGCATATTTTCAAGTACCTGAGAAGGACTCGAGGGTATATACTTGTGTATTCGGGTGAGGACTTAACTCCTCTAGGATACACTGATTCAGATTTTCAATCCTGTCTGGATTCTAGGAAATCGACTTCGGGGTTTGTGTTTACTTTGGGCGATGGTGCCATCAGTTGGAGAAGTGTGAAGCAAGATTGCACTTCGGATTCAACGATGGAGGCCAAGTATGTGGCAGCTAGTGATGCTTTGAAAGAAGTATTGTGGCTCCGCAAGTTCCTTGGGGATCTTGAGGTAGTTCCTGGTATGGATAAAGCGGTATCACTGTACTGTGATAACAGTGCGGCGGTAGCTAATGCTAAGGAACCAAGATTTCACAAGAAGAGTAAGCATATTGATCGGAAGTATCATGTGATAAAGGACTTCATTGAGGGCGAGCATGTCATGGTGTGTAAGATCGCGTCAGAGGACAATTTAGCTGATCCATTTACGAAGACACTTACTGGGAGAGTCTTCGAGAGGCATCTGGAAGCTATGGGGATGCGAAATTTGTTGTATTTACTCACTTAGTGCAAGTAGGAAATTGTTAGACATGCATGCCCTAAGGAGTAAAAATGTAATAGGTTTTTAGATACATTTTTATCAATAAAGAATTTATTCATTTATATATACCAAATCTTGTCCTCTTTACGTTCATGTTTGTTGAATGTATGATAAGCAAACAGTAGTCTGGGACTGTCAGTCTAAACCTTAAGAATTGGGTATATGATGGACTGATTATGCAGAAGACACGATTCTTAAGGTGACGGTCTAAAACATATGATCCGCAATCGAGGGAATAAAGTTGGGCGCTTTATTCATGTAAAGATTGTTATGTTGTCTATATCCCTTTTGGAAGATGGTTTGTCTTGACCATCGGAGTTGGACTCCGTGAATAGGAACATTGGCGCTTTGTCATAGGTGACAATGTGTTGGATCGGGACATAAAGTGAATTGATTTGGATTAATAATTCTGTCTTGGCAAATCGATTCACTTTAGACAATCACTTGTATTGTATCTTAATCCTGAGATGAATAGTGGGCCCGTTATCTCAACTTGTGTCTTTTGATGTGCCAATGGCTGACTCCCACATCTCAATAGTGGTATGCATACCGATACGTTAGAGGCATGACTCTTGATAGTGTAGACTTGTTGTTCATAGATGTGGAATCCATAGCTCCTCTTTAAGAGTAATGATATCCTCTTATATGCATTGTCCTGTAATTGAAAAACTAGAGTGCTCAACCATTTGGATACATAGGTGTAACCGAATGGTATACTATCTTTGGATGGTAAGTTTTCTAATGGTGAGACAATGGAACGTAAGATAAAAATAATCGGGAAGGTAAGACATAACTTGTCCTTAAGCCGATTATGGATTATCATATGGGGATACGATACACTTTGATATGTCATGGAGACTTAGCTACTCGAGCTTCGTAATTCTATAAAGTTCGAGAGTGCAGCTCCAAGCTTTTAGTGGAGTAGCGTTGGAGTTGATAATTGTGAAATGTATATCTGGGATATTGGGTTTCATAATTATCATGAGCTTGAACTTTATAGGTCCATTTTGGTCCCCTTTGTTAGCTCACAAAATCCTGTAATGACACGGCGTGCTTTTTCAATAATTGGTGACTTATGTCAGATTTATCATATTGGTTTAAAATTTGTAATAATTAAATAATTCATGTCTGTTTGTTGGTTGAATTAATTTTGTAATAAAATTAATTTAAGATAAACTTGTTGAATTATTGGATCAGACAATTCTTGTTTGTTTATCGGTTGATTTAATTTTGGATAAATTAGATCAAGATAAACTTGTAGAATTATTGTGAATTGATTTATTTTCTTAGAGATTATCTTGATAAAGTTGGTTTTGATCAGATATCTTCTCTATTGGGTTATTTGAATCAAAATTGAGACTTTATCCTTTAGAATCTCGGGTGGAAAATAAAAGATTGGTGGAGATTTTTTCTTGGGAGTTCAGCCTATTGAATGACGTGGTCGGCCTGCCGAATGGGCCTGTTCGGCCTGCCGATCGGGATGTTTGGCCTGCCGATCAGTGGGAGATAAGATTACGCATTTTCAAGTAGATCTTATCAGATATTGATTCGAACTTGATTCTGTTTTGAGTTTTTGAGACCTAATCTGATAAGGACTGACCCCAGGACCAATGGCTATAAAAAGGGAGTGAGTCTCATGATTTACTAAGATCAATTGAGAGATTAAGAGTGATACTCTTCTAGTGAGCATCTTAAAATACTCCTTGAGAGCTTTTGTTCACAAATCATGAACACTAGCTTTGGGTTCTCTCTCTTGGTTAGAAGGAGAGTCACCGGTGGAAGAGCTGTACGTGTGAGCCCATACTCACTCCGGTTGTGGATAGAGAATAGCAAAGAAGACCAGTTAGTTGAGGCTCTTCTGGAACGTTACTTCTCTTCACAGGCAGCGGAGGTTCTTCACACAAAGGTTAGTAAGATCTGTCTAATTTATACATATAACATGTTAAACTTGTGTTTTGGAAATTACTCTGATGAAAATTTTTAAAATTTCACTGCGTACTGCGTTTCCAACAAGAAGAACGTTTGGTTCAAGTGGGGAGAAGAACAAGAGAAGGCGTTTCAACTTATTAAGCATAAGGTTACTCATGCTCCTTTACTTGCATTACCTGATTTTTCTAAAACGTTTGAAATTGAATGTGATGCTTTTGGTGTAGGTATAGGTGCCGTGCTAAGGCAACGTGGACGTCCAATCGCGTATTTTAGTGAAAAATTGAGTGGGTCAACACTAAATTACCCGACTTATGACAAAGAGTTGTATGCATTGGTTCGAGCATTAAAGACTTGGCAACACTACCTATGGCCCAAGGAATTCGTGATTCACACTGATCACGAGTCATTGAAACATCTGAAGGGACAACAAAAGTTGAACAAGAGGCATGCCTGCTGGGTGGAATTCATCGAGACATTTCCTTACGTCATCCGACATAAGCATGGTAAGGAGAATGTCGTTGCGGATGCACTTTCTCGCAGGTACGCATTACTTTCTGTCCTTGACGCTAAACTACTTGGTTTTGAGCATATTAAGGATTTATACCCTTTAGACCAAGATTTTAGTGAGGAATATCGAGCTTGTGAGAAAAACGCAATGGGTAAATTTTATAGACATGATGGATTTTTGTTTCGGGAGAATAAGCTTTGTGTGCCTAATTGTTCTTTGAGAGATTTGTTAGTGAGGGAATCCCATGGTGGTGGATTGATGGGGCATTTTGGAATTGCTAAAACTTTAGCTGTTTTGCAAGAACACTTCTTTTGGCCACATATGAAAAGGGATGTTGAAAGGATATGTGGTAGATGTGTTACGTGTAGGCAAGCTAAATAGAGAGCACAGCCCCATGGTTTATACACACCTTTGCCAATTCCTAGTGAGCCTTGGACTGACATTTCAATGGACTTTGTGTTAGGTTTACTTAGGACCAAACGTGGGAAGGATAGTGTGTTTGTGGTTGTAGATCGATTTTCTAAGATGGCACATTTTATTCCCTATCATAAAACTGATGATGCATCACATGTTGCTGAATTGTTCTTTAGGGAGATTGTGAGAATACATGGCATGCCTAGGACAATTGTTTCAGATAGAGATGCTAAGTTCTTGAGCTACTTTTGGAAGACTTTGTGGAGTAAGTTAGGTACTAAGCTGTTGTTTTCTACTACTTGCCACCCACAAACTAATGGTCAAACTGAGGTAGTAAATAGGACTTTGTCAACCTTATTAAGAGAAATCATCGGTAAGAACATTAAATCATGGGAAGACTGTTTACCACATGTTGAGTTTGCATATAATCGTTCTATCCATTCTGCTACTAAGTATTCACCTTTTGAAATTGTTTATGATTTTAATCCTTTGTCACGATTGGATTTATCACCACTACCTGTTTCTGAGCGTGTTAATTTAGATGGCAAAATAAAGGCTGACTTTGTTAAACAGATTCATGAGAAAGTAAGACTCAACATTGAGCGAAGAATGGAACAATATGCAAAGCAAGCCAACAAGGGGCGACACAAGCTGATTTTCGAACCCGGAGACTGGGTGTGGTTGCACTTCAGATAGGAGCGTTTTCTAGAACAAAGAAAGTCAAAGTTGTTACCGCGGGGAGATGGTCCATTTCAAGTCCTTGAACGAATCAATGACAATGCTTACAAGTTACAAGTTGGATTTGCAAGGTGAGTATAATGTAAGTGCTACCTTCAATGTTTCTGATTTGAGTCCTTTTGATGCATAGTCTGATTTGAGGACAAATCCTTGTCAAGAGGAGGGGAATGATGGAGACTTAGGGAGCTCAAATGCATGGAAGGTGGTTGACCCAATACAAGTTCCTGTTGGACCAGTCACAAGAGCCCGAGCTAAGAAATTCAAGGAAGCACTAAATGGGCTGATTCATGAAATCTGGAATCAAGAAAATTTGTGCAAGCCCATTGACCCAGGCCCACGTCAACCACAAAGGTGCATCAATTTGATCCAAGTTCTAGAAGAATCTAGATGAGTCAAGCTTGAAATCAGCTCAAATTTTGCAAGATCAAGTCAATGGAAGAATTTCATAAACTTTTCCATTTTTGGCACACATGCGGCTGATCATTTGTGCAAATTGTTGACGAGGATTAATTGCACTTTCCTTTAATTGTTGGGCATGTAAATAGCTGAATATCAGCCATTAAGACTTCCTTTCTTTTGGTTTTTATTTTAGGCTTAAAATTAGGATTAGTAGTTATGTTTGAATTTGTCAACTTTCCTTTGTAATTTTGGCCTATAAATTGGCGTTTCTAAGGATAATGAATGAATGAATGTTTATTTTTCTGAGAGAGAAAATTCTTTCTTTGGTTCTTTGACGAACTACATGAACTCTTCGGATCAATCCGGGTGTTCATACCCGACTTATCAATCAAGCTTTCCATCCTTGATTGTGGCGTCTACGATATACCAAGGTTCTTGCTTCGATATAAGCAACGGGTTGCGGTGACTTCCATCCAAATCTGAGTAGAAATAGTCTTGGTGCCTTTTTATTGATAATGGGTTTTGTCAGTATATTGGCGAGGTTCTTATCACCGAGTTCCTTACTTGATTTTGTGCTCTTGCTCCATTTTCTTCCCCTTATCTTCAACCTAAATAAATTGAGGCAAACTTTTATAAATATGGGCATTTCAAGTGATTTTTCTCAAAAACATAGCATTGTTCACTAACGAAAGATGGCTAAATAACTCTATAAACTAGAGTTATCAAAACCCCTATAATGACTTTTGCTAGTCCTCGAGCAAAACCAAGAGATAAAACCACCCTGAAACAACAGAGCCCCTCAAGATATACTCCCAATTTTTATTTTTTTTTTACACTCCTACAATTCAAAGAACAAAACAAATTTCCATCCAAACACTAAAATCGATTTGCTAGTTAAGACTAACTCTACCTCCATGATACATGTGTGCGCGTGTGTCCCTTTCTTTTGAAATTGTGTGCAGTCCGGAAACATCTATATTGATACTTGACTCATTGAGAATTATGTAAGGACCAAGTTTCATAAGTTCATCTTTCATTCCTCTCTCCTCTAATGTAGGCTAATCATCCAACCAAAAATCATTTGAACTTTATTAAGCTTGTAATGTAAGGCTGGGCTCAAGGTGAGATAAATGTCAATTTAGGCTCAATTCACCCATCCCACATTGTTTTCTAGGATCTCTTTAGAGCTCACTCCATTACCCTCAATTACACTCCTTTCAATCACTTTCACTATCTCAATCACCACCTAGTATCCTTTTTTTCTTCTTTCTTTTTCTTTTTTTTTTTTGCTTTTTTTTTCTTCTTTCTTTTTTTCTCGTGCTACACTTGCAAGGTGCATCAAATAACAAACTCAATAACTTCCATGCTCCACCCCACCTCCCAAATTACGCTCAAAACACTTTTTTTAGAAATCAACATGTTTAGAGTGTAGGACAAGAAAAAAAAAATATTTTTATTTTTATTTTTTCGGCTAAGTTAACAAATACGCGTGACATAGAAAGAATGAATCTATATCAAGGCTCAATGGGGTGACTAGGGATACATAAATAGGGTTGGCTTGAAAGGCTCAATCAATCCAAAAATGGCCTAATCATATTTTCAATCACATGTAACCTAGGATTTTGCCTTGAGAAAAAATCAGATGAATTCTAAAACAAGGGTGAAATCTCCTAAAAATCACATACTTCACATGAACATTCACTGGACATACACACTCTGCAAAAATTCAAGGCTTTAGTGCTCAATAAGTGCATCACAAATTCAGAATCAGACTTCAATCACAAATTAATCACAAGTTTAGACAAAATTTCCACGCTCTTAAAAATTGCAAGAATTCCAAACAAGGGATTCAATCATATCCACTCTTATCATCACAAGCATGTATTATCTCAAGTTTCAAAATGGTTAACAAGATTTTCAATAAAAAGTTTTTTTTGAAAAAAAAAAACTTTTGTCTCCCCCCCAAACTAAAATGAAGCATTGCCCTCAATAGGAAAATAAGAAAAGGAAAAGGGAGAGAAAACCCCCTAGGCGAAGAATGGGGCCAATGTGACTTGCAAGAGATGCATGAAATCTAAAAGGGAACCAAACTAAGACAACAAATGCCGGAAGAAAGGATAAGTTAAGGCTCATGGCCATTAGGAAAATGTGGAGGAAGTAGCAATTGAGATTCATCAATGCCCAAATGTTGGGCAATTGCCCGCATCATCGCAAAGTTGTATTCCAAACCAAGTTCCAAAAGATGCAATTAGTCTGTGATTTGCATTTTGGAGCAGGCATGTAAGGCGTGTTGGAAAAAAAAAGTGTGAGGTGCGCAGCGGGAATTTTAAAAATTTTAACATCAAAGTATTTTTCCAAAACACAAGTTTGACATGCTATATGTATAAATTAAACAGATCTTACTAACCTTTGTGTGTCGAAGAACCTCCGCAACCCATGAAGAGAAGTAACATTCTAGAAGAGCCTCAACCAACTGGTCTTCTTTGCTATTCTCTATCCACGATCGGAGTGAGTGTGGGCTCACACGTACAGTTCTTCCACCGGTGACTCTCCTTCCAACCAATCGAGATAACCCAAAGCTAGTGTTCGTGATTTGTGAACAAAAGCTCTCAGGGAGTTTTCAGATGCTCACCAGAAGAGTATCACTCTTAATCTCTCAATTGATATGAGTAACTCATGAGTCTCCTTTTATATAGCGATTGGTCCTGGGGTTAGTCCTTATCAAATTAGGTCTCAAAAACTCAAAACAGAATCAAGTTCGGATCAATATCTGATAAGATCCGTGTGAAAATGCGTAATCTTATATCAGCAGGCTGAACTGCCGCGTAAATATCTCCGAGAATCTTTTATTTTCTGATAAGAACCTCGCCAATATACTGACGAAACCCGTTAAGAGTAAGAAGGCACCAAGACCGTTTCTACTCAGATTTGGATGGAAGTCACCATGACCCATTGCTTATATCGAAGCAAGAACCTTGGTATATCGTAGACACCATAATCAAGGATGGAAAGCTTGATTGATAAGTCAGGGTTGAACGCCCGGATTAATCCGATGAGTTCGTGTAGTTCATCAAAGAACCAAAGAAAGAATTTTCTCTCTTAGAAAAATAAACATTCATCAATGATTCATTAACCATGGAAACACCTATTTATAGGCCAAAATTACAAAGTGTTGCCCAAAAAGAAAAGTTGACAAATTCAAACATAATTACTAAGCCTAAAATAAAAACCAAAAGAAAGGAAAGTCTTAATGGCTGATTTTCAGCCATTTACACACCCAACAATTAAAGGAAAGTGCAATTAATCCTCGTCAACAATTTGCACAAATGATCAGCCGCATGTGTGCCAATAATGGGAAAGTTTCTGAAATTCTTCCATTGACTTGATCTTGCAAAATTTGAGCTGATTTCAAGCTTGACTCATCCAGATTCTTCTAGATTTTGGATCAAATTGACGCACCGTTGTGGTTGACGTGGGCCTGGGTCAATGGGCTTGCACAAATTTTCTTGATTCCAGATTTCATGAATTAGCCCATTTAGTGCTTCCTTGAATTTCTTAGCTCGGACTCTTGTAATTGGTCCAATAGGAACTTGTATTGGGTCAACCACCTTCCATGCATTTGAGCTCCCTAAGTCTCCATCATTCCCCTCCTCTTGACAAGGATTTGTCCCCAAATCAGACTCTGCATCAAAAGGACTCAAATCAGAAACATTGAAGGTAGCACTTACATTATACTCACCTTGCAAATCCAACTTGTAAGCATTGTCATTAATTCTTTCCAGGACTTGAAATGGACCATCTCCCCGTGGTAACAACTTTGACTTTCTTTGTTTTGGAAAACGCTCATTTCTAAAGTGCAACCACACCCAGTCTCTAGGTTCAAAAATCAGCTTGTGTCGCCCCTTGTTGGCTTGCTTTGCATATTGTTCCATTCTTCGCTCAATGTTGAGTCTTGCTTTCTCATGAATCTATTTAACAAAGTCAGCCTTCCTTTTGCCATCTAAATTAACACGCTCAGAAACAAGTAGTGGTGATAAATCCAATGGTGATAAAGGATTAAGACCATAAACAATTTCAAAAGGTGAATACTTAGTAGCAGAATGGACAGAGCGATTATATGCAAACTCAACATGCGGTAAACAGTCTTCCCATGATTTAATGTTCTTACTGATGATTGCTCTTAATAAGGTTGACAAAGTCCTATTTACTACCTCAGTTTGACCATCAGTTTATGGGTGGCAAGTAGTAGAAAACAACAGCTTAGTACCTAACTTACTCCACAAAGTCTTCCAAAAGTAGCTCAAGAACTTAGCATCTCTATCTGAAACAATTGTCCTAGGCATGCCATGTATTCTCACAATCTCCCTAAAGAACAAATCAGCAACATGCGATGTATCATCAATTTTATGATAGGGAATAAAATGTGCCATCTTAGAAAACTAATCTACAACCACAAACACACTATCCTTCCCATGTTTGGTCCTAGGTAAACCTAACACAAATTCCATTGAAATATCAGTCCAAGGCTCACTAGGAATTGGCAAAGGTGTGTATAAACCATGGGGTTGTGCTCTCGATTTAGCTTGCCTACACATGACACATCTACTACATATCCTTTCAACATCCCTTTTCATGTGTGGCCAAAAGAAGTGTTCCTGCAAAACAGCTAAAGTTTTAGCAATTCCAAAATGCCCCATCAATCCGCCACCATGGGATTCCCTCACTAACAAATCTCTCAAAGAACAATTAGGCACCCAAAGCTTATTCTCCCGAAACAAAAATCCATCATGTCTATAAAATTTACCCATTGTGTTTTTCTCACAAGCTCGATATTCCTCACTAAAATCTTGGTCTAAAGGGTATAAATCCTTAATATGCTCAAAACCAAGCAGTTTAGCGTCAAGGATAGAAAGTAATGCGTACCTGCGAGAAAGTGCATCCGCAACAACATTCTCCTTACCTTGCTTGTATCGGATGACATAAGGAAATGTCTCGATGAATTCCACCCAACGGGCATGCCTCTTGTTCAACTTTTGTTGTCCCTTTAGAAGTTTCAATGACTCGTGATCAGTGTGAATCACGAATTCCTTGGGCCATAGGTAGTGTTGCCAAGTCTTTATTGCTCGAACCAACGCGTACAACTCCTTGTCATAAGTCGGGTAATTTAGTGTTGACCCACTCAATTTTTCACTAAAATACGCGATTGATCGTCCTCCTTGCATCAGCACGGCACCCATACCTACACCAGAAGCATCACATTCAATTTCAAATGTTTTAGAAAAATCAGGTAATGCGAGTAAAGGAGCATAAGTAAGCTTATGCTTAATAAGTTGAAACGCCTTCTCTTGTTCTTCTCCCCACTGGAACCCAACATTCTTCTTGATTACTTCTGTGAGTGGTGCAGCCAAAGTACTGAAATCCCTTACAAACCGCCGGTAAAAGCTGGCAAGTCCATGAAAACTCCGTACTTCTCCAATGCTTGTGGGACTTGGCCATTCTTGGATAGCCCTAACCTTTTCTTCGTCAACCTGTATACCTTGAGCACTAACAACAAAACCAAGAAAAACAAGCTTATCCGTGCAAAAGGTACACTTCTTAAGATTAGCATACAACTTTTCCTTCCGTAAAACATCTAAAACATGTTTCAAATGTTCAATATGATCATCCAAATTGCTGCTATAGATAAGGATATCATCAAAATAAACAACAACAAATTTCCCAATAAAAGCTCGCAAAACATGGTTCATTAAACGCATAAATGTGCTAGGCGCATTGGTTAAACCGAAAGGCATTACCAACCACTCATACAATCCTTGTTTTGTTTTGAAAGCTGTCTTCCACTCGTCTCCCTCTTTCATGCGAATTTGATGATATCCACTCTTCAGATCAATTTTAGAAAAAACACAAGCACCATGCAATTCATCTAACATGTCATCCAAGCGAGGAATGGGATGTCGATACTTTACCGTGATGTTGTTGATGGCTCGACAATCAATGCACATCCTCCAAGTCCCATCTTTCTTAGGCACAAGTATAACTGGTACGGCGCATGGGCTCATGCTTTCTCTCACATGTCCCTTCTGTTGGAAACAAAGTGCGCAGCAAAATTTTAAAAATTTTTCATCAGAGTAATTTCCAAAACACAAGTTTGACATGTTATATGTATAAATTAAACAGATCTTACTAACCTCAGTGTGCCGAAGAACCTCCGCAACCTGTGTAGAGAAGTAACGTTCCAGAAGAGCCTCAACCAACTGGTCTTCTTTGCTATTCTCTATCCACAACCGGAGTGAGTGTGGGCTCACACGTACAGTTCTTCCACTGGTGACTCTCCTTCCAACCAATAGAGAGAACCCAAAGCTAGTGCTCGTGATTTGTGAACAAAAGCTCTCAGGGAGTTTTCAGATGCTCACTAGAAGAGTATCACTCTTAATCTCTCAAATTGATCTTAATTGATCTGAGTAAATCATGAGACTCACTCCCTTTTTATACCTATTGGTCCTGGGGTTAGTCCATATCAGATTAGGTCTCAAAAACTCGAAACAGAATCAAGTTCGAATCAATATCTGATAAGATCCGTGTGAAAACGCGTAATCTTATCTCCCGCTGATCGGTAGGCCGAACACATCATCCGGCAGGCCGAACTCCCGAGAAAAAATCTCCTCGAATCTTTTATTTTCCACCCGAGATTCTAAAGGATAAAGTCTCAGTTTTGATTCAAATAACCCAATAGAGAAGTTATCTGATCAAAACAAACTTTATCAAGATAATCTCTAAGAAAATAAATCAATTCACAATAATTCTACAAGTTTATCTTGTTCTAATTTGTCCAAAATTAAAACAACCGATAAACAGACAAGAATTATCTGATCGCAATAATTCAACAAGTTTATCTTGAACTAATTTCTTACAAAATTAATTCAATTGATAAACAAACATGAATTATTTGATTCTTACAAATTTTAAACCAATCTGATAAATCCGACATAAGTCACCAATTATTGGAAAAGCACGCCGTGTCGTTACAGGATTTTGTGAGCTAGCAAAGGGGACCAAAATGGACCTATAAAGTTCAAGCTCATGATAATTATGAAACCCAATATCCCAGATATACATTTCACAATTATCAACTCCAACGCTACTCCACTAAAACCTTGGAGCTGCACTCTCGAACTTTATAAAATTACAAAGCTCGTGTAGCTAAGTCTCTATGACATATCATAGTGCATCGTATCCCCATATGATAATCCATAATCGGCTTAAGGACAAGTTCGGTCTTACCTTCCCGATTAATTTTATCTTACGTTCCATTGTCTCACCATTAGAAAACTTACCATCCAAAGATAGTATACCATTCGGTTACACCTATGTATCCAAATGGTTAAGCGCTCCAGTTTTCTAATTACAGGACAACGCATGTAAGAGGATATCATTACTCCTAAAGAGGAGCTATGGATTCCATATCTATGAATAACAAGTCTACGCTATCAAGAGTCATGCCTCCAACGTAACGGCATGCATACCACTATAGAGATGTGGGAGTCACCCATTGGTACATCAAAAGACACAAGTCGAGACAACGGGCCCACTATTCATCTCAGGATTAAGATACAATACAAATGACTGTCTAAAGGGAATCGATTTGCCAAGACAGAATTATTAATCCAAACCAATACACTTTATGTCCTGATCCAACACATCGTCACCTATGACAACGTGTCAATGTTTCTATTCAAGGAGTCCAATTCCGACGGCCAAGACAAACCATCTCCCATAAGGGATATAGACAACATAACAATCTTTACATGAATAGAGCGCCCAACTTTATTCCCTCGATTGCGGATCATATGTTTTAGACCGTTACCTTAAGAATCGTGTCTTTCGCATAATCATCCCATCATATGCCCAATTCTTAAGGTTTAGATTGACAGTCTCAGACTACTGTTTGCTTATCCTACATTCAACAAATATGAACATAAAGAGGACAAGATTTGGTATATATAAATGAATAAATTCTTTATTGATAAAAATGTCTCCAAAAACGTATTACATTTTTACTCCTTAGGGCATACATGTCTAACAATCTCCCACTTGCACTAAGTGAGTAAATACAGCAAATTTTGCATCCCCATAGCTTCCACATGCCTCTGGAAGACTCTCCCAGTAAGTGTCTTCGTAAATGGATCAGCTAAATTGTCCTCTGACGCGATCTTGCACACCGTGACATGCCTGCCCTCAATGAAGTCCTTTATCACATGATACTTCCGATCAATATGCTTACTCTTCTTGTGAAATCTTGGTTCCTTAGCATTAGCTACCGCTGCACTGTTATCACAGTACAGTGATACCGCTTTATCCATACCAGGAACTATCTCAAGATCCCCAAGGAACTTGCGGAGCCACACTGCTTCTTTCGAAGCATCACTAGCTGCCACATACTCGGCCTCCATCGTTGAATCCGAAGTGCAATCTTGCTTCGCACTTCTCCAACTGATGGCACCGCCACCCAGAGTAAACACAAACCCCGAAGTCGATTTCCTAGAATCCAGACAGGATTGAAAATTTGAATTAGTGTATCCTAGAGGAGTCAAGTCCTCACCCGAATACACAAGCATATAACCTCGAGTCCTTTTCAGGCACTTGAAAATATGCTTTACCGCAACCCAATGGTTCGGTCCTGGATCTGCCTGAAATCGACTTACAATCCTGACCGCATAGCTAATATCCGGTCGAGTGCAAAGCATGGCATACATGAGACTACCCACTGCCGAAGCATAAGGCACCTTCTTCATGTATTCTCTTTCTTCATAAGACTTTGGAGAGTCTTTCTTAGAAAGAGTAATTCCAGACCTAGATGGTTGCCCACCTTTCTTGGAATCCTGCATTGCAAACCTCCTGAGAATTTTATCTATGTAGCCGGCCTGTGACAAAGCTATCATTTTGTTCTTCCTATCTCGAATGATCTGGATACCGAGAACAAAATTAGCCTCACCTAAGTCCTTCTTGTCAAACTGCTTGGTCAACCATAATTTGACAGATTTCAACACCCCAACGTCATTGCCAATTAGCAGAATGTCATCTACATAGAGCAGTAGAAAAACCACCTTCCCATCCTTAATGTGTTTGTAAACACATGGTTCATCCACGTTTTGTGAGTACCCATAAGTCTTGATCACTTGACTTTAGCAGCTCAAAAACCTTACCCTCTTGACCCGCTACCTTGAACCCGTCTGGTTGTTCCATATAAATGGACTCATCAAGATAGCCATTCAGAAAAGCCGTCTTGACATCCATCTGGCAAATCTCATAATCGAGAGCAGCAGCTATGGACAAGAGAATTTGGATGGACTTAAGCATGGCTACAGGAAAAAAGGTTTCCTCATAATCGATTCCTTCCTTTTGCATATAACCCTTAGCTACCAGTCTAGCCTTAAAGGTTTCGACCTTTCCATCCACTCCTCTTTTCCTCTTATAGATCCACTTACACCCTATGGGTTTTATCCCTTCGGGAAGATCCATAAGCTCCCAGACCTCATTAGTCTCCATAGACTTCATCTCTGTGTTCATGGCCTCTGTCCAGAGTCTTGAATCAACATCCTCCATAGCTTCTGCGTAAGTATAAGGATCCCTGTCATGTTCATCCGGTTCAGCCAAGAAGACCTCCCCATTGAACATATACCTTTCAGGTTGACGCCCGATCCTCCCACTACGCCGAAGCCCCTGAGAGTGTTATTCAGGTTTGTTTGGTTTTTCTACACCGATCGGAATGGTTTCGTTCGAAACCTCCGGAGTGAACAAATCACCCCTTAACTCCTCAAGCACCACTTTGCTTCGAGGTTTAACGTCGTCCATGTAACTCTCCCCAAGAAAAGTTGCATTAGTAGAAACCACGACTTTATTTTCCTTTGGGTTATAAAAATAACCCCCTTTAGTCCCTTTTGGATATCCTACAAACACGCAAACTTCCGAACGTGCTTCCAACTTATTCGGATCCTTAAACAGGACATGAGCTGGACATCCCCATATGCGAATATGGTTGAAGGATGTCTTCCGTCTTGTCCACAACTCGTGAGGAGTTTTAGGGACAGATTTTGAAGGCACATTGTTCAAAAGATAGCATGCGGTTTGTAGTGCATATCCCCAAAAGGATAAAGGCGATGATGAATAACTCATCATGGACCTAATCATGTCCAACAAAGTCCTATTCCTTCTCTCTGCTACGCCATTCTGCTGCGGAGTGCCCGACGCAGTCAAATGGGATAAAATCCTATTCTCTAACAAGTGTCCCAAGAACTCATCAGAAAGGTATTCCCCACCTCGATCAAAGTGCCTTTATGGGTCTACCCAATTGCTTTTCCACTTCAGCCCAAAACTCCTTGAACTTATCATAAGTTTCGCTTTTGTGGTGCATTAGGTATACATACCTACATCATCAGTAATCATTAATAAAAGTGACGAAGTACTCATACTCTCTATGTGCCATGATGTTCATGGGGCCACAAACATCACTATGCATAAATTCTAGAACCCCTTCAGCCCTATTACCCTCAGACTCAAATGGTCATTCGATCATTTTACCCTCCAAACAAGATTCACATTGAGGTATAGATTCCACCTTTAAGTGACTTAAAGGTCCATCCCTTACCAACCTTTGAATCCTATTCAGGTTAATATGACCATGGCGCAAATGCCAAAGATAAGTCTTATTAGAGTGAGAAGTTTTAAGTCTTTTTGAGTTATTATCATTTATCTCAGCATTAAGCAATAAGTCCATCTTAGGTTTGATAAAATATAGATTATTTTGCATCCATCCAGAACAGATAAAAGATTTGTTTTTACGAATCACCACTTTTTCATTAAAAGATACCACGTAGGAGTCTTTAAATAAATAAGATACAGAAATTAAATTCCTTTTAAATTTAGGAACATAAAAACAATCTTGCAAAATTAAATTCCTATAATTACCAAAATAAAGATGGACATCTCCCACTGCTTCCGCTGAGACCAAGGATCCATCGCCCATCCGAAGCGTTAAGTCTTCGCGAAGTAGACTTCTCGTTTCTTTGAATCCCTGCAAAGAAACACAAACATGATTAGTTGCACCGGAATCTATGACCTAGATGTCATTGGATTCCTCAACCAAACACCTACCTCCCTTGGAAAGGAAGTCCTTGCAATGCTTCTTTATATGCCAGACCTTACCACAGAAGAAGCACTTAAGCTTCTTTGGGTTCTTCTTCTTCTTCTTCTTCTTGCTCTTGGTAGTAGCAGGAATAGAAGAATTCCCACTCTTGGCCCGTTGCTTCTTTCCATTCCCAGAGTTAGGATTGGAACCAGAAGCAGCTACCATATTGGCCTCACCACCAGCAGGAGACTCCCTGATCAGCAGTTCAAACTCCTGTAACTATTTCATCAGATATGTTAAGGTCATATCCCGTCTATTGCTTAAATTAAAAGTAGCTCTCAAGGGAATAAATTCCTTAGACAGAGTCTTAAAGACCATAGTCATCTGAGTTTCAGCATCGATGTCGGCTCCATTGGTTTGAGCCTCAGCGAGGTAACCCATGACCAACATCATATGCTCCTTTACAGATGTCCCCGGTCTCTGTCTACAGTTTAAGAGTTTCCGAAGTGCCCCTTGCCGCATTGTTATGGCCTGGCCTCCAAACATGTCCTCAAGATTATCCAAGATCTGCTTCGTAGTCTCATAATCCTGATGTTGAGCCTGCAGCATGTTGTTCATGCTAGCCATAACATAGCAGCGGGCCTGATCATTAGCATCTTTCCAGCGGTCGTACGCTTGGAATTGCTCATTACTTGAGTCTCCCGTAGGCTCGGGAGGACAAGGAGTTGTCAGAACATATTTCAGTTTCTCAAAGGAAAGGACGATGTCCAGGTTCCATTTCCAATCATTATAATTCTCACCGGTTAATTGGTTTTTGTCAAGTATCGATGATAAAGCGTTTTTAGACATTTTCAATCTACAATAAAGAATCATATACCAAACATAAGCAAACATATATAATAATTTAGTAAGATAACACAATCATGTAAAATAATACAAATGCGTTTATGTGTCAAAACCTTGAAAATATCACAACCTTACAACGATAATTCCCAACTCAGAATTCAACAAGCTCCTTGGGGAGTCATGCCAAATTCAATCTGGAACACGGATCCCCTCCTGATTAATATATGCCATCCAGGACCCGTATGATCCAGCATATACTAATAATCAATTCTTTGGCCATTAATTTTATTAACAGAGCTCTTAGGGGAGGTTAATAATAAAATTAACGTGAGTGTATAACCACCGTTTCAATATTTTATCCATGATTTATAATCACCACCTAGGGGTGTGCAACCATAAATCATACTAAAATACCTTATCCTTTCAGAGATCCAATCCGGTGCATGATAGAAATCCCTTCCTAGGGGTTGGGACCACCATGTTCTTCCTATGGACCAACGATGGAGGCCTTAGGTCCTCTCTTCGAAAACCTTCTCCCACTCAATCTTTTGAAGTCAAGGTTTTATTTTAAAATTATGCATGAACAATTTTAATATGAGCGGCACTCCCTATTCTATATGACATGTTATCAATATACATGGTAAATCATATTATATTGCAGACAAGCAAAGCAATCAAGCAAAGCTACAAGCAAAATAATAGTAACCGTAATATTATGGTTCCACCCTAAACAATAGAAAACTAAGATTACAAGAGAATAATCGAGACATTTATTGATTCTTCATCCTTGAATCCTCAAGCTGTATCCTTCTTCATGTAATATCCATCTTTAAGTGTTCAATCCCGTATGAATCGAATACTTCATATTTTTGGTAATATCCAAATTTAATGTTTCTCAGAATTGTCTCAAAAATAAAATTAAAACTGCACCGGAAAAATTGCTCCTTTTCTGGACACTTGGCAGCTCTCAGTCGGCAGGTCGGTCTGGGTGATCGGCCTATCGATTATTAAGGTTCGGCCTACTGAACATGAAGGTTTGGCCTGCCGGCAGAGCACCAAAATTTTTGCCCCACTATCGGCCTGCTGGACCACACGTCTGGCCTGCCGATCCGTGATCTTCGACCTGCCGAACTGTGACGTCCGGCATGCCGACCGAGCAGAAAACCCTTAATCCAGAAAATACAATTTTAATGCAATTCATCAATTTTATTTTCAACAATTCAAAAACATAAAATTAGAGACTCAGGAAATACCTGGAAGTGCCATCATCAATCTTCTAGATCCGACTTCTCGATCCGTTTTCTCTGGATAATTATTTAATTACAAAATTCTTACAAATTAAAAATTAAATAACAATTCCTAGACGGAGATGATAGTCTACCATCTAATTACATGAAAAACCTAGATACACATTCTAACCTCTAAGGAACCATAACCGGTATTAATTAATTAATAAATAATTAAACAACGATTTAATCAACCATAATTAATTAAAAAACATTCACCACATAATCCATGACAACATATATATTATATAGAAACCTAGAGTGCCATCTCTCTATAAAATTCAATTCAAGCATAGGAGAGATTAAGATCACAAAATTTATGCATATAACATGATCACAAACTTGCAAATTTATGTAAAAACCTCGGCTCTGATACCAATTGTTGGAAACAAAGTGCGCAGCGGAATTTTAAAAATTTTTCATCAGAGTAATTTCCAAAACACAAGTTTGACATGTTATATGTATAAATTAAACAGATCTTACTAACCTCAGTGTGCCGAAGAACCTCCGCAACCTGTGTAGAGAAGTAATGTTCTAGAAGAGCCTCAACCAACTGGTCTTCTTTGCTATTCTCTATCTACAACCGGAGTGAGTGTGGGCTCACACGTACAGCTCTTCCACCGGTGACTCTCCTTCCAACCAATAGAGAGAACCCAAAGCTAGTGCTCGTGATTTGTGAACAAAAGCTCTCAGGGAGTTTTTAGATGTTCACTAGAAGAGTATCACTCTTAATCTCTCAAATTGATCTTAATTGATCTGAGTAAATCATGAGACTCACTCCCTTTTCATACCTATTGGTCCTGGGGTTAGTCCATATCAGATTAGGTCTCAAAAACTCGAAACAGAATCAAGTTCGGATCAATATCTGATAAGATCCGCGTGAAAATGCGTAATCTTATCTCCCGCTGATCGGCAGGCCGAACAGGCCAGTTCGGCAGGCCGAACACGTCATCCTGCAGGCCAAACTCCCGAGAAAAAATCTTCACGAATCTTTTATTTTCCACCCGAGATTCTAAAGGATAAAGTCTCAGTTTTGATTCAAATAGCCCAATAAAGAAGTTATCTGATCAAAACAAACTTTATCAAGATAATCTCTATGAAAATAAATCAATTCACAATAATTCTACAAGTGTATCTTGTTCTAATTTGTCCAAAATTAAAACAACCGATAAACAGACAAGAATTATCTGATCGCAATAATTGAACAAGTTTATCTTGAACTAATTTCTTACAAAATTAATTCAACTGATAAACAGACATGAATTATTTGATTCTTACAAATTTTAAACTAATCTAATACATCTGACAGAAGTCTCCAATTATTGGAAAAGCACGCCGTGTCGTTACAGGATTTTGTGAGCTAGCAAAGGGGACCAAAATGGACCTATAAAGTTCAAGCTCATGATAATTATGAAACCCAATATCCCAGATATGCATTTCACAATTATCAACTCCAACGCTACTCCACTAAAAGCTTGGAGCTGCACTCTCGAACTTTATAGAATTACGAAGCTCGTGTAGCTAAGTCTCCATGACATATCATAGTGCATCATATCCCCATATGATAATCCATAATCGGCTTAAGGACAAGTTCTGTCTTACCTTCCCGATTAATTTTATCTTACGTTCCATTGTCTCACCATTAGAAAACTTACCATCCAAAGATAGTATACCATTCGGTTACACCTATGTATCCAAATGGTTGAGCGCTTCAATTTTCCAATTACAGGACAACGCATATAAGAGGATATCATTACTCCTAAAGAGGAGCTATGGATTCCATATCTATGAATAACAAGTCTACGCTATCAAGAGTCATGCCTCCAATGTACCGGCATGCATACCACTATAGAGATGTGGGAGTCACCCATTGGTACATCAAAAGACACAAGTCGAGACAACGGGCCCACTATTCATCTTAGGATTAAGATACAATACAAATGACTGTCTAAAGGGAATCGATTTTCCAAGACAAAATTATTAATCCAAACCAATTCACTTTATGTCCCAATCCAACACATCGTCACCTATGACAACGTGCCAATGTTTCTA
This sequence comes from Artocarpus heterophyllus, assembly GCA_025403435.1. Classification (NCBI taxonomy): domain Eukaryota; kingdom Viridiplantae; phylum Streptophyta; class Magnoliopsida; order Rosales; family Moraceae; genus Artocarpus; species Artocarpus heterophyllus. The sequence continues at coordinate 9,717,333 of CM046339.1, forward strand.
TTCAAGGAGTCCAACTCCGTCGGCCAAGACAAACCATCTCCCATAAAGGATATAGACAACATAGCAATCTTTACATGAATAAAGCGCCCAACTTTATTCCCTCGATTGCGGATCATATGTTTTAGACCGTCACCTTAAGAATCATGTCTTCCGCATAATCAGTCCATCATATGCCCAATTCTTAAAGGCTTAGACCGACAGTCTCAGACTACTGTTTCCTTAAAATACATTCAACAAATATGAACGTAAAGAGGACAAGATTTGGTGTATGTAAATGAATAAATTCTTTATTGATAAAAATTTCTCCAAAAACGTATTACATTTTCACTCCGTAGGGCATACATATCTAACAATCTCCCACTTACATTGAGTGAGTAAATACAGCAAATCTCGCATCCCCATAGCTTCCACATGTTTCTCGAAGGCTCTTCCAGTAAGTGTCTTCGTAAATGGATCAGCTAAATTGTCCTCTGACACAATCTTGCACACCGTGATATGCCTGCCTTCAACGAAGTCCTTTATCATATGATACTTCTGATCAACATGTTTACTCTTCTTGTGAAATCTTGGTTCCTTAGCATTAGCTACCGCTGCACTATTATCACAATACAGTGATACCACCTTATCCATGCCACGAGCAACCTCAAGATCCCCAAGGAACTTGCAGAGCCACACTGCTTCTTTCGAAGCATCACTAGCTGCCACATACTCGGCCTCCATCGTTGAATCCAAAGTGCAATCTTGCTTCACACTTCTCCAACTGATGGCACCACCGCCTAGAGTAAACACAAACCCCGAAGTTGATTTCCTAGAATCCAGACAGGATTGAAAATCTGAGTCAGTATATCGTAGAGGAGTTAGGTCCTCACCTGAATATACAAGCATATACCCTTGAGTCCTTCGCAGGTACTTGAAAATATGCTTTACCGCAACCCAGTGGTTCAGTCCTGGATCCACCTGAAATCGACTTACAATCCCGACCACATAGCTAATTTCTGATCATGTGCAAAGCATGGCATACATGAGACTACCCTCTGCTGAAGCATAAGGCACCTTCTTCATGTATTCTCTTTCTTCATAAGACTTTGGAGAGTCTTTCTTAGAAAGAGTAATTCCAGACCTAGATGGTTGCCCACCTTTCTTGGAATCCTGCATTGCAAACCTCCTGAGAATTTTATCTATGTAGCCAGCCTATGACAAAGCTATCATTTTGTTCTTTCTATCCCGAAAGATCTGGATACCGAGAACAAAATTAGCCTCACCCAAGTCCTTCATGTCAAACTACTTGGTCAACCATAATTTGACCGATGACAACACCCCAACATCATTGCCAATTAGCAGAATGTCATCTGATAGAGCAGTAGAAAAACCACCTTCCTATTCTTAATGTGTTTGTAAACACATGGTTCATCCACATTTTGTGAGAACCCATAAGTCTTGATCACTTGATCAAATCTTATGTTCCAAGAACGAGAAGCCTGCTTAAGTCCATAAATTGACTTTAGCAGCTTACAAACCTTACCCTATTAACCCGTGACCTTGAACCCGTCTGGTTGTTCTATATAAATGGACTCATCAAGATAGCCATTTAGAAAAGCCATCTTGACATCCATCTGCCAAATCTCGTAGTCGAGAGCGGCAGCTATGGATAAGAGAATCTGGATGGACTTAAGCATGGCCATAAGCAAAAAGGTTTCCTCATAATCGATTCCTTCCTTTGCGTATAACCCTTAGCTACCAGTCTAGCCTTAAAGGTTTTGACCTTTCCATCCACTCCTCTTTTCCACTTGTAGATCCACTTACACCTTATGGGTTTTACCCCTTCGGGAAGATCCACAAGCTCCCAGACCTAATTAGTCTCCATAGACTTCATCTCTATGTTCATGGCCTCTGTCCAGAGTTTTGAATCAACATCCTCTATAGCTTCTGCGTAAGTATAAGGATCCCTGTCATGTTCATCCAGTTCAGCCAAGAAGACCTACCCATTGAACATATACCTCTCAGGTTGACGCCCGATCCTCCCACTACGTCGAAGCCCTTGAGATTGTTGTTCAAGTTTGTTTGGTTTTTCTACACCTATCAGAACAGTTTCATTCGAAACCTCCGAAGTGATTTGATCACTCCTTAACTCCTCAAGCACCACTTTGCTTCGAGGTTTAAAGTCGTCCATGTAACTCTCCTCAAGGAAAGTTGCATTAGCAGAAACCATGACTTTATTTTCCTTCGGGTTATAAAAATAACCCCCTTTAGTCCCTTTTGGATATCCTACAAACACGCAAACTTCTGAACATGCTTCCAACTTATTCGGATCCTTAAACAGGACATGAGCCGGACATCCCCATATGCGTATATGGTTTAAGGATGTCTTCTTTCTTGTCCACAACTCGTGAGGAGTTTTAGGGACCGATTTTGAAGGCACATTATTTATAAGATAACATATAGTTTGTAGTGCATATCCCCAAAAGGATAAAGGTAATGATGAATAACTCATCATGGACCTGACCATGTCCAACAAAGTCCTATTTCTTCTCTCCGCTATGTCATTCTGTTGCGGAGTGCCCAGTGCAGTCAAATGGGATAAAATCCCATTCTCTAACAAGTGTCCCAAGAACTCATCAGAAAGGTATTCTCCACCTCGATCGGATCGAAGTGCCTTTATGGGTCTACCCAATTGCTTTTCTACTTCAGCCTGAAACTCCCTGAACTTGTCAAAAGTTTCGCTTTTGTGGTGCATCAGGCACACATACTCATATCTTGAGTAATCGTCAATAAAACTAACGAAGTACTCATACCCTCCTCGTGCCCGGATGTTCATCGGTCCACAAACATCATTATGCATAAGTTCTAGAACCCCTTCGGCCCTATTGGCTTTAGATCCATATGGTCTTTTGATCATTTTACCCTCCAAACAAGATTCACATTGAGGTATAGATTCCACCTTTAAGTGACTTAAATGTCCATCCCTTACCAACCTTTGAATCCTATTCAGGTTAATGTGACCAAGGCGCAAATGCCAAAGATAAGTCTTATTAGAGTGAGAAGTTTTAAGTCTTTTAGAATTATTATCATTCATCTCAGCATTAAGCAATAAGTCCATCTTAGGTTTGATAAAATATCAATTATTTTACATCCATCCAGAATAGATAAAAGATTTGTTTTTACGAATCACCACTTTTTCATTAAAAGATACCACGTAGGAGTCTTTAAATAAACAAGATACAGAAATTAAATTCCTTTTAAATTTAGGAACATAAAAACAATCTTGCAAAAATAAATTCCTATAGTTATCAAAATAAAGATGGACGTCTCCCACTGCTTCCGCTAAGACCAAGGATCCATCGCCCATCCGAAGTGTGAAGTCTTCATGTAGCAGACTTCTCGTTTCTTTGAACCCCCGCAAAGAAACAAAAAAATGATTAGTTGCACCGGAATCTATGACCCAAATGTCACTAGATTCCTCAACCAAACAAGTTTCTAAATACAGAAGATCACACCTACCTCCTTTGGAAAGGAAGTCCTTGCAATGCTTCTTTATATGCCCGACTTTACCATAGAAGAAGCACTTAAGCTTCTTTGGGTTCTTCTTCTTCTTCTTCTTGCTCTTGGTGTTAGCAAGAATAGAAGACTTCCCATTCTTGGCCCGTTGCTTCTTTCCATTCTCAAAGTTAGAATTGGAACCATAAGCAGCTACCATGTTGGCCTCACCACCCGCAGGAGACTCCCTGATCAGCAGTTCAAACTCCTGTAACTGTTTCATTAGTTCTGTTAAGGTCATATCCTATCTATTGCTCAAATTAAATGTAGCTCTAAACGGAATAAATTCCTTAGACAGAGTCTCAAAGACCATAGTCATCTGAGTTTCAACATCGATGTCGGCTCCATTGGTTTAAGCCTCAACGAGGTAACCCATTACCAACATCATATGCTCCTTTACAGATGTCCCCGGTCTCTGTCTACAGTTTAAGAGTTTCTGAAGTGCCCTTTGCCGCTTTGTTATGGCTTGGCCTCCAAACATGTCCTCAAGATTATCCAAGATCTACTTCACAGTCTCATAATCTTGATGTTTAGCCTGCAGCACATTATTCATGCTAGCCATAACATAGCAGCGGGCCTGATCATTAGCATCTTTCCAGCGGTCATACGCTTGGAATTGCTCATTAGATGAGTCTCCCATAGGCTCGGGAGGACAAGGGCTTGTCAGTACATATTTCAGTTTCTCAAAGGACAGGACGATATCCAAGTTCCATTTCCAATCATTATAATTCTCATAGGTTAATTGGTTTTTGTCAAGTATTGATAATAAAGCGTTTTTAGACATTTTTAATCTACAATAAAGAATCATATACCAAACATAAGCAAACATATCATAATATTTTAGTAAGATAACACAATCATGTAAAAACATACAAATGTGTTTATGTGTCAAAACATTAAAAATATCACAACCTTACAATGATAATTCCCAACTCAGAATTCAACAAGCTCCTAGGGGACTCATGCCAAATTCAATCAGGAACACGGATCCCCTCCTGATTAATATATGTCGTCCAGGACCCATATGATCCAGCATATATTAATAATCGTTTCTTTGGCCATTAATTTTATTAACAGAGCTCCTAGGAGAGGTTAATAATAAAATTAATATGAGTGTATAACCATCATTTCAATATTTTATCCATGGTTTATAATCACCACCTAGGGGTGAGCAACCATAAATCATGCTAAAATACCTTATCCTCTCAGAGATCCAATCTAGTACATGATAGAAATCCCTTCCTAAGGGTCGGGACCACCATGTTCTTCCTATAGACCAACGATGGAGGCCTTAGGTTCTCTATTCGAAAACCTTCTCCCACTCAATCTTTTGAAATCAAGGTTTTATTTTAAAATTATGCATCAACAATTTCAATATGAGCGGCACTTCCTATTCTATATGACATGTTTTCAATATATATGGCAAATCATATTATAATGTAGACAAGCAAAGCAATCAAGCAAAGCTATAAGCAAAATAATAATCACTGTAATATTATGGCTCCACCCTAGAGAATAGAAAACTAAGATTACAAGAGAATAATCGAGACATATATCGATTCTTCATCCTTGAATCCTCAAGTTGTATCCTTCTTCACGTAATTCCCATCTTCAAGTCTTCAATCCCGTATAAATCAAATACTTCATATTTCCGGTCATATCCAAATTTAATGTTTCTCAGAATCGTCTCAAAAATAAAATTAAAACTGCACCGCAAAAATTGTTTTTAACTACCGACGACAGTCCTCTAGCTAGGTTCTTCAAGACTTGTGACATGCCTCCATCTTCTAATGTGGAGCACTTGCCATAGATGTGTCCTCTAATCCACAATCAAAAGGTTCGGTTGTGTTCATCTTGCAACCACTCTCATTTCTTGCTCCTTTTGGGTTTGCTTTTTTTAATTCGTTTATGTGCACCTCAATGAAAGGCTCCACTTCATTAGCATTGTGCAAGACATAAAGACAAGCTTGCTTCCACTCCTCTTGATTTACTGAGGAAGGATTGCCAGTAGATAGTCCCCTAGCCTCAATTTTTATAGTCTTTGTCACCCCAATTTCTTCTGCATTAGACAAGTACTCGAAGCAAAAGTCAACTGATTCCTTAGCTATGTAACTTTCTATAATACATCCCTCTGGCCTATTTCGGTTCTTCACATAGCCCTTTAAAACCTTCATATATCTTTCAAATGGGTGCATCCATCTCAAATGCACCGGTCTACATAACTTAACTTCACGTACTAAGTGCACCGTTAGATGAATCATGACGTCAAAAAATGCCAATGGAAAATACTTCTCAAGCATGAATAACGTTTGCACCAACTTCGATTGCAGCGAATCTAGCATAAGTGTATTAATTACCTTGGAGCAAATCTCACATCCTTTGTAAGAATTCCCTGCAAAGCAAGTGGTAGTAATTGCTGCATCAACTTATGACAATCATGTGTTTTCATGCCAATAAGTTTCAAATCCTTCATCGACACCTACTTTTTAAGGTTCGAAGAATACCCATTCGACACTTTCAATGAAGCAAGCCATTCACAAAGCTTTCTCTTTTCTACTCTTCATAATATGTGATTCGTCGAAGGTAAGTAAATGTGGTTCCCTCTTTTCTCGGGAAACAAATTAGGCCTAATCTCCATTTCCATGAGATCCAACCATGCTTTTTCACCATCCTTAGTCTTGCCCAGAATGTCAAGCAATGTGCCAAATATGGATTCACAAATGTTTTTCTCAATATGCATAACGTCCAAGCAATGACGAACAAGAAGTGTCTTCCAGTATGGAAGATAAAAAAAGATTGATCTTTTTTTCCATGGTCCATCAATCGGTGGCTCGTCCTTACCTCGCTTGCTCTTCCTGAATACCACTCTTATATCTTTTACCATTTCAAATATTTGTTCACCCATCAAAGGACAAGGGGGGTCTCTTTCTTTGGTGTTGCCATCAAAGGCTTTCTTTTGTTTGCAGTAATGATGATCTCTTGGCAACCATCTTCTATGACCAAGAAAAACGATTTTCTTACCATTCTTCAACCGTTTGTGAGACATTTCCGTCATACAAATAGGACAACCAATAGAACTCTTCATCAAATAACCAAATAAATTGCCATATGTAGGGAAGTCGTTAATTGTCTATATCAACATTACACAGAGTGTGAACGTCTCCTCTTCATAAGCATCTCTAACTTCGACTCCATTTTCCCACAAGTTTTTTAGGTCATCAATTAATGGTGCCAAGTATACATTAATGTCAATGCCTGGTTGTTGAGGTCCTAAAATCAATAAAGACAACATTAGAAACATCTGCTGCATGAACATCTTTGGAGGGAAATTGTAGTTAACAAGTATTATAGGCCAAGTGCTATGCCTACTACTCATGTTACATCCATCGACAAAGGGAAATGTATATTTCTTGGATCTACACTAAACTTGGGATGATCGGCTTCAAAATTCTTCCATTGTGGTGAATCCACCGGGTGTCTAAGTATACCATTGTCGATCCGTTTGTCATGATGCCATGTCAAATTCTTGGCATGTTCTAGGTTTTCGAATAAACGCCTCAAACGTGGTACCGATGGAATGTTCCATAACACTTTCTTTGGCATTCCATTCTGACTGTCTTTTGGCTCCTTTCCTTTTTTCCACCTTGCTTGTTGACAAAAAGGACAATAATTCTTAACCTCATCTCATTCCTATAAAGAACACAATCATTTTTCACAAGCATGAATTTTCTCATACTCCATTCCCAAAGTGCTCAAAGTCTTCTTAGCCTCATACATACTAGTTGGTAATTTTTTACCCTCTTGTAGAAGCTGTCCTAAAATTCCAAAAGCTTTGTGAAACTAGAATTTGACCACCCACCCGACGCTTTCAAATTCCATAATCCAACTAAAGTAGACAATTTGGTGAAATTGGTACACCCCTCATATACGACTGTCTCGGCATCATTCATCATTGCCTCAAATAAACCCAGACAGCGCAAGAAGTGTTCTTCCAAATCATTGACCATGTCAACCATATTGTCGTGATCATCCACATTATCCTCCACAATAGCTTCTTTTTCTTTACTTACTAAAGTTGGATTGAAATTAGACTCACCATGAAAATGCCTCGTTTGATAACTACTTATGATTCCATTTCGAAATAAATATCTTCTAACAACTAGAATTGGATGCAATCTATGGTTTCCACATTGAACACAAGGACACCGAATTTTATCACCATTGGCATGACTCTGGCAAAATCCAAGAACTCTTCCACACAATTCACATATTCTCTAGAAAATAAAAAATCCCACATCCGTTTCCTATCCATTTTGCAAATCCTAAATCGAAATAATAAATACCAAATATTCAATTCAAATTAAATTCACAAATTATATACATACCCACCATATATATTCTAATCATAAAATAAAAACATTCACCCATCATAAAACAAATTACACATACCTATTATAAAATAAATAAATCATTCCCATGATCCACAATATAACAATCATGGATTAAACAACAAAATCAACAATAATTTATCAATTTTTGATTAATTAAACAACAAAATCAATAACAATTTATCAATTTCTAATGAAAAGTTACAATTTGGAATGAGATTATGGAGTATGGAGGCAGAGAGTCGATGGCGGTGGCTGTTTCAGACAAGTCTGTGTTCGTATTTGAGAGGTGAGTTTCAGATTTTGGTCTAATTGTCGAGGTAGGAAAAGGCATTTAAGTGAGCTACCATGATGGTTTTTGAAAAAAAAGGGTCATGGTATGCCGGGCACTTACCACGATGGTGTTTTAAAAAACCGTCGTGGTAGAACGATGGTTTTCATCTTCGCGGGCGTGATTCCCCGTGTTTTTTCCCCCTTATCACAATGGTTTTTGAGAAACGGTCATGAAATAAGAGTCGTATAATCTTGAATTTATTGTAGTGCAATCTTATTTTAAGAGCCCCCATATGGGCACTACAGCGCTCAAAATTGAGGGCTGCGGTACTTGTCTTCTGCCAAAAATGATTTTCTTCAAGACATTTAGCCTGTATGAGCTCCCTTGCTGACTTTAAGACCTACAAAAAAAATAGAAATTCTTAGCAATGAAAATAACCTAACAAAAGATTAAAAAAAATCATGCAAATTTTTGTTTTTCTTAACAGAAGAAATCAACGACATGAAAGAAAGGGTAGTGCTTGGGTTGCCTCTTAAGAAGCGCTTGCTTTATAGTCTTCAGCCAGACTATCTTAGATGTCACTCTGTAGGTTGTTGTAGCTCAATGATGGTTTTATGCTTGTTAAAACCACCGCCAAAGTAGGGCTTCAAACGCTAACCATTCACCTTAAATGTGCCTTTGGTGTCATGTGCAACCTCTATTGCTTCAGATGGAAATACTTGTGTTATTGTAAACAGTCCTGACCACCTAGACTTCAGCTTACCTGGAAACAATTTAAGGTGAGAGTTATAGAGCAAAACCTACTGTCCAACTTTGAAATCTTTTCTGAGAATGTGTTTATCACACCATTTTTTGTTTTCTCCTTGTAGAGCTTGGCATTTTCATAAGCATCAAGCCAAAATCCATCCAACTCATTCAGTTGCAACACTCTGGCTTCACCTGTCAAGTACCCGTCAAAGTTCAAGAATTAATAGCCCAATATGCCCTATGCTCTAGCTCCACTGACAAGTGACATGCTTTTTCAAATACTAGCCTAAAAGGAGTCATCCCAATAGGAGTTTTGAATGCAGTCCTATAAGCCCAAAGTGCATCATCTAATTTAAGAGACCAATTCTTCCTAAAGGCATTCACAGGTTTCTCCAAAATCCTCTAGATTTCCCTATTTGAAACCTCCACCTGACCACTAGTCTGAGGGTTATAAGCTAGTGCAACCTTATGTGTGATTCCATATTGGCCCAAAAGTGCCTCAAATTGCTTACTACTAAAATACAACCCTTGATTGCTTATGATTGCCCTAGGAGTGCCAAATCAGGTAAAAATGTTCTTTTTCAAGAATTTATTCATGGCCCTAGTATCATTTGTTAGCAAGGCTATAGCTTCTACACACTTAGACACATACTCTACGGCCAACAAAATGTATTCATTCCCAAATGAAGGTGCTAATGGGCCCATCGTCAATGCTCCAAACATCAAATAATTCACAAACAAGAATATTGTTTAAAGGCATCTCATTCTTCATAGAAATATTTCCACTTTTTTGGCGTCTATCACATGAAGCTACATAAGAGTGTACATCTTTAAAAAGTGTGGGCCAATAGAGACCTGATTGCAACACCTTAGCTACAGTTTTGTTACTACCAAAGTGGCCACCGGCCTCTACATCATGACAAATTTTCAAAATACTTACCATTTCTTGCTCAGGAACACATCTTCTTATCACCTAATATGCACAAACTTTAAACAAGAATGGTTCTTCCCAAAAATAGTGTTTAACATCAGAAAAGAATTTTTCTTTTGTTGATATGACAAATCAAGGGGTAGAACATTACTTGCCAAATAGTTCACAAAATCAGCGTACCAAGGGGCTCATGTGGACTTGATAGAAAATACCTGCTCATTAGGGAATTCCTCTAGAATTGGGCTTCCCACTTCATCATGATTAGGAATTCTAGATAAGTGATCTGCAACTAATTCCTTTCTTATCTTTGATTTCCAAATCAAACTCTTGTAGCAACAAGATCTACCTGATCAACCTGGGCTTGGATTCCTTCTTTTCAAGCAAGTTCTTCAGAGCAGAATGATCAGAGAAGACAATTACTTTTGAACCAGTCAAATAAGAACAAAATTTATCAAAAGCAAAAACTGTCGCCAAAAGTTCCTTTTCGATTTTTGTGTAGTTCAATTGTGCTTCAGACAAGGTCCGATTGGCGTAGTAGATGGTTTGAAAAATTCCATTCTTTCTTTGGCCCAACACCGCTCCAACTGTAGAATCGCTTGCATCACACATGAGCTCAAAAGGTAAATCCCATTCTGGTGCTACCATGATAGGTGTTGACACGAGCTTTTCCTTCAAAGTTTTAAAAGCCTGCAAACATTCATCAGAAAAAGCAAATGGAGCATCTTTAACCAGTAGATTAGACAGGGGTCTAGCAATTTTAGAGAAATCCTTTATGAACCACCTATAAATTTTGCATGCCCCAAGAATCTATGAACAAGTTTCATACATGTAGGTGAAGGCAATTTTGCAATAACCTTTACTTTGGCTCGATCAACTTCTATGCCACTTCCAGTGATCTTGTGTCTAAGCACAATTCCTTCCTATACCATAAAATGATACCTTTCCCAATTCAAGACAAGATTAGTCTACCCATATCTTTGTAACACCAAAGCCAAATTATGTAAACATGAATCAAATGATGGGCCAAAAACAAAAAAGTCATCCATGAAAATTTCAATGAATTCCTCCACCATATCAGAAAAAATGGCCATCATACAACGTTGAAAAGTGGTTGGTGCATTACAAAGACCAAAGGGCATCCTTCTATAGGCAAAGGTACCATAGAGACAAGTGAAAGTTGTTTTTTCTTGATCCTCGGGTGCAATAGGAATCTGATTATACCCTGAATATCCATCGAGAAAGCAATAAAACTCATGTCCTGCAAGTGTTTCCAACATTTGATCAATAAATGGCAAAGGAAAATGATCTTTCCTGGTGGCATTATTTAATTTCCTATAGTCCATACACGCATGCCACCCAGTAACTGTTCTAGTTGGAATCAATTCATTATTATCATTTTTTTGAACAGTCATAGCTCCTTTCTTTGGCACAACTTGCACATGACTTACCTAGGAACTATTAGATATGGGATTGATGATCCTAGCATCCAATAGTTTAATGACCTCAGCTTTCACCACTTCTTACATTTTTGGATTCAGATGCCTTTGGGGTTGAATGGTGGGCTTGTATTGTTCCTCCATAAGAATTTTATGCATGCAGATAGAGGACTTATTGCCTTGATGTCTGCTATCTTCCATCCAATTGCGCCTTTGTGCTCTCTCTACACCATAAGCAATTTTTCCTCCATCAAACCTGTCAAAGAAAAAGAAATAATTACAGGTAGTAAGGATCTGCCATCCAAATAAGCATATTTTAAATGAGAACGCAAGGGTTTAAGTTCAAGAATTGGAGGCTCTTCAATTGATGGCTTAGGCCTTGTGGTGGGCTATCCCACTTCTACAAATTGCAATGCCTTATGCCTCAAAAATGGTGGATCTGCCTCCATAAAATTTGCATACTCCCTTATCTTCTCATTCTTAGCATCTTTGCCACTAGGTTGGATTAGGCAAGCTTCAAGTGGGTCCTCAAAAGCATTTTTCTTAAAAACCTTGGACATCAACTTGTCAACAGTGTCAATTCTAACGCAAGAATCATCAATAGAGGGATATTTCATTGCTTCAAACACATTAAAGGTGACATGATCATCTTGAACCCTAAGAATTAATTTTCCTTGTTGCACGTCAATCAATGTTCTTCTTGTTGCTAGAAAAGGACGACCTAAAATGAGCGAAACCTCACAATCTTCTTCCATCTCAAGAACAACAAAATCTGCAGGAAAAATAAACTTGTTAACCTTTATTAGTACATCCTCCACAATACCTCTTGGATGCTTGATTGTGCAATCTGTAAGTTGAAGTGACACTGTGGTTGCTTTAAACTCTCCCAAATCTAATTTGTTAAAGACAGAAAAAGGCATCAAATTGATACTAGCACCTAAATTACAAAATGCTTTTTCAAAATAAGAGTCACCAATAATGCAAGGAATTGTAAAACTCCCTAGATCTTTTAGCTTAGGTGGCAACTTATCGATCAAGTGATAAAGTAATAAGTATGAGTATCGTCTCATAGAGATTGTTGAATAATAAGCTAATTAATTACAAAAATAGAACTAATCCTAAAATTTATCTAGCAAATCAAATGAAGTTGAAATAAAACAAAGCAAAAGACTAAAATTAAAACTAAATTGAGAGAAATAATTGCAATTGAATTTAAGAAATAAACCAATGAGACTAAAGCATTAAGTTATCTGATTTCACCATAATCACTAGATATGAATTCAATATAATTACGCACCCCAATTAGTAATACACATGTGATGGTGGAAATTTTCAATTTATTTACTATCCTATCTCTAGGTATAGCAAACGTACTCAGTTTATTAACCCACTACATCTCTATGTGAATTTAAATAAATATAAGTACATTAAAATCTATGAATTTTCCTAGTCTATAATGAGTCTTTTGGGTCATCTTATCGTCGAAAGCCACACAAATAACATGTATATCTCTATCCATATTTAATTCGTGGTTATATGTTATATGAAGCGTTTACAGATTCTCCCTTCTCAGTTTCAAACATGCACATTAAATCATTTAAATGGCAGCTAATCATTCAAAAGCATTAATCACAATAGCACACAACTTACATGAATAAAATCAATTATGGTGCATAAATAAATATGAAATTTACATCATCATGATTAGGCTACATCATAGCCCTAACTAAGAAAATTAGAACATAATTGAAAAAGAAACAAAAACTAAAATATTAATTAAATCAAACAAAAGGAATTAAGAAAACAAGAAATTTTATCACCAATCTCTATTTTCTTACTCTGAATTGCTTGAAACCTCCTAAGAAAATTGCAATGATGCTTTGAAAATAAAAACCTAGATGTCCCTTGATAATTCCTCCCTTTTCTATTTATACCTTCTCCTTAAGCTACCCAAAGACTCCCTATTAAAATCTAAAAATCGAGCCTCAAAATCGCAATTGGTGCTGCGGTGCTCCAATTCCAAGCACGGCCTCTCTTTCAAATCAACTAGGCACGCATTCAATGGGCGCCGTGACTGGTAGCTGACAACCAACGACCACATTCTCTTATGTTTTCTTCCGAGTTCCTTGCTTGATTTTGTGCTCTTGCGCCATTTTCTTTCCCTTATCTTCAACCTACATAAATTGAGGCAAACTTTTATAAATAGGGGCATTTCAAGTGATTTTTCTCAAGAACATAGCATTGTTCACTAACCAAAGATGGCTAAATAACTCTATAAACTAGAGTTATCACAGCCCCCTAAACTGACTTTTGCTAGTCCTCGAGCAAAACCAAGAACTAACACATACCTAAAACAACAAAACCCCTCAAGATATACTCCTAAAATTTTTTTTACTCCTACAATTCAAAGAAGAAAACAAATTTCCATCCAAACACTGAAATCGATTTGTTAGTTAAGACTAACTCTAACTCCATGATCCATGTATGTGCGTGCGTCCCTTTCTTTTCAAATTGTGTGTAGTCTAGAAACATCCACGTTGATATGCGACTCCTTGAGAACTCTATAAGGACCAAGTTTCATAAGCTCACCTTTCATTCCTCTCTCCACTAATGTAGGCTAATCATCCAACCAAAAATCATTAGGACTTTATTCAGGTTGCAATGTAAGGCTGGGTTCAAGGTGAGATAAAAGTAAATTTAAGCTCAATTCACCCATGCCACATTGATTTCTAGGATTCATTTAGAGCTCACTCCATCACCCTCAATTACACTCCTTTCAATCACTTTCACTGTCTCAATCACCACCTAGTACCCTTGTTTTTTCTTCTTTTTTTTTTTTTTTGCTTTTTTTCTTCTTTTTTCTTCTTCTTTTTCTTTTTTTTTTTCCTTTTGCTACACTTTCAAACTTGATGGTTATATCAATATGTATTTTAGCAAGGTGCCTCAAATAACAAGCTCAAAAAATTCTAGGCTCCACCCTACCTTCCAAATTACGCTCAAAATACTTTTTTAAAAATCAACAGGTTCGGAGTGTAGGACAAGAACAAAAATTTTTTTTCGACTGGTTTAACAAATACGGGTCACAAAAGAAAGAGTGAATCATGTATCAAGGCTCAACGAGATGACAAGGGATACATAAATAGGGTTGGCTTGAAAGGCTTAAACGATCCAAAAATGGCCTAAATCATATTTTCTATAAGATGTAACCTAGGATTTTGCCACAAGAGAAAATCAGATGAATTCTTAAACATGGGTGAAATCTCCTAAAAATCACATACTTCATATGAACATTCACTGGACATACACACTCTTCAAAAATTCAAGGCTTTAGTGCTCAATAAGTGGATCATAAATTTAGAATATGCCAAGGGAGTCAATCAAATCCATATTGGAAAAATAGTACACAGTGAAATTTTAAAAATTTTATATTACAGTTTTTTTCAAAACATAAGTTTGACACGCTATATGCATAAATTAACTAGATCTTACTAACCTTTGAATATCGAAGAACTCCGGCAATTCATGAAGAGATTTAACATTCCAGAAGAGCATCAACCAACTGGTCTTTTTTATTATTCTCTATCCACGATCGGAGTGAGTGTGGGCTCACACATACAGCTCTTCCACTAGGTGACTCTCCCTCCAACAAATTGAGAGAATCCAAAGCTAGTGTTCGTGATTTGTAAACAAGAGCTCTCAAGGAGTTTCAGAATCTCACTATCAGAGTTTCACTCTTAATCTCTCAACTAATCTAAATAATAATAAGATTCACTCTCTTTATATAGGGCTGGGTCCAAGAGTCAATCCATATCATAATCAAATTCGACTCAGAATCAAATTTGGAAAAATATTCGATGAAATCTGTGTAAAAACACGTGTTCTTTTTAACGCACGATCGACATGCCGATCTGTCTAACCGGCATGCCAAACTTGCCCCATCAGCAGGCCAAACCTAAGGATCGGCGTGCCAAACTACCGATAAAAATCTCAGCGAATCTTTTATTTTCCACCCAAGATTCTATAGGATAAAGTCTTAGTTTTAATTCAAATAACCCAATAAAGAAATTATCTAATTAAAACAACTTTATCTAGATAATCTCAAAGAAAATAAATGAATTTTTGATAATTTAACAAGTTTATCTTGAATTAATTTGAAATTAATCAAATCAATAAACAGACATGAATTTTCTGATCTCGATAATTCAACAAGTTTATCTTGAATCAATTTTGTCATAAAATTAATTCAACTGATAAATAGACATGAATTATTTGATCCTTTTGAATTTTAGCCATTCTGATAAATCTGACATAAGTCATCAATTATTGGAAAAACACGCCGTATTGTTACAGGATTTTGTGAGCTAGCAAAAGGAAACAAATGGACCTATATAGTTTAAGCTCCCGATAATTATGAAACCGAATATCCCCAATATAAATTTCATAATTATCAACTCCAATGCTACTCCACTAAAATCTTGGAGCTGTACTCTCAAACTATATAGAATTACTAAGCCCATATAGCTAAGTCTCCATGACATATCATAGTGTACCGTATCCCCATAGGATTATTCATAATCGGCTTAAGGACAAGTTCTGTCTTACCTTCTCGATTATTTTTATCTTACGTTCCATTATCTCACCATCAGAAAACTTACCATCCAAAGACGGAATACCATTCGGTTACACCAATGTATCTAAATGGTTGAGCGCTTCAGTTTTTCAATTACATGATAACGCATAGAAGAGGATATCATTACTCCTAAAGAGGAGCTATGGATTCCATATCTATGAATAACAGGCCCACGCTATCAAAAGTCATGCCTTCAATGTACCGGCATGCGTACCACTATTAATTTATAGGTGTTACCCTTTGGTACATTAAAAGACACAAGTCAAGACAACAGGCCCATTATTCATCTCAGGATTAAGATACAATACAAATGATTGTCTAAAGTGAATCGATTTGCCAAGACAGAATTATTAATCCAAATCAATTCACTTTGCGTCCCGATCCAACACATCGTCACCTATGCCAATGTGTCAATGTTTCTATTCACGGAGTCCACCTCTAATGGCCAAGACAAACCATCTCCCGATAAGGATATAGACAACATAACAATCTTTACATGAATAAAGTGCCTAACTTTTTTCCCTCGATTACAGATCTTATGTTTTAGACCGTCACTTTAAGAATCGTGTCTTCCGTATAATCTATCCATCATATGCCCAATTCTTAAAGGTTTAGACTGACAATTTTAGACTATTGTTTGCTTAACATACATTCAACAAATATGAATGTTAAGAGGACAAGATTTGGTATATAAATAATAAATAAATTCTTTATTAATAAAAATATCTCCAAAAACATATTACATTTTTACTCATTAGGGCATACATGTCTAACAATCTCCCACTTGCACTAAGTGAGTAAATATGACAAATCTTGCATCCCTATAGCTTTTACATGCCTCTCGAAGACTCTCCCAGTAAGTGTCTTCGTAAATGGATTAGCTAAATTGTCCACTGGTGCGATTTTGCACACCGTGACATGCCTGCCATCGACGAAGTCCTTTATCACATAATACTTTCGATCAATATGCTTATTCTTCTTGTGAAAACTTGGTTCCTTAGCATTAGTTACCGCTGCACTGTTATCATTGTACAGTGATACCACCTTATCCATACTAGGAACTACCTCAAGATCCCCAAGGAACTTGCGGAGCCACACTGCTTCTTTTGAAGCATCACTAGCTGCCACAAACTCGGCCTCTATTGTTGAAACCAAAGTGCAATCTTGTTTCACACTTCTCCAACTGATGGCACCACTACCCAAAGTAAACACAAAACCCAAAGTCAATTTCCTAGAATCTAGACAGGATTGAAAATTTGAGTCAGTATATCTTAGAGGGGTCAAGTCCTCACCCGAATATACAAGCCTATACCCTCGAGTCCTTCTCAGGTACTTGAAAATATGCTTTACCGCAACCTAGTGGTTTGGTCTTGGATCCGCCTGAAATCGCCTTACAATCCTGATTGCCTAACAAATATCCGGTCGTGTGCAAAGCATGGCATACACGAGACTACCCACTGTCGAAGCATAAGGCACCTTCTTCATGTATTCTCTTTCTTCCTTATACTTTGGAGAGTTTTTCTTAGAAAGAGTAATTCTAGACCTAGATGGTTGCCCACCTTTCTTGGAATCCTGCATTGCAAAACTCCTAAGAATTTTATCTATGTAGCTAGCTTGTGACAAAGCTATCATTTTGTTCTTCCTATCCCGAAAGATCTGGATACCGAGAACAAAATTAGCCTCACCCAAGTCCTTCATGTCAAACTGCTTGGTCAACCATAATTTGACCGATGACAATGCCATAATGTCATTGCCAATTAGTAGAATGCCATCTATATAGAGCAGCAGAAAAACCACCTTCCCATCCTTAATGTGTTTGTAAGCCTATGGCTCATCCCTATTTTGTGAGAACCCATAAGTTTTGATCACCTAATCAAATCTTATGTTCCAAGAACGAGAAGCCTACTTAAGTCCATAAATTGACTTAGCAGCTTACAAACCTTACTCGCTTGACCCTTGACCTTGAACCTGTCTGGTTGTTCCATATAAATGGACTCATCAAGATAGCCATTTAGAAAAGCCGTCTTGACATCCAACTGTCAAATCTTGTAGTCGAGAGTAGTAGCTATGGACAAGAGAATCCGGATGGACTTAAGCATGGCTACAGGCGAAAAGGTTTTCTCATAATCGATTCCTTCCTTTTGCATGTAACCCTTAGCTACCAGTCTAGCCTTAAAGGTTTCGACCTTTCCATTCACTCCTCTTTTCCTCTTGTAGATCCACTTATACCCTATGGGTACCCCTTCGAGAAGATCCACAAGCTCCCAAATCTAATTCGTCTCCATAGACTTCATCTTTATGTTCATGGCCTCTGTCCAGAGTTTCAAATCAACATCCTCCATAGCCTCTGCGTAAGTATAAGGATCCCTGTCATGTTAATCCGGTTCAGCCAAGAAGACCTCACCATTGAACATAACCTTTTGGATTGATGCCCGATCCTCCCACTACGCCGAAGCCCCTTAGGTTGTTGTTCAAGTTCGTTTGGTTTTTCTACACTAATCGTAATGGTTTCATTCGGAACCTCCAGAGTGATTAGATCACCACTCCTTAACTCCTCAAGCACCACTTTGCTTCGAGGTTTAAAGTCATCCATGTAACTCTCCTCAAGGAAAGTTGCATTACTTGAAAACCATGACTTAATTTTCTTTTAGATTATAGAAAAAAAACCCCCTTTAGTCCCTTTTGGATATCCTACAAACATGCAAACTTCCGAATGTGCTTCCAACTTATTCGCATCCTTAAACAGGACATGAGCCGAGCATCCCTATATGTGAATATGGTTTAAGGATGTTTTCCTACCCGTCCACAACTCGTGAGGAGTTTTAGGGACCGATTTTGAAGGCACATTGTTTAAAAGATAACATGCGGTTTGTAGTACATATCCCCAAAAGGATAAAGGTAATGATGAATAACTCATCGTGGACCTTACCGTGTCTAATAAAGTCCTATTCCTTCTCTCCGCTACGCCATTCTGCTGTGGAGCGCCCAGCGCAGTCAAATGGGATCAAATCTCATTCTCTAATAAGTGTCCTAGAAACTCATCAAAAAGGTATTCTCCACCTCGATCGGATCGAAGTGCCTTTATGGGTTTACCTAATTGCTTTTCCACTTCAGCCCGAAAACTCCCTAAACTTGTCAAGAGTTTCATTTTTGTAGTGCATCAGGTATACATACCCATACCTTGAGTAATCATCAATAAAAGTGACAAAATACTCAAACCCTCCTCATGCCCGGATGTTCATCGGTCCGCAAGCATCACTATGCACAAGTTCTAGAACCCCTTCGGCCCTATTGCTTTTAGGCCCAAATGGTCTTTTGGTCATTTTACCTTCCAAACAAGATTCACATTGAGGTATAGATTCTACCTTTAAGTGACTTAAAGGTCCATCCCTTACTAACCTTTGAATCCTATTCAGGTTAATATGACCAAGGCATAAATGCCAAAGATAAGTCTTATTAGAGTGAGAAGTTTTAAGTCTTTTAGAGTTATTATCATTTATCTCAGCATTAAGCAGTAAGTCCATCTTAGGTTTGATAAAATATAGATTATTTTGCATCCATCCAAAACAGATAAAAGATTTGTTTTTACGAATTGCCATTTTATTATTAAAAGAAACAAAATAGGAGTCTTTAAATAAACAAGTTATAGAAATTAAATTCCTTTTAAATTGAGGACATAAAAACAATCTTGCAAAATTAGATTCCTATAATTATCAAAGTAAAGATGGACGTCTCCCACTGCTTCTACTAAGACTAAGGATCCATCGCCCATCCGAAGCGTGAAGTCTTCATGAAGCAGACTTCTCGTTTCTTTGAACCCTTGCAGAGAAACACAAACATGATTAGTTGCACTGGAATCTATGACCCAAATGTCACTGGATTCCTCAACCAAACAAGTTTCTAAATACAAAAAATCACACCTACCTCCTTTGGAAAGGAAGTCCTTGCAATGCTTCTTTATGTACCCGACCTTCCCGTAGAAGAAGCACTTAAGCTTCTTTGGGTTCCTCTTCTTCTTTTTCTTGCTCTTCATGTTAGCAGGAATAAAAGACTTTCCATTCTTGGCCTGTTGTTTCTTTCCATTCCCAAAGTTGGGATTGGATCCAAAAGTAGCTACCAAATTGGCCTCTCCACCAGCAGGAGACTCCCTGATCAGCAGTTCAAAGTCCTGTAACTGTTTCATCAACTCTGTTAAGGTCATATCCTGCCTATTACTCAAATTAAAAGTAGCTCTAAATGGAATAAGTTCCTTTGACAGAGTCTCAAAGACCATAGTCATCTGAGTTTTAGCATCGATGTCGGCTCCATTGGTTTGTGCCTCAGTGAGGTAACCCATTACCAACATCATGTGTTCCTTTACATATGTCCCCAGCCTCTGCTTATAGATTAAAAGTTTCCTAAGCGCCCCTTGCCACTTTGTTAGGGCTTGGCCTCCAAACATGTCTTCAAGATTATCCAAGATTTGCTTCGCAGTCTCATAATCTTCATGTTGAGCCTATAGCACGTTGTTCATGCTAGCCATAACATAGCAGCGGCCTGATCATTTGTATCTTTTCAACGTTCATATGCTTGGAATGTTGAAAAAATAGTACGCAGTGGAATTTTAAAAATTTTATATTAGAGTATTTTCCAAAACACAAGTCTGACATGCTATATGCATAAATTAACCAGATCTTACTAATCGTTGAATACCAAAGAACTCTCGTAATCCATGAAGAGATTTAACGTTTCAGAAGAGCCTCAACCAACTGGTCTTCTTGCTATTCTTTATCCACGATCGGAGTGAGTGTGGGCTCACACGTATAGCTCTTCCACTAGGTGACTGTCCTTCGAACCAATTGAGAGAACCCAAAGCTAGTGTTTGTGATTTGTAAACAAGAGCTCTCAGGGAGTTTCCAGATTCTCACCGGCAGAGTATCACTCTTAATCTCTCAATTGATCTGAATAACTTATGTGACTTACTTCTTATTTATAGAGGTAGGGTCTAGGGTCAGTCTTATCATATTAGGTCCCAAAATTCAAATCAGAATCAAATTCATATCAATATCTGATAAGATCCGCGTAAAAACACGTGATCTTATCCTTCGCTCATCGACAGGCTAATCAGGATGATCGGCAGGCTAAGCAGGCCCATCGGTAGGCCGAACACGTGGATTGGGAGGCCAAACTGTCGAACAAAAATCTCAATGAATCTTTTATTTTCTACCCAAGATTTTATAAGATAAAGTCTTAGTTTTAATTCAAATAACCCAATAGAAAAGTTATCTGATTAAAACAACTTTATCTGGATAATCTCTAAGAAAATAAATGAATTTCCAATAATTCTACTAGTTTATCTTGATCTAATTTAGCCAAAAAAATTAAATCAACTGATAAACAGACAAGAATTATCCGATCCTAATAATCAACAAGTTTATCTTGTATCAATTTTATCACAAAATTAATTCAACGGATAAACAGACATGAATTATCTGATTCTTTCAAATTTTAACCAATTTGATAAGTCTGACATATGTCACCAATTATTAGAAAAACACGCCGTATCATTACAGGATGTTGTGAGTTGGAAAAGGGGACCAAATGGACTTATATAATTCAAGCTCCCGATAATTATGAAACCCAATATCCTAGATATACATTTCATAATTATCAGCTCCAACGCTACTCCACTAAAAGCTTAAAACTACACTCTCGAACTACATAGAATTACGAAGCCCGTATAGCTAAGTCTCCATGACATATCATAGTGTACGTATCCCCATATGATTATCCATAATTGGCTTAAGGAAAAGTTTTGTCTTACCTTCCCGATTATTTTTATCTTACGTTCCATTATCTCACCATCGAAAAACTTACCATCCAAAGACAGTATACCATTCGGTTACACCTATGTAACCAAATGGTTAATCGCTCTAGTTTTCCAATTACAGGATGACGCATATAAGAGGATATCATTACTCCTAAAGAGGAGCTATGCCTCTAATGTTCCGGCATGCATACCACTATTAAGATGTGGGTGTCACCCTTTGGTACATCAAAAGACACAAGTCAAGACAATGGGCCCACTATTCATCTCAGGATTAAAATACAATACAAATGATTGTCTAAAATGAATCAATTTGCTAAGACAGAAATATTAATCCAAATCAATTCACTTTATGTCCCGATCCAACACATCGTCACCTATGACTTGGAATTGATCGTTGGTGGAATCTCTAGTAGGCTCGGGAGGACAAGAGGTTATCAGCACAAATTTCAGTTTCTCAAAGGAGAGGACGATATCTAGGTTCTGTTTTCAATCATTATAATTCTCACCGGTTAATTGGTTTTTGTCAAGTATTGATAATAAAGCGTTTTTAGACATTTTTAATCTACAATAAAGAATCATATACCAAACATAAGCAAACATATAATAATAATTTAGTAAGATAACACAATCATGTAAAAATATACAAATGTGTTTATGTGTCAAAACCTTGATAATATCACAACCTTACAACGATAATTCCCAACTTAGAATTCAACAAGCTCCTAGGGGAGTCATACCAAATTCAATCAGGAACACGGATCCCCTCCGAATTAATATATGTTATCCAGGACCCGTATGATCCAGCATATATTAATAATCATTTCTTTACCTATTAATTTTATTAATAGAGCTCCTAGGGGAGGTTAATAATAAAATTAACATAAGTGTATAACCATTGTTTCAATATTTTATCTATGATTTATAATCACCACCAAGGCGTGTGCAACCATAAATCATGCTAAAATACATTATCTTCTCGGATATCCAACCTGGTACATGATAGAACATTGGGACCACCTTATTCTCCCTATAGACTAATGATGGAGGCCATAGGTCCTCTCTTTGAAAACCTTCCCCTACTCAATCTTTTGAAATAAAGGTTTTATTTTAAAAAAGACATGTATGAACAATTTTAAATGAGTGGCACTCCCTATTCTATATGGCATGTTATCAATATACATGGCAAATCATAGTATTATGCAGATAAGCAAAGCAATCAAGCAAAGCTGCAACCAAAATAATATATAGCCGTAATATTATGGTTCCACCTTAAAGAATAGAAACAAAGATTACAAGAGAATAATCGAAACATTTTATCGATTCTTCATCCTTGAATCTCCAAGCTGTATTCTTCTTCATGTAATGCCTATCCGCAAGTCTTCAATCCCATATGAATTGAATACTTTCAATTTTTGGTCATATATAAATTTAATGTTTCTCAAAATTATCCCAAAAATAAAATTAAAACTGCATCAAAAACTGTACCTTTTCTAGAAAATTTTCTAACTCTCTATCGGCAAGTTGATCTGGGTGATCGGCCTGCCGGTCATGACCCACCGGCCTGTCAATCTTCACAAATCAGCCTGTCAATTCATGGCAGATCGGCCTTTCGAACCAAAAGTTTGGCCCACCGCTAGAGCCACCTAATTTCTGCCCCGTTAATGGCCTACTGAACTTGACGTCAGGTCTACCGATCTGCGACCATCGGCCTACCGAACTTGAGGATTCGGCAAGCCGACCGAGCAAAGATCACCCTTTTTAGAAAATATATTCTTTAATGTAATTTATCAATTTTATTTTCAACAATTCAAAAACATAAAATCAAAGACTGAAGAAATATCTGGGAGCGTCATCATCCATCTTCTAGATCTGCCTTTTAGATCCGTCTTCTTCAAATGATTATTTAATTACAAAATTCTTACAAATTTAAAATTAAATAATAATTCCTAGACAGAGATGATAGTCCGCCATCTAATTACATGAAAAATCTATATACACATTCCAACCTCTAAGGAACCATAACCGATATTAAATTAATTAATAATTGAATAATAATTTAATCAACCATAATTAATTAATAAACGTTCACCATATAATCCATGACAACATATAAATATATAGAAACCTAAAATGCCAACTCTCTATAAAATTAAATTCAAGCATAAAAGAGATCAAGATCACATAATTTACACATATAGCACGATCAAAAACTCGTAAATTTACATAAAAACCATCGCTCTGATACCAATTGTTAGAAAAATAGTACGTAGCGGAATTTTAAAAATTTTATATCATAGTATTTTCCAAAACACAAGCCTGACATGCTATGTGCATAAATTAACCAGATCTTACTAACCTTTGAATACCAAAGAACTCTCGTAATCCGTGAAGAAATTTAACGTTCTAGAAGAGCTTCAACCAACTGGTCTTCTTTGCTATTCTCTATCCACGATCGGAGTGAGTGTGGGCTCACACATACAGCCCTTCCATTAGGTGACTCTCCTTCCAACCAATTGAGAGAACCCAAAGCTAGTGTTCGTGATTTGTGAACAAGAGCTCTCAGGGAGTTTTAGAATCTCACTTTCAGAGTTTCACTCTTAATCTCTCAACTGATCTAAATAATAATGAGATTCACTCCCTTTATATAGAGGTTGGGTCTAGGAGTCAGTCCTTATTAGATAATGCCTCAAAATTCAAACCAAAATCAAATTCGGATCAATATCCGATGAAATCCGTGTAAAAATACGTGATCTTTTTAACACGTGATAGGCATGCCAATCTGTCTAACTGGCATTGCAAACTTGCCCCATCGGCAGGCCGAACCTAAGGATTGGCATGCCAAACTGTCGATAAAAATCTCAGCAAATCTTTTATTTTTCACCCGAGATTCTATAAAATAAAGTCTCAGTTTTAATTCAAATAACTCAATAGAGAAGTTATCTAATTAAAACAACTTTATCTAGATAATCTCTAAGAAAATAAATAAATTCCTGGTAATTCAACAAGTTTATCTTAAATTAATTCGAAATTAATCCAACCAATAAGCAAACATGAATTATCTAATCCCGATAATTCAACAAGTTTATCTTGAATTAATTTTGTCACAAAATTAATTCAACTAATAAACAGACATGAATTATTTGATCCTTTTTAATTTTATCCAATCTGATAAATTTGACATAAGTCACCAATTATTGAAAAAACACGTCGTATCGTTATAGAATTTTGTGAGCTAGCAAAGGGGATCAAATGGACTTTTATAGTTTAAGCTCCTGATAATTATGAAACCCAATATCT
The DNA here is from genome assembly GCA_025403435.1 of Artocarpus heterophyllus. Lineage (NCBI taxonomy): Eukaryota > Viridiplantae > Streptophyta > Magnoliopsida > Rosales > Moraceae > Artocarpus > Artocarpus heterophyllus. The sequence goes on from CM046339.1 coordinate 9,742,379, forward strand.
TAGATATACATTTCATAATTATCAACTCCAACGCTACTTCACTAAAAGCTTGGAGCTGTACTTCTCGAACTATATAGAATTGCAAAGCCTGTATAGCTAAGTCTCCATAATATATCATAGTGTATCGTATCCCCATAGGATTATCTATAATCAGCTTAAGGACAAGTTTTGTTATGCTTTCCTGATTATTTTTATCTTACGTTCCATTATCTTACCATCGAAAAACTTACCATCCAAAGACGGTATACCATTCGGTCACACCTATGTATCCAAATGGTTGAGCACTCCTCTTTTTCAATTACAGGATAACGCATATAAGAGGATATCACTACTCCTAAAGATGAACTATAGATTCCATATCTATGAATAACAAGTCTACGCTATAAAGAGTCATGCCTCCAACGTACCAGCATGTGTACCACTATTAATTTGTGGGTGTCACCCTTTGGTACATCAAAGGATACAAGTCAAAACAACGGGCCCATTATTCATCTCAGGATTAAGATACAATACAAATGATTGTCTAAAGTGAATTGATTTGCCAAGACAGAATTATAAATCCAAATCAATTCACTTTATGTCACGATCCAACACATCGTCATCTATGCCAATGTGTCAATGTTTCTATTTATGGAGTCCACCTCCGATGGCCAAGACAAACCATCTCCCGATAAGGATATAGACAACATAACAATCTTTACATGAATAAAGCGTCTAATTTTTTTCCCTCGATTGTGAATCTTATGTTTTAGACCGTCACTTTAAGAATCGTGTCTTCCGCATAATCTGTCTATCATATGCCCAATTCTTAAAGTTTTGGACTGATAATCTCAGACTATTGTTTGCTTAACATACATTCAACAAATATGAACATAAAGAGGACAAGATTTGGTATATAAATAATAAATAAATTCTTTATTGATAAAAATGTCTCCAAAAACATATTACATTTTTACTCCTTAGGGCATACATGTCTAACAATCCAGACTTATCACCACAAGCATGTATCATCTGAAGTTTCAAATAGGTCAACAAGATTTTCAATAAAAAGATTTTTAAAAAAAAAAAACTTTTGTCTCCCCCCTTCCCCCTAAATCTAAAATGAAGCGTTGCCCTCAATGCGAAAATAAGAAAAGGAAAAGGGCATCCACTTCATGAACTCCCATAATTCTCTTTATTGGTATCCTTTCAGTAGGCCGCTAATAGTTATTGGATGCCATCTCTTCTATTATATCAAAAGCTTCCTCAAGTGTTTTATTATTCAATGTTCCACCTGCAGCTGCATCAATGGTAGAACAGAGACTTGACTAGACCCATTATAAAAAGTTTGTACTTACATCCAGACTGGCAGTCCATGATATGGGCATCTTCTTAAAAGCTCCTTGAATCTTTCCCAAGCCTCATATGGCATTTCATTGTCCATTTGCAAGAAATTAGTAATATCGTTACACATTTTTGCAGATTTTGCTAGAGGGAATAGCTGACTAAGGAACTTTTGGGCCATAGCATCCCATGTGGTGATTGATCCTGCAGGAAGAGTTGTGAACCAATTCTTGGCTTTGTACCTCAGAGAAAATGGGAATAATCTCAACCTGATTGCATCATCTGACACTCCATTATATTTAATAGTGTCACAGATGTTAAGGAAAGTATCAATGTGGGCGTTTGGATCATCATTTGGTAGCCTAGTGAATTGTACCGATTGTTGGATCATGTGGATAAGAGACGGCTTGATCTCGAAGTTGTTTGCTTCAATTTCTAGCCTCTTGATGCTCAAAGTGGCACCTTGAACAGTTGGTGCCACATTATCTCTCAAAAGTTGGTGAGAATTTTCAGCTTCACTTGCATCTGCCATTTTCTTAGCACGATCTCTCTATTCTCTTAGCAGTCTTCTGAAAGTATGTTTGATTTCTGGATCAAACTCAACAAGTTCACCTTGTTTGGTACGTCTCATGCACCAGCGCACTCCCTAAAAAAAATATAAAATTGAAATTAAATAAAAACTATATTAAATCAAGAATTATCCGGTATTAATATTAATTAGTATTAAAAAAAAGTCCTCGGCAATAGCGTCAAAAACTTATTTAGTAAAATCCACTAATGCAATTGCACGTTATCGATCAAGAAATAAAGTAATGAGTATGAGTATCATCTCATAGAGACTATTGAATAATAACTAATTAATTACTACAATGGGACTAATCCAAAAATTTATCTAGCAAATCAAATGAAGTAGAAATGAAACAAAGCGAAATATTGAAACTAAAACTAGATTAAGAGATATAATTGCAATTGAATTGAATTTCAGAAATAAACGAATGAGACTAAAGCATTAAGGCATTTGATTTCACAATAATCAGTAGATATGAATTCCCTATAATTACGCACCCCAATTGATAATACACATGTGATGGTGGAAATTCCCAGTTTATTCACTATCCTATCTCTAGGTATAGCAAACCTACTTAGTTTATTAACCCACTACATCTCTATATGAATTTAAATAAACATAAGTGTATTAAGATCTATGAATTTTCCTAGTTTACAATGAGTCTTTTTGGTCATCTTATCGCCGAAAGCCACACAAATAACATGGTATATCTCTATTCACATTTAATTCATAGTTATATGCAATCATGCACATCAGATTATTTAAATGGTAGCTAATCATTCAAAAGCATTAAGCACAATAACACAAAACTTTCATGAATAAAATCAATTATGGTGCATAAATAAATATGAATTTTACATCATCATGATTAGGCTACATCGTAGCCCTAACTAAGAAAATTAGAACATAATTGACAAAAAAACAAGAACTAAAATATTAATTAAATCAAACATAAGGAGTTAAGAGTACAAGAAATTCTGTCATCAATCTCTATCTTCTTACTCCAAATTGCTTGAAAGCTCCTAAGAAATTTTCAACGATGCTTTGAAAAAAATAAAAACGTAGATGTCCCTTGATAGTTCCTCCCTTCTCTATTTATACCTTCTCCCTAAGTTACCCTAAGACTCCCAATTCAAATCCAAAAATCGAGCCTCAAAATCACAATTGGCGTTGTGGCACTCTACTTCCAGTGCCGTGGCATTGCCTCTCTGTCAAATCAACTAGGCACACATTCAATGGGTGTTGCGGCGCTGGCAACTGACAACAAACGACCACGTTCGCTTGCGTTTTCTTTTGAGTTCCTTGCTTGATTTGTGCTCTTGCTCCATTTTCTTGCCCTTATCTTTAACCTACATAAATTGAGGCAAACTTTTATAAATATGGGCATTTCAAGTGATTTTTCTCAAGAACATAGCATTGTTCACTAACTAAAGATGGCTAAATCACTCTATAAACTAGAGTTATCAAGAGATTGATAGAGCAAAGATAAAGACAATTGAGAAGCTACCACCACCAACCTGAGTCAAGGAGATTCAGAGTTTTCTTGGTCACGTTGGTTTCTATAGAAGATTCATCAGAGATTTCTCCAAGATCTCCAAACCTCTTTCAAATTTACTCATGCAAGGTACTCCTTTTGAGTTCAATGAGGAGTGTGAGAAGGCATTCATCACCCTAGAAGAGAAGCTTGTGTCTGCACCCATTGTTGTAGCACCGGAATGGGAGTTCTCGTTTGAATTGATGTGTGACGCAAGTGATTATGCAGTAGGAATGGTTCTAGGATAGCGCATGAATAAGGTATTTCATGCTATTTATTATGCTAGCAGGACCCTTAATGATGCCTAACTCAACTATGCCACAACAGAGAAGGAATTACTTGCCATTGTCTTTACTTTTGACAAGTTCAGATCATATCTAATTGGCAATAAGGTAATAGTCTTTATAGACCATTCTACAATTAAATACCTTATGGCCAAGACAATTGCCAAGCCAAGAGTCATCCGATGGGTTCTATCACTCCAAGAATTCGATTTGGAGATTAGAGACAAGAAGGGCATAGAAAATGTGGTGGCAAACAATTTCAAAAGACTTGAACTACCACAAGAAAAAGAGTTACAAAAGCCTCCCATTGGTGATCAGTTCCCAAATGAGTAACTCTTTGTCATCACATCTATAAGCTCTCTTCCATGGTATGCAGACTATGTGAATTTTCTTGTAGAAAAGATCATGCCATTGGAACTTTCATATCAACAAAAAGAGAAGTTCTTGTCCGATGTAAAGCACTACTATTGGGAAAAACTAGTTCTTTATAAGCACTGTGTTGATCAAATAATAAGAAGATGAGGTGAAGGAGATCCTAAGATGTTGCCACGCCCTTGAGTGTGGTGGACATTTTGGAGGAAACAAAACGGTGGCTAAGGTGTTGCAATCTGTGTTTTATTGGCCCACATTGTTCGAAGATGCTCATGCTTTTGTTATAGCTTGTGATAAATGCCAACGATTGGGAAACATTTCAAGAAGGAATGAGATGCCCTTGATGAATATTCAAGAAGTGAGGCTTTTTTATGTGTGGGGTATTGATTTCATGGGACCGTTTCCCTCATTCTACAATAGTAAGTATATCCTCCTTGCAGTGGATTACATGTTGAAGTGGGCTGAAGCGGCTACCACTCAAACCAACAATGGCAAGGTAGTGCTTAATTTTCTCCAAAAAAACATCTTTACAAGGTTTGAAACTCCACAAGCTATCATAAGTGATGACGGAACACACTTTTTCAATAAGCAATTTGAGGCTCTCTTGTTGAAATATGGAGTCAAACACCAAACTGGACTTGCTTACCATCTTCAAACTAATGGGCAAACAAAGATATCTTACAGAGAGGTGAAGCAAATTCTGGAGCAAACGATTCATAGCTCTTGCAAGGATTGGTCTAAAAAGTTAGATGATGTGCTATGGGCCTTTAGAACTGCATTTAAGACACCTATAGGGATGTCTCCTTATAGATTGGTCTATAGGAAGGCTTGCCATCTTCCAGTAGAATTAGAGCATCGAGCATATTGGGCAATGAAACATTTAAATATGGATATAAAAGCAGTGGGTGAGAAGTGTCTTTTGCAACTAAATGAGATGGATGAGTTCCACAATGAAAGATATGAGAATGCAAAAATCTACAAGGAGCGGGCCAAAGCTTGGCATGACAAGCACATCCAGCGGAAGGAGTTCGTACCTGGTCAGCAGGTGCTACTATATAATTCTAGGCTTTGACTGTTCCCTAGAAAGCTCAAATCTAAATGGTCAGTCCCGTTCGTGGTCACCAAAGTGTTTCCCTATGGTGCAGTTGAACTACATCATGAAGAGAAAGGAACCTTTAAGGTTAATGGACAGCGTTTGAAGCCATATTTTGATGGTGGAATTGATCACAACAAGTCCATCATCACTCTCAACTCACCTTAAAGGAGGAAGAGTCAGGCTAAAGACAATAAAACAAGCGCTTCTTGAGAGGCAACCCAAGCTTTTTCATCATGTTAATTAGAGTGTTAATTATATTTTTAGTACTTTATAAGCTATTTATCATGCATTTTATTTTTGTGGTGATTTCAGGTGTTCTCGAAACAATCTGGGCGTAGAAGACACACAAAATCGCCTATGTGTTATAACAGGGTACTATGACCCAAGAGCAAGGTGCCTAGGCACCACCTCCTGGCCACCTAGGCACTCATCCATATAAAAAAAATTCAAAGTAGCGCCTAGGCGCTATAACTTGGGTGCCTAGGCACCATGTCTTTAAAAAAAATTCAAAGTAGGGCCTAGGCGCTACAACTTAGGCACGTAGGCACCATGTCTCAAAAAAAAAAAACAAAGCAACGCCTAGGCTCTACAATCATGGCGCTTAGGTGCTATAACATTTTTAACAAAAAAAGGGGGCTGACAGTGATTTAAACAGAAAGGAAAGAGAAAAATCACAAACCCTTTTTTTTCTCTAGTTCTCTCACGTACACAGCCCCCTTTTGATACGAACCCTGCCAAGAACTGACGCGACCCTAACCAAAATTGGTCTCCAAGATCAAAATTCCTAATAGGTTTTGAATGGAACCGCGACCTGATGCCTAACAAGAAGCGCGAACCTTGGTATGTGAGGATGCCACAATCAGCTATGGATGGACTGATTGATGAGTCTATGAACGCCACGAAATTTTCTGATAAGTTTGAATAGTTTGTCTAAGAACCGAAGAGAATTAAACCTCAAATTGTGTGTTAAAAACTGATCCCCACTGAATGAAATTCGTTACAATATATAGTGGTTTCCCCTTTGCAAATTTTTAGCTCCTAATTGCCCATGGAATTTCGGGCAAATCAATTACAAAAAAAAAAATGTCTAATCTAAAGCAAATAAGGTAAGTTCCCTTAATGGCTTAAAAGCCTTACAATAATAGAACTAAAACAAATCATGTTTCTAAAAGAAAAGGAAACTATACAATGAAGAGGTAAATAGCTGATTCTTCTTGCCACTTGTCGCCTCAAAATGGGAAAGTAACTGAATGGAAAGTAGCTTGATTATTTGCAGCCATATGGTGCTAATCACTTGTTGATTCTGCAAACACGATTACTCTGTCCCTTCTAGAACTTGAATCATGCATTTGTTGGTTTAGATGTCACATGCAATTCCCTCAATGGGCCTTCACGCAATAGCTTGAGCCCAAGTTGCTTGAATCTGCCCAACAAGCGCTTCTTTGAACTTCTTCGCATGAGCTCTCGTAATCGGACCAATGGGAACTTGAATTGGATCTAAATATGTCTCATCCCACGAGCTCTTGCTTGTGCTAACGATGTCCTCATCACCTTTACCACCCCTTATCTAATTGTTTTCATCTTTGCATCACTCAACCTCGCCCCCATCATCCCAAAACTATCACCCGCAGCATTACCAAGCCTTCCTTCTAAATTTCATCCAAGATTGTGAAGTGGGTAGCGAAAAAATGTTGACAAAAATTTTGAAGATTGGGCTACACAAATTGGGGTTTTCTTTGCTCACAATCAGATATATCTACTCTTATTTGTGAGTGTTGGGTGTTACAGATTGATGTTAGAGGCATTAGTAGACACTACAAGTGTGGGAGTTGAGGTCATTTGGTAACATTAGAAATTGATTTAGAGTGTCTAAGAGAAGGTTGGGAGTTGTAATTGTAAACTAAAAAAAAAAAGTCTTTTGAAGAGGGAGTCGTGCTAATTGATCTCATGGCACCAAGGAAGCGTGTGAGGGGCTCGACATCCATGGAGTATGATACGACTAAATTCATCTCTCAGGCCACTTTTACTCGCTATCACTCCTCTTTGGAAAGAAAGACTCTAATTGCAAAAAGGGGACTGAATACATGTGAAAGGATAAGACGGGATGCAATTTTAGATTGTGGATGGGCCGATTTTGTGAAACAGCCGAGCTTGAGCTTAACTGTAATGGTTTGAGAATTTTATGCCAATGCCTCCGAGCGTGAGAATGGAAAGGTCTTTGTGAGGAGAATTGGGTAAAGATTGATCGTGATGTTATCAACCAACACTATAGGTTGCCCAGTATTAATGATGATGAACATCAAGCATACTTAGAGAACGTTGACCATGATGCAATCCTTAATAGGTTATGCACACCAAGCACTAGTTGGAAAATAGGACGCAATGGTGAGCACATCTCATTCCCTCGTAGTGCTCTGCAAAACAGAGCATACAAGGTATAGCATAATTTTATACGTGCTTGCTTCATGCCAGTGTCCCACGTTAGTGATGTACTAAAGGAGAAAGCGGTGCTTCTATATGCTATAGTGACAAGGAAGAGCATTGATGTAGGCCGGGTGATTTCTCGATAGATTGCTATGAGTGTGCAACATGCGCACCTAGGCTTGTATTTTTCCTCACTTATTACAGGACTATGTAGTAAAGCTGGGGTCCACTAAGATGCAACATAAGAATGGTTAGGACCCCGACATGTCATCAATGATCCGATCATCGCATCATACAAGGAGATTGATGCACAGGAGCCAGCAGCAAGGGCCAACTCCTCCAGGTTCCCTCAACCCCCACAACCACCCCACTCCCCAGGTCAAGCCTCGGTGCACAAGTGCATAGATTGCATGGACAGACACCTAGACACATTGAAGATAACATCTGCAACCAGTCGTAGATGATGAACCAAATGGCTTGGCATATGAATATGAGCATGGACAATTTTTTGACTGCCACGGCTTTCAACGATGAGGATGAAGAACGTGAGGACACGGAGGAGTAGACTGCCACAATCTTCATTTTAGGAAGTGTTCTTTTCTTTTTCTTTTTATTTTAATTTTTTATTTTATTTCATTTTATTTTAGTTTATTTTTTCTCTTTTTTATCTTATTTCATTTTTATTTTATGTTTATTTTTATTTCTTTTACATTAAGGACAATGTATTGCTCAAGTTTGGGGGTGGTGTACTGTTCATGTTTGGTTTATGTCAATTAATTATTTTTGTTTACTTAAGTTTTTAAGTTGGTTTTCATTTTTGTTTAGTAATTATGATAGTAAAGTTATGTCATTTGAGCACTATCTAACTTGAATAATAGGAGGCTAATGATAAGATGATGGTTGAAATTGAATATGGCTTTTAAGGGATAATAATTATTGTTAGTCTATCCTTGTTTTTCTTATGATTAGTGGCCATGCTGTGATTCTTTGAGCACTTTGAGGACTCACGCCTTGATCACCTAAGTATTCTACCCTTAAAGGAATTTTATGTTGATTAAGTGATATTTTTTATCTCAAATGAATGCTAGAACCTATTTGATAACCACTCAAGGTGAATCCTAGGCTACATAAGATTAAGGACATAATTTAGGCCATTTTTGGACCGTTTGAGCCTTTCAAGCCTACCATTGACATTATTTAATCAGTAGTTACCTCGTTGAGTCTTATTATCCATTTTCTTTGTTACCCACATAATCAGGTTGGCCTTTGAATAATTTTATCCTACTTAGTCTCTCACCCATAAGAGCGACTAGTTTGTCTAGGAAATTATTTGAAGATAGTTGGCATTACAGAAGGATGGGTGGAGTTTTGAGGAACTTGTCAAGGGAATTTATTTTCCTATTCTTCATTCCTAGGTTGAGTTTTGAGAAATGTTATCAACGGATTATGTATTCATGTTTATTCATTATAAAAAAAAGAAAAAAAAAACAAACAAACGAAAAGAGAAAAAAAACGAAAAAAAATACATACATCAAATAAATGTGAATGACAAAGGGAGTGCAACATAAGTTTGGGGGTGTATTTAGAAAGAAGAAATGATATTATCATGAGGTCCTAAGATAAATTGTGTGTTTATGGGTGAATTTTGAGCCACTTTATATCCTTTATTTCACTTTCCTTAGCCACACATTTCAAGCCGAATAAAGTCATAATGATTTTTGATGTTGAGATAGTCTACATTAGTGGAGAGCGGGTTTGAAAAATAGGCCTATGGAGTTTATAAATTTCACTAATCTAGTGATCTTCATAACAAGCTTGTTGACATAAACTAATCCGAGTGTAGTTGCATAAATGCTAGAGGTATCACACACACACTCAAGGAATTATGAGTACGGTAAGGTTAGAATTTAATTTTTTTTTTTACCATGATTGCAATGGTTAGAGTTTCCTTTGAGTTGTAGACTTTATGTAATCTTTGAGGCCAAGTGTGATAAAAAAATTAAATTGATGCTCAAACTATGTCTTGTGTTAGTGCTAGTCCCATCTTTTGTCTCATTTCTTTGTTCTTTTTTTGTGTCTTTTGCTCGAGGACTAGCAAAATCTTAAGTTTAGTGGTATTTGATAAGTTAGTTTTAGACTAATTAATTAGATGATTTTCACTCAATATTTTTGTTAGTTTTGAGCAATTTATAAGAATTTGATAGTGTTTTAAGCTCCTTTATAGGTTTTGAGGAAAAAAGATGCATAAAGGCAAAGTGCTGGGCAAAACAGACCAAAAAATGAGCAAAATTGAACTCGAGAATGAAATGGAGACTAGATGCCAGCTTGTGAGAGCCTAAGCGCTCTTGCAGATGAAGTTCCATACAAAAACTCGAGAGTAAAGCACCTAGGTGCCATAACTTGGGCTCCTAGGTGCCATTTAGTAAGAGGAGGCTAAGCAACACTGTAGCATCTAGGAGCTACAATCCTGGTGCCTAGGTGCCACTTCGAAGCCTAGGCACTACAATCATGGCACCTAGGCTCTAGTTCAATGGAATGAGTATGGGGCAGTGTAGCACCTAGGCGCTACAATCACGGCGCCTAGGCACCAAAAAATTGAGCCTAGGCACCGTTGCTATTTTAGTTTGATTTCGTTCCAAAATTGACTTTTTAAACCCTAGCCTATAAATAGAACATTATGAAGGGTTGAAGGATGAATTTTATTAGAGAAAGACTGCAAAAAAGAGGAGAGAACTCACTGCTTTGGAAAAGAAGAATGGTACAACCCAGAGACGAAATCCATCTTCACATCTAAACAGAGTTCCTTTCTTTTACTCCTTATGTTTAAGACATTGTTTAGGATGGTTCTTAGTTTCATTATGAACGAATTTTTCTCTATTCTAGGGCTACAATGTAGCCGGATTATGAATGTTCCCTTTTATTTAATTTGATTCAATTCAAAGTTTATTCATTATCTATGCTGAGTGTTTAATCTAATCTTAATGCTTGTAGCGCACCTTTTGCATGTTTTGTGATTTAATTTGAGGCTGAAAAGCGATAAATAAATTAGACCATGATTGAATGCCATGAGATCATCATAGGATAGATATATCCATGAGACTTGTGTAACGGGTGAATTTATTGTTCTTAATGAATCTTGGTAAGTTTAGAGGTTCCACAAAGATGTAGGAGATTTGCTAACTAGGACTAATGCTTAAGAAAGATTAATGACTACCTAAGAGAAATTCATTATCGGCATAGGAGTATATATCAATTGATTAAATTAGATAAATTGGATAGAATTAATTCGGTGAGTCGAAAACCCTAGATGCCTCAATATATTGAAATTTCGTCTGTTAAACGTGCAATTTCTCATTTTCATTGATTTAGGTTGTCTTCTTTTTGCCATTTTATTATTTCATTGTTTCCATATTTCAGTTGTTCAAATAGAATTAGAGTTAGATTAATTCGGTGCTTAGTAACAATTAGTCCTTGAGGGAACGATCTCTACTCCCACTTTTATTACTTGTTAGCGATACGTGCACTTGCATTAGAAAAGTCACAACAGCCTTGATGAACCTTCTCGGCTTCTTTCAGGGCTCGAGTAGCTCCGACCTTGGCCGCTTTAAATTCACCCTTCATCTAGGTCAGCTCGTCCTCTTTTTTGGTCAAGCTTTCCTCGACCACAGATTTTTGCTGCCTAGCTCAAAGGGCCCTTCCCTTCTAGATCCCGACCTCTTATCGGTTTAGAGATTGATAGTTTTTAATTCCATAGAAGCCTACAAGATATGAAGTTAGTAAAACTTTAAGGATATAACAATGGAACTTGAAAGTGACACACTTGCGCGGACCATATGCCAAAAAGCAACTTTAAAGTTCTCTTGGAATGGCCTGTGTAAATTTCATTGATGAACACCTCTTCAAGAATCGAATCCTCGATGAACTCAAGGACGGAAGGACATAGAGGGTGTTGGTTCACCATTTCCGGTTACCTGGTCAAGTGGTCACCTTGAGGCACATTCTGACTTAAGGATCCCCTATGCTCTAAAACAACCCCGAGCTGTTGAGAGAACTTGGGGAGATGGTGGGAGCAATCACCTCAGATCTCTTTCTCTTTCTACCTACCTTGGCTTTGCCTTTGTCCTTGCTTCAGAGCTCGTTCATTCTCTGGATCCTCTCTTTCTTGGACAATTGGCTGGAAGACATATTTGCAACAAAAGTAGAACCAAGTCAAAAGCTATTCAATAAAAGTTCAAACAATCAAAAGGAATATGCCCTCGAGCAAAAGCTCTTATCTGAAGCAAGCTTTGCGAGTGGAGATGCCTGATTATGTCTCCGAGGTCCTCGTCAACGATCGATAGCCCTAGATCAGGGCGTCACCAAGAGAGTCCTAGGACCTGGACATGGATGGCACCCCCAACGACTGCTCAGGTCAGACTGTGGTCAGCTTTGGGACGTCCATGGCTCCTCACCCTGCTATCGTGACTTGCTCTAATGGATTAGCAAGAGGAACATTATTTGGTTAGGGGTTGGACGAGTTGAAACCCCTAACCAACAGTAGTTCGCCAAGTTTCTTTTATTAAACAAAAAGGTCTGTTGCCAAATAGAGGCAGGCTTCTTCATGACGCTCTCAGTATCCTCTTTGATTGAGCCCACAAACTTTTTGACCATATGTGGCCAAGCCTGAATTTAGTCGACAGTCGTTGGTCAGGAGGTACTTCCTTTTTGGGTCAGGACAACCAGTTTCATTTGACATAAAAACCACTCATACTTTCACAACTTATAGGAGTTGGGGTTGTAAGGATAAATTTCTTTTGGAAACCGACGAAATAATACCACCCGACTTGGCGAGGGAGCTTCTTCATCTTGAATATCTACATGAAGGCCTCCCACGACATCTCGAAAACATAAGTGCACATCCATATGACGTATATGCCAATCAATGAACAATAGTAGTTCGGATTCAAGTAAGTGGCATTTAGTGCTCAGTGTATGAAGGGATGCATGGGTTGTCATAGCCCCACTCAAAAGAACTCCACATACAGAGTAATATGCCCCTTTGGTGGGTTGGTCAAAGAATATCCTTGCTTGGGCAGGATGAAGGTTACGTTGTTCGGAATTTTGTATTCCTGATGAAATGCATCAACCAGAGCCTAGGTCATGGCCTATGTGAACTCCGACGGTAGAAGTTTGCCAGGGCCGACATATCCTATAAGCAACGCTGCCTCAAACCTTAGTCTATACTACCGAGACATTTCTTCATCTTCCTCAACCTCTACGTCCTCATATTATGTACCCTCCTCGGCTTGGGCACCCTATGCCATCACTCTTGCCTCGACATCGCTAACCCTATCTCAATATATCTTCTTGGAGATCTCCACCTTGCTGGTGTTTTACCATCCAGAAATCCCCTACTCCCCTAGAGCTACTACTATTCTAATTCGCTCATGCTCAGTTACACAAGAAGTCCCAGGGGTAGCCACTTCAATATAAGGGTCTTCCCTTCGGCATGGTTGGGTTGGGGCATTCCCATCTAAAGGTCTTGAAACTCTTGTTCGAGGATCATTCCTTGCATAAGGATGGGAATCTAGGCCAGTCAAGCAACACCCTTCAGGGCAACAAACTGGACCGGTACCATTGGTTGGGGTCCACTCATGACTGCCTAAACAAGAGCTGCCCTTCTTGGAGTCCCTCTATTCCCCTCATGTTCGGTTAATCGGTCGGAGTACTCTCATCCAACTTGTAGGCATTAACAGGCTGATTTTGGGAATCACTCAAATCACCCATTGTGTTCTTGAAAATTACATGCTCGGCTTCTCAAATGAAAGATAAAAGACTCCTAAAGCAGTTTCTTCTCGATAGCTACACAGGTGGTTTTTGAAGGCGAAGTAAGCGGTGTGGGGACCTCTCCCCTTATTTATAGGCAAAAGTTGACATGAAATTCAAAGAGGTGCTACAATTATACCCGTTAAGGAAACCGCCAGTTATAGGCTGACACGTGTCAATTGACGTCGATCTCCCAAAAGTGTAATTGAAGGAAGTTACTAAGCAAGCCACCCCTTGAGGCTCTGCCACTACCAAGGAGATGCTAAAAAAACCCAAGAGACAATCTAACCATGATGTTTGACGAAGTGCAACCTAGATGAGCATCGATTAGGTGAACTGGGGGGCTACTATTAGGGGTGTGCTCGACACAATGCCCAAGAATCTCCCCTTGGGCTTGCTAACCACTATGCTCGGCAAAGTTCCCGCCATAAGGCCTCTTTTAATTGTGCGACTGATGAGCATGTCCGAGGACCATCCCAATATTGCCGACAACTGGGCGAGAAGGGAGAGCCGACCACTTTAGGTGTGCCCTTGAGCAGAAACAATGTTACTCCCACATGTGAAGGCATAATGCTAGTGAGACTGCCATGTCGCATCACCCTAAACCTTGGACAAGGCATCCTCCTCTCATGGGGATTGAAACATCTGCCACCCTGACACTGTAGTATAGTGCACCCAGGTCACAGGACCAACTCACCTTCCACCTGGTCCATGACAAACACTATAAATATGAGTATTTAATCCACCCTTAAGGTTAGTAGAATCTCTTACACCTACCTTAGCCTCTCTCTTAGCCTAACAGGTACCTCTCTTGGTTGGCATCACACTGATGTCCTTCCTAACCACCAAGGTGTTCCCTCTTCTTGCAGGTGCACTCTTGGAAGCCGAGAAGAGCAGAAAAGACAATCCAACCATCGTGCACAACAGTATATGGTGTTGACCAAGAGATAAGGATGAACACCACCTTAAAACCTAAGGGGGGGAAGGAACAAATAATCAACTTCTGAACACAATAATTTTGATAACCTTTTCTTGTAAGAAAGAAAGAGGAATAAATATCCAACTTCTGAGCACAATAATTTTTCCATCCTTTTCTTGTAAGGAAAAAACGGAATAAATAATCATCTTTTCAGCGCAATAATTTTGCAATCCTTTTCTCGTACTTTTTTCACATAATAATAAATAAAAATTGCAGACTACGTAACAAAAATCGCATCTCTGGTTAATTTGCGAGGCTTTAATCTACTTATTGCTGATGAAAAGAAATACGATTTGGATGTGTTATGGTTCCCTCAATATTAGGACACGTGTTTTTCTAAACCACTTTTTTAAGCGTTCCAATTATAAACAAATCTTATCAACTAATTGAACGTGTCAAAGAATGAAAGGCAAAGGAATTGTTATGAGTTGACACATGTCAGACGTGGAGAGATACCCAACTCATGGCTAATGCTTATGGTTGGGCTTTCTAATGTTAAACGTGAACTTCTATTTTCATATCATTTGTTTTTACAAACTCAAAATTCCCCATGTTTTAACATTACTTTGTTGTTATAAGTTATTAATTCGGAAATAGTGGATTGACCCGATTCAATATGTTTGCGTTTCCTAATAAATCACGCCATGTAAAATATGTTATTTCATAGGGATATGTTTGCTAAAAAAAAAGAAACATAAATGGTGATAACAACAGTTTGCTTTTTTTTCCCCCGTATTCAACGTGAACGTCATGTAGATATTAGTTCATTTAACGTTGTTCAACAAATCTTGACGATTCTACGAATACATTCAACGTTTCTCAAGGATGTTTTTGATAATATTTTTATTAGGCTAATTCAGAGCTGGCTTTAGGTATTTTGAAGCCTTAGGCAAAAATTTTAGAGAGACCTTTTCAAAAATTAAAAACAATAATTACATTTTATAGAATATTGAAGTTAATAAGTTGGAAAAAATGAAAAATTACGTAGCACAAATTGAAAACGTCAATACGTGGCAAATATTAACAATTTGTTTTTTAAAAACTATAAAATAGATAAACGTAAATATTTATTTATTAGCAAACAATAAAAAAAAGAATTTTTTTAATTTTTTCTTACCTCTAAAAAGCCGTTTCTCTATATTTCTTTTAATAAATCAATCAATCATATATTTATCAAAAATCTTATTTAAAGTATGCTAATTAGACATTTTTATTATCTTTTAAGGAAGGAATTATTATTTTCTTAATTAGACATTTTTATTATTTTTTAAGTAAGGAATTATTATTTTCTTGCGAAAAAGAGTGGTTTGATGTTAAAAAATAATAAATATTTTTAATTAGCATACTTTAAATAATATTTTTGATAAACATACGACTTAGATATTAAAAATAAGACCTTAACAAACTTAATAGAACCTAAATATTAAAAGTAATTATGTAATTGTTTTGGGTGTCAAAATTTAATTAGTGGAACATCAAAAAGGACAGAAAAAATGAGACAATAAATCTTGATTCAAAATTAGAGGGTAAAATTATGTAATAAAGCCTTTCTTTATTGATGGTATTATATATGAATTATGTTTTGTTTATATAGATGCTCGAGTTTCTTTTATTTATAATTTGTTAAAACACTATATTAGTGATGTAATGAATTTTTCGCGATATCAAAGAAGAAAACAAATATTAGATTTCAATTTTATTACATAAAAGATTTGGAGGAAATAATGAGAAGATGAAAATTATAAAAAAAATATAATTAAATAACTGTTGTAGTAATTTAAAGGTGTATTAAGGTGAGAAATTTTAAAATTTTAATAGAGAAAACTGATTCTCAAATTCTTTAAATAACACTTTTTTCACTAGTGAGACCTGCTACGCTGGCGAAAAGCATTGGACTAAAATTCTTGCCACTTGCAACACAAAAAGGAAAAATTACCTAAAAAAATGGTGGCACTTTGACACTTAAAGTTGCTAGTAGGGTTGTTCAAGATAACCAAAAAAACCAAAATCAACCGTCAAACTAACAAATAAAAAAAAAGGTTTCAAGCCAAAGACCGCCCACATAAACTTGGAGGTTGATTATCATAAGTTTTTGCCTCAGTTTGAACCGACCGACCAAGTACTTCATCTAACTTATATTCATATATATATATATATATATATTGATGTTATGATTTATATAATATATATGTTCAATATATTTGTATTATAACTTATATAATGTTGGGTTTTAGACTTATTATAAACTCTAACACATCAAATTTTAGCCAAAAAAACACCATGTTATTGCATTTCAAATGTTAGGTTGCTACTTGTATTTTGTTGGTTAATTTGTCTAAATCCAACTACCATAAACTGACCAACATCAATTGAAAACCAACTAAATCTCCTTCATCACCGATCGATGCTTGGTTTGCTTTTCTCAAAACTGATCGCCGTCAATTGGTTTCGGACCAATGAACACCCCTAGTTGCTAGGGCTCCTGTGGCCTTTTCAAGCCTTTGTTATACTGCACCAATGCACTCAATTTGTTCAATGAAAGAAGAAGAATCAACTAGAGTTGTTCATTGTGTTGCTAGTGACAATAATATTTGAGTTGCACACTCTTAAGGGGTTAACTAAGCCACAAGGAGTTGATGTTACCCTAGGCTTTCATGGTTGAAAAAGAAAATGGAATAGTTGAGGAAAATTGCAAAATGACTATGCCTGAGGAGGTTGCTAATTGGGAAAAAGGAGAGTAGGCAAAAAGAACTAGTTTTTCTTTTTTTTTGAAGGGTGGATTATTAGAGACTAAAAGAAAACGTGAGTGATGGGTAAGTTTAGAGAAAAAAAAAAAAGGTCAAACCATAAAAAATGACACTAGTGACTCGCGAGATCCACCATCGTAGGACTTCGGGAACCCTGCAATGAGCACAACCGACATCGAGACTTGCGCGATGAGGATGACTGACTCTGGAGCCGCACAATGAGCAACTCGTCTCCCTCCATTCTCCTCCGATGAATTTCGTGTCGACTTTGGGAGCCGTGCGATGAGCAACTCATCTCCATTCTCCTATGACAAATATAGCGTCTCCCGTAGCAAATCCGACACCTCCGCCTAGTGTTGTCGTTTTTCTTCCTCTACAACTCCAGTGGCAGAGATCCAAGATGGTCAAGTTCGTGTTTTTTAGACTTTTTTTCATTTTTTATCTGATTAATGTTTTTTATTATTTTTATTTGATTATTGTGTTTGTTGAGGGTATATTTGGTACTAAAAAATAAGATGATGATGTGGCATGACATTTTGTACAATTAATTTTTTTAATGGCATAAATCAATCCAACCTCTTTTTTTTGTGGCATATATGTAAAGTCCCCAAATTTTATATATGCCCCCTGATCTACAAAATTATATATCTATATATATGTATATATCGTCCTTATTAACAAACTTTTTCTCTAATTTATTCCTATTAAAACTATCTTTTATATGGGTCTTATTAACTTTTTGTTTCTAATTTGTCCCTGTTATATTGCTTCTCAAATGTGCCTTTATTTAATTTTTTTTTTGAAGGAGTATTTTTTATTTCTCTAAAAAAATATCATTTTTTTTAAACTACGGTCTCATATATACATTTTCCCAATCGCTCCACTGAAATAATTTTTCTTGAGTGTAATCTTACTTAAATCTCTTTTTTTCGTGCAATCTTTTTAAATACTATTTTCTCTTTTACCAAAATCATATTTTTTAAAGTTTTTTTTACTCTTTTTTATACTTAACTAAACTCAAAAAAGAATTGTGAATCAAGAAGTTACTAAACTTTTGAGAAAAGTTTGTCAGTATAATTGAATATACACGTTCTTCCAACTCTTGTATAGTTAATAGTTAGATAAATTAATTGTTTATAGAATATAAAGTACATATGAAATCTTGATATCAAAATTTGAAGCTTGCATCATCAAATGAAATTTTAACATCCTCTTAAGAAAAAAAAAAAGAAGATTCCTTTCGCTTTATGGTGAGTTTAGTTTGATATAAAAACATTGGGGACGTGAAAATTTCCACGGAAATGGACATGGACTCCGCTCAAAAGTCAAATACAAAGTGAAATACGAAGGCCGCAGCCATGCTTTTTTAGGTTCTTTCTTAGAGGAGAACAAGGTCAACAAATTCCCTCGATTCGTTCTCTTTTTTTTTTTAGGACGAAATTGCCCATTTCAATAATTTTTTGTATTTGAAAGAGAAAAATCCCCATAAATGTCATAATTTTAATTTGATTTTTCATATATGTGGCAGAATTACTTACATTGCTAAAAAAGAATTTACAAATTAAGAAATTAATCTTATGGTTTAGTGTTCTGTTTTTAAATTCTTTTGTTGAAGATCACAATTTAGTGACGCCTATATTGTTTCGTCCGAGCATCACATTTGAAATTTCATGCAATTTCATTTTAAAGAATATAATATCCTACTAGTTTAATCATTTGTTAAGCTCTGTTAATATAATATGCCTTCTTAATTTGACATGCTTTTTCTCCGAAGGAAATTGATATGCTTTTTACGTTTAAATGCTAATATGATTTTTTATATTCTACCACATAATTTTCTAAGAAAAACAAAAAAAAAATCATGCTACTTGATAGTTTTTTAAGCTAATGTCATATCCACTTTGGCGAAATCAAAAGCAAAATTTTTCAAAGTTTTCATCCTTGTTCTTTGCCTTTGTATCCACATGACACTACTTAATTTATCCAAATCAATGCACTTAAGAAAAGAGGAAAATATGGTCCAACCTCCATATAAAATTAATATGTTTAGTTGCCAAATCTTTTGGTTTAATGAGATCTATTAAAGACCAAGTCATATAGGGATCTTATCTTGTTCCCAGCAAAAATCAAATAAAAAAGTCAAATAAAGAATTCAACAAATCTCGGATCTCTCAAACAAGTGTAAACAAAGACGGTTGGCTAGCCACCTAACGATTGCCTCTCCTTTCTCTACCAGACTAACACCTGCCCACCGTGCACACCCGCGCCCCCCCCCCCCCCCCCCCCCCCCCCCCCTTTTTTTTTTTTTTTTTTTTCCTATTTGACCGATTAATAGGATCAAAACTTTGCATTCTTCTTGTTTTTTTGTTGGTAAAAATTTTCTTTTTTTTTTTAACCCTTTTCCATAAAAAAAGAAAAAAAAAACTTTTTATTTGAAAGGTGATAAGCACATATTTGAATCTTGTGGATTGAGAAATTGTTCAAATGGGATGCGTTTATCTGTTATCCAAAAAAACACAGAATCCTCGTCTCCACCACGACTTTGCCGCCTCACCCATCTAGTAGACTTCCATGTCCATGCATGCCCACATGAAAATAAGCAAACAAGACGTGTAGCCACTTGTAAAACTAAAAGAAGGTTCCACATTCAAATGGTAAGTGAAAATAACGTTACCCTTTTTTCACTTCTAATTAAATTATGCTTTATGTATCATGGTCAAATCCGTTATTCTCTTTATGAAATTAAAAAATTAACCCCCTAAGCAAGGGCAGTTTGGTAAATATAATTAAGCAGGACGTTAAATTTGGAAGAAAATATTGATTTAAAAGAGTCGTCTCAAATTGAAGCGTGCAGATGGAGAAGAAAGAGAGAGACAAAGAGAATTCTCCCCGCGCATTCATAAAAGGAAAATGTAAACCCTCCCCTTCTTTTTCAAATCCACTTTTTCCAAATTTTTTTTTTCAATTTCCTTTTTTTTTTTTTTCAATTTCCTATTTTCTCAAACACATCATGAAAAAATCGTCTCACCACCTCCCTTTTTCCACGTATAAATACCACCCAAATAGTTCACAACTTCTTCCCAAAACAAAAAACAAACCCAAACACAGAAGATCATCATATCAAAGAAAAAAGAGAGAAGGACAAAAAAAACAGGTGAGGATGGAGCAGGGGAAGATCAACATAGTAACCGTAAACGACAACAAAAGCAATACGAACGACAGCAAGAGCGTGGAAGAAGTAGTGGTGGAGGATCAGGAGGAGGGGTTTTTGGGTGTACTTCCGATTCACAGCCAAGTGATGAAGATCAAGCAAGAGATCGAGAAGATCAAACACCCTTTTCTTCAACAGCAAGAGATGAGGCGCGTGCTGCTACGCGCCATCGACAGGCCCCAGCGATCGCGTTCTCCGCTGGGATTGGCCGAGAGAAAGAGACCCATCTCAGTTCACAACTGATTTTTTCAAACGGGAAGAGCTCTGGTATATCAGATTAGGATCTCAAGCTTTTTTTTTTTTTTTTTTTGGTTTCTGTTTCTGGTACTATGTTGGTTGTGTACATAGTTTCTAGATAGGAAAAACTTGGAAGCTTAATGAAAATTTTTATTATTAGTTCATGGAAAAGATATTAATGATTTTCTTGATGACCAGCTGCTTGTTCTTAGATTCTGCAAGTTTTTCCGGTTTTTGGGACGAAATTTTGAGAAGATTGTCCCATGAGATTGTTTTGTGTCCCTGTGCTTTGGCTGTTGAGAATTTACCTTTTTTTGGATTTATTTTGAGAATATTCCTATGACCGTTTAACATCTATTGAAAAGTTCTTGGTTGAAAATCCTTTCTTTCCTTGTTTCTTCTAAAAAAAATTCGCGTGTAAATCATAATTTTTTGATTTCTAGCCAAAAAACATGTTTTGGGCTTCTTTGATGGAGAACTTTTTTTTGGTAGGATGAGAAAATTATATTCTGATTTATATATAATTTCATTGACTTTTGATTTTCCGTTTTGAACTGTATTTTACTGTTGAATTTTTTTGTTTTAAACACGCTCTCTCAAAATTTCCTCTTGTTTTTGAAGAATTTATGTTTTCCCTCTTTCACCTATGGTCGGTGAAGATTTCATACGAAAAGCTGATTGAGTTCATATAACAACCACCCGTGCGTCATTTTCCATTCCAAAATAAAAGTATTTTTCCGAAAACTATTTAATACAATACCAACTCAAAAAAAATATAAATATTCAATATCATACTGAAAAGAAAGGGCTCCACTCAAAAAAACAAAAACAAAAAAAAAAAAAAAACAAAACAAAGACAGAAAGGAAGGGCATAATGCAAAGTGATTCGGTGGTTGAATTGATTTTAAACCTGGAAAATTTCATTTTAGGCGGTCAAATCCGCTATTTGACATGTGAATTTTTTTGTGAAGTATGGGCTTTGTCACAAAGATTATAAAAGCATATATTTAACCTCTCCTTTTTTTGCTCTTGAATATATCATATACGTAAACCTAACAAACCTATCAAACACTTGTAGCCAGCGTAAGCATTGAAAAAATGGGAAGAATTTTAAAAAAAGGCCGCCCAAAAATTTTAATCGGGGAGAATGATCCTCCAAAGTACTTAGAGAAACGATGGCCTGGCCTTGCAAAATTAAGTACAAATCTACGGATAAAGAGAATCTATTATCAAAATTTTATTATTGGGCATCAACGGTTTCTCTTGATGAGAGTAATTTCACCCTTTTTGTAAGATCCCTCGTCACATCTATTACCACAGATATCTTCTGAATTCTGAACTGGATAGCCAACTCACTAGAACCCCAGACGAGCTTTTTGAGCAGTGATTCATCTTCCATGATTTTAGTTGGGAAGTGTCCCAGAGCAATCACGCATAGGCCAATGACGGTTCGGAAAGCAGCTATTTCGTTTGAAATGCCGAGCGGAACTTCGGCCAATAAGGATTTGAGCGCTTCCAGATCATTCTTCTCGACTGCTTGCAAGTCATCAGCAAGAAGTACTCATAACGCCGCCAATAAACGACCCTCTACCAATTTCGAACCTCCTAGGGTTACCTGATTGGAAAAAAGAAAAGAACACTCAAAAAACTGTTGCAGATGATATACAAACAAGAATTTTTGGGGCACTCCATAAGGAAGCTTTCATTCAATTCTCACTTGTCCTTCTTTAAAAGAGGCAATTTGAACAAAAGATAATCCAGAAAACATCCTGCAGAAGACTTGTTGGGATGATTGAAAATTTTGGACATGAGCTTTCCAAAGCATTCACATAGAAGCGGATGACTTATAGAAGCCAAATGGAAACAGCCAGTTTCATGTTAGCAAACCGCCTATAAATCCAAAAATAAGTCTCTAGAACTATTTTTAGGAATGAAATAAAAATAAAGCTTGCTAAAACATATAGTGAATCTGTGCGGAGAAAATTTTGCCAAAGCCCATGAAAAACGTGTAAAAAAAAGTGGAGATACAAAAACTTGTTTAGAATCAACTTCATGAGCTTATTATAAATGAGAACAAAAAAAGAAACCTTCAGAAAACACGATAGTTTTTATAAAGAAGAGGAGAATAAAAACATAACTAAGGGAGAGCAAAAACCTTGAGATTAGGTGCTTCCCCAACTAAACCCAGCTGGTTTAAAATTTGCTGCTGCCATGGAGAAGGTGATGAGAAGCTCAGTGAAGAAACTCCGGCAGCCATACTTGCAGCATCGAGAAGTGCCCCATCATATCTCAGCTCTATGCAGTAGTATAGGTTTTATGGTATCACAAATCCGTAATCCAGTAAGAAAAGATCATTGCTTTAACAGCCATAGTTAAGTGCTAAAGGATCATTCTGTTTAGTGTTTGTTTCTGCCATAACCTGGTTTAAGAGGGAATCTTAATTAAACGAACAATGAATGAAATGTTTATTTGTGTCTCCGGACCGGAAAAGAAGGGGGAAAAAAAAAGAAGTGTGCAAAAGAAAATAAGACCACCACCATCATCTTCACATTGTCCATATCTTGCTCCTGAACTATTCGGGCATTGGGATTAAAGCAATGGTTACACATATCAATGAGTGGAAGCATCATGGGAACATCATCTTTTATCACATCTTGGAGGTTTTTACCATGAAGACAAAATGCCCTAGACAAGACTGCAGACATTGCCCATCCAAGAGAGGATGCATCCACATGTTGGCCACCAAATGGATGGTCATGTGGTTTCAAATTCTCAAGAGCTCGTCTTACTTCTTGTTCAAAATCAAGAAGAAATCGGCATCGCTTGTTTACCTGAAACAATAAACTACAATCACTCCAAACATACATGCGAGAAAATATACAATAGTTTAGAGACCTAATAGAGCATAAATTACAAAGACCTAAGATATTTAGTTGCAGATAAACATGTATCAATGAGTCAAATTTACTTAAATCCCAAGGATGTGAATCTATTCTTGTATACCTTAAGTGCGCAAAAAATGGAGAGGAAACTAGAAAGAAGTATTCATGAGAAAAAGAAATACATTGCCAAAATTGGTTCTTTTGCTAGGAACTTAATTCCAACAAAGAGGCAAATGAAGACTTCAAATTATTTTTTGCATAAACTAGGAAACCTTTCAATCTATTTCACTATTGGATGAAGGTGTAGGACCACATGTAAACATAAAGCAACTAAAAAAACACCACTTCAGAGCCTACTCAAATGAAACGCAAAAGCAGAGATATGTTACCCTACCGTTAGAATACTCCTACTTATCAGAAAGGTATTAAAATAGTGTATCTATTATTAGACTGAGATGACCTGCTTAACATAAAATCCAGCAAGGAACGAAAACCTAGTTTAGCTGAGACTGCAGCATAATTTTTCCTAGTTTGAGCACAATCCATAAAAAGTAGAACTACTTGGTTATTGATTCTCCATTGCAGTATTCCTAAAGTTTTCTTTCAGTAATGGTCACATAAGTTACCTGATAAAGAAGAGGAGCGTACTGCAAGTTCTTAATATCATCCCCGGCAAAGAAAATGGGTACACTGTAAGCTTCAGGGAGATTGCTGATGTACGGCCACCAGAAGGATCCAACCATGGCTCTTTCTTGCAGAAGCCTCAAACCCAATTTCATAGCCCATAGTTCCTCCGCCCAAATGCTTCCTCAGTGTCCAATTTACTCCTATTCAAAATTCAGTACATCCTAATGTCCAAAACTTGAAGTTACAATCCTATTCTGAGTGAAGAAAACCCATGCTTTGTTTCCTATACTGGCTTTAAGATTCGGCTTATAGGAAGTTTAACATAAAATGAACTATGCAAGAAAAGACAATAATGAGAAATTTATATTGATTTGTTTTTATTTATTTATTTATTGGGTGGGGTGGGGTGGGGTGGGGGTTGAAAGCATGCCAATAAGAATAGGACATTCAATTTCGCATGCAGCAAATAGTATCTAAACCTCGTTAAGATTTTCGCAAATCTGAACTTGATAACTGCAATTTGAGATTTCATTTTGCGTGCCCTAAAACAGAATTACAGAAACCAAATCCGTGAATTTATAAGAAAGAATACAGATTACTATCTACTTTAGGATTCTTAGGCAGTGACAAGAGGAATTCCTTTGATGGACTCACACTAGAAGTGAGAAAATATCAAACAGGATGACTAAAAATATCCTATGCGCCTAACCTCGAGTATTGCCCAGCGAATTAACTGCGTTAGTCCATTAAAATTCTGCTCATAGACCAAGTTTGCCTTATTTGGCTTCTCCGCCATAGAGGAAAGAACAAACAATATTGGTATTACAATTGATACTAAGGCTGTGTTTGGCAAGAGGATTATAAATGCATATGATCTAGGTAAGGATAACGAAAAAGAAAGAAGAGGACCTTTCCCTTATTTGTTTGGTATGGATTCCCACTTTCGATCCCTTTATATTGAGAGAGATTAAGATTGGGGGGCCTATGAAGCATTAGAAATCCTTTCTTCAATCCATGCCCTTTTCTTTTCTCACCTACCCAACAACCATATGTTAAAAAATGGTTCTGCTAGTCTGCTCATCCCTCACCCTTCTTTCACTTTTCCGTCCTACCAAACAAGCTTCAACGGATGACAAAGAGCTATCAGCTATGGAATTTCAATTCAAAGAAGTACTCTTTGATTAGGGACACCAACTTAGTTGGGATATTCTAGAAAATTTCATTAACTCGTTCTCCACTTCCTAAGTATCCGAACTTATGTATACTTTGACTATAACATTTGAACTCCATAGGAAGCTTGGAAAATAAATGTCAACTCCATTTAGATACTAAATGTCACCGAGGATGAATGCGTAGATTTTCATAGCTCATGTTGGATTAAAGTTCAAATCTTTAATGTTCAATATAAAAGAGAGAGAGTCGAAGATTAAATCATCCTCTTTCTGACATTTATAATATAACCATAGTGAAAATGGTCATTGTCCAATCAACCATATTAATTGACAAGGCAAAGAAAAGCTAGAATTAGACCTACTGGGAACTAGGCGAGCCAAATTGACCAAAACGTGGTGAAGCTCATTTCCACCTTTCAGTTCAAGAGGGCTAAACCTCAAGGGAATATGATGAGGAAGAGCAATAAGGTCAGACCGTTTTAGGATTTCGTCAGAAGCCAAAAGTCCAAGACCATTGGTACTATCCTGGGCAATCTTCAGTGAGTGGTGAACGAACCCTCCTTGTCCCCGGACCCCACTTGATCAAGTCAGGCGGGTGTGGGACCAGTCACACAGGATAAGAAGCTGAGGAGGCGGGGGTTGCGGTGCACTTTAGAGGGCGGAAGTGAGTCAGAGAAGCCATCACCATCTTCGAAGCCGCCACGGCCGACCCACACTTCGGTCCTTACTGATTCAGATGCTTGAAAGTTCAAAACGTCTTGTCATTTGCTTGTTTTGAGATTTTGCTTTAATTGCAAATTCGACCTCGAAGAATATAAATTGTGTTAGGTTGCCTCTTACAATTCAAAACATACAAATCTCTCCCTGAATTTATAATAAATTACAGTTTTGATAACTATTGTTTTAGAGGTGTTTATAGAATCCGCCAATGTATTCAATTCAATCCAAGGATTGGATTGGATTATAAAGAATACAGAATGGTTTTAGATTGAGATTTTCGTAATTTAATATGCATAGATTGAGAATTCTCAATTTATGTAATTCGAGAATCTAAACTATATATATTGTAAAAATTATATATACACACAAATTTTAATTAGTATATAAATCTAAACTGCTATAATATTGTGTCCAAAGTTTATATGCTCAAAAGAAAAAGAGAAAATTAAGTGGTACACTACTTTTTTACAACCAACATTGTATTCTATCATTTTTTTTTCCTCACTTTGAACCATACCATTTATCTTAGCTACAAAGGCCGAAATAGCCTTAGATAACACATATATGCCTAATCTTAACCTAGAATACTTAGGAATGGTGTCTTTTTCTTTAGTGGAAGTGTTATGTTTCAAAATTTTTCATAGAAATGATAATATTGAAAAACAATACTATAAAAGTGGCATTTCTCAAACTGACCCAAAGAAAAGAGAAGCTTAGCCCAATCACACAGATCAATATTATCTACTTGTGATATTTACTCATTTCTAAATTTTGTTTAAATTTGTTTGTTGCAATGTTTTGTAATGATACAATTTAATTTATTATCAAAGACTTATATTCTATTAGGTTGTAATATTTTGGATTTTATCAAATTATGTTATGTCATACTATATTAATTTTATTTTTCTACTTTTTTAATAAATTTAAATCTTAATCTATGAATCCATGTAATCCAATCCACAAAATCTATGTTCTTTGGATCAGATTGAATTGGATTATTATGTTCATGAATTGGTTTTCAATTGGAGATTTCTCAATATGATATACACGAATTGGATTACGGATTGACCTCTAATGCGTGTAATATCTGTTACAATCCGTGAACCCCTAATTATTGTTATTAAGATCTCAATTTTCTAACAGTTTTTATCATGTGTGATTAGGTGATTGCTTGGTAAAAGAAATAATAACAAATTTAATTTAAAAGAAATAAACTTTAGAATTAAAAATTAATTCTTACTCACTCTAACTCTAAATGTTGCCTTTTTTTAGCTCGCAAACTCTAATATACTCATCATCCACTTATGTTGCATCTTACTAGCTACTCACATATTTAGACTGTTGGAAACAAAGTGCGCAGCGGAATTTTAAAAATTTTTTTCATCAGAGTAATTTCTAAAACACAAGTTCGACATGTTATATGTTTAAATTAAACAGATCTTACTAACCTCAGTGTGCCGAAGAACCTCCGCAACCTGTGTAGAGAAGTAACGTTCCAAAAGAGCCTCAACCAACTGGTCTTCTTTGCTATTCTCTATCCACATCCGGAGTGAGTGTGGGCTCACACGTACAACTCTTCCATCGGTGACTCTTCTTCCAACCAATAGAGAGAACCCAAAGCTAGTGTTCGTGATTTGTGAACAAAAGCTCTCAGGGAGTTTTTAGATGCTCACTAGAAGAGTATCACTCTTAATCTCTCAAATTGATTTGAGTAAATCATGTGACTCACTCCCTTTATATAGCTATTGGTCCTAGGTTCAGTCCATATCATATTAGGTCTCAAAAACTCAAAACAGAATCAAGTTCGGATCAATATCTGATAAGATCTGCGTGAAAACGCGTAATCTTATCTCCGCTGATCGGTAGGCCGACCACGTCATCCGGCAGGCCGAACTCCCGAGAAAAAATCTCCTTGAATCTTTTATTTTCCACCCAAGATTCTAAAGGATAAAGTCTCAGTTTTGATTCAAATAACCCAATAGAGAAGTTATCTGATCAAAACAAACTTTATCAATATAATCTCTAAGAAAATAAATCAATTCACAATAATTCTACAAGTTTATCTTGTTCTAATTTGTCCAAAATTAAAACAACCGATAAACAGACAAGAATTATCTAATCGCAATAATTCAACAAGTTTATCTTGAACTAATTTCTTATAAAATTAATTCAACCGATAAACAGACATGAATTATTTGATTCTTACAAATTTTAAACCAATCTGATAAATCCGACATAAGTCACCAATTATTAAAAAAGCATGCTGTGTCGTTACAGGATTTTGTGAGCTAGCAAAGGGGACCAAAATGAACCTATAAAGTTCAAGCTCATGATAATTATGAAACTTAATATCCTAGATATACATTTCACAATTATCAACTCCAACGCTACTCCACTAAAAGCTTGGAGTTGCACTCTCAAACTTTGTAGAATTACGAAGCTCGTGTAGCTAAGTCTCCATGACATATCATAGTGTATCGTATCCCTATATGATCATCCATAATCGGCTTAAGGACAAGTTCTGTCTTACCTTCCCGATTATTTTTATCTTACGTTCCATTGTTTCACCATTAGAAAACTTACCATCCAAAGATAGTATACCATTCGGTTACACCTATGTATCCAAATGGTTGAGCGCTCTAGTTTTCCAATTATAGGACAACGCATATAAGAAGATATCATTACTCCTAAAGAGGAGCTATGGATTTCATATCTATGAATAACAAGTCTACGCTATCAAGAGTCATGCCTCCAATGTACCGGCATGCATACTACTATAGAGATGTGGGAGTCACCCATTGGTACATCAAAAGACATAAGTCGAGACAACGGGCTCACTATTCATCTCAGGATTAAGATACAATACAAATGACTATCTAAAGTGAATCGATTTGCTAAGACAGAATTATTAATCCAAATCAATTCA
Organism: Artocarpus heterophyllus; assembly: GCA_025403435.1. Taxonomy (NCBI): domain Eukaryota; kingdom Viridiplantae; phylum Streptophyta; class Magnoliopsida; order Rosales; family Moraceae; genus Artocarpus; species Artocarpus heterophyllus. Next base: position 9,771,286 of record CM046339.1, read on the forward strand.
CTTTACATCCCGATCCAACACATCATCACCTATGACAACGTGCCAATGTTTCTATTCACGGAGTCCAACGCCGATGGTCAAGACAAACCATCTCCGATAAGGGATATAGACACCATAACAATCTTTACATGAATAAAGCGCCCAACTTTATTCCCTCGATTGTGGATCATATGTTTTAGACCATCGCCTTAAGAATCGTGTCTACCGTATAATCATCCCATCATATGCCCAATTCTTAAGGTTTAGACTGACAGTCTCAGACTACTGTTTGCTTATCATACATTCAACAAATATGAACGTAAAGAGGACAAGATTTGGTATATCTAAATGAATAAATTCTTTATTGATAAAAAATGTCTCCAAAAACGTATTACATTTTTACTCCTTAGGGCATACATGTCTAACACAGACAACATACATGTGATTAAAATCATTTGAAGTTGGTCTCATTGACAGAAACAATAAAGTTACTATTGTTAGAGTAGGTGCTCTAAGGACTAAATGATGTAGTAAGTTTTTGAAGACGTTTAATCGATAAAGAGTTTATCTGTTATTCATATAACAAACATTGTCCTCTTTTTGTTCATTTCTATTTAGTATATGATAAGTAAACAAAAGTCTAAGATTGTCAGTCTAAACCTTTAAAATCGTGTATATGATGGACAAATTACACAAGAGACATAAATGTTAAAGGTGATAGTCTAAATGATGAGGCCCACAATCGAGGGAATAAAGTTAGGCGCTTTATTGGATTTTGTGATTCAAATAAGCAGCGAAAAATTAAAATTAATTACTACAAAACCCTTGCAGGATCCATGCAATTCGATTAGATTGATAAGAAAGTCATAGAATCTTACTAGGATGACAAAAGGGGCAAGATTTCAGGAAGGAAGAGAGCGGGTTCACTCCGGTGACACCCTAACTCGAGCTTTTTGTATTCGGGATCGGATTCAGACATTGTTACATAGAGCAACGCTCTTTGCAGGTATTCACACGAACAAACTCTCTTAAAATGAATTGGTGTGCTAGCACCCTCTCCTTTGCGTTCAAGGACTCTCTCTAATTTTTAATGTTCTCACCTTTTAGAATAATAGAATGCCCTTCTTTCTTCTTAATTCAGCTAGAAACCCTAAAACAGATATATATATATATATCTATTGACTTCGAGATAGAGTCAGATTTTAATTAGGGTAAACTGTAATTCGAATATAATTCAAAGAATCGAGACAATATCTGTAATTCGAATATGATTCAGAGAATCTAGATAATTTCAGTAATTCGAATATGATTTAGAGAATCAAGATCATGTCAGATTCAATGAACCTAGACATATCTAGTACGTCGAATCTAGACATTATCAGGTTCATTGAATGTAGACACAGTAAACCCAAAATTCGTTTTTGATCTGTTCTAAGTGTGTGACGCTATAGGTTCACATAACATTGGTAATGGGCTTGAAATTCTATTTCTAGCCCACAAATCATAAGCGGCCTCTAACAAGACATTATGATTACCCAAGTTATGAAAATGTCAATAATCCAACACAACCTAATCCACAATTAGTATTAAAGTCCTTTTGTCACTAGATACATTGATTGAACATAAGGCATGGTTATGTCAACCTTATACTATTCAATCATATTATTTCTTGATCTTAAGTAGACTGATATTGATAACCCTTATCAATTCATTCCAGTATGGCCATATATTTTTCTTCAGTCTAACTTATTGAGGGGCCTATAGATATCTTTCTCATATAAATAAGGGATAAATTCCTTTTTAATCACTCATATTCCTTACATGGTTCACTCTATATCCAACGACAATCCATTCTATCATCCTATGAAAGATAATATTAGAATGTGTCAAAATATAGAACTTGTCATATAGGAAACAATGGTGATTTTAGGTTAGAGGACTAGGATAATGCTATTGTGATGAGAATCACTTATGACAATTATCCATGCAATATTCTCATAGCGGCTCGATCCAATACATCATTTCTCAAATATGTATCTATGAGTTGACTTAATATCTCATACACATGATTAGTAAAACATAATCATAAGTCAAACTTCATACTAGTATTCATTCATTATTATCCCAATAATAATGACCGACTAGGGATAATTTAGAATAGAATTCAATTTTCACCTAAGAGTTTTACTATCAAGTCACATACTTGATGACCTTAGGCAGAATTTACTATTCATGAAATTAGAATCAAAAACAAAAATGAAAATGCCTCTTTATTAATAAAATGAAAATGTATCGAAGTCAAAATATGGTCATTACATAATTGGCCTAGGACACATCACTAACAATCTCCCACTTGCACTAGGCCCAATCAATATTGTATCTAATACCTATTGACCTAGTATGACTCTCATGCTTAGGCTGTGGAAGGGGCTTAGTGAGTGGATTAGCAACATTCTCATTTATAGGTACTCTGCATATCTTCATGTCTCTTCTCTCAATGATTTCTCAAATGAGATGATAACGCCTGAGTATGTGTTTGGATCGTTGATGTGATCTAGGTTCCTTAGCCTGTGCTATGGCCCCGTTATTATCACAATACAAGTCTAATGGATCTGATATACTAGGAACCACACCTAATCCAGTAATAAACTTTTTGATCCAAACTGCTTCCTTAGCTCCTTTTGAGGTGACAAAATACTCAACTTCTGTTGTAGAATCAGCAACGGTGTCTTGCTTTGAACTTCCCCAGCTCACTGCACCTCCATTCAAACAGAACACATAACCTAAATATGATTGAAAGTCATCCTTGTCAGATTGGAAGCTGGAATCTGTGTAACCACTTACAATAAGGTCATCTTCCTTTCCTCCATACAGTAAGAATGCATCCTTAGTTCTTCTCAAATATTTAAGGATATTCTTGAGTGTTGTCCAGTGACTTTCACCTAGATCTGATTGGTATCTGCTAGTTATGCTTAAGGCATATGAGACATCAGGTTGAGTACATAACATTGCATACATGATAGATCCAATGGCAGAAGCATATGGAATCTTATTCATGCGGTCTCACTCATCCTATGTCATCAGACGCTAAGTCTTGCTGAGACTAATTCCATGTCACATTGGCAAGAATCCCCTCTTGGAATCTTGCATACTAAATCTATTCAATACCTTGTCAATGTATGTACTCTGACTTAGGCCAATAAGCCACTTAGATCTATCCCTATAGATCTTGATGCCTAGAATATAGGCAGCTTCACCTAAGTCTTTCATTGAGAAACAATTCCCTAACCATGATTTAACATTTTGTAGAGTAGGGATATCGTTACCAATGAGTAATATGCCATCAACATGTAGCACTAGAAAGACTATTGCGCTTCCACTAACTTTCTTGTAAACACAAGACTCATCTTCATTTTTAATGAAACTAGACTCTTTGATTGCTTCATCAAAATGAAGATTCCAACTCCAAGATGCTTGCTTCAATCCATAAATGGATCTTTGAAGCTTGCAAACCTTTCCAGAATTCTCAAGACTAACAAAACCCTCGGTTTGTGTCATATACACATCCTTAAGTAGGTTTCCATTAAGAAATGTTGTTTTGACATCCATTTGCTAAATCTCATAATCATAGTATACAGCTATGGCAAGGAGAATCTGAATGGATTAAAGCATAACAACTGGTGAAAAAGTTTCATCATAGTCTATACCATGTGTTTGCTTGAAACCTTTTGCAACCAATCTTGCCTTAAAGGAATGCACATTGCCATCCATGTCTGTTTTCTTTTGAAAACCCATTTGCACCCAATAGTCTTTAAACCATCAGGCAGATCAATCAAAGTCCATACTTGATTATCATACATGAATTGCATCTCTGACTTCATGGCTTCTAGCCATTTATCACAGTCAGGGCTATTCATGGCCTCTTGGTAGGATCTAGGCTCATCTTGATCCATAATCATCACATCATTATTATTAGTTAAGAGAAATCCATATCTCTTAGGGCTATGACGTGTCCTACCACACCTCCTCAGGCCTTGTGCTACTTGTGTAGGCTCATCAACTACTTGTTGATCTAGTTGAGACTCCACATGTGGTTTAATGCTATTTTGTGGTTCTTGAATTTCTTCAAGTTGAACTTTACTCCTACTGGTTCCTTTAGAAATGAATTCTCTTTCTAAAAAGACACCATTCCGAGCAACAAACACTTTGTTCTTAGAAGCATTGTAGAAGTAATATTCTTTAGTTTCTTTAGGATATCCCACAAAAAGGTATTTGTCTTATTTGGGTGCCAATTTATCTAAAATTTGAAGCTTCACATAAGCCTCACATCCCCAAATCTTATGAAAAGACAAACTAGTTGACTTCCCGGTCCACATCTCATATGATGTCTTTTGAACCGCCTTTGATGGAACTCTGTTCAATATAAACGCAGTAGTTTCCAGAGCATACCCGCAAAAGGATATTGGAAGATCTGATTGACTCATCATAGATCGAACCATATCCAATAAAGTTCGATTTCTCCATTCGACACACCATTCCACTGTGGTGTTCCTAGTGGAGTTAATTGTGAGACTATCCCACAATCCCTAAGATGATCAATGAATTCTTGGTTTAAGTATTCACAACCTCGATCCTATCGAAGTGCATTAATACTCTTACCAAGTTGATTTTTTTGAAAATTTTGAACTTTTCAAAAGATTCAGATTTTTGTTTCATTAGATAGACATAGTCATATCTACTGAAATCATATGTGAAAGTAACGAAGTACTAAAAACCTCCTCTGGCAGTGGAACTTAATGGTTTACATACATCAGAATGTACAAGGCCCAATAAGTCATTAGCCCTTTCACTATGTCCAGTAAAAGGTGTCTTAGTCATTTTGCCTAATAAGCAAGACTCACATACTTCAAATGATTCAAAATCAAATGAATTCAAAAGCCCATGTTGATGGAGTTTTGAAATGCGTTTCTCATTTATATGGCCCAAACGACAGTGCCAAAGATAGGTAGGGTTTAAATCTTTAGATTTAAACTTCTTTGTATTAACATTGTAGATGGATTTTTCATTTTTTTTTCAATGTTCAGAACATAAAGGCCATTCGTTTGTGGAGCATATCCATAGAAAATGTTATCACGGTAAATGGAGCATTTATTATTCCTAATAATAAACTCAAAATTTTCCTTGTCTCAACAAGAAATAGAAATAATATTCTTGCTCATAGCAGGTGTATAATAACAATTTTCTAAACTTAAAACAAGTCCACCAGGCAAAGTCAACTCATATATTCCTACAGCTAAAGCAACAACTCTTGCTCCATTTCCAACTCGTAGGTCCACTTCGCCTTTAGCCAAGATTTTACTCCTCTTAAGACCCTGCACATTAGTATAAATGTGAGATTCAGATCCAATATCTAATACCTAGGAATTAGAAGTAGACAAGTTGACTTCTATAACATAAATACCTGAAGGAGTAGTCGCACTACTCTTCTTCTTCTTCAGATCATCCAAATAAAGCTTGCAGTTTCTTTTTCAATGACCAGGCTCATTGTAGAAAAAGCACTCCTTCCTTCGGTGGTTTAGCCTTAGGTTCAGGATTGGGCTTGGGGTTAGGCTTGGGCTCTTTAAAGTCCTTGGGAGCCTTATTCTTTGCTCTTACGCTTTCCTTTCCTTTTTATACCTTTCCCTTTATTAACCATCAGAACATCTTTGGTATTCTTGATGTTCTGATCAGCAGTCTTAAGCATCCCATGCAACTTAGAAACAGTCTTCTCCATATTATGCATGTTGTAGTTCATAATGAACCCATCACAAGCATCTGGCAAAGATTGGCGAATGATGTCAACAGCCAACTCTTGGCTAATCTCAAGACCAAGTTTCTGCAAATGATCAAGATGACCCTTCATCTTTAGAACATGAGGACTCACTAAACTGTCAGCAGTCAACTTGCATGAGAGTAGTGCCTTTAAGGTGGCAAACCTCTCAATTCAAGCTTTCTCTTGGAACATTTCCTTGAGATGGCCTGTCATGGTATAAGCTTTTATTTCGATCAGTTGCTTTTGAAGCTCTGATTCCATGGTTAAATCCATTAATTTTACCTTACTCGTTTGAATGAGTTGTTGCCTAAATCCATTAATTTTAGTTAATTAGATTACCTAATATGTTTATAATAGAATTAATTAATCTTTGTTTAACACTTAAAGAGATTCATGAAATTATTGATCTGTTCTAAACTGATCATACTCGTTTAACAATTAAACAAACCCTATGATATATATTAATCTATTCAAAACAGATTATCACTATTTAACATTTAAACAGTCTGCCACCTTAATAAAACTGAAACCAAATTTACAGTATATCGTTTAATCCTCCTAAAACAGATTACTAGAGTATTGTTAAATTGTAATATTAATCAAATTAACAACAACAGGTTACAAGAAATAGAAAACGTATTAATCAAATTAACACGGTAAAACGTTTAATCAAATAAAACCTCAAACACATTAATCTAATTAATGTATAAATCATATCCATGTATATCACATATACGCAGAACCATATAAAATCAATTTAATTGAAGTCGCAAGTCGCTTTGATACCACCGTTGGGTTTTGTTGGATTTTCTTATTCAAATAAGCAGCAAAAAATTAAAATTAATTCCCACAAAACCCTTGCAGGATCCATGCAATTTGATTAGATTGATAAGAAAGTCATAGAATCTTACCAGGATGACAAAAGGGGCAAGATTTCTAGAAGGAAGAGAGCGGGTTCACTCTGGTGACACCCTAACTCGAGCTTTTTGTATTCAGGATGGGATTTAGACATTGTTACTTAGAGCAATGCCCTCTGTAGGTATCCACATGAATAGACTCTCTCAAAACAAATTGGTGTGCTAGCACCCTCTCCTTTGCGTTAAATGACTCTCTCTAATTTTTAGGGTTTTTAATATTCTTGCCTTTTAGAATAATAGAACGCCTTCTTTCTTCTTAATTTAGCTAGAAACCCTAAAACAGATATATATATATATATATCTATTGACTTCGAGATAGAGTCAAATTTTAACTAGGGTAAACTATAATTCGAATATGATTTAGAGAATCTAGACAATGTTTGTAATTTGAATCTGATTCAGAGAATCTAGATAATATTAGTAATTCAAATATGATACAGAGAATTTAGATAATGTGAGATTCAATGAACCTAGACATATCTAGTACATCAAATCTAGACATTATCAGGTTCATTGAATGTGGACACAGTAAAGCCAAAATTTGTTTTTGGTTTGTTCTAAGTGTGAAACCCTATAGCTTCACATAACATTGGTAGTGGGCTTGAAATTATGTTTCTGGCACACAAATCATAAGCGGCCTCTAGAAAGACATTATGATTACCTAAGTTATGCGAATGTCAATAATCTGACACAACCTAATCCACAATAAGTATTAAAGTCCTTTTGTCACTAGATACCTTGATTGAACATAAGGCATGGTTTATGTCAACCTTATACTATTCAATCGTATTATTTCTCGATCTTAAGTAGACTGATATTGATAACCCTTATCAATTCATTCCAGTATGGCCATACATTTTTCTTTAGTCTAACTTATCAAGGGGCCCATAGATATCTTCTCATAATAAATAAAGGACAAATTCCTTCTTAATCACTCATATTCCTTACATGATTCACTCTATATCCAACGACAATCCATTTTATCATCCTATTAAAGATAATATTAGAATATGTCAAAATATAGAACTTGTCATGTAGGAAACAATGGTGATTTTAGGTCAGAGGACTAGGATAATGCTATTGTGATGAGAATCACTTATGACAATTATCCATGCAGCATTCTCATAACGGATCGATCCAATACATCATTTCTCAAATATGTATCTATGAGTTGACTTAGTATCTCATACACATGATTAGTAAAACATAATCATAAGTCAAACTTCATACTAGTCTTCATTCATTATTATTCTAATAATAATGACCGACTTGAAATAATTTAGAATATAATTCAATTTTCACCTAAAAGTTTTACTATCAAATCACATACTTGATGACCTTAGGCAGAATTAACTATTCATGAAATTAGAATCAAAAACACAAATGAAAATGCCTCTTTATTAATAAAATGCAAATGTAACGAAGTCAAAATGTGGTCATTACATAATTGGCCTAGGGCACATCACTAACATTATCTTGGTCATCAGAGTAGGACTCCGCAAGTAGAAACATTGGTATATCCTCATAGGTGACGATATATTGGATCGGGATAAAAAGTTAAAGTGATTTGATTAATAATTATGTTTGTTTAAATTAATTCACTTTAGACAATCATATAAGATTATGCCTTAATCCTAAAATGAATGGGCCTATATTCTTAGCTTATGTCTTTTGATGTACCAAAGGGTGACATCCTGATTTGATGATGGTACGCATGCCGGTACATTGGAGACATGACTCTTGATTAACATAGACTCGTTATTCATAGATATGGAATCCATAGCTCTTTTTTAGATTTAATGATATTCTCTTGTAAAGATTATCTTGTAATTGGAAGACTAGAGCACTTAATCATTTGGAACCAAATGGTATACTATTTATGAATTGTTATCCACTGGTGAGATAATGGAACATAAGATAAACTAATAGGGAAGGTAAAACAGAATTTATCCTTAAGCCGATTATGAATATCTTATGGGGATGTTACACATTATGATATGTCATGCATGATTAGCTTATTGGCGCTTCGTAGTTTTATATAGTTCGAGAGTGCAACTCTAAGCTTTTAGTGGAGTAACGTTAAGTTGAGAATTAGAAAATATATGTATTTGGGATATGTTATTTCATAATTATAGGAGTTTGATCTACATATGTCCGATTGGTTCCTTTTGCTAGCTCATAATAATTCCTGTAACGATACGGCATGTTTTTTTATATATTAGTGAATTATGTTAATTAGTAGATTGGCTGAAATTCGATAGATTGGATTAATAATTTATGTTGGCTTATTGGTTGAATTAATTTTGTAAATTAATTCAAGATAAACATGTTCAATTATTTGGATAACATTTTATTCAATATGGGATTATCTTTATATGACTATTTTAATCAAATAACTTTTTTATTGGGATATTTGAATTAAAACTAAGGCTCTATTTAAGATTCTTGTGTAAAATAAGATATTTTGAGTTTTCTAGATCATCACTCGTCGGCAGACCAATGGCTAAGCTCGGCAGGCCGATGGAACCATTTCGACAAGCCAATCTCACAGATCGATAGGCCAAAAGTGCGATAATCCTGTGTATTTTTGATGCGTTTTTTACTAGAAGTTAATCCAGGCTTGAAGTTTGAAGCCTAATCATATAGGGATTGACCAAATTTGACCACTATATAAAAAGGCGCTATTTTTTTTTTTATTGTTCCTTAAATCATTTAAGAAATATAAAGAGAGTATTTTAGTAAGAGAATCTCTAAAACTCCCGTAGAGCTATTGCTCAACATCTAGAACTTTAACTCTTGGTCTCTTCAAGTGCATGGAAGGAGAGTTATCGGAGGAATAACTGTATGATGTGCAACCACCTGCATTCCGATCATAAAAAGAGAATAATAAGGAAGACCAATTGGTTGAGGCTTTTCCATAGCATTCTTCTCAAGTCTGAGTTTATACAGTCTTTGGTATACGAAAGAGGTACGTAAGATCTTTTATTAATTTAGGTACTTAACATGTCAAACTTGCTATTTGAAAGAAGATTTTGATTTAAAAATTTTCAAATTCTGTTGCATATCATTTTTCAACAATTAATATCAGAGCCATAGTTTTGCATTGATTTTACAGGTTTGTGATCATATTATGTACAAAAATTATGTGATCTTAGCCTCTCCTATGATTGAATTATAATTTTTTAGAGAGTTGGCAATTTAGGGTCTTTATATAATTAAATGTCATCATGAGATTATACAGTGGATGTTTATAAATTAATTAGGGTTAATTAAATTTATGTTTTAATTGTTATATTAATTAATTAATTTTCTCGCTGATTGTTCCTTAGAGGTTAGAATGTATATCTAGGTTTTTCATGTAATTAGAAGGCGATCATTCATCACTGTCTAGCATTTATTATTTTAATTTTGATATGTAAAATTTGTATTAAAATAATTATTCAAAGTGAAGAGGATCTAGAAGATGGAGATGATTGCAATTCTATGTTTTTTCTATGTTTATAAATTTTTTATGTTTTTGAATTGTTGAAAAATAAATTAAAAGCTACTTAAAAAATTATTTTTACAAAAGTTTAGAAAAACATTGGTTCAACGTCAGTTAGCAGGCTGGTTTCTCAGCACCGACAGTCCAATAGTTGCAGACCGACAAGCCGATGGTCACAGATTGACAAGCCGACAGCAGGTAGAACCATTTTTTTAAACAGTGTATTTTTCAATGAAATTTTTATTTTTGTTTTTGAGACAATCCTGAGAAACATAAAATTTTATGATAACTAGAAAAATAAATTTTTGATCTACATGAGATTGAAAAATTGAAGAAGAAAGATACAACAAGAAGATACGAGATGAAGAATAGATATATGTTTCGATTGATCTTTGGTAATCTTTATTTCTTTTCTCTAGGATGGAACCATGATATTACGGTTGTTTATTATCTCACTTGTAGCTTTGTATGTTACGTTGCTTGTCTGCATTATAATATGCTTTACCATATATGTTGATAATATGCCATGTAGAATAAAGCGTGCCGCTCATTAAAAATTGTTCATACATGTTAACATAAAACCTTGACTAGGAGAAGGTTTTCGAAGAGAGGGCCTAAGGCCTCTATTGTTGGTCCATAGGTAACACATGGTGGTTCGGACTCCAAGGGAGGAATTGCATCATGTACTAGGTTAAATCTTTAAGAGGATAATTTGCTTTAGCATGGTTTTTCGTTGTTTACCCCAAGGTGTCCATTATACACCCTAGATAAAGTAATTGAAATGATAATTATTGTAACACCCCTATGTAGGGGTTAACAGTTTTGAATAAATAAAAATAATTTTAAATTTCATATTATTTAAATCAATTAAACAATGCCCATGGGTCTTTAAACAACAAGAAAAATAAAAATAAACATTTTAATACAAACCATAGTTTTTTAGTGTAGCACCAAATACATATATTACAGTCATCATCACCATAGTAAAATTCCCAAATAACTTAACACAGTCATCCTAAAAAAATAATACAACTCTTACATGTTGTAGATAAGTTACAAATAAACAAGGTCTTCTAACACGAAAACAGCAGGGTTGTTTTCGCCTATTCCTCTTCAGATATGTTGCACTAAGTTTCACCTGAGAGATGAAGATATGATAGGGATGAGCATCGACATGCCCAGTAGGGAAATCATGACTCACCTTATGGTTTATCCATTACCACATTAAAACTGTATGGTTAGTAAGTTACATCATATTCTAGATTATGAGGTTTATTATGATCACATCTTGTGGATACCATAGTTAATCATTACTAAGTTTCATAATTACACATTTATATAAATATTACCAATCATCATTGTTCCTAGGTATCTATGTTAAATAGAGTACCACTCAACTCATCGAAACCCAAATGGGCGCACTTGATCACCCTGTAAACATTCCAAGGGTGTTCCGGTGAGGGGACATCAAGCCCTGAGTCCTCACCAAGTCGATTCCTATACAGTGTATTCTGGGACTTTCAACCCAAGGAAGCGTCATCACCTTCCCCCTATTTTACCTTTTAGGGTATTCGTGCCCAAGGACGTAACCGCCGCCCTTTTTACATCTCACTATTCCTTTGTATTCAATTTTTATTTATAGAGTCAATTTTCTAACTATGCTTCTTAATTTATAACATATGTCAAATCATTATATTCCTTGCTATACAATATACATATTTTACAACATAAAACAAACAAATTTAATTTACCAAAAACCTCACAAAAAATGAGTAATAGAATCTCTACCTTCAAAGCTTAACAACAAACTTTTAATCTTGGAATTAATTAACGTTAGCTCCACACATCCTTGACCCTAAGACATGCATAAGGATAATTAAAACTAAAGCACAACGTATAATCACATTCATAAGTGAATTATGTGTAAACCCGTCTACTAGTGCCATTAAAGTATTTTTATGCAATTATTCTTTAAATACCAAGTAAACAATTTTTATCTTAAAAACAATATAAAATACATACAAGTAATTTATATGCTTTAGTCTCTAATAAGAATTTATAAATCATTTAGGATATTATTGGAAAGGTTGTAAGACATTAAGAGACTAGAAGGTGAGCAAAGTTGGGTTTTTGGTTCAAGTTAACAGCTGGTATATCATGGCAACTTGGTGGTATACTTTTACAAAAAGGCGAGTTCACTATCTACAATCAACACACAGGTTAACAGGTGGTTTACTTAAGGTAGACGGGTGGTTTACTACCACTGGTGGGTTTACTAGTTTCTAATCCAAAAATTGAAAAATTCATAGAAATTAAAATACAACTCCGATTTAGGCTCATGATAGCTCGTTGGAAAGCTTAGGATGTCTACTTTTTAAATATGCAAATCAATTTGCAAAATTCATTTTCATTTAACTCCAAAATTTTAAGAAATTGCCACTGCCCATAGAGGTATTATAAAGTTTATGGGATGTCAAAATTTTCTTTAACCTAAAGCATATTATCCTTGTTTAAAATCTCAAAACCATTCCAAAATATACAACATGCATTATATAATCACAATAAACATATTCTTATGAGTTTTATACCAAAATCATTATCAAATTATATCTCTAGCCTTTCTTGTAAATAATGATGGAAACATGCTTAAGTTTGCTCTTTAAGCTCAAAACATTAGAACATCAATCTTAAAGTTATGGAAACCGGTTTTAAACATTCCTAGCATGTTTCTAACATTGTTATCAAACCAAAATAAAAGTTGGTTGTGGGTTGTAACTCAAGACTTAAGTTTTTGTTCATAAATGTACAAGGATGCATGTTAACATAACTAGAAATTTGCATGAATTTTGAACACGAAAATTATGCATTAGACATGGAGAAAACACATACTAAAAACTAAGTTTAGATTAAAGAAAACCTACCTCAAAACTCCTTTGAAAAGCACTAAAGTTTGGGTTAATAATCAAGCTTGAATTAACTCTAAAACTGCCTCGACCATGGTTGGGAATTATAATTGTCTTGGCCACAAAGAGAGGTTTGTGCTCTATGTCTTTAGTTAGAAATTGAAGTGAGAAAGGGAGAGAATGAGAAACTAGAGAAGAAGGTGGTGATGGTTAAATAAAAAGATATCAAAATGCTTGAGAGGAAGGGGAAGTTTACGGGGAAGGTTGTAAGAAGAAACAAAAGAGTATTAAAAGAAAATATTATCATGTCTCCCATGAAGACTTTTAGCAATTAATGCCAACATAATTGAAGGGACAATTGGAGTGAGTTGTGGAAAGAGATGAGGAAAGAATTAAATAGGTGGTTGAGAAAACATCTCCATGTCTTCTATTAATTGTGGGAAAATTAATTCAATGTCTCCTTCGGAGACTTTAGCAAAATGAGAAGAAGGCTACGTAATTGAGCATTAATTTAGGGAGACAAGATTGGTAGAAGTGAGTATTGGTAAATTTTGAATGTTTCTTATGAAGACTTGGTAAGAAAATACTGAAGTGGCATTTTTTTTTATTGAAACAACATAGACAAACTTGGTAATTTTAAATACTATAAAATTTTCAATTGTCACATTTTATTCATTAAATTTTACAAAATCATGCCCGTTAAAATACGGGTGTTATAGCTCTCCCCTCCTATAAAAAAATTTCATTCTCAAAATTTTGTACACTGATTACAATGTTAAAACAAATGTAGATGCTTCTCTCTCATTTCAGATTCAAGTTCCCATGTGGCTTCCTCCACATCATGATGTTGCCACATCACTTTCACCAGAGGAATTTCACGACGATGTAATATTTTTATTTCACGATCTAGTATCTGAACTGGAATTTTTTCATAGGTCGTATTTCCTTGAATTGACACATCTGTCCACATGATCACATGTGAAGGGTTGGGTTCATACTTTCTCAACATCGATACATGGAACACATTATGTACATGAGACAATTGTGGTGGGATGTCTTAATGGTATGCCAACGTTCCAATGCGTTCCACAATCTCAAACGGTCCTATATACCTTGGTGCTAACTTTCCTTTAACACCAAATCGAGATACACCAGGTTTTTGTTTCACTTTCAAGAACACAAAGTCTCTGATCATGAACTCTAAAGGTCGCCTCCTCTTATCTGCATAACTCTTCTGTCGACTTTGAGCTATCTGAAGACATTCGCGAATAATCTGGATCTTGTCCTTTGTTTCTCTGATAAACTGAGGCCCAAGTTCAAGACGCTCTTCCTTTTCAGCCTAACACAATGGAGATCTACAAGGCCTATCATATAAAGCCTCATATGGAGCCATTCCAATACTTGCTTGGTAACTGTTGTTATATGCGAATTCAACATATGGCAGCTGTGCAGCCCAATTTGTTTCAAAGTCCAGCACACAAGCCCGAAGCATATCCTCGAGAATCTGAATGACACGTTCAGATTGTCCATCTGTTTGAGGATGAAAAGCTGTACTGAAATTCAATTGAGTTCCCAAGGCCTTCTGCAATCCTCTCCAGAATTTCGACGTGAAACGTGTATCCCTATCGAAAACTATTGACATTGGCACTCCATGCAATGTCACTATCCTTTCCACATACAATTGACATAATTTTGAGACATTATAACTAGTTCTGATTGGGATGAAGTGGGTTGTCTTAGTTAAATGATCCATAATTACCCAAACGATGTCATGCCCCATTTGAGTCTTAGGAAATCCGGTAACGAAGTCCATTGTCACATGATCCCAATTCCATTCTGGAATAGGTAAGCTCCTAAACTCGCCTCCAGGCTTTTGATGTTCTACTTTAACCTGCTGAAATGTCATACACTTAGAGACAAAGGTTGCTACATCTCATTTCATTCCTCGCCACCAGTATTGTCGTTTTAGATCCATATACATTTTAGGGCTTCTAGGATGAATAGCGAACTTTGAACAGTGAGCCTCATCCAGCACCACATGCCTGAGATATGGATCCTCTGGAACAATTAACCTTCCCTTGTAAAGTAAGAACCCTTCTGGCTCAATCTGCCATCCATCTAGTTGTTGTCCATTTTGTATTTGCTCCCAAACCCTACATAATCCTTCATCGTGCCATTGTCCCTGTTTTACTTGCTGAATTAACGTAGGAGTTGCTATCACATTGAATAGAAAAGTTTTTTCATCATCTTCATAATATTGCAAGTTGAAGTCAGTGATGGTGACTTGTCTCCAATCTTCCAATGCCAAACTGGCTATACTTCCGTTGTTCTTATGACTTAGAGCATCCGCCACAGCATTAGCTTTTCCAGGATGGTATTGGATACTAAAGTCATAATCCACCATGTACTCAGTCCATCTTCGTTGCCTTAGGTTGAGATCCCTTTGAGTAAACAAATATTTCAGACTTTGATGATCTGTATAAAGCTCAAACTTTACGCCATATAGATAACATCTCTAAATCTTGAGTGCAAAAACCACAACAGCTAACTCAAGATCATGTGTGGGGTAGTTCCTCTCGTGGGGTTTCAATTGGCGCGAGGCGTAGGCAACTACTCGTCCATGCTGCATTAACACACAACCCAAACCGTTTCCCGAGGCAATAGTGTATACTGTGTAAGACTCCTCGTTGTTGGGTATGATCAGCACAGGTGCACTAGTGAGTCTTCACTTCAGTTCCTCAAATGCTTCTTCACATTTATCGTCCCACACAAACTTGACATTCTTCCTTGTGAGTTTTGTCAATGGAGAAGCAATCTTTGAAAAATTCTCTACAAAGCGTCGATAGTATCTAGCTAGAACGAGGAAACTTCGGATCTCTGACACATTCTTTGGGGTTTCCCAATTTAGCGTTGCTTCAATTTTAGAGGGGTCTACTGAGATGCCTTCTTCAGACAACGTGTCCAAGGAACTTGACCTTCGTCATCCAAAAGTCACATTTCTCTCTCTTTGCATAGAGGCCATGTTCTCTCAACGTCTGTAGAGCAATGCTCAAATGCTCAACATGCTCTTCCTCAGTTTTAGAATAGATCAAGATATCATCTATGAAGACAATGATAAATTGATCTAAGTACGGTTGGAAGACACGGTTCATCAAGTCCATGAAAGCTGCTGGTGCATTAGTCAACCCGAAAGGCATAACAAGAAATTCAAAGTGACCGTAGCGAGTCTGAAAAGCCATCTTTGGAATGTCCTCTTCTCTTATCTTCAGTTGGTGATATCCAGATCGTAAGTCAATCTTTGAGAAATAGCAAGATCCTCCTAGCTGATCGAACAACTCATCAATTCGGGGCATAGGGTACTTGTTCTTGATAGTTAGCCGATTAAGTTGGCGATAATCGACACAGAGTCTCAATGATCCGTCATGTTTCTTCACAAAAAGCACTGGAGCTCCCCAAGGTAACGTACTTGGTCAAATAAATCCTTTTTCCAGTAATTCATCCAATTGTTTTCTTGATTCTACTTTCTCAGCAGGGGCCATTCGATACGGAGCAATAGAAACAGGTGCTGCTCCTTGAGTTAGGTCGATGACAAACTCAATTTCTCCATCAGGAGGAAGTCCTGGCAATTCATCTGGAAAAACATCTAAAAATTTGTCCACCACAGGAGTGTGAGAGGATAGGTCACTTCTCTTTAGTTCTCAATTTGAAGCAAAGATTGTCCCAAAATTGGTGAAATTCCTTCGTCCTCTAATACAAGCCTTTAGCACCAGGGTTGGCGTCACTGTTCCTGTCTTTGCCTGAAATTCGATGACTTGTCCATTCTTGGTGAATAAAGAGACACGTTTCCTATGACAATCTACTAATGCCTGGTATTTCGTTAGCCAATCCATTCCTAAGATTACTCAAACTCTGTCATAGTTATTACATATAGGTCAGCCGATAGTTTATGTTCTCCTATAACAATACACACTGATTTACAAATTATGGATACTTCAGCTATCCCGCCCATTGGTGTACTAAGGGTTAATGATGAACTACATGTCTCAATTTCTAATTGTAGTATGGAAGCAAATAACATAGATATAAATGAATGAGTGGCACCAGTGTCAAATAATACATGAGCCCAAAAATGAGACACGTGAATCATATCATCTACAACTGAGTGATCAGCCTGTTTTGCTTGTCCAGCTGTAGCCATAATTGCATAAGCTTGTGCTGGTGCTTTTTCTTTATCACTTTTTCCTCAGTTTCCTTGGCTACTACTAGCCTTATTATTATTTCTCCCAAAAAAATATGGCCTTTGATTCACTGAGCCTTGTGGAGTCGATTGGAAGTTCTGATTAGCATAGAAAATGGAACCTTGTGGCCGCTACTAATAGTTGTACAGAGGCTGGAACCCTCGAGGTTGAGTTACCGAGACTTGGGAAGCTGGAGGGTTTTGTTGAGGCGCTTCACAATTTTGACTCCCTCCCCATACAGTGGACCCAAAATGACTTCCTTGTGGCCTTGGTGCAAAGGATGATTGTGCAAGGTGATTAGGGCAATTCCTCCTCAGATGTCCCACTTGTCCATAGTTATGACAAGCATACGACTGGAAACGACCGCTGCCAGAAGATCCACCACCAATAGTCACTCCACTATGCTGAATGACTTGCCCTTGTGACTTCTCCTTCTTACTTATTTTCCTTTGATGCCCACCAGAACCCTTATACTCTCCATAGGAGTTGTTTAGTTCTGTCTCTGCCCGCTGTGCCGTAGCTACAAGATCAAGAAAATCTGTTGATGGAACAATAGCTATCATTTGTCTGATTTTTGGCCTTAAGTTATTTCTAAATTTCTCGCATCTCGCCATTGGATCCAATACAGCCTCAGGATTGTAGCGAGACAATTCTATGAATCGGGCATGGTATTCAGCAACTGTTGTATCTCCCTACACCAGGTTTTCGAATTCTCTCATCATTGCTTGCCTATGGCTCTGAGGAATATAGGTGTTGCGAAAAATGGTTTCGAACTGCTCCCATGTAAGATTCGGCATGTCATAGTCGTCTTTCTAAAGATCCCACCATTCTTCGGCTTTACCCTCAAATATATATGTTGAAAAGCTAACCCAATACTCCCGTGGAATCCTCAAGGTGTTCAACTTCTTTTTGACTGCCTTTAGCCATTGTTCTGCTATGACCGGGTTAGGTTCTCCACTAAATGTGTGTGGTTTCTGCTTCATAAACTCCTTCAACAGAGTTAGATGTCGTTGTTCAGGATCACGAACCTCCACAGGTCATTGCACATTTTGTAATGCTTGAAGAATTTGTCCAAAATTATTCACTTCCGGTGCAGCTGGCGGGGATTGTGTTGCCTATCATAGTTGCTCATCTTCTTGAGCTTGTTCCATCGGTTCTGGTTGCTCAACTTCTTAAGCATGTTCAACCGGTTGTGACTGCTCAGACGATTGCATTTGACGTCTTGGTGGCATAGTTTCTACTAGCTGCGAAAATTTAACCAGGATCAGTACCAAATGACGATGACAATAACACTTAACTTTAAAACCATTTCTAAAGATTAATTTTTAAGGTGGTGCTATACCCCCTAGGTTAACCGAACCTAGGCTCTGATACCAAAAATTCTGTAACACTCCTATGTAGGGGTTAACAGTTTTGAATAAATAAAAATAATTTTAAATTTCATATTATTTAAATCAATTAAACAATGCCCATGGGTCTTTAAACAACAAGAAAAATAAAAATAAACGTTTTAAATACAAACCATAGTTTTTTAGTGTAGCACCAAATATATATATTACAGTCATCATCACCATAGTACAATTCCCAAATAACTTAACACAGCCATCATAAAAAAAATAATACAACTCTTACATGTTGTAGATAAGTTACAAATAAACAAGGTCTTCTAACACGAAAACAACAAGGTTGTTTTCGCCTATTCCTGTTCAGATATGTTGCACTGAGTTCCACCTGAGAGATGAAGATATGATAGGGATGAGCATCGACATGCCCAATAGGGAAATCATGACTCACCTTATGGTTTATCCATTACCACATTAAAACTACATGGTTAGTAAGTTACATCATATTCTAGATTATGAGGTTTATTATGATCACATCTTGTGGATACCATAGTTAATCATTACTAAGTTTCATAATTACACATTTATACAAATATTACCAATCATCATTGTTCCTAGGTATCTATGTTAAATAGAGTATCACTCAACTCATCGAAACCCAAATGGGCGCACTTGATCACCCTATAAACATTCCAAGGGTGTTCCGGAGAGGGGACATCAAGCCCTGAGTCCTCACCAAGTCGATTCCTGTACAGTGTATTTTAAGACTTTCAACCCAAGGAAGTGTCATCACCTTCCCCCTATTTTACCTTTTAGGGTATTCGTGCCCAAGGACGTAACCGTCGCCCTTTTTACATCTCACTATTCCTTTGTATTCAATTTTTATTTATAGAGTCAATTTTCTAACCATGCTTCTCAATTTATAACATATGTCAAATCATTATATTCCTTGCTATACAATATACATATTTTACAATATAAAACAAACAAATTTAATTTACCAAAAACCTCACAAAAGATGAGTAATAGAATCCCTACCTTCAAAGCTTAACAACAAACTTTTAATCTTGGAATTAATTAACGTTAGCTCCACACATCCTTGACCCTAAGACATGCATAAGGACAATTAAAACTAAAGCACAACATATAATCACATTCATAAGTGAATTATGTGTAAACCCATCTACTAGTGCCATTAAAGTATTTTTATGCAATTGTTCTTTAAATACCAAGTAAACAATTTTTATCTTAAACACAATATAAAATACATACAAGTAATTTATATGCTTTAGTCTCTAATAAGAATTCATAAATCATTTAGGATATTATTGGAAAGGTTGTAAGACATTAAGAGACTAGAAGGTGAGCAAAGTTGGGTTTTTGGTTCAAGTTAATAGTTGCTATACCATGGCAACTTAGTGGTATACTTTTACAAAAAGGCGGGTTCATTATCTACGATCAACACACAAGTTAACAGGTTGTTTACTTAAGGTAGACAAGTGGTTTACTACCACGGGCAGGTTTACTAGTTTCTAATCTAAAAATTAAAAAATTCATAGAAATTAAAATACAACTCCGATTTAGGCTCATGATAGCTCATTGGAAAGCTTAGGATGTCTACTTTTTAAATATACAAACCAATTTACAAAATTCATTTTTATTTAATTCTAAAATTCTAAGAAATAGCCACTGCCCATAGAGGTATTATAAAGTTTATGGGATGTCAAATTTTTCTTTAACCTAAAGCATATTATCCTTGTTTAAAATCTCAAAACCATTCCAAAATATGCAACATGCATTATATAATCACAATAAACATAGTCTCATGAGTTTTATACCAAAATCATTATCAAATTATACCTCTAGCCTTTCTTGTAAATAATGACGAAAATATGCTTAAGTTTGCTCTTTAAGCTCAAAACATTAGAACATCAATCTTAAAGTTATGGAAACCGGTTTTAAACATTCCTAGCATGTTTCTAACATTGTTATCAAAGCAAAATAAAAGTTGGTTGTGGGTTGTAACTCAAGACTTAAGTTTTTGTTCATAAATGTACAAGGATGCATGTTAACATAACTAGAAATTTGCATGAATTTTGAACACGAAAATTATGCATTAGACATGGAGAAAACACATACTAAAAACTAAGTTTAGATTAAAGAAAACCTACCTCAAAACTCCTTTGAAAAGTACCAAAGTTTGGGTTAACAATCAAGCTTGAATTAACTCTAAAACCGCCTTGACCATGGTTGGGAATTATAATTGTCTTGGCCACAAAGAGAGGTTTGTGCTCTATGTCTTTAGTTAGAAATTGAAGTGAGAAAGGGAGAGAATGAGAAACTAGAGAAGAAGGTGGTGATGGTTAAATAAAAGGATATCAAAATGCTTGAGAGGAAGGGGAAGTTTACGGGGAAGGTTGTAAGAAGAAACAAAAGAGTATTAAAAGAAAATATCATCATGTCTCCCATGAAAACTTTTAGCAATTAATGCCAACATTATTGAGGGGACAATTGGAGTGAGTTGTGGAAAAAGATGAGGAAAGAATTAAATAGGTGGTTGAGAAAACATCTCCATGTCTTCTATTAATTGTGGGAAAATTAATTCAATGTCTCCTTTGGAGACTTTAGCAAATTGAGAAGAAGGCTACATAATTGAGCATTAATTTAGGGAGACAAGATTGGTAGAAGTAAGTATTGGTAAATTTTGAATGTTTCTTATGAAGACTTGGTAAGAAAATACTTAAGTGACATTTTTTTTTATTGAAACAACATAGACAAACTTGGTAATTTTAAATACTATAAAATTTTAAATTGTCATATTTTATTCATTAAATTTTACAAAATCATGCCCGTTAAAATACAGGTGTTACAGTTATATACTCAAGATTAATTTTATTATTCACCTCCTCTAGGAGCTCTATTAATAAAGTTAGTGGCCAAAGAAAAAAGATTATTAGTATATGCTAGATCAGACAGGTTTAGGATAGTATATACTAATCATTAAGGGATCCATGTTTCTAATTAAATTTGGCAAGTCTCCCCATGGTAGCTTGTTGAATTCTGAGTTAGGAATTATCATTGCAAAGTTGTGATTTTTTCAAGGTTTTGACACATAAACACATTGTATGCTTGCTTGTTTGTGTTATCTTATTAAATTGTTATGGAATGTTTACTTATGTTTGATTTATGATTCTTTATTGAAAATTAAAATGTCAAAAAATGCTTGATCGACATACTCGATAAAAACACTTTAACTGGCGAGAATTATTATGATTGAAAAAGGAACCTAAATATCATCCTACCCTTTGAGAATCTGAAATTTGTGGTAACAACATCGTGTCCTCCCATACCTTCCAACGAATCCACTAATGAATAAATCTAAGCATATGATTGCTAGAATGATGCTGATTATTAGGCCCGCTGCTATATCATGGCTAACATCAATATTGTGCTGCAGGCTCAACATAAAGATTATGAGACTGTTTGACAGTTTTGGATAATCTTCGAAACATGTTTGGAGTCCAAGCCTTGATGAAGCAGCAAGGGGCTCTTCGAAAGCTTCTTAACTACAAGCAAAGATTAAGGACACTTGTGAAGGAGCATATGATGTTGGTCATGGGTTACCTTATTGAGGCTCAAACCTATGGAGTCGATATTGATGTTGAGTCGTAGATGACTATGGTCTTTGAGACTCCTTCTAAGGAGTTCATCCTATTTAGAGCTTTATATAACTTGAGCAATAGACTAGTGTGACCTTAACAGAGCTAACGAGGCAGTTACAGGGGATCAAAAATCTGATTAGGGAAGCTCCAATTCATGGCGAGGAAAACTTGACGATTATGTTTGGTTCCAATTCCCTTTGGTAATGGAAAGAAGCAAAAGGCCAAGAATGAAAAATCTTCTATTCCAACAAAGGCAAAGATAACAAGAAAAAGAAAAGGAACCTGAAGAAACTAAAGTGTTTTTTTTTTTTTTTTGCAGGAAGGTTGGGTATATAAAGAAGAATAGCAAGGACTTCCAATCTAAATAAGGTAAGTGCGATCTTTTATTTATTGAGACTTGTTTAGTCAAAGAATCAAGTGACACTTAGGTCATAAATTTTGGAGTGACTAATCATGTTTGTGTTTCTCTAAAGGGGTTCAAGGAAACAAGAAGTCTACTACATGAACACTTTATGCTTTTGATGGGTGATGGATCCTTAGGTTGGCTGAAGCAGTGGGAGATGTCTATCTTTATTTTGATAGTTATAGAAGTTAAGTTTTGAGGGATTGTTTTTATGTTCCTAAGCTTAAAAGGAATTTAATTTTTGTCACTTGTTTATTTAAAAACTCTTATTCAGTTTCTTTTAATATTAAAGTTGTGATTCGTAACAATAAATCTTTTATCTATAGTGGATGGATGCAAAACAACCTATACTTTATCAAATCTAAGATGGACTTACTGCTTAACACTGAAATTAGTGATAACTCTTAAAGACTTAAAACTTCTTACTCTAATAAGACTTATCTTTGTCATTAGCGATTAGGTCACATTAACCTAAATAGGATTCAAAGGTTGATAAGGGGATGGACCTTTGAGTTATTTAGAAGTGGAATCTATATCACATTGTAAATCTTGTTTAGAGAGCAAAATGACCAAAAAACCATTCAGGTCTAATGACAATCGAACCAAAGGGGTTCTAGAACTTGTGCATAGTTATGTTTGTGATCTCATAAACATCAAGGCGTGAGGAGGATATGAATATTTTGTCACTTTTATTGATGATTACTCGAGATATTGGTATGTCTACCTAATGCATCATAAGAGTGAAACTTTTGACAAGTTTAAGGAATTTTGAGCTGAAGCAAAGAAGCAATTAGGTAAACCTTTAATGATACTTCGATCTGATCAAGGTAGGGAATACCTCTCGATGAGTTTTTAGGACACTTAGTAGAGAATAGGATCTTATCCCATTTAAGTACACCTGGTACTTCACAGTAGAATGGCATGGTTGAAAGAAGAAATAGGACTTTGTTGGACATGGTTAGGTCCATGATGAGTTATTCAACATTGCATTTTTTTTTTTGGAGATATGCACTACAAACTGTATGTTATCTTTTGAACAATATGCCTTCAAAATCTGTTCCTAAAACACCTCACAAGTTATAGAGGGTAGGAAGACATCTTTAAACCATATTCGCATATGGGGATGTCTTGTTCATGTCTTGTACGAGGAAACAAACAAGTTGAAAGCACGTTCGGAAGTGTACATGTTTGTAGGATATTCAAAAGAGACAAACTGTAACACCCGTTGTTTTTATCGTAATGAATTGCACTAGATATTTAATGGTGTTATGTGTTTTTTATAGAAATAATGTTACTAACCATTTATTGTAGAATTATGACAGGTGACAGTCACGTAGAACTGATGTGCTCGAGAGGTTCATGTCATTGATGTTATTAAATATAATAAATAATTAATGTTTTATTCTTATATTAATAAGTGTGGTACTTCGGCAGTTCGACAAGCCGATAGATTTTATCAGCATATCGAATTCCTCATCTTTGGCAAGCCGATTCAAAAAGTTCGGCAGGCCGAGAGCGGTAGTTGAACATCCAGCAAAAAAAAAAAAAAAACACATTTACAAAGTGAATTGCGATATTATATGATATATTTTATGATGTTGCCATGGATTGTATGCATGCCTTGATTATTTACATTTGGTGCACATGTATGTATATTTTCACTAAGAATTACATGCACACTATAATATTGTGACATATGCATTGACAATTCAATATGATAAGGTAATATGATGAAGATGGGGAGCAAGTAGGATTGGTTGTTGTTGTAGGATATGTATTGAAGAGGTTGTGAATATTATATACTTTTCTTGACAATTAAATATGATACCATAATATGATAAAGATAGGGAGCAAGTAGGATTGGTTATTGTTGTCGAATATGTATTGAAGAGACAAAAAGTGCACTGAGCACTTAAAAAAAAAAAAAAGAAATACTGATGAACTACATCATTATTGTTTGCCACTTATCGTCTCTATTCACCCACTAGGCTTGTTAATGCAGCACTTCCTATTTCTTTAAGCCGTCTCACCCGAAACACTTCATTCCTCATGTCTCTCTCAAAGATTCCTTCAATTCATCTTCTTCATCATTTTGTTCTCCATTTCTTCTCTTCATTTCCTTGCTGCAAAGACCTAAAAAAAAAAAGTAAAATTTCATACTCCTCCTAACTGAACTCAAAGAAAACGAAACTCTATATTGAAGTAATCTTCAACTCATCTTCCACGTTTTCTCCACTTCTTCTCTTCATTATTCTACTGCAGTTACTTGGAAAAGCATCAATAAATCTCACATTTTACCTAGCCAAACCTAAAGAAAAATAAGAAAAAAGCTCCATATTGAGGTAAGCATCATCCTACATATAACCTGAAATTTTGTTATCCATTGAATTCCAACCTTCATAACTTCATCTACAAATTTCCGTTTTCAATGAAATTTTAGTATGATGTTTATGTATATGTTATGTGATGTTGCTTAAAGTTTCAAGTTATTCGGTGTAGTCTATGCTTTGATATCAAATGTTCATGCTCTGCCACTCATATTCAAAATGTTGCTGATCGTTAAAGCTCTATATTAACGTGGTCTTTGTTCAAAGGGCAAATTTGTTTTGATTTTTATGAAATTTGGTAGACATATTCATTTATATGTTAGGTATTGAAATGGAAAGTTTCGTATTAATATCATGTATATTTTGTGAGTTATTGAACTTTCTTTAAACTAGGTTTTTGTTGTCGTCAAAACTGCAAATTTCTACTCTTTGCTTTAATTGCTTGATTTTATAGCTACATGAATTTGTTGGACCACGAGTATTTTTCTAGTATTGTATTTGTATGTATAAAAGTTGTCATAAAATTTTTGGAGTCAAAGTAATTTTATTTTATTTGTTTGAAAATGTTTACTAAAGGATGTCCACTGCCTTATGTATGTAAAGCTAGTTCTACCACTGATTTCAAATGTATGTTTTGAATTCCTCCAATTTTATTTGAAGCTAAATTTTGGATATATTATAGTTTTATATGTCTAATATATGCAGTAATTTTCAGAAATTATTTTATGGCATAGATAATTTAAGACATAATTTTCTTTCTAGGCTGCTCACTATCCAATGTGTGCTAGCAGGTTTTATGTTGTTGAATGCAAAATTTATTTTAATTAACAAGTGAGATTTTTATAATCAATGAAAGCTCAAGGTGTTATCTATGTATGTTAACTTTGTCCCTACAAAGTGTCATGCTTAAATTGTATGTGTATTGTAAGATATAGTGCTTTGAATGTTTATACGTCAGGTGGAGTTTTACTAGGAGCAGATTTTAAGTTAATGACTATGTGATGAAAAATGGTACTAAATGACATCATGACGATGAATATTAGTTTTATATGTATATGAATGTTAATAGGGCTGTACAAAAACTGCCCCACACCTGCCAACCGCCCACGCCTGCACCCGCTCATCTTGAAAAAAGCGGGTTTACGTTAGCAACCCACTGGTGGGCTGGTTGAACCCGCCCACCAATATATTCAGTGGGCGGGTTTGGTTTTAAGTTTTTGAGGGCGGGTTCAACCTGCACCCACCTGTCTATATATTTTTTTAAAAAAAACTTATCATTTATTTGATTTTGTTCTTATTTTAGAGATGATTGAACAATCCAACACTCCAAGCACAGCCTCGGCTACCTCTTGACATATTGAAAATTGAAAATTCTCCTATTATTTTGTGAAGTGATCAAAATTCAAATCAAGTAAGTTAGTAGAGAAAGCCCTAAAAGAAAAAGAACACTTGACTTTGTTCATCATTTCATTTGTAACATTCTATTATTTTTGAACCCAATGAATAGGCTTTAATCTTTATGGACTCTTGACTTTGTTCATCACTTCATCTGTAGTTGATGTTTCTTGTTGCAGTGAATGATTATGTTTCTTAATTTGTGCTTTTGAATATGGTCACTGTCTTTAAGCATCAAACTTGTTGGGAATGCTTTATGTATTATCATCTTATATTTTCTACAAATTTTCTTCACTTTCTAATAAAAAGGTCCAAAAAATTACATTAGGCAATAACATAGGGCTAAACCGCCTCAACCCGCCTGCACTCGCCCGCAACCACCCAAAACCAAACTGAAACCACCCGCCATGTGGTGGACGGTTTGTTGGTTGGTTAATCGTCAACCCGCCATCCAAAAAAACCGCACCGTACCCGCCCAAAAACCATCAAACCGCCCGCCGTTCACCCCTAAATGTTAACATGAACACTCTAAGAGGTAAGCACATCAAGACCACGGCAACGTCATCTAAATTGGGTAAGCAAGCTAGTCAAGTAAGTACATTCTTACCTGCAACATGATGAAAGTTTATGAAAAGTTTTGAGAATTTGTTTCATGATGATTTTCAAGATGTTTTACATGATGTCTTTTCATGAAAGCTTTTGACGCTCTATGAATGTTCAATGAATGTCTTCATGATGATGTTTGTGAAAGCTTTAAAGTATGTATATGTATATATGTGTCACCTAATTAAGTGCTGCACCCAATGTTAATGTTAATGTTTATGATGTTGTCCAAAGTTGGACTCGTCGTATTTGATTTGGGATTAGCTACCTTTTTCTTCTCATGACGGCGCGCCTATGATGATGATGAATAGTGCAACACTTGGGCCTTTAAAGATTGAATGAATGAAGTTTTAATATGGAAATTATAATGCAAAGATATGTGCTATATGAAATTGTGCCTTGTGCACTTTTATGACTACGATGATGATGTTATAAAGTGAACTTACGTGAAATGAATTATGTTGTGAGATAAGAAAGTGTACTTACTAAGCTTTTTCTTACTAGTTTTTACTTCATGTTGCAAACAAAGGTAAAAGAATTATGGAATAACTGGAGGATGAGGACGGGTGTATGTGCTAGGAATTATGGATTGGAAAACAGAAGGATGCCATGAAAAGAATTTATTTTCTTGCATAATGTTTTGTATTTGTATATTAATTTTCCCCACACTATGTTGTATTAATACTTGTTTTAAATTCACCTTTATGTTAACAACATATTGGCCTGCCAACCATCATTGGTCGGTTTGCCGATGTTAAAATTGGCCTGCTGATGTTACATTGCATCGGTCTGCCGATTTGGGTATTTTAAAACTCTAGTTTTGTAGAGTTTTTGTCAACCTGCCGATAGTTGAAGTTTAGACTGCCAGTCATGTTTGACGTGCCGGTGTTTGAAGTTCGGCCTATGGAACTAAAAAAGCAAATTTGAGTAACTATTTTGATTTTTATTTAAATTATAGTTTCATTATTTTAGTACAGATAAACTATTTAAGTATGCATATATATATATGTATATATATATAAGTTGTTTTGAAAATATAAAGTATAAAAAAAGTATGCATGGATCTTGAGATATGTGTATTTAACTATACTGGAATTAAATAGTTTATCATAAAATAATGATAATAAGGATTAAAGTAACGACATCTATGACATCCTTAAGAGGGCATTGCAGGCTTTGGTATCAGAACAAAATCCCATTTTCAATTCACATCGCCGCACGTCAGTTCAAGTCCTCCAAATAAGTATGTTTTAAGTTAAACCACGTAGATGTAAGTTAAATGATAAGTGTAAGACCAAGATGTATAATGATTAACGCCTTAATACATAAAGTTAGGAGTGAAATCCTATCTCATACCTAAATTTTGAAGTTTATTCCCAAGTTCATGATTCTTTTAGGAAATCAAAGATGCTAAACCATAGGAGGACTCAAACTCGTGCCTAAGCCACTGCTGGAAATGACAATCTAGCTGACGCAAGACTAATGACGATGATCACTGAACTACAAAGGCAACTTCAAGACCAAAGAAGAGAGATTGAGGAGCTGAGAGCTAGTAGCCAAGGAGGCGAAAGACAAGGTGAAAACATGCCACCTCCTCCTCAGCCACAAGGAGAGGAAATCCTAATTCCTACACTAGAAGCAAGACCTGTTTATCAAGAGCCCTTATTAGTACGATGGAAACGTGTTAAGCTAGTCGACTTTGAAGGTTTTAAGGATCCCCTGGTCACCCAAGGATGGCTAAAGACTATTGAAGCCACACTAAAGCTTGTGGGTTTACTGACAATAAGAAGGTTCTATGTGCCTTGTACTACTTAACAATGGAAGTCTGAATCTGGTGGGATGGGATCGAACAGAGCAGGAATGTAGATGAGATGACATGGGTAGATTTTGTTCATGAATTCAATAACAAGTTCTTCCACATGAACATCACTCGGAAACACTATGATGAATTTGAGAACCTGCGCCAAAGAGATATGTCAGTTAACGAAGTGGTTGCTAAGTTTAATCAGTTGGCATGCTTTTGCCCAAGAATGGTCAACGATGAAAATGAAAGGGTTAGAAGGTTGATCAGAGTTCTCAAACCAGAAATTGTAGTAATTATTGATGGGGCAAGTCCACCTAGGAACCAAGAACAAGTTGTTTTGAGGGCATAACAAGCTGAATTTCACTTGTCAGAGTTAAGAAGAAACCAGCCTCAACCAGGTCATCTAGTGACTATTGCAAGCAGTCAAAACTATCCTCAAGGTACAAACAACAATAACAACAACAACAACAACAACCAGAACTAGAGGAACAACAA
The DNA here is from genome assembly GCA_025403435.1 of Artocarpus heterophyllus. Classification (NCBI taxonomy): domain Eukaryota; kingdom Viridiplantae; phylum Streptophyta; class Magnoliopsida; order Rosales; family Moraceae; genus Artocarpus; species Artocarpus heterophyllus. Next base: position 9,800,651 of record CM046339.1, read on the forward strand.
GAGAAAGGGAAATTTTAGAATCAGCGGGGAGAAACATAATGGTGGCCAGTATGGCAGCAATAACAGGTAGAGGCAATCATGTGCTAAGTGTGGAAAACCACATCCTGGTGAATGTTGTCTTGTAATAGGCCAATGTTTTATTTGCAGACATGAATGTCACTTTGCTATGAACTGCCCTGACTGATCCAATGCTCAAGGTCAGCAAAAAGCCCCTCATGCTCAACTCCACCATATGCAAGCTACTTTGGAGGGACCACTGATAAATCAAGGAAGACTTGAAGCCCCATTTGTTGGAAACAACGTGCGCAACGGAATTTTAAAAATTTTTCATCAGAGTAATTTCCAAAGCACAAGTTTGACATGTTATATGTATAAATTAGACAAATCTTACTAACCTCAGTGTGCCAAAGAACCTTCGCAACCTGTGTAGAGAAGTAACATTCCAGAAAAGCCTCAACCAACTAGTCTTCTTTGCTATTCTCTATCCACAACCAGAGTGAGTATGGGCTCACACGTACAGCTCTTCCACCAGTGATTTGCCTTCAACCAATAGAGAGAACCCAAAGCTAGTGTTCGTGATTTGTGAACAAAAGCTCTCAGGGAGTTTTCAGATGCTCACTAGAAGAGTATCACTCTTAATCTCTCAAATTGATCTAAGTAAATCATGAGACTCACTCCCTTTTTATAGCTATTGGTCCTGGGGTCAGTCCATATCAGATTAGGTCTCAAAAACTCTAAACAGAATCAAGTTCGGATCAATATCTGATAAGATCTGTGTGAAAATGCATAATCTTATCTCCTGCTGATCGGCAGGCCAAACATTCTGATCGGCAGGCCGACCACGTCATTCAATAGGCCAAACTCCTAAGAAAAAATCTCCGCGAATCTTTTATTTTCCACCCGAGATTCTAAAGGATAAAGTCTCAGTTTTGATTCAAATAACCCAATAGAGAAGTTATCTGATCAAAACAAACTTTATCAAGATAATCTCTAAGAAAATAAATCAATTCACAATAATTCTACAAGTTTATCTTGTTCTAATTTGTCCAAAATTAAAACAACCGATAAACAAACAAGAATTATCTAATCGCAATAATTCAACAAGTGTATCTTGAACTAATTTCTTACAAAATTAATTCAACCGTTAAATAGACATGAATTATTTGATTCTTACAAATTTTAAACCAATCTGATAAATCCGACATAAGTCACCAATTATTGGAAAAGCACGTCGTGTCGTTACAGGACTTTGTGAGCTAGCAAAGGGGACCAAAATGGACCTATAAAGTTCAAGCTCATGATAATTATGAAACCCAATATCCCAGATATACATTTCACAATTATCAACTCCAACGCTACTCCACTAAAAGCTTGGAGTTGCACTCTCGAACTTTATAGAATTATGAAGCTCATGTAGCTAAGTCTCCATAACATATCATAGTGTATTGCATCCCCATATGATCATCCATAATCAGCTTAAGGACAAGTTATGTCTTACCTTCCCGATTATTTTTATCTTATGTTCCATTGTCTCACCATTAGAAAACTTACCATCCAAAGATAGTATACCACTCAGTTACACCTATGTATCCAAATGGTTGAGTGCTCCAGTTTTCTAATTACAGGACAACGTATATAAGAGGATATCATTACTCCTAAAGAGGAGCTATGGAATCCATATCTATGAATAACAAGTCTACGCTATCAAGAGTCATGCCTTTAACGTACCGGTATGCATACCACTATTGAGATGTGGGTGTCACCCTTTGGCACATCAAAAGACACAAGTCAAGACAACGGGCCCACTATTCATCTCAAGATTAAGATACAATACAAATGACTGTCTAAAGTGAATCGATTTGTCAAGACAGAATTATTAATCCAAATTAATTCACTTTATGTCTCAATCCAACACATCGTCACCTATGACAACGTGCCAATGTTTCTATTCACGGAGTCTAACTCCGATGGTCAAGACAAACCATCTCCCAAAAGGGATATAGACAACATAACAATCTTTACATGAATAAAGTGCCCAACTTTATTCCCTCGATTGCGGATCATATGTTTTAGACTGTCACCTTAAGAATCGTGTCTTCCGCATAATCAGTCCATCATATGCCCAATTCTTAAGGTTTAGACTGACAGTCTCAGACTACTGTTTGCTTATCATACATTCAACAAATATGAACGTAAAGAGGATAAGATTTGGTATATATAAATGAATAAATTCTTTATTGATAAAAATATCTCCAAAAACGTATTACATTTTTACTCCTTAGGGCACACATGTCTAACACCATTACCAATGCTTGCATTTATGCAACGGCGAAAGAGTAAGTGGCAGTAGAAACCTCTAATGTTGTCACAGATCAGATTTCAAGTCTTTCTTTTAATGCACATGCTCTCTTTGATATGGGTGCCACATATTCATTTGTATCATCATCTTTTGCTAAGAAGCTAGAAAGGCATTTAGAACCTATGAGACAAGGATTCACTACCACGCTACCCTCTGAGGAAATGATGATGTCTACGCATCATTTGCGTATAGTTCCTTTACGGATTTTTGAAAGAGAACTTTTTGTTGATCTTATTGTGATCGATATGTATGACTATGATATGATTCTCGAGATGGATTTCCTGAGTAAGTACAATGCTTCTATCGAATGCCAAAGACAAAAAGTGCTTTTTCATCCAGAAGGTGAAGAAAGATTCGTGTTTGTAGGCGAGTCAAGGAAGAAGCCAAACATGTTTTTGTCAACTGTGAAAGTAGGAAAGATGTTAGCAAGTGGTTGCATGGGTTATTTGGCAAACATCATAGATAAAAGTCGAGAAAAGGAGACAAAGATTGAAGATGTTTTAGTGGTCTGAGAATTTCCAGAGGTATTTTCAGATGACCTAACAAGTTTACCTTCAGATAGAGAAATCAAATTTAAGATTGAGCTCGCTCTAGGCACTGACCCAATTTCTAAGGCACCATACAGAATGGCCCCAGTAGAATTGAAAGAGTTGCACACCCAATTAAAGGAACTTCTTAATAAAGGTTTCATTCGACCTAGTCATTCACCATGGGGAGCACCAGTGTTATTTGTAAAGAAAAAGGATAGTTCCATGAGACTATGCGTAGACTGTCAAGAGCTGAACAAGGTGACAATCAAGAACAAGTACACATTGCCTCGAATCGATGATTTATTTGACCAACTTAAAGGGTGCATCAGTTTTCTCAAAGATTGACTTACGATCGGGATATCATAAGTTGAAATCAAAGAAGGAGACATTCCTAAGACAACTTTTAGATCAAGGTATGGTCACTATGAATTTGTGGTCATGCCTTACGGTCTAACAAATGCACCTACAGCTTTTATGGACTTGATGAATCGGGTATTCAAGGATTGTCTCGACAAATTTGTCATAGTATTTGTTGATGATATTCTTGTGCATTCAAAAATCGAGAAGAGCATACTAAGCACTTGAGGGTTGTGCTAGAAACCTAGAAGAGACATAAGTTGTATGCAAAGTTTTCTAAGTGTGAATTTTGGCTCGACAGGGTATCCTTCTTAGGTCATGTTGTTTCAAAGAAGGGAATAATGGTGGATCCTGCTAAGGTTGAAGCTGTTCTTAATTGGAAGTGACCAAAGAATGCAAGTGAGATTAGAAGCTTCTTAGGATTAGCTGGTTACTATCGAAAGTTTGTGAAATATTTCTCCAGGATAGTAGTGCCTCTTAAAAATATTCATTTAAATGAATTTATTTATTTAACTCTATTTTCTATTTATCTCTTTCAAAAGTAGATTTTGAATTTAAATTATTTATCTGCTTTTAAGACGTAGTCCTACTAAGCCTTTCACTCATGTTTTATTTGTTTTTAAATCTTTGCCCTAGGTGGAATACAGCTTAGGATTGACGAAGGGTCCATAGATCGAACTTGCAACCAGTAGAGGACCTAAGTACGTTATTGTACAAATTAATCAAGGCATGTATTATTTTAACCTTTTTTTTTATTTTGGACTGTGGTTGTAGTTTAAATATTGTCGATACTATATGTGTGCATAAGTTGTGGGTTGGTGTGACCCAACACATATTCTCTCCTTCTTTATTATTTTATTTCATTTGTTTCATCTTATTTGTTTAATTATTATAAATGTTTGCTTAAAAAGGGTTTTAAATCATCACTTATGTTTTAATTAATTAAATTCTTAAACTCATATTTTAATTAAATTTTTATGTAATTAACTTAATCAAACCGTCATGTCACCTCCTGTACTCCGGGGCGTGTCAAAAGCTATAAAAAAAAACTGGTCATTTTGCCCCCTCTGTCCAATTATATCTATATCCTTGATGGAGTTGCTGATGTGCCATATAATTAAAAATTAAAAATATATAAAATAATTTAATATTAAAAAATAAAAAAATTATTTTTATTTTTTTCTAATTTCCCCCCTCTCTCCTTCCTCTTGATCTCACTCTCCCTATTCTCTTTCACCTTTATGCTCTCTCACTCTGCTTTCTTATTTGATCTTTTCTCTCTATCTCTTTCAATCTAGCCAGTGACGGAGGGTGGGGCAGCTGGGTAGACTGGTGCTTGAGGGGTGAGGTGACAGGGATAAGGCAGGGTGGGTTAGGCTGGGGGGGGGGGGGGGGGGGGGGGGGTGTGGGGGGCGCAACAGGGTTGCAATGGGGTTGGCTTGGTGGGGGTGGTGTTTGACGAGGAGGTGAGAGAAAGGAAGTTGATTGAGAGTGGCAATAGAGCTACAACTACGAGCACCAAAGGCAAGATTACGTGTTTAACGGTTCGACATAGATGCACTCCAATGGCGGCATGAGTGTGATGGAGAGCGGGAACGGCATAAGTGAGGAAGTTCTGTATGATAGTGTTATTCTATTTGAAATGTAGTAAAGTTTTGAGTTGTTAGTAGAACTAAGGTGCTTTAGTGCTGTAGATTTTATCTCTAAAAGAAATGTTGGGCATAGGTTTAATCAATGATGTTGTTAAGCAATTCAGTAGCTAGAAATTAATTGTTCAATTCAAGTTGAGTTTTTATTTATTTATTTTTTGCACCACAACTAGGACTCAAGGTCATAGGAGTAAGTATCTAAAGCAATTAAAACTTTAGATGATTCCAGTCTACGCCTTGAGCAAGAGATTAAACTTACTTTCTTTTTTTTTAAACTTACTTTCTTTTTTCTCAAAGATTGACTTACGATCGGGATATCATAAGTTGAAATCAAAGAAGGAGACATTCCTAAGACAACTTTTAGATCAAGGTATGGTCACTATGAATTTGTGGTCATGCCTTACGGTCTAACAAATGCACCTACAGCTTTTATGGACTTGATGAATCGGGTATTCAAGGATTGTCTCGACAAATTTGTCATAGTATTTGTTGATGATATTCTTGTGCATTCAAAAATCGAGAAGAGCATACTAAGCACTTGAGGGTTGTGCTAGAAACCTAGAAGAGACATAAGTTGTATGCAAAGTTTTCTAAGTGTGAATTTTGGCTCGACAGGGTATCCTTCTTAGGTCATGTTGTTTCAAAGAAGGGAATAATGGTGGATCCTGCTAAGGTTGAAGCTGTTCTTAATTGGAAGTGACCAAAGAATGCAAGTGAGATTAGAAGCTTCTTAGGATTAGCTGGTTACTATCGAAAGTTTGTGAAATATTTCTCCAGGATAGTAGTGCCTCTTAAAAATATTCATTTAAATGAATTTATTTATTTAACTCTATTTTCTATTTATCTCTTTCAAAAGTAGATTTTGAATTTAAATTATTTATCTGCTTTTAAGACGTAGTCCTACTAAGCCTTTCACTCATGTTTTATTTGTTTTTAAATCTTTGCCCTAGGTGGAATACAGCTTAGGATTGACGAAGGGTCCATAGATCGAACTTGCAACCAGTAGAGGACCTAAGTACGTTATTGTACAAATTAATCAAGGCATGTATTATTTTAACCTTTCTTTTTATTTTGGACTGTGGTTGTAGTTTAAATATTGTTGATACTATGTGTGTGCATAACTTGTGGGTTGGTGTGACCCAACACATATTCTCTCCTTCTTTATTATTTTATTTCATTTGTTTCATCTTATTTGTTTAATTATTATAAATGTTTGCTTAAAAAGGGTTTTAAATCATCACTTATGTTTTAATTAATTAAATTCTTAAACTCATATTTTAATTAAATTTTATCTAATTAACTTAATTAAACCGTCACGTCATCTCCTGTACTCCGGGGCGTGTCAAAAGCTATAAAAAAAAACTGGTCATTTTGCCCCCTCTGTCCAATTATATCTATATCCTTGATGGAGTTGCTGATGTGCCATATAATTAAAAATTAAAAATATATAAAATAATTTAATATTAAAAAATAAAAAAATTATTTTTATTTTTTTCTAATTTCCCCCCTCTCTCCTTCCTCTTGATCTCACTCTCCTTATTCTCTTTCACCTTTATGCTCTCTCACTCTGTTTTCTTATTTGATCTTTTCTCTCTATCTCTTTCGATCTAGCCAGTGACGGAGGGTGGGGCAGCTGGGTAGACTGGTGCTTGAGGGGTGAGGTGACAGGGATAAGGCAGGGTGGGTTAGGCTGGGGGGGGGGGGGTGTGGGGGGCGCAACAGGGTTGCAATGGGGGTGGCTTGGTGGGGGTGGTGTTTGACGAGGAGGTGAGAGAAAGGAAGTTGATTGAGAGTGGCAATAGAGCTGCAACTACGAGCACTAAAGGTAAGATTACGTGTTTAACGGTTCGACATAGATGCACTCCAATGGCGGCATGAGTGTGATGGAGAGCAGGAACGGCATAAGTGAGGAAGTTCTGCATGACAGTGTTATGCTATTTGAAATGTAGTAAAGTTTTGAGTTGTTAGTAGAACTAAGGTGCTTTAGTGCTGTAGATTTTATCTCTAAAAGAAATGTTGGGCATAGGTTTAATCAATGATGTTGTTAAGCAATTCAGTAGCTAGAAATTAATTGTTCAATTCAAGTTGAGTTTTTATTTATTTATTTTTTGCACCACAACTAGGACTCAAGGTCATAGGAGTAAGTATCTAAAGCAATTAAAACTTTAGATGATTCCAGTCTACGCCTTGAGCAAGAGATTAAACTTACTTTCTTTTTTTTTAAACTTAGAGGTGGGGATACGAACTCTTTATCGTTAGATATAGTCAAGTATAATTTTACCATTAGGTTATGGCTGCTACCACAGGATTAAACTTTTCATAATACATGAATGGATTGATAAATTTTTGAAGAGGATAAACGAATTGAGTACTAGTGAAAAACATTGTTATGGGTTTGTGCTTGTGTAGCCCAAATCTAGTCCTGGGTTTATGAAGGGGTGCTGGTTATAGTAGAGAGAGAGTGTGTGAGATAGAGAGGAAGCGGAGAGAGAGGCAAATAGAAAAAATTGAAATAAAATGGTATTTAAAGATTAATTAGATTTATATATTTAATTATAAATTTAATATGTTTTTTATTTTTTAATTATATGCCACATCAACAATTCAGTGAAAGATATAGACAGTTTTGGACGAAAAGTGTAAGGTTACCGATTTTCTATAGTTTGGGGACGTTTTGATTGATTTTGAAAAATCAAGGGGTAAAATTCAATCGAGTACATAGGATACGGAACTTTTGAAAATAATTCTAATAGAAACAGAAAAAAAAGAAAAAAGAAAAAAAAAGGCCAACAACAACAAAAACGCCTTAAAAAACAACACCAACAACTGCACCGACTCTTTAAAGCAACGTGAAAGAATCATGTCGTCTGTAACCACTAAACGACGTGAAAGCAAATGTGTTCTTTGTTGAAGGTTGAATCAGTCGAATTATAGAAGCACCCAAAAAATGCTCAAAAATAATTAAAAATTTAAAGTTAAAAAAGACGGCAACTGTGGAAAAGCACATCTTATTTTCCAACGGAAAAAATGGAACTTCTAACAAACGCCATCTTATGTATTCTTCTTTGAAGCCGTTTCTGTTACAGTACAACGTGATCTAAATGGCAAAGCTATTAAAATGGTATCAACAAATCTTAAAATAAAATTTACAGCTTAGAAAAAATAATAATAAACAAGACATGTAAACCAGTATTGTCTCTCAAAAACCGAAAAATTCTTTGGTAACCACCTACAGCAAGTTAAAGTATTTGATAATCCTGTTTTTGGAAAGTTAATTCTAAAAGTAGTTGTTCAACGTCAAAAGTTAAAAAGCAACCTAAAATTACTTTTTTCAATAACAACTTCTTTTGTAATTTAAAATTACTAGACTAACCTTAATAATAATACATAATTTTCAATCTGTTTATTTTTTCTTTAATAAATTAAGATAAATCAAATAACATATTTTGTTGAAAACAAAATATATTAAAAATAGGCTTGAAAATGTATTCAAATACTTAAAAAACAAAACATATTAAATTAATAAAAAATAAATAAGTCGAAACAAATAAATCAAATATCACGTTTTGTTATGTTTATATATACCGTTATGAATTAAAGTAATTTAATCCTTTTTTAATCTAATTAAAATAAATAAAAACTAAATTTATAAATATATTTAATAAAATATAACTATTTTTATCGTTATATATCTTTATATAAATTTTATATATAATTTATTAATACTGCTTCGAATTCACATAGCAACTTTCAAAAACAATTTACCAAGCACTTACTTCTTGCCCGCAGCACAAAAGAAGCAACGGCACAACAACGTCAGCCTGGCACAAAATCCCCAATTATAAGATTTGGACTAAAAAAAAATTATCAAAATTCCATTAAAAAAGGGACGGTGGATGATGATTAAAGCCCATTCGTGAAATCAATGGAGAAAAGGTTGAGAGAGAGCAAACCATAAAATTATATCCAAACGTTCCAAAAATATTCACAATTCCATTCCATGACCCACCACAAAAGGAAAATAAAAATCTCCTAGTCTGAAAGAATCATTACTCATCAGAGAGAACAAAAAAGAACCCTAATTTGCAAAAGAAATTAAGCGAAATAAATTGATTTTTTTCCTTTTCGGGAAGTTCAATTCTTAGGTCGCTGAGACTCCAATGCATTTATCGCGAGCCCGTCATCATCATGACCTTGAACTCCTCAAAGCTGATCATGCCGTCGCCGTCGCAATCGACGCCGCTGATCATCTTCCGGCACTCGGCGATCGCACATTCGTCGTCGAGGCTCCTCAGAACCTCGTGGAGCTCCTCCGCCGAAATCGAGCCGTCACCGTCGATGTCGTACACGGAGAACGCGTCCTTCAGGTTCTCCAAGACCTCGTCGGAATCCACGCCTTTGGTGTTCAACTCGATGAACTCCTCTAAATCGATGAATCCGTCGTCGTCGGAATCCACCTCCTTGATCATCTTCTGAAGCTCCTCCTCGCCGGACGGCTGACCCAGGCTCCCCTTGATCGCGCCGAGCTCCGACGACGAGATCTTGCCGTCACCGTTGACGTCAAATTTCTTGAAAACCTGCTCAAGCTCGGCGATCTGAGCCCGGCTGTTGACTGAGGGCGAGCGGGATTGGAACGGGATCTCCGCCGGCGTCAGATTAGGGTTTGATTCTGAGGAATCCGGTTTCTTGCGCCGGCCAAACAGGGATCTAAAACCCATTCTTTTACGAAAAAGAGAGATAGAATGCGAAAGAAAATTTCTTTTAGAGAGAGAAAGAGGGAGATTTTTGAGATTGGAAATAAAGGAAACAACAAGAATGAGGAATTTTTGGGGGACAAGGAGACCAAATCCTGAAAGGAGAAATTATTGTAACTGACTGAATCTGAAATTTCTCTGTGAGATTTATTGGCTTGTTTTTATTGTTATTATTATTATTATGATTATTATTATTATTTTTGCTCTCTCTATCTCTAGTTTAGAATCCAAAATTAGAGCGAGCAGAGAGAGAGAAAACGCGTGAATGCAGGTCGAGGCAGCAGAAGAAATAATGGGAAGTGAATGCACCCCACGTTAATGATGAAAGTTCTCTATGTCTCTTCGTCACCCCCACTCCCACTCCCACTCCCTTCCGACCTGCGGCGCTGTTTCTTCTTTTAAATCACACTACTATATAGTCTTTATACAAAAATTCGTGTAAGAGTAATTTGTACTTTTTTTTTTTTTTGCTTTTCAATCACACTACTATATAGTCTTTTATATAGTCGTGACACATGACAGCAACGAAAATATATTTTTTAATTTCAAATGTTTGTTTAGGTATATTATTGGAAGATTTTTTTTTTTTGAAGATTTATTGGAAGAATTTTTAGTATGAAATAGAAAAAAATTATATTTTATTAGCTAGTAGGACAAAATAGGATTTCACCTACCAATTATGTCGCTACAAAATATGTGATCGTGGTTTTCCACACATGATGCATGGTTTTTTACACGATGTATAGTTTTCTTTAAAAAAAATGGAATGTGATAATACAACACATATTCTAATGCCATCTGATCTACAAGGTGTCTTCCACTTAATCCAATGGACTTTATTCTTATTGCCAGAGAATCTACGGTAACAATGAGCAATCAAAAATTCTATATCATCTCAAAACTTTTTGGCAATTTGAAACATTGACATGGAATAGGTAGAGATAGATTGGATTACAACTCGTAGGAGAATTTCTTTGCTCCATATTTTGGATTTAAGGGACATGAAAAGTTGTTTCTAGAGTAGCCTTCATCGCTTAAACAGACTTTCACAGTTCATACCAAGGGTCGTGGCAAAAAGATTTTGCACATTAAATTTGACATTAGAGGCAGTCTGACATTGTTGTACTGTGTTCTATTGTTGTTTTAGTGTACTGTGGACTAGAAAGAAGTAGACATTTGGTAATTTTTTTTCAAAGTTATTGTGAATACTAAAAGCATAATTACTGTTCAAGTATGATTTGAAAAGACCCAAATCAAACTAAGGACAAGGCCCAGTGAGAGCATGGCCCAAATAATATGGTGAGCCAAGTGAGCCCAATTAAAAAATGTTTGTCATGTTTGATACGTGTGATCCACATCGAATTAGTCTGGTTGTGCAAGGTGTCCGTTTTGTGCTTTATGTACTGGTAAAGAACATTCTGATTTAACAAGTCTTTTTGGGTTCGATATGTTTGATTCATGCCAATCAGACTGAGCGAGAATTACTTGATAGGAGATTTATTTTTGTGATAGTGGTGGTCGATATGTTCATCTTAATATGATCTGCTCAGTTCAAAGCCAAAAAAAACTTGATGGAAGTTAATATCTACTAATTCACAATGTTGCTTAGAAAGAAGTGGCCCGAAACTTGCGGCCAATGGAAAATTGACATGTCTCCTACTCCACCAAGCACTATCTAGACCAATTTCTCACTAACAAGAGCCACCTTTCTCATAAAATGTAACTATTAGTAGGCTAGAAGCATCATTTAGAGACATGAATCTATCTCAAAATTGGCCATCAATTTGACAAATTCTTCAATTCTTTTCTCATCTCTCATATTCCAATCCTCCATTTTTACACACATTATTGCAAGAGAAGCTATAATATTTAAAGAGTTTGTTTATTAGTGAAGAAGAAACTTCTCAACAGTGGACGCAGCTCAATTTCAAAGTGAACTATTATAAATCCCTTGTGTGGTATCATTTATTTCAATGTTTTTATTTAATTGCATACTTATAATTAGCTTTTCGGTTCATTATTATCAAACTGACCAGATTTGGAGTGTGTTAGGACCTAATAATGGTGATCAAAGGCTTAATCAATTTGATTTAATCTTTAAATTGCCTATTAATTAATTTGATTTAATTATAGATCTAACATCTACAATTATAAGTTTGGTAAATTATGTATAAAATTGTTGTGGAGATATATAATGACAAAAATAGGCATATTTTGCTAAACATATTTTGAGTTTTAATTTTTAAGTTTAATTTTAAGGTCAACATACACAATATTTATACATTAAAATACTAAAAAGTAGACTTATTTTATTACTTAATATAGTTTTAGAGATTAAAAAATCACTATAAAAAAGAGTGCAATAACATTAAAAAAAAAGTTATGTTACAAAAACAGTTCTTGATTTGAGAGGGTGAGGTCAGCTTAGGATGTAGCTCAAGCGGCATCCCGGGGCAACGAGAGATGGAAGGTCATGCGATGAAGCTCAGAGGGACACTTGTTGATATGCGATTGGTTGTTTCCTTGACAGGCGTAATCATTGTGCTACTTCATTTTTTGTGCCCAAGTTTTACGCCTAAGGCGGCTATAAATAGGGCTTCGTTCCCCATCATTTTCACGTGCAACCAAGGCCACACTTCATGACTTCTGAGTTTCAGCTGCCGAGCTATAGTTGATAACTTGAGGACTTTATTTTCCCGAGCTTCCACAACCCGATCAGGTAATTTCTCAAGAAGCATACGAAAAAATAAGTGACCTTTCTGACTCACATAATGTAGATATTTCCTGGTCAGATAGTAGTACCAAAACTGAGAGGTCGACCTTCGTGGAGGTTGATATTGAAGGATTATCCCAGGGGCAAGATGGAGTAGGCCAGCTTGCTAAAATCTTGAGGCTCGACACCGGGACGGTGCCCGAGTAGGAGTTCCTCGACTTGTTAATTGGAGACAACCAGTGAGACTGTGCAGGGGTAAGGATCCCTACATCGGTGCCGCCATCACTAGCACGTCCCAAGTTACAGCCCATGAGTGTGCCGGTCTAGAGGTGGTTGTCGCTGAGCCAAGCACCTCCAGTTGAGAAAGTAGGGTCCCAGTCTAGGTCACGGGTCGGGTAACTATGGAGGTCTCCAATGAGGAGCGGGCAGTCGAGGAAGTAGAGCCCTAGAGGAATGCTGCCAAGGAGGACAAGGATGTTGGAAGACTCGTCGTTACTAGAGTCCGAGGGTGACTACTTATCAAATATCTCAGCCTAGCCAGACGTCTATGGCGGGCTACTTAAGCACAATGACTGAGTCCCGACTTGAGGACTTATGCCGAGAGTTCAACATCCCAAACGACATTAACCTCATCGTGCCCAAAGAGGTTTATTTGCCCCTGACCCTGCCCAAAGGGTACATAACATTGTATGCCGAGTTTTTCAGGGCCTAGTTGCACTTGACATTTCACCCTTTCCTTCGCCAGGCATTGAACAATTTGAATGTCTGCCCTACCCAGTTCAACCCAAACAGCTACAAGTCGATGATTAGAATGTACATGCTGTAGAGGTACCATCGGGCTATCGAGATGCCATGGGAGGCCTTCAAGCAGGTGTATAAGATGAAGAGGCTTCCCTGGCAATCTGGCCGATACCACATCACCGGCTTCAAGAAAGACTTCATCCTGGGCAATCTCGACTCGGACAAACTTTGGAAGTTTGAGTGGTTCTACATCGAGGGAAACTATTTAGCCTGAGCTGGTGAAGTGATGTCCAAGGACCAACATGTTTTGAGGACATTCAAGTAGGGGCATGTTTGCTCAAAGAGACTATAGGCGCCGTGCAACATCGTCAAAGTAGTGGAGGACTTGTACACTAAGCTGGAGTCCACATGGTAGCAGTCCTTCCTACTCAGGAAGGAAAATCTTTCCCATTATGGCTAGTTTAGGGAGTCCAATGGAATCAATCCCCCTTCCAACATCCAGCCTGCCTGGTCGACCGAGCAGGTGACAATGGTGAGGCCGAGTGTGGCTGATATCTAGGGGCCGAGCACCATCAGATCCGGGTGGCCGATGAGGGAGCCATCATCATCCAATACTAAGGACTTGTAGAGTGGTTCCTTCGATGCAGGGCCACCCGTAGTAAACGAGGACCTTCAGGACATTATTCGGCTCCTATATCAATCAAGCCAGCTCTGGATTGGTGGTGAGCTCTGAGTTTTTTTTTTTTTTTTTTTGCTTTTCCAAACTCACCTTAACTTGGAGATTTTCTTGCCTTCTGTTGCAGATATGTCTTCCTAGCAGGCTTCTTCAGAAGAAAGGCAAGCAATGATGGAGAATCTTTGCCAATCTAAAGGGAATGTCGTAGTGGGCTCAAAGAGAAAGAGGACCCTGAGACTGGAGCAACCTTCAAGATCTGAGCAACCGCCACGGACTGAACAGCCACCCCAAGCAATCCAAGTTGTTCCCCCGCCTCCACCGACAAAAGCGAAGACTTTATCTAGCCAATCCCAACCACCCGTTGTTACAACCGCCGTGCCATAGCCCTCGATCGATTCTTCGAGGAGGTATCAGAATACCTGACACCTTATCCTCGATAACATTGCTGAGGTCATCCCCATGGAGTTGTTTCTAGAAAATCTCCAGGGATTTTACTATGACGGCCTGTTCCATGCTGCCTTCCGTTCTATTGCAAAGGTAAGCAAAACTTCTACCACGAGCTCCTTTTAACTTGGTGGATTCTTCATGCTCTAACTCATCCTTTTAGGCCTGTGCATTTTTGGAGCTGGCACATATGGTCTGGTAGAAGGAGCTCGGCCTTGAGAAGGACAAACACAATAAGACCGTGTTTGAGAAGGACGAGGTCGAGAAGGAGCTCGAGTCCAAGAACATCAAGCTAGATCAAATTAAGAAGTTTCTTTCTCAGGCTAATGACAAGGCCAAGAAGGCGAGAGACGAGGCTGAGCTGGCCAAGGCGGCGACAGAACGGGCAAGAAATAAGGTCGACCAGTCTCAGGATGAGGTCAACCATCTAAGGTCCTAGCTGTGAGCCTCCTAAGCCGAGCATAAGCAATTCCTTAGGGAAGAACTGTCCGGCCGCCTAGCCCAAGCCATGGAGGAGTTCAAGTCGTCCCCAGAGTACACGGACTACTACTACCTCTAAATGACCGACTTATGGGATTATACTCTGGAAAAGCATCTTGAGGTGGTCGACTTCGACTGGTCCCTCATTGTTGAGTCGGAGTGAGAGGAAGTACAGCAGCCCAATCTAAAAGAGGTGGTCGAGGTGGACGGTGAGGATAGGAATGGAGGGGATAATAATCATGCCGAGGATGGGGCCCAGGCTTAAAATTTTTGTTTTCTTTCTTTTGTAATTCTCCATCCGGGCTTAGGAGGTGTTTGGCTATTTGTACCTCCCCCCAACTTTCATTTAATGAAATTTTATTTCTTTTCCAAGTTTATCGCTTCTTGAACTTTTTTTATTTTGAATTCGATATTTCACAAGTGAGATTGTTCTTGGATGAAATGTTAATTCTATTTTTCAAAATCTTATCAGGACTCCCAAGTTGAGAGCTCCTTGGGAATGAAGTTCAGGCTATATTTCTCTGAGTCAGATGCTTCTCAATAAAGGAATTGAGTTAAGAATTCTTCAAGTTGAGTGTTCCTCAGGAGGAAATATTCTCAAAAATGAATTCCAATATTTTGTTTTTCCAATTCCATTTTTGCCGAGTTAAGCGTCTTAAAAACAAAACGTCTTACTTTTCTGAGTTGAATGTTCCTCGGGAACAAACTTTCTCAGAAATGGATGAAATGCGTTCATCGGGTTTAGCCGACCAGGGAAGGTCCGTTTCTCAGTTGGTAGAGCACAACGGCGTGTAATACCTTGTACCTTGTCGCTCCTCTTAGACTTGTTTAAGTTTATTTGAACTTTTACAAGTCTAATATTGGTCAGGCATGGTTATGCTAGGGCGATTCTGTCTGAGTAGTCTGTACGGCAACAGACTATTGGTTGGTGTTATGCTGACTAGCCCCGTCTGATTAGTCGAGATGACTCTCCCTCTTCAGAAGTCGTTGTCGAGTCCCCTGGACTAAAGTTATGGCCTTCCTCTTCAAGAGTTAAATATTCTCGACACAAATTACTCAATGGAATTGTGTAGAATTTAGAATTTTCATTAATATGTATTTTTAACATTCTAGTCTTGTTTAGTGGGTCTAGTTACAAAAGAATAAGGCTAGAGGTCAAAAAAGGTTTAAGGCTCTGGTTAGCAAAAAAATTTCTTCGAAAGCTTGGCATTCAAAGGATGACCGAACGTGTTGCCTTCCATGTCAGATAGCCTATAGGTGCTTGGGCAAACAATTCGGTCACTCTGTACGGTCCGTCCCACTCTCAACCGAAGAACCTCAACCTGGGCTGCTGAATAGTGGCCTTCTTTAGCACTAAATCACCAACTTTAAAACTCCTCGATTGGATCTACTTGTTGTAATACTAAGCAATGACTTGGTTCTGAGCTATGTTACGGATTGCAGTGTAGTTCCTCTTCTCCTCGAGCAAATCAAGCTTGGACATCATGATCTTGGCATTCTGGATTTCTTCATACTACTCAATCCTGAAGCTCAGTAGTCCAACTTCTGTTAGGATGACAGCCTCGGCCCCATTGACGAGGGAGAATGGAGTCTCTGGGCTGTAGTTTGATATGCCTAGAGCACCTTCGGGAGCTCATTAATCCACATTCCTTTGAGGTCCTTGAGTTTTTTTTTCAGGTTGTCGTTGATTGTCTTGTTGACGGCTTCAACCTGCCCATTGCTCTGAGGCTGACAAGGGGAAGAGAAAACCTTCTTGATGCCAAGCTACTTGCATAGGTAGAGGAGGCTTGAAGATTCAAATTGCTTAGCATTGTCAGTCACAATGGTGTACGGGATTCCAAACCGGTAAATGATGTTTTTCCATACGAAGTTGGGGCATTTGGCTTTGGTCATATTTGTGCATGACTCAACCACCACTCACTTTGTAAGGTAGTCGATGGCTACGATGCAATACTTAAACTGAGACCGGGCCTGAGGAAGGGGTCCGTTGAGGTCAATGGCCCATTTGGCAAAAGGCCATGCCGATGTTACCGAGGTGAGGGGTTCAACGTGGTGTTCGGTCACCCTAACAAACTCCTGGCATTTGAGGCATTTTCAAACGAAGTCCTTATAGTGTTTTTCCATGGTTGGCCAGTAATATCCTTGCCAAAGAAATTTCTAAGCCAGGGATCACCCCTCAACATGGTTGCGATATAACCCCTCGTGAATCTCCTTCATTAGGTATTAAGCTTCTTCGGGCCCTATGCACTTCAAACATAGGGTAGTGTAGCCTTGTCAATAAAGTTTTGCGCTGATCATCAAATACCTGGCTGACCTATTGTGAATCTGATGTGCCTGTTCGCGGTCGCCAGGCAATTTGGCTATTGTCAGGTTTAGATGATCGGATCCATCTTGGTAGTTTCTTACTCTTCGGTTACACTCACCACTTCCTTGTTGATGCTAGGCTCAGCTAATCTCTCATAGGGACTAACATGAGTTCGTTGTCATCCAAGCCTGAGGCCAGTTGAACAAGTGCATTAGCCTTGACATTTTCATATCTCGGGACCTGTTTGAATGAGTAAGCTTTAAACTGCCGAAGCAATGCCTTGACCTCTTGCCAATACGTGGTCATGGATTCTGTTCAAGCTTGGAACACCCCAATAGCCTGTTGGACGACAAGCATAGAGTCATTGTGGATTGTTATGCGCTCCACCCTGAGGTCTCTCGCAATTCTGAGCCTGGGTAGGAGTGCTTCGTACTCGGCCTCATTGTTGGAGGCCTTAAAGTCGAACCGAAGTGCGTAGATTGTCTTGTATCCTTCTGGGCTAGTTAGAACCAGCCCGACACCTGAGCCCTTAGCGCAGAATGATCCATCCACAAAGAGTTTCCATTCTGGCTCCGGCTTAGAGACATCATTACCTCTGCTACTACTCGAGGTGCCTTGGTCTTCGACAGAGGCTTTCTTAGCTAAAGGCATGCTCTATGTGGCATCGGTGAACTCGGCAATGAAATTGGCCAGGGATTGGGCCTTTATGGCTGTTCTCGAAAAAAAGTGAATATTGTATTGACCTAGTTCGACTGACCATTTGGCCATTTGCCCAAATATCTCTGGGCTCTAGAAGACTTGTTGGACGGGGAACTTGGTCGAAACCCAGATAGTGTGACCTTGAAAATACGACCGTAATTTTTGAGCTGAAGTGATAGGGCAAACGCAAGTTTTTCCAACGGAGGGTACCTCTCCTTGATACCCTGGAATGCATGACTTGTATAGTAGATGGGCTTCTAAACACTATCTTCTTCTCGGATGAGGACTGAGCTCATAGCCTTTTCTAACACAACGAGGTAGGTGTATAAAACTTCTCTTGGTAGAGGTTTGGATAGGAGCAGGGGTGGGGCTAAGTACGTCTTTAGGTTTTGAAAGGCTTCCTCATACTCCCTGCTCCACTCTAACCTGCCCTTAAGTGCCTAAAAGATTGGGTTGCACTTATCGGTAGACCGAGAGACAAACCTGGAAAGGGCTGCTACCATGCCGGTGAGTTTTTGCACCTCCTTAACAGTCTGAGGTGAATGCATATCGATTACAGCTTGAGCTTTAGCTAGATTGACCTCGATTCCACTCTAGTTGACCATGAATCTGAGAAACTTGCCTGAGCTGACCTCGAATGCATATTTTGCCTAGTTGAATTTCATCCTATACTCCCAAAGAATGTCAAAGCTCACTCAGATATCGGCCATATGATCTACTGCTCGGATGGATTTAACGAGCATATCAGCCACATAAACTTCCATGGTCTTGCCGATCAGCCAAGCAAACATTTTGTTGACAAGGTGTTGATAGGTAACTCTGACATTCTTGAGTCCAAAGGACATAACCACATAGTAGTAAAGCTCTTGGTCGGTGATGAAGGTGGTCATTATTTGGTCTTCCTCGGCCATCCGAATTTGATTGTAGCCGGAGTAGGCGTGTATAAAGCTCAGTAACTTGTGGCTGGAGGTTGCATCTATGAGCTGATCTATCCAAGGTAGTGGGAAGCAATCCTTGGGGCAGGCCTTGTTGAGGTCAGTATAATCGATACAGACCTGCCATTTTTTGTTCGCCTTCTTAACGAGGACCACGTTTGCCAACCACTTCGGATATGTCACTTCTTGGATGAATCTGGCTTTAAGAAGCTTCTAGACTTCTTTGTTGATGGTAGCATACCTCTTCAAATGGAAGGCTCTCTTTTTCTAAATTACTGGCTTATAGTCTGGTCGGACATTCAGTCGGTGACTGATGATACTAGGATCGATGCCGGGCATATCCTTGTGAGACCATGTGAACACATCCCAATATTGTTGGAAAAAATAGTAGGCAGCAAAATTGTAAAAAATTTTACATTAGAGTATTTTTCAAAACATAAGTTTGACATGCTATGTGCATAAATTAACTAGATCTTACTAACATTTGTGTGCCAAAGAACCCTCGCAAAACATGAAGAGAAGTAACGTTCCAGAAGAGCCTCAACCAATTGGTCTTCTTTGCTATTCTCTGTCCATGATTGGAGTGAGTGTGGGCTCACACGTACAACTCTTCCTCTAGGTGACTCTCCTTCCAACCAATCGAGAGAACCCAAAGCAAGTGTTCGTGATTTATGAACAAAAGCTCTCAGGGAGTTTTCAGATTCTCACTAGTAGAGTATCACTCTTAATCTCTCAATTGATCTAAATAACTCTTAAGACTAACTCCCTATTTATAGAGGTTGGGTCTAGGGTCAGTCCTTATTAGATTAAGTCACAAAAATTCGAATCAAAATCAAATTCAGATCAATATCTGATGAAATCTGCGTGAAAACGCATGATTTTTTATTCGCGCATAGGCAGGCTGATCTGCCTAATAGGCAGGCCAAACTTGCCCCATCGGCAGGCCAAACTTAAGGATCGACATGCCAAATTGCTGAAAAAAAAAATCTCAGCGAATCTTTTATTTTTCACCCGAGATTCTTTAGGATAAAGTCTCAGTTTTAATTCTAATAACCCAATAGATAAGTTATCTAATTAAAACAACTTTATCTAGATAATATCTAGGAAAATAAATGAATTCCTAATAATTCTACAAGTTTATCTTGATCTAATTTATCCAAAATTAAATCAACCAATAAACATACAAGAATTATCTGATTCCAATAATTCAATAAGTTTATCTTGAATCAATTTTATCACAAAAATAATTCAACTAATAAACAGACATGAATGATCTGATTCTTCCAAATTTAACCAATCTCATAAATCCAACATAAGTTATCAATTATTGGAAAAGCACGCCGTATCGTTACAGGATGTTGTGAGCTAGCAAAGGGGACCAAATGGACCTATATAGTTCAAGCTCTCGATAATTATGAAACCCAATATCCTAGATATAGATTTCATAATTATCAACTCCAACGCTACTCCACTAAAAGCTTAGAACTGCACTCTCGAACTACATAGAATTATGAAACCCGCATAGCAAAGTCTTGATGACATATCATAGTATATCATATCCCCATATGATTATCCATAATTGGCTTAAGGACAAGTTTTGTCTTACCTTCCCGATTATTTTTATCTTACATTCCATTATCTCACCATCAGAAAACTTACCATCCAAAGACAGTATACTATTCGGTTACACCTATGTATCCAAATGATTGAGCACTCTAGTTTTTCAATTACAGGATAACGCATATAAGAGGATATCATTACTCCTAAAGAAGAGTTATGGATTTCATATCTATGAATAATAGGTCTATGCTATCAAGAGTCATGCCTCCAACATACGGGCATGTATACCACTATTAAGATGTGAGTGTCACCCTTTGGTACATCAAAAGACACAAGTCAAGACAATGGGCCCACTATTCATCTTAGGATTAAGATACAATATAAATGATTGTCTAAAGTGAATCGATTTGCTGAGACAGAATTATTAATCTAAATCAATTCACTTTATGTCCCTATCCAACACATTATCACCTATGACAACGTGCCGATGTTTCTATTCATGGAGTCCACCTCCGATGGTCAAGACAAACCATCTCCCAATTGGGATATAGACAACATAACAATCTTTACATGAATAAAGCGCCCAACTTTATTCCCTCGATTACGGATCTTATGTTTTAGACTATCACCTTAAGAATCGTGTCTTCTGCATAATCTGTCCATCATATGCCCAATTTTTACAAGTTTAGACTAACAGTCTCAGACTTTTGTTTACTTAACATACATTCAACAAATATGAACGTAAAGAGGATAAGATTTGGTATATAAATAATAAATAAATAAATTCTTTATTGATAAAAATATCTCCAAAAACTTATTATATTTTTACTCCTTAGGGCATACATGTCTAACAAATACTCCATAAGGAGCTTCTCTAGGTTAGCCTAGATCTCAGGTTTCAACCGAGAATTGAGTTGGACTATGTGGTCGGGATGTGTCGGGTCCAAGTTAAATGGCAACAAATCCTCCACAGGGGTGGCTCTCACCTCCTCTTCGGGCAGACGGGGGTCAAGGTTAGAGAGCATCTTCGACACCTACTCGGCGGGGAATTGGATCTCATCGACCTTATAAATCGCCAAGACGTTTAGTTGCTATGCTAATGCAACCTTGACAGCATTGGCATAGCATGCTCGAGAATCCTTTTGCTACGACCTGATGACTCCGACCCTGTTCTCTATTGAAAATTTCGTGGCTAGGTGGTAAGTGGAGACCATGACCTTCAATGCATTCAACGTCGGATGATCAATAATGATATTGTATTGTGAGGGTTTGTCGATGATGCGTGTTACTTAAGCAGCCCTCTCACCGAAGATGACTGGCACACCATGTTGAAAAATAGTGCACAACAGAATTTTAAAAATTTTTCCATCAGAGTAATTTTCAAAACACAAGTTTGACATGCTATATGCATAAATTAACCAGATCTTACTGACCTTTGTATGCTGAAGAACCTCCACAATCTATGAAGAGAAATAACGTTCTAGAAGAGCCTCAACCAATTGGTCTTCTTTGCTATTCTCTATCCATGATCGGAGTGAGTGTGGGCCCATACGTACAGCTCTTCCACCGATGACTCTCCTTCCAACCAATCAAGAGAACCCAAAGCAAGTGTTCGTGATTTGTGAACAAAAGCTCTCAGGAAGTTTTTAGATTCTCACTTAGCAAAGTATCACTCTTAATCTCTCAATT
The DNA here is from genome assembly GCA_025403435.1 of Artocarpus heterophyllus. Lineage (NCBI taxonomy): Eukaryota > Viridiplantae > Streptophyta > Magnoliopsida > Rosales > Moraceae > Artocarpus > Artocarpus heterophyllus. Next base: position 9,822,542 of record CM046339.1, read on the forward strand.
GATCTTAGTAACTTGTGAGAATCACTCCCTATTTATAGAGGTTGGTCCTAGGGTTAGTCCTCATCAGATTAGGTCTCAAAATTTGGATAAGAATCAAATTCGGATCAATATCTGATAAGATCCATGTTGAAACACGTGATGTTATCCTTTGTTGATCGACAGGTCGAACCACCTATCGGTAGGCCGAACAGGTCCCATCGACAGGCCAAACACGTCCATCGGCAAGCCGAACTGTCGAATAAAAAATCTCGCAAATCTTTTATTTTTCACCCGTGATTCTATAGAATAAAGTCTCAGTTTTAATTCAAATAACCCAATAGAGAAGTTATCTAATCAAAACAACTTTATCTAGATAATCTCTAAGAAAATAAATCAATTGCCAATAATTCTATAAGTTTATCTTGATCTAATTTATCCAAAATTAAATCAACCGATAATCAGACAAGAATTATCTGATCCCAATAATTCAATAAGTTTATCTTGAATTAATTTCTTACAAAATTAATTCAACCGATAAACAGACATGAATTATTTGATTCTTTCAAATTTCAACCAATCCAATAAATCTGACATAAGTCTCAATTATTGGAAAAACATGCCGTGTCATTACAGGATGTTGTGAGCTAGCAAAGGGGACCAAATAGCCCTACATAGTTCAAGCTCCCGATAATTATGAAACCCACTAACCTAGATGTACATTTCATAATTATCAACTCCAACGTTACTCTACTAAAAGCCTGGAGCTGCACTCTCAAACTACATAGAATTACAAAGCTCGTGTAGCGAAGTCTCCATGACATATCATAGTGTATCGTATCCCTATATGATACTCCATAATCAGCTTAAGGACAAGTTCTGTCTTACCTTCCTGATTTTTTTTATCTTACGTTCCATTATCTCACCATTAGAAAAGTTACCATCCAAAGACAGTATACCATTCAGTTACACCTATATATCCAAATGGTTGAGCGCTCCAGTTTTTCAATTATAGGATAATGCATATAAGAGTATATCATTACTCCTAAAGAGGAGCTATGGATTCCATATCTATGAATAACAAGTCTACACTATCAGGAGTCATGCCTCCAACGTACCGGCATGCATACCACTATTAAGATGTGGGTGTCACCCTTTGGTACATCAAAAGACACAAGTCAAGACAACAGACTCACTATTCATCTCAGGATTAAGATACAACACAAATGATTATCTAAAGTGAATCGATTTGCTAAGACAAAATTATTAATCCAAATCAATTCACTTTATGTCCTGATCCAACACATCGTCACTTATGATAATGTGCCAATGTTTCTATTCATTGAGTCCTCCTCTGATGGTCAAGACAGACCATCTCCCAAAAGGGATATAGACAACATAACAATCTTTGCATGAATAAAGTGCCCAACTTTATTCCCTCGATTGCAGATCGTATGATTTAGACCATCACCATAAGAATCGTGTCTTCCGCATAATCCGTCCATCATATGCCCAATTCTTAAGGTTTAGACTGATAGTCTCAGACTATTGTTTGCTTAACATACATTCAACAAATATGAACATAAAGAGGACAAGATTTGGTGTATAAATAATGAATAAATTCTTTATTGATAAAAATGACTCTAAAAACTTATTACATTTTACTCCTTAGGGCATACATGTCTAACAACCTCCCACTTGCACTAAGTGATTAAAAATGACAAATCTCGCATCCCCATAGCTTCCATATGCCTCTCGACGACTCTCCAAGTAAGTATCTTCTTAAATAGATCAGCTAAATTGTCCTCTGACATGATCTTGCACACCGTGATACGCCTGCCCTCAATGAAGTCCATTATCACATGATACTTCCAATAAATATCTTGCTCTTCTTGTGAAATCTTGGTTCCTTAGCATTAGCTACCACCGTACTGTTATCACAGTACAGTGATACCACTTTATCCATACCAGGAATTACCTCAAGATCCCCAAGGAACTTGCGGAGCCACATTGCTTCTTTCAAAGCATCACTAGCCACCACATACTCGGCCTCCATCGTTGAATCCGAAGTGCAATCTTGCTTAACACTTCTCCAACTGATGGCACCCCCTCCTAGAGTAAACACAAAACCCAAAGTCGATTTCCTAGAATCCAAACAGATTGAAAATCTAAGTCAGTATATCCTAGAGGAGTCAAGTCCTCACCCGAATATACAAGCATATACCCTCGAGTGCTTCTCAGGTACTTGAAAATATGCTTTACCGCAACCCAATGGATCGGTCCTGGATCCACATGAAATCGACTTTCAATCCCGACCGCATAGCTAATATCCAGTCGTGTGCAAAGCATGGCATACATGAGACTACCCACTGCCGAAGCATAAGGCACTTTCTTCATGTATTCTCTTTCTTCATAAGACTTTAGAGAGTCTTTCTTAGAAAGAGTAATTCTAGACCTAGATGGTTGCCAACCTTTATTGGAATCTTGCATTGTAAACCTCCTGAGAATTTTATCTATGTAGCCAGCCTATGACAAAGCTATCGTTTTGTTCTTCCTAATCCAAAAGATCTTGATACTGAGAACAAAATTAGCCTCACCTAAGTCCTTCATGTCAAACTACTTGGTCAACCATAATTTGAACGATGATAATGCCCCAACGTCATTGCCAATCAGCAAAATGTCATCTACATAGAGCAATAGAAAAACCACCTTCCCATCCTTAATGTGTTTATAAACACATGGTTCATCCACATTTTGTGAGAACCCATAAGTCTTGATCACCTAATCAAATCTTATGTTCCAAGAACAAGAAGCCTGCTTAAGTCCATAAATTGACTTCAGCAGCTTACAAACCTTACCCTCTTGACCCGTGACCTTGAACCCGTCTGGTTGTTCTATATAAATGGACTCATCAAGATAGCCATTTAGAAAAGCCGTCTTGACATCCATCTGTTAAATCTCATAGTCAAGAGTGGCAACTATGGATAAGAGAATCTGGATAGACTTAACCATGGCTACAGGCGAAAAGGTTTCCTCATAATCGATTCCTTCCTTTTGCGTATAACCCTTAGCTACCCGTCTAGCCTTAAAGGTTTTGACCTTTCCATCCATTCCTCTTTTCCTCTTGTAGATCCACTTACACCCTATGGGTTTTACCCCTTCGGGAAGATCTACAAGCTCCCAGACCTGATTAGTCTCCATAGACTTCATCTCAATGTTTATGGCCTCTGTCCAGAGTTTTGAATCAACATCCTCCATAGCTTCTACGTAAGTATAAGGATCCCTATCATGTTCATCTAGTTCAGCCAAAAAGACCTCCCCATTGAACATATACCTCTCAGGCTGACGCCCGATCCACCCACTACGCCAAAGCCCCTGAGGCTGTTGTTCAGGTTTGTTTGGTTTTTCTGCTTTGATTGGAATGGTTTCATTCAGAAGCTCTAGAGTGATCTGATCACTACTTAACTCCTCAAGCACCACTTTGCTTCGAGGTTTAAAGTCGTCCATGTAACTCTCCTCAAGAAAAGTTGCATTAGTTGAAACCACAACTTTATTTTCCTTTGGGTTATAAAAATAGCCCCCTTTAGTCCCTTTTGGATATCCTATAAACACGCAAATGTTTGAACGTGCTTCCAACTTATTCGGATCCTTAAACAGGACATGAGCCGGACATCCCCATATTCGAATATGGTTTAAGGATGTCTTCCTACCCGTCCACAATTCATGAGGAGTTTTGGGGACCGATTTTGAAGGCACATTGTTCAAAAGATAACATGCGGTTTGTAGTGCATATCCCCAAAAGGATAAAGGCAACGATGAATAACTCATCATAGACCTAACCATGTCCAACATAGTCCTATTTCTTCTCTCCGCTATGTCATTCTGCTACGGAGTGCCCAGCGTAGTCAAATAGGATAAAATCTCATTCTCTAACAAGTGTTCCAAGAACTCATCAAAAAGGTATTCCCCACCTCGATCTGATCGAAGTACCTTTATGGGTCTACCCAATTGCTTTTGCACTTCAGCACGAAACTCCCTGAACTTGTCAAAAGTTTTGCTTTTGTAGTGCATCAAGTACGCAAACCCATATCTTGAGTAATCGTCAATAAAAGTGACGAAGTACTCATACACTCCTTGTGCCCGAATGTTCATCGGTCCGTAAACATCACTATGCACAAGTTCTAGAACCCCTTCAGCCCTATTGCCCTTAGACCCGAATGGTCTTTTGGTCATTTTACCCTCCAAAAAAGATTCACATTGAGGAATAGATTCCACCTTTAATTGACCTAAAGGTCCATCCCTTACCAACCTTTGAATCCTATTCAGGTTAATATGACCAAGGCGCAAATGCCAAAGATAAGTCTTATTAGAGTGAGAAGTTTTAAGTCTTTTAGAATTATTATCATTTATCTCAGCATTAAGCAATAAGTCCATCTTAGGTTTGATAAAATATAGATTATTTTGCATCCATCCAAAACAGATAAAATATTTGTTTTTACGAATCACCACTTTATCATTAAAAAAAACCAAGTAGGAGTCTTTAAATAAACAAGCTACAGAAATTAAATTTCTTTTAAATTTAGGAACATAAAAACAATCTTGCAAAAATAAATTCCTATAATTATCAAAATAAAGATGGACGTCTTCCACTACCTCCGCTGAAACCAAGGATCCATCGCCCATCCAAAGCGTGAAGTCCTCATGTAGCAGACTTCTCGTTTCTTTGAACCCCTGCAGAGAAACACAAACATGATTAGTTGCACCGGAATCTATGACCCAGATGTCACTGGATTCCTTAACCAAACAAGTTTCTAAATACAGAAGATCACACCTACCTCCTTTGGAAAGGAAGTCCTTGCAATGCTTCTTGATATGCCCGACTTTTCCACAAAAGAAGCACTTAAGCTTCTTCGGGTTCTTCTTCTTCTTCTTCTTGCTCTTGGTAGTAGCTGGAATAGAAATCTTCCTGTTTTTGGTCCATTGCTTCTTTCCATTCCCAGAGTTAGGATTGGAACCAGAAGCAATTACCATGTTGGCCTCACCACCAACAAGAGACTCCCTGATCAGTAGTTCAAACTCCTGTAACTGTTTCATCAGTTCTTTTAAGGTCATATCTTGTCTATTGCTTAAATTAAATGTAGCTCTAAACAGAATAAATTCCTTAGACAAAGTCTCAAAGACCAAAGTCATCTGAGTTTCAACATCGATGTCGACTCCATTGGTTTGAGCCTCAGCAAGGTAGCCCATGACCAACATCATGTGCTCCTTTACAGATATCCCCGGCCTCTGTCTACAGTTTAAAAGTTTTCAAAGTGCCCCTTGCCGCTTTGTCATGGCTTGGCCTCCAAACATATCCTCAAGATTATCCAAGATCTTCTTCGCAGTCTCATAATCCTGATGTTTAGCCTGTAGCACGTTGTTCATGCTAGCCATAACATAGCAGCGGGCCTAATCATTAGTATCTTTCCAGCGATCATACGCTTGGAATTGCTCATTACTTGAGTCTCCCATAGGCTTGGGAGGACAAAGGGTTGTCAGTACATATTTCAGTTTCTCAAAGGATAGGACGATATCTAGGTTCCATTTCCAATCGTTATAGTTCTCACTGGTTAATTGGTTTTTGTCAAGTATCCATGATAAAGTGTTTTTAGACATTTTTAATCTACAATAAAGAATCATATACCAAACATAAGCAAACATATAATAATAATTTAGTAAGATAACACAATCATGTAAAAATTATACAAATGTTTTTATGTGTCAAAACCTTGAAAATATCACAACCTAAAGAGGGAATAGAGTTGGGCGCTTTATTCATGTAAAGATTGTTATGTTGTCTATATCCTTTTTGGGAGAAGGTTTGTCATGACCATCCGAGTTGGACTCCGTGAATAGAAACATTGGCACGTTGTCATAGGTGACGATGTGTTGGATTGGGACATAAAGTGAATTGATTTGGATTAATAATTTCGTCTCGGCAAATCGATTCACTTTAGACAGTCATTTGTATTGTATCTTAATCCTAAGATGAATAGTGGGCCCGTTGTCTCGACTTGTGTCTTTTGATGTGCCAAAGGGTGACACCCACATCTCAATAGTGGTATACATACCGGTACGTTGGAGGCATGACTCTTGATAGCGTAGACTTGTTATTCATAGATATGGAATCCATAGCTCCTCTTTAGGAGTAATGATATCCTCTTATATGCGTTGTCCTATAATTGGAAAACTGGAGCGTTCAACATTTGGATACATAGGTGTAACCGAATGTTATACTATCTTTAGATGGTAAGTTTTCTAATGGTGAGACAATGGAACGTAAGATAAAAATAATCAAGAAGGTAAGACAGAACTTGTCCTTAAGCCGATTATAGATGATCATATGGGGATGAGATGCACTATGATATGTCATGGAGACTTAGCTACACGAGCTTCGTAATTCTATAAAGTTTGAGAGTGCAGCTCCAAGCTTTTAGTGGAGTAGCGTTGGAGTTGATAATTGTGAAATGTATATCTGGGATATTGGGTTTCATAATTATCATGAGCTTGAACTTTATAGGTCCATTTTGGTCCTCTTTGCTAGCTCACAAAATCCTGTAACGACACGGCGTGTTTTTTCAATAATTGGTGACTTATGTCGGATTTATCAGATTGGTTTAAAATTTGTAAGAATCAAATAATTCATGTTTGTTTATCGGTTGAATTAATTTTGTAAGAAATTAGTTCAAGATAAACTTGTTGAATTATTGCGATCAGATAATTCTTGTCTGTTTATCGTTGTTTTAATTTTGGACAAATTAGAACAAGATAAACTTGTAGAATTATTTTGAATTGATTTATTTTCTTAGAGATTATCTTGATAAAGTTTGTTTTGATCAGATAACTTCTCTATTGGGTTATTTGAATCAAAACTGAGACTTTATCCTTTAGAATCACGGGTGGAAAATAAAAGATTCGTAGTGATTTTTTCTCGGGAGTTCGGCCTGCCGAATGACATGTTTGGCCTGCCGATAGGGCCAGTTCGGCCTGTCGATCAGCGAGAGATAAGATTACGCGTTTTCACACGGATCTTATCAGATATTGATCCTAACTTGATTCTGTTATGAGTTTTTGAGACCTAATCTGATACGGACTGACCCCAGGACCAATAGCTGTAAAAAGGGAGTGAGTCTTATGATTTACTCAGATCAGTCGAGAGATTAAGAGTGAAACTCTTCTAGTGAGCATCTGAAAAACTCCTTGAGAGCTTTTGTTCACAAATCACGAACATTAGCTTTGGGTTCTCTCTATTGGTTGGATGGAGAGTCACCGATGGAAGAGCTATACGTATGAGCCCACACTCACTCCGGTTGTGGATAGAGAATAGCAAAGAAGACCAGTTGGTTGAGGCTCTTCTGGAATGTTACTTCTCTACACAGGTTACGGAGGTTCTTCGGCACACAGAGGTTAGTAAGATCTGTCAAATTTATACATATAACATGTCAAACTTGTGTTTTGGAAATTACTCTGATGAAAATATTTTAAAAAATTCCACTGTGCAATTAGTTTGCAACATCTAATAAATTCGACGTAAGTCACCAATTATTGAAAAAACACGCCGTGTCGTTACAAGATGTTGTGAGCTAGCAAAGGGGACCAAATGGACCTATATAGTTCAAGCTCCTGATAATTATGAAACCCAATATTCCCGATATACATTTTATAATTATCAAGTCCAACGCTACTCCACTAAAAGCTTGGAGCTGCACTCTCGAACTACATAGAATTACGAAGCTCGTATAGCTAAGTCTCCATGACATATCATAGTGTATCGTATCCCCATATGATACTCCATAATCGGCTTAACGACAAGTTTTGTCTTACCTTCCTGATTATTTTTATCTTACGTTTCATTATCTCACCATTAGAAAACTTACCATCCAAAGATAGTATACCATTCGGTTACACCTATGTATCCAAATGGTTGAGCGCTCTAGTTTTTCAATTACAGGATAACGCATATAAGAGGATATCATTACTCCTAAAGAGGAGCTATGGATTCCATATCTATGAATAACAAGTCTACGCTATAAAGAGTCATGCCTCCAACGTACCAGCATGCATACCACTATTAAGATATGGGTGTCACCCTTTGGTACATCAAAAAATACAAGTCAAGACAACGGGCCCACTATTCATCTCAGGATTAAGATACAACACAAATGATTGTCTAAAGTGAATCAATTTGCCGAGACAGAATTATTAATCCAAATCAATTCACTTTATGTCCTGATCCAACACATCATCACTTATGATAACGTGCCAATGTTTCTATTCACGAAGTCCTCCTCCGATGGTCAAGACAGACCATCTCTCAAAAGGAATATAGACAACATAACAATCTTTGCATGAATAAAGCACCTAACTTTATTCCCTTGATTGCGGATCGTATGATTTAGACCATCACCATAAGAATCATGTCTTCCGCATAATCTGTCCATCATATGTCCAATTCTTAAAGTTTAGACTGATAGTCTCAGACTATTCTTTGCTTAACATACATTCAACAAATATGAACGTAAAGAGGACAAGATTTGGTATATAAATAATGAATAAATTCTTTATTGATAAAAATGTCTCTAAAAATTTATTACATTTGTACTCCTTAGGGCATACTTGTCTAACACGCCAACCTTCCGAACTGCTCGGACGCACTTGTTGGTGAAGCCGTCTAGTGGTGTCTGGACTGGGACTAGCATAGCATTGTTGATCTTAAGCCTCTCATATGCCTGTTTGAATAGAATGTTGACCGAGTTGCTATTGTCTATTAACACTCGCCAAACAAATCTGGAGCTCATACCCAAGGGCGTCGTTATGCGGGTGGATAAGTTTATCTACCTCTTCCTCGATAATGGTGATCGGGACATCCTATTGTCGGTAGATTTTGTTGATGTGTTCGAACATGTTCATAAGGTCGCCCCTATCGACTAGCCAAGCTTCTCAGGCATAAGTGTGTCGTCCACTCGAAGTGTCCCCAATAACAGGCCCTCTGAAAATTGTATGAGCAATATTCAAGGTTTTGAGGTGCTTCCACTTTCGTTGCATGGGCAGTTCTACATATCTTGGGCTGGCTGGTGGTCTTTCCTAGTCGCGGAGCCTAGAGTTAAGAATTGATCTATAAACTCCTGCAAGCGACCGTCTTAGACCAACCTTTTGATCTGATCCTTGAGTTGGATGCAATCACGAGTGTTGTGTCCCACATCCTTATGGAAGTTGCGATACTTGTTCTGGTCCTGCTTCGTCTTGCTACCCTTCAGTGTGGGTGGATCGACTAGTAGGTTTCTTCTGTTCACTTGGGTGAGCACCTTGTCAATACTCATAACCAAGGGTGTATAGCTTGGGAACTTCCCGGTCGGCACCTTCGGCTTCTTGGTTTTCTTTTGTTTCTTCCTCTTCTTGTTTTGCTCAGCACTTGGCTACTCAGTTGCTGACTTTTGCTTCTCTTCTTTCTTATTACTGCTATTGTTTCCTTCTTCTCAGTGGCTCTTCATGTACTCTGCCACATCGACATACCTCTATGCATAGCCGAGCATCTGAGAAAAAATTATTCAGCTACTCAAAAGTAATGACCAGGTCAATTTTGCATCTCGGAGAGCCTTGATGAAGGTGTGCTTCAGGGTCTCATCTTCGACGGGCTTGACCTCAAATGCTGCTCAGGTAAACTGACTAATGTAGTCCCTGACATTCCTATCTCCTTGTTTGACAACATAGAGATGAGTTATTTCTTTTCTCCTCATCTTGGTTGTAGAGAATGTGGCAAAGAAGGCGTCAGAAAGCTGGCAGAATGAAGTAAATGTGGTCAGTCCTAAGTGCCAGAACCATTACCGAACAGGTCCAGTCAATGTCAAGGAAAAGGCCTTACATATGCTACATCACTGGCATTCTACAGAAGCATGTGTCCTCGATATAGTTTGACGTGCTCGTCAGCATCGACAGTCCCATCATAGGCCTTGATCTGTAGGATGTTGAATTTTGATGGCATAGGGGCCTACATGATGGTGTTGGTGAACGGTGGATCCAATGCGCCGACGTCGTCTAGCCCAAATCGATTGTTACGGATCTCATCGATCTGGCGCTACAGCTCTCGGAGCTAACGGCTATTGATATCTACAAGCAGTTCCACCAATAAGGTGCTCTACCCTTAACCTTATTACCAACCCCAGGCCGGTGATGCTACTAAACCTCACCTTATGGTTTGATTTGAGAGAAAAATAAAGCTCGAGAGCCTGCGATGATTGGACCTGAGCCTCATGCGAGCCGAGTCGGCCCTCTCTGATCAGTCTATTATTAGCTGAGGCCCCTTGAGTGGATCGCCTGGAGCGCTCAGAGTCAACTTCTTTGAGGTCCATAGCTCCTTGTCCTACTCGACCCTCGACCTGGTCAGCAGGCCTGGAGGAAGGAGGACTGGAGTCAGCTGGCGCTGTGCTTGCTGCTATGTGAGCTATTGCGAGAGTATCTACACAACATTGGTGAGTTCCTGAATCGGGTCCTAGGCAACCAGGTCATTTTTCTAATCGGCCCTCGTTGTACTGCCATGGCCCCCTGATTAGGATCTTACTACCCTAGGGCATCTCCGTGGCCTATTTAGGTTTTGTCGGGTTCAAGCTTCACCCGAACCCTTCTGTTAGGCACCCTTGTCCCAGGAGTTGCCTCGTGTGTCCATGCTTGGATCACGAGCTAAGCTGTGGCTGATGATCTCAAATGAAGGTGTAGGCGCCCTCCTTCTAGCACCAAAATATTGATGCTTATCAGGAAACAGAGGTAGATCAACACCATGTGTAGCTGCGCATAGTGGACGGCTCTTCCCTGCTCGTCTCTGTTTGCTCTGGCAGACCTGTAACAAGAGGAGAGATGCTTTAGAGGTGAGGAGGAAACTAGTTAGGTAATAAATAAGGGCTCTCTGATGCTCAAGGTAGGTGCTGCTCGGCAACGAACAAGTGCTAGTTAGTTGGGAAGAGCATGCTTGCTTGAGCTATAATAAATGCACTCTATTTATAGGTTGCCACTTGAACCGGGTGTTAAGTGAGTTTTGCCTACAACCCGTGCGTCACATCAAGGAGTGTCAGACGGTAGAAGACAAGTGTCGTGCCCTTCGTTGATGGATTAGTTTCCATCCGACGGTGAGTTGTCTGTCATCTGTTGGTCAACGATGGCGAGTAGCAGCCTGCTTGTAAGTTATGAAAATCCGACCTGAGCTAGGGTCTGACCTGAGGAGGCAACCATTTATACCGCAGCCTAGAGGGCCTTAAAGAGCACCTCGGATAGATGATCTGAGCTAAACAGTGTTGGTTATATGCTCCCAATAGTTCCTACCGAGTAGGTCTGTCGACCACCTAGAATAGGGTTCCTTGGCTGTCGCGCCGAGCTCACACCCAACACATATTAAGTACTTATATAGATTTCTATAAGAACAGGATTTTAAAACACATTTTTGACAGGTATTAGGCAACACAGATTGGCCTAGCGACCATTTTTATCAGCCTACCAATGGCCCAAAATCGGCTTACCAATTGCCCTACATCAACCTACCGATCTGGGGGAATTTTAAACCCATTTTCATGAGCCTTTAACGGCCTGCCAAACTTGAAGTTTGGCCTACCGGTGGCTAAAGTTTGGTCAACTAAACTGCCACAATGGCCTACCGATTAGATGACCATTTGGAGTCCTGTTCTAAAATTTTCAAACTCTGGGCTGCCAAATATATTGTCCAGGTTGCCAAACTGTCTATAACGGCTAGTTTTTCAACTGTTAGAACTCCATTTGTAACAGCTAGTTTGACCCAAAATCGAGTCTTTGAGCCACAAATGAGTCCTTGGAGGCTATGAATACCCCTCCATTCATTCTGAAAGAAGGAAGAAAATATTATTGAAAGAATTCTCACATTGTTTACACAGTATCCATTCAATACACATATTCTCTTGAGCTTACATTTGTTCAATATTCATTTTGAGAGTTGCTCACATCTCCAATATAAGCCTTACATTATATTCATTTCCTCTGAAGAGATTATTTTGTGAGTGTACCCATTCTTGTTAATTATACCCTATAATCTTTAGGTTTCTAAGCCTTACAAATTGGGGTGTTTTTGGTTAAGACAATCTCCATCAAAATTATTATGTAAGAAGGATGGTGAGCCTTGTGTAGACCAACTCACCGTGATTGTACAAAGAGTAATCATACCGAAAAGACGGTCGTATAGTGCAAGATGTCGAGTAAGGGTTTTGCTCGACAATAGTGGACGTAGGCTTTTCACTGAACCACTATAAATAGCATTTGTATTTCTTCTCTCTACACCTTTACTTTAACGCAATTTATATTTGTCTACATATTTCAATATCTTTGTTTGTGTTTTTATTGCTTGAGCATATTTTGTCTAGAATTTTCAATAATTGTAAAAAGTTTTAAAAACCTAATTCACCCCCTCTTGGGTAGCTATCCTTAGGCTAGGGAAGCTCGATTTGATTTTTGAAAAGATTTAACAATCTTGAGCATGGCTACTTAAAGTTTTCAAAGCTCAGAAGGTCAATCCACAAAAAGACCTCTCTTTTTCAACAAAATCGATTATAATTATTGGAAAACTAGGATGTCAATTTACTTACAATCGATTGACTATAATCTTTCGGATATTGTTAAAAATGGTCCATTTAAACCAATAAAAGAATCGCACAAAATTTTAGTTCCAAAAGATCTCAAGAATATAGTGATGAAGATAAAAGAAAACTATCATTGAATGGTAGAGCCATAAACACATTATATTGCTCTTTAGATAGAAACGAATTTAATAGGATTACATCTTGCACCACCGCATAAGAAATATGGCATACATTGCAAGTTGTACACGAAGGCACTACTCAAGTTAAGGAGACAAAAATAAATTATCTCTTTCATGACTATGAAATGTTCAAAATGAAAGACCATGAATCTATTAATGAAATGTACACTAGATTTACTGATATTGTTAACGGTTTAAATTCTCTTGGTAGGACATTTGCTCAAATTGAATTAGTTAGAAAACTTGCTAGATCACTACCAAGCTCATGGCACGTGAAGAGAAGCACCTTGGAGAAATCAAAGGATCTTTCAACTCTACCGTTAGAAGAATTAGTGGGTTCTTTCATGCCTCATGAAATTACCCGAAGACAAAATCAAATTGAGGACAAAGACAAGAAGAAAAAGAGGATAGCATTAAAGACCTCAATTCCCAACTATGATGATGATGAAGAAGATGATGATGAGGGTTTCAATCCGAAGGACTTTGAAGAAATGGGAATGCTTGCAAAGAAATACAAGAAGTTCTATTAGAAATTCAATTGTCAAAAAGATAAAAGAAGAAAAGAGGAACATGGTGAGAAACCTAAGAAAGATGAAGTTATTTGTTTTGATTGTAAGAAACCTAGTCATATTAGACCCATTTGTCTATTTAAAATGAAAACATGGAAAAAGGAGATGAAAAAAGCGTTTCAAGCTATTTGAGATGAGCTTGAATCTGACGACTTGGATGATGATGGACCAAAGGAAGTCACCAACATGTGCTTCATGGTAATGGATGACGATGATGAGGTAAGTATTTCATACTCCTCTAATGATGAAAATGATAGTATTGATTTTAAGGAATTATCTAGAGCTTGTGATGAATTACATGAAGACTATGAAAAACTAGTTCTTAAAAATTCTATGCTTAAAAAGAAAATAACTGCACTCTTAGAAGAGATTGATTTATTGAAAAATGAAAAATCTAAATATGATGCTTTACTTTTAGAAAACACATTCTTAAAGGAAAAAGTTGATGACTTGACAAAAACCGTTTTAAAAATTCACCAAGAGTAAAAGAATTTTGAACTAATGCTTGGTGAACAACGTTGTGTTTCTAATAAAGGTGGTTCAGGATATAAGCCATACATTGATCCAAAACATTTCAAAAATTATTCTGTCAAAGCATCAACAAATAATTACAATCCAAAATATGTATGTACATATTGTAATCAAGATGAACATAATCATTTTATTGTCCCATAAAAAATGCATATTTTAGAATCAAACAAAAATGGGTTCCTAAAGTATCAAAAACTGACAACGGTGGACCCAAAGTTATGTGGGTACCAAAAATTAAAAACTCAATTTATTTTGTAGGTACCGAAGAAGGAGAAGGTAAAATGGTTCGTAGATAGTGGTTCCTCAAAACATATGATGAAGGACCTATCACTATTCTCAAATTTCACCAAGAAGAAAGGTAGATATGTCACCTTCGGAGATAATGCAAAAGGATGAATTCTTGGTATAGGTGATGTCGGTAACAATTCCTCTCCTTTAATTGAAAATGTTTTTCTTGTTGATAATTTAAAGCATAATTTACTTGGTATTAGTCAATTGAGTGATAAAAATTATAAGGTCACATTTGAGTCTTCTAGATATTTGATTGAAAATGTTTATAATGGATAAGTGTTGTTTATTGGTAACCGAAATGAAAACATTTACACTATTGATGTTGAAAAATGTTCAAATCAAAATCAATGCTTTTTGGTTTTTAATGATGAAACTTGGCTTTAGCATAGAAGATTTGGTCATGCAAGCATGCACTTACTTTCAAAAGTTTCTAAAAATGATATTGTTAGAGGTTTACCAAAACTCAAATTTGAAAAAGATAAAGTATGTGATGCATGCCAATTTAGAAAACAAGTTAAAACTTCATTCAAATAAATTTCAAAAATTTCCACCAATAGACCTTTGCAACTTTTACATATGGATTTATTTAGTCCTTCTTGGACTACAAGTCTAGGTGGTAAATACTATGCCTTTGTTATAGTTGATGATTTTTCAAGGTTTTCTTGGGTTCTATTTTTAGCAAACAAGAATAATGCTTTACAAAGGTTTTCATATTTTTGTAAAAGGGTTCAAAATGTACAAGGCTACATGATTACTTCAATTAGAAGTGATCATGGAGGCGAGTTTGATAGTGATGCTTTTGAGTTGTTTTGTAACAAAAAAGGCTATGAACATAACTTCTTGGCACCAAAAACACCACAACAAAATGAAGTTGTAGAAAGGAAAAATAGAGTCTTGCAAGAAATGGCTAGGACTATGTTGAATAAAAATGGTTTACCTAAATATTTTTGGGCTGAAGCTATTAATACCACATGCTATGTAATCAATAGAGTTCTAATTAGACCAAAAATGAATAAAACTCTTTATGAGCTTCAGATGGGTAGAAAACCCAATATCAGCTATTTTAAAGTCTTTGGTTGTAAATGTTTTATTTTAAACACCAAAGATAGCTTGGGAAAATTTGATTCAAAATCCAACATTGGAATTTTCCTTGGTTATTCTACCGAAAGTAAGGCTATGTAAAAGAATCCATGCATTTGATGAGACTAACGTTTTCATGGAAAGAATAGAAGATAATGATGATTTAGATTTAAAAAATTAAATGAAGAACCTAGATATCAAAGACAAAGAGGCTCAAGAAGACTCTATCACTCCTCAAATACAACCACAAGGTGATCAACATTTAGAAAAACTATCAAAAGTTAAGGATACTATGCAGTCTATGCCTAAAGATTGGAGGTATCATCCTTATCACCTAAGCACTGACATAATTGCTCATGATAGTCTAACTTATGGGGTGAGAACTAAAGCATCATTAAAAACATTTGCAATAATCTAGCTTTTCTTTCTCAAATTGAACCTAAATGTCTTAAAGACACCGAAAATGATGAATTTTGGATTTTAGCAACGCAAGAAGAGCTTAACCAATTTGAAAGAAATAATGTTTAGGAACCTGTTCCCAGGCCTAGTTCTCAATCCATAATTGGTACAAAATGAAACAAAAAGGATGAGCAAGGTGTAGTTGTGCGAAACAAGGCTAGACTGGAGGCCCAAGGTTTCAATCAAGAAGAAGGATTCGACTATGAAGAAACCCTCACACCAGTTGCTCGTTTAGTGTCCATTAGAATGTTACTTACTTTTGCATGCGATAAAGGATTCACCCTTTACCAAATAGATATCAAAAGTGCATTTTTAAATGGATACATTTTAGAAGAAGTCTATGTAGCACAAGCACCCGGGTTTGAAAATCATACTTATCTGGATTATGTAAAAATTGAAAAAGGCATTATATGGTTTAAAATAAGTTCCTAGAGCTTGTTATGAAAGACTTGGCCAATTTTTAATTAAAAATGATTTTTGTATTGGAAAAGTAGGTACTACATTATTTACAAAAACAAAGGGTGATGATCTAATTATTATACAAATATATGTAGATGATATTATTTTTGGTGCTACTAATCATTCTTTATGTGAAGAATTTTCAAAGTGTATACATAACGAATTCAAAATGAGTATGATGGGAGAATTGAATTACTTCCTTGAATTACAAATCAAGTAAACCAAAGAAGGAACTTTTGTTAACCGAAACAAGTATGTAAGGGATCCCCTCAAATGATTTAACATGGAGAATCTAAAGCCAATGCCAACTCCTATGAGCTCTTCACTAAAATTAGACAAGGATGAAGATGGCAAGGCAATCAATATCACCAATTATAGAGGAATGATTGGATCCTTACTCTATCTAACCGCAAGTAGACTCAATATTATGTTTAGTGTTAGGTTATATGCAAGATTTCAATCAGATCCAAAGGAATTACATCTTAGTGTCATTAAGTATATTTTTATATATCTAAGTGATACTAAAATTTTGAGATTTTGGCATCCCAAAGGTACACATATTGAACTAATGAGTTATTCTGATGCCGATTAGGCCAAATGCACAAGAGATAGGAAGAGCACTAGTAGAACAAGTCACTTTCTAGGTTTTACGTCAGTCTCTTGGTTTAGCAAGAAACATGCCTCAGTTGCGCTATCAATCGTGGAAGCCGAATACATATCGATGCTAATTGTTATGCACAAATCCTATGGATGAAGCAAATACTCAAGGACCTAGGCTTACACTATGATCATATGCTTATTCTTTATGATAACACAAGTGCCATCAACTTATCTAAGAATCTGGTTTTACATTTTCACACGAAACACATAGAAATTAGACACCACTTTATGCATGACTATGTACAAAAATAGGATATTACTTTGGAGTTTATAAGCACAAATGATCAATTAGCAGACATATCCACAAAACCTCTTGTTTTATAACAATTCTTATATCTTAGAAGAGGACTTGGCCTTATAGACCCTTTGGACTTGCATATGCTTGATCTGTTAGACATGTATGCCCTAAGGAGTAAAAATGTAATACGTTTTTGGAGACATTTTTATCAATAAAGAATTTATTTATATATACCAAATCTTGTCCTCTTTACGTTCATATTCGTTGAATGTATGATAAGCAAACAGTAGTCTCAAACTGTCAGTCTAAACCTTAAGAATTGGGCATATGATGGGATGATTATGCGGAAGACACAATTCTTAGGGTGACGGTCTAAAACATATGATCCGCAATCGAGGGAATAAAGTTGGGCACTTTATTCATGTAAAGATTGTTATGTTGTCTATATCCCTTTTGGGAGATGGTTGTCTTGGCCATCGGAGTTGGACTCCGTGAATAGAAACATTGGCACGTTGTCATAGGTGACGATGTGTTGGATCGAGACATAAAGTGAATTGATTTGGATTAATAATTCTGTATCGATTCACTTTAGACAATCATTTGTATTGTATCTTAATCCTAAGATGAATAGTGGGCCCGTTGTCTCGACTTGTGTCTTTTGATGTACCAATGGGTGACTCCCACATTTCTATAGTGGTATGCATGCCGGTACGTTGGAGGCATGACTCTTGATAGCGTAGACTTGTTATTCATAGATATGGAATCCATAGCTCCTCTTTAGGAGTAATGATATCCTCTTATATGCGTTGTCCTGTAATTGGAAAACTGGAGCGCTCAACCATTTGGATACATAGGTGTAACCGAATGGTACACTATCTTTGGATGGTAAGTTTTCTAATGGTGAGACAATGGAATGTAAGATAAAAATAATCGAAAAGGTAAGACAGAACTTGTCCTTAAGCCGATTATGGATGATCATATGGGGATACGATACACTATGATATGTCATGGAGACTAGGCTACACGAGCTTCGTAATTCTATAAAGTTCGAGAGTACAGCTCCAAGCTTTTAGTGGAGTAGCGTTGGAGTTGATAATTGTGAAATGTATATCTAGGATATTGGGTTTCATAATTATCATGAGCTTGAACTTTATAGGTCCATTTTGGTCCCCTTTGCTAGCTCACAAAATCATGTAACCACACGGCGTGCTTTTCCAATAATTGGTGACTTATGTCGGATTTATCAGATTGGTTTAAAATTTGAAAGAATCAAATAATTCATGTTTGTTTATTGGTTAAATTAATTTTGTAAGAAATTAGTTCAAGATAAACTTGTTGAATTATTGTGATCAGATAATTCTTGTCTGTTTATCGGTTGATTTAATTTTGGATAAATTGGATCAAGATAAACTTGTAGAATTATTGTGAATTGATTTATTTTCTTAGAGATTATCTTGATAAAGTTTGTTTTGATCAGATATCTTTTCTGTTGGGCTATTTGAATCAAAACTGAGACTTTATCCTTTAGAATCTCGGGTGGAAAATAAAAGATTCGCGGAGATTTTTTCTCGGCAGTTTGGCCTGCCGGATGACGTGTTCGGCCTGCCAAACTGGCCAGTTCAGCCTGCCAATCAGACAGTTTGGCCTGCCTATCAGCGACAGTTAAGATTACGCGTTTTCACGCATATCTTATCAGATATTGATCCGAACTTGATTCTGTTTCGATTTTTTGAGACTTAATCTGATATGGACTAACCCTAGGACCAATAGGTATAAAAAGGGAGTGAGTCTAATGATTTACTCAGATTAATTTGAGAGATTAAGAGTGATACTCTTCTAGTGAGCATCTGAAAACTCCCTGAGAGCTTTTGTTCACAAATCACGAACACTATCTTTGGGTTCTCTCTATTGGTTGGAAGGAGAGTCACCGGTGGAAGAGCTGTACGTGTGAGCCCACACTCACTCCGGTTGTGGATAGAGAATAGCAAAGAAGACAAGTTGGTTGAGGCTCTTCTGGAACGTTACTTCTCTACACATGTCACGGAGGTTCTTCGGCACACTGAGGTTAGTAAGATCTGTTTAATTTATATATATAACATGTCAAACTTGTATTTTGGAAAATACTCTGATGAAAAATTTTAAAAATTCCGCTGCGCACTTTGTTTCCAACATGATCATTGATAAATTCTCAAGCAAATTGGGATTAATCATGTTCATTATATGTAATTTTGTGCTTTTGATATGATTTTTGTGTTTAAATGTTTAGTGTTATTATTAAAAATGTTATTTGAGTGTTAATGGACGTTTTTATACTCTCAAAACATTTTTATTCTACATTTTAGCAATTTTTCTTAAGGGTTTGAAAACCTAGTGTTTAACCTGCCAACCTATAAGGCTCGGCCTACCGACCTGGGAGATTGGTTTGCCGATCTATTGGGGTTTATATAACTTTAAAGTCAAGCAAACCCTATTTCTTTGCCATTTTTCTTCTCTCAAGTGTCGTTCTCTCCCAAAAAGGCACGAAATTCCTTGCTCAAGCATCAATTTTTAAACATTTCATGATTTTCCTTCAAGATTTGTAAGTTTATTCTCATTTTTGTCACTTCCACTATAGAAATTTTAAGTTTGCACAAATTTTTTCTTTTCCTTCTCTTGAATCCATGCCCTAGACGTGGGTTCTCCTTCAAAACTCAAACTTTTCCCTTTCTCTTAATGTTTTCTACATCAACAACATAATGGAATCTGGTTCTCGATCCAACTGGCACACAAAATCTGTTGCCAATAGGCCATCAAACAAAGAGGTAACCCTTGAAGAATTTTCTAATGAAAAGTAGGTAAAATTATTTTTGGGTAGAAAAATAATAGATGGAACATGTGTATTGTTTAATGATTTTCCTAGTTTTAGAGTTAAAGTGCTATTTGAGAGATTGCAATGCAAAAATACTATGACTATGAGGGAAGATGTGTACCCTAGGCTAGTCAAGGGTATGCAAACTTAGAAGACTCCTATGCACCTTTGAACATCTTTGTGAATTTGTAAAGTAGGGAGATTGAATTGACTCCATCAATTTTAGGAGAAATATTAGGAATGTCATTAGACGAGGACGATATTCATGGGGTGAAAACGTGGACGTATGATAAAGAAAATATGGCTAAGGTGATATTTGAGAATAATGATGGTAGGTTGCCCAGAAAAATAAATGCAACCTCTTTGCCCCCTAGGAGCCACCTGATCCATAGATTAATTACCAAAAACATACTCCCAAGGGCTGGCCATAAGGATGAGGTTCACCTCTCGGACTTCTACCTCATCCATTGCATTTTTACTGGCACTAGGATAAACCTTCCCCCTACTGGTTAGACGGTTGATTAATGTGGCTAAAGGGAAGAAAAGTGTCAGTTTTCCTTACGGTATGCTCTTCACGAAAGTTTTTAATTATTTTGAAATTCGTATCTTTGGCAAGAAAGTTGTTACACACTTCAAACCTCATCTTGCTTTTGGTGCCCTAACCATTAGCAAAATGGGTTTTGAAAAAGTTCATGGCCAATGAGTACCATTCGATGGGCAAGCTGCCTCACAAGGTCAGCAAGAGGAAGAAGAAGCAGAAATGGCTAATATTGAAGCCCAAGGAGAAGAAGAAGGAGGAGAAATAACGCTTCGACAACTCTATACACATCAACAAGAGCTCTTTGCATATCAACAACAACTTTTTGAACAACAACAAAACCTGGGCCAAGAAATGATTTCACTTCAACAACAATTTGAAAAGGTTCAACAAGAATCCTTCAACTCCTTCACCAAATGAACTTCGGTGGAGGCTCTTCAAGGTAACCTTGAAAACTATTCACTTTCACTTTTCTATGTTTTTTTTCTCTAATGTTTTTATGAATTATGTGACAGTGACTTGACAATGATTTTAAATTGAGTAGAAATGAAATTCCAATTTCTTTTATTTTTCTTTTTGGTTGACGACAGAAAGGGGGAGAAGTTGATAGTTTTGATTGTAGAGTAATGATTGGTGGTGATTGAATTTTGATATTGACATGTGATTCAAATTGATATTGATGTGTTTGAATATTTTGTTTGAGAAGTACTTATTGATATTTGCTTGTGAAGTAAGGATGGTGGCGATTGCAAAATTATATATTGTTGTTTTGATTTGTGATGAATTGATGCCACCTATAGTTTTATTTTTAGGAAAGTAAGCTATGTGAAAGGGGAAGCATTCAATTAAGGGGGACTTTTTGATTTTTCTCCAAAAATGTATTTTAAAACCCTTTGCACATATTAAAGGGAGTAAAATGAATTAACATTTCAAGACAATCAAAAATTATTTTGTCATCATCAAAAAGGGGGAGATTGTTTGCTCTAAGTTTTCATAAAGTACTTTTAAACTAGTTTTGCTGATAACAAATACAATTTTTATTTATATGTACAAATATGTATTTTGAGCTAATGAAATTTTTGAATGTGCAAAGCTTAAGTTCAAGAAAAATCAAGTGAAGAATATTCAAGAGGTTTCAAGCTATGAATGTAACAAGGAATGGACTAACGAGGACTTAAAGAATGCAAGATTTTATTTGTTAGTTGTCCTAATGTAAGTGAGCAATTTTTAAATAACTTTATAATCAAATGCAAGCTCAAATTCACACACAGATATCTGCATTCATAAATATTTTAAATCTTTGCATATATGTTTTCAAAGTATTCAAATTACTTTATTATTTGGAATGTATTTAAAAATACATATTAAGTACTTATATAGGTTTCTATTAAAAAAAAGGATTCTAGAACATGTTTTTGACAGGTTTTGAACAACACAGATCAGCATGTCGATTTGGGGGAATTTTAGGCCCGCTTTCAAGAGCCTCTGATAGCCTATCGAACTTGAAGTTCGGCCTGCCAATGGCTAAAGTTTGGCATGTCGAACTGCCATAATATCCTATCTATTAGATGACCGCTTGGAGTCTTGTTCTAAAATTTTAAACTCTGGCCTGCCAAGCATATTGTCCAGCCTACCAAACTGTCTATAACGACTAGTTTTCTAACTGTTAGAACTTTATTTGCAACGGCCAGTTTGACCCAAAATCGAGTTTTTTAGCTATAAATGAGTCCTTAGAGACTATAAATACCCTTCATTCATTGTGAAAGAAAGAAGAAAATATTATTGAAAGAATTCTCACATTGTTTACAAAGCATCCATTCATGACACACATTCTCTTCAGCTTACATTTGTTCTATATTCATTTTAAGAGTTGCTCAAACGTCCAATATAAGCCATATATTGTATTCATTTCATTTAGAGAGATTATTTTGTGAGTGTACCCATTCTTATGAATCATACCCTACAATCTTTA
The DNA here is from genome assembly GCA_025403435.1 of Artocarpus heterophyllus. Lineage (NCBI taxonomy): Eukaryota > Viridiplantae > Streptophyta > Magnoliopsida > Rosales > Moraceae > Artocarpus > Artocarpus heterophyllus. Next base: position 9,844,974 of record CM046339.1, read on the forward strand.
GGTTTCCAAGCCTTCCAAATTGGGGTATTTTTGGTTAAGACAATCTCCATCAAAATTGTCATTTTATAAGAAAGTGTGCTGAGCCTCGGGTAGACCAAGTCACCATCATTGTATAAGAAATGATCGTGCGGAAAAATAGCCGTATAGTGCAAGAGGTTAAGAAAGGGTTTTGCTTGGCAACAGTGGACATAGGCTTTTCGCTGAACCACTATAAATAGCGTTTGCATTTCTTGTCTCTACCATTTTACTTTAACGTAATTTATATTTGTCTACATATTTCAATATCTTTGTTTGTGTATTTATTGCTTGAGCATATTTTGTCTAGAATTTTTCAATAGTTGTAAAAAAATTTTAAAAACCTAATTTGCCCACTCGTGAGTAGTTATCCTTGGGGCTAACACATTGGAATTAAGAAAAGAGTGATATATTAATCAAAGAGTTTAATTAATATATTGGTTTTATTGGATATTGAAATTATGGGTCCATTAATCCCCCGTTATCCTTGTAAATATTGTTTAGACAAGTGGAACTATTGGATTAAATAATTAAGTTAGAATTATAAAATTCTAAATTAAATATCACTCAAATTAAATTAATTATTAATTAATTTCTATTTATTAAATAATTAGATTATTTATTAATAAAACAAATAATTAATTTTGGAAGACAAATAGTGAGTAGGTCCCATTGTATCTGACACATACAGAGGGATGGACCCATTGTGTGTGGCGCTAATACTAATAAGGAAAAGTCTCTTGTGCATATCAAAGCTTATTTACCAAGTTTTCATATTTAATATTTCTAATTTTGCATAACTATGGTTTAATTCAAATATAGAAAGTTAAATGTGAAAACAAAATAAGATTGATTAACAAGCAGTATTCTCACCTGAATTACATGCAGAATGGTGCCACATGCATAGAGATTCTCTTTGTGTGTGGTGCCTATCACAACATAAGGAATCAAAAACTTGTGTCTTTTATATTTAATTAAATATTTAATATTAAATTAAAATAAGATTTCAAAATTAATTTGCTCTCTTATTCTCTATAAATAGAGGCCTCCTCTATTCATTTGATATACACTTGTGAGTCTTGGAGAGATTAAGAATGCTTTGCCAATTCCCGCCTCATAGGCATGTAAGAGAGATAGAGAGTGTGTGAAGAAAATTTTTTCATCCCAAGCCCCTTTTTGCTCATGTGTTGAGATTAACGAATGACCAAAATAAGTTGAGTGATCCTTTAAGAACTATATTCCTCCAACGTCTACCCATTCGTCTATTTGATGCCGATAACTACGCGAGAAAGACAATGGTTTTGACTAATAGAGAACGTCCTTTGCAATTTATTTGTTTTTGATTTATCTCCGTTCATTCCGATAAGCAAAGTTTTATGTATTTATTTAAGCTTTAAATTAATATAATCTATAGCATTTTACCAAAGTTTTTAAGAAAAACTTGTTATATACGTTCCGTACCACAATCATGATTTTGCTATTTTTTGTGAAAATCGTTTTCCAAAACCAACAAGAACTAAGTCTTCAATTGAGTTTAAAAAGAATAAACTTACATTATCTTTACTTATATATATAAGGTGCTAGGTGCTAAGTGCTAAGTGCCACCTCTCATGGGCCAAATGAGTGGAAGGAAATGAACCAATTTTTTTCCTTTTCCATCCCTTTTCTCTGCTTGATAGATACTTTTTTGAAACTTGTTTCACCCTTTTTTTTCTTCACTTCCATTTATTCTTTTTGTTCCCTCCCCCTTTTTCATTTGCATCTTCATGTTCTATTCTTGTTTATTTTCATTTTCATGCTTTTTCTTGTTCCTCTCTAGAATATCTTTTATATATATATATATATTATTGATCTTAGGGTCGGAGAATTCGAACACTCCACCTTATAGTGAAGTCGGATGCGGTTTTACCACTAGACTATACCTACAACTACATATCTCATATATTTTAGATTCACTTCATTAATTTTTTAAAATGTGTATCATCAAAATATTTTAAATTTTTCCTTATTACATATTGTTTTATATCTTCTAAAATATTATTTTATTTACTTTAAAAAATGTGATTTTATTAAGTGTGACTACCAAATTTTGATTATATTTATTTCTGTTTGAGCTTTTCTTGCTTTTGTCATTTTGGTTCCTAGATATTCCCTACTTATAATTTTTTCTAGTGACACTTTCAACTATCATTTATCTCATAGATATCACTCCCTCTAACTTATTCATTCTAAAATATTTTCACTCACATACGTCCGTACTCAAATATTTTTTCAGTGGTCTTTGCAATTGTCAGTTTCTCACAGTACAACCACCCCCCCACCCAAAAAATATATATATATATATATATATTTATATGATTTTGTTAACTATTTTTATTTTAAAAATACTTTATTTGAATACACATTCTTACACACACATTTCAAGGAAACAAATGTTTTGATTGAAAGACACATCGATCTATTTATTTATTTTTGTTTATTTTTAAACTTTAATTCTTTTACTAAACTAAACTATTAGGAGAATAATAAATAAATAAAACTAAAATTTTGAAGAATTTTAGATATTTGTATTTTAAAAAGGTGAGAAATGCATATGCAGTAAGTAGAGGTGTGAAATGGACCGGGCCGTCCATGGACAGTACTGGGCCTGGCCCAACCCAGCCCTACGTTGTAGCGAACTACGTTGACACGGCACACCTAATAGGACAGGGTTGGCCTAAACCCCTAGGCTCGTAGGGTTAGCACAACCCTAGCACGTAAAGGGCCCAGGCTGGCCCAGGCATGCGATAGGCTTAGCGTGGCCCAGGCACGCGAAAAACCCTTCAAGCTTGGCCCTTTAGGTGTTCAAGAAAATATCCCTATTTTGAGCACCTTGAGGTTTTAAACCTTAAACTTTTAGAAAAAATAAGAGTCTATCAACCACTAAACTAGACAGTTATTTGTGTGATTTTTGATATCTAATTATATCTATCATGTCTAAACATATCACAAATTTAAATATCAACTTGCTTAAATAACACATTGAAAAAAAAAATAAGAAGTTATATTCTCCACTCTATATAATATTGATCCCATATCATCAATTTTTGAAAATTGTAAGGGATATTGTCAAAATTTTAGGAAGATGGACACGTCAACTACCCTAACTAATCAATTCATTATGTAGAGTGTGTCAATTCTCCGTAACAAAAAATTATTAGTTTACAAAGAAACACATTAAAGAAAATTAGTAAAATCATTTCGCAATATTTTTTTACAAACTTTGTCAATTCCCCATAACCGTTTACACAAAATATTGAAAAAGTTGCTTTGTTTTTTTTCCTCCAAAAACAAAAATTTTGACAATATAACTACTTATATTAAACAATATCTCAAAACCTACAAACATAATCCAGACAACTATAAAACCTGCGAACATAATCCAGAAAACTAGAAAGCCTGCAAGCATAACCCAAACAAGTACATTGTCCGCCATACATATGACAAACATTTTAATCATTTACTTCTAGGATCAGTATATGGAGTTCGCATATATTGTGATCTTGTTTTGATCTTCTATGGTCTTCGCGGTCTTTGCAGTCTTTCTACATAGTGGTTGTGGTTCTTTATTGTATACCACTATATCAGTGCTATGTGTAGGATGAGATGAGCAAGGCGAGGTTGTACGAAGCGAGGAAGAAATAGATGGTGAAGTTGTATTTTGAGGTTGGGTCGAAGCTTCCTTGGATGAGCTCAATAAGTGCGACGATCCAGCTTCAAGTATGGGAGCAGTGCGAAGTGAGGAAACAACAGGTGGCTCATCTTTAGGCAAGGGTGTAGACTGAGGCTGAGCCGTAGTGCGAGGAGAGGGACAAGGTGAGGGATAGCATGTTGGCAAACCTTCTTCATGACCCTCATGTAATGATACTCTTGATGTCCCCTGACAACATAATTTCTGACTAATGTTTGAATTGGTCAGAAAAATATTGTTTCAACTGCTCAAACCCCAAAGTCATTTCTCTTCTCATGGCTTCTTGCTCTTTCCTGATGGCTTGGACCTCACTCTCAAGCCGCACTACTCTAGGAGGAGCATCTTGATGTTCAGAAGTTGAGGACGCATCTTGATCAACAGAGGGAGAAACATGCTTTGGATGGTCATGGCTAAACACTACACGCTCTCCCTGTTGAAGAATCTCGATCAACTACCTTCTAAAATTGATCAACTACCTTATAATGTTTGAATTGGTCAAAAAAATATTGTTTCAACTGCTCAAACCCCAAAGTCATTTCTCTTCTCATGGCTTCTTGCTCTTTCCTGATGGCTTGGACCTTACTCTCAAGCCGCACTACTCTGGGAGGAGCATCCTGATGTTCAGAAGTTGAGGGCGCATCTTGATCAACAAAGGGAGAAACATGCTTTAGATGGTCATGGCTAAACACTACATGCTCTCCCTGTTGAAGAATCTCGATCAACTACCTTATAATTGGATCAACATTTATTCCCACAAAAGGTCTAAAATTGACCATCTATGGGGTTCTCATCTCCTCATTCATAGCAAACATGCTACAAATATCCTGCAAAATAAATTACAAAAATTCTTGTTAAGACCATGTTTGTTTTTCTTAATACAAATCATTACATGTGTAGTAGGTAGACACTAACATGTGACCCATCTATTAAATTGTTTATCTCAACCCTCGAAGGATTAGCTACACCCTTCCACTTTATTGTCCTCCAACGACACATTCGGGGCACAGGAGCTTCTGTCGGTATGGGGGTAGCAAATCTGTTTGCTACCGCAAGGATGCACTCATAGGCAAATACCTAAACCAATATTAAATTTTGGATCAAATATTATATAAAGTATGAAACGATACATGAGATATCATATACATACTCATATATAAATTAGTCATGTTTAATTACCTCAAACGGATATATAAATCCATTGAAAGTGAATGATGCGTTGCTGGAGCCGCACTTACTCCTTATATCCTTTTTCAATTGATTAACTGAATACTTGAAAGAGTCCCACCCCCAAGGATAAGCACAGAAAACATCTATGTTATCGACCAAAGTTAGGAACCGTATTTTGATTTTCATGCAATTTTTGTCGTTGGCCATCAAAACACCAACGACAAAGATCAAAGCCGCCATCTTCCTCTTCTCTAAATTGTCTACGGCTTCATTGTTCTGTTCCATCTTGTCGATAACATCATAGATGAAAATTTTTGTGTTTTCTGGCCAATGCCCGTGCATAAAAGGTAGGGTAGTATCATCCTCATCCTCCTCATCCCCCCATGCTCATTTGCTTCGTCAACAACAGGATACTTATCACCGCAACATAATGCTGTTAGCAATGCAAAATCCTTTAATGTGTACTTAACTGGAACACGATTAACCACCATCCAAAATTCATTATCATGGTTCACAGCTGCCATCCTCCACACCAGTGACCACAACAACTAGCCAGAGTGTTGGAAATTTGTAGCCACGTCCAACACATGCCCCAATTGGGTGCCTCTGAACCACTACAAATTGTCTGCGTCCAGATGGTCTATAATGAATTTGACATAATACTCATATTTTGATTTCTTAGACACTCTGCAATCGTAGTGCTCATGCGTCCTCAACACTGGATCTAGTCTCGGAGCCTGTTCAATATGAAACCAAATTTTATAAAAATTGAAAACAAATTTAAAAAACAATTACAACGAAAATAACACCAAAGAGCAATCTGGATGATAATGAAATAATAAAGCTCTTCCCAGATGTATTGACTAATAATAAACCACTCTATGTTACTAAGTAACCATTTAATATATATCTACCTTCTAAAAAATTCATTCAACAAATAGATCCAAATAAATAAAAAAAAAAAACCATAGCCCCATTCTATGCATATCATAAAGTCAAAGGACTATGAAAAATTGGTCTTCATTGTCAAAGGACTCGTTTTATACCTTTGTCTAGTCACAATTTTACATACCCGTTAGCTAATTAAAAAGTCCGCTTAATAAAGTCATTTGAATTGCCTTTCAACCTACATGACTAGACGGGTGGGGACCAAAATATGTGGATATGTTGGTGAATTGGGTTGGTTTAGAAAGGATCCAACATCCACTCACTTTGTGGATGGACTTTTTCTATCATTTTGCTCCGATTTCATGTTATTATTGAAGGCAAGAAAATGACTAATGTGGAAGATTATATGCACTTCCTACCATAATCATGATTGGGACACGCTTCATGTATCTTTCATGTTAATGTATTGACTAATAATAAACCACTTTTTGTTACTAATTAACCGTTGAATATATATTTAGCCCCAAAGAGCAAATTTTAAAAACAAATTGTAAACAAATTACAACAGAATTAACACCAAAGAGCAATTAAAAAAAAACAGCCCCATTCCATGTATATCAGAAAGAGATGTTTATCTTACAAGAAAATGCAAACACCATCATAAACAGCTTTTGTTACACAAAATTCATCCTACAAGAAGTATGTTCACAAATGAAAAGTAAAGAACAAAATTAAATGCACTTGTTGCAGATAAAGAAAACTAACAACAGTAGTTTTGGCCTTCCTTCATATCATCCCAACAGCCAAATATGTAACTTTTACACAATTTATTTGGTTTCACTAATCATTAACTCTCTTTATTTGTTTCTTTCTTAATGGCTTTGTTTCTGATCTTTTTTTTTTCAAGGTTAAGGTATCTTGGACTGCCTTTTCTTGTGGGATGACTAGAGTTGCTTTCGCATATTATGGTTGCGTTGAACTCTTCAAGTATCCTCTTCAAATACAGAATTCAAGTCATGACAAACAATTTTGAGGCCTTTCAACCTACACGACAAGACGGGGGGGACCAAAATGTGTGGATATGTTGGTGAATTAGGTTGATTTAGAAAGGATCCAACTTACAACCACTTTGTGGATGGACTTTTTCTGTCATTTTCCTCCGAATTCATCTTATTATTTAAGTGCAAGGATCCAACATACAGTCACTTTGTTTTTGTTTTGATTTCCCATTGTAACTTTCTCTTCTGCTTCCTTATCCAATGCTATACAATGCAATGTTAACCCAATTTCCAAACCAAAATCAAAACAATCACATACAGAAAAAATACTCATATTCTCTTGATTTGATTTCAGACTGAAAATGAAATTTCATTATCTATGGGTTACCTCCATTGGGTCGTCGGTATTCGCTTGCTGCATCTAAAAACGTGAACGGAACAAGGAACGAGGTCAACGAGCACCAACAGTGCTACTCGTAGCCTTCTCGTTTGGACACCACAATCATCTACGTAGAGGCATGCCTCAGCAAAACCCTGCTCAAAGAGATGACCAGGGTTCAAGCATGAGAGTTGGGAGAAGAATAGAGGAAGAATTGGGGAGAGTTTGGGCGCTGAGGAAGAAGAAAAATTTCTGACAGGGAGGGCTGTGATTTACAGGGCAAACCGGTAGGGGAAACGGGGAGGAGAGTTTAAGGCAAAATTTGGGGAAATGTTGGCTTTGTATCTCGAAAGGAACGGAGGGAAAGGGCTGCCAACGTGGAGGGGCTGAAGTGGATAAAATTATGCCACATAAGAAACAAATGGGACATGTCAGCTATTTTTTATGCCCCAAAAAAGGGGCTCTTTCTCCAAATTAATTTTTAGGTCAGGTGTTTTGTCAAATTATTCGAATAATTTATTAATTAACCATTTAATATATATGTAGCTTCTAAAAAATTCATTCCACAAACTGACCCAAATAAAAAAAATGATAGCCTCATTCTATGCATATTAGAAACGCCCCAACACTCAAATTAAAAAAAAGGAAACATAAATTTTCTGTTTTAAGGGCTCTGTTTGATTTGCCTTCGAAATAATTCTAACAACAATCTGAATCATAACTGTAAAGCACACAAACACCAATTGGTAGCATAACTAATGCAATGGTCAACATATTTTTGAGCTAGGATTATGAAAAATTGGTCTGACATGAAAACTGCCATTCTAGAGGGAGAAACCAAAAACCGCAAACCTGAACTGCCCGCGGCCAATACTCTGTTCATATATGCTTCCAAATCAGATAAAGGTAATTGTAGAATTACAACTTAAAGAAATCTTACATATTGTCACAGAAAAGCAACGAAATCTTATGTGAAGCTAGTGATGAGCCGTGTCTTTATTTAATTACATTGGTTCGAAACAGAGTATCATTTACAAAGAATTCATAAAAAGTTCAGCAATAAAAAAACACTTTTCGTGTTCCTCCCACTTTGTGGATCTTCTAATGCCAATTTCACCTCTGTTTTAAGGACTTGGCCTTGTTATATACGCGCACATACGTATGTAACTACATGCATACAGAACGTGTATTTTCAACAAAGACAAAGGAAGACTAACAAAAATGGCAATACGACGAAAACATGCAAATGGAGACCCTAGCTAATGACCACCCTTATTAATTTAACATTTTTAAATAGTTTTTTTTGCCCTGCAAGAACAATTTTTTCAAGAAGCAGATTGTATAAATAAAGATGTATAATTTCGCTATTGAAATTACATAAAATATCTGCCACACGCCAGAAACAATGAATGCCAATATCATCACAAAGTGCATTGCTGAGGCACGTAAATGAAGTCAAATTAATGCATCCTAGTAGAGTTTTGTAATATGCACAAATAAGTGAATGCATGCCGATAGGGGAAAAAAGGGCACAAAAACACAAATAAAAAAAACACAAACAAACAAAATGTCCATCAACAATAATGGTTATAGGTGTGAATTTCGAGAAACCAATGCACATCTAGTAGCCTTCACTAAGCGTAGCAAGGACCTGCTAATCTAGTGAGTACCAAAGAGAAACGTGACAAAAGAGAAAAATACCTTTAGTTCTCCTAAAGTCGTGTATTCTAACTCAAAACAACGAGGTTATTCTTTCATTGTATATCCAAAACAATACAATAGAATCCTTAACAATCTAATATGATTTCACATAAGAATTGTCCGTTCCGAAACAAACAGAATGCATCTTTACCAATTCTTGGAATCGAGATTTCAATTTTATATTAACTACAATACAGGAAGAAACAAAATGCCAGTTTTTGTTTTGAATGATAGTTGGGTTGGGAGAAATTTTGACCAGATGCTTACACATTAAGTTTTATAGTTGGTGAATTCCAAATTAAAAAAAAAAAAAACAAAACAAAACACTGCACTACATAGAGTAACGGGATACCTCCTTTTTGCCTCGCGGCGTGGAACGACGGTGAAGCTTGCCAGTACTGATACGCGTGGGCTTGGAGGCGACAATCTGTTCTGGCCGGCTTTAAGGCGTTTGGAGGTGATGGAGAGAGAGCTAGAAGAATAAAGACAGAGGGTCGGCGGCCGAGAGATATTGCGAGCAAGAGAGAGGTAAGAGAAGGTCAAAGTCTCAGCCTCGGCAGAGAAACGAAGGAAAGAGAGCTGGAAGACTTTGCTTGGGAGGCGGAGGAGAAAGGAGAGTCGAAGAAGAAGGCTGGGAACAAAATGGGCAAAATTTGATGCCAAGAAAATGGATGCCGAGAAAATGAGTGCAGGGGGGGTGAGGGGGGTTAGGGCACAAATGGGGGTGTTGTGCTGGACGTGGAGAGGCCAGGTGGTAGGGAATAGATTAAACATGTCAGCAGTTTTCGTGCCAACAAAAAAAAGTCTTTCTTTAACTTAAGAGTCTGTTTGGTTCGAGTATTTTGAATAGAGTATTTAAATAAAGATTTAAATTTTTATGAGAGAAAATATTATAGCAAAATAATTCAAACTGTGATTCAAATATCAAAACAAACAGGTCCTAAGTTTCTGGTGAGCACAATCATCAAATTTTCCCTCATTTCAGAGAGGGAGAGAGATAGAAACTCACTCCTTGTAATCACTATCTGTATGGTTCATCAAAAATTTCTTTTAAATTCTTTTTTAGTGCAAAAAAAAAAAAAAGCCATTTCTTTTGGCGCTTTTTTCAAATTTCCGCCTGAAATGATGGACTCAAAGTCTCTGCGGTTCATCACACACCAATCGTTTTTCACCGCCGTCCGATCCGGCGACCTCGATGCGCTGAAGAAGCTGCTGCAGAGGCTGATCCAGGAGGAGCCGTCGGATGGGTCGACGGTGTCTGATCTGACGGCGGTGCGGAACGACGCAGGAGAGACCACCCTGTACGTGGCCGCAGAGAATAATCTGGAGGAGGTGTTCCGCCACTTGCTCAGGTTCTGCGATGTTCAGACCGTGAAGATCAGGTCCAAGTTCGACATGGACGCTTGTCATGTGGCCGCTAAGCGTGGCCACTTGGGTAACTGTCACTCTGCCCTTTGGTGGAAATTTTGTTCAAATTTTCTGATTTCTGAAATGGGTTTTGGTCCTTTTTTGAGAATTGGCTTGGTTTGTAATCGATTTGTGGATTAGATTAGATTATTTCATTTTATGTAATAATTGTAAGAAGGCTAAGATGGGTAATATAGCTAAGTTCAGTTTATTTAGTTACAAAGTAGTTCGACACCTTAGTAGGTGAAGAAAAGGTATTTACAAGGATTGTTTTAGCCATGTAATTAGTAAAACATGACCGTTTCAAATTGATTTTCATGTAATTTAGTAATGGATCAAATTTATTGACCTAAAACTAAAAGTAATCTAGTGAAATAATAATAAATGTTACCACTGAATGTCCTATAAGTGAGACGGATATCTCTTGAGGCAAAAATTATGAAGTAGAAGATCTTATGCAAGATATATTTCAGGCACCCATAGTCATAGGCTGATTTTTCTCTCACGTGCTTTGTCAAGAATGATAATCTTTAACCATCTTTTCTTCGAAATTCTGAAACAATAGAAAGATGAGAAGAACTTTAAGGGTTTTGAATTTCCTCTTGAGAGAGAGAGAGAGAGAGAGAGAGAGAGAGAGAGTTTCAAGTAAAGTTGATGATAAAGGGTTGGTTCAGGAATATATGGAATTGTTTGTCGTGTTTATTCAGGTATCATAAAGACATTATTGGGTGTTTGGCCAGAGCTTTCTAGATGTTGCGACTCATAAAACACCAGCCCTCTTTATTCAGCAGCCGTTCAGAATATCTTGGAGGTAGTCAATGCAATCCTGGATGCCGATGTTAGCTCAGTGAAGATCGTGAGGAAAAATGGAAAAACCGCTTTGCATACCACCAGTAGATATGGCCTTATCCGCATTGTAAAGTCGCGTATAGAGCGTGATCCAGAAATAGTATGCGTCAAAGCTAAGAAAGGTCAAGCTGCCCTCCACTTGGCTGTAAAAGGTCAGTGTCCTTTGGAAGTAGAGGAAATATTGAATGTTGATATCTCAATGCTGAATGAACATGACAAGAAGAGTAACACAGTTGTGCATATAGCCGCAAGAAAAGGCCGTTCACAGGTACATTTTTGCCCGCACTTTATTTATGATATCAAAGCATAAATATAATTTTGATTTTAAAATCCTCGAAGGTGAATATTGTATTTAAGTTTCCTTGCATTCGTTGAACGTCTTTGATAGTTTTGCCACCAAGTAATCAAGTTTGAACTGGAGCTTTACAAAATTTTAATCATGTATGAACTGGAGCAGTAGTTGCTTGTTCCGGTTGGTAATCAGTTCATTCTGTCACACAAAGTACTTGGTCTATTTTCTTGTTGCTTTGTAGGATTGAGTGTCACGAATGTGCTTTAAAATGGAACATACCTCTTTTTTGATTGTTTATTACTTGTAAACTATGGTATTGGGAAAGGTTTGAGTTTCCTTTGGTAACTTGGCTTGAATCGGAAGAATTCCAATGCAAACCGGTTTCTTTACAGTGTTTCAGTTTTTTCTTGTATTTCTTGTTTTTGATGGATTTCTCATTTATCCTGAAACATCATATGTACCATATTGATATTCAATAAAGTTTTGTTTCTTATATTAAAAAAAAAGTTGTAAAATTACTACAGGTTTTTTAGTTCAAATAGATAGTTCAAACCGACGATCCAAATGCAGAGAATGATACAACTTAATGTGATGTTTCTTCTATATGTCAACTGAATTTAAGAGAATTTACTTGTATTAATAATCTTTCTTTCTTTGCCTTATGCTGATATTCGCTCTCCTTTCCATCAGATTGTCGGTGTTTTGCGAAGTTATACATCTATTGATGTCAACGCCATAAATAATCATCAAGAGACTGCGATGGATTTGGCCGATAATCTAGAATATGGAGAATCTACTTTTGAAATTAAAGAAACTTCAGGGGAAGCTGGGGCCAAGCATGCCAGATTTGTCAGCCAGTTGACGAAGCAATGGAACTCAAGAGAACTGTCAGTGACATTGAGCACGAGGTCCAGTCGCAACTCATACAAAATGAAAAAACACATCAACGAGTTTCTGGCATTGTGAAAGAACTAAAGAAGCTACACAGAGAAGCAGTACAAAGCACCAACAATTCCATTACTGTCGTTGCTGTTCTTTTTGCATCGATAGCCTTCTTGGCTATTTTCAACTTGCCAGGCCAATATCTAGCCAGCGGACAGGAGGTAGGAAAGGCCAACATTGCCAAGCATGTCGGTTTCCAAGTGTTCCACCTTTTGAATGCCATATCTCTCTTCATTTCTTTATCAGTTGTTGTAATTCAAATCACTTTGGTGGCTTGGGATACAAGGGCTCAGAAGCAGGTTGTTTCGGTGGTTAACAAATTAATGTGGATAGCCTGTGCTTGCACTTACGGGGCTTTTCTGTCAATGGCTTTTGAGGTTGTCGGAAAGCAAGACTCGTGAATGGCGGCTGTCATAACAGTCGTGGGAGCACCAATTCTTATTGGCACCCTTGCAAGCATGTGTTACTTTGTTTTTCAAGAACGCTGTGGCTTCCACCGGCACTCACAGAGGCGCGTCAAAAATGCTAGAGGAAGCAAGTCCATTTCGTGGTCGTACCCTGCAAATGTGTCAGATTTTGAGGAGCATAACTCTGATCTTGAGAAGATCTATGCATTGTGAACTTCTTTAGATATTTTTGAGGCCCTCCATCCACACTTTGGTATTTTGGCATCTTCGATGTCAGCCTGTATTTTCAGGTGTAGGGTTGCGGTTATCAGATTTTGAGATCACGCAAGAGGAAAAGCTATGCATGTAATTGACAAGAAAATAGGGGAATGTAGATTTATGTATATTCAATAACTATAGATTTCGATAGTCTAGTGTGTATATCATGCACGTTTAGTTTCATAACATATACAATGCGATATTGCTCGTTGCACTTTCTTACCATCTTTCGTTTCACGCATCAAGTTAATCTTGCTTTTTTCTTTTACATTAGAAGTTATATTTGTACGTCGTTATTCCTTGAAGACACTACCCACATATAAAATAAAAAATTTGTGAAAGATTAATTCCCTGGTAACTACGAATAAATTACAAACTATACATATATATATATCTATATATGTGTGTGTGTGTGTGTGTGTGTGTGTGTGTCATATAATATATATAGTGGGGGATAAAAATGCATGAAACAAGCGGAACTTTAAAAATCTTGGCATCCACCTTCTTTGCAAGGGATATTATACAAATGGACACTTCGAGTCTTCCCCCATGCAATTTGGGAAGTCAAAAGAAGACATACTTAACCACCAAATCTAAACCATGTTTCACGCGGGCATCATTAACATTGAAAAGCAAGACAGGACGAAAGGAATTCTATAGATAACCTTACATCCACAGCCTCTCTTCAATGTTGAGAAGTCGAAGATTAGAATCTCTCACCTTCTGTTAAAAAAATAATATATGCTAAAAAACAGAGAGAAACACATAACAACAAAACTAGCTAATTCGTGTTTCGATTTTGAAGAAAGAGAATTACCATTTAAACACGTTCTATTCTTCTATCTTTGTCCGACATCTAGAAGTTGCTTCTTATTTCAGCACAATAAAGTTCTGTTTAGCATGTAGCATTACTAAAACGCACCCATATGTAAAACCTTTTAAAAATCGTGAGTTACAAAGCAATAATACATTTAAATTTAAAAAAAAAAAAAAAAAAAAAAAACTATCAAGGCGTAACAAGTACAAGAAGCTTCTCTCTTTACCAAGATCATTATGTACGTGAATTTAACTGATTGCTGCTTATTATATAAACATCGGCTGTATCAAATAGTAATAGACATTGAAAAAAAGAAAAAAAGAAAGAAAAGAAAACTGCATCTTCTAAATTAAAATATAGCCCTCTAACCCACATGGTTTTCAATTAAAAAAAAATAACAGAACCACGTGGGAACGTATCCCGTTTACAAAGTCAAAAGAATAGCTCAGCCAAGACTGCGCTTATCTCCAATTCAAAAACCCAATTTTCAGCATCCCAACCACCACAAGTTCCACATAACAAACTACTATGATATACAATTTTACAAATTATACAAGATCCCATTCATGGCTCGTTGTATAGGCTGAGATCACTGTATAATTAGAATTTTCAAGTAGGTGTTCCAGAAGCAGCACCACCACTGTTATAGCTGCAACTGTCCTGGGGGGCCTCTCCTTGATGATCTCGAAGGAGGCCTACTCATCTCTGATGGAGGTCTTGTGGATTCTTCAGGTCTTTCCACCTCCTGCATGTACAGCAGGCAACAACATAAACCGTCTCATGCAGACTCTAATCTATGGCACAGTCTATGATGATTGACCGTTGTGATTGGAAACAATAATTCAAGAGTCTCCTTGTTTCTCAACTTAAGCTTCTAGTTTTCTAGTGAAGTTAAAAACCGCCCATCTAGCTACAACCTATTCATGTTGGCCTCCACCAGTTAAATGTACAATCTACAAACTAAATGGAGAAACAAAAACACCATCATATATATGGGACATACATAGGATACTAAACAATAACAGTGGCCTATATCAAAATCTGCAGCAGGATCAGGACTTCTTTAAATACAGCCCTTGCAAGCATCTAAATCGACGAACTTTTAATTATGAGATGTTGTCGTAGTATTATTAGTCTCACAAACAGCTGGACCTCTCGTGACCTCTCCGCTTTAATTTTCCTTGCTTGTGTCTTTTATTTATTTAATTATTTGCTTATATTTTGTTTTTCTTTTATAGGAAACTCAAATTTATCTTGTACAAAGACCAAAGGACAGGCAAAACCATATGGAAATAAGCAAAGTGCAACCTGAAAGATTTTGACAAGGAAGAACCTAAATTTCAAAGTGAAAAAAAAAAAAGAGGACTAAACCTAATGGATGGACAGAAAAAGCTGTAAGAACAGCCAATTACATCCAAAAAAAAAAATACTTGAAGTAACCTAAGAGCCACCCAGAAATGAAAACCAGAAATTCCATCCATTGTTCCCTTGATATACTAAAAATACTTGCGCATGTGATTCTGAATTGACGCTGAATAAATCCAAATAACAGACATGATTACAGGAAAAAGATTACGATTCACAAACCTTCGGTGACACTGAAGATATGGAATTGCTTCGAGCTTGTGCCTGTGCTTTAGCATGCATACGATGCAAGTGCTGCATTTGCTCAAACTGTTGTAATCTTAACGGAAACTTAATTCCATTATGTAAATTTTTTTCATCCTCCTGTAGGTCTCCATCTTCACTGATATTTGATCCACCTGGAAGGTGATGAATAATCTGATAGGGATTTCCGGAAGAAGTTCGCTTAAGTTGCTCGGTACCGAATGCGTATGAGGGTACAGTTTTTAGACGAGTCCGTAGTATCTTGAAGGCTGCACTTTGCTGCAATCAAGCCAGAAAATGATGGACATTAGAAGTCATAAAAGTAGGAAAGCAGCTAAAAAGAAAATACCTGTTACCTATTACTTTAACTAGTAACAATAAGAGCTCCTGAGGTTTTTCTTTCTTTCCAATAGACTAAATTGGGGAGAAATATTCAAAATTGGGTGGACTAGTTATCTAGACACCATGAACTGTTTCATTTGAACTGTTAAAATATATTAGCACTTCCATCAACTGTACGTCTAATTTCAAGTAAACCCTCAGAACCAGAACCCAGTTGCTTTCAGTTCATTCTGCTTTCTACAGGGGCCAAAAATCTGCATTTTTGCAGAATTACCAAGAGAATGAGAAGCCTTATAGTCAAAACTTATTTAACAGGACGGTTTTGACAGTTCTTTTTGCAGTAAAGACAGATGTATTAATGGATGTTTGTTTCATTAGGATTTTGAGTCATCCCCTTTCACTTATATGCGTTCTCTACACACGTGCTTCACATAAGCGTCAACAACAAATAATATGTCAATTGTGGCCGAACTTGCTTTGAATTGCATGACCTAAATAATTTTGTAACATCGCTTGTGGAGCTCTTTCTGCTTTACTATTTTTATTCTGAATTTCAGATCTTTTGTTTGAGGGAGATGTAGTACTTTTGTAACCCTGTTTGACTAGCAACCTCCAGGAAGAAAACTGTTTTGGTAATTTGGATCACAGTAATAAATAAAAAATAAAAAAATAAGAGGATCTCTTATACTCCATCAACCAAGAAATAAAACTGGAAATTGAGGAAGGCAGAACTCTTAATATGTACCTGGGGAAGCAACATCAGAAGACCATACAAGGCTTTCAACAACCATATATATCTTCCGGGTTCAAGAAGCTGCAAGAATGACAGAATTGTTCAGTAAAAATTTTGGAATCAGTTTCAGTAAAACATAAATGACAAATATCATGATAGAAACCGGACAAACACACGCAAATATCATGATAGAAACTGGACAAACACACACAATGTTGCTTTAGAAAAATTGCAGCATTAGCGCATGAGGCATTTTTTGACCTCAGGCGGGTATATGGGGGTGGGGCAGCCCTTCAAATCCATGCTTTGTGGTCTCCCCCACCTATCTAGGTGTTATCCCCATGGCGAAGCATCAGCCACAAGAGCCGGTCATGGAATAGTTTTTTGGTGGGCTTTCCCTTCCACACCCTTGAATTAATATTTAAATCAGCTAAAAACTCTATCCCCCGGGTGCCACAAATGGGTTCCCACTTCATCGCGGTACACACACGCATGCACACACACAAAGTGTAATGGTTATAGCTGTAGGCAGACTATTATAAAGCCACAACTACCCACCAATTTGCAAACTTAAAAATATCCCCAAGTGATTTTACTTGTCTCAGTGACAGCACTAACAAGAATAACGGAAATATGCAAAAGACAATTACAAAATCATCATATTATGATTTCACAATAACCAAAGATTACACTCAATAGC
Organism: Artocarpus heterophyllus; assembly: GCA_025403435.1. Classification (NCBI taxonomy): domain Eukaryota; kingdom Viridiplantae; phylum Streptophyta; class Magnoliopsida; order Rosales; family Moraceae; genus Artocarpus; species Artocarpus heterophyllus. The sequence continues at coordinate 9,862,207 of CM046339.1, forward strand.
AAAACCTTAATCAAATTCTGTCATGCAATCAACCCAAGTTTGTACAGTCCACATCCTCGAACGAATTCATCTGATTACCATATAGGAGAGTTCTTTTCTCCCAAGTAAACAAGGAACTGCTAAGTATACCATGTTAACATAATATAAAAGGCATAACAATAAAATAATTTAACTGAAAACCTGTAATCTTAGATACGCAAAAATTGGAGTCTCCAGCAAGCGAATCAATTTATCCAGCTGGACCAAAAATTTCACATTAATATCCTCCTCCACTAGAGACTGGATTACAGCACTTGCATGCTGATACGTCTGCCAAGATAAGAAATGACAATAAATTCTCTGAAATATAAAAACTGAATCCAAAAAAAAAAAAAAGCAAAAAGGCATTATGTACGGTAATGGGAAAGAAACGACAGCAGTTATCATGATGGAGTTCTAAACGCTTGCCTGAGCTAATAAGCAGAGACTTATGATTGCCATTGGTGAGTGGCACCACGAAGCATACAAAGAAACAAACAAGTCCTTGCCAGCAGGGTTCACCAGTGATTTTTTCAAAAGATCGCGAAGTTCAGATAATTCAGAGGATGCAAGTAAAATCAAGTTCAAAGCCTGAAAAGTAAAAGGAAATCACAAAAAAAAAAAAAAAAAAATCCCATACAGGAGATCAGAGAAACTGAAAGAGCTAACAAACAAAGAAAAAATAATAATTCTGTTTAATCTCCCTTTCAAAATAATAATAATAATAATTCTGATTAATCTGGACCAGAAAATTCCACATTTTTCAGATAGTCTGGATTTTAGTGTCTTGCTATGAGCAGAAGGGGCCTTACTCCACATTATTAACTACAAAAGCCCCAACCTCAACATCATTTCATTAGGCGACTTGTGCATTTTAATTTCAGAAAAATGACAACCTGAACCATGACAGACGCAAAATCCAGATCTGACTCCACTTCTAATATTGTAGAGAATTCCCTGTAGAGCTTTTCAGCATCTAAAAGTACACAAAGTCGGCAGATTATCAAAGCACCACGCCTGAGGTAAAAAGAAACACCACAATCAAAATAAGAAATGTGACACGTATTAACCACCAGAGTAGGTAAGGATTGGCAAGATTGACAAACTGTGTGTGTGTGTGTGTGTGTGTGTGGGAGAGAGAGAGAAGGGAAGAAACTCACTTCTCCAGTAAAGAATTATCTACCCTGAAATTATGCATCAGGAAAACAACAAGTTGACGAAAGTGTTGTGGGTCTTTTGCTATGCATGCATGAACCTCGAGAACCAGGAGCACAACCTGAGGAAGCATCCCAGAATGTAAACATGTTCAAAGAACCAGAAGGCCAGTGCATAAGAAAATTCCAAATGATGTGTCCATCTTTATATTTTCTACATAATGCAAATTAAGTAGGTTTGACTTCTCAAATTGTTCATCTAATTGAAAAATAGAGAAAAATATACTTGAATTCTGATGCACCAACAGATTGAATTACTTCCGTCTCAAAATCTAAAGAGTCATTTCCACTTTGCTAATGGGCCTTTTGGAATTCTCCCCTAATTTTGCATAAACTGCACGGTTGCAGGCCCCATGGCTTCTGCTTAAATTAAAGGCATACTCTACCTTTATTTTCTATATAATGCAAATTAATTAGGTTTAACTTCTCTGATAAACTCAAATTGTTTATCCCACAAAAAACAAAAAAAAAAAACAAAAAAAACAAACAAACAAACAAAACAAAACAAAACAAAACAAAACTAAAGTGGACCAAAAATACGTGAATTGTGATGCACCAAAAAGATTGAATTACTTCAAAAGTCTTCTCAATACGGAACTAAACCAGCTTGCTTTTAAAAGTTCATGACCTGAAGGATTTAAGGGTGATATAGGAAAATCTGAAAGAAACTAATGTAAGATTTTTTTTCTCAGTTCTGTCTTTATTATACCAAATTCTTTTATGCCAACTGAACAAGTAAATTGACATTCATTAGCAGGTAGATGTTACCAAATCTTATAAAAAGTTATCTTACCACCTGAATAATACAATTTACCACAACAGTAACTGTAGAAGTTGGGATATGTAAGGCATATAGGATTTCTCAGACAAGAAATAAAAGAATCCTGAATTTACAAAACAACTAACGGACAGCCACAATTACACTGGCTATGTGTTGTGTATATTTATGTGTTTGTGAGTGGAAATGATATGTTTTAAATTACAAAAATAAAAATGAGAGGCAGTTATTAGAAATTACGAGATAGCATGTAAAAAGGAAGACCGTGAAAAGTAAGAGAATAGGATAACAAGAGTTTACGTTCAAAACAAATTGATCATAAAGTATCCATCCAAACCATATATTGTAGGAAGAATGAAAAAAATTTGTTATATTATTCATGGTCTTTCCTCTTTTGCAGTAAATTATGGGTTATACGCCTTTTAGACTTGTCCCTGTTTGCAAATTATCCCAATCTAGGGGAAAAAAAGATCATATTTTCCTCTGCTCAAACTCTCTTATTGGAGTTTGATGCAGTATCATATAGGGTCACTGGTCACATGACAAGTGGGTGTTAGCTAACATTTATACTCATGCTGCCTGCTGCTGCAGTAAAGTATGATAACCTCGCACCTCATGGCTCATACAAGGTCGAAACGTTGTATACCACTAAATAGGTTACTAATAGGAGCTCTTTAAAAGCAAAGTGTAAAGGTAGTTTGACGCAGAAGATGTCGATAGTGATTTTCAGTATCAATTCGTAATAGAATTAAAACACAATTCAAATGCTCAAAAGAAAAATAAAAATAAAACTTGGGACCAGTAAAACCATGATAAAATGTTCACCTCATCAGACGAATCTGAAAGCGGCTGCAGAAGTGTATCAAATATGTCGTTCAGAAAACTCAAGACCTGTTTCAATTAGAGAATTAGTACTTGACCGCAGGTACAACTGAGCTAAGCAAGGACCAAACGAAGAAAACAAAACAAAAAATCACACAAGACACCTCGCTCTGATTTTTAATACTACATATCATAAAAAAGGAATTTTTCCAATAGCTTAGAAAGATGAAGATCAGCAAGCCTCGCCTTCCTATGCCACATTATTTTGAAGACTAATACATTAAACTGGAAATCAGAATATGTTGTCTCCAGGTACAATAAACCAAATAAGAACATAGAAAGTCGGCTCCAATAAAATTTATGATTTCGTTATACCAACTATGGACTACCAAGTATAATAACCGTTGGCTGTTTTGGGCAAATCAATGGAAAGAAAGATCATGAACTGGAAGAGACTATCAGAAGCAACATCTTGATACTAGGTCAGTTTACACATGCCTTTGGGGAGAACAAGAGTCATCTTGAACATAAAATTGAGAAAGAATTTCACTTGGAAAACTCTATTGAGTAGAGATTAAAGGATAAAATGTATGCGAAACAGATAAGTAACACAACATAACTACAGTTTGAAAACAGGTTCCTAACATTTTTTCCCTTTCTTTTTGATAGGCTGAGGAAGAAAAAGTCCTAGGTATGCAAGTGCCTACTTACCTCAGCTCGATGTCTGTTCAAAAGGGTTGATATCCAGTGCAATGCTTCTATTTTAGTAGCTTCCCACTCGCTAGATAATTGGCTGAACAGTCAAAATATCCAGCAATTAGGACAAAGTTATTGCCGACTGGAAAGTGATTTAATAAATACCACTTAATATATAACATTTCAAACTGCATGTTTCCCAGGTTTAAAAATCTACACCTCCTTGCAATAGAGAGGATAGATCCCACATCAAAGCCTGCAGCTGGATCGGCCTTGATTCCACGAAGCTCCTCATTGGTTTCACGAGCAACCTGTAGAAATAATCATAAATAAATTTTAGTTCTTGCAAAGTCTTCAAAAATAATTAAATAAAATCCATGAATGAGCTTCTTAGCAACAGATAGCTGGGGGTACACAAAAAGCCAAATTAAAACAAAAAATAAAAATGAAACAAGAAAACACAAACCAACCTACCACTCTGATCTTCTCTTCTTTATCAGATATGCAGGGCAAAATGGCTCCTAAAATATCAGCATAGTAAGGAACCAGCTGATCTCCACCAAGTTTTACAAATTCACTAATCTGCCCAGTCAAGCAGCAGATCAACAACTTATATTAAAGTATCTCTTGTCAATCAAAAACGTGTTCTTCATTAAGCTAGCTAGAATATTCAAAGAAAGATTACATCTAAAGCAACGTACCCATGTGATAGCCGTTAACCTAGTAAATTCATCTGAAGAAGCAGCCCTCTGCACCAGAATTTCAGCCATGCGACCATAATCTACAGACTTCAAGAGTAGCACTGCTCGAGTCAGAAATTACAAATGAACAAGATAATTAATTCATATCAAAACACTGGACAGCATCCATACTAATAAAGCTACTTCTAACACACACACACACACTAATAATTTATTTCATATGTGTGTGTGAGAGAGAGAAAAATTTGATGCCATTTTCAACAGAGCCAAATATGTCTTAGCATAAGTCTTGCTGGGGAGTTTCTCTGCTCGAGTCAGAAATTACAAATGAACAAGATAATTAATTCATATCAAAACACTGGACAGCATCCATACTAATAAAGCTACTTCTAACACACACGCACATTAATAATTTATTTCACGTGTATGTGTGAGAGAGAGAATTTTGATGCCATTTTCAACAGAGCCAAATATGTCTTAGCATAAGTCTTACTGGGGAGTTCTTGATCTCTTGGAGAAACTCTGAAAGAGCTGAATCAGCTTGTTGACGTATTTCATGGCTAGAATCACTTAACATATTAAACAAACCTGAAATGAACTTGGAATTGTAAGGCCAAATGCCTTTAGCGACAAAGGGGGAAATTTTGAAGAAAAGTTTTTAAATAAGCAATTACCATCTAAGAAATCAGGAAGAAACCCCAGCATATCAATGTCTGGAACACTGTCCAGTACAGTGATCCATCCTACCAAAAACTGACGGACATAGGGATTTAGGACATTCATCCGCTCCCTCAACAACGGTATAAATTCCTCAATACTAAAGAAAAACAACACCACAAAACAATGAAAAATTTTATTTATACAGTTGTTAGAGTCAAAGAATATTAAAAAAAACAAAAACCAAAACAAAAAACAAAAAACCTTAACCCCTAATGCAGACATTCATAAATCTGAAATGACAGACCACCAACCTGAATTGATCACTTTCAGTAACAATATCCTGTTCCATAACAAGCGAAGAAATTTGTGTAAGAAAGAAATTTCAAATAAGAAGACAACAAGACGGAAGTAAGGAACAATCTGATATTTGAAATGAAATGCTTGAAACAACGATTCTGGGTAATGCTACTACCTTCACAAGCCGATCTAAAAGATGCGCAGCACTTTGTACGTTTGCATCAGAGTCAGTAGAAAGCTTACATAAAGCATCAAAAATCTGATTAAAGAATATGATAAAATCCCCTCTTACAACCTGTGCATCACCAAGAATACGTATCATGCAAAGCATAAATATGAGAATTATCATATTGATTTGTGGAAATATAATCAGTCACACCATTCACCTTTGCGATGTTATATAGTGCTTCACAAGCATAATAACGAACCCTGCTGTCTTGGTCAGAAAAAGAATTAAGCACAGGAGGCACAATTTGCTGACAGAATACACCAGAAGCAAAAGAAGATATAAGAAGTCTAGAAATGGGAAAAGAAAATCTGGTGGTAGAAGGAAGAATACAGCATTAAAAAAGTGCTAATTTCTCTAACTATAATAAACCATAGAAGCAATATTATAAGACACAACATCCTGGTGCAGGTTTTATGAACTCTAATCTACATGAAATTTGATATGAATCCTGAACAGACCACCACTCAAAGAACTTTTTTTTTTTCAGTTAACAAGAAATAAGATCGTTGATGCTTTCTACGTTGGAGCTCCATGATTAGTTGAAGGTAAGGCCTTTCAAACGAAATAGGGGAAAATACAATTCTTGCAGCAAACCCAACTAGAAAGCATTAGCATCTAGAACAATAATTCATTAGTTTCTATTGATGAAATACATCAAAACTTAGCAAGGGCAAAGCAATCTGCTATAAAAACAGCACCATCCCAAGTAACAGAAAAAACAAGCTAACATCCATATGAAGCACCATTTTTATTAGAGAGCCCTCTAAAAGGAATCACAAAAGGGTATGTTCCAACCCCCTGTGAAGTTCCTCGACAAATGAACAATCTTCATTCATCTTGTTCGTCGTACCCACCCTGCTAATTGCAATGCAGGTTATTCAGTAAAACCAGCTACGAATTCAGTAACCCAGACACAAAATTACACCAGTTCAAATTGATTGTGCTAAAAGGAAATCTATCCTTATTTCCACCTACAGGGAGATATAAAATGAGGTCATCTGTAATTTTGAAGTTAACCACTCTTATCATTTTGAGTCACAGGTACTCGTCCTGCCAAATCAACACAAATAGCAAATGATCTACGTTGCAGCCACGTTATAGGTTTTAAAAGCCCCTGCCGCAGGAAGCTTAGCCATATATATTTCTACCAGAACTTGAAGCATGATTCCTTATAAAGCAACTATAACATTAAATTAGACTTGACAAAGAAAAATATGGAAAATTAAAAACTAAAAAATCATCACCGTCAATTCGTTTTCACTCCTTACTTCTAGATGTTGAGCAGCCTCTGAAGTCAACCCAACTGTGGCAGCTGCTAATCCTATCAATCCTCCCTGCAAAAAATTGACAAAACAGAATATTCGATGCTCACACGAAATCATGCTTAATCAAACCATATGAAGAGCCAAGCAAATCATCAATTGATCAAAATCAAAAGAGTCCCAACACATATCCGATTCCAATCACTCTCATTTCCATACCTTCCTGTGATTCGCTTGCGGCGAATAAGTGAATTCAGTAGTTAGCAAATTGATAACCGCCGTAATCTTATCATGATCCCCGTTCGTCGCAAGGTTTTTCACAATTCCCTCAACCTACGAGTATAATTCAATCGACGATCCACAAAACCAACTCAAAACCCTAGTACACCAAATCAAAACCGAAACATAATACATATAAACATATATACGAATTAAGCAATCGTCTGACCTCGAGAGCGGCATTCTTGCGCTTCTCGTAGAGTTTGTCCGAGAGATTCCGGAGAACAGCCGCGGGAATCACGGACAGAGCGTCCGCCATGGCAAAACCTCAAAATCCAAACTGTATTTTCTCCTCCGACAAGAAGAAGAAGAAGGAGGAAGACTCCGAAATCAAAGCTGGTATCGGATCTTCTCGTCGGGCTCGAATCGGGGCATAATTTGTCTAGGGTTTTTGGCAATTCGGAGAATCAGCAAAAACAGCAGAGATTTTTTTTTCCCAAATTGGAATAAATTCCAATTTCAACTTGCCGACGGAAAAATCAGATCTGACGGAAATGACGAAATTTACGAAAAATTGTCGCTCCAGTTTTCAGACCTTCCTTTTTTTTTTCTTTTTTTTTTTCCCCTCTGTTTTTCCCTTCTTATTTTTTTGTTTTGTTCGTATCTGTTTGGTTCCTGGGTCGCGTTTGTTTCTCCGCGGTACAGTTTGTCCGTGCACGAGTGATTACGGAAGCTGCTAACAGAGAGACTCGCTGCTTGAACTTTGAAAAGATGTAAATGCCCCTCTTAATTACCTTTCTCATATCTTATACCTTTCTTAATTAGCATGTTTGTTTTTGGAATTAACAATATTTATTAAACCCATTTACTCTTTCTTTGAAAATGGTAGTACTAACAATATTTATTAAACCCATTTACTCTTTCTTTGAAAATGGTAATAGCATTCCAAATTAAAAGTTACAACCACCAATTTAGACGTGAAAGACCGAAATGTATAACGACTCAACCCGACAACAAATCGGATCCACCAGCAGGTTCGATTAATAACGCTCAAGGGGTAAATCATGTACCAAGTTCCATCATAAGGAAACCGAAATGGCATATCATTAATCGAGCACGCAAAAGGCTTTTTCACACACACCACTATGGGCGGTGGATATATTCAATCGGACAAGATCGATAGACTAAAGACACTAAGGCCTAACACCACATCGGAAGATAGGCAAACCACCATTGTTATTACAATGGAAAAGCAAAATAGAAACACAATTGGCAGTAAAAATGACAGCCATATTTGACACTAACAAAAACTAAACAAAAGGGTACAAAACCAAATGATAACAACAAAATTTTTGGTGATGATTTGATTATGCCAAACAAGGAAGACAGCCCTAACAGCACCTATGATTAGATGAGGAGAACAAGAAAAGCCCAACCTTCAACGAGTGAGAGCCACCTGCCGATGCCGCCGCTACCGACATAAAAGAACACCCCCCTTTCAAGCAACTACCATCCAAAGGAGATCGAAATTCCCCGATGATAGAGCCCTTCAAGCCCCCATTCACTTCTAGACCGCAAGTGGAAGGCCATCCAAACCGCCCTTCAAGCTTAATCCGACCCCCGCGCCACCGAGCCCCACTTGACTCAGAGATGCCAACGCATACAAGTGCCCTAAATCGGCCACCTAACACGTAACATCAAGAAATTTTCAAGTTCATTATACATATAAGAAATGTGTAAGACTCTAAGTATACCATGTTTAAAACACTTATAACCATTTTTCTTCAATTCTTTATACATTAAATACATCTAGATCATGAAACTTTAAGTTATACAAGAACATGTTTTCAAATCCCAAATACTGAAAACTCAAGCTGACTTAACTCTTTTTTTTTTTTTAAAGGTGCTTAGAGTTTCAAAACATTGTATAAACATCTTCAAACATCAACAACAAAATTTTCATAATTTTCATGCCAAAATACAACTTAAAACCAAAGTTAAAGTTTTAGAAATCTAATCTCAAAACTTAGCTCAAAAGTTTAGTTTGATCTTGAAAACGTTTAAGCCTCCTTGATCCTTGCGATAATAAGAGATTGCCTGTGGAGAATTTGGGAGAAAATTTAGTTTAGAGAGCTTAAGCTTCTCTTTGGTTTTCTCTGAACTTTGTATCTCAATGAGAGAGAAAAGAAAGATAGATGCGGGGAAATGAAGAAACAAAACATGAGAAAGAGTGAGAGATGAGCAAGGGAGGGTAAGAAACGTGGAAGAAAGAAGTTGAACAAAAAGAAACGTGGAAGAGAGTAGTTGGGGAAGGATTGATAGGAGTAGGTGAAAGTTAGGTATAGAATGTCTCATTCGGAGACTTTTGTAAGAAAATGCCAAAGTGGCATTTTTTTGTAACAAAACCAACTTGGTAATTTTAAATACAACAAATTTTTATTTTCAATTATCACATTTTATACATTAAATTTTACAAAATCATATGCGTTAAAATAATGGGTGTTTCAGCTTTCCCCTCCTTTAAAAATTTAGTCCCCAAAATTTCCTACAACTGATTACAATATTAGAACAGATATGGGTATTTCTCTCTCATCTCATACTCAAGTTTCTATGTAGCTTCCTCTACATCATGATCCAATATCTGAGTTGGAACTTCCTCATAGGTCGTATCTCATGAATTGGGACATCTATCCACGTGATCAAATGTGATGGGTCGGGTTCATATTTTCTTAGCATTAATACATGAAATAAATTATGTACAGGAGACAATTGTGGTGGTAGGTCTAGACGATATGCCAGTGTTCCAATGCGTTCCACAATCTCGAACGGTCCTGTATACCTTGGTGCTAACTTTCCTTTAACACCAAATCGAGATACACCACGCTTTGGTTTTTATTTCAAAAACACAAAGTCTCCGACCATGAACTCTAAAGGTTGTCTCCTTTTATCTGCATAGCTCTTCTATCAACTTTGAGCTTTGCACAAACGTTCGCGAATAATCCAGATCTTATCTGTTGTTTCTCTGATAAACTAAGGCCCAAGTTCAAGTCACTCTTCCTTTTCAGCTCAACATAATGGAGATTTGCAAGGCCTACCATATAAAGCCTCATACGAATCCATTTCAATGCTCGCCTGATAACTATTGTTGTATGCGAACTCAACATATGGTAATTGTGTAGCCCAATTGATTCCAAAGTCTAACACACAAGCTCAAAGCATATCCTCGAGTATCTGAATAACACGTTCAGATTGTCCATCGGTTTAAGGATGAAAAGCCGTACTGAAATTCAATTGAGTTCCTAAAGCTTTTTGCAATCCTTTCTAGAATTTCGATGTGAAATGTGTATCCCTATCAGAAATGATCAACATTGGTACTCCATGTAATGTTACTATCTTTTCCACATTTAGTTGACATAGTTTCGAAACATTATAACTGTTTTGGTTGAGATGAAATTGAGATGAAGGGGGCAATTTTTGTCAAATGATCTACAATTACCCAAATGGCATGATGCCCTATTTGAGTCTTAGGAAATCCAGTTACAAAATCCATCGTCATATGGTCCCACTTTCATTTTGGGATAGGTAGGCTCCTCAGCTCACCTCCAGGCTTTTGATGTTCCACCTTGAGCTGTTGACACGTCATGCATCTAGAGACAAAATTTGCCACATCTCGTTTCATTCCTCGCCACCAGTATTGTCGTTTTAAATCCATATACATTTTAGAGCTTCCAAGATGAATAGCAGATTTAGAACAGTATGCCTCATCCAACACTGCATGCCTGAGATAAGGGTCCTTTGGAACAACTAATCTCCTTTTAGAAAATAAGAATCCTTCTGGCTCAATCTACCATCCATCCAATTGTTCACCATTCTATAATTATTCCCAAATCTATGTAATCCTTTATCGTGCCATTGTCCTTGTTTTGCTTACTGGATTACCTTAGGGGTTGCTATCACATTGAATAGGAAAACTCTTTCGTCGTTTTCACAATATTGTAAGTTAAAATCGGTGATAGTGATTGCTTGCCTCCAATCGTCCATTACAAAACTGGCCATGATTCTGTTGTTCTTATAACTCAGAGCTTCTGCCACTACATTTGCTTTTCCAAGATGGCATTGAATACTAAAGTCGTAATCTACCATGTACTCAGTCCATCTCCATTGCCTTAGATTGAGATCATTTTGAGTGAATAAATATTTCAAACTTTGGTGATCCATATTGAGTTCAAACTTTGCGCCATATAGGTAGCATCTCCAAATCTTGAGCGCGAAAACCACTATAGCTAACTCAAGATTATGTGTGGGGTAGTTCATCTCATGTGGTTTCAGTTGGCGAGAGGCATAGGCAACTACTGGTCCATGCTGCATTAGCATAAAACCTAAACCATTTCTCGAGGCGTCGGTGTATATAGTGTAAAGCTCCTCGTTGTTGGGTATAATAAGCACAGGTGCACTAGTGAGTCTTCACTTCAGTTCCATGAATGCTTCCTCAAATTTGTCGTCCCACATGAACTTAACATTCTTCTTTGAGATTCTTGTCAATGGAGAGACAATCTTTGAAAACTTTTCCACAAAACGCCGTTAGTATCCAGTTAATCAGAGGAAACTTCGGATCTCTGACAAGTTTTTTGTTTGTTCCCAATTTAACATCACTTCAATCTTGGAAGGGTCCACTAAGATACCTTCTTTGGAGATAACATGTCCAAGGAACTTGACCTTTGTTATCCAAAAGTCACACTTCTCCTTCTTTGCATATAGTCCGTGTTCTCTTAACATCTGTAGAGCAATCCTTAAATGCTCAACATACTCTTCTTCAGTTTTGGAATAGATGAAGATATCATCTTTGAAAACAATGATAAATTGATCTAAGTACGGCTGGCAGACATGTTTCATTAAGTCCATGAAAGCCGCTGGCATATTGGTTAATCCGAAAGGCATGACAAGGAATTCAAAGTAACTGTAATGAGTCTGGAAAGCAGTCTTTGGAATGTCCTCTTTCCTTATTTTCAGTTGGTGATATCCAGATTGTAAGTTAATCTTTGAGAAGTATCGAGATCCTCTCAACTGACCAAACAGCTCATCGATTAGGGGCAGAGGATACTTGTTTTTGATGGTCAGTCGATTAAGCTGACGATAATTGATACAGAGTCTTAACAATCTATCGTGTTTCTTCATAAAAAGCACTAGAGCTCCCCAAGGTGATGTACTTGGTCGAATAAACCCTTTTTCTAAAAGTTCATCCAACTGCTTCCTTAATTCCACCTTCTCAGCAAGTGCCATTCGGTATGGAGTAATAGAAACAAGCGCTACTCCTGGAATTAGGTCAATGACAAACTTAATTTCTCTATCAGGCAGAAGTCCAAGCAATTCATCTAGAAAGACATTTAGGAATTCATCCACCACAGGAATATGAATAGATGAATTGCTCCTTTTTGGTTCTCCCTTCGAAGCAAAGATTGTCCCAAAATTGGTGAAATTCCTTCGTCCTCTAATACAAGCCTTTAGCATAAAGGCTACTGTCCCTGTCTTCGCCTGAAATTCGATGACTTATCCATTCTTGGTGAACAAAAAGACACGTTTCCTATGACAATATACTATTGCCTAATATTTAGTTTGCTAATCCATTCTTAGGATTACATCAAACTCCGTCATAGTTATTACATATAGATCGACTGATAGTTTATGTTCCCTTATAGCAATACACACTGATTTACAAATTATGGAAACTTTAGCTATTCCACCCATTGGTGTACTAAGGGTTAGTGGTGAACGGCATATATCAGTTTCTAATTGCAGTATAGAAGTAAATAGCATAGATATAAATGAATGAGTAGTACCAGTGTCAAACAATACATGAGCCCAAGAATGAGACACGTAAAGTACACCATCTACAATGGAGAGATCGGCCTACTTTGCTTGTCCAACTGTAGCCGTAACTACATAAGCTTGAGCCGATGCTTTCCCCTTATCACTCTTTCCTCGGTTCCCTTGGCTATTACTTGCATTATTATTATTATTATTCCTCCTACGAAAATATGGTCTTTGATTCAATGAACCCTAAGGGATTGGTTGAAAATTCTGATTGGCATAGAAATTGGAGCCTTGTGGCCACTGTTGGTAGTTGTATTGAGGCTGGAACCCTTAAGGTTAAGTTACTAAAACTTGGGAAGCTAGAGAGTTTTGCTAGGATGTTCCTCGGTTTTGACTCCCTCCCCAAATAGTGGAGCCAAAGTGACTTCCTTGTGGCCTTGGTGCAAAAGATGGTTGTGCGAGATCGTTAGGACAATTCCTCCTTAGATGTCCCACTTGTCCACAATTATGACAAGCGTAGAATTGGAAATGACTACTACCCGATGATCCACCTCCTATACTCACTCTACTCTATTGTGTGACCTACTCTTGAGACCTTTATTTATTTTCTTTGTACATCCAACAGAACCATTGTACTCTCCATAGGAGTTGTTCAGTTCTGTCTCTACCTACTAGGCCACAGCTATAAGTTTAAGAAAGTCTGTTGATGGGATAACAACTATTATTTGTCTAATTTTTGGTCTTAGATTGTTCTTAAACTTCTCGCACCTCGCCATTGGATCAGATACAACTCTAAGATTGTAGTGAGACAGTTCTAAAAATCATGCATGATATTCAGTTACTGTCGTATGTCCTTGCACCAAGTTTTCAAATTCTTGCATCATCGCTTGCCAATGGCTTTGGGGAATATAAGGATTGCATATAAGAGGATATTACTACTCCTAAAGAGGAGCTATGGATTTCATATCTATGAATAACAGGTCTACACTATCAAGAGTCATGTCTCCAATGTACCTATATGCATACCACTATTAAGATGTGGGTGTCATCATTTGGTACATCAAAAGACACAAGTTAAGACAACAGGCCCACTATTCATTTTAGAATTAAGATATAATACAAATGATTATCTAAAGTGAATCGATTTGCCGAGACAGAATTATTAATCCAAATCAATTCACTTTATGCCTGATCTAACACATCATCACCTATGACAACATGCCAATGTTTCTATTCATAGAGTCCACCTCCGATGGTCAAGACAAACCATCTCCCAATAGGGATATAGACAATATAGCAATCTTTACGTGAATAAAGCGCCCAACTTTATTCTCTCGATTGCAGATCTTATGATTTATACCGTCACCTTAAGAATTGTGTCTTTCGCATAATCTGTCCATCATATGCTCAATTCTTAAAGGTTTAGACCAACAGTCTCAGACTTTTATTTGCTTAATATACATTCAACAAATATGAACGTAAAAAGGACAAGATGTAGTATATAAACAATAAATAAATTCTTTATTGATAAAAATGTCTCTAAAAACTTATTACATTTTTACTCCTTAAGGCATACATGTCTAACAGAAATATGGGCTCAAACTGCTCCTATGTGAGGTTCGGCACATTGTAGTCATCTTTTTGTAGATCCCACAATTATTCGGCTTTACCCTCAAATATATATATTGAAAAGCTAACCCAATACTCTTGTGGGATCTTCAAAGTATCTAACTTCTTTTTGACCGCCTTAAGCCATTGTTCTGCCACGACAGGATTAGGGTCTCTGCTAAATGTAGGGGGTTTCTGTTTCGTAAACTCCTTTAACAGGGTTAAATGTCATTGCTTGGGATCAGAGGTGGTCTTTGCACAGTTTGCAAAGCTTGAAGTATTTGTCCCAAATGATTTACTTCTGGCACAATTGGTGGGGGTTGTCCTGCCCATCGGGGTTGCACCTCTCCCTGAGCTTGTTCCATTGGCTCAAATTGCTCAACTTCTTGCATGTGTTCGACTGATTGTGATTGCTCAGACGATTGCACTTGATGTCTTCGTGGCGTAGTTTTCTCCTGACTACGTAAATTTAACTAGGATTAATACCTAATGATGATGACATTAATACTTAACTTTAAAACCATTTCAAAAGATCAATTTTTAAGGTGGTGCTACACCCCCTAGGTTAACCAAACCTAGGCTTTGATACCAAAAATTTTATAACATCCCTATGTGGGGGTTAGCAGTATTGAATAAATAAGAATAAACTTAAATACAATATCATTTTAAAACATTAAAACAATGCCCATGGGTCTTGAAATAAAGAGCCAATAAAATAAATTGTAAATACAAAACACAAGTTTAGTGTAGCATCAAATATTAAAAGACAGTTATCATCATCATAGTACAAGTCCCAATCACACATATAACTTAACACAACCATCACAAATGTATTACAAATCTTACATGATTTAGACGAGTTACAATTAAACTAGGATCTTCCGACACGTAACCAACGGTGTTGTCACTTACTCCTCGTTAGACAAGTTGCACTGAGTTCCACCTGAGAGATGTAAATATAAAAGGGATGAGCATCGACATGCCAAGTAAGGAAAACCATTACTCACCTAAAGGTTTTAATCATTACCACATTAAACCTGCATGGTTAGTTAGTCCATATCATTATCAAGATTATGAAATTTATTATGATCACATTCCGTGGATACCATAGTTAATTATCATCGAGTTTCACATATATACATATATACAAATATTACAATTCATCATTATTCCCAAGTATCCACATTCAATAGAATATCATTCAACTCATCGAAACCTAAATGGACATGCTTGACAACCCTCCAATCATTCCAAGGTGTTTTGGTGAGGGGACATCAAGCCGAGTTCTCACCAAGTCGATTCCTGTACAGTGCATTCTAAGACTTTCGACCCAAGGGAGCATCATCACCTCCTCCTATTTTACCTTATAGAATATTCGTGCTTAAAGACATAACCACCACCTTCTTCACGTCTTACCAATCCTCTATAATCATTCATTATTTATAGAGTTATATTCCTAACCCTGCTTCTCAATTTCCAACAACATATGTCAAATCAATATTTTCCTCGTTGTACAATACAGGATGAGTTCCTCATCATCGTATTATAGTTTAATCATATTCATTCAAAATATCATATACATATCTTGCAATATAAAACAATCAAATTTTAATTCATCAAAACCTCACAAAAGATGAGTAATAGAATCCCTATCTCTTAGTAAAATATCCACTAATAATTCCAGCTTACACAATTTACCACGTAAGCTCTAAGTACACTATTATCCTATACGTACATAATAATCACATTTATGTTTCCCAAAGTTTGGATATCAAATACACAAGTTTTGGAACATTTACTTGACTCAAAATATTGAAAATAATTCAAGTTTGAACTACCAGATCGGCCTACCGATCATTTATTTCCGGCCCATCGAACAAAACTACTATTTTGGACTCTCTGTCGGCCTGTTAGTACTATTCATCAGCCTGTCGATATTGTTCATTAATACTGTTCATTGGATGCTATTCATTGGTATTGTTCATAAGCCTGTTGATACTTTATTTCAGGCCCACCGAACAAAACTACTATTTTGGACTCTCTGCCAACCTGTTAGTACTATTCATCGACCTACCGGTATTGTTCATTCGTACTGTTCATCGGCCTGCAGATACTGTTCATCGACCTGTCGCCAAAAACCCAAAAAAATAGAATTCCCTCCATATCCAAGAATCTTGAGCTCCAAAGCTCAATTCGACTCAATTCATCAATTCCCAGACCATAAGAAATGCGTAAGACTCTAAGTATACCATGTTTAAAACAATTATAACTATTTTTCTTCAATTCTTTATACATTAAATACATCTAGATCATGAAACTTTAAGTTATACAAGAACATGTTTTCAAATCCCAAATACTCAAAACTCAAGCCGACTTAACTCTTTTTTTTTTTTTTAAAAGGTGCTTAGAGTTTCAAAACATTATATAAATATCTTCAAATATCAACAACAAAATTTTCATAACTTTCAACCAAAATATAACTTAAAACCAAAGTTAAAATTATAAAAATCTAACCTCAAAACTTAACTTAAAAGTTAAAGTTAAAGTTAAAGTTAAAGTTATACAAAATGGGACCAATATTTTTCATTCTTTCTATCCTTCCGTTTTTGTTTTGTTATGGATCCAACAAGTACTTTTAATACCATTAAAGTAAAAATACTATTTTAAAATAAAAAAGAAACAGATGCAATCATAGTAATTATTTTTTTCTTGGTTTTTTAAAGGGGAGATTTTTTCCTGTTGTTATCTTCTTTTCTCTCACACTTTTTTTTTTTTTTGGCTCTCGATGATATTTTTATCAAAATTTTGTCCATTCCATAAGACATCTTGGCTTCATGACGAAAAAAAAAAGGCACAAAGCATAAAATTATATTTACTGATTAAATCTCACAAACATATTCCAATCACCTACGACTTTAAGAAATGATACGCCATAATTAATTAAATATAAGCTTTGATTATCTTCTTTTGATGGATCAAATTTGATCTCTATGTATATTTATCCTAAGTCTTTCACTATGAGATTTTTAATAATATGAAATTTATAATCTACAACTCTTAAATAATAGTGTGATTATTTATATAGGAAAAAATTAAGCATGAGTTTTTGTTTTATTTTTAGGTTTTTTAATTTTTAATTTTTTATTTTTATCTCCATTGAACTATGATTATGATACCTTGAAAGAACTTTAAGTTTAATTTTCAGATATTTTAAGTTTGAGGTGTCACTATGGGACAATGGGTAAATTTATTATGATCTTAACGAATACACAATAATAGAAAGGGTGTATCTAATGACACTTTCTTTTTTACTTTTAACACATTTTTTTTAAAAAAAAAAACTACCATCTATTTTACTTATTACATCATATTAAAATACACAAAAAATCCCTGCCTTTAAATAGTATTTTATTTTGCTACTAACCAGTTAACCAACTAAAAGAACTTACATCGTAGTTCTATTTTAAAAAATCAAATATAAATTAAGCGGTTTAAAACAACCTTCATTATAAAGAAGGCCATCATATATATCATCAATCTTTAAAAAAGCCTTTTCTACCAAAAAAAAAAAAAAAAAGAAAGAAAGAAAGAAAGAAAACCTATTATCCTTAAAACTTCAACTCAATATCATGTGAAAAAAAAAAAAGAACTTCAACTAAATACATTTACGTAGAACATTTGTTCATTTGTTCTTTCCGTTGAAGATAAAATAAATTTTATTACTTTGTTCATTAGTTGCAATTCGGAAGCTTTCTTTTTTCCGTAAATCAATAATCTGAAACTGATTTTGATTTGTTTTCCTTATTCACAATTCGTAAGCTTTTTTTTTTTTTTTTTATAAAATCAGTGGATTGAAATATTTTACATAATTCATCGATATTAAACAATAAAAATGGAATGGAAAAGATAATAATTTTGAAGAAGAAAGAAACTACTTACTCTTTTTGTGGGGAGATTCTTTGACGTTATAATCTATCTTTTTTTTAGGAAAAACTAGGCAATAATAATTTTTTTAATAGGGTGTATAATGAGCATTTTTAAGATATTTTTGTGGTTAGAAGTAATTTTATTAACAGGTAATATAGTATCAATAATTTTATTTAAAAAGTGTGTGAAAAAGAGAAAAAGGGGTGTGAATAAACACATCCTAATAGAAATTTAGAAATTTATTATGACATTAACAAAGACACAAAACCAAGTTTTAAGGTTGTTAAGTGGTATATTTTAAACTTGAGGTGTCACAATAGGAAAGGGGGAAGCTTTAGGTGTGCCCAATATTTTTAATTCTTGTTTTTGGCATCCAGTTACATTTTCTTAGGACATATTTTTTTTTATCTTTTTTTTTTTTTTTTTGAATGACTGCACTACAAGGTGTTGAATTCAAATTTGTTTATAATTTCTAGTTTTTGATTTTCACGAAGGTAGCTCATTTTTCATTGAGAAAAATTCACTACTCACTCTAAGAAAAGCTAAATCTTGAGACGTGGTTAGTTCTGTTGGAAATTAATTTGATCTCTAACAAGTTCTCCTTAGGTGTTATTGAATTTTTTGATGAGTTGATCTAAAATTTCTTAAAAGTTCAGTCTCTTTTTCCCTTTATTATTGTGCAAGTTTTTTTTTCTAATTATAATTCTTTGAAAATTTTGGTTTAGGAAAGAATATTTAAGTAGATCACATTCTTTAAAAAAAGATTAGTGGGGCAAATTAGACACAAAATTATTTACGGGTACATATAAGAAATAGTATTTTAAAGTTCTAAAGACAATGTATTATTTCACTGGACTAAGAGGAAAATTTTTTTTATAAGGATTATTTTTATAATAAAATTATTTGGATTACAAAAAAAATTATTTTGGCAGTACGTTGGGAAAAGGTTAATTCAATGGAGACAAATAAGGAAAAAAAAAAGTGGCACATTTAAAAGTAACATTTAAAAAAAATAAACGAAGAACAAATTTAGTAAAACGTACATCACAATCAAAACAGTTTTTTGCGTTCAATAGTACATGTATGTATGGATAAGTACGAAAAAATAGGATATTATGGAAAAGCAGTATATTTTCCCCAAAAAAAGGTTAGGATTGTATCCACTGAATTTATTCAATATAACACACGCATTCTCCTGGTTTAAAATAATGAAAAAAGTGTCAGTCAATTTTTTAGAATAATTAACATTTTTTGATCATTCAAACTGTTAAAAATGTTAATAATACTTTCACTGATAAGCATTTACGTATTTTATAAATTTATATATTATTTAAACATTAACTATTAAAAAAATAAAGTAGAAATACATTCAAAACAAAAATTTTATGAAACTATTTACAAAATTAAATTAATATGAACTTTAAAATAAAAATAAAACATAAATCTAAGAGCAAGATTAGACGCCGAAGTAGATCAATCATAGGTGGTGATATGTTTGGTTGAGTAGATTGGCAAATTGGGGGATGGGAGGGAGATTTTTATTTTTTAAAAATTATTTTGTTCATAAAATATTAAATAGTACTAAAATGCTATTGAGGATATTCTTAATGTTTTTAACATTTGACTAGAGATGTAATCTAACACTGTCAAAAAAAAAAATTTAAGGGGATAGATTAACTTAGGGAATATTTGTGGCAATTTAATAAAATCAGGGAATACTTTTAGAATTTTTTTCAAAACATTAATTACCATTAGTAGTACTTTTGTATATTTTTTAGATTCATTATTTGTCTCGTTTATTCATAATAGTAATGTCAAAAATATACCTTATGCCGTGAATTATTTAAAAATTGTATGTACTAATAGACGTTGAAGCATATCGACTATAGATGTGGATATTTTTAGTCGAGTAGGTTGGCAAATTGGAGCGTGAGAGATTTTTTTATTTTTTTAAAATTATGTTAAATGACACTTAAATGGTAATAATTGAGGATATTTTTGACTTTTTAAATATTTTGATTAGGTTAAGGGATTTTTATCTAACTCTTTCAAAAAAATTAAAGGAATACTCTATAATTAGTTTAACCTAGGGAACATTTGTGGCATTTTGAATACCTAGTTAAGAAACGTACGATTCACATATTAAGTTATAATTAACATTTTTAAAATGTAAAATATGAACGACAATATAAATAAATTATAAACAAAAGAAAATTTATACTTAATTTTTTTTTAAAAAAAAGTATGCATTTATGGCAGTCAAAATAAAAAAGTTGCATAAGTCGTATTTTATCATGCAACTATGATGTTACAGTAATAGGACTATGATGATATAGTATTTACTAAATGTAAAATTCAAATATTATAAAACAACAAAATACAACTTATTTTTTTCACACAACTCATAGACTTGCATTTTGCTGCTGATTGAAAAAAATACTTTGAAAATAATTAGCCAAAAAATAGTTGCAACAGTTTCATCATTTGTTAGGAGAAGAAAAAATATTAGGAGCAAAATAACACAAAATTTTAATTGAAAGTATAACTTACAACCATCATTGTCAACAGATAAAAAAATAATTTTTTAACTTTTTATTTCAAAACTTTTTTCCCACAATTTATTTTTATCTTGGAGAAGATTTGAAATTAATTAAGTTAGCAATATCTTATAGTTTCATAAATTCATAGTACGTAAAAAAAAACTTCTTTTATTCATACATTTTAATGTAACTAAACAGTTTTTTTTTTTAAAAGATAAGTGCAATGTGTATGGCACAAATTTGCTAAATAATCTTACACATTTTAATATTTATTTAAAAAAGTTTTAAGCTATAAATTTTTATTTCTTTGCGAAAGGAAGCAATTCACTTAAACAAAAGCAACTATGATGTCCCTATCATGATGTCATTAGGACACAAAAACGAGAGGAAAGACAAAGGGAGAAGAAAGAACGTGAAACTAACTGAGAAAATGAAATAAAAGAAATTTTGAGTTAAAAAAGAAAAGCATCAATGCGGTGCATTTTTGATGACCTGATTAGTTACTTTTTTCACTCTTTTAATATAGTTAAGGAAATAAAGAATATTTTTAGAATTTTTTTAGAAACGTTGTTTACTACAAGAATTAGTAGTCTTCTAATATACATATGAAATTCTTTATTTGTCTAATTTATTTATGATGATAATGACAAAGATATACCTTGCGCCTTGAATTATTTAAAAATTGTATATGTTAATGGAAACTACAAAGCTATTATTTAAGAGTAATTCTAGATTCATTTGATTGTTCAATCTTTTTCTCATCTCTTTTTTCTTCTATTGTTACATGTGTATTCTACTTCCCAATAAAAATGCAGCAAAAATATTGAGTATTTAATTTTACTTTTTATTATAATTACTTTATAACTATCGTTTTTTCTTTCTTTCTTTTTTTCCCTAAAAAAATTCTTACTGGTGTCTGGACATCTTTGCTTTCTTTAACTTTCCTTCTTCCATCATCGTCCTTTAATCTAAATTCTTCTTCATTAACCTCCTATGCTAAAGAAAAGCAAAGTATTAGAATACAATGATAAGAATGAGAGCATAGTAATTACGTCACGTATTAGAAATAATGATCAGATGACAAGTCTCCCACTCTTAATAAGAAGCAGAAGAAAAAAGACTTAAAAAGGGTACTTAAGTAAAGTAACAATAAAAAAGACGCCATTATCTTCTAATGACCATTTACTAAAGACGTAAACAATGGTCGATAATAATGTCTAATTTTTATAGGTAAGCAGAATGACATGTTGAATTTATATAATATTGTTGTATTTTGCATTAAAAAATATAGTTTTGTAATATTGTTGAATTATTTATATATTGGTCTAAAATTTTCTTAAAAATTTATAATCCATTTGGTACATGGGTAAAACCATGAACCAACTGACGTTTGATAAGTAAATTAAAATAATAATTTAGAAGAATGAGTATGATTTAAAATAGGCTAAAACGGTCAGTTTTGAGAACTTGACTCCTTTAAATTCTAATTATTTTGAAACATTATCTATAGTAAAATCTTTCTTATTTTGTTTTTCTTTCTTAAACTATATTTTTAATTTATATTTCAAAACATTAATTTTATATTGAGATGTTTTATTTTTGGTTCACACTTTTAAATTTTAAACGTCAATTCAAGCCCACATTTTAAACTACATAGGTTTACATCGATCAAGTCAAACTACAAAGTTAAAAACGACACCTATTTAAACCCGTATACCACACAAACTCCTAGCATCTTCTCTTGATTTATTATCGTCTTCAAAGTTCTTTAGATCATTATTCTCTTAAGAGTTTAATTTAGTTTTTGCAACATTTAAAAAAAATCAGTGTGGCAAAGGAGACACTAAATTATCTAGAGGTACATATGAGAAACAATATCAGAAGGTGTTAAAAGAAAAAAAAAAAAAAAGAAAGAGATATTTAAGTAGAGACAAATTTGACAAAATTGTTTCATCATTCAGGGAGGAAAAAGTATTTATAAGGACCATTTTTAATACAAAGCTATTTTAGAGGACATCAAAAAAAAGTATTTAAGAAGTAGCACATTTGAGAAAAGTTAATTTCTTTATTTTTTTTTTTTCAGAGGAAGAAAAAGTTATTTCAAAGAAAGCAAATTAGAGAAAAATAAAAATATTGAGGCATTTTAATGAGAAAAAGGAGATGGATAAATTATGAATGTTGCAATCAAATAAATTATGGACGTTTCAATCAAATATATCATGGTTGATTATTACACACATACAAACTAGCTAAACATATTTAAAGGAAAAAAATAACTAGAAAATAAAAGATTAATTAGAAGGTACATATAAAAAAATAGCAGTTGAGAAGCCTGCAGGAAAAAAAAAAAGAAGGATATACTACAAGAAAGTGATATACTTTCTATAAAAAAAAAACTTACCATGAGACAAGGATGTATTTTTTTCAATACAAATTTCAGGTTCTTTATTAGTCTCATTTGTTTTTCACGATTATTACAAAAGTACATCTTATGCTTTGAATTATTTAGAAATTTTGATACTACTGTTAAAAATCTTAAAAGTTATCATTTAGATATGTGATGTTTATTTGAACTTCCCTTTTGGACTCTTTGTTGGTTTGCAAAAAAAATAGTTTTACAATGAAACACAAAGAACACGGTGAATTAGCTTTTAAAATTTTTCAAAACCCTTTATTCTTACCCGTTGAACGAGCTATTCTGGATGATCAAAGAGTTCCTGAATCACTGATCTTCTTTGCTACTTTTCCCTTCTTAAATTAAACTGGTATTTGGGCACCAATTGAATCTTCTAGGACTTCACAATTTTCTTTCCATCAATTTTTATTATGGCTTTCTCACTCTGAAGGTTAGTGATGCGTATTAGATACCTTAATTCTCTCGAGCGTAAAAAAATATGAAACAAAAAATAAGCAAGAAAAGAACACACAAAATCTGTAATCATTCAACCACAACATGAGAGCTACGTCTACTTTCAACCATTAGAGAAATTTACTATGATAAAGAAGAAGTTTAAAGAGAAAATTGTACATCACTCTCTCTAAATTTAGTGTACCAAATTATAATTCGAGCATAATCTAAATATTTTGCAATGATGTCCTAATAAATTTGACTTTTAAATTAATTGGATCATTTTAAATTGTTATTTTGAATTTTTGAAACAAAACTATTTGTTAAATACCAAATATATGTCGTTTAAAAACTGTGTATCGCACATAGCTTTCTCGTGTTGGTTTTACCCCTCTTCTATTTAAACTCTCCCTCTCTCTCCTTTTCCCTCACTCTTTCACGCTCTCCCTCTCTTCCTCTCTCTCTCGTCTCACTCTCCCTACCTCCCTTTCTCTCTCTTCTTTTCTTAAATTTTTGAATCAAAAATCAAGCCAAGCTTTGGTTTTTAGTGGAGTGAAGGCTCAGGAATATGATTTACAACCATAAACACGATTCAAGGATTGAATCAATGTTAGTTTTCAAAATTTCAAAACGTTTTCAATTTTTCAAATTTGTATGTATTTTGAAATCCAAGCTCATTTAAGCTTAGAAAACCTTTAATCTAAATTAGAGAAACTTAAAATAGCTAGAATCTAAACTTAGTTTAAAGAAAAATAGATTTGAATCAAGATTTTTTATTTTTCTCTATTTTTCTCCATTTTAAGAATTTCTCAAAATATTCGTGCAAATCTTGTTTAAATTAGTTCAAAAGTGTTTTATAATATTTTTCTATCATCTATAGATATTTTCTATACTTGAAAATTGAGAAAACAGGTTGAAATTAAGAATTGGAGCTCGGGAAGCTGAGGCACAGGTTTTAAAAAATTCCAAAAATTTTTAGTTCGATAGGCCGAACTTCATGTTCGGCAGGCCGGATTCATACAATCAGCAGGCTGAACCTGGAAGAGTTAGGCCAACCAGACCTGGTTTGCCGGCAAGCCAAACTGTACAATTCAGCAAACCGAACTAGGGAGACCGGTAGGGCATAGTGAAAATTTGTTGTTTTTCACCTACTTTTACTGTTTTAAAACCCGATTGAAAATTTAAACTTTATAGTATGATTTTGCAAACTAAATGGCACACTAGGACACCATGAGGTAGGTTAGTAATGTAAAATATCCTAAGCTAGAAATTGATGAGCTTAGTTTATGTTTAAGGTTGTTCAAGGTTCCGTGAGGCTAACATATAGTGGATCGGGATTACGGTGTGAGACACTGGCACGAGTATTGAGGCAGGACTTCTACCCCTTCTTTGGTAGCTAGGTTTTCAATGATTTTGGCCTTAAAGAATTCTTTCAAATATTTTCAATAATTGACATAATGTTTTTAAATGTCTTCAAAAAGGGGCTTTTGGCCACACAATGATTTCTTTCAAAATGATTTCCTTCAAGATGATTTCCTACAAAATGATTTTCTTTAGATTGAATTTCAAGGAACAGTTTAGATAAAACTTCTTTACAATTTCCATTACTTATCAAGAATTGTATGATCATAATAAATCGAATAATAAATGTAATTGAGAATACTCGGTAACATAGGATTTAAATAATAATAAATACACATAAGGGCATGATGCCATAATCAGAGATCAGGTCGTGTAGCGTGTGACTTTGGAGGCAGGTCCTGAAACCTAACTAGGCCACTACAGTGGTAATATGTATATGGTTTGCCCAAGGAAGATAAAAGATACTCTCTAGACCAACTAGTTTTGATAAGACTTATTTAAAAGAATTTGTTTATTTATTTAACTCGGTTCTTCTAATCATTTCTTCGAAAGGTAAATTTCAACTTTAAATTGTTTATCTGTTTTAAAACATAGTCCTACTGAGCATTTCACTCACTTTTTTACTTGTTTTCAAACCTTTTTCACCTCTAGGTGGAATCCAGCTTAGGATCGATGGAGGGTCCACTGCCCAGACTTGTGAACAATAGAGGATCTTGAGTAAATTAGTAGCTATAATATATCAAGGCATGTATTATTTGAATTTTATTTTTCATGTTGGACTATGACTGTAATAATTTATTGTCGGTACTATGTGTGTGCACACGTTGTGGGCCCAGTGAGACCCAACACGTACCATCCTTGCCCACTCTATTATTTTTTTTCTTTTTATTTCCTTCTTATCCATTTTTTACTATTTTTAATAATTGATCAAAAGTTTTAAATTTTATTGCATTTTTAATATAATTAATTAATTCCTTAAATTGAAAAATTTTAACAAAAACTCAATTAAATTAATTTAATTTAATCAACCTCTACATCACCTCCTGTACTCCGGAGCGTGACAGCTTATCTCAATTTTCTAGAATTACACATATAAGTCTTCGCATGTCCTATTTATAGGAGTATGCAAAACAAATGGTCAATTTTCCAAAAATAATGTCCTATTACTGTCTTGAAATTTCTTGATCCACTACCGCAATGCTAGCTTTGCTTCTATCTTCCTTTGTAAAATTTTGGCTTGGGGGCTTCGCTCTGTAATCTTTTGCATTGGGTGATAAATCATAGGGCGTTAAATTAGGTGCAACATTTCTCAATAGTTAGAGCAAATAAATTCAAATGAAGGCTAAAAAGGTCCAAGTAATTACATTATTAAGGGTCTGTATAAGACAAAATTATGGTCCATTTAGTTCATAAATTCGAACAAGAATTGAAATTTTTGTGCTTGGGCACGTAGCGTGTTCTCATCGCAAAACATTGCCACATGTCACCATTTAACTAATTGTGTCATTTTTCTTCAATCATATTCTAAGTTTTGGACAAGCAAGATCTAATTTGATTCAAACTTGATTAATATTCACCCTAATACTTGAGATAAATATATTTTTTATGCATGTCGGTAAAAAAAGAAGTAAATAATCTTTAATATTTATCTTAATCTTAAAACAAATATTTTGTTTGCAATTGATATCTATTTTGTAGTACAAAGTATGTGTGATATAAACATGTCAGTGTTGCATGGAACCGCATATCCAAGTGTGCCAAACAATATCATTTATGCGCCAATTTAATGTAGGGAGATGTACTGGGAGATTTTTCTGTAGTCTCAGGAGACTGATCATCATCTACGAATATTCTATTAATACATCGTGGAAAATTTTGAATCTAGCAAGATGATCATATAGACATATATGAATAAATCTATAATAATTATTATCAATCAAATTATGCTTATATTTATAATAACATGATTATTAAATTTTGATTTGTTTCATATAGAGTCAAAGCTGTACCCCTAGATTAACATTATGGGATGTAATGTTGTTGGATTTTTGTCAACACATCAAGGTGGAAGGTTCTAAATTTAATCATTGACCAGATCTGATTGGTACTTCTTTTAGGCCTCCATTGTAAGATCTATGACATGTTTCTTTAGAACCATACAACTTCTTAAGATAATAAGCCTTACTTTACAACTGTTTTGTCTATAGTTTTGGGTTTCATTTGAAAGATTGATTTTACGAGTTCGGGCATGATGCAAAATTTTGTGGAGGATTTGATGACTGTTCTTACGCTTTATATTTATGATAAGCCTTTTAAGGCTCCTCATGTTGTTGAGATTACTTAACATCTTTCTTATGTAGGTTGACTTAAGGTAAATACATATGCTACTGCTTTTGGTAGTCCGGATCTTACTGGTTATGGTAGGTCTTTCTTACTTGTGGAGGTTTTGTTAAGGGCATTCACTATACTTTTAAGGCTTGAGTTGGTCACTACTATTCATGTCATTGAGCACGAGTAATGTTGGACATGACGGCATTTTTAAAACTTATAGAAGTTTTTTTAAAGAATACCTTGCTCTTAATATGCTGATCAAATTTGCTTCCGAAGTTGAGATTTATGGCATCATTGAGGTTGTTTGTATTATTTGTCGTAATAATTGGAACTCTATATGATCCCAAAATAATTATTGATTCTCGTGAAGTCACTTTCTATAAACGTACCTTGGAAATGTAGATCCTCTTAAGCAACTACTATTTCTCATTCAAGGAAAATTACTTTTCAAGAATCTCATATTTATAGGGAGGTCAATCATGTAGTGGATTGGTTAGCCTCTTTTGTAGTTATTAGTGTCGACTCTCATAGGTTGTACTCTTTCTCGGATTTTGTTCAACCTCTAGTTGCTCATGAAGGTTTGAGCCTGCCAGCGTCTTGTTGGTTTGCTTGGAAAAATTTCTATAAAAACAGTGAAAATATAGCAAAATAGGACTTTAAAATTTTTCTTAAACTTTCAGAATTATTCTCATGATGCTTATTGACTAACATGCAAGTGTACACAGTTGCAAGTGATAGAGTGATGTGTAGAGTTGTCGATCCCACGAGAATTGTGTTTAATTTGCGTTAAATACCAAAATTGATTAGCTTTAAAATTATTTGGATGATTGGATAAAGCAACGAATAAAAGAAACTAATGAAAATAACCAAGCAAATAGAATAAAGTAATGAAAACTGATAATTAAAATTAATAAGCATCAATTCCACCATAATAATCCGCGTTAACTTAATTATTAAGTGAGTCTCATAATTCATTAGTCAAGAACTCTTAATTAACCCAATTACCTCTCCCAAGCATTAAATTAGATAATATGTTCAAAAACTCGATTCTAATATGCCTATCTAGAACCAAGTAGTTGACATTCATTGAGTTCTAGTTCTTCTAATAACTACAAAGGAACTATAAATCTTCCAATCTTATAGTCACTTAGGTTGCCTTTTCTGCAATCCATACATAAAATTTCCCTTTCTCAAGTGCCAAATTTTAGATACTTAAAATTTTCTAATTAATTGGCCAAATAAATTAGAAACATTAAGTGTAGGGAGGCACAAATAAATCATGAAAAACTACTTAAACTAAATCCACTTCATAATTAGGCAAAATCAAGGTCTAGAAAAACAACTATTCCATATGTAAAATTAAACAAACTAAAATCAAGGGCTCATCATTTACAAATCACAAAAAAAAAAAAGAGATGAGAATGGGAATAAAAAATCCATCTTAGAG
Organism: Artocarpus heterophyllus; assembly: GCA_025403435.1. NCBI lineage: Eukaryota > Viridiplantae > Streptophyta > Magnoliopsida > Rosales > Moraceae > Artocarpus > Artocarpus heterophyllus. The sequence continues at coordinate 9,890,977 of CM046339.1, forward strand.
TCGTTGCAATCTCTAAGTTCTTATTCTTCTTCTTCTCGTCTCATACTTCTTGATCTCCAGATGCTTTCTTCCATGATGATTTATTGAAAATAAAACCGAATTCTAAAACTAAAATAAAAAATAAACCAAGTTATTTATTTATTTATTTTTTCTTCCCATTTTTTCTCTCTAAGTTGTTGGAAAAAACAGTGTGAGGTGCGCAACGGGAATTTTAAAAATTTTAACATCAGAGTATTTTTCCAAAACATAAGTTTGACATGCTATGTAACGCCCCTATATAGGGGTTAACAGTTTTTAATGAGATAAAATAAAAATAAATAATAAAAGTAAAACCTTAAAAATAAAATTTACCCGGGACTTAAATGAAAACTCTCAACTCAAAAATAAAAATATAAACGATAAATAAACCACAGTTTTAATGTAGCACCTTAAATTTAATAATATAAACTGTTGTCATCATCATTTTAACCCTCAACACATTGTAATACAGTCACAGAAAGTAACAATTGATGCTTACATTATCATGAAGAACATTCTCAACGATTGAAGCAGTCCCAATGTAATATAGCTACATCATTTTCTCAACTATATTTCTCGTAGCCACCTCACACTTAGTGAGTCCTGAAAAGATATAAACAAAAGGGAATGAGCAACACTATGCTCAGTAGAGAAAGCCATTACTCACCTTTAGGTTTTTATCATTACCACATTAAAATCTGCATGGTTAGTAAGTCACATCATATTCCAGATTATGAGGTTTATTATGATCACATCTTATGGATACCGTAGTTAATCATTACCAAGTGTCATAATTACACATTTATACAAATATTACCAATCATCATTGTTCCTAGGTATCCTTGTTAAATTGAGTATCACTCAACTCATCGAAACCCAAATGGGCACACTTGATCACCCTATAAACATTCCAAGGGTGTTCCGGTGAGGGGACATCAAGCCCCGAGTCCTCACCAAATCAATTCCTGTACAGTGTGTTCTGGGACTTTCAACCCAAGGAAGCGTCATCACCTTCCCCCTATTTTACCTTTTAGGGTATTCATGCCCAAGGACGTAACCGTCGCCCTTTTCATGTCTCACAATTTCTCTATATTAAATCATTATTAATAGAGTTAATTTTCCTAACCATGCTTCTCAATTTATAACATGTGTCAATTCATTATGTTCCTCGCCGTACAATACAAGACGAGTCCATGTCATAGTTTCATATGTGATACACATATAATATCAGTTCAACATAGATATATATATATTGCGGCAAAACAATCAATTTTAATTCTATAAAAACCTCACAAAAGATGAGTAATAGAATCCCTACCTTTCAAGCTTATCAACAGTCTCTTAATCCTGGAATCAATTAACGTTAGCTCCATACTCCCTTGATCTTGAACTCCAAGCAAAACAGATCAAGTTGTATCTCGCTGTATCTACGAAGCATCCTCTGTAGTGCTCCTCGAGCGACTATGAATGGCTAGGAATGCTTCCTGAAGATCATACATTCTTGAAAACGTCATTCTGGACTCCGATACTGCTGTTTGAATCGCCTCGATTCGCGTGCAGTCGGTACCGGATGATTTTCATCGGAGTGGAATTTGCTCGAACGGAGGTCACCATTGCATCCAGAGCATCGAAACGAGTCAGGAGGCTGTCTCGGATCTTCGATCGGAGGTCCGGATCACAAAATCCCATTTTGGCCTTGCCGTTGACCGGCGTTGACCACCGTTGACCGGCGGCGGTTGGCTCCGTTGAGGGCTGAGCTCGAGCCTACCCCCCCTAATTCGACCCTTCTGAGTCCAATGGCGGGGTCAATTTCACCCAATTCGACCTCTAACATAGCAAATCGAAGACGGAATTCACGGCCACAACCGGCAGCTCCGATCTCCTATCTCCGACGGAGATACCGTGAAATTGAGGTGGGGGAATTGTTCCCCGACCTCCTCTGAGTATTTTCCCTATGGTGGGGCAGCTCAACATTGCGTGGAATGGCGGCTCCACTAGCTCCACGGCGGTGCACGACGGAGATGCCGTTCTCCGTCCTCCAGCCATCATTTCGTGCAATTGAGGTATCGAATTTCTTCCTCTCGGTCCTCTGAAGATGTTTGTGCCTTCAATTTGGCACAAAACGGCCTAAAATGGCCAACCCAACCTCACCCACGGCGACGGTGGCGGGCGTCTTCGTTCTCCGGTGAGGGGCGGCGGAATGGAGCAATTGACCGAGGGGTCTTGCTCGCCGTCACCCTCTGATCATTTTGGCACCGGCGGTGTGCCACACCGCTGCCATATGCGGCGGCTCCGACGGCGGCTCCACGGTGGCGACGGGGCAGCTCCGGCGAAGCTGTTCCAGCCAGAATTGAGCTGGGAAATTGGTACCATCTTGTTCCTCTCCTCACACTGAGTCCATAGACACCAAAATCACGTAAATTGGTGGTCGGACGGCAGAGAAACGACGTCGGGAAAATATGGGTTTCACCGCCACTTTGGGCGGCGCGTGAGCCCTCCTCCGGCGGTGTTTTGGATGGCACGACACCTCGTTGGACTCAGCTCAACGAGAGCTTCCCACTGGTATGGGAGGTGTCGAAAAATAACGCCGGAATCTCAAACGAGATTTGAGGAGAAAGAGAGAAAATTCTACAGAGAGAAAGAGGAGAGAGAAAGTCTCGAGTTTCTCTCAATTTTCTGATTTTATTTTTTTTTTATATATATATATACTAAAAATTAATCTAATTACCTTAATACCCTTAGGGGAATAACGGGTGTCACAGCTCTACCCCCCTTAAAGAAATTTCGTCCTCGAAATTTCAATTCTAGTAATACTAGTAAAAATTATGATTCCACTATGATTCCAATTCTGAGTCTAAACCGTTAATGTTGTTTGTCCTCCAAATTTAAGTTATCGTATCTCCACTTATTTACTTGCATAATAAATCTTACTCCTAAATCCCTCAATGAGAGTATTTCTGACAAGTTTCAACTTATAACACCGTATAATAGTCTAAGAATCTGATCAGGCATACATATTGACCATACCATGATTCCAGTCCTTCATTGTCCATGGACTGTGATTTACAATCACATTTAAGGAGATTGCCAGAGAAATTTTATATACTTCTTCTTTAGGTTCCTTTCCCTTTTTGAGTAAGAAAAAGTCAAATATATTTGATTTCATACCTCAACTAATAAACTAAAACATAATCATAAAACATATATCACAAACACTTTTATTCAAAACTATACATTAAACTTACTCATAGAGATATTAAACGGAATCTCAGAGTTGCAGACAAACCCGACATATTTTTCATTAAACAGCTATCATCATGACACAAACATTCAACCCAAATAATATATTCATATTTCATATGGAATATCCCCATAACTGACTCTGGTACTTCCACATAATATTAACAGAATATTACACATTACAAACATGATACGGATACGTTTCGAGAGTACAAGGCACTCCGTATACCAGCTATCCATATCATGCATGCTTAGAGGATACAAAAACATCGATAAACAAAAGATCGGACCTTAAGAAGGATGCGTTTCGAGAGCATCAAGTACTCCGTATCCAGCCATCCCGGCATTAGGCTCAATGAATCTAAAAGATTGAACAACAACGTACCACAAGAAACACAGAATACAAGGCAAACGGTTATTCGTAACACACGAAATACGGACACACATGCCTACATGCCAAAGATAAAACAAAAAGATTACAGATGGAGATTCAAATCAATTGGCCGCTCCCGGCTTTCCCTTTCCCATTCAAGCTTGGATGTTGCAGTGTCGGATTCTGGATGTATGATTTGCATTTTATCTATCAATTCCTCAGCTGTTGAAGCAGTGACAAAGATTTGTCTCTCCGATTCTGTAGTGATGTTTTCTTCCACAGCGTAATCTAGAAATTTCAAAAGACCGTCATAAAAACCCTTTACGTTCAGCAGTCCCAAAGGTTTGGAATAAAAGCCCAACAATTGCCCACAAGCAACTATAAATATTTCCTCAAGAGTACCTAGACCACCAGGTAATGCTATAAAAGCATCAGAATTATAGATTATGTCTTTAAAATTTTTAGGGATACTCCTGACTCCTTCTCCCTTACCTATGGCTTCCTTACAAAGGTTTCCTTCAACTGGAATATGAGGCCAAATTCTTACATCAGTAGCGTCGCTAGACCTAGCTGCTAGTGCCATATTTACCATCATTTTTATACTACCACCCCCATAGATTATGTTAATCTTCTTGCGTGCTAGGACTTGCCCTAAGTGATTTGCAGCTTCTAAATAAGCTTTATCTTTTCCAAGGCTGGAACCACAAAAGACACAGACATTCTTTATTTTCTTCGTGGACTGGGAGGTAGACATATTTGGTTTATAGAAGTGGTTGCTTAATGTCTGCTCCACTTAGACTTCGGGTTCTACATGAGATTTTAAAGATGAGAAATATACAAAAAGGGCTAAAGAGATAGACGAGTAGGAAATGAAAAGGTAATCCAAAGATTTAAACAAAATCTTGTGCGGATAAGAAAGTAAGATAAGGTGATTGATAGTTTACAGAAAATCTGATTCACTTTTTGAAAAAGATTAGACTCTAATTGTATAACTTTTGACAATTGAGAACAATTCGACAGAAGACCCTCATGACACAACTGTAGACTTTTTGACAAATATACACCAAGTCTAGAAATTTAATATAAACGACAAATACTGTAGAACTTTTGAAATTTGAGACACAAATCTTGAAATATCTGGATAAGCTTTTTAAAATTCAAACATATTACTGTACCGTATGTAACGTGTCTGATAAGATAATATATTTTATTATATATATATTTAAGAAAATCATAAATTAAATAAGATATTAACACTTACTGTATCAATCTAATAATCACAATTATTTCAAACACAAAAGCAAATATTCTGAGTAAAAGAAAAACACAAACTGTTGAACATCAGCTAAAACTGCTTCAAATAAGTAAAGACTAAATAACCTTTATAGAGCGATGACTTATTCCCCATCCAGTTTTCTTATGGCTTGACAAATAGGATCTAGAAATACCATATTCCTGAGGCGTTGTCTTTCTGTATAAAATTTAGGCCAGAGTTTAAAAATAGCTCCTTGACCATATCCACTAGGGTGACCGTGAAGAGGAGGATGGATGCTATCCAAGTTCTCCTTTGAAAGTCCATCCCTACAAAATCTTATTTTATCCTCTCTATTCGTAGACATATAACCAGGTGAAGTACATTTACCGTTACAATTTTGTCTTCCACATTTGTTACAAGTGACCACGATGGCACGAGCTCTTCTTTTCATTGCACTACGACTGGTACCTGTTCCTGGTAAACCGACATCTTGACTAAAGTCACTCGGACGGATTTTCCCCTCTATCAACATTCTCACATCACAAGGGATGCCAAAACGCATAAGAATCCACAACCGAGTAATTCTAGCCTTGTATTTCTTTCTGAGAATCTTTTGGGAGAGTGATGGGAAATACTTTCTCAGGTGTTGGTACTTTGGGTCCATGATGAGATGAAAGAAGAGTAAATAGAAAGGAAAAATTAAGATAGTAAATTGCAGAATCCTAGAATTCCTTCTTCTTTTAGAAGAAAAGAAGAATTTTTAATGAAAAAGAAGAGGATTTGCGATTTAAAGAGAAAATAACAAATTAAGAGAGAAAAAGTGAACTCGAAGAAATAAGCTCCTATGCACAGTAAACGTATTTGTAAACAATGATTAAACCACTGTATATGACACGTATAGAGACCACGTGGGAGAGACAGTGTGAATCAAACTGATTTAAGATTTGAACTAGGCCCAAATGTTCTTAGTTGAAAATGGTCAGGTTGTTTCGGGCCTTAACACATTTAGAACGAGTTAAATAACAAACATAAAATTGAAAACCAATTTGTATAAATCTTAAACCCAATTCAAAGTCCACTATAGATAAAGTTAACTATAAACAACAAATCTAATTTAACGACAACAAGGATCTTCCTGAATGATCTAGCAACTCAAATAATTTTGTTTTAATCAAAACCTTATTGAACAATGCATACACCCATATGTTATTCATAATACTTAACATCTATCAATGGATTCATCATCATTACTACCAAGGGTTTAGAATGTGACTAACCTTGAAATCAATACGATTTACGTCTTTCAACGTAGACCATATCAACGAACAAAGACACTTGATGTTACTACTTAAGAACATCTACAATCCCCACAATTCTACTCATACAATATATAATTTCCTCATATAACAAAACCTTAGGTAACCAAAAGATTCACTGATACACTTAAATACAATGTACGTAACGAAATATTCCAATTTTGAGATTCATGCATTCTAGACTTTACACAGTCTCAACAGACCAAAAGTCTAACATTTATCTCTCTCAAGATTCAATACCATGATTCCCAACTTATATCATATTCCTCAAATAAATAGAACTTTTAAGAAAAGTTATTGACACTTATGTGCTCCATCGAATCCACACATAATCATTACTTAGGTCTGAATCAATTACGAAAAATTTGGCATATCTATGCCAAACTTTAAAATCAATAAATCAAGCCTTATATTTCTTATTGTTTTTCACGAGACAAAAGGCTATTAAATCCTCGTATCTACACGAATTTCTCATCGTTTATACGAATTAGATATGCTTATAGATCCAAATATTATATGAATCTCTCATAAGCAATCTACTTATAAACTCATTCCATATAATTATCATTCCCTTATAACTATTAATACTTTCCTTCTATATAATTATTGTACTCATATAACTATTGATATTTTCATTCTATGGCCTTTCCATGTTACATCCTTCTAGACTGTATAAATCAATGTGAAGGTTCATTTTGATGATGACAATAAAAATTCAGCTTCAAAACCATCTCAAAAATATATTTTTTTAAAGTGGTGCTACACTCCCTAGGTTAACCGAACCTAGGCTCTGATACCAAAAATTCTGTAACGCCCCTATATGGGGGTTAACAGTTTTTAATGAGATAAAATAAAAATAAATAATAAAAGTAAAACCTTAAAAATAAAATTTGCCCGGGACTTAAATGAAAACTCTCAACTCAAAAATAAAAATATAAACGATAAATAAACCACAGTTTTAATGTAGCACCTTAAATTTAATAATATAAACTGTTGTCATCATCATTTTAACCCTCAACACATTGTAATACAGTCACAGAAAGTAACAATTGATGCTTACATTATCATGAAGAACATTCTCAACGATTGAAGCAGTCCCAATGTAATATAGCTACATCATTTCCTCAACTATATTTCTCGTAGCCACCTCACATTTAGTGAGTCCTGAAAAGATATAAACAAAAGGGAATGAGCAACACTATGCTCAGTAGAGAAAGCCATTACTCACCTTTAGGTTTTTATCATTACCACATTAAAATCTGCATGGTTAGTAAGTCACATCATATTCCAGATTATGAGGTTTATTATGATCACATCTTATGGATACCGTAGTTAATCATTACCAAGTGTCATAATTACACATTTATACAAATATTACCAATCATCATTGTTCCTAGGTATCCCTGTTAAATTGAGTATCACTCAACTCATCGAAACCCAAATGGGCGCACTTGATCACCCTATAAACATTCCAAGGGTGTTCCGGTGAGGGGACATCAAGCCCCGAGTCCTCACCAAATCAATTCCTGTACAGTGTGTTCTGGGACTTTCAACCCAAGGAAGCGTCATCACCTTCCCCCTATTTTACCTTTTAGGGTATTCATGCCCAAGGACGTAACCGTCGCCCTTTTCATGTCTCACAATTTCTCTATATTAAATCATTATTAATAGAGTTAATTTTCCTAACCATGCTTCTCAATTTATAACATGTGTCAATTCATTATGTTCCTCGCTGTACAATACAAGACGAGTCCATGTCATAGTTTCATATGTGATACACATATAATATCAGTTCAACATAGATATATATATATTGCGGCAAAACAATCAATTTTAATTCTATAAAAACCTCACAAAAGATGAGTAATAGAATCCCTACCTTTCAAGCTTATCAACAGTCTCTTAATCCTGGAATCAATTAACGTTAGCTCCATACTCCCTTGATCTTGAACTCCAAGCAAAACAGATCAAGTTGTATCTCGCTGTATCTACGAAGCATCCTCTGTAGTGCTCCTCGAGCGACTATGAATGGCTAGGAATGCTTCCTGAAGATCATACATTCTTGAAAACGTCATTCTGGACTCCGATACTGCTGTTTGAATCGCCTCGATTCGCGTGCAGTCGGTACCGGATGATTTTCATCGGAGTGGAATTTGCTCGAACGGAGGTCACCATTGCATCCAGAGCATCGAAACGAGTCAGGAGGCTATCTCGGATCTTCGATCGGAGGTCCGGATCACAAAATCCCATTTTGGCCTTTGACCGGCCGTTGACCACCGTTGACCGGCGGCGGTTGGCTCCGTTGAGGGCTGAGCTCGAGCCTACCCCCCCTAATTCGACCCTTCTGAGTCCAATGGCGGGGTCAATTTCACCCAATTCGACCTCTAACATAGCAAATCGAAGACGGAATTCACGGCCACAACCGGCAGCTCCGATCTCCTATCTCTGGCGGAGATACCGTGAAATTGAGGTGGGGGAATTGTTCCCCGACCTCCTCTGAGTATTTTTCCTATGGTGGGGCAGCTCAACATTGCGTGGAACGGCTGCTCCACTAGCTCCACGGCGGTGCACGACGGAGATGCCGTTCTCCGTCCTCCAGCCATCATTTCGTGCAATTGAGGTATCGAATTTCTTCCTCTCGGTCCTCTGAAGATGTTTGTGCCTTCAATTTGGCACAAAACGGCCTAAAATGGCCAACCCAACCTCACCCACGGCGACGGTGGCGGGCGTCTTCGTTCTCCGGCGAGGGGCGGCGGAATGGAGCAATTGACCGAGGGGTCTTGCTCGTCGTCGCCCTCTGATCATTTTGGCACCGGCGGTGTGCCACACCGCTGCCATATGCGGCGGCTCCGACGGCGGCTCCACGGCGGCGACGGGGCAGCTCCGGCGAAGCTGTTCCAGCCAGAATTGAGCTGGGAGATTGGTACCATCTTGTTCCTCTCCTCACATTGAGTCCATAGACACCAAAATCACGTAAATTGGTGGTCGGACGGCAGAGAAACGACGTCGGGAAAATATGGGTTTCACCGCCACTTTGGGCGGCGCGTGAGCCCTCCTCCGGCGGTGTTTTGGTTGGCACGACACCTCGTTGGACTCAGCTCAACGAGAGCTTCCCATTGGTATGGGAGGTGTCGAAAAATAACGCCGGAATCTCAAACGAGATTTGAGGAGAAAGAGAGAAAATTCTAGAGAGAGAAAGTCTCGAGTTTCTCTCAATTTTCTGATTTGATTTTTTTTTTATATATATATATATACTAAAAATTAATCTAATTACCTTAATACCCTTAGGAGAATAACGGGTGTCACATGCTATATGTATAAATTAAACAGATCTTACTAACCTTTATGTGCGGAAGAACCTCCGCAACCCGTGAAGAGAAGTAACGTTCCAGAAGAGCCCCAACCAACTGGTCTTCTTTGTTATTTTCTATCCACGATCGAAGTAAGTGTGGGCTCATACGTACAGCTCTTCCACTGGTGACTCTCCTTCCAACCAATTAAGAGAATCCAAAGCTAGTGTTCGTGATTTATGAACAAAAGCTCTCAGGGAGTTTTCAGATGCTCACCAGAAGAGTATCACTCTTAATCTCTCAATTGATCTGAGTAACTCATGAGACTTACTCCCTTTATATAGCGATTGGTCCTAGGGTCAGTCCTTATCAGATTAGGTCTCAAAAACTCGAAACAGAATCAAGTTCGGATCAATATCTGATAAGATTTGTGTAAAAATGTGTAATCTTATCTCTCGCTGATCGGCAGGCCGAACAGGCCCCATCGGCAGGCCAAACACGTAGATCGACAGGCCGAACTGCCGCGTAAATATCTCTGCGAATCTTTTATTTTTCACCTGAGATTCTATAGGATAAAGTCTCAGTTTTGATTCAAATAACCCAATAGAGAAGTTATCTGATCAAAACAAACTTTATCAAGATAATCTCTAAGAAAATAAATCAATTCACAATGATTCTACAAGTTTATCTTGATCTAATTTATCCAATTAAATCAACCGATAAACAGACAAGAACTATCCGATCCCAATAATTCAACAAGTTTATCTTAAATTAATTTTATTGCAAAATTAATTCAACCAATAAACAGACATGAATTATTTGATTCTTTCAAATTTTAAACCAATCCGATAAATCCGACATAGTCACCAATTATTGAAAAAACACGCCGTATCGTTACAGGATTTTGTGAGCTAGCAAAGGGGACCAAAATGGACCTATAAAGTTCAAGCTCTCGATAATTATGAAACCCAATATCCCAGATATACATTTCACAATTATCAACTCCAACGCTACTCCACTAAAAGCTTGAAGCTGCACTCTCGAATTTTATAGAATTACGAAGCCCGTATAGCTAAGTTTCCATGACATATCATAGTGTATCGTATCCCCATATGATAATCCATAATCGGCTTAAGGACAAGTTCTGTCTTACCTTCCCGATTATTTTTATCTTACATTTCATTATCTCACCATTAGAAAACTTACCATCCAAAGATAGTATACCATTCGGTTACACCTATGTATCCAAATGGTTGAACGCTCCAGTTTTTCAATTACAGGATAACGCATATAAGAGGATGTCATTACTCCTAAAGAAGAGCTATAGATTCCATATCTATGAATAACAAGTCTACGCCATCAAGAGTCATGCCTCCAACGTACCGGCATGCATACCACTATTGAGATGTGGGAGTCACCCCTTGGTACATCAAAAGACACAAGTCAAGACAACAGGCCCACTATCTATCTCAGGATTAAGATACAATACAAATGATTGTCTAAAGTGAATCAATTTGCCAAGACAGAATTATTAATCCAAATCAATTCACTTTGTGTCCCGATCCAACACATCGTCACCTATGACAACGTGCCAATATTTCTATTCACGGAGTCCAACTCCGATGGTCAAGACAAACCATCATCTAATAGGGATATAGACAACATAACAATCTTTGCATGAATAAAGCACCGAACTTTATTCCCTCGATTGCCGATCATATGTTTTAGACCATCACCTTAAGAATCGTGTCTTGACATCCATCTGGTTATTCCATATAAATGGACTCATCAAGATAGCCATTTGAAAAGCTGTCTTGACATCCATCTGTCAAATCTCGTAGTCGAGAGCGGCAGCTATGGATAAGAGAATCCGGATGGACTTAAGCATGACTACAGGCGAAAAGGTTTCCTTATAATCGATTCCTTCCTTTTGCGTATAACCCTTAGCTACCAGTCTAGCCTTAAAGGTTTCGACCTTTCCATCCACTCCTCTTTTCCTCTTGTAGATCCACTTACACCCTATGGGTTTTACCCTTTCGGGAAGATCCACAAGCTCCCAGACCTGATTAGTCTCCATAGACTTCATCTCTATGTTCATGGCCTCTGTCTAGAGTTTTGAATCAACATCTTCTATAACTTCTGCGTAAGTATAAGGATGCCTGTCTTGTTCATCCGGTTCAGCCAAGAAGACCTCCCCATTGAACATATACCTCTCAGGTTGACGCTCGATCCTCCCACTACGCCGAAGCCCCCGAGATTGTTGTTCAAGTTTGTTTGGTTTTTCTACACTGATCGGAATGGTTTCATTCGAAACCTCTGGAGTGATTTGATCACTCCTTAACTCCTCAAGCACCACTTTGCTTTGAGGTTTACAGTCGTCTATGTAACTCTCCTCAAGGAAAGTTGCATTAGCAGAAACCACGACTTTATTTTCTTTCAGGTTATAAAAATAACCCCTTTAGTCCTTTTTGGATATCCTACAAACACGCAAACTTTCAAACGTGCTTCCAACTTATTCGGATCCTTAAACAGGACATGAGCCGGACATTCCCATATGTGAATATGGTTTAAGAATGTCTTCCTTCTTGTCCACAACTCATGAGGAGTTTTAGGGACCGATTTTGAAGGCACATTGTTCAAAAGATAACATATAGTTTGTAGTGCATATCCCTAAAAGGATAAAGGTAATGATGAATAACTCATCATGGACCTGACCATGTCCAACAGAGTCCTATTTCTTCTCTCTGCTACTCCATTCTGCTGTGGAGTGCCCAGCGCAGTCAAATGGGATAAAATCTCATTCTCTAACAAGTGTCCCAAGAACTCATCAGAAAGGTATTCTCCACCTCGATCGGATCAAAGTGCCTTTATGGGTTTATCCAATTGCCTTTCCACTTCAGCCCGAAACTCCCTAAACTTGTCAAAAGTTTCGCTTTTGTGGTGCATCAGGCACACATACCCATATCTTGAGTAATCGTCAATAAAAGTGACGAATTACTCATACCCTCCTCGTGCCTGGATGTTCATCGGTCCGCAAACATCACTATGTACAAATTCTAGAACCCCTTCGGCCCTATTACCTTTAGACCCGTATGGTCTTTTGGTCATTTTACCCTCTAAACAAGATTTACATTGAGGTATAGATTCCACCTATAAGTGACTTAAAGGTCCATCCTTTACCAACCTTTGAATCCTATTCAGGTTAATGTGACCAAGGCACAAATGCCAAAGATAAGTCTTATTAGAGTGAGAAGTTTTAAGTCTTTTAGAGTTATTATCATTCATCTCAGCATTAAGCAATAAGTCCATCTTAGGTTTGATAAAATATAGATTATTTTGCATCCACCCAGAACAGATAAAAGATTTGTTTTTACGAATCACCACTTTTTCATTAAAAGAGACCATGTAGGGGTCTTTAAATAAACAAGATACAAAAATTAAATTTCTTTTAAATTTAGGAACATAAAAACAATCTTGCAAAAATAAATTCCTATAGTTATCAAAGTAAAGATGGACATCTCCCACTGCTTCTGCTGAGACCAAGGATCCATCGCCCATCCGAAGCATGAAGTCTTCATGCAGCAGACTTCTCGTTTTTTTGAACCCCTATAGAGAAACACAAACATGATTTGTTGCACCAGAATCTATGACCCAAATGTCACTGGATTCCTCAACCAAACAAGTTTCTAAATACAGAAGATCACACCTACCTCTTTTGGAAAGGAAGTCCTTGTAATGCTTCTTTATATGCCCGACTTTACCACAAAAGAAGCACTTAAGCTTCTTTGGGTTCTTCTTCTTCTTCTTCTTGCTCTTGGTGTTAGCAGGAACAGAAGACTTCCCATTCTTGGCCCGTTGCTTCTTTCCATTCCCAGAGTTGGGGTTGGAACCAGAAGCAGCTACCATGTTGGCCTCACCACCCGTAGGAGACTCCCTGATCAGTAGTTCAAACTCTTGTAACTGTTTCATTAGTTCTGTTAAGGTCATATCCCGTCTATTGCTAAAATTAAATGTAGCTCTAAACATAATAAATTCCTTAGACAGAGTCTCAAAGACCATAGTCATCTGAGTTTCAGCATCGATGTCGGCTCCATTGATTTGAGCCTCAGCTAGGTAACCCATGACCAAAATCATATGCTCCTTTACAGATGTCCACGGTCTCTGTCTACAGTTTAAGAGTTTTCGAAGCACCCCTTGCCGCTTTGTTATGGCCTGGCCTCCAAACATGTCCTCAAGATTATTCAAGATCTGCTTCGCAGTCTCATAATCTTGATGTTGAGCCTGCAACACATTATTTATGGTGGCCATAACATAACAGCGGGCTTGATCATTGACATCTTTTCAGTGGTCATACGCTTGGAATTGCTCATTAGATGAGTCTCTCGTAGGCTCGGGAGGACAAGGGGTTGTCAGTATATATTTCAGTTTCTTAAAGGATAGGACGATATCCAGGTTTCGTTTCCAATCATTGTAATTCTCACTAGTTAATTGGTTTTTGTCAAGTATCGATGATAAAGCATTTTTAGACATTCTTAATCTACAATAAAGAATCATATACCAAACATAAGCAAGCATATCATAATAATTTAGTAAGATAACACAAACATGTAAAAAATACAAATGTGTTTATGTGTCAAAACCTTGAAAAAATCACAATCTTACAATGATAATTCCCAACTCAGAATTCAACAAGCTCATAGGGGAGTCATGCCAAATTCAATCAGGAACACGGATCCCCTCCTGATTAATATATACCAGCCTGGACCAGTATGATCCAGCATATATTAATATTCGTTTCTTTGGCCATTAATTTTATTAACAGAGCTCCTAGGGGAGGTTAATAATAAAATTAACATGAGTGTATAACTATCGTTTCAATATTTTATCCATGGTTTATAATCACCACCTAGGGGTGTACAACTATAAATTATGCTAAAATACCTTATCCTCTCAGAGATCCAATCTAGCACATGATAGAAATCCCTTCCTAGGGGTCGGGACCACCATGTTCTTCCTATGGACCAACGATGGAGGCATTAGGTTCTCTCTTCGAAAACCTTCTCACACTCAATCTTTTGAAATCAAGGTTTTATTTTAAAATTATGCATGAACAATTTTAATATGAGGGGCACTTCCTATTCTATATGACATGTTATCAATATACATGGTAAATCATATTATAATGTAGATGATGAGGCTTAGAAAATGCACTTTTCTTAACGATAAAATCAAGCATTTTGCATTAATATTTCTCATAAAACTCCTTAATTATAGCAATTCAGTGATAAATAGTGTTTTAATGTCTTAGTATGCAAATGTGTTTAAAAATGTGTTTTTAGTATGTTTTTAAGTTCAATAATATTTTTAGTACTTTTTGGACTCGTTTCGGTGTGTCAAATAAGTGTTTAAATAGTTAAAACCGTAAAAATAATGTTGTGTGATTTTATTTTAAGTCTTCATGTGTTTGATAGTGTGTTTTAAGTTTGTAAATATGTCTTATTATCTCTTTAGTAATTTCTAAAAATATTTTCAAGTTATAAAAACTATATCTGTGTCAAACTGTAAGAGACTAGAAATTTTAAGAGTTTTTATTTATTTTTGTGTGTTTTAATGTAAAATAAATATTTTTACATCAAATGCATCAAAAGATAAAGAAAATTCAAATTTAAATTAAATGGGACACGTGGTAATTTTCTGACTGTTGGATTCACTGCCAAATTAATCGTGACCGTTCAAAGTAGGGACGCGTGTCAATGCATCATCCATTGCATCAGCCGAGTCACAGAGTGCGTTCCATGTGTCGTTTTGTGATTGGCGAGTGCGTCACACGCGCCGACAAAGCTGCAGGCGAGTTAGAGAGCATCTCGGGCTGTGTCTGCTCGCGTGCGGTTGTCTCCACGTGCAGCCATTCGATGCGATGATCAAGACCAATCTACGGTCTTTGTTTGTGGGCCACTCGGCCCCACCTGGGCCCATTTTCGTGTTCGTCTAGAAGCCGTTGGATTGCGTCTTCAACGGCCATGATCAACCTGTTTTAATACTTCCACCCGTTGCGCCATAGAGAATCTCAGCGAGATTCTCACATTCTAATGAAGGCCCAGCGTGAAGAAAAAGAGAGGAAAATCAACGCTTGAATAGTAAAAATAATTGAAGAATAGTAACTCTTTCATGCCTATAAATACCGAGCTATCCTTCGGGTCTCAGCATCCCTTCTTGCAGTATGAGAATGCTGCTGTAATAGTTATAGTCTAGTTTTTATTTTAGTTTTCAGTCTAGTTTCTTGTAAAATATTTTTTAGTTTATTTTGTAAAAATAATGTTCAATAATATCACTAGTACTTTATTAATTATGTTTTTCTATATTTCTTTTTAGCTGAGGGGAGAGGGGAAAATTCTGACAAAATTATCTTAAATATTTTTTTTTCTTAGTTTTCTAAGCAGTTGTAATGCCAAAATATTTTCTTAGAAAACTTAGGATTTCAATATTTTCTTAGCTAGAACTCTACCAAAATTATGGTTTTAATTTATCAATGACATAAACTGGCACGGATAATGCTTGTGAGGACCTTGATTACTCGTAGACAGAGAATGACTTGGTAAATGCTTAACTTACTATCTTGTTTATTATTTTAGTTAAGTTATGTTGAAATGCTGCTTATTTATTAAGTTGTGTTTTTGCTACATTATAGCCATGGAATGGCACAGTAAATGCTTGGTAACTCTTGATTTATTGTCGACATAGGATGGCATAGTGTATACTTAGACCAACTAATAAATAAAAAGAGAAACTAAAATATATTTAAGATAATTGACAGAACAAAACCTTTAAACCTCAGTCCAGTTATTATTGTTGTTTTACTTCTTTAAATTGTCGTTATTATTGTTGTTACTCTGCTTAAGTTATTATTTGCATTTCTTTTTATTAAAGTTCCAAATTATCAAAATTTAAAGATAAAAAATGTTATAAAAAAATGTGTAAATATTGTAAATACACTCTGTGAATAATAAATATTAATCCTCAAATTTTTCAGCTTAAATAAAAAGAAAAAGTTAATATAATATAGGTACTGGAACTGAATAAATCCTTCCCTGTGGGTTCGACCTTGGATTTACCGAGTAAATATTACTTGAGACAACCTTATACTTGGGGTTAGTTTAGAATGCGTAAATAGACGTGAGATCAAGTTTTTGGCGCCGTTGCCGGGGAACGGTATTGTTTTCAGTGCAGTATAATATTGTATAATATATTTTCTTTTTCTTTTTCTTTTTCTTTTATATATTACTAACTTTTCTTTTCTTTTGTTTTATTTCTTGTCTTTTGTTAATATCTTCTGTTTTGCAGGTATTAAATACTGTTCACATAGAAATCTGCATGCATTTTCTATAAGTTACTATTTGTAGTAATTACTATTCATGTCACTATTTTAATATTAAAAAAAATTAAAAAATATATATATAAAAAATCAAAAATCATTAAAAAAATTATTTTCTCTCATTTCTTCTGTAAAATATTTATTTTGCTAGTTTTAGGTTTTTGCCTTAGAAATAAAACTTCATAAAATTTTAGATTAGGTTTTCCATAATACTTAATAAATAAATTGTATTTTTGTAAAAAGTATTTTTTGAGAAAGTTTTGTTTGGGGACTGGTACTGGTTCGGAATTCTTTCCCATAACCGGTTCACTTTTGGAGATTCTCCCAACACCAGTCATTCCTGGAACGTTGTTCTGTCAAGGAGATTGGTTCTTAAGGAGCCTTAGCACCACCAATCTTTCCTGGGGACATTCTTAAAAAATATAATTCGTAAATTTCACAAAATCAATAAGGCAGATACTTTTCATTCACTACTCTACTCTCCCTGAGTCGAGAAAAGCTTAGTATTTGTCTATAAAATTTTCTAAATATTTAAATAATTTGTATGCCAGTTTGGTTTCGTGAGTCTAATAGTCATAGGTTAGTTAGGAAAAGTTTAGAACCACTTTTTGTCTCTGTTGTGTCTTCAAATTCACCAAAAATGGCTGATGATGAAAGTGTTCATAATGAAAATATTGTTAATCAACAAATCATCAATCCTGTTGTTCGCTCAATGAGAGATTATTTGCAACCACCCCGTGAATCCAATCCATCATGTTTGGTTTTTCCTCTCAATGCTCATCACTTTCGGTTTAAACCTGGGATGATTAACTTGCTTCTCAATTTTCATGGCTTAGAATCTGAAAATCCATATATGCACCTTAGAGAGTTTGAAGATGTTTGTGCTACCTTCACTGACCAGGAAGTTTCAAATGATATTGTTAAGATTAAGCTTTTTCCTTTTTCTTTAAAAGACATCTAAAACTTGGCTTACTTCTTTAAAACCTAGGTCAATAGGTACATGGCAAGAAATGCAAACTGAGTTTCTGAAAAAATTCTTTCCAACACATAAAACTAATGCTTTAAAAAAAAATTCAAAATTTTTCCCAAAATGCAAAAGAAGTTTATTTCCAATACTGGGAATGATTTAAAGATTTGTTGAATTCTTGCCCACATCATGGTTTTGAAAAATGGCATTACATTAGTTTTTTTTTTATGAAGGCTTAACTCCTGAAACCCATCAATTTGTTGAAACAATGTGTAATGGAGAATTCCTTGATAAAGAACCTGATGAAGCGTTAGATTTTCTTGATAATTTGGCTGATAACTCTCAATACTGGCAATATAGTAATTCTAAAGGCTGAATTAGATCTAATCTTGCTAATGCTCAAAGAGGTGTCCATCAACTTAGTCAAGAAAATGATCTAAGTGTTAGAATTGCATGTTTGGCTAAAAAGATTGAAGCCATGGAATGAAGGAATGTTCAAGAACCCAAAATTGAAATTTTGTGTAGTGTTTGCCAAACTCTAGGACACTCAACTCATGAATGCCCAATTTTTAAGGAAGAGTCCCATGAACAGGTGAATTACACAAATCAATTGGACCCACCTAGAAAGCCATTTCCATCCCCACATTCTGACACATACAATTCACAATGAAAAAACCATCCCAATTTCAGTTGGAGAAATGATCAACCACAACAGTAATATCAACCACCACCACAAAATTCTCAAGGCTGTCCACTATTTTCGTCAAATTCTCAAAATTTTCAAAGGCCTCCATAAATTTTTTCTGAAAATCTCCAATCTCGAGTCAAAACTCTTGAAGACACTTTGCAAACTTTCATTCAAGCTCAAAAATCATTCATTCAAAAATAGGAAGTTCATAACACTAGCACTTCTCAAGACATTCATGAAATTAAAGAATCCATTTCTAAACTCACTTCTTCCCTTCGCATTTAAGAAAAAGGCAAATTTCCTGCTCAACCTGTACAGTATCCATATGCAAATGAAATTGCCTCTTTTAGTTCACAGTCACAACAAGAAACTGTTAATTTTGTTACAACTCTTTGAAGTGGAAAAACTGTTGATAAGACTAATCTTTTAAAAGATCAGAAAGTTAATTCAACTTTGAAAAGTGGTGATAAAATTAATAGTGATGAGGAAAATTCTGAAAAAGAAAAGAGTATTTCAAGAGAAAAATTTGCTCTAAAGATTCCATTTCCTCAAGCTTTGCTTTCAAAAGAGAAGTTTGAAAAAAATGCTGAAATTTTTGAACTACTCAAACAAGTCAAAATTAACATTCCACTTTTAGATGCAATCAAACAAGTCCCATCTTATGCTAAATTTTTGAAAGATTGTTGTACAATTAAAAGAAAGCATAATGTGACTAAAACTGCATTTTTAGCTGAGAATGTTAGTTCCATCATTCAACATGATTTATCATTAAAATACAAAGATCCTGGTTGTCCCACAATTTCTTGTATCATTGGAAATACTCAAATTGAACATGCTTTGTTAGACCTTGGTGCTAGTGTCAACCTCTTACCTTATTCTGTTTATCAACAATTAGGTTTAGGTGAACTAAAGCCAACTTCTGTCACACTTCAACTAGCTGATCGATCTGTAAAAATTCCAAGAGGTGTTGTTGAGGATGTGTTAGTCCAAATTGATAAATTTTACTACCCAGTAGATTTCATTGTTTTGGATACACAACCTGTCACAAATTCAAATGTTCAAATTCCTGTCATTTTAGGTCGTCCAATTTTTGCAACTTCTAATGCTTTGATTAATTATAGAAATGGAATACTAAAATTGTCTTTTGGGAATATGACTTCAGAATTCAACGTTTTTAACATGGCACAATCACCCTATGGAAAGTGTGAAGTGAACTTTGTTGAGAGCAGTACTTCTGGAACGTTTGTTGATCCTTTGGCTGATTTGGCTAATTCTTTTGATTTGAATGTTCCACCCAAAGTTGATAACCATCCTGTGAATGTTTTTGACCAATCTCTTGAAGCTAAAAATTCAAGTTTTAAAGCTGAATGTGAAAATGAAGTTTTTGAAGAAGAACTTGAGGATGAGGTGATGGGTGACACTATGGATGACCTTATGTATGATCTCATGGATGAAGAAGAATTTCAGCAAAGATTCTTTGCAGCTACTAACAACTTAACTTTTTTGGGAGTACTATCTTTTGGGAAGGTTTAGAGCAACTCTTCCAACAGTCATCAACATTGACGATTCTGACTCCGAACCAGAAACTGAAATCATAGTTATAGATTAATGTTTGTATTGTATTTATGTTTTTGTATTTGTTTGTTGAATCTTTATTTTCTTTGTTTTTCCTAAAAATCAGAAAAATAATTTCAAAAATTCATTAAAATGGCAAAAATTATGGAGGATATAATCAGCACGATTAGTTGGTATTTTTGTATCAACGACCTCTAAAAACGCATTTTAAATGAAATGATTTTTAATGAATTTTTCTAAATTTTAGATCTTTAAAAAAAATTATCATCATAAAAAAAATAATAACAAAAAAAAAAAGTTGAAAATTTATTCGAGATATGATCATGGTTTTAATGAAAAATCATCAAAACGGCTGAGTAACAGAATTTTTGGAAAGGCGTTTTGATGAACAAAAGTTTTCTTCAACTCATTCTCGAATAAAATTTCATCAACAAAAAGATTTTTTTTTTGTGATTTATACAGTTGTTGTTTAATAATTGTGATTGTACTGTCTATCTTATAATAATAATATCTTGACTTTTCTTCTTTTGTCAGATGCATAATTTTCTTCGGTAGGTATCTTGTGTGTCGTGTAAGATAAGCTTTGCTTCGAATTTTAAAATTTAGTCCCATTTATCAAAAGTTGTACAGTAAAGTCTAGTTTGTCAAAAGATAAATAGTTTTGTCGGGTACAAGTTGTCAAAAAAATTCTGCAGGTGTGTCACATTTATCTGTCCCTGTCTATCATCACAACTGTCTTTACTTAATTTTATCCAACGTTCTCTTTAGGTGTGTATAAAATCCTTTTAGTTCTTAAGTTTTTCTCAGAGCGAATTTGTAAGTTAGAGTTAGTCCAAAAAAAAAAAGAGTCTTAGTCTTAGTAATTATCACGGATTCCTCGTCCCCGTCATCTTTAAAGTTCAACAATATCTATGTATTTGTGGTTCTAAATTAGGAAAAGACATTGATTATATAGAAACTGCATTTCATTTAGGCTATATCTTGGCTAAGAAAAAGATAAACCTTTTCTATGGAGGAGGTAGTCTGGGTTTAATAGGTACTGTCTCTACTGGAAGACATTCTGGAGGTACTGGAGCTTTTGGTATTATTCCAGGTGTCCTCGCTCAAAGTAGTTTATGTGGTCCTACCATTGGTGTTGAAAAAATAGTTACAGGTATGCCTAAGCGAATAAGAGACATGGAGTTTGCTTCTGATGCTTTCATTGCTTTACTTGGAGGTTTAGGAACTTTAGAAGAACTTTTTGCCATTACTAGTTGGAAATTGTTAGGACTACACTCTAAACCTATTGGTTTGTTAAATATAAATGGTTACTTTGACAGTTTGTTTAGTTTTTAGATCATGCTGTGGAACAAAAGTTTCTTGAGGAGTTAGGAAGAAATATTTTTATCTCTGCCCCTACTGTAGAGGAATTGCTCCAAAAAAATGCACGTCATTGATCCTGAAACGGACACTGCAACATCAAAGTTTTGCGAAAAACACAAACGAGATTGAGATCTTTCTCTCTAAACTCTACCTCTTTTAGTTTTACTTACAACATTATTTTTTTGTCTTTGTTTATCCGTTTGTCTTTGAATAACCGCTCTTGTAAGTATATGTTGTTACTCTTCTTACTTAATCTTGTTAAACTTTAGGAACAGTGTTCAATCTAGGTTAGGGGGAGAAGGTTGTGTCAATTTTTTTCTTTTGTGATTGAATCTGGGACTAGTTTTAAAAACCAAGCGAAAAAAAAACCTTGAAAATAAAAAAGTGTGCTGTTTGTAAGACTTTAAGATTCATGTGTTTATAGGTCGAGATGGCTGAGTGAAGGTTTTGTCTTGAAACGCATCTCGATAATGGTCCGAAAATGAAGTCCTTTGTGTTTGTAAATTCTCATCTATGCATCTTTCTTTTGTAGCATGCAAGTTTGAAGATGGCTGAGGTAAGGAGTATTTAATATTCTTGAAACGCATCTTCACCTTGGTAGAAATAGCTGAGTAATGAGTGACTAGCATTCTTGAAACGTATTTCTACATGATTGTAAAAACTGTGTGTTTGCATTGCATTTATTAATTAAAAAAAACTCAAAAAAAATTTAAAAATCTAAAAATATTTTCAGTGATTTGCCTCCTGTCCAATGACGACATCAAGATTATAGCATTTTCATGACTTAAGGTAAATTTTAAATATTATTTAAGTTTATGTCAGTTTCTTTAGTTTTTCATATGTTTAGGATGAAATTTTCCTAAAATTTGAACACTTAATCTTGCACTATGATTTGTTATATTAATTTAGAGACTGTTTATGTTAGTATAATTTGGTTTATTTTTATAAAATCTTATAACTTGTTTAAATCCTTTTTGAGGCGAAATCCTAGATAACACTAAGTTATAAATATAATTTTGGCCATCTTTAGATCGTTTGAGCCTTTGAAGCTAACCTGTTTACATTTTATATCTCTAGTTACCTCATTGTGCTTAATGTTCTATTTTCTTTGTTACCCATACATTTAGCCTAGCCTTTTTAATAAATTTATAATCCTTTTCTTGTACCTTTCACCCATAAGGCATTTGTTCTTTCAAGTGAAATCGGATTTATGAGGTTAGGATGAGTTAGGAATATCTGTTACCTCTGTAAAATATGTACGTTTATTGTAACTCTTCAGTTATTTTGTATTTCAGTAAAAAAAAAAGGTAAAAAAAATTAAAAAAAAAAAGAAGAAAGTTAAATAAAAAGTGGTTGACAAAGGAAATTTCATTTCGAGTTCGGGATTGTAAACTTTAGAAATTAGATTGTATATTTTAAAGGTTCGGGATTTTTGTAAGTATCTTATGGGTGAACTGAGCCTCAAATATATCTTTCATCATACCTTTAACCTAAGCCTTACATTACAAGCCGAATAAAGTCCTAAAGGTCTTTAACAAGGTGTTATTCTACATTAGTGGAGAGAGGGATGAAAAACAAATCTATAAGAATTTATTTAAATGAATTAAGATATATTAATGTAAATTTATTTGGTTAATATGCATTGATTAGTAATAGAAATTCACACACACACAGAGGAAAATTCATCTTAAATATTTGACGAACTCTAGAAATGAATCATAACTTAATTAATGTTTACATCTTTACTTGGAGGCATGAATATGAGATAAACCCTGAGGAAAATAAGTGAGGAATCACAAGTGAAAAAAAAAAACCTTTTATCTGTTTTAAGATTTATCGCTTTAATTGCTCGGGACTAGCAATAAGCTGGTTGGGGGGTGTGATGAGACTTAGAAAATGCACTTTTCTTAACGATAAAATCAAGCATTTTGCATTAATATTTCTCATAAAACTCCTCAATTATAGCAATTCAGTGATAAATAGTGTTTTAATGTCTTAGTATGCAAATGTGTTTAAAAATGTGTTTTTAGTATGTTTTTATGTTCAATAATATTTTTAGTAATTTTTGGAGTCGTTTCGGTGTGTTAAATAAGTGTTTAAATAGTTAAAACCGTAAAAATAATGTTGTGTGATTTTATTTTAAGTCTTAATGTGTTTGATAGTGTGTTTTAAGTTTGTAAATATGTCTTATTATCTCTTTAGTAATTTCTAAAAATATTTCCAAGTCATAAAAATTATATCTATGTCAAACCGTAAGAGACTGGAAATTTTAGGAGTTTTTATTTATTTTTATGTGTTTTAATGTAAAATAAATATTTTTAATATTTTTGTAAATATTATGCTTATACAATAATTAATATTAGTGTGTTTGTAATTTTTAGATATGAAATCTGAAGGAAAAACAGAGCAAAACGACACCAAAACGGATAAAATCGGACATCAGATGCATCAAAAAGATAAAGAAAATTTGAATTTAAATTAAATAGGACACGTGGCAATTTTTTGACCGTTGGATTCACTGTCAAATTAATCGTGACCATCCAGAGTAGGGACGCGTGTCAATGCGTCATCCATTGCATTTGCCAAGTCGTAGAGTGCGTTCCATGTGTTGTTTTGCGATTGGCGAGTGTGTCACACGCGACGACAAAGCTGCGGGCGAGTCAAAGAGCATCTCGGGCTGTGTCTGCTTGAGTGCAGTCATCTCCACGTGTAGCCGTTCTTCTAGCTGTTCAATGCGATGATCAAGACCAATCTACGGTCTTTGTTTGTGGGCCACTCGGCCCCACCTGGGCCTATTTTCGTGTTCGTCTAGAAGCCGTTGGATTGCGTCTTCAACGGCCATGATCAACCTGTTTTAATAATTCCACCCGTTGCACCATGGAGAATCTCAATGAGATTCTCACATTCTGATGAAGGCCCAGCGTGAAGAAAAAGAGAGGAAAATCATCACTTGAATAGTAAAAATAATTGAAGAATAGTAACTCTTTCATGCCTATAAATACCGAGCTATCCTTCGGGTCTCAGCATCTCTTCTTGCAATATGAGAATGCTGCTGTAATAGTTATAGTCTAGTTTTTATTTTAGTTTTCAGTCTAGTTTCTTGTAAAATATTTTTTAGTTTATGTTGTAAAAATTATGTTCAATAATATCAGTAGTACTTTATTAATTATGTCTTTCTAAATTTCTTTTTAGCTGAGGGGAGAGGGGGAAATTCTGGCAAAATTATCTTAAATATTTTTTTGTTTTTCTTAGTTTTCTAAGCAGTTGTAATGCCAAAATATTTTCTTAGAAAACTTAGGATTTCAATATTTTCTTAGCTAGAACTCTGCCAAAATTACGGTTTTGATTTATCAACGACATAAACTGGCACGGATAATGCTTGGGAGGACCTTGATTACTCGTAGACAGAGAATGGCTTGGTAAATGCTTAACTTACTATCTTGGTTATTATTTTAGTTAAGTTATGTTGAAATGCTACTTATTTATTAAGTTGTGTTTTTGCTACATTATAGACATGGAATGACACAGTAAATGCTTGGTAACTCTTGATTTATTGTCGACATAGGATGACATAGTGTATACTTAGACCAACTGATAAATAAAAAGAGAAACTAAAATATATTGAAGATAATTGCCAGAACATAACCTTTAAACCTCAGTCCAGTTATTATTGTTGTTTTACCTCTTTAAACTGTCGTTATTATTGTTGTTACTCTGCTTAAGTTATTATTTGCATTTCTTGTTATTAAAGTTCCAAATTATCAAAATTTAAAGATGAAAAATGTTATAAAAAAAATGTGTAAATATTGTAAATACACTCTCTGAATAATAATCCTCAAATTTTTCAGCTTAAATAAAAAGAAAAAGTTAATATAATATATGTACTGGAATTGAATAAATCCTTCCCTGTGGGTTCGACCTCGGATTCACCCAGTAAATATTACTTGAGACAACCTTATACTTGGGGTTAGTTTAGAATGCGTAAATAGACGTGAGATCAGCAGACAAGCAAAGCTACAAGCAAAATAATAATTATCGTAATATTATGGTTCTACCCTAGAGAATATAAAACTAAGATTACAAGAGAATAATCGAGACATATATCGATTCTTCATCCTTGAATCCTCAAGTTGTATCCTTCTTTATGTAATTCCCATCTTCAAGCCTTCAATCCCGTATGAATCAAATACTTCATATTTCCGGTCATATCCAAATTTAATGTTTCTCAGAATCGTCTCAAAAATAAAACTAAAACTATACTGCAAAAATTGCACCTTCTCTGAAAAATTTGCAGCTCTCGGTCGGCAGGCCGATTTGGGTGATCAGCCTGCCTGTCATGCTTCATCGGCCTGTCGACCCATGAAAGTTGGGTCTGTCAGTAGAGCCAGTCAATTTCTGCCCCATTGACGGCCTACCGAACTACACGTCCGGCCTGCCGATCTGTGACCATCAACCTGCCAAACTGTGATGTTTGGCATGCCGACCGAGCAGAAATCTCAATTCCAAAAAATACAATTTTAATGCAATTCATCAATTTTATTTTCAACAATTCAAAAACGTAAAATTAGAGACTTGAGAAATACCTGGGTACGCCATCATCCATCTTCTATATCCGCCTTTTAGATCCGTCTTTTCTGAATAATTATTTAATTACAAAATTCTTACAAATTTAAAATTAAATAACAATTTCTAGACGGAGATGATAGTCTGCCATCTAATTACATGAAAAACCTGGATACACATTCTAACCTCTAAGGAACCATAATCGGCATAAATTAATTAATTAATTAATAATTAAATAACAATTTAATCAACCATAATTAATTAATTAATGAACATTCACCACATAATCCATGACAACATATAATTATATAGAAACCTAGAGTGCCAACTCTATATAAAATTAAATTCAAGCATAGGAGAGATTAAGATCACAAAATTTATACATATAGTATGATCACAAACTCGTAAATTTATGTAAAAACCTTGGCTCTGATACCAATTGTTGGAAAAACAGTGTGAGGTGTGCAGCGAAAATTTTAAAAATTTTAACATTAGAGTATTTTCAAAACACAAGTTTGACATGCTATATGTATAAATTAAACAGATCTTACTAACCTTTATGTGCCGAAGAACCTCCGCAACCCGTGAAGAGAAGTAACGTTCCAGAAGAGCCTCAACCAACTGGTCTTCTTTGCTATTCTTTATCCATGATCGGAGTGAGTGTGGGCTCACACGTACAGCTCTTCCACCGGTGACTCTCCTTCCAACCAATCGAGAGAACCCAAAGCTAGTGTTCGTGATTTGTGAACAAAAGCTCTCAAGGAGTTTTCAGATGCTCACCGGAAGATTATCACTCTTAATCTCTCAATTGATCTGAGTAACTCATGAGACTTACTCCCTTTATATAGCGATTCGTCTTGGGGTCAGTCCTTATCAGATTAGGTCTCAAAAACTAGAAACATAATCAAGTTCGGATCAATATCTGATAAGATCTGCGTGAAAACGTGTAACCTTATCTCTCGCTGATCGGCAGGCCGAACAGGCCCCATCGGCAGGCCAAACACGTAGATCGGTAGGCCGAACTGTCGCGTAAATATCTCCGCCAATCTTTTATTTTCCACCCGAGATTCTATAGGATAAAGTCTCAGTTTTGATACAAATAACACAATAGAGAAGTTATCTGATCAAAACAAACTTTATTAAGATAATCTCTAAGAAAATAAATCAATTCAAAATAATTCTACAAGTTTATCTTGATCTAATTTATCCAATTAAATCAACCGATAAACAGACAAGAACTATCCGATCCCAATAATTCAACAAGTTTATCTTAAATTAATTTTATTACAAAATTAATTCAACCAATAAACAGACATGAATTATTTGATTCTTTCAAATTTTAAACCAATTCGATAAATCCGACATAAGTCATCAATTATTGAAAAAACACGCCGTATCGTTACAGGATTTTGTGTTAAAGTTCAAGCTCTCGATAATTATGAAACCCAATATCCCAGATATACATTTCACAATTATCAACTCCAACGCTACTCCACTAAAAGCTTGGAGCTGCACTCTCGAACTTTATAGAATTACAAAACCCATATAGCTAAGTTTTTATGACATATCATAGTGTATCGTATCCCTATATGATAATCCATAATCGGCTTAAAGACAAGT
Source organism: Artocarpus heterophyllus (assembly GCA_025403435.1). Taxonomy (NCBI): domain Eukaryota; kingdom Viridiplantae; phylum Streptophyta; class Magnoliopsida; order Rosales; family Moraceae; genus Artocarpus; species Artocarpus heterophyllus. Next base: position 9,918,616 of record CM046339.1, read on the forward strand.
TCTGTCTTACCTTCCCGATTATTTTTATCTTACGCTCTATTATCTCACCATTAGAAAACTTACCATCCAAAGATAGTATACCATTCGGTTACACCTATGTATCCAAATGGTTAAACGCTCCAGTTTTTTAATTACAAGATAACGCATATAAGAGGATATCATTACTCCTAAAGAAGAGCTATGGATTCCATATCTATGAATAACAAGTCTACGCCATCAAGAGTCGTGCCTCCAATGTACCGGCATGCATACCACTATTGAGATGTGGGAGCCACCCTTTGATACATCAAAAGACACAAGTCGAAACAACGGGCCCATTATCCATCTCAGGATTAAGATACAATACCAATGATTGTCTAAAGCGAATCGATTTGTCAAGACAGAATTATTAATCCAAATCAATTCACTTTGTGTCCCAATCCAACACATCGTCACCTATGACAACGTGCCAATGTTTCTATTCAAGGAGTCCAACTCCGATGGTCAAGACAAACCATCCCCCAATAGGGATATAGACAACATAACAATATTTGCATGAATAAAGCGCTCAACTTTATTCCTTCGATTGCGGATTATATGTTTTAGACCGTTACCTTAAAAATCGTATCTTCCGCATAATCAGTCCATCATATGCCCAATTTTTAAAGGTTTAGACCGACAGTCTCAGACTAATGTTTGCTTAACATACATTCAACAAATATGAACATAAAGAGGACAAGATTTAGTATATTTAAACGAATAAATTCTTTATTGATAAAAATATCTCCAAAAACGTATTACATTTTTACTTCTTATGACATACATATCTTACATAAGTTTCCTCTCAAAATCCCAAAAAATGGGGATATGCCCTTCCTTCGTTAGCCACTGTGTAAAAACAGGCCTTCTCTCTAAATCCCCTTTCTCTAAGAAATGGAGCGTCGACCCTTTCCTCAAAGCCCACGCATAAAGAAGAGGAAAAGAAATTCAAGTGCAGCACGCTTGGAGCTTGCAGGCACGTGGCGTGAACTAATTTGTTGCTGGGTAAGTGAGGTCCAAGTGGTAGCACGAAATTGGTGGAGCACGTGGATGCACTGAGATGACTGTGGAGCGTATAACCCAGAAGTGAAAATAGCTGGAGTAGTGAGGTCCAGGTGCGACACGTGGCGGCGTTCGAGTGGCTCAGTGTTGTTGCTTCTGACGCTGGACTTGGTGCCGGTCGGGCGTGTGGTGCATCTGTGCATTAGAGGGGCCGGAGGTTGTTCCAACGGCTGGCGATGGGAGTTCTTTTTCTTTTATTGTCGTGCGAGTGGACGTCGTTGTGTGCTATTCCAATATTCGAATTCTTTTGTCTTTTTGACTCCATTTAATCTCTAAAATTTCATTTTAGCCACGGCCACCCAATTTAATATACACAATAGAAATAGAATAAAATAAATAGAAATAATAATAATAATAATAATAATAATAATAATATTCAAATAAAATCAAATCAAATGAAATAAAAATCAAATCAAATTAACAAAAATTAAATAAAAAGTAAAATATATAAATACAAACAAAATTAAATAAAAATGTCAAGAACAAAGAAAAAATATGTACATTTTAAAACATGAATAACTCTATTTTTATAGAATTGTCAATGCTACATACAATATTGAATAAAACACAAACTTGCTGGTCTACTTGCTTTTTCGGGCAGTCACTTAACTTTTTTAAACATCATTCTTAAACATTAATCTTACTTACTTAGTAAGAAAAATACTAAATTAAATTTTTTTCTGTTCCTTTTAACATCGATGCAAAACATACTTAAAAACTATTACAACCTCTGTCGTCATTCAAGTTGAGACCTTGCTCAACACTTGCCTTTAAAACCATTTCAAATAGTTTCTTAAAACTTAATAAGAAGCATTTACTAAAACATAGCTTAAAACTTAACTTTATAATTATATAAACCATTTCGTAAAATATATCTTAAAACTTTGAAACAATTCTTAAAACTGTGATTTTTTTAAAACGTTGAAAACACTATATCAAAGAGTGCATAACCTTTTCTTTGTGTAGCGGAAGCAAACTGTGGTGGTATCCATACCCAAATCTTTACATCTGTCCTCTGTAGCACCGAGCTCTTCAAACAAGTCCTATTGGTCACCCTTATGGCTACCTACAGCATGAAGAAACGTTTTATGAGCTTTCGCTCAGTCAGTTCAAACATAAACTCACAAATCATAATGGAACGTAAGATAAAAGGAATCGAGAAGATAAAATGGAATTTATCAAGCCGATTATGAATATCCTGTAGGGATGTAACACATTATGATATGTCATAGACGGTTAGCTTATTGAAGCTTTGTAATTTTATATAGTTCAAAAGTGCAGCTTTAAGCTTTTAGTGGAGTAGCGTTAAAGTTAATAATTATAAAATATATATCTAGGATATTGTATTTTATAATTATAGGAGCTTGAACTATATATGTCTATCGGGTCCCCTTTGCTAGCTCATTATAAATCCTATAACGATACGATATGTTTTTCCTATATATTGGTGACTTGTGTTCAATTATTAGATTGGCTGAAATTCGATAAGATTAGAATTAATAATTTATGTTAGTTTATCAGTTGAATTAATTTTAAATTAATTCAACATAAACATGTTGAATTATTTGGATAATATTTTATTTTCTATGGGAGTATTTGGATATGACTGTTTTTATCATATGATTTCTCTATTGAGTTATTTAAATTAAAACTAAGGCTCTCTCTAAAATTCTAGGGTGGAAAATAACATATTCTCAAGGATCAAAATTATCATAAGTTCGATAGGCAGATGGGAAACTTTGGCCTGCTGATGGAGTAAGTTCGGCAGGCTGATTTCCCAGATCAGCTTGCCAATTGTACGATAATCTATATACGTATTTTTGACACGTTTTTCATAAGGAGTTGATCTAGAGTCAAATTTTAAGGCCTAATCTGATAAGGTTTAATCCGAAATTCGACCACCATAAATTGCGGGTGAGTTTTCTCAGTTATTAAGATCATTTGAGAAGCATAGAGTAAGTACTTTAATTTAAGAAACTCTGAAACTCCCTAAGAACTATTGTTCAACATCAAGAACCTTAGTTTTTGGTATTTTTAAGTGGTTGGAAGGAGAGTCACTAGAGGAAAAGCTGTACGACGTGTGACCATCCACACTCTGATTGTGGATAGAAAATAGCAAAGAAGACCAATTGGTTAAGGCTCTTCTGGGACGTTCTTCTCTTCATAGATTACTGTTGCTTTTCGGTTCAGAAAGAGGTTAGTAAGATCTGTCATTAATTTATGTATTTAGCATGACAAACTTGTGTTTTAAAAAATGCTCTGATTTAAAACTCTTAAAATTCCATTGCATATCGTTTTTCCAACAGTTGGAAATCCAGCCAAGATGTCAGAATGGAATTATTGTTGACTTGGCGACGGTGGATAAGCAATTGTGTAGTCAAGTATATGGATACCACCGCAGGATTGTTTTCGCTGTATATTTGTTGTTTTGAAAGAAAATATTAAGTATGATATGATGTGAGATATTGCGACGACCCGCCTTTTCGGGCAATCACTTTACTTTCTTAAACATCGTTTCATAAATAGTAATCTTACTTACTTAGTAAGAAAAATACTGAAATAATTTTTTTTCTTTAAACGTTCTTTAAAACTGATGCGACCTCTGTCGCATTTCAAGTTGAGACCTCGCTCAACACTTGCCCTTAAAATCATTTCAAATCGTTTCTTAAAACTTAATAAGAAATATTTATTAAATCATAGCTTAAAACTTTACTTTATAATTACATAAAACAGTTCGTAAACTGTATTTTAAAACTTTGAATACAATTCTTAGAACTATGATTTTCTTAAAACTTTGCAAACACAATATTAAACAATGGAAAACCTTTTCTTTGCGTAGCAGAAGCAAAATCATAGTGGTATCCATACCCAAATCTTCGCATCTGTCCTCCGCAGCACCCCGCTCTTCTAGCGGGTCCTATTGGTCACCCACAAATTACCTACAGCATGAAGAAACTTTTAATGAGCTTTCGCTCAGTAAGTTCAAACAAAATCTCACAAAGCATTTAAACATGCTTTAAAAACTTTTCTCATGAAAACCTTTCTCTTGAAACATTTTTCAAAAACGTTTTCCATAAACATTTTTGAAAACATTTTTCATAAACGTTTTCCATAAAAAATTTCTGAAACATTTTGCATAAACGTTTTTCGTAAAACATTTCTTGAACATTTTTTTTAAAACGTCGTTTATAAACCTTTTCTTGAAAACATGAAAATATTTTTCATAAATATTTATCATAAAACATTTCTCTGAATGTTTTTCATAACATAACATATAAATATTTCATAAAAAGGCATTCAAGCAACATCAGAATGCATGACTCCATTTATGCTCAATTATTAACTTCAATTATGAGCATTTTATGAACATTCTTTTCTTACTTTAACTTTCTATTTTCGTTCCTTAACTTTCCTTATCTTACTATAACTTTCTATCTTCGTTCCTTAACTTTCCTTATCTTACTTTAGTGTTCGTACCAACTCATTAATCATGAGATCATAAACATGATGCTTCCCTTGTGGAAGACTTGAGACCATCAAACATTGAGGTCTTATACCTTACATCTAGGAGGTCAAACTTTAATTTTACTTTCATTATCTCATAACAAAGAGGCTGGTACGATACTTTTTTTTTATCTTTACATTACCTTCTTATTAACTTTAGTGAGTATTTCAAATGCAATCACATCATATGCAAACACACTTGCAATTCATAGCTTGTACTATAAAACCTATTGCATAACAAATGCAACAAAATGCATCATAAAACGCAAACACATTTTGTAAATCATAACTTGTATTCTAACACTTATTGCATAACAAATGCAACATAAAACGAAATCACATTTTGCAAATTGTAACTTTTATTCTAAAACTTATTACACAATAAATGCAACTTATTGCATAACAAATGCATCATGAAACTTATAACTTAAACTATAAAACATTATGCATTGTCATAATGCAAAACATACTTTAAATACTTTGAAAATCATAACTTAAACTTTTAAAAAAACATTATGCATATCAATATGCAAATAAACTTTAAACATAACAATTGCAAATTCATTGCAAATCTTTTTCTTGAACTCTAAAACTTTTTGCATAATAAATACAAACATACTTTAAAGGAAACATGCATAATAGTTGCAAACTCATTTGCAAATTATATAAATAAGCATTTAAAAATTATTTACTTCATGCTGTAGGTGAGATTTGAAACTTACCCGAACAATGCTCTAGCGTTCTCTATTCTGTTCCTTCTCCTTTCATTAGTCGGCCTCTGTGTCCTGATCAAACGACAACCCACTTATTAATTAACTTTCTTTATTATCAATCCACTCGATTGATAATAAAACGTAAACGCTAACCATTCTTTCCTTTTAACTTGACTAGTATACTTTCGTTTACCGTTGTCTTTACTTAACCTTATAAACCATCGGTTTACCTTTCCTTCACTTAGCTTTGTAACCCACCGGGGTTACTTTTTCTTTTAACCTCGTAACCCATTGGTTTATCTTTCGTTTACTTAAACATCCCTTATTAAATCTATGGTCTCACATGACGGTTACATTTACTTATCGTATTACGAAACATTTTTCGTCTAATAACATTATGCTAAATCGGAGTGTTCGACTTCGTTCTAGCCGTTTCCTTGATAATGATGATTTTACCCTTAACGGGTTTTTCGTCAACCTTGTAACGTTATAAAACCAATTCTCACATAAAGCAATGTAACAATCACTGATCATGCATTTCATTAATTTTTATGAAAGCATCTAAAATAATTATTTTAAAACGGTTCATACTGTAGGCAAGATTCCTACTTACTTGGACTCCAAGCTAAGCAGGTCCAGTTGTACCTCGCTGTATCTATAGTATGCGAAGCATCCTCTGTAGTGCTCCTCGAGCAACCATGAATGGCTAAGTAGGTTCAGTTGTACCTCGCTGTATTTATAGTATGCGAAGCATCCTCTGCAGTGCTCCTCAAGCAACCATGAATGGCTAGGAATGCTTCCTGGAGATCATACATTATTAGAAATGTCATTCTTGACTCCGTTACTACTGTTTGAATCGCCTCGATCCGCATGTAGTCGGTACCAGACGATTTTCACCGGAGTGGAATTAGCTCAAACGAAGGTCACCATTGTGTTCAGAGCGTCGAAACTAGTTGGGAGGCGGTCTTGGATCTTCGATCGGAGGCCCGGATCACAAAATCCCAAAGTCGGCGTTGACCAACCGTTGACCGGCGTCAATCGGGATCCATTGGCAGCTGGGCTCGGGCCTACCTCCCCTATATCAACCCTTCTGAGTCCAATGGCGGTGTCAATTTTACCAAATTCTGCCTCTAACATAAAGGTCGGAGCTCGACATTGATGGCAAAAATGGAGGCTCCGATGATGGCTTTCCGGCGATGAAAACCTGAAATTAGCTGAGGGCTTTTGCTATCCATCCTCCTATGAGCATTTTCCCTCACTCAATTTGAAGAAACGTGGCTGGGAAGGGCAAGGACGGAGGCTCCCATGACGGTTGACGGCGGCGTTGGCCGTTCTCCGACGAAACGAGCTCCTTCGATGCAATTGATCGAGGGGTTTTATTCCCCTTGATCCTCTGAATCCATTGGGAGGGGTGGTGTCGACCACCTCCTCTAGCAAGGCGGAGTTCCACCGTGGCGTGGTGGCGCACGGCGGCGATAGGCGGGTAGAGCAATCTGGCTGTTGTTGAGCTACCACCAAGGGTGGGTTTTGTTCCTCTCATCACGGTGGTCGTGTAGGAACAAGAATCACATCGATCGAACGTCGGACGATGAAGATATCTCGTCAGAAAGTTTGGGTTTCTCCACCACTTTGGGTGGAGCGTGTGGCTTCCTCCGGCGGCTTTTTGGGCGGCACGACACCTCGTTGGACTCAGCTCGTCGTGAGCTTTCCATTGGCACGGGAGGTGTCGAAAACAAACGCCGGAATCTCGAACGAGATTTGAAGAGAGAGAGAGAGAAAAAGTCTAGAGAGAGAAAGTAGAGAGAGAGCTGAATTTTTTTTTATTTTTTTCTTTTGTTTTATTTTTTGCACTTTTATATAAAAAAAATTGTGGTCCACAAAATCTAATTCTTATTCTGCATTGCTCTAATACTGTATAATTTTTCATGTTATTATACAGTATTTTTCTTTAAACTGTACTTTTCATCTTAATATAATCCTTAACTTAATGCATTTTTAATACATTAAAAATTCTCGGGTGTTACAATCTACCCTCCTTAACAATTTTCGTCCTCGAAAATTAGTACCTTTATAGGTAGTTCATCTCCCTTGTCATCCTTTTTCGTTCTTAACATGCTTCCTTAGTCACTACTTTTTCACTAATATTGAGCCTTCATCTTAGAACTTCAACAATTTTCATTATATTACCGACATATTCCTTTAAATTGTACACCACACTTCTACCGCGCAACTTTAATCTTTCAACATTTTAGCGCAGTTTTCGTTCATCTAAAGGTTTAGCATTCTACATTTGAATGCTATTCTCAAAAATAGGGTTCATTTCAATTCTAATATCTTCATTTCTATCTAAAGATCAGGGTTATCCAACCATAAAATCCATAATTTCTGGTTCTATATCCATCCTAGAATGACATTTTGCCGTAATTTTCCTCTTAACGTATAAATTTCTAGCTTCCATCCTCCCATCTGTGAGGTTTTCACCGCCAGATTGGGCATCGTTGTCTTGATCGTATTTTCCATCCGGGCAGTTACGAGCTCATTCGCATGTTTCAACTCAGCTAAGGAGTGCTTAAGCTTGATAAAATCACATAATTAGTCATCTAACGTCTGGCTGCTCTCAGGCACTCTCGTTCCATAGAGCACTGAAAATCACTTCAGACCTTCATTATTCCGTTATCTTGATCCACTTTTTCTCGTTATACGTGTAGCCAATACAAAATAACTCCAATAGAGTAATATTTGCTCCTATGGAGACACCATTGTGTGCCTAAATATCATAACGTGTCACAAGCTCATCTTCTTGATTTTGAGCCGTCGGCCATCTGTTGACCATCATTGACCACGTTTTGACATCGTTGACTTGACATCGCTAATAGATGATGACTACTGTCGACTTGCGAGGACATTCTAGCATATATCATCACGTTCATTCTTTGACTTTTACCTTCTCGTTGCTCATCTAGATGTGCCGATATCAAAGGCTACGCCTAACATAAACACGTATTCATTAAATTCAAACTTTTCCTCCTACTTAGCTTAACTTACTTACTTGAGCTATGGTGTAGCGGACATATGACAACGCGAGATGGGATGACAAGATATTGCTCTGATACCACCTACGACGACCCACATTTTTAGGTAGTCACTTTATTTTCTTAAACATCGTTTCATAAATAGTAATCTTACTTACTTAGTAAGAAAAATACTACAATAATTTTTTTTCTTTAAACGTTCTTTAAAACTGATGCGACCTCTATCGCATTTCAAGTTGAGACTTCGCTCAACACTTGCCCTTAAAATCATTTCAAATCATTTCTTAAAACTTAATAAGAAATATTTATTAAATCATAGCTTAAAACTTTACTTTATAATTACATAAAACAGTTCGTAAACTATATTTTAAACTTTGAATACAATTCTTAGAACTATGATTTTCTTAAAACTTTGCAAACACAATATTAAACAATGAAAAACCTTTTCTTTGCGTAGCGGAAGTAAAACCATGGTGGTATCCATACCTAAATCTTTGCATCTGTCCTCCGCAACATCCCGCTCTTCTAGCGGGTCCTATTGGTCACCCACAAATTACCTACAGCATGAAGAAACTTTTAATGAGCTTTCGCTCAGCAAGTTCAAACAAAATCTCACAAAGCATTTAAACATGCTTTAAAAACTTTTCTCATGAAAACCTTTCTCTTGAAACATTTTCCAAAAACGTTTTCCATAAACATTTTTGAAAACGTTTTGCATAAACGTTTTTCGTAAAACATTTCTTGAATGTTTTTTTTAAAATGTCGTTCATAAACCTTTTCTTGAAAACATGAAAATATTTTTTATAAATATTTATCATAAAACATTTGTCTGAATGTTTTTCATAACATAACATCTAAATATTTCATAAAAAGGCATTCAACCAACATCAGAATGCATGATTCCATTTATGCTCAATTATTAACTTCAATTATGAGCATTTTATGAACGTTCTTTTCTTACTTTAACTTTCTATTTTCGTTCCTTAACTTTCCTTATCATACTATAACTTTCTATCTTCGTTCCTTAACTTTCCTTATCTTACTTTAGTGTTCGTACCAACTCATTAATCATGAGATCATAAACATGATGCTTCCCTTGTGGAAGACGTGAGAGCATCAAACATTGAGGTCTTGTACCTCACATCTAGGAGGTCAAACTTTAATTTTACTTTCATTACCTCATAACAAATTGGCTGGTACGAAACTTTCCTTTTATCTTTACGTTACCTTCTTATTAACTTTAGTGAGCATTTCAAATGCAATCACATCATATGCAAACACACTTACAATTCATAGCTTGTACTATAAAACCTATTGCATAACAAATGCAACAAAATGCATCATAAAACGCAAACACATTTTGCAAATCATAACTTGTATTCTAACACTTATTGCATAACAAATGCAACATAAAACGAAATCACATTTTGCAAATTGTAACTTTTATTCTAAAACTTATTGCACAATAAATGCAACTTATTGCATAACAAATGCATCATGAAACTTATAACTTAAACTATAAAACATTATGCATTGTCATAATGCAAAACATACTTTAAATACTTTGAAAATCATAACTTAAACTTTAAAAAAAATGTTATGCATATCAATATGCAAATAGACTTTAAACATAACAATTGCAAATTCATTGCAAATCTTTTTCTTGAACTTTAAAACTTTTTGCACAATAAATGCAAACATACTTTAAAAGAAACTTGCATAATAGTTGTAAACTCATTTGCAAATGATATAAATAAGCATTTAAAAATCATTTACTTTATGCTATAGGTGAGATTTGAAACTTACCCAAACTATGCTCTAGCGTTCTCTATTCTGTTCCTTTTCCTTCCATTAGTTGGCCTCTATGTCCTGATCAAACGACAACCGACTTATTAATTAACTTTCTTTATTATCAATCCGCTCGATTGAAAATACAACGTGAACATTAACCATTCTTTTCTTTTAACTTGACTAGTATACTTTCGTTTACCGTTGTCTTTACTTAACCTTATAAACCATCGGTTTACCTTTCCTTCACTTAGCTTTGTAACCCACTAGGGTTACTTTTTCTTTTAACCTCGTAACCCATCGGTTTATCTTTCGTTTACTTAAACATCCCTTATTAAATCTATGGTCTCACATGACAGTTACGTTACTTAACATATTACGAAACATTTTCCGTTTAATAACATTATGCTAAATCGGAGTGTTCGACTTCATTCTAGCCGTTTCCTTGATAATGATGATTTTACCCTTAACGGGTTTTTCGTCAACCTTGTAACGTTATAAAACCCATTCTCACATAAAACAGTGTAACAATCACTGATCATGCATTTCATAAATTTTTATGAAAGCATCTAAAATAATTATTTTAAAACGGTTCATACTGTAGGCAAGATTCCTACTTACTTGGACTCCAAGCTAAGCAGGTCTAGTTGTACCTCGCTGTATCTATAGTATGCGAAGCATCCTCTGCAGTGCTCCTCGAGCAACCATGAATGGCTAGGAATGCTTCCTGGAGATCATACATTATTAGAACTGTCATTCTGGACTCCATTACTACTGTTTGAATCGCCTCGATCCGCGTGTAGTCGGTACCAGACAATTTTCACCAGAGTGGAATTAGCTCAAACGAAGGTCACCATTGCGTTCAGAGCGTCGAAACGAGTTGGGAGGCGGTCTTGGATCTTCTATTGGAGGTCCGGATCACAAAATCCTAAAGTCGCCGTTGACTTGCCGTTGACCGACATTGACCGGCATCAATCGGGGTCCGTTGGCAGTTGGGCTCGGGCTTACCCCATCTAAATCAACCCTTTTGAGTCCAACGGCGGTTTAATTTTGCTTAATTCTGCCTCTAACATAGCAGGTCGGAGCTCGACATTGATGGCAAAAATGGAGGCTCCGATGATGGCTTTTCGACGATGGAAGCCTGAAATTGGCTGAGGGCTTTTGCTACCCATCCTCCTATGAGCATTTCCCCTCACTCAATTTGAAGAAACGTGGCTGGGAAGGGTAAGGACAGAGGCTCCCGCGGCGGTTGACCGCGGCGTTGGCCGTTCTCCGACGAAACGAGCTCCTTCGGTGCAATTGATCGAGGGGTTTTATTCCCCTTGATCCTCTGAATCCATTGGGAGGGGTGGTGTCGGCCACCTCCTCCGGCAAGGTGGAGTTCCACCGTGGCATGGTGGCGCACGGCGGCGATAGGCGGGCGGAGCAATCCGGCCGTTGTTGAGCTACCACCTTGGGTGGGTTTTGTTCCTCTCATCACGGTGGTCGTGTAGGAACAAGAATCACGTCGATTGGACGTCGAACGACGAAGATATCTCGTCAAAAAGTTTTGGTTTCTCTGCCACTTTGGGTGGCGCGTGTGGCTTTCTCCGGCGGCTTTTTGGGCGGCACAGCACCTCGTTGGACTCAGCTCGTCGAGAGCTTTCTATTGGCACAGGAGGTGTCGAAAACAAACACCGAAATCTCGAATGAGATTTGAGGAGAGAGAGAAAAAATCTAGAGAGAGAAAGTAGACAGAGCTGAATTTTTTTATTTTTTTATTTTTTTTCTTTTCTGCACTTTTATATAAAAAAAATTGTAGTCCACACAATCTAATTTTTATACTGCATTGCTCTAATACTGTATAATTTTTCATGTTATTATATAATATTTTTCTTTAAACTGTACTTTTTATCTTAATATAATCCTTAACTTAATGCATTTTTAATGCATTAAAAATTCTTGGATGTTACAGATATAAGCTAAGTAAGTGTTATAAACCCTTTTGTGAAATGTATTAATATGAATTAAAAGCTTTTTGAAAGAAATTGCATTTTTTTATAACTTTATTAAAGTTAATTAAGCTCAATAGAACATTTTGTAATAGTCCAAAAAATCGGGTCGTTACACAAATAATCTCATATACAAATAAAATATATTTAAATAATTTCACATGTTTATCTTGAATTAATTTATAAAATTAATTTAACCAATAAACTAACATAAATTATTAAAATCTAATCAACCGAGTTTAAGCCAATCTAAGAAATAAAACAAGTTATCAATTTGTTGGAAAAACACGATATATCATTACAGGAAATATATGAGCTAGCAAAGGGAGCCCAATAGACATATATAGTCAAGCTCGTATAATTATAAAATGACATATCCTGACATGTACATTTTATAACTATCAACTCTAAAGCTATTCTACTAAAAGCTTAAAGGTACACTCTCGAAATATATACAAATTACAAAACTCTAATAAGTTAATCATCTATAACATATCATAATATATAACATTTTCATAGAATATCCATAATTGGCTTAAGGATAAATATTGCTTTACCTTTCCGATTATATTTATCTTATATTTCATTATCTCACTATTGAAATACTTACTATTCATAACTAATATAAATAATATACCATTTGGTTACACAAATGTATTCAAGTGGTTGAGCACTTTAGTTTCCAATTACAGAATAATGCTTTTAAGAGAATATCATTAACTCTACAAAAGAGATATAGATTCCATACTATGAATAACGAGTCTACATCATTTAAAAGTCATATCTCCAACGTACCGTGTACCTTTAATTCAAGATGTCATCTTTTGGTACATCACAAAACACAGGTCAAGAATACAGACTCATTAATTCATTTTAGGATTAAGATGTAGTACATATGATTGTCCAAGGTGAATTGATTTATTCAAATGGAATTATTAATTAAATCAATTCATCTTTAGTCCCAATCCTTTAAATCGTCACCTTTGACAATATAACAATGTCTTGACTTGCGGAGTCCCACTCTGATGACCAAGATAAGTCATCTCCCGTTAGGAATGTAGACAACATGGATAAAGCTACCCAACTTTATTCTCTTGATTGCGGACCTTTTATATTTTGACTACCACCTTAAGATTCAAGTCTTCTGTATAATTTGTCCATTATATGCACGACCTTAAGTGTTTAAATTGATAGTCTTAGATTTTTATTTGCTTATTATACATTCAACATAAATGAATATAAGGAGGACAATATTTGATATATAATATAAATGATAATTTTTATTCATTAAATATCTCAAAAAACTAATACATCATTTAATCCTTAAGGCACATCGCACTACAAGAAAAATTACATTTAACGACATATTATTTACAACATGTAGTTTTTAAATGTCGTTGAAAAGTACATACAACAACATTCCAACAAACATGTCGTTGATAATATTTGAAACAATAATTAACAACATCTATATAAATGTCGTATTAAAGGTCTCATTTTAACGATAATAGTTTAATATCGTTAAATTATTTAAAGACAAGTAGGAGATATCATCAAAGCCTTAGAGATTCCACGACACCCCTTATAGATGACATCTTGACCAATGTCGTCTATAAGGGTTGTCATGGAATCTCCAAGGCTTTGACGACATCTCCTACTTGTCGTTAAATAATTTAACGACACTAAACAATTGTCAATAAAAGGAGACCTTTAATACGAAATCTATATAGATGTCGTTAATTATTGTCTCAAATGTCGTTAATGACATCGTTGTTGAAGATGTATGTCGTTGTATGTACTTTTCAACGACATTCAAAAACTACATGTCGTAAATAATATGTCGTTAAATGTAGTTTTTGTTGTAGTGTCGTCTAATGCCCACTATAAATTCCAGTGTTCATTTACTTTTCCGCATTTATGTTTTCGTTTCAATTCAAGCATTAATTATTCTCCTAATGGCATTTACCATCCATCTCTCTCATTTATCATAATCTTGGTGTCGGCCAATTTTGATTGTCGAACACCAACTATAAAGAAAGATACATTTCTACAATTAAAAATCATCTAGTCTATTATAATTTTACACGAAAAAGCAAGTTGATTAATCAATACCAACTAGAACCATGTTTTTCCATATTCTTCCTCAAGCCGGTGAAACAAGTATTTGTCATTCCCAGCTTAGAAATGATCGCTTGAAATATTGCAATGTTGAGTCCTTCGTTAACAGATATTTGAAAAACTGTTCGAAAGGGGACTCTGTTACTATGCTTTTTTTTTTTTTTTTGGGCTAAGGATTCTGCTGCTATTCTTGTTCACCATTGATTGAAACCAAAATATACACAAATTTCCATTGGAAAAGTCCATAAACAAATTTAAGTCGAGCAGCAAATAAGAATAACAAATCCCACATGTTTTATGTCATCTTGGGACGTGCCAGTAGCCTCCTGTCTTGTATTTGTAGACTAATTCACCATAAAGCAAGACATTTTTCTTTTCTGACCATTTTTATTGTCAATTGAAACGACCACACAAAAAAAAAAAAAAAGACTTCATTACCTACTTATTTTCACATTGAAAAGTAGATGATGACAATAATAATAATAATAATAAACGTTTCAAGCTAATAACGGCGGCTTAGAAATTTAAATCGACAAAGATTTGATTTGGGTTGAATGGTTAAACGAACCATAACAAGGAGCAGTTAATGAAATTAATAGTCGTTGAGCTACTCAATATCAACTAGAAGGCATTTAGTTTGATTGAGACATGTAGCTGCTTTGTCTTTCTGTCTACATCTCTCTATTTATCTTCAAAATTATAATAACAAAATTTCCTCTCTTTTTTTTTTTTTTTGTTTGAAATTTGCTTTTGATGTTTCAAAAGAAAATGGGGAAAGCAGAAATAATACTCTTCCGAATTGAACCAATTAATTAGGGTGCTTTTCGCAAAAAAATGGTAATCATGATAACTACCAAGACTAAAGATCATAGGTAAGATAATCATAAAATGGGGACCCATTTCCTCAGAAAGAAGCGGAGGAAAAGATGCATTCTATGTCCTCTATTCTTGATTTGACCAAAGAGACGGTGCACCGTCGGGTATGTGGTGGGCCTCAAATTAGCAAGGATAAGCGCTTCTACATTTTGGCTATAAGCACTTAGATGACGATTTAATTTAATTATTTTTTTATTAATACCAATAGCTTTTAAATCTTAGGATCCCTCTTACTTTATCCTATAAACTTTAAAAATTATTATTTTATTCTTTAAACTTCTAAAACTTATCATTTTATCCTCTAAACTTTAAAATCACTCCTTTGCCCCCTAAACCTTCAATTTTCTATTCAAATAGACAAAATGAAACCTACATGTTTCACATATAGAAGTGATAAAGTCTCATATTTACCCTTACATATGACTCATATGTGACCTCATGTAGGTTTAATTCCGACTATTTGAACAGAAAATTAGAGGTTCATGGGGTAATGTGGGAAGCTTTGAAAGTTTAGATGATAAAATAGTGATTTTTAAGGAGTAAAGTGGAGAGTTTTAAAAGTTCAAAAGGTAAAGTAATGATTTTTAAAGTTTAAATGAGCAAAGTCGAAGATACTCTAAAGTTTAAAAGTAATTAATGTTAATAATTTTTTTTAGTTTCTCTCTTTTTTTCTGTATGTCTTCTAAAAAATTAATAAAAAGTAAATGGCAAGAAAAACCAAAAATCTTTTTTCAAAAAAAAAACCCTAAACATCTAACTTCATTTTTGGTCTTCTCGGGTCAGGGCTCATCAAACCTTACTTTGAATATTCTTTTGATCAAACAAACTTTGCTGTGAACATAAACATCGAATCCAAAACAACTTTTCGGGTGTTTAGGAGTATTAATTAGAACTAAATTTAGTTAAAAAACACTGTAGTATGTGAGAGTTTTACACTATAGTATACTTTTTCTTGACATTGTAGATGTGAGAGTACTGTAGCATATGAGAGCTTTACACTATAGCACATTTTTCTTGACACTGTAGCATGTAAGAGCTTTACACTATAACAACTAAAAGTTTTGGTTTTAACTCACATTACCAAACACGCATTTATTTTCTTTATTACTCTCATAGCTAAGCTAAGCAGGTGGAGCACTTAGTTCCTAAAAAAAAATGACATTTTTTAGGAGAAAATTACGTACCATGACGCACCTTTTTCTTTTATGCTCATTTACACCGTAAATATTATGTCCTAAAAGAAAAGCAAAAGAAAAAAAAATGCCACCTAAATCCCTTTTCTAAAATTTCTCTTCCTCAATCGGGAGTCTCTCCCTCTCTCTTCTTAAAATTGCTCTCTCTCTCTCTCTCTCTCTTTCTCTCCCCCTCTCTCTGCGCCCTCTGCCACCGTTGTCTCACAAGCACACCAGTGAATACATCTTGCGGCGGTCCTCCTCATCTCTAGTCACCTTCCTTGGCCGCGATTTGCAGAGGTCACAATGATCGGTCATTGTCGTCTAACAAGCGTGCCATCGAATATATATCGCAGCGGTCCTCCTCTACTACTGTCATCTTTCTTGGCTATGGGCATCTTCCTTGGCCATGATCTGTAAAGGTCAGAATGATCGGAGAAATTTCTTTCTCCGCAAGATGATATCTCTATCGTTTAAGATCTAGTCTTCCACAATGTTACACCACTAATGTCGACCACGATGGATCTCCCTTCTGTCATCATATCACCTAGGTTTCACGTGACGTTCTAGATCTAATCTTCCACGCAACTTTCCTGTGGAGATTGGCATCACCTGAGTTTTACACAGCCTTCGAGATCTAATCTTCAATGCTTCTCGTCGGTGGAGATCAATTCCTACGGGATTCGCACGACCCTTTAGATCTGATCTTCCAGTGGAAATTAACGAAGCCAATGGAGATCAGCAGCCAGATCCAGTTCGGTGAGCTACAAGGAATCATCGTCATCACTTTCGTCTCCTTTACCACCTCTTGGGCTCAGCATTGTTGCTTCTGCCACCATGATCTCTGATGATGGAAGTGATTTTTTGTTAATTGATGTTTTTGTTATATCTTTTTAACTAAAAGTAGTGTAATAGGTTAATTAGTAAATAAATTAGCGATTAAAGAAGTTACAAGCTAAATTCTAAAATAGGTGAGCATGTTTTTTGCCTTCAACTCCCGACTATTGGAGCCGAAGATGATCGGCTGTATTTGTTAAGAAATAAAATATTTTGATAGGATCTGAAAAATATCTCACTAGAATATTTTTTGTCGCGCAGCTTCGGATGATCAAAGTCGAAGATGACCTACTCTATTTCTTGTAAATACATGTACATATTATATATATATATATATATATATATATATATATTCTGGTATGATATGAAAAATATCCCACCAAAGTAGTGGCATAATAAGTTTTCACGTTAATTAAATAAACATACCTCTTATTTTTTGACTATTTAGTAATTAATCCATCTATTTTTGAAAACTATTCAAGTATTCTTTAAATTTAAAAAACTTATTTTATTTTCATTCACATGAATTGAAAAAATTGAGCAAAACAATATAACTACCTTCAAATAATTATTAAAAATATTTTATAGATTTATATGCATAAAACTCCTAAAAAATAAAAATTCAAATATATATATATATCTTAAATTTTATGGCTTTTTGAATAATAAAATAATATTTTTCATAAAATTTCTCAAAAAGAAAAATAATTTTCAAAAAACAAATTTAGTCTAATTAAGTGTATCTTTGTTTTATTTCCATGTTTTTTCTATCTAAAAGTTTATAAGGGATAAAACTAAAACAAGTTTTTCAAATTCAAATGATACATTTATAATTTCTAAATATAGAGATATAAATGGATAAACAATGAAAATTAGGAGGTACAGTTATACAATTAACTCCAGGTTTTTAAACATGTGTTTGATAAATAAAATTTTAGGTCTATAAAGATGGCATTTATGAAAATCTCTTTCTTTTAGTCTACAATTAATTTATGAATCATGAATGTCTAGTGACCTTTCTTATTCTTTGTCTTCCCCCTCATTTCTCTCTATCTCGTTATTTACGCTGAAATTAAGAGTATAACAATTCTTTTTAAAAATTCAAAGAATTAATTATAAAAATTTCCTTTCAACTATAACCCTCGTAACATTATGTCCCTCAAATTTTAAAACTAACATGTGTTCCTCTCGAATTATAAAATATTAACAAAAAAAAACTCGTTTTGTTAGAACTTTTAACAAAACTTGGTATATAATTAAAATTTGGTTCATAACATAGGAGTATTTTGATAACTCTATCATGTTGAGAGTTGATTTGAATTTAAAAAGTTGATACAATTTAAAAAGTTTAATTGTTAATAATATAATCCAAAAAACTTTTAAAAAAATAAAATACATAATCTCTCTTTCACTTTTATGTGGCTACACCAGGGTAAGCTAACAGTCTAATAGTTCACTAAACTGTTCAACTATCCCATCATTTGTGTAATATTATATCACTTATGCTTAAAATCATAATTCAACAAATTTTCTTATAAACATTTTATAGATCGGTGGAAAGAAATGTACGTTTTAAAGTTTAGGGGGCGCAAATGTTATGTTTTTAAGCTCAAGGGCCGAGGGTTACAAGGTCTGTAGCTGAGAGGGAATTTTTGTAATTGATCCAAATCCTAAAAGAAAAATTGGAACTATCAATGTTTAAAGGAAATAAAGAATATGTACCCTAAAAAAGAAAAAGACTTTGTAAGCTCCCACAATCAATTATTTAAAACAAGTAATTCTTTATTATAATATTTTCTCCTACAAAAATTTAACTTTATAATTATTTAATGTTTTACTTATATGTCAAAGAACATTATATGCATGACTAAACATAAAAATGTTAAAAAACAATAGATGCCAAAAAAAATCCATCCATAAAACACCTCAACGTTCAAATTTTTTAAATTTGGTTAAATTATTGTATAAAAATATATCTAATTTTTATGGGATTTAAAGTCTAAAATGTAATGACCAAAGGAGATTCATTAGTAAAATCTAATATTTAATTAGATTTAATTAATGAATTTACCCTTATAAATCGTGTTTTTGTAAAATTTACTATAATAATAAACAATGTTAATAGGAAATTTCACTATAAATTTGATACGATGTTGGATATTACTAAGTACAGATTTTGTGAGCTTAAATGCTTAAAAATTTATAAATAATATCTATAAAATTAATTTTATATCGCAATTAATTATAGTATTGTGATATAAATTAATGGATGATTAAGGCATAAATAAGATAGAAAAACATATTGAAACCCTAAAACAGTGTAAAAGAGGGTTCCACGCAGTGTAAGTACACTACTAAGGTAAAAACATAGATATAAGAAATGCTGTGTTTGGGGTCCAAAAGTGAACCAAAGGCTAAGCAGGGTATTTTATACTGTCTAAGCATACAATTTTTGCCAATTCTACCCCAACAGTATAAAAAAAAATATTATGCGATGAAAAATTATACTGTGTTAAGTGGTGGGTCCCACCAAGTGGACACCCAATGAATTGGGATTGGGCCACCACATCATGAAATATGGCCCAATCACAATTAACCACCCAACACCCACTGGATTACCAAAGGGTGACTCACCATTAAAAAAAAAAAAGCAATGGATAAGTCTTAATTAAAGACTTAAGCATCACATTTTTCTTCATTCTCTCTCACTATATTCGGCAGCCATAAGTTCTTTCCTCTCCAAAAAAATTTTCAAGCCAACTTTGTCTAAGAATTTCAAAATCAAGCCCAAGACTTCACAAACTTTTCAAGGTAAAATCCAAACTTTTCTCAAGTTTTCTTAGGGTTTTTTCTTGATTTAAGGGGGGAATTTGACCCAAGATTCTCTCATGTGAAACATGCCTAGGAATATTGCAAAGAAGCCCTTGGAACGCCTAGGATCACTTATTTTCCTTTGGTAAGTTCAATTTCTTAACTTTAAAGTTTAAATGGTTTTGTTTTGGTTTTGATTTTTTTCAAAAGGCATATGATCATTCAAGCAAGATGGTGGTTTGATTCCTTGAGTATATGGTTTATGATATGGTTGTGTTTTTGAAATTGGGGTTTAAAGGTGAAAATTGACGTTCGGTGTAAAAAAAAGGTAATTTTGTAAACTTTGAAGTTGGTTTTAAAAAGAGTTGTGATTTAGCATGAAAATTGTTGAGAAGGTCATAAATCTGTATAAATAGTGGTTGGAATGCTGTTTTAGAGTAGATTTTTAAAAAAATTATCCCAGGGACTAAATTGTAAAAAAAAATTCTTATTATCGACAGAATTAAAAAAAGGCAAAAAACTCCCATGTATAGTGGGAATTTCAAAAAAGTTAAAACATAAAAGTTGTAGATCTCGACAAAACTATTAAAAATTATGAACAATTTATCGAAAATCGCCTTCATTTGTGAGTTATGAATTTTATAAAATTTGTTAAAATTGGGAAATTTTTTTAGGGGCAAAAACATCTTTTTACAAAAGGAGTTTGGCTAAGGTACTTTGAGCAAATTTCATCCTTTTGAAAAATAAAGACTAATGGTTTTAAAAGATTATTTTTTGTCCTAGGGACAAAATTGTCAAAATTTTCAAACCGGCGACAAAATCGTAAAGTTTTGTTAAACTTGGACTTTTATTGTAAATAAGTGATCCGATGCCTTAAACATTTGTCTCTACGCTAATGTCACGCCCCGAAGTACGGGAGGTGACGTGGCGGATTATTTGAATTAATTAAAAGAAGAATTTAATTAAAAATCGAGAGTTTAAGGGGTTGAATTGAGTATAAGATGTGGGGTTCATTAAAACACTTTATAGAGAGTTCATATACATTAGACAATTTAAAACATTAAACGAATAATTATTAAAATAATAAAGCCGCGAGTATGGGTCCCACAGACCCACAACTTGTGCACACACATGGTTCTGACAATATCATAAATACAATCACAGTCCAGATACAAATAAAGTTAAATCTTACATGCCTTGATTAAAATGATACAAAATATAAATTAATCCCTCCTATTGCTCCTGAGTTCGGTCCGAAGAATCATCTCCAAACCTAAATGGAAAACCACCTAGAGGGGGGAATTTAAAACAAATAAGACGTGAGCGAAAGGCTCAGTAGGACTATATTTTATAAAATAATTTAATTTAAAGAAACAGGTCATTATTCAGGACACATTTAAAAGAAACCTCAAACGAATAAATAAATGAATAAATTTGAGTAAAGCCGTCCTTACCCAGAACAGTGTACTTAGACAACCAGAAATATCAGTTTCTTTTTCCTAGGCAAACCATAGTATCACCACCATAGTGGCCCAGCTGGGTTTCGGGACCTGCCCCCAAGGTCGATTGCTACACGACCCGATCTCTGATATGACATCATGCCTATGTGTTTATTATCATCATCATTCAAAACCCAATTACCAAGTGTTGTCATTTATATTCATTATGAAGTTCGTTTCAGTTCACGGGATATCAAAATATAACCGATGAATTCATTTTTTCAAACAACCGTTGAAATCATTTTAATAGAAATCCTTTTTAAAGCCAAATCATTTCAAAACCAGGATACCAAAGAAATAGGATAGAAGTCGTACCTCAATACTCGTGTCGGTACCCCACACCGTAATCCTGGTCCGCTATACGTTAGCTCCGCGGAACCACAAACGATCCTAGATACAAACTAAGTCGATCAATATCTAGTTCGAGACATTCTATGTTACTAAACCATTTCATGATGTCCTAGTGTGCCATTTGTATCTTTAAAAGCATTCTATAAGGTTGGGATTTAAATCAAGGTTCAAAACAGTGAAAACGGGTGAAAATCATAAAAATTTCCATGCCTCGATCGGCCTGCCGGACTCCCTGCCTCGGCCGGCCGAACTGCACAGTTCGGCCTACCGGATGCCAGGTCCGATCGGCCGGTCATTTCCCCAGGTTTGGCCTGCCGGACGGAAGAACACCGGCCTGTCGATCCCTGTTCCGGCCTGCCAAACTGGAAAAACCCAAAAATTCCAGCCACGGGTTTCAATTTCCCAAAACCCAAATTTTGATTCTAACCTGTTTTTCTCAAATCCCAGGCATAGAAAACATTCATAGATGATAGAAAAACATATTTAGACACTTTAAAACTCATTTAAACAAGATTCAAACACAAAAATCCCAAAAATCCAAAAATAGGAAAAATTGAGGAAAATGAAAAATCTTGAATTCAATCTGTTTTTCTTCAATCTAAGCTTAGATTCTAGTTGTTCTAAGTCCATTTAACTCAAATCCAAGGTTTTCTAAGCTTAAACAAACCTAGATTCGAAAAATACACAAAATTGAAAATTTTGGAAAAAGTTTAGAAATTTCAAATCTAACCTCGAATCGAAGCTTCAAACCGCGTTCTCGGTTGTCGAATCACGTCCCCGAGCTTCCTTCTTGCTAATCCGAAGCTTGGATTCGAAATTGGGTTTTAAAATTTTGAGAGAGATAGAGAGAGAGAGAGATTGTCGAGAGATCAAGAGAGAGAGGAGAGAGAGTGAGCTGAGAAGTGAAGAGAGAGAGGAAGAGACAGGGAATAAATAGAGAAAAACGGTGGGCGGTTTTACTGTGCGAAAACCATGTGCCGCCCACGGTTTTGTAAAACGGAGTATTTTTAACATTTTACAAATTATTGCGTTTTAAAACTCAAAACATCATTTTAAATCAATAAGAAATCATTTGGATTCAACAAATTAACAAAACAACCAAAAATTCAAAATCCAACCCAATAATCAAATTAATGTTAAAACATTAATTATGGCACACTAATTCATCATTTATATTACATTAGCATTAAATAAATTTTGGGGCGTTACAACTCTCCACCCCTAAAAGAAGTTCGCCCTCGAAATTTACAACTCATCTCAAAAACAAAACAAATGTAGATACAATTCCCGCATGCTCGACTCTAGCTCCCAAGTGGCTTCATCAACCCCATGATGCTGCCACACGACTTTTACCAACGGTATCTCACGACGACGCAAACTAATCACTTTCCGGTCGATGACTTGAATCGGCACTTCTTCGTACGTCGTATCTTCCTGAACCTGCACATCGCGAAACGAAACTATCTTACCCTGCTCAGGTGGACACTTCCTAAGCATCGACACATGAAATACATCGTGAACATGAGAAAGTTCGGGCGGAAGATCAAGCCGATAAGCGACCACACCAACACGCTGAGTGATCTCGAACGGCCCAATATACCTCGGTGCGAGCTTTCCACTCACTCCGAACCGCATAGTTCCCTTACGAGGCGATACCCTCAAGAGAATGAAATCTCCAACCGTAAACTCTAAAGGTCTACGTCTCCTATCCGCGTAGCTCTTCTGCCGACTCTGAGCTGCCCTCAACCGATCTCGAATCACCGCGACTTTCTCGTTACTATCACGAATCTCATCCGGCCCAAGAATAACCCTATCTTCCGGCTCGGCCCAACACACAGGTGACCGACACGGTCGCCCATACAACGCCTCAAATGGTGCCATACCGATACTCGCCTGATAGCTACTGTTGTACGCGAACTCTGCCAAATGCAAACATTGCTTCCAGTTCCCAACGAAGTCCAACGCACAAGCACGCAACATATCCTCGAGAACCTGAATAACCCACTCAGACTGCCCATCAGTCTGAGGATGAAACGCCGTACTGAAGTTCAAATCCGTACCTAAAGCCTCCTGAAAACTCCTTCAGTACTTAGCGTTAAACCTGGTGTCTCGATCAGAGGTGATGGACTAAGGAACTCTATGCAACCTCACAATGTTCTACATATACAACTCCCTGAGAACCTTCCTAGAACACGTCGACCTAAACGGAATGAAATGCGCCGATTTCGTCAACCTGTCGACCACAACCCAAACTGCATCATGCCGTTGCTCCGTCCTCGGCAAACCTGTGAGGAAATCCATCGTCACATGCTCCCATTTCCACCCTGGAATAGGAAGCGGCTGAAGCTGACCTGAAGGCTTCTGATGCTTGGCATTCACCTGAAGACACGTCGAACACTTGGCCACGTACTCTCAAACATCTTTCTTCATGCCTCTCCACCAATACTGCCTCTTCAAATCACGGTACATCTTGGTGCTTCTTGAATGAATAGTGAACTGAGACATATGAGCTTCGTCCAAAACAGCTTTCGTCACTTCGGCGATAGCTGGAATTGTAAGACGCTCCCAGAAGTACAACGATCCATCTGCATGCACGCTCCATTCTTCAAACTGCTCCCCGTTTCGAATCCGCGACCAAATCCCTTGCAAATGTCGATCCTGCCACTGACTTTGCTTCACCATCCGAACAAGAGCTGGAGTCGCTTCCACATGATACACCGAAACGCGATCACAATCTTCATGATACCGTAGCCGATACTCACTCACTGTCGTATCCCTGCTCCAGTCCTCAAAAACCAAACAAGCTAGAATCCCTAAAGACTTCTTGCTAAGCGCGTCCGCGACCACATTAGCTTTCCCGGAATGATACTGCAACGCAAAATCGTAATCCTCCATATACTCGATCCACCTACGCTGCCTCAAGTTAAGATCCCTCTGAGTGAACAAATATCTCAAACTCTTGTGATCGGAGAAGACTTGAAATGACGCTCCATACAAGTAACACCTCCAAATCTTCAGCGCGTAAATCACTGCCGCAAGCTCTAAATCATGAGTAGGATAATTTCGCTCGTGAGGTCGTAGCTGTCTCGATCCGTACGCAACCACACGTCCATGCTACATCAACACGCATCCAAGTCCGCGCCCTGAAGCATCCGCATAAACCTTATACGGCTCGTCACTGCTAGTAATAACCAACACTGGAGCTAAAGTCAACCGGTTCTTCAATTCCTAAAAAGAAAGCTCACAATCTTCATTCCACTCAAACCTGACATTTTTCTTGATCAATCTCGTCAACGGAGCTGCAATCTTCAAAAAATCCTTTACAAATTTCCTATTATACCCAGCAAGACCCAAGAAGCTGCGAATCTCCGCTACATTCCTTGGTCGTTTCCACTCCAATATAGCTTCAATCTTGGACGGATCCACAGAAATACCATGCTCTGAGATAACATGACCCAGAAACTTGACCTCAGTAAACCAGAACTCACACTTTTCCCTCTTAGCATACAACTGGTGCTCCTGCAGAGTCTGAAGCACGATCCGAAGATGCTGCTCATGCTCATCCCAAGTCTTAGAATACACAAGAATATCATCGATGAACACGATCACGAATTGATCCAGATACAGCCTAAATATCATGTTCATCAAATCCATAAAAGCTTCCGGAGCATTCGTCAACCCAAACGACATAACCAAAAACTCAAAGTGCCCATACCGAGTCCTAAAAGCTGTCTTAGGAATATCCTCTTCCTTGATCCTGAGCTGATGATAACCTGAACGCAAATCAATTTTTGAGAAGTACCGCGAACCTCCCAACTGATCAAACAACTCATCAATCCTAGGCAAAGGATACTTGTTCTTCACCGTAACACGATTCAGCTGCCGATAATCCACACATAACCTGAGAGTCCAATCATGCTTCTTAGCAAACAAAACTGGTGCTCCCCACGGAGATGTGTTGTTCCGAATATACCCTTTATCAGCAAGCTCCTGAAGTTGCTTCCTCAATTCTTTCATTTCTGCCGGTGCCATCCGATAAGGTGCCATAGAAATCGGTGATGTCCCTGGAAACAACTCGATACCAAACTCAATCTCCCGATGTGGTGGTAATCCTGGCAACTCGTCGGGGAAGACATCCTCGAACTCATCAACCACCAGAATCGCTAAACTGCCTCTCGGAACATAGGGCTCGCAATCCAGGTTGGCAAGAAAAGCACAACAACCTAGATTCCTTCGCCCTCCTAGACAAGACTTCATAAGACGCTCACTCATTAACCAATCACCACCACCCTGGTAAGTGATCATCGTCCCCCTATCAGACACTAGGGTCACTTTTCTAAGTTGGCAGTCCACGATTGCACTATACCTGGACAACCAGTCCATCCCTAGAATTACATCATAGGAGCTCATGGGGAGTATAATCAAATCACTTTTCAAAATCTCATCCCCAATCTTTATTTTATAGGATTTACACATACAATTTACACACACCCGCCCCAAGGGAGAAGTTATGACTAGGGGTTCATTAAACTCTTCTACCTCTAATCCCAAGGCATGTACAAAAGAACTCAAAATGAGAGAATGAGAGGCACCAGTATCAAATAAAACGCGAGCTAAAGATCTAGAAACCAAGATCATACCATCGACAACCGCGTTACCAACATGAGAATCTGACCCTCCAGATGCCATTGCATGAACCTGCACTGGCGCCTTCCCTTTTCCTCTACCGACATTGCTGGGTCCTGGATTACTTGGCCGATGCTGCTGAGATAGAGACGACTGCACATTACCTATACTCGGTGCTCGATACTGAGGAACACTACGCTGAAAATGCTGCGGCTGCTGCCCCCGTGCCGGATATGAGAATTCCTGAGGAGAGAACTGTGGATACTACAACTGCGGGTATTGCGGAGGCGGAGGTAGGGTCTGAGGCTGAGACGAACGACTGGCATCCTCCCTGGTCTGAGTTCCAAGACGAGCACTCCTGATCGGGCAATTCCTCTTGATGTGTCCGGGTTGCTGACAGAAATGACAATGAAAGTTGTAGGGATTGTTGCGCCCGCTGCCAGACGAACTGCTGCTACCACTGGTCGCACCGCCTTGCTTGCCCTTCCCCGGAGTCGGACGGCTACTGGTGCTCTTCCTGCCACTCCTCTGCGGTCCTCCTGAAGCCTTGGCTCAGTCCTCACAATACTGCACATAATCATTCTCTACGGAGATCGCCGACACAAGCTCTCCAAAACTCCTAAGCCGTAGAGCAACCAACTGCCGCCGAATAGGAGCCTTGAGCCCCTCCTGAAACTTAATACATTTCTCACGCTCCGATGCCACCGCCGGTGGAGCAAACCTAGCCAACTCATTAAACTTTTCCTCATACTCCCGAACTGACATATCACCCTGCTGCAACCTGTAGAACTCAGCTGCCTTCTAATCTCTATACCCCTGTGAAAAATATCGATCAAATAACAGCTCCTCAAACCTGTCCCAACTGATATCACCACCGCGCTCCAGACACTTAGCCTGCTTCCACCAAGTGTTAGCGCCACCCTCGAGCTTGTACGCAGCAAACTCCACACGATACTCCTCAGGCACACCAAGAGTATCCAAATGCTTCAAGATCGAATCCAACCAATACTCTGCTAACTGCGAATCCCCATTGCCATCAAAAGTCAAAATAGACGCCCGTCAAAATTTCTTAAAGTATGCATGCCGACTACCAACATCGAAATCTCCCGGTCTAGCCCTAGCTGCCATCTGCCGGAAAGCCGCAAACATAAACCTCATCATGCTCTCATCATTTTCGAACTCGGCGTCGGCTGTTGAACGACGTCTAGGTGCCATTCTCTCACTTCTGAAAATAAAATTTGGACTGTCAGAGGTATTTCATTGTCAAACCTATGTGTGCACAATTTTCAAGGTTCATAACCTTGAGCTCTGATACCATTCTGTCACGCCCCGGAGTACGGGAGGTGACGTGGCAGATTATTTGAATTAATTAAAAGGAGAATTTAATTAAAAATCGAGAGTTTAAGGGGTTGAATTGAGTATAAGATGTGGGGTTTATTAAAACACTTTATAGAGAGTTCATAAACGAATAAGTATTAAAATAATAAAGCCGTGAGTATGGGTCCCACAGACCCACAACTTGTGCACACATATGGTTCTGACAATATCATAAATACAATCACAGTCTAGATACAAATAAAGTTAAATCTTACATGCCTTGATTAAATGATACAAAATATAAATTAATCCCTCCTATTGCTCCTGAGTTCGGTCCGAAGAATCCTCTCCAAACCTAAATGGGAAACCGCCTAGAGGGGGGAATTTAAAACAAATAAGACGTGAGCGAAAGGCTCAGTAGGACTATATTTTATAAAATAATTTAATTTAAAGAAACAGGTCATTATTCAGGAGACATTTAAAAGAAACCTCAAATGAATAAATGAATAAATAAATGAATAAATTTGAGTAAAGCCGTCCTTACCCAGAACAGTTTACTTAGACAACCAGAAATATCAGTTTCTTTTTCCTAGGCAAACCATAGTATCACCACCGTAGTGGCCCAGTTGGGTTTCGGGACCTGCCCCCAAGATCGATCGCTACACGACCAGATCTCTGATATGGCATCATGCCTATGTGTTTATTATCATCATCATTCAAAACCCAATTACCGAGTGTTGTCATTTATATTCATTATGAAGTTTGTTTTAGTTCACGGTATATCAAAATATAACAGATAAATTCATTTTTTCAAACAACCGTTGAAATCATTTTAATAGAAATCCTTTTTAAAGCCAAATCATTTCAAAACCAGGCTACCAAAAAAATATGATAGAAGTCCTACCTCAATACTCGTGTCGGTACCCTACACCGTAATCCCGGTCCGCTATACGTTAGCTCCGCGGAACCACGAACGATCCTAGATACAAACTAAGTCGATCAATATCTAGTTCGAGACATTCTATGTTACTAAACCATTTCATGATGTCCTAGTGTGCCATTTGTATCTTTAAAATCATTCTATAAGGTTGGGATTTAAATCAGGGTTCAAAACAGTGAAAACGGGTGAAAATCATAAAAATTTCCATGCCTCGGTCGGCCTGTCGGACTCCCTGCTTCGGCCGGCCGAACTGCACAGTTTGGCCTGCCGGAAGCCAGGTCCGGTCGGCCGGTCATTTCCCCAGGTTCGGCCTGTCGGACAGAAGAACACCAGCCTGTCGTTCCTTGTTCCGGCCTGCCAAACACGCAGTTCGGCCTGCCGAACTGGAAAAACCTAGAAATTCCAGCCACGGGTTTCGATTTTCCAAAACCCAAATTTTGATTATAACCTTTTTTTCTCAAATCCCAGGCATAGAAAACATTCATAGATGATAGAAAAACATATTTAGACACTTTAAAACTCATTTAAACAAGATTCAAACACAAAAATCCTGAAAATCTGAAAATAGGAGAAATTGAGGAAAAATAAAAAATCTTGAATTCAATCCGTTTTTCTTCAATCTAAGCTTAGATTCTAGTTGTTCTAAGTCCATTTAACTAAAATCCAAGGTTTTCTAAGCTTAAACAAACCTAGATTTCAAAAATGCACAAAATTGAAAATTTTGGAAAAAGTTTAGAAATTTCAAATCTAACCTCGAATCGAAGCTTCAATCCGCGTTCTCGGTTGCCGAATCACGTCCCCTAGCTTCCTCCTTGCTAACCCGAAGCTTGGATTCGAAATTGGGTTTCAAAATTTTGAGAGAGATAGAGAGAGAAAGAGATTGCCGAGAGATCAAGAGAGAGAGGAGAGAGTGTGAGCTGAGAAGTGAAGAGAGAGAGGAAGAGAAAGGGAATAAATAGAGAAAAACGGTGGGCAGTTTTACTGTGCGAAAACCATGTGCTGCCTACGGTTTTGTAAAACGGAGTATTTTTAACATTTTACAAATTGTTGCGTTTTAAAACTTAAAACATCATTTTAAATCAATAAGAAATCATTTGGATTCAACAGATTAACAAAACAACCAAAATTTCAAAATCCAACCCAATAATCAAATTAATGTTAAAACATTAATTATGGCATACTAATTCATCATTTATATTACATTAGCATTAAATAAATTTTGGGGCGTTATAGCTAATAAGCAACGTTTCATGTTGAATTAGCCAAATCGGGCCTAGGAATCTAAAGTGGCCTATCGAGAGCAAAAACGTCATTTTTCATAAAATGAATAGAATGGACCTCGAAGTGTCCCAGATAGGGAAAGATAACTTTAATAAGAATTTTTCCCCCTTTCGTTAGAAACAATAAGATAGAAGGAATCGATAGGATGGTCGAACTTTAAGTAATCGGAATTGTAATCCAAACTAGTAATTGATAAGTATACTGTACCGACGTATAGCTAAATAGTGATAACTTGGCTAATGACGATGTAATTGGCCAAACAAGAAACTAGACGATTAAAGGAGGAGCTGAAGACGGTTCTTAGAGCAGTGTAAACAAGTAAGTTTCAAACCCAGCTACAGTATGAAATAGTAGGTTTAAGGGTATAGTATACTTATGTGAATATACCTATGTGTATTATATAATTGAAAAAGTATATATGTTTTGCACTTAGTATGTACATATTCTGACATGCATAGTATGATAACCATAATAACTGGACTGGTAAATGAATCACCAGAAGTAAGGAAGGTGTTGTACCAGCTCTCGATGCAAAGGGGAGTTCAAAGTTAAAGTTATAATATGGTCTTGGTGTTACGAAGATCTATGTGCACATATGGTACGAGCACTTGGGCCCTAATTAAAGACAAGATATGACAACAATAAAGAATGTTCATAAGAAAGCATAAATGGTCATGCATATTAGCATATGGTGCATGTGGGCTATGTTAGGACTTACTGAACATAAGCTCACCTAGTTATTTCATGCTATAAGAATTTCCACTAAGAGGTCAAAATGATGGTACTAATGAGCTGGCGGTAGAATATGAGCGATGTACAGATTAGGGTGCGGATACCGCTACAGTTATGTTTCTGTTGCTATGTATATTAAGTTAGTTTGGAAATTGTTGTATAAAAGATATAGTATGGTTAAGTAAAACAAAACCTCTTTTGGATATATTAAGCATATGACGTTATAAAAAGAAAGTTCGTTTATGTATATAAATAATTACAAAAAGAAGTTTAAGTATGTATGTGTGATCTATTTTTGTTATGTTAAAAAAATATGTCCCAATTTTTCATAAATACATAAGTAAGAAAGATGTTAAAGCACTGCCCTTAAGAACGCGGGTTGTGACATAAAACCTGTCTCATCTGTGAATATATTTTTGGGGAATTTTTATAAATGCCATTTTTAGTATTTACTTTTTATAAATGCACATGTTTATTTGTGGCTAATAAGTGCCTTATTTGATATAATTTTCTAATGAATTTTCCCATGTTTCCTTGCTTTATTCTTAAGTAATTTGTGCTTAATATGTGGTTTTGTGTTTTGTAGGTGTCTTGAGGTAATGCGGTAAAAAATGAATGAAAATTGAAGATTTGGAGTATAAGAATTTCATTTATTCATTTTTGAAGTCAATTGGACCCTAAAAGGATGAGAAATAAGCATTTTGGAACAAGTCAAGGACATCTTTGTGACCAAAAAGGCACATTTGTGCCATAGCTTGTGTAGGACATAGGCACGTATGCAACCACGCCAAGGAAGTGTGCCCCTGCGCATCCTTTGATTTTTTGCTCCATTTTTGACTTAATTTGAGCCCAACTTACCCTTGTTCATTCCCCAATACCAAACATATAAATATTCACCTTAGAACACAAAATGTGTCAGTTTTTATTAGTTTTTCCTTAGTTTTTCTTAGGCCTAAGAGATGAAAAAAAAAAAAAAAAAAGAGGAGAGGCTCTGGTGGTGGCTCAAGGAATATCATCCACATGGAGAATTCTTCGACACCAAATTCGTTCTTTTCTTTATTTCTTCTTTCTTTTCTTTTTTAATTATGTTAGTTAGTTTTGTTTTGGTTAAAGAAGAATTCAAAACCCTAGACATAATAATAAGATTAATTTATAGAATTGTTTTCTAATTTTCCAATTGAAATTGTTTTCGTTCTTTTATTTTTATTATTCATGATTATTTTCTTGTTTTGTTAGGTGCGCAACTAACTAGAACTTAGACTTAATCTGTAGCTAGGTTGGAATACTTGATCCGTAATTATCTTGTTATTCTAATCACTAGAAGTAACCGTAATTATCTTGTTATTCTAATCACTAGAAGTAAATTGCAGGGTATGATTATGGGGGGTTTTCATTAATTGTGGTGAGGAACATAACCTAGGTTGAATAATCCAAGCTTGTGTGTTTTGTTATCTAGATCAACCTATCACTCTTATCTCAATGCTTCCATTGAATTAAATCTAGAGAGCTTATTTTATATTATTTGAAGGAAAGGGATTAAGTGGAGAGCTTATTTTGCTTAATGACAAAATAAGGAGAGATTGAGATAGCAAAGCTTATTATTATCGACGGTTCGTAGCTTCAATAAATAATTAGAAATAATTTTGTAATTAATTACAAGGTTTTTGTTTAATAGTAGCGAATGATCCTTTAACCAATTGTATCATTATTGTTTCATATTTATTTAATTTCTTGTATTTTTGTTAATTAAGTTATTTAGTTAATTAATTAAAAACCTCCTATTTGTGATTTGTTTTATTGTTTTATGTTTTAGTGTCAATAACTAATTAATTAGACCAAATCTTCTACGGGAACGACTTTTATCACTACCACACTCAACAACGACATTTTAGGTAAAATTTAATTTGGTGTCCTCTGAGACATATCAGTGGCATAACTTAACATGTAATATAAATGATAATATGACATCAATTTTTCTAAGCGTAGTATAAATAAACACAACTTTTAAAAGTGTAGCATAACATATAGTTTCTCTATTTTTTCAATGCCCTATCCAGATTTTTTTAATAGAAAAATACCCAAAACACTCTATTTTGTCTAAATATTACTTTTGCTTGTCTTATTATGAAAATACCCAAAACACCCATGTGTAATCATACATAAAATGCCCTCTAAAGCAATTAAATTTTCAAAAATTTCAAGATGACTCTTTCCAATCTATATTAAATGTTATTATAAATATTACTTAACTAAAAAATAAATAAAATACAAGTTAAAATGTACAAATAAATATTTTAATTTTTGTTCTTAAAAAAATATTTTAATTAAGTCAATACTTCAATTATTTGAGAGTTGTTAACTTTTTAAGGTTAATATAGTTAGTATTTTGGTTTAATAATGTTTTAAATTGTATTTAATAAAAGTTAGGAAGAATTTTGGTTTTTTTAAAAGATTTAATTGCTTCAAAGGTCTTTTATTTTTTAGGAATTTTCATAATAAGAGGGGCAAAATGATATTTAGGAAAAACCAAGGACGAATATATCCACAATATTGTCAACATTTCCATAACAATATCCATATTTTGAAGTCTCGACATAAATATAAGGAGGGAAGGATTTTTCTTCCTGAATTTCCGTAAAATATCCACAAATATCCTCAATTCGGTGAGTATCTACGAATATCCAGGATATTTCTAAAAATACCCACAAAATATCCAAAAACATTGGAAAATTTTTCTTCTTTGCACAAAAATCAATTTTATGACTTTTTATTATTTTTCAATAAAATATCACCAATATTTTCAACCTACAAATAATAAAAAGTATTTATTAAGACTTAATTAGTTTTTAAATAATTTTTATTCTTTAAATAAATAGTTCAGGACTTTACAATATCAAATCAAATACCATTGAGTCCATTCACTAGAGAATAGACTATTTTATGCATGCTGCACAAGAGAAAATCATAGTTGTAGGGCAACAAATAAGGATATTTGAGAAATTAGAAAACATTTTATAAGAAAACGTGGTGTGACTTAAATAAGTTTGATAACTCTATAAAATAGAGTTATTTTAGCTATGTTTGCGTTAAAATTGACTATATTCTTGAGATTTATTTTTATTTTATTTTGTTTTGTTTAATTAGATTTTATTTATTTTAAGTTAATTTGCTTTGATTTGATTTTAGTCAAGGTTAAATGGGTGAAAGCTGAAAAGACAATTTGAAGGAAAAAGGGCAAAAGAAAATATAAAAAAAAATCAAAATTTAATACTGCTCTTAAAGTAGCACCAGTCGCACCAAACTGAGACTCTCAATCAGGACCATTCGATCAACTTCAGCGTTTCATCAATGCGCGAGCGTGCTTCAAGTGTGAGAGAAGGGTGTGTGAAGCAGCGTGGGTCTTGCTTGTCAATGCATTTCCCAACCAAGTTCATTCCGAAGTGGCGTGTCCTAGCGGAGTTCCTGTGATCCCACTTATTTTGTTCTATTGCGCACTGCCACGTCGCCCATTTAGCTCACAGTGAATCAAAAGTGGCCACATGGACGTATGCGCCAATGCCCTGATTTAGTTTATTGTTTTCCCCTACGAGTCGCATGAATAAAAGAGAGAGATAGAGAGAGAATTAAATAAAAGAAAAGCTGATCAGACCTGACCAGCATTGCCTTTTTCTCCAAACAAAAACCGCCGAAAATTGGCGCTGCGGCTTGCAACGAGGCAACGAGAGTGGGAAAGTTCGAAAAAAATTCCAAATTTTCCCCAACGTGACCAATTTGTTCCAAGCCTATAAATAGAACTTTTTAGGGTTCAGCTGGAGAACTTTGGAAAGACTTTTAGGAGACCTTTTGGCACGTTTTTGAAATCATAGAAAGTTAGAGAAAAGACCTGATGAAGGAAAAGAGGACTAAGAAGTCAAGAGACGGAGGCGTTCATCATTTTCAACACTAGTTTTTTTTTTTTCTCTTTATTTATGTATGTTCAAGAAGATGATTGTGGTCTATGTTGTTTTATCATGAACTATGTCTTTTATTGTTTAATATATTTTTAATAGATTTTCTTTTAGTTTATTTATATTTTCGTGTTTCTAATGCTTTTAATTTATTAGTCATGAATTAGATGATACAATTATAGCATAATATAACGTTAGATTTTGTAGAGTTTGAGAGGCATATAATTTCATAATAGCTGTTTTTTTTAAAAAAAAAAATCATAAATCTTAATAAATTTTTAATAATTTGATTTTTATAGAGATATTGAAATCAATTATTAGGAATATTTTCGCTCGGCACTTGAGAGAAGGAGTTGGAAAATTTAGGGCTCTTGGCTATAAACTAGGAAAATTAGTTAAAAATAAATTGACAATTATAAGGCATAGAAATCGAAACCTCTAGAGTTTTATACCATTGATTGTATTACCAATTGAATCTTGATTTTTTTTAATTTTAGAAAAGTTTTATTTTTAATTTTGCAATTTTCTTATGGTTTAGTTTCGTAGATAAAATTAAGATTATTTTTACAGTGATTAGTAAGAATTCTATAGCAATCCCTAGGATGACAACTGTTTCTTGCCATTTTACTATTAAAACTTGATGTCATACACTTGCGGTTTGGTCACAAAAAGAGTCAAGCTAATGGGGATTTTGTGGCCTTAAGTTTTGAATCTATAAGCCTAGGAACTAACCAAAGTTCTTATAGCATTCGTTTAGTTGGATATTCGAATCACAGTTCGAATCATTTTGCTACAGTATTTTCTCTCATAAAAATTCAAATCTTCATTTAAATACTCTACTCAAATACTCGAACCAAACGGGCCCATAGTTCTAGCATCCTTTGTAGTTCTCATATAGGGTCAAGTTTAGAAATACAAAACAAATATGGTTTCATTCATATACTTATATATCTTCCACCACAAATTAATATTAAGATAACATTGCAGATCTATGAAGACTACTCATCAAGTTGAATAAACCAACAATATCCAATTTATGAGTTAATAATAAGAGGAAATCAAAAAACATATGATAGATGAACAATTACCTTCACAACTATAAGGGTAGTATCCTAGTAAAACGTTTTGTTTAGATTAAAATTGAAACTTGCATTATGCTTTCCGCTACTTCCCTGTTAGCAACTCCTTTTGGAATTAAAAGCACTTTAAATTTTTATGTACTTTATTATGTTTCACAATAT
Organism: Artocarpus heterophyllus; assembly: GCA_025403435.1. Taxonomy (NCBI): domain Eukaryota; kingdom Viridiplantae; phylum Streptophyta; class Magnoliopsida; order Rosales; family Moraceae; genus Artocarpus; species Artocarpus heterophyllus. The sequence continues at coordinate 9,954,472 of CM046339.1, forward strand.
TTTTTTTATATATTTTATATGTGGTGGTCATTTTTCATGTACTTTATCATATTATTGTACCTTATTTTTAACAAGTGTGTGAAATAATATTGAAATCATAATCAATATACAATTATAATGATTTACTTTATATTATGAGACAAAACCACCATGTTAGACCAAAAATGTATTATTTATGTTATTAACTTAGATTAAGTTAAGTAATATTAAATGTTTTAGCATTTTTTCAGTTGTACGGAAATATATATTTTTTCCCTCAAGATATCTGTTTTTTTTCCCCAAATATCCATCAAAATTATCCGTAAACACTCCATCGACATGGACATGGATATTTTCGTTGTGTACACGAGTTGAGATGCATGCCGCTGCGAACTATCAACAATGTGAGATTTTATTTTTTATATATATATATATATTTTTTTTAAAAAAAAAAAGCATGGGATTAAGCATAGAAATATCACATTCAATCACAAATTATAGATGTTTTTATTTGAAAAATATACATGCAATTTAAAAAAAAAAAAAAAAAAAGTTCATACATGATGCATCAATCAAACAGGAAACAGAGAACATTTAATACCGGTCAAAAGGATAAGGACTAATTAGTGACTCTTCAAGTTCTCGAAAGCCTCTGTAAACAGCCTCAGTCTGACTCCGTGGAAGGGGCAACCTCCGCACTTCAGTCATGCATCTGCAACATTCAATGATAACATCAGACCTAGAACCAGACTAGAAGGCCTCTAATGATCAAGATTGGTATAAAACGTGCTTCAAAAAAAATAAACAGACAGAAGAAACCTTGTGTGATAGAAAGGCCATCAAAATTAGAACATGCGTTAGCAACGTAGAAAAGCTTATGCAAGTTATCTTGATACAATACTAAAAAGTCAGAAGAATATCTTAACTACAAGAAAAGTTGGTTACATATTTGTACAAGGTTTACGGTCTTAATTCTTGCGCACGTTTAAACCTCTTGCCATGGAAAATAGGAAGAAAAGACAACACTAAGATGAATCCCGGAGAAACATTATGGCATACGACTAGAGTAACTTGTACTTCGATGTATACATCAGCAACCCACCTTATGTATGTCGTGAACATGTACCAAGAAAATCTGTCATTTTATATTACACGTAACGATCACAAACAAAGAGAGATAATAAGTTCACCTGTTTGCCGCACTTGTGATCTTATCTCGGATCCCTTGATTAATAACTGCCGTTTGCTCCAGTGAAAATGTTCCACCTAAAATTAAAGAAGCTCCAGCTGCAGTTGTACCCATTCTTTGTGCAAACACTGATATTGCCCACTCTCTAAGTACTGTTAGTACTGATCTGAGAAGGCGTAATCTGAGCTTGGCCGATGGCAAAATAGCTCCGCTTGACAACAATTGCTCATAAGTGTTCAATACAGGTTCAGTTGCACCCTTGCAAGCTGCAAGAAGAGCCCTCAGAACATCTTCATCTCCAACAGATTCAACCCCCGACTCCAATCTCTCCTATGAAAAGACGCAGAGAAAATTAGATGATAAACTACTTATCTACAGAACCATCTTCTGAAATGATGTTTAGAGTAAACATCATCAATTAGAAAGAACTGTTCATATGCATGCAACATGTACCAGTGCAGCCTTTTCCAGGTGCAGCCTTTTCCAGGTGAAGACAAAGAGTGTCTAAAGGTAAACCAGCTCCATCTCCAGGATAAATGTGGGAACCAACTCTCTTCAGTTCTGAACAAGCTTTGGCAATGCCACCCCTCGAAAGAGCTTGATCAACAAGTCTAGCACATGTTTCTCTTATGATGCTACTATCAGCATCACCAGAATAATTTGCAAAGTATAGCATTTACAGACAAATCTGATTGCAGAAAAACGAAAGCAATAACTCAGCAATGAATTGAAGTATATAACTTATAGCAACCCCTACTGTAATTCTAAGTTGCAGACCATCGTAACACCATGCCAAGGTTTGACACATAGGAAACTGCCACCTTATAATCTCATTCATATAAACACGTATAAAAAGAAACTGAATCAAGGGCTTATGAGATTTTACTACATCCATATTGCAGCATAAAAATAAATTGATCGACTGATCCGTTACAAACATATATACATGTATATCAATATGAGCACAAAAACACTTGGCAAAGATAAGTGACATACATAAATCTCTGTGCGCAAGCAATGTACGGGCAATATATACACAGAGAGTGACAAATGCACAACATCATTAAAGGAATTTAAGTTAATAAATTACAACAATGCTAGAGGCACTAATAAAAAGTGGGTCCCATGCCGTGACACCCAAATGGGGCCATTTCTTATTAGATATGGTGCTCAGCAGGCCCAAGCATTTTTCTAATACATATGTTATTTCATTGGAGGAAAAAAAAAAAAAAAAGGAAACAGCAATTACCTCCCAAAGCTCAAATGGAACGGCATAGTCATTGTATAACTGAGTTATACTCTTCAAATCTAAGGACAGCTCTTTGGCCTTTTCTCGCACATTATTTGCAAGATTTGCTTCTTGCAATGACGTGCTTTCAGCGTCTGTTCCATTTTGGACCAACTCAGAAGGACCTGAAGAAGCTTCTAGCCTGGAAGCTATAGCTTCCAATTCTTTTTTGATCTTGATCTGAAACTGAAGAACAGCAAGTTTCCCTTCTAGTAAATCCAGTAGTCCATTTTCAACAGCACCCCTTGTAGAGCTGACCAGGCCATCACTGGTACTTGCATTTTTGGCCTGTAAAACTGCATTACTTAAGTAGTGACACCTGAAATTGACAACATAAAAAAAAAAACCATCATAGAACAACGGGCTAGGGGATTAAAATTATGTAAAATTGAGGCTAGGGGTTGGTGTTTTTGTCGAAAGCAGACTTTTTGGGCAAATAGAAAGAACTAAAGTTTGATTTCTGAAGAAAATGAACCAAAGATTTTGTCTAAAAAGTAAAAACTAAAAAAGATACAGATATATATGAACACTGCTAACTTCTAAAAATTAAATTTGAAAAAAAAAAGAAGAGAATTTTTCTAATCTATATATGTGTGCGTACAAATCCAAGTGCCGCTTACACACATGACCAAAACTGATTAGAGACATACTTTTAAAATACTGCAAGGGCACAAAACAAATCGTTTTGCACTTTGAGCTGGCAACCGAGCCCAAAATGTCAATTTACAAGCTAGACATTTCCATAATGCAAAAGGAAATACAGCCCAACTATAAATAGGCACCTAATAACATTTAACTCAGTTGCAGGGAATTAATTATCTATGCTTCAGGTAACCAAAAACCGTAGATTCCTGGGAATAAGATGCTTCAAGAAAACATAAAAAGGTACCCAAGAAAAAGGCATAGAGGAATCTTTTGGTAACCAAGTACCTCTGCTCTAAAGTAGGAACATCTCCCGTATCAGTTGAGCGCCTCTCAGCCAGTCTTAATAATATATGAGCTGCAAGCAGGTGCTGCTGCTTCAAGACATAATACCGTGCCAAAAGATCAAAGTACTTGGATTGATTAGGTAATATAGCTGCTCCCAATTGACCCATTGCAGAAGTCCCTGATGACACGGCAGAAAGAGCTCGAACCTGCAATGAGAGGTAGAGAATGAAAAACAACAATAACAAAGAACAAATAACCAAAAACAAAAAAGAAAAAAAACACACCCCACAAAATGCACAAAGTGAAGGGTATAAATAGTAACTCCACAAAAATTGAATAAAAAGAAAAAAGTGCAAGCATAGGTAGAAAGGGCATGTAGAGTTTGATCTTTGAAGCAAAAAAAATCTTACTGCTGAAAACTTTGTAATCCAGAATCAAAACAAAATTCAAGGAAAAAAACCTCTTGCATTGGCTCACGGCCAGCGCTTTGTAGGAAAGGTACCAAATCAGGACCACCATACTCCAACAACTCATTTTCAAGGCCTAAATCAATCATTGCTCGGTAAAAGTACTCATGAAATAATCTATCAGGTGATTTGACACCAAGCTGAACAATCTGGCATATATATTTGCTCCAAGAGGCCTGATCAAGAGCTGATCTTGGAGCCGCAGGCCTGCGTGGAGATCCAAATTCTCCATGTGAAGGAACGCCCTTCAAAGAACGTAATGCACCAATGACAATCTCATAGCACAATTCACGCTGAGCAAGTGCGTGTTCACGAACTGCTGCATCAACTTGGTCATTAAGAGCATCACCTGCCAGGTCAAGAGCCTGTGCCTTTTGAAGAGGTAAGTGAACAACAGCTTCATAGAACCTGCAATGCAAGTGTTTTTTATGTGTTAGATGCATTGACCAAATTAAGAATTTGCAATAGAGTACGTTGAAATACCCTCTACACAACCGACCTTAAATCCTCAAACCGTTTGCAGATAGTTTGCAAATCTGCAGACTCCGGAACTTTGCATAAGAAATTGAAGGCCTCGCTAGCAAGATTCTCTTTCTCCTCCGGATCTGGAGTTACTGCAGCTCTTTCAAGGCACTCCACGGCTAGAAAAAACTTGTGATCGGACTCCTTGTAATAGCTAGGACAACCCTTCCGTAATCTTGCACTTATATCATCAACAGTCCCCCTGCCATCAGCACCAGTATAACACTGGGAAAAAATGAACAAGTCAACATACGGAAATCTGGAATAAAGAATAACCATGTTAGATAAAGCAGGTTAGTATATAAGGGAAGAAAAAAAATTTGCACGTGTTTTTAGGAGCCTATTTTATTTAGTGCTTTTACGATCACATTTTAGAGGATTTAAGAGGACACTGGTTTATTCTTGCATTACCTCCACCAGAGCAGATATAAGCAGTGTAGCAATGTGGTCACCCTCTTCAGAACAAACTAGCTGATGAAATGTCAGCTGGACAAATGTTTGTCGTAGATTAGTGTCAAACCCCTGAACCAAGCGAGTCACATGATGCTGACAAAGAAGTTGGAGCAGAAACAGGGCTTCACTGGATCTAAGAAGCAACTGCCTGATACATTCCATTGCCCTCACCTGTGGGAAAAAAAAAAAAAAAAAATCCAAGTAGCAAAAAAAAAAATGAAAAATAATGGTCCAGTGGCCTTTTGTCAACTACACCACGACAACAATTTTAACTTACCTCCATGGCAGCCAGCTCTGCGGGGCTATATGGTAATCTCTGCCTTTTATTAGATGCACCGCTACCACTAGACTCAGTACTCCGTGAGTAAGCACCAAATAAGTTTCTCACCATACTCCGGTCACCAGCACCAATTTCAGAACCAGTTCCATAAAGAATTGAACCAGTCAAGTCTCCCAGACCAGCAACACAACCATAGAGTCCCCTTCTCTGATTCCTCCTAGACCTTAAAAACTTCTCTAAAGACCGAAGTTTGTTTTCGAGAACTTGCATCGCCTGAATTGACAGTCTACATGAGACAAGTCCATTTTCAGATAAGGCATCTGAAGAACCTCCTTTCACAACCATAACAGGAAGTTCCCACAGAGGAAAAAGTAGTCTTGAAGAACACAAGCAAAGTGCTTCATAAGCACCTGAAAACACAGGCTCAGCTTCCTGAACAACCTGACCCATGCTGAATCCCCCAGAAGCTGTCCTAGAATTTGACAATGCATTACTACCCTCAAGTTGTGGCATTCCAACAAGTCTTGGATCCTCAAAGGCTTCAGCAGCTTTTTCGGCAACAGCATGGCTTACAAGAGTTTCAGAACATACTATCCTTGCCGCCAGCATCAAACACATTGCAGCTGCCTCACCAGCTCCAAAATGATTGAAGAAATCTTCTAAAATTGACCTTGGTGAATTAGATTCAAACAACCTTCTCAAAATATCTACAGGCCTGTTATACACAATTTCCATCATGCCTATGGTACTAAAAACAACAAGTCTTCTCCTTGGCAGTATATGTTGGGCTGTAAGGTCCCCTCTGGCCCAGAGTTTTAAGGATGCCTTTTCAGGGGATTCCCATGAGCTTTCAAGTCCAGGAAATTCAACTTCAGAATATAGGGAGTGCACTGTAGTTGCAGTATCAGGATTTGGTAAAACATCTGCCACAAACAGCATCCGCCCTTCAACTGATAAAGAAGAAACAGATTCCCTTAATGCCCGGGTACTTCTTGAACTTATCCCTGATGTACCTGGGACAGATGATTGTGTGCTCGAATCCCGACTTACAATGAGAAGAGAAGACATGGTTGGTGGAGATGAATCAGAAAGTACAAGAGTTCCAGTAGAATAATATGCTGTCTCAACCTTCAGTGAGAGATCTTCATTCTGGGGTCTACCAACAAGAGACATAGCGCCAAAGGCAAGCCCACTGCTGACACCCAAGGGAGGAGAGGGCCTGGTAGCAACAACTTTTAGACAACTAGGTTTGTATTGGTTGGTATTAAAACTGCCTAAATTTCCACTAGTTGAAGAAGTTGTGAGATACATCCTTCTGCCATCTGATAAAACAGCAACAAGGTGTAGAGATTTTGATTCCAGCGTGGATAGAGGTGATATGCAAATAATAGATGACTTAGCCGACTGATTTGGGACCCTTTGTCCGGTTGATTGCCTACCCCCATAATGAGTATCCCTCTGATCGATCACATTCCTCTCTTCTGCCACTTTCTTCAACGGCCCATCACTATTAGTGCCGACAACAAAACCTGAAGTTTCATTTCTTCAGTTCGTGCATATAAAATGCTTCTTTCATTATCAACAACTAGCACAACAATAGGGTCAACAGCTCCAAACTTAAAGACATTCGGCACAACCCATCTGCAAATTAAGTGTTTGCATCAATTGAGTATAAATGAAAAAACCACAAATTCTAACTTTATGCTTCAAAGCTGACAAACTACGAGGGGAATCGTTATATGCAAGCTATGAAATTTAGATAACAACAAAGTAATTGACTCTTAAAATGGTTTCGAGAACCAACAACCGCCGGAGTAAACCTTTAAATCACAAACACAGTTCAGAAGCTCAATATCTTTTCACCACAGAAAACATAAAGCACTATATTATATATAATACCTCGATATAGCACTGCTAAACCCAGACGTTAGGCAAACCTGAACCAGTTGAGTAATGAAGTTCATAGATGTGGCCATCACGGCCAGCCAGGAATATACGACCTGCCTTCGTACATTCAATACAAGTCATGGTGACTCCATCGGATGGGACTGTATATTCTGGCAAAGGCTGTAGTGAGACCTCTGCACATGGATCTGCATTATAACCTCCTCCAGAGCAGCATGCTCCTACGAGAACTAACTGACAACAAGAAAAGGATAGTGAGATTCTTTGGCATTAATATATTTATATATATATATACACACACAAATGAAACAGTTACTAGTGTCTTGTCCGCATTCTGCAACAATTTAAATAGATCCATATTCTACTTGAAGCAATGTGTATCACCTCCTTTTTATTATGTTGTGCATATTCCTCCGGTTTCAATGACTAGCTCTGGTTCATTGACATTTTTTGTTATTAGTATTGCTTGTCTAGCACCAGCTCAGTCCAAATTTTTGATGTTATGTGACAAATGAAGTGTCATTCTTCAGTTCGTGAATATTATCAAATACAGTTTTAACTTGTATTTTACTAATTGAAGAATCAAAACTCAATTCACATATTAGTTGGTATTAAAATGTAGAAGGATGCAATAAAATGGGATCCAAGGTACTATTAGTATTTTTTATTGTACATAAATTTTTCCCTTTTTCCTCCTTCAAAGAGGCCCCATCACATATTCCACCCATATTGCTAGGGTTTGCACTTGGGTCCCAAGTTTAGGAGCTCTTAAACATCTTATTTCAACATGTATTACACAAATTTTAGCTTATTTTGACAGCTAAAGGAAATAACCTTTGTCCAATAATTTGTCTTTTAAAGAAACATTTTCAAAGTACATGCTACAGGAAGCCAAAAAAAATTGGTATTACCTCAACAGGTGTTGCTAAAACTAACAGATACTGAATCGCTTCAACAAAGACACCAGGTTTTGACTTTGCAAGACCAACAGCACAAATAGCTTGCTCTTCTCCGCTGTATTCTGCACACTGACCATCCCTGATCAAGAAGGAATGTCAAAATAATGAATAAAAATAATGTAGAGACCAGAGTTGGAAATCAACATTGATATAAGTTATGCCCCCGTTGACAAACAACAAACTGTTTGCTTGCATATTAATCCTATCCTGCACTGTTTTCCTATATCGAGAACTGTGTATAGTTGTGCAACATGCATATCGAATAGCTGAACATTTTCACAAAAGCACATATATTCACAACTGTATGTTTACACACAGAAAAAGATGCAAACATTTAATGCCCATTATGGAACACATAAGTAAACAAACAGCCCTCTCACAATAGACTCTTTCATCAACAACGAAATCTACAAAGAACATTCTTACGCAATCAAATAAGGCCCTAAACTAAATATTAGAAGTAAGATCAGTAATCCTTGAATTATAATTGAAAACCAGAAAAGTTTTTTGGAAAAAAAAAAAAGACAGAGAGAGAGAGAGAGAGAGAAATAGAACTTCATTAGATAAATCATTAAGAACAAAGAACACTAACAAGGAGAACGGGGAGCCCTCCAACAAACACAAAAAAGAGCACTACATCAAAGGATTCCAATCCCTAAGCAAATGTGACAAAATGAAGTTACAAAAATCTTTGTCTTCAGACAACTGTATGGCAACTTGCTCTTATAATTCACTTTCCAAAAAAAAGATGTTTGAAAATCCTCCTATTTCGTTCTAACCAGATTTTCCAACAAAGTTCTTAGCTTTCAATTAGTGAAAATCGAAAAGGAAACAGGTAGTTCAATGATTTATTCTGAACAAGACTGGTCAACTTTTTTTTTGCTAGCAGTAAGACAAGGCAACTTAGTCGGGGGCATTTAAAGAGTTTTCAAGACCGGAGCTATCAACCACTCGGCCATCTCTCCGAAAGAAAATCTCTATTTTCTTTGTCCATCGAATAGAACATAACGATATAAGTTGATACCATTACTATCGATATAAAGATATCGAGTATGAATCTATAGGTCTATCTATCTGTATATATAGATGCATGATATAGCGTTCCCCTTTGTAAAGTAAAAAACTGTCCTCGATGGATTCATGGTAAAATCCATCGACAATGCATTTTTTTTACAATTTTTGACTGATAAAGAGATCAAATGGTATATAATTCTTTTATTGGTAGATTGGAGGATTAGAAACATGACTATTGCTTTCCAATTGGCTGTTTTTGCATTAATTGCTACTTCATCAATCTTACTGATTAGTGTACCCGTTGTATTTGCTTCTCCTGATGGTTGGTTGGGTAATAAAAATGTTGTATTTTCTGGTACATCATTATGGATTGCATTAGTATTTCTCGTAGGTATCCTTAATTCTCTTATCTCTTGAACCTATTGGTTCTAGATTCAAAAATGACCCCTCCCCGAATTCTTTCAGGTTATGAGACGCGTTAAAATTTAATAGTTAAAATTCAATATAAGTTATAAGTTCTTAAAATGCAAATAACAAAAAAAATTCTAAAGATTAGCGGGAGGGGTTAAACTTATTGTATTTGTATCTTTGTTTTGTAAAATTTTGCAAATCAAATAAAAAAGAAATATGTAAATAGAAATAAATATGTATTACATATGTATTATTATCATTATAATAATTATAATTAATTATTTTAATATTTTTAAAATATTAAAAATTTAATAGAAATATGTACTAAAGTTGTACATTTAATTTAAATATTTATTATATATTTTATATACACAAATGTTATATATTTATATATAAAATTATATAAAAATTATATATATAAATTTGAATATAAATAAAATTAAAAATAAAAAAATTAAGCTAGTTAACTTTTTTTTATTGAAATAAAACTAACCAACTTGAGTAAAAAAAATTAAAAACACACACACACACACAAACACACAAAAAAAAAATAAATAAATAAATAATAATAATAATAATACATATTGGATCCTACTATATTGTTGTGTAATGTGTTCACGGTCGCTTTAGTCAGTTTGAAGGGAAAACACCAACCAAATAAAAAATGTTAAATCTATTTTTGTCAGTTTCTTCATTTTGAAATTCTAGCAAGAAAGCAAATCATTTAGAATCAATTTGATCAATACAAATATAATTAAAATAAATCTTAACATGTGAAAATTTTGAGTCAATCTAGTAAAATCAACAACTAATGTATTTGTAGAACTTTTCACTAATTAAGATTTTCACCTAAATCATAAAAACATATATAATATTGAGCTGTAAGAAATATAACATGTACAAAAATAGAGAGAAATGTGACAAGCACGAGAAACATTTTTTTTAAAAAAAGGTTATGAGAGAACTGTGGTAGGTTTGGTTGGTTTCCACGGTTTGAAATATCTAAAGCCAGTAACCAAAGTAATAAAAATAAATAAATTTTTCAAACGGACCAAACCAAACCAATCGATTTGGTTTGATTGGATCTGGCATGTTGAACACCCCTATGTACTATATAGTATATTATTATCTAACGCGTAATTTACAGTAGATTTTAGTTTGCCATTGACATAGGTTTTAGAATGGAAAGGTGTAGTCAATCATTCATGCTATAAGAACCGTTTTGATTACGGTAAATTGAAAAGATGTTATGGGTCAATGATACTATGAAATCTTTATTTCTCTCTCTTGAGGACACCTTGTTCTCAATTGTTCTAAGTAAATTTCTTCTATTCAATAGCATTTTTCAGCTCATTAAAAAAAATGGCTTCCATTTCAAAACAAGCAACTAGTTCTAGATTTACAGTGTACCAAGTTAGATAAGAAGTTCTATCCACTATAGATCACTTATCAACAAGGAACTTAAATCAATTGTTGGACTCCGTTTGTGCCATGAAATTGACGGCCTCATAACAGATATTTTCTATCCAAACTCCATATGCTTTACAACCAGGGGACATGTGCCATGGTGACCATAATTATGTCAAAGCTACTTTTGTACTCCATTCTTTGCACTCACTAGAACTTTCTAGAAGCCCATTGAATCACCTTGTCAGCGTTCATGCTTGGCAAAACACAGACTAAGCAAAATTTTCCTCACTCGTCTAATAAATATACAGTAACAGAATCAAAACGCTCACCACTTGTCAAAACGCCAGAGAAACAAGGAGTTATCCACAGATGCCCATGCTCTACGTATTTCTGGAAATATTCCACATAATGCAGTTCCTTCCCCACCCGCTGCATTGTATCTTTCAATAAGTACTGGAGGTAACTCCCAAGTATCAACCACCTCAACCAAAGGAGGCCACTGCAATAATTCAAAGTACAATGTGATGACAAGCAAAATTCATTCTCAATAATTAGGGCGTCTAAAATGTACTTTACAATTTAAAAATTAGTTCCAAAATAGAAAAAGGATGAAAATGAACTCTAGGGATGAACAAAGGTTAACTTAAGTTTAATGTATGAGTCCATATAGCATCTTGTCATCAGCAATAGGTAGATGAAAAAGCAACTCTCAACTTTCTCTTCCATGACAGAGCAAAATCCGTTTTGAATTTTTTAGGTATGGAGCATTCCAAAGAGAAATAAAAAAGGTAGAGAATAATCAGTCAAGTGTCTTAAGATGCGACAACTTGCACTAGAATCATTTTGCAACACCAAAGATTTATTAGATATAAAAATTACCTGTTACGAGTAGGATGACTTTACATGCATGATCACTCAGTTGCTTAAAGAGCTCCAAACATGCCCAATAACAACCCAAAATTGTAGATTTTCAAAAAGAGAAAATGAAGATGATACCTCACTGAGAGCAGATTAAATTTACATTAGTTGTTTTTGGTTGCTCGGAAAAGAAACATAATAAGTTTATTGTGAAAACAACTTAAGTTAATTGTTAACTCAGAAACAAGATGATTCATTTCTTGTGGCATAATCATCATTCAGATTAACAACCAGATGAACTTTAGTAAGTCCGGAACAGGTGTGCTCTATGCGTTATTCTGCCCCCTTCCATTCCAGCTACATAACTCGCATACGGAGTCAAAGTTTCCAATTAAATCTTTAGTACTGACAATACACCAACTGGTTTTCGATAAAATCACTCAACTCCCTTTCTTTTATTCATTGTTTGAAGTTACAATTGCTATAAACAAACAATCAATACCTTCTTTCTAATGGAATTCTACAACAAATCAGAAAGCTCCCCAACTAGATTTCCAAACCAAGCCATAGCATCCCCTCATTCAGTCAAGATAGAAAAGCCCTAATTTGTGCATGATAATTATAAGACTCTTCATCTCGATAATTCAGCTCAAGGTGAAAAATACGACTTAAAAAATTTCTAAACAACTCCATCTACAATAATCTTAATAGACATACATTAGAGTCATAAGCACATATACATATGTTTGTATGAGTATATAAGCACAAGAAATTTATTTACCCAACTTAACAAAGGAACATCACGATATTAGTAAGAGTCAACTATAGAATTTGACCCAAACTTCAGTAAGTCACTCGAATTGGCAAAAGTTTCCATTCTCTATCGCCAAGCATGAAAAAAAAAATGTCGCTTTTGAAAATCGTTCCACTAGAAAGAAAAACTAAAGAAAGAAGAAAAATTTCACCTCTTTGGGATGAGAAGAATAGGGATGACTGGCGTATCTGGAAGCTTCTAGAGCCTCTTCAAGATCGAGCTGAGACGCCATTTCTCGGCCAATGCGGTCGCTTATAACGAGACCGGCGCTGGTGACATCCCGCAAAACGACGTCATCCTCTCGCGACATGTCGTCTCGACCCAAAACCCTAGAGTTTCAGGCGGAGGTTGATTCGGAATACAGGAACGTCTAATTGGAAAGTTCGTGCGGGTCTGCTTTCCCTCGGTTTTTAAACAAGGGGCAATGTAATTGTAATTGTAATTGTAGAGAGAGAAACTTTGAATAGGAGAGAGGGAAAGGGGAAGCGAAGGTTCGTAGTTGTTTGGCTTAACAGTGGAAACTATAGTTTTTAATTTTCATCATAAACTCTTATAAATATGAGATAAAAAAATTTTTACAGTATAAATCTTTTATATTATAATAAAAATTGGTTTTAATTAATTGTTTTTATCACCTTTTTAAACACCTAGGAGTGAAGATTGGGGGAAAGTACAGGTATATGGGGATTTGGGGACGGTTTGTCAGTGGTGGGCAAATTTTGATGTTTATCAACCAAAAAACAGAAAACAAAAAAAAGGGATTAAATTGAAGCGGTTCAAAGCCACAATTTTTGTTGTCTTTTTTTTTTTGATGAATGTATGAAAATGACCGTTACGTGGTTGTTTTGATTGAAATTTGAAGTGCCAAGTTTTGCCGGTGCTCCAAAAAAAAAAAGGTGAGGACTCAAGTGAAATAGGAAAAGATCACAAATAACGTGTACAATAACTTCTAAAAAATCATGACAAAGGCTCTGTTAGAGTTTTACCCTTTTTCTTTTGCATAAGTATACCGCATCACTTAGGAAGGTCATGGGCCCAGAGTCCGACACTGTTTTTGGACAGTTCTCTAGACTGCTAGCCCTTTGAGGGTATGGCCTAAAATTGTGGCGTCGTTTTCTCCGAGGGTGGGGCTCTTTTCCCAAGGTTTGGGGGATGTTTGTGGTTTAGTGGAGGGGGCTTCATCGTAGGTGGGCTGGCTTTCTCCGGTGGCTATCGATGGCGGCTCGGCAGTGCAACGGGCAGATATGGTGGAGAAGAGTCTTTTTGCTCCGTAGGATGGAGGCTTTTGATTGAGATTGCGCCGGCGTTCCTTTGGCCTCTATGGGAAGATGGAGTCAGGGTGATACCATTTCCTAAGGTTGATGGAGGTGGGCAGTGGAGATCCGCTTGGGCTTTCTCCATCAGTTTTTCGACAAGTTCACAGAGTCCTTGTCCTCACTCCCAGTGGCAGGCTTATCACTGGTGTCTTCGTCGTTGATGGTTAAGTCTTGCCTATTTGTTTTTATATTATGTTTTGTGTTCATCAAATAATATCGATGGTGTTTTCGCCATTTAGTAGTTTATTTTCTGTGTTTTGTTGGTTTGTAGTTGTAATAACAGAGGTGGTCTCCTCATCTCCAGTTTTAATTTGTTTGTCTCTTCCCCTTGTCATTGGTGGAAGGTGTAGTTATCTGGCTAGACCTTATTCTAGACCATGTTGTATGTTCCCTTGGCGAGGAGATTTTGGCTTCAATCAATTGGCATTTTCCATCAACTATAGTGGATTTTCAAAATGAGCCTTTGTCATGCTCTATTGTATGGGTCGTGCAAGCTTTTCCCCTATAAGTCTTGATACTTGAATCTATTCCCCATACTTCATCCGTATTTATTGGTAGTATTTAAGTCAGATTCTTTTATAATGAGTGGTTTCATGCAACTATGTTTGTACTTGTTTTAATTTCAATAAAAGTTTTTCATTTAAAAAATAATAATAATAATGTGTACAATACTTTGAATTTATGATGTAAATGCTACATTGTCCCTTTTATCTTTTAGAGACCATGGGTATGATAGGTGTTAGACATGTATGCTCTAAGGAGTAAAAATGTAATACGTTTTTGGAGACATTTTTATCAATAAAGAATTTATTCATTTATATATACCAAATATTGTCCTCTTTACGTTCATATTCGTTGAATGTATGATAAGCAAACAGTAGTCTGAGACTGTCAGTCTAAACCTTAAGAGTTGGGCATATGATGGGATGATTATGCGGTAGACACGACTCTTAAGGTGATGGTCTAAAATATATGATCCGCAATCGAGGGAATAAAGTTGGGCGCTTTATTCATGTAAAGATTGTTATGTTGTCTATATCCCTTTTGGGAGATGGTTTGTCTTGGCCATCGGAGTTGGACTCCGTGAATAGAAACATTGGCGCGTTGTCATAGGTGACGATGTGTTGGATCGGGACATAAAGTGAATTGATTTGGATTAATAATTCTGTCTTGGCAAATCGATTCACTTTAGACAGTCGTTTGTATTGTATCTTAATCCTGAGATGAATAATGGGCCCGTTGTCTCGACTTGTGTCTTTTGATGTACCAATGGGTGACTCCCACATCTCTATAGTGGCATGCATGCCGGTACGTTGGAGGCATGACTCTTGATAGCGTAGACTTGTTATTCATAGATATGGAATCCATAGCTCCTCTTTAGGAGTAATGATATCCTCTTATATGCGTTGTCCTGTAATTGGAAAACTGGAGCGCTCAACCATTTGGATACATAGGTGTAACCGAATGGTATACTATCTTTGGATGGTAAGTTTTCTAATGGTGAGACAATGGAACGTAAGATAAAAAATAATCGGGAAGGTAAGACAGAACTTGTCCTTAAGCCGATTATGGATGATCATATGGGGATGCGATACACTATGATATGTAATGGAGACTTAGCTACACGAGCTTCGTAATTCTATAAAGTTCGAGAGTGCAGCTCCAAGCTTTTAGTGGAGTAGCGTTGGAGTTGATAATTGTGAAATGTATATCTGGGATATTGGGTTTCATAGTTATCATGAGCTTGAACTTTATAGGTCCATTTTGGTCCCCTTTGCTAGCTCACAAAATCCTGTAACGACACGGCGTGCTTTTCCAATAATTGGTGACTTATGTCGGATTTATCAGATTGGTTTAAAATTTATAAGAATCAAATAATTCATATCTGTTTATCGGTTGAATTAATTATGTAAGAAATTAGTTCAAGATGAACTTGTTGAATTATGGCGTTCGGATAATTCTTGTCTGTTTATCGGTTGTTTTAATTTTGGACAATTAGAACAAGATAAACTTGTAGAATTATTTGAATTGATTTATTTTCTTAGAGATTATCTTGATAGAGTTTGTTTTGATCAGATATCTTTTCTATTGGGCTATTTGAATCAAAACTGAGACTTTATCCTTTAGAATCTCGGGTGGAAAATAAAAGATTCGCGGAGATTTTTTCTCGGCAGTTCGGCATGCCGGATGACGTGTTCGGCCTGCCGAACTGGCCAGTTCGGCCTGCCTATCTCACAGTTCGGCATGCCGACCGCGACAGCTAAGATTACGCGTTTTTCACGCGTATCTTATCAGATATTGATCCGAACTTGATTCTATTTTGATTTTTGAGACCTAATCTGATATGGACTGACCCCAAGGACCAATAGGTATAAAAAGGGAGTGAGTCTAATGATTTACTCAGATCAATTTGAGAGATTAAGAGTGATACTCTTCTAGTGAGCATCTGAAAACTCCCTGAGAGCTTTTGTTCACAAATCACGAACACTAGCTTTGGGTTCTCTCTATTGGTTGGAAGGAGAGTCACCGGTGGAAGAGCTGTACGTGTGAGCCCACACTCACTCCGGTTGTGGATAGAGAATAGCAAAGAAGACCAGTTGGTTGAGGCTCTTCTGGAACGTTACTTCTCTACACAGGTCGCGGAGGTTCTTCGGCATACTGAGGTTAGTAAGATCTGTTTAATTTATACATATAACATGTCAAACTTGTGTTTTGGAAAATACTCTGATGAAAAAAATTTTAAAAATTCCGCTGCGCACTTTGTTTCCAACAATTGGTATCAGAGACGAGGTTTTTACATAAATTTGCAAGTTTGTGATCATGTTATATGCATAAATTTTGTGATCTTAATCTCTCCTATGCTTGAATTGAATTTTATAGAGAGATGGCACTCTAGGTTTCTATATAATATATATGTTGTCATGGATTATGTGGTGAATGTTTATTAATTAATTATGGCTGATTAAATTGTTGCTTAATTATTTATTAATTAATTAATATCGGTTATGATTCCTTAGAGGTTAGAATGTGTATCTAGGTTTTTCATGTAATTAGATGGCGGACTATCATCTCCGTCTAGGAATTATTATTTAATTTGTAAGAATTTTGTAATTAAATAATTATTCGGAGAAGACGGAACGAGAAGTCGGATCTTAAAGATTGATGATGGTGCCTCCAGGTATTTCCTGAGTCTCTAATTTTATGTTTTTGAATTGTTGAAAATAAAATTGATGAATTGCATTAAAATTGTATTTTCTGGATTGAGTGTTTTCTGCTCGGTCGGCATGCCGGACCTCACAGTTCGGCAGGCCGAAGGTCACAGATCGGCAGGCCGAACGTACGGTCCGGCAGGCCGACAGTGGGGCAGAAATTTTGGTGCTCTGCCGGCAGGCCGAACCTTCATGTTCGGCAGGCCGAACCACAATGATCGGCAGACCGATCACCTAGATCGGCCTGCCGACAGAGAGCATCCAGGTGTCCAGAAAAGGTGCAATTTTTGGTGCAGTTTTAATTTTATTTTTGGGACGATTCTGAGAAACATTAAATTTGGATATGACCGGAAATATGAAGTGTTCGATTCATACGGGATTGAGGACTTAAAGATGGATATTACATGAAGAAGGATACAGCTTGAGGATTCAAGGATGAAGAATCGATAAATGTCTCGATTATTCTCTTGTAATCTTAGTTTTTCTATTCTCTAGGGTGGAACCATAATATTACGGTTATTATTATTATGCTTGTAGCTTTGCTTGATTGCTTTGCTTGTCTGCATTATAATATGATTTACCATGTATATTGATAACATGTCATATAGAATAGGGAGTGCCGCTCATATTAAAATTGTTCATGCATAATTTTAAAATAAAACCTTGACTTCAAAAGATTGAGTGGGAGAAGGTTTTCGAAGAGAGAACCTAAGGCCTCCATCGTTGGTCCATAGGAAGAACATGATGGTCCCAACCCCTAGGAAGGGATTTCTATTATGTACCAGATTGGATCTCTAAAAGGATAAGGTATTTTAGTATGATTTATGGTTGCACACCCCTAGGTGGTGATTATAAATCATGGATAAAATATTGAAACAGTGGTTATACACTCACGTTAATTTTATTATTAACCTCCCCTAGGAGCTCTGTTAATAAAATTAATGGCCAAAGAAACGATTATTAGTATATGCTGGATCATACGGGTCCTGGATGGCATATATTAATCAGGAGGGGATCCGTGTTCCTGATTGAATTTGGCATGACTCCCCTAGGAGCTTGTTGAATTCTGAGTTGGGAATTATCGTTGTAAGGTTGTGATATTTTCAAGGTTTTGACACATAAACACATTTGTATGATTTTACATGATTGTGTTATCTTACTAAATTATTAAATATGTTTGCTTATGTTTGGTATATGATTCTTTATTGTAGATTGAAAATGTCTAAAAACGCTTTATCATCGATACTTGACAAAAACCAATTAACCGGTGAGAACTATAATGATTGGAAACGGAACCTGGACATCGTCCTATCCTTTGAGAAACTGAAGTATGTACTGACAACTCCTTGTCCTCCCGAGCCTACGGGAGACTCAAGTAATGAGCAATTCCAAGCGTACGACCGCTGGAAAGATGCTAATGATCAGGCCCGCTGCTATGTTATGGCTAGCATGAATAACGTGCTGCAGGCTCAACATCAGGATTATGAGACTGCGAAGCAGATCTTGGATAATCTTGAGGATATGTTTGGAGGCCAGGCCATAACAAAGCGGCAAGGGGCGCTTCGGAAACTCTTAAACTGTAGACAGAGACCGGGGACATCTGTAAAGGAGCACATGATGTTGGTCATGGGTTACCTCGCTGAGGCTCAAACCAATGGAGCCGACATCGATGCTGAAACTCAGATGACTATGGTCTTTGAGACTCTGTCTAAGGAATTTATTCCGTTTAGAGCTATTTTTAATTTAAGCAATAGACGGGATATGACCTTGACAGAACTGATGAAACAGTTACAGGAGTTTGAACTGCTGATCAGGGAGTCTCCTGCTGGTGGAGAGGCCAATATGGTAGCTGCTTCTGGTTCCAATCCTAACTCTGGGAATGGAAAGAAGCAACGGGCCAAGAGTGGTAAGTCTTCTATTCCTATTGCTACCAAGAGCAAGAAGAAAAAGAAGAAGAACCCAAAGAAGCTTAAGTGCTTCTTCTGTGGTAAGGTCGGGCATATAAAGAAGCATTGCAAGGACTTCCTTTCCAAGGGAGGTAGGTGTGATCTTCTATATTTAGAAACTTGTTTGGTTGAGGAATCCAGTGACATTTGGGTCATAGATTCCGGTGCAACTAATCATGTTTGTGTTTCTCTGCAGGGATTCAAAGAAACGAGAAGTCTACTTCGTGAAGACTTAACGCTTCGGATGGGCGATGGATCCTTGGTCTCAGCGGAAGCAGTGGGAGATGTCCATCTTTGTTTTGATAATTATAGGAGTTTAATTTTGCGAGATTGTTTTTATGTTCCTAAATTTAAAAGGAATTTAATTTCTGTATCTTCTTTATTTAAAGACTCCTACGTGGTATCTTTTAATGAAAAAGTGGTGATTCGTAAAAACAAATCTTTTATCTGTTCTGGATGGATGCAAAATAATCTATATTTTATCAAACCTAAGATGGACTTATTGCTTAATGCTGAGATAAATGATAATGACTCAAAAAGACTTAAAACTTCTCACTCTAATAAGACTTATCTTTGGCATTTGCGCCTTGGCCATATTAACCTGAATAGGATTCAAAGGTTGGTAAGGGATGGACCTTTAAGTCACTTAAAGGTGGAATCTATACCTCAATGTGAGTCTTGTTTGGAGGGTAAAATGACCAAAAGACCATACGGGTCTAAGGGCAATAGGGCCGAAGGGGTTCTAGAACTTGTGCATAGTGATGTTTGCGGACCAATGAACATCCGGGCACGAGGAGGGTATGAGTACTTCGTCACTTTTATTGACGATTACTCAAGATATGGGTATGTGTACCTAATGCACCACAAAAGCGAAACTTATGATAAGTTCAGGGAGTTTCGGGCTGAAGTGGAAAAGCAATTGGGTAGACCCATAAAGGCACTTCGATCTGATCGAGGTGGGGAATACCTTTCTGATGAGTTCTTGGGACACTTGTTAGAGAATGGGATTTTATCCCATTTGACTGCGCCGGGCACTCCGCAGCAGAATGGCGTAGCGGAGAGAAGGAATAGGACTTTGTTGGACATGATTCGGTCCATGATGAGTTATTCATCATTGCCTTTATCCTTTTGGGGATATGCACTACAAACCGCATGTTATCTTTTGAACAATGTGCCTTCAAAATCGGTCCCTAAAACTCCTCACGAGTTGTGGACAAGACGGAAGACATCCTTAAACCATATTCGCATATGGGGATGTCCAGCTCATGTCCTGTTTAAGGATCCGAATAAGTTGGAAGCACGTTCAGAAGTTTGCGTGTTTGTAGGATATCCAAAAGGGACTAAAGGGGGTTATTTTTATAACCCAAAGGAAAATAAAGTCGTGGTTTCAACTAATGCAACTTTCCTTGAGGAGAGTTACATGAACGACTTTAAACCTCAAAGCAAAGTGGTGCTTGAGGAGTTGAGGGGTAATCCGTTTACTCCAGAGGTTCCGAACGAAACCATTCCGATCGGTGTAGAAAAACCAAACAAACCTGAACAACAACCTCAGGGGCTTCGGCGTAGTGGGAGGATCGGGCGTCAACCTGAGAGGTATATGTTCAATGGGGAGGTCTTTTTGGCTGAACCGGATGAACATGACAGGGATCCTTATACTTACGCAGAAGCTATGGAGGATGTTGATTCAAGACTTTGGACAGAGGCCATGAACATTGAGATGAAGTCTATGGAGACTAATCGGGTCTGGGAGCTTGTGGATCTTCCCGAAGGGGTAAAACCCATAGGGTGCAAGTGGATCTACAAGAGGAAAAGAGGAGTGGATGGAAAGGTCGAAACCTTTAAGGCTAGACTGGTAGCTAAGGGTTATACGCAAAAGGAAGGAATCGATTATGAGGAAACCTTTTCGCCTGTAGCCATGCTTAAGTCCATCCGGATTCTCTTGTCCATAGCTGCCGCTCTCGACTACGAGATTTGGCAGATGGATGTCAAGACGGCTTTTCTAAATGGCTATCTTGATGAGTCCATTTATATGGAACAACCAGACGGGTTCAAGGTCACGGGTCAAGAGGGTAAGGTTTGTAAGTTGCTAAAGTCTATTTATGGACTTAAGCAGGCTTCTCGTTCTTGGAACATAAGATTTGATCAAGTGATCAAGACTTATGGGTTCTCACAAAATGTGGATGAACCATGTGTTTACAAACACATTAAGAATGGGAAGGTGGTTTTTCTACTACTCTATGTAGATGACATTCTGCTAATTGGCAATGACGTTGGGGCGTTGTCATCGGTCAAATTATGGTTGACCAAGCAGTTTGACATGAAGGACTTGGGTGAGGCTAATTTTGTTCTCGGTATCCAGATCTTGCGGGATAGGAAGAACAAAATGATAGCTTTGTCACAGGCCTGCTACATAGATAAAATTCTCAGGAGGTTTGCAATGCAGGATTCCAAGAAAGGTGGGCAACCATCTAGGTCTGGAATTACTCTTTCTAAGAAAGACTCTCCAAAGTCTTATGAAGAAAGAGAATACATGAAGAAGGTGCCTTATGCTTCGGCAGTAGGTAGTCTCATGTATGCCATGCTTTGCACTCGACCAGATATTAGCTATGCGGTCGGGATTGTGAGTCGATTTCAGGCGGATCCAGGACCAAACCATTGGGTTGCGGTAAAGCATATTTTCAAGTACCTGAGAAGGACTCGTGAGTATATGCTTGTGTATTCGGGTGAGGATTTAACTCCTCTAGGATACACTGATTCGGATTTTCAATCCTGCCTGGATTCTAGGAAATCGACTTCAGGGTTTGTGTTTACTCTAGGTGGCGGTGCCATCAGTTGGAGAAGTGCGAAGCAAGATTGCACTTCGGATTCAACGATGGAGGCCGAGTATGTGGCGGCTAGTGATGCTTCGAAAGAAGCAGTGTGGCTCCGCAAGTTCCTTGGGGATCTTGAGGTAGTTCCTGGTATGGATAAAGCGGTATCACTGTACTGTGATAACAGTGCGGCGGTAGCTAATGCTAAGGAACCAAGATTTCACAAGAAGAGTAAGCATATTGATCAGAAGTATCATGTGATAAAGGACTTCGTTGAGAGCGGGCATGTCACGGTGTGCAAGATCGCGTCAGAGGACAATTTAGCTGATCCATTTACGAAGACACTTTCTGGGAGAGTCTTCGAAAGGCATGTGGAAGCTATGGGGATGCGAAATTTGCAGTGTTTACTCACTTAGTGCAAGTGGGAGATTGTTAGACATGTATGCTCTAAGGAGTAAAAATGTAATACGTTTTTGGAGACATTTTTATCAATAAAGAATTTATTCATTTATATATACCAAATATTGTCCTCTTTACGTTCATATTCGTTGAATGTATGATAAGCAAACAGTAGTCTGAGACTGTCAGTCTAAACCTTAAGAGTTGGGCATATGATGGGATGATTATGCGGTAGACACGACTCTTAAGGTGATGGTCTAAAATATATGATCCGCAATCGAGGGAATAAAGTTGGGCGCTTTATTCATGTAAAGATTGTTATGTTGTCTATATCCCTTTTGGGAGATGGTTTGTCTTGGCCATCGGAGTTGGACTCCGTGAATAGAAACATTGGCGCGTTGTCATAGGTGACGATGTGTTGGATCGGGACATAAAGTGAATTGATTTGGATTAATAATTCTGTCTTGGCAAATCGATTCACTTTAGACAGTCGTTTGTATTGTATCTTAATCCTGAGATGAATAATGGGCCCGTTGTCTCGACTTGTGTCTTTTGATGTACCAATGGGTGACTCCCACATCTCTATAGTGGCATGCATGCCGGTACGTTGGAGGCATGACTCTTGATAGCGTAGACTTGTTATTCATAGATATGGAATCCATAGCTCCTCTTTAGGAGTAATGATATCCTCTTATATGCGTTGTCCTGTAATTGGAAAACTGGAGCGCTCAACCATTTGGATACATAGGTGTAACCGAATGGTATACTATCTTTGGATGGTAAGTTTTCTAATGGTGAGACAATGGAACGTAAGATAAAAAATAATCGGGAAGGTAAGACAGAACTTGTCCTTAAGCCGATTATGGATGATCATATGGGGATGCGATACACTATGATATGTAATGGAGACTTAGCTACACGAGCTTCGTAATTCTATAAAGTTCGAGAGTGCAGCTCCAAGCTTTTAGTGGAGTAGCGTTGGAGTTGATAATTGTGAAATGTATATCTGGGATATTGGGTTTCATAGTTATCATGAGCTTGAACTTTATAGGTCCATTTTGGTCCCCTTTGCTAGCTCACAAAATCCTGTAACGACACGGCGTGCTTTTCCAATAATTGGTGACTTATGTCGGATTTATCAGATTGGTTTAAAATTTATAAGAATCAAATAATTCATATCTGTTTATCGGTTGAATTAATTATGTAAGAAATTAGTTCAAGATGAACTTGTTGAATTATGGCGTTCGGATAATTCTTGTCTGTTTATCGGTTGTTTTAATTTTGGACAATTAGAACAAGATAAACTTGTAGAATTATTTGAATTGATTTATTTTCTTAGAGATTATCTTGATAGAGTTTGTTTTGATCAGATATCTTTTCTATTGGGCTATTTGAATCAAAACTGAGACTTTATCCTTTAGAATCTCGGGTGGAAAATAAAAGATTCGCGGAGATTTTTTCTCGGCAGTTCGGCATGCCGGATGACGTGTTCGGCCTGCCGAACTGGCCAGTTCGGCCTGCCTATCTCACAGTTCGGCATGCCGACCGCGACAGCTAAGATTACGCGTTTTTCACGCGTATCTTATCAGATATTGATCCGAACTTGATTCTATTTTGATTTTTGAGACCTAATCTGATATGGACTGACCCCAAGGACCAATAGGTATAAAAAGGGAGTGAGTCTAATGATTTACTCAGATCAATTTGAGAGATTAAGAGTGATACTCTTCTAGTGAGCATCTGAAAACTCCCTGAGAGCTTTTGTTCACAAATCACGAACACTAGCTTTGGGTTCTCTCTATTGGTTGGAAGGAGAGTCACCGGTGGAAGAGCTGTACGTGTGAGCCCACACTCACTCCGGTTGTGGATAGAGAATAGCAAAGAAGACCAGTTGGTTGAGGCTCTTCTGGAACGTTACTTCTCTACACAGGTCGCGGAGGTTCTTCGGCATACTGAGGTTAGTAAGATCTGTTTAATTTATACATATAACATGTCAAACTTGTGTTTTGGAAAATACTCTGATGAAAAAATTTTTAAAAATTCCGCTGCGCACTTTGTTTCCAACAATAGGAGCATCCATCCATAAAAAGATCATTCCAAGATAATCATCTCATGGTTATTGAGAACGAATCAAATCATATGGTTGTCGGACTATTTGAAAAGATCAAAAATGGCAATAGAACGATTCATTTGCATTTTTCAATTTGCCCTACAATGGCAACAATTTGAGTTCTTCTTTTTCCTTCAATAGTGAGCATTTGAGTTTGTGATTAGGTTCCACAATGGTGCAACACGGATCAAAGTAACTTGGGTTAGACAGGGCAAGTGCAACTCGACGGTGCCTAGGTTCAAAGGTGGCAAATATTGTGCGAAAGAAAAGAGGGAGAGAGAGAATGGGTTTAATGGCGCCTTGGCTCAAAGCATGTATGGGTTAGGCCTGCAAATGAGGAAGGGAAAGGAAGGGAGAATACATTTTTGGTTTCTAATTTTTCTTTATTTACTTTCTAAAGCTTTTTTTACATTTTGAAATATATTAACATTATTTTTCTTGTGTTGAATATCAAGCCATGTGATGCTTTTTGATTGGTTGGTGTTGTTATATATGTCAACTTTTTTATTACATTTATCAAAATGCCCTTAATTGTGCATATGTGCAACTCACGTGATTATCTATTTAATATCCCTCAATTAAAAAATTGGTCCTTTTGCATTTGAAATGCAGACTATACCTGGTTAAATAAACAAAAAAAAAATGTGGACCAATTGATCACTTACTTAAAAGATGGGGACTATTTAGGTGTTTGGAAGAGTAATTCAAACCAATTGTTTAAATTATGAATAATATAAAGCTCTCACATGCTACAGTAAAAAAGATACAGTGTAAAGCTCTTATATGTTACAATTCCCAAACCCAAATTGATAGATGAACCTACTCTACTAAACACATCAACTATTAACCCTTTCTTGCTACTAGTTGATTTTTTTTTCCTTTAATTGTGGTTGTGTAATATTTTTAGGGGTAAAATTGGAATACTACATACTCATATTTACAAATGTTCTATTTATTTTCACTATTTTATTACAATTATCCTTTTTGTTTGTTTTGTTCAAAATAAATGTAACAAAATTATCTCTATCAAATGTTTTTTATATTTAGAAACATAAAACAAATATAAGTTATCAGATATGTTTTTAGATTAAAAAAATGAAAATTAAAAACTTGAGGAAATATTTTTTTTCATTTAAAAAATAGAAAGTGAAAAGGTTGGCAAATAATGCCATAATTATTTTTCACTTTCGTTTATTTTATGAATTTCATGATGTTTGATCTCTAAAATAGAGCAGTGTTGGGTCGCTGATATGAAAAAAACAAAAAAAAAAGGGTCTCCGCTCTTGGAACTCGAACAGAGGATCATTGTTGGAATTTACACAATTCGCAATTCTTATACGTATTAGTTGAGTTTTGGATTCAAAAAGTTGGACAACAAATATATAAATATATATATATATATATATTTAGGATTTACAAAAAGCTTATGACTTTAACTCTTATTAGTTTTTCATTATTTTGATTCAGATTTTTGTATCTATTAATGGCATAAATTATGTTATTTAGTTTTGTTTTTCTTTTCGTCCTATATAATTAGATCGTGTAATTTATTTGTCTACCAAGGAGAAAAAAAATAAGAAAATTGTTAGGATTATTTCCTTAAATCCCCTTATGTACTTTAATTTAAAGTACTCCTAATTTTCAAAACTGTTCAAAATATTACAATACTATCAAAAACCATTCAAAATGTCTCCTTCATCCAATTCTGCTTATAACACTAACAGATATACTAACTGTTAGACTTGTATGCCCTAAAAAGTAAAAATGTAATAAGTTTTTGGATACATTTTTATCAATAAAGAATTTATTTATTATTTATATATCAAATCTTGTCCTCTTTACGTTCATATTTGTTGAATATATGATAAGCAAATAATAGTTTGAGACTGTCGGTCTAAACCTTAAGAATTGGGCATATGATGGACAGATTATGCGGAAGACACGATTCTTAAGGTGATAGTTTAAATCATAAAATCTGCAATTGAGGGAATAAAGTTGGGCGCTTTATTCATGTAAAGATTGTTATGTTGTCTATATTCCTATTGGGAGATGGTTTGTCTTGACCATCGGAGGTGGACTCCATGAATAGAAACATTGGCACGTTGTCATAGGTAACGATGTGTTGGATCGGGACATAAAGTGAATTGATTTGGATTAATAATTCTGTCTTGGCAAATCGATTCACTTTAGACAATCATTTATATTGTATCTTAATCTTGAGATGAATAGTGGGCCCGTTGTCTTGATTTGTGTCTTTTAATGTACCAAAGGGTGACACCCACATCTTAATAGTGGTATGCATGCCGGTACGTTGGAGGCATGACTCTTGATAGCGTAGACTTGTTATTTATAAATATAGAATCCATAGCTCCTCTTTAGGAGTAATGATATCCTCTTATATGCGTTATCCTGTAATTGAAAAACTAGAGCACTCATCCATTTGGATACATAGGTGTAACCGAATGGTATACTGTCTTTGGATGGTAAGTTTTCCAATAGTGAGATAATAGAACGTAAGATAAAAATAATTGTGAAGGTAAGACATGACTTATTCTTAAGCCGATTATGGATAATCATATGGGGATACAATACACTATGATATGTTATGGAGACTTGGCTATACGGGCTTCGTAATTCTATGTAGTTCGGGAGTGCAGCTCCAAGCTTTTAGTGAAGTAGCGTTAGAGTTGATAATTATGAAATGTATATCTGGGATATTGGGTTTTGTAATTATCGAGAGCTTGAACATATAGGTCCATTTGGTCCCCTTTGCCAGCACACAACATCCTGTAACGATACGACGTGCTTTTCTAATAATTAGTAACTTATGTCGGATTTATCAGATTGGTTAAAATTTGGAAGAATTAGATAATTCATGTCTGTTTATCGGTTGAATTAGTTTTGTGATAAAATTAATTCAAGATAAACTTGTTGAATTATTGGGATCAGATAATTCTTGTCTGTTTATCGGTTGATTTAATTTTGGATAAATTAGATCAAGATAAACTTGTAGAATTATTGAAAATTCATTTATTTTCCTAGAGATTATCTAGATAAAGTTGTTTTGATCAGATAACTTCTCTATTGGGTTATTTGAATCAAAACCGAGACTTTATTCTATAGAATCTCGGGTGGAAAATAAAAGATTCACGGAGATATTTATTCGGCAGTTCGGCCTGCCGATACACGTGTTCGGCCTGTCGATCATCCTGATCGGCCTGCCGATGAGCGAAGGATAAGATCACATATTTTTTCACGGATCTTATTAGATATTGATCCGAACTTGATTCTGTTTTGAGTTTTTGAGACCTAATCTGATAAGGACTGACCCTAGACCCAACCTCTATAAATAGAGAGTAAGTCAAATAAGTTATTTAGATCAATTGAGAGATTAAGAGTGATACTCTGCCGGTGAGAATCTAAAAACTCTCTGAGAGCTTTTGTTCACAAATCACAAACACTAGCTTTGGGTTCTCTCAATTGGTTGGAAGGAGAGTCACCTGGTGGAAGAGCTGTACGTGTGAGGCCACACTCACTCCGATCGTAGATAGAGAATAACAAAGAAAACTAGTTGGTTGAGGCTCTTCTAGAATGTTACTTCTCTTCACGTTTTGCGAGGGTTTTTTGGCAATCAAATGTTAGTAAGATCTGGTTAATTTATGCATATAGCATGTCAAACTTGTGTTTTGAAAAATACTCTGATATAAAATTTTTAAAATTCCACTGCATACTATTTTTTCAACAATTGGTATTAGAGCCATGGTTTTTACATAAAATTACAAGTTTGTGATCATACTATATGTATAAATTTTGTGATCTTAATCTCTCTTATGCTTGAATTTAATTTTGTAGAGAGTTGGCACTCTAGGTTTCTATATATTATATATATTGTCATGGATTATATGGTGAATGTTTATTAATTAATTATGGTTGATTAAATGATTATTTAATTATTTGTTAATTAATTAATTTATACCGGTTATGGTTCCTTAGAGGTTAGAATATATATCTAAGTTTTTCATGTAATTAGATGGTGGACTATCATCTCCGTCTAGGGATTATTATTTATTTTTAAATTTGTAAGAATTTTGTTATTAAATAATCATTCGAAGAAGACGGATCTAGAAGGCGAATCTAGAAGAATGATGATGGTGCTCCTAGGTATTTCTTGAGTCTCTAATTTTATGTTTTTGAATTGTTGAAAATGAAATTGATAAATTGCATTAAAAATTGTATTTTCTGGAATGGGAGATTTATACTCGGTCGACATGCCGAACCTCAAAGTTTAGCAGGCTGATGGTCGTAGATCGGCAGGCCAGACGTGAGGTTCGGGAAGCCGACAGCGAGGTGAAAATCAGAAGGCTCTAGCGGCAGGCCAAACTTTCATGAATCGACAGGCCGATGGAGTATGATCGGCAGGCTGATCACCCAGATCGGCCTGCCTATCGAGAGCTGAAAAATTTCTAGAAAAGGTGCAATTTTTTCGGTGCAGTTTTAATTTTATTTTTGGGACAATTCTTAGAAACATTAAATTTGGATATGACCGAAAATATGAAGTATTCGATTCATACGGGATTGAAGACTTGAAGATGGGCATTACATGAAGAAGGATACAGCTTGAAGATTCAAAGATGAAGAATCAATAATATGTCTCGATTATTCTCTTGTAATCTTAGTTTTCTATTCTCTAGAGTGGAACCATAATATTACGGTTATTTATTATTTTGCTTGTAGCTTTGCTTGATTGCTTTGCTTGTCTGCATTGTAATATGATTTGCCATGTATATTGATAACATGTCATATAGAATAGGGAGTACCGTTCATATTAAAATTGTACATGAATATTCTTAAAATAAAACCTTGATTTCAAAAGATTGAGTGGGAGAAGGTTTTCGAAGAGAGGACCTAAGGCCTCCATCGTTGGTCCATAGACAGAACATGGTGGTCCTGACCCCTAGGAAAGGATTTTTATCATGTACCAGATTGGATCTCTGAGAGGATAAGGTATTTTAGCATGATTTATGATTGCACACCCTTAGGTGGTAAATATAAATCATGGATAAAATATTGAAATGATGGTTATAAACTCACGTTAATTTTATTATTAACCTCCCCTAGGAGCTCTGTTAATAGAATTAATGGCCAAAGAAACGATTATTAATATATGCTGGATCATACGGGTCCTGGATGGCATATATTAATTAGGAGGGGATCCGTGTTCCTGATTGAATTTGGCATGACTCCCCTAGGAGCTTGTTGAATTCTGAGTTGGGAATTATCGTTGTAAGGTTGTGATATTTTCGAGGTTTTGACACAAAACACATTTGTATTTTTACATAATTGTGTTATCTTACTAAATTATTATTATATGTTTGCTTATGTTTGGTATATGATTCTTTATTATAGATTAAAAATGTCTAAAAATGCTTTATCATCAATACTTGACAAAAACCTATTAACTAGAAAGAATTATAATGATTAGAAACGGAACCTGGATATCTTCCTCTCCTTTGAGAAACTGAAGTATGTACTGACAACCCCTTGTCCTCCCAAGCCTACGAAAGACTCAACTAACGAGCAATTCCAAGCGTATGATTGCTAGAAAGATGCTAATGATCAGGCCCGCTGCTATGTTATGGCTAGCATGAATAACGTGCTGCAGCCTCAACATTAGGATTATGAGACTGCGAAGCAGATCTTGGATAATCTTGAGGATATGTTTGGAGGCCAGGCCATAACAAAGCGGCAAGGGGCACTTCAAAAACTTCTTAACTATAAGTAGAGACCGAGGACATCTATAAAGGAGCACATGATGTTGGTCATGGGTCACCTCGCTGAGGCTCAAACCAATGGAGCCGACATCGATGCTAAAACTCAGATGACTATGGTCTTTGAGACTCTGTCTAAGGAATTTATTTTGTTTAGAGCTACATTTAATTTAAGCAATAGACGAGATATGACCTTGACGGAATTAATGAAACAGTTACAGGAGTTCGAACTGCTGATCATGGAGTCTCCTGTAGG
Source organism: Artocarpus heterophyllus (assembly GCA_025403435.1). NCBI lineage: Eukaryota > Viridiplantae > Streptophyta > Magnoliopsida > Rosales > Moraceae > Artocarpus > Artocarpus heterophyllus. Next base: position 9,984,765 of record CM046339.1, read on the forward strand.
TGGAGAGGCCAACATGGTAGTTGCTTCTGGTTCCAATCACAACTCTGGGAATGGAAAGAAGCAACGGGCTAAGAACAGGAAGTCTTCTATTCCTGCAGCACCAAGAGCAAGAAGAAGAAAAAGAAGAACCCGAAGAAGCTTAAGTGCTTCTTCTATGGGAAGGTCGGGCATATCAAGAAGCATTGCAATGACTTTCTTTCCAAAGAAGGTAGGTATGATCTTCTATATTTAGAAATTGGTTTGGTTGAGGAATCAAGTGACATTTGGGTTATAGATTTCGGTGCAACTAATCATGTTTGTGTTTCTCTGTAGGGGTTCAAAGAAACGAGAAGTCTACTGCATGAAGACTTCACGCTTCGAATGGGCGATGGATCCTTGGTCTCAGCGGAAGTAGTGGGAGATGTCCATCTTTATTTTGATACTTATAGGAATTTATTTTTACCAGATTGTTTTTATGTTCCTAAATTTAAAAGGAATTTAATTTCTGTAGCTTGTTTATTTAAAGACTCATATTTGGTTTCTTTTAATGATAAGTTGGTAATTCGTAAAAATAAATCTTTTATCTGTTCTGGATAGATGCAAAATAATCTATATTTTATCAAACCTAAGATGGACTTATTGCTTAATGCTGAGATGAATGATAATAACTCTAAAAGACTTAAAACTTCTCACTCTAATAAGACTTATTTTTGGCATTTGTGCCTTGGTTATATTAACCTGAATAGGATTCAAAGGTTGGTAAGGGATGACCTTTAAGTCACTTAAAGGTGGAATCTATACCTCAATGTGAATCTTGTTTGGAGGGTAAAATGACCAAAAGACCATTAGGGTCTAAGGGCAATAGGGCCGAAGGGGTTCTAGAACTTGTGTATAGTGATGTTTGCGGACCGATGAACATCCGGGCACAAGGAGGTTATGAGTATTTAGTCACTTTTATTGACGATTACTCAAGATATGGGTATGTGTACCAATGCACTACAAAAGCAAAACTTTTGACAAGTTTAGGGAGTTTCGGGCTGAAGTGGAAAAGCAATTAGGTAGACCCATAAAGGCACTTCGATCCGATCGAGGTGGGGAGTACCTTTCTGATGAGTTCTTGGGACACTTATTAGAGAATGAGATTTTATCCCATTTGACTGCGCCGGGCACTCCGCAGCAAAATGACGTAGCAGAGAGAAGAAATAGGACTTTATTGGACATGATTAGGTCCATGATGAGTTATTCATCATTGCCTTTATCCTTTTTGGGATATGCACTACAAACCGCATGTTATCTTTTGAACAATGTGCCTTCAAAATCGGTCCCTAAAACTCCTCACGAGTTGTGGACGGGTAGGAAGACATCCTTAAACCATATTTGCATATGGGGATGTCCAGCTCATGTCCTATTTAAGGATCCGAATAAGTTGGAAGCACGTTCGGAACTTTGCGTGTTTGTAGGATATCCAAAAGGGACAAAAGGGGGTTATTTCTATAACCCAAAAGAAAATAAAGTCGTGGTTTCAACTAATGCAACTTTCCTTGAGGAGAGTTACATGGACGACTTTAAACCTTGAAGCAAAGTGGTGCTTAAGGAGTTAAGGAGTGATCCGATCACTCCGGAGGTTCCGAATGAAACCATTCCGATGGGTGTAGAAAAACCAAATAAACTTAAACAACAACCTGAGGGGCTTCGGCGTAGTGGGAGGATTGGGCGTCAACCTAAAAGGTATATGTTCAATGGGGAGGTCTTCTTAGCTGAACCGGATGAACATGACAGTGATCCTTATACTTATGTAGAGGCTATGGAGGATGTTGATTCAAAACTCTGGACAAGAGGCCATGAACATAGAGATGAAGTCTATAGAGATTAATCAGGTCTGGGAGCTTGTGGATATTCCCGAAAGGGTAAAACCCATAGGGTGTAAGTGGATCTACAAGAGGAAAAGAGGAATAGATGGAAAGGTCAAAACCTTTAAGGCTAGACTGGTAGCTAATGCTTATACGCAAAAGGAAGGAATCGATTATGAGGAAACCTTTTCGCCGATAGCCATGCTTAAGTCCATCCGGATTCTCTTGTCCAGAGCTATCGTTCTCGACTACGAGATTTGGCAAATGGATGTCAAGATAGCTTTTCTAAATGGCTATCTTGATGAGTCCATTTATATGGAACAACCGGACGGGTTCAAGGTCAAGGGTCAAAAAGGTAAGATTTGTAGGCTGCTAAAGTCAATTTATGGACTAAAGCAGGCTTTCTGTTCTTGGAACATAAGATTTGATCAGGTGATCAAGACTTATGGGTTCTCACAAAATGTGGATGAGCCATGTATTTATAAACATATTAAGGATGGAAAGGTGGTTTTTCTACTACTCTATATAGATGACATTTTGCTAATTGGCAATGACATTGGGGCATTGTCATCGGTCAAATTATGGTTGACCAAATAGTTTGACATGAAGGACTTGGGTGAGGCTAATTTTGTTCTCGGTATCCAGATCTTTCGGGATAGGAAGAACAAAATGATAGCTTTGTCCCAGGCCGGCTACATAGATAAAATTCTCAGAAGGTTTACAATGCAGAATTCCAAGAAAGTTGGGCAACCATCTAGGTCTGGAATTACTCTTTCTAAGAAAGACTCTTCAAAGTCTTATGAAGAAAGAGAATACATGAAAAATGTGCCCTATGCTTCGACAATGAGTAGTCTCATGTATGCCATGCTTTGCACACGACTAGATATTAATTATGCGATTGGGATTGTAAGTCGATATAAGGCGGATCTAGGACCGAACCACTGGGTTACGGTAAAGCATAATTTCAAGTACCTGAGAAGGACTCGAGGGTATATGCTTGTATATTCGGGTGAGGACTTGACTCCTCTAGGATATACTGACTCAGATTTTCAATCCAGTCTGGATTCTAAGAAATCGACCTCAGGTTTTGCGTTTACTCTGGGCGGCGGTGCCATCAGTTGGAGAAGTGCCAAGCAAGATTGCACTTCAGATTCCACGATGGAGGCCGAGTATGTGGCAGCTGGTGATGCTTCGAAAGAAGCAGTGTGGCTTTACAAGTTCTTTGGGGATCTTGAGGTAGTTTCTGGTATGGATAAGGCAGTATCATTGTATTGTAATAACAGTGCGGCGGTAGCTAATGCTAAGGAACCAAGATTTCACAAGAAGAGTAAGCATATTGATCGAAAGTATCATGTGATAAAGGACTTTGTTGAGGGCGGGCATGTCACGGTGTGCAAGATCGCGTTAGAGGACAATTTAGCTGATCCATTTACGAAGACACTTACTAGAAGAGTCTTCGAGAGGCATATAGAAGCTATGGGGATGCGAGATTTGTCATATTTACTCACTTAGTGCAAGTGGGAGATTGTTAGACATGTATGCCCTAAGAAGTAAAAATGTAATAAGTTTTTATAGACATTTTTATCAATAAAGAATTTATTTATTATTTATATACCAAATCTTGTCCTCTTTACGTTCATATTTATTGAATGTATGATAAGCAAATAATAGTCTAAGACTGTCGGTCTAAACATTAAGAATTGGGCATATGACGGACAGATTATGCAGAAGACACGATTCTTAAGGTGATGGTTTAAATCATAAGATCCGCAATCGAGGGAATAAAGTTGGGCACTTTATTCATGTAAAGATTGTTATGTTGTCTATATCCCTATTGGGAGATAGTTTGTCTTGACCATCGGAGGTGGTCTCCATGAAGAGAAACATTGTCACGTTGTCATAGGTGACGATGTGTTGGATCGGGACAGAAAGTGAATTGATTTGGATTAATAATTCTGTCTTGGCAAATCGATTCACTTTAGACAATCATTTGGATTGTATCTTAATCCTGAGATGAATAGTGGACCCATTGTCTTGACTTGTGTCTTTTGATGTACCAAAGGGTGACACCACATCTTAATAGTGGTATGCATGCCGGTACGTTGGAGGCATGACTCTTGATAGCGTAGACTTATTATTCATAGATATGGAATCCATAGCTCCTCTTTAGGAGTAATAATATCCTCTTATATGCATTATCCTGTAATTGGAAAACTAAAGGGCTCAACCATTTGGATACATAGGTGTAACTGAATGGTATACTGTCTTTGGATGGTAAGTTTTCCAATGGTGAGATAATGGAACGTAAGATAAAAATAATTGGAAAGATAAGACAGAACTTGTCCTTAAGCCGATTATGGATAATCATATGGGGATACGATACACTATGATATGTCATGGAGACTTGGCTATACGGGCTTTGTAATTCTATGTAGTTTGGGAGTGCAGCTCCAAGCTTTTAGTGGAGTAGCGTTGGAGTTGATAATTATGAAATGTATATTTGGGATATTGGGTTTCGTAATTATCGGGAGCTTGAACTATATAGGTCCATTTGGTCCCCTTTGCTAGCTTACAACATCCTGTAATGATACGGCGTATTTTTCCAATAATTGGTAACTTATGTCGGATTTATCAAATTGGTTAAAATTTGGAAGAATCAGATAATTCATTTTTGTTTATCGGTTGAATTAATTTTGTGATAAAATTAATTCAAGATAAACTTGTTGAATTATTGGGATTGGATAATTCTTGTCTGTTTATCGGTTGATTTAATTTTGAATAAATTAGATCAAGATAAACTTGTAGAATTATTGGGAATTTATTTATTTTCCTAGAGATTATCTATATAAAGTTGTTTTGATCAGATAACTTCTCTATTGAGTTATTTGAATTAAAACTGAGACTTTACCTATAGAATCTTGGGTGAAAAATAAAATATTTGCGGAGATATTTATTCGGTAGTTCGGCCTACCGATCCACGTGTTTGGCTTGCCGATCATCCTGATTGGCCTGTCGATGACGAAGGATAAGATCACGCGTTTTTACGCGGATCTTATCAGATATTGATCCGAACTTGATTCTGTTTCGAGTTTTTGAGACCTAATCTGATAAGGACTAACCCTAGACCCAACCTCTATAAATAGGGAGTAAGTCACATAAGTTATTTAGATCAATTGAGAGATTAAGAGTGATATTCTGCTGGTGAGAATCTGAAAACTCCCTGAGAGCTTTTGTTCACAAATCGTGAACACTAGCTTTGGGTTCTCTCTATTGGTTTGAAGGAGAGTCACCTGATGGAAGAGCTGTACGTGTGAGCCTACACTCACTCCGGTCATGGATAGAGAATAGCAAAGAAGACCAGTTGGTTGAGGCTCTTCTGGAACGTTACTTCTCTTCACGTTTTGCAAGGGTTCTTCGGTAATCAAAGGTTAGTAAGATCTGGTTAATTTATGCATATAGTATGTCAAACTTATGTTTTGAAAAATACTCTGATATAAAATTTTTAAAATTCTGCTGCGTACTATTTTTCCAACACTAACATGGTATGTCATTAAAGTTTAAAAATATATCTTAAAATATAATTCTTTTATCATGAAAAATTAATGATAAAATTTTTTTTTATCAACCATTAATCTAATTACATTTGGTATGCAAGCTTTGGCTGCTTGAAAGCATAAGTTCAAGTTAAGCTGACATTTGGTAAACAAAATAAAGCAAACATTCGAAATGGCAAGAATGATAAGATTCATAATGGTGAGGAAACAAACATACCAAACGTCCAGTTTTGATAACATTACGGTCCCCCTAATTCTCATGATTTGAAACGTTTCAACCATCCAAGAGAGTGTTTGGAACACAGTTAGAACTACAAGTTGAAACCAAAATACTATAGCATGCGAAAATTTTACACTGTAGCAAACTTTTGCTTTACATTGTAGCACGTGAGAGCTTTACATTATAGCAGTTCCAACTAGATTGCCAAACGAAGCCTAAATCCATTACTAGTACATTAGTTCTTTGATGTGATGTCTTATTCCTTGTTCATACTTTTACATTTCAAAACACAAAGTTTAAAACTACACAATTTGAACTCCTGAACCAAATACATATAATTTCAACCATCCATTGAAATCCAATAATCTAGTTATAAAAAAATTATTTACATTTTTGTACCCTATGTTTTAGGTTTATTAAAACATTATGCCTTTAATTTTTGATATTATTTGTTGTACAATTTGGCTAAAGGAGCTAGGAAATAACTCCAACTCAAAGCATTTAATCCTCTTCACAAGAATACAACCGTTGGATCAAAGAAACTCTAAGCTTGTTGAGGTAAAGAGCTCAGGTGCAAGATCAAGGCCAAGGTATGAGCTGGTGCGAGAGCAAGACAGAGGTAGGAGCTGTTGAAAAAATAAGTACGCAACGGAATTTTAAAAATTTTAAATCAGAGTATTTTTCAAAACACAAGTTTAATGTGCTATATAAATAAATTAATTAGATCTTAATAACCTTTGTATGCCGAAAAGCTGCTGCAATCAGTGAAGAGAAAAATGTTCCAGAAGAGCCTCAACCAACCGGTCTTCTTTGTTATTCTTGTTGGAAAAACGAGTACGCAATGGAATTTTTAAAATTTTAAATCATAATATTTTCTAAAACACAAGTTTGACATGCTATATACATAAATTAATCACAGATCTTACCAACCTTTTTATGCCAAAGAGCTCCTACAATTAGTGAAGAGAAAGTGTCCCAAAAAAGCCTCAACCAATTGGTCTTCTTTGCTATTCTCTATCCACGATCAAATGTGTGTGAGCACACCTCGTATAGCTCTTCCACTGGTGACTCTCCTTCCAACCAGAGTATCTAACACCAGAGTACTCAGTCTCAACTTCTCAACTGATCTAAATAACTAAGAAAACTCACTCCCTATTATAGAGGTCAGACCCAAGGTTAGTCATTATCAGATAAGGCCTCAAAAATTCAAATTTGATCAACTTCTAATAAAATTGTGCTAAAAAATGCGTGATCAAATTATTGTTAGATCAATAAGCCGAACTAACGGATTGACCTACTGAACTTACTCCATCGGTAGGTCGAACTAACAAATCAGCATACGAACTTACGATAATATGATCCATGAGAATCTTTTATTTCCCACATGAGATTCTTTGGATAGAGCCTCAGTTTTAATTCAAATAACCCAATAGAGAAGTTATCTGATTAAAACAGTCATATCTAGATAATCTCTAGGAAAATAAATATTCCCGATAATTCAACAAGTTTATTTTGAATTAATTTACAAATTAATTCAACCGATAAACAAACATAAATTATCTGATCCTATCGAATTTCAGCCAATCAATAATTTAACATAAGTCACTTATTTATTGGAAATACACGCCGTATCATTATGGGATTTGTTATGAGCTAGCAAAGGGGACCTGATGGATCTATATAGTTTAAGTTCTGATAATTATAAAATATGATATCCCATATATACATTTTATAATTATCAACTCTAACGCTGCTCGACTAAAAGCTTAGAGCTGTACTCTTGAACTATATAAAATTACGAAACTCCAAATTATCCATGACATATCATAATATGTCATGTCCCCATAGGATGTTTATAATCGACTTAAGGATAAATCCCATCTTACCTTTCTAATTATTTTTATCTTACGTTCCATTATCTCATCATTAGAAAACTTACCATCCAAGGATAATATACCGTTTGGTTACACCTATGCATCCAAATAGTTAAGCGCTCTAGCTTTTCAATTACAGGATAACCTATATAAGAGAATATCATTGACTCCACCAATGGAGCTATGGATTTAATATCTATGAATAATAGGTCTACGCTATCAAGAATCATGTCTCCAACATAAGTTTTGTTTTAAAATGAGTTCCATAGAAAAATGCCCTTTTATGTGAATTTTTTTCGTAACTCGTAAGTATCAATATGGTAAAGTAAAATGAGAAATTTAGTCTAGTTACATGACTCACAAAAAACCTATTAAGGGTAAAATCATCATTTTTATAGGACGGCTAAAACGGAGTCGAGCAGTTTAGTTTAGCAAAACGGCCTTAGACGAAAAATGTTCTGTATCACGTTAAGAAACAGAACCATTGTGTAAGGCAGGAAATTTGACTACAGGCCGAACAGGTTAAGTAAAAAGGAAATAAATCGATAAGTAAAACAAAATGAATGTTTAATGTTTAAGTTCCGTTATCAATTGAGTATATTAATAAGAAGAAAGGTTAGCTAATAGTTAGATATCATTTTAACAGGACACAAAGCTAACTAATAGAAGGAAGAGGATTTAAAAGGGAACGCTATAGCTACGTTTAGGGAAGTTTCAAACCTCACTTATGGCATAAAAAAATGATTTTCAAATGCTTTTTACATGTTTAATGTATATTTACATTTGTTATGCATAATGTTTTAAAGTACAAGTTATGATGTGTATTGTATTTACATTCGCTATGTTTAATATTTCAATGCTAGGTTCTAGCATAAGATATGTTTAATATTGCATACGCTCACTAAAGTTTATAAAAAGGTAAATCAATGATGATAATTAAAGTATCGTACCAACCTCATAGATGTAAGATATACAAGTTACGTTAAAGTTATAACTTCGCTATTCGATGGTCTTAAGTCTTCTGTAAGGGAAGCACCATGTTTATGATCTAATTGATAATGTTGGTATGAATACTTAAGTCCACAAGATTAAAATGATGATAAGAAGTTTAAGTAAGTTATAAATGTTCATAAAAAATTCATAAATGGATGTTCATAAATGAATATAATTGGAATTATGTATTATGATCTTGCTTGCATTCTTTTCCATGAAATGTTTATGAGAATATTTATGGAAAACATTTTGAGAAATGTTTTACGGGAAATGTTCATGAAAAACATTTTATGAAAAATATTTATAAGGAAAGGTTTATGAAGAAGGTTTTATAAGAAAAGTCTAAGAGCAATGTTTTACGATGAATATTTTCAAATGTTTTGTGAGATTATGTTTGAAATTATTGAGTGAAAGCTTATTACAAATTCCTTCATGTTGTGGGTAGTCCTACAAGAGACCAGTGTAATTGGTTGGTGAGTTTGGTGTTGCGATAGACAGATGCAAAGATTGGGTATGAATGCCACTACAACAGTCTTTTGCTTCTTTTCTTATTTGAAAAGATGTTTTAAAAAGTTTTACAAAAGTAAATGTTTAAGGAAATGTTTCAAAGAAATATTTATGACGAGTATTTTTAAAAGATATGCCTTTATGAATTGCTTTGAATGATTACGAATTTAGTTTTGCATTATTTTTTAGTTTACATTGCAATAGATGTTGTAACAGATTTTAAGTACGTTAAAAAATATTTATCCAGTAAATTTTTTTACTAGCACATAAGAAATAAATTAAGAAATGATGTTTAAACAAGTTAAGCAATGGCCCGAAAAGGCAAGTCGTTACAGCAGTAGTGGAATCCATTGCTTTGTTGAATTGATTGTAATTAACAAACATCATATACCACAACCCATTATATACCTAATTTTAGAAAAAGGGACAAAAATTTTTGTTGTGGGTATAGAATAGGTCACCCAGCCCAATTAGAATTTAAAAAGCAAAAATAAAACAAGTTTTATCTTTTCCTCAGCGTCGCCTTCCTTAAGGCATCTCTTGGTTATAGACAAGTGAAGCATTGATGTGAATATGAGTTTGGGGGTGATTGTCACAAGGGAGGCCATGGTGCTTGTATCCAAGAGGGCTTACTATTGTATTAGCAGATCCGGGGGGAGGCTTCCCAGCTATAGATCTACTAGGGGATAAGGGCTCTTTGTACCATTGCAGGAGCTGGGGTATTGCAGGTCGATGAGTATGGCTCTGGTGATGGAGTTGGAGGGGAGTCTGCGTTGTAGAGTGAGAGCTACTAGACTTAGCCATTGTTGTAGGTCGCACCTTGGAGGGAGGATGTGAAGCCCGTTGCAGCTGTTGGAGAAGCTCGGTTTTTTCGAGTTATGGAGAGAACATGTCAGATATTGTATTGACTCACTCAGGTGAGTTAGGCAAACCTTGTCGCTCAGATCTTAAGATGTTGTTCTCAGGTTAGCACACATTAACATGCTCGCTATAAAAAAAAAAAAAAATTGCCCACTACAGCCACCATAGGCACATTCCATCATCAAATTTGGTTTTAGAGCGAGAAAGAAAGAGAGAAGAAATCATATTCTTTTTGAAGGGAGAAAATGTTAAACATGTATGCCCTAAGGAGTAAAAATGTAATACGTTTTTGGAGACATTTTTATCAATAAAGAATTTATTCATATACCAAATCTTGTCCTCTTTACGTTCATATTTGTTGAATGTATGATAAGCAAACAGTAGTCTGAGACTGTCAGTCTGAACCTTAAGAATTGGGCATATGATGGACTGATTATGCGGAATACACGATTCTTAAAGTGACAGTCTAGAACATATGATCCGCAATCGAGGGAATAAAGTTGGGCGCTTTATTCATGTAAAGATTGTTATGTTGTCTATATCCCTTTTGGGAGATTGTTTGTCTTGACCATCGGAGTTGGACTCCGTGAATAGAAACATTGGCATGTTGTCATAGGTGACGACGTGTTGGATCGGGACATAAAGTGAATTGATTTGGATTAATAATTCTGTCTTGGCAAATCGATTCACTTTAGATAGTCATTTGTATTGTATCTTAATCCTAAGATGAATAGTGGGCCTGTTGTCTCGACTTGTGTCTTTTGATGTACCAATGGGTGACTCCCACATCTCTATAGTGGTATGCATGCCGGTACATTGGAGGCATGACTCTTGATAGCGTAGACTTGTTATTCATAGATATGGAATCCATAGCTCCACTTTAGGAGTAATGATATCCTCTTATATGCGTTGTCCTGTAATTGAAAAACTTGAGCGCTCAACCATTTGGATACATAGGTGTTACCGAATGATATACTATCTTTAGATGGTAAGTTTTCTAATGGTGAAACAATGGAACGTAAGATAAAAATAATCGGGAAGGTAAGACAGAACTTGTCCTTAAGCCGATTCTGGATTATCATATGGGGATACGATGCACTATGATATGTCATGGAGACTTAGCTACACGAGCTTCGTAATTCTATAAAGTTCGAGAGTGCAGCTCCAAGCTTTTAGTGGAGTAGCGTTGGAGTTGATAATTGTGAAATGTATATCTCGGATATTGGGTTTCATAATTATCATGAGCTTGAACTTTATAGGTCCATTTTTATCCTCTTTGCTAGCTCACAAAATCCTGTAACGACACGGCGTGCTTTTCCAATAATTGGTGACTTATGTCAGATTTATCAGATTGGTTTAAAATTTGTAAGAATCAAATAATTCATGTCTGTTTATCGGTTGAATTAATTTTGTAAGAAATTAGTTCAAGATAAACTTGTTGAATTATTGCGATAAGATAATTCTTATCTGTTTGTTGGTTGTTTTTATTTTGGACAAAATTAGAACAAGATAAACTTGTAGAATTATTGTGAATTGATTTATTTTCTTAGAGATTATCTTGATAAAGTTTGTTTTGATCAAATAACTTTTCTATTGGGATATTTGAATCAAAACTGAGACTTTATCCCTTAGAATCTCGGGTGAAAAATAAAAGATTCGCGGAGATTTTTTCTTGGGAGTTCGGCCTGCCGGATGACGTGTTCGGCCTACTGAACTAGCCTGTTCGGCCTGCCGATCAGCGAGAGATAAGATTACACGTTTCATGCGGATCTTATCAGATATTGATCCGAACTTGATTCTATTTCGAGTTTTTGAGACCTAATCTGATATGGACTGACCTCAGGACTAATAGGTATAAAAAGAGAGTGAGTCTCATGATTTACTCAGATCAATTTGAGAGATTAAGAGTGATACTCTTCTAGTGAGAATCTAGAAACTTCCTGAGAGCTTTTGTTCACAAATCACGAGCACTAGCTTTAGGTTCTCTCTGTTGGTTGGAAGGAGAGTCACCGGTGAAAGAGCTGTACGTGTGAGCCCACACTCACTCCGGTTGTGGATAGAGAATAGCAAAGAAGACTAGTTGGTTGAGGCTCTTCTGGAACGTTACTTCTCTTCACAGGCTGCGGAGGATCTTCACACAAAGGTTAGTAAGATCTGTCTAATTTATACATATAACATGTCAAATTTGTGTTTTAGAAATTACTCTGATGAAAAATTTTTAAAATTCTGCTGTGCATTTTGTTTCCAACAATTGGTATCAGAGCCGAGGTTTTTACATAAATTTGCAAGTTTGTGATCATGTTATATGCATAAATTTTGTGATCTTAATCTCTCCTATGCTTGAATTGAATTTTATAGAGAGATGACACTCTAGGTTTCTATATAATATAAATGTTGTCATGGATTATGTGGTGAATGTTTATTAATTAATTATGGTTGATTAAATCATTGTTTATTTATTTATTAATTAATTAATACCGGTTATGGTTCCTTAGAGGTTAGAATGTGTATCTAGGTTTTTCATGTAATTAGATGGCGGACTATCATCTTCGTCTAGGAATTGTTATTTAATTTTTAATTTGTAAGAATTTTGTAATTAAATAATTATTCGGAGAAGACGGATCTAGAAGATGGATCTTGAAGATTGATGATGGCGCCTCCAGGTATTTCCTGAGTCTCTAATTTTATGTTTTTGAATTGTTGAAAATAAAATTGATGAATTGCATTAAAATTGTATTTTCTGGATTGAGGGTTTTCTGCTCGGTCGGCATGTCGGACCTCACAGTTCGACAGGCTGGAGGTCACGGATCGGCAGGCCGAACGTATGGTCCGGCAGGCCGACAGTGGGGCAGAAATTTTGGTGCCTACCGGTAGCCGAACCTTCATAATCGGCAGGCCGATCACCCAAACCGGCCTGCCGACCGAGAGCTGCCAGGTGTCCAGAAAAGGTGCAATTTTTCCAGTGCAGTTTTGATTTTATTTTTGGGACGATTCTAAGAAACATTAAATTTGGATATGACCGGAAATATGAAGTATTCGATTCATACGGGATTGAAGACTTGAAGATGGATATTACATGAAGAAGGATACAGCTTGAGGATTCAAGGATGAAGAATCGAAAAATGTCTCGATTATTCTCTTGTAATCTTATTTTTCTATTCTCTAGGGTGGAACCATAATATTATGGTTATTATTATTTTGCTTGTAGCTTTGCGTGATTGCTTTGCTTGTCTGCATTATAATATGATTTACTATGTATATTGATAAAATTTCATATAGAATAGGGAGTGCCGCTCATATTAAAATTGTTCATGCATAATTTTAAAATAAAACCTTGACTTCAAAAGATTGAGTGGGAGAAGGTTTTCGAAGAGAGAACCCAAGGACTCCATCGTTGGTCCATAGGAAGAACATGGTGGTCCCGACCCCTCGGAAGGGATTTCTATCATGTACCAGATTGGATCTCTAAAAGGATAAGGTATTTTAGTATGATTTATAGTTGTACACCCCTAGGTGGTGATTATAAATCATGGATAAAATATTGAAACGGTGGTTATACACTCACGTTAATTTTATTATTAACCTCCCCTAGGAGCTCTGTTAATAAAATTAATGGCTAAAGAAACGATTATTAGTATATGCTGGATCATACGGGTCCTGGATGGCATATTTTAATCAGGAGGAGATCTGTGTTCCTGATTGAATTTAGCATGACTCCCCTAGGAGCTTGTTGAATTCTGAGTTGGGAATTATCGTTGTAAGGTTGTGATATTTTCAAGGTTTTGACACATGAACACATTTGTATGATTTTACATGATTGTGTTATCTTACTAAATTATTATATATGTTTGCTTATGTTTGGTATATGATTCTTTGTTGTAGATTGAAAATGTCTAAAAACGCTTTATCATCGATACTTGACAAAAACCAATTAATAGGTGAGAACTATAACGATTGGAAACGGAACCTGGACATCGTCCTTTCCTTTGAGAAACTGAAATATGTTCTGACAACTCCTTGTCCTCCCGAGCCTACGGGAGACTCAAGTAATGAGCAATTCCAAGCGTACGACCGTTGGAAAGATGCTAATGATCAGGCCTGCTGCTATGTTATGGCCAGCATGAACAACGTGCTGCAGGCTCAACATCAGGATTATGAGACTGCAAAGCAGATCTTGAATAATCTTGAGGATATGTTTGGAGGATAGGCCATAACAAAGCGGCAAGGGGCACTTTGAAAACTCTTAAACTATAAGCAGAGACCGAGGACATCTATAAAGGAGCACGTGATGTTGGTCATGGGTTACCTCGCTAAGGCTCAAACCAATGGAGCCGGCATCTATGCTGAAACCTAGATGACTATGGTCTTTGAGACTCTTTCAAAGGAATTTATTTCGTTTATAGCAACTTTTAATTTAAGCAATAGACGGGAAATGACCTTAACGGAATTAATGAAACCATTACAAGAGTTTGAACTACTGATCAGGGAGTCTCCTACTGGTGGTGAGGCCAACATGGTAGTTGCTTCTGGTTCCAATCCTAACTCTGGGAATAGAAAGAAGCAACAGGCCAAAAGTGAGAAGTCTTCTATTCCTGCTGCTACCAAGAGCAAGAAGAAGAAGAAAAAGAACCCAAAGAAGCCTAAGTGCTTCTTCTGTGGTAAGGTCGGGCATATAAAGAAGCATTGCAAGAACTTCCTTTCCAAGGGAGGGATTCAAAGAAACGAGAAGTCTACTTCGTGAAGACTTAACGCTTCGGATGGGCGATGGATCCTTGGTCTCAGCGGAAGCAGTGAGAGATGTCCATCTTTATTTTGATAATTATAGGAATTTAATTTTACGAGATTGTTTTTATATTCTTAAATTTAAAAGGAATTTAATTTCTGTATCTTCTTTATTTAAAGACTCCTACGTGGTATCTTTTAATGAAAAAATGGTGATTCGTAAAAACAAATCTTTTATCTGTTTTAGATGGATGTAAAATAACCTATATTTTATTAAACCTAAGATGGACTTATTGCTTAACGCTGAGATAAATGATAATAACTCAAAAAGAGACGGGAACTCGATGAAATTGTAGGCCAGGTCGATGGGAACTCGATGAAATTGTAGGCCAGGTCCAGGACAATAGGATTGCGAGGAATAACTCGAAAGGCTGGAGGGAACGCTTCAATCCTCGGAGCACTTTTCACTGTTGCATCCCCAACAGCGGATTCATACTTCTCGAGTTTCTCAAGGAGGAATTTCTCCACCTAAAACAAATACAAATCAGCGTGTAAGAAACGTAAATTCCACGAGCAAGAACGTAGAAGTATTTATAACACAGAATTTAAACATGCTCAGACACCAAAACCCATAGACCCAGAAAGAAAAGCACTTGTGAAAGACCAAATTAAGTTCTACTTATGACAGAGAAAGCTGGAAGATTTGGTCATAAAACTTTCCGACCCAGAAAGAACACGACAAAGAGGATTGCTGGATTGCCTTATTTTCGAACTATTAAGAAATTAGAAAAACTGCCATGACAACATGTTGAATCACAGTAGGCAAACAAGGCAGAAGTCTAATAAGTAAGAATATCCCAGAGAGCAACGCACGCTTTGAATTCGGTCTTCAATTATCCCTTGAAGTTGTGGGAGTGCAGCCACCCTTGCTGATAGATTCTTAGGTTCAAATGTCAGTGACGAGCGCTTGCTTTATAGAAAAGTGAGGCTTAGACTATTTTTTGGTTCTTTACCTTGAAATAAATAGTATTTTTCAATATTTTTTTTAAGATAAATACAAAGTTTAACATTTTTTTTTTTGGAAGAGTTGTACTTTGGCTTCTTTACGGTCACTTCTTCAAAGGAGTTCAAAGGCTGATTTCCTTTTGAGTTAAAAAGATAATTCTTTGTTTTACGTACTTCATTGTTTTTTCTTTTTTGTTCAGGGAGGATAGTTTGTCTCTGATTCTTCCCCTTTTTTTTCTTTCTTTTTTTTTTTTTTTTAGAATCTGATTCTTAAAAGTTAAATCTGATAGTGCTGGAACTAGAACTACATGAATCTTCACTCTATAGAAAGTAAACGAATATTTGATCACATAAGACAATCAGGTGCATTAATGAAAGACATTAGATGATGAAGAATACCTTCTTGTCGGCTCCAGTTAATGATATATTATATATCTTTTTCGAGAGATTTTCAGAAGCCTTAAGTTCCTCCAGGATCCCTGTTGCATGCTCTATACAAATGTTGGATCTACACTCCTCACACAACATCTTCAACTCTTTGACCATTACCTGTTAAGAAAAAACAAAGAAGCAAACAAGAAACACCATGCTTTATTCTACCCATCATTATGAGAACCGAGTCCAAAGAAAATATCGTGTTATCATACAGTGCAAAATGTTTATTGGTAAAAAAAAAAAAAAAAATCAAAAGATGAATAAACATAAAGATTTTGAGAATTTGTCTTTTTTTGTTAATAGTAAACTCAGGGCCCAAGGACAACCATAAACAAATGATAGCTACAGAAAGCATATGCCAGGATATCCAAAGAGCTAAAACACTCCAAAAGGATAGCAAATTAAAAAAGAACTGCCAGAAAGAAAATTAATTACTCATTACACACCTGATCGCCAGCCCCTTTTGCCTGGAATTTCTGCAAGGCATCCTGTGCAAGAGAGCGTGCACGGCTGTACAATGCATGCGCTTCTGTCCTCATACCAGCCAGGCTGTACGATTTACCTAAAAAGAAACACCTGCCAAGAAGCGGAACTCCAGTAAATCAAAATATCTTTGTAACATGCTTTAATAAATCATAAATCACCTTTCCAATAATTTGTCTCTGCAAGAATCAGGGTAAAAACTCTGAGCAAAAATCATGAAAATTTAAGAAACGGGACTGCATAACAATAGCTTAAATGCTCAGAAATTAAAACAATGATCAGCGACTCACAAAAGGAGGTTGAGTTGCAAACATAAAAGTAGCAGGAATTGCTACCCGAGATGGTCTGGTAGCTTGGCAAAAAGACTTGGAACGATATCAGATAAACAATTTTCAAAGAGGTAGTCCAACAGGAGCGATATAAAAGATCACGATGATTGATATGTTAGAAAAGTGAAATTACAGCGTATTATTCACTTTGAATATGAAGGTCTAACTGGAAGGGGGAAAAAATTCATAGTTATAGTGCCATGAAGATAAAGGAAAAGCGCCATGAAACTCAGTTCAGTATTTTCCAAGTGCAACAAAACAAACAGCCATTGCTTAGAAAAGCAAACCTCTCTGCACGGAAGGCCAAACTTTTAAGCGCCCATTCTTCAGCAAAAGCAACTTCTTCGGGCTTCCCATCTCTTCCAGAACTGATCAAATCGGAAAGATCAGTAGTATTCTGCAGACACATCAGTTCAAGAAAGTTTACCATTTAAATTGTTCAGAATAAACTTCTCAAATAACAGATAGCATGTTAAAGACAAGTCTTAGGAGAAAAATTACCTGCAACAGGAGATCATATAAGCGAACAAGCTCTTCGGGCTTGGCAGCTTTCTCATTTTTATCATCACACTGCCTGGTAAGCTTACCTTTTGCTATGCTAACCAGCAACTGGTTGCGCTCAATGGTTCGCAGTCCCAATACTGCACTAACTGCTTTATCAAGACCATTTAAGTCATCTTTCACATTTTCAGAACTACCTGCACTGACCTAGAATACCAATTACATCAGGAACAGCGGTCTGATGAAGAAAGGCATTGAAAAATAATGACAAACTTTTAATCAGATAGAGGGGATGCATAAGATTGAAGCTTTAGTAATAGTTATAATGATCAAAATGGCGATAATAGTGATACATAACAATACAAATAACAGGATATAAGAAGCACTATACCAAGTCGCTGCGAATGCAGCTCCTGGCTTCATGATATGCGGTAAAAATTTTGTCAAAAATGGCAAGTCTTTTATCTCCTGGGAGTGACTCGGCTGATGGACCATGTGAATCCTTCTCCAATTCTTGAGCTGAACAATTTTGTAGGAGCAAAACTTGAGAATGTATTTGGATTACAAAGGCCAAAAAATAAAAAAGAAAGAAAGAAAAAACATAGGACAAATCATAAAACTAATGTATTGATGTATGATTAAATATCAACACTGAGCGACCCCTAGTAGCGGCTGTTCTCATTCTCATATCACATGCACGAATGGATTGACTCATTTACAAGGTGTTCATTGCTTAGTTTTGTTACTCGAAGATTTTTATGTCAAAAAGATTTTGAATTTTCTTTCTTTTTTCTTTGGATGCGAAAAAAGACTTGAAAAAAGTTCAATCAGGAGCCAACTAATAAACCAGACAAATGGACGAACAAAAGTTTACTGGTGAAGTCTATAGTGAACAAAGAAATTCAAGAAAAAATAGAGATAGGATGGCAAGTCTGCTGCCTTTTTTTAATTTTTGTTTTTGTTTTTTTTAATAAAAAAATAAAGTACATAAAGCAAAGGCATTAAAAGGTGAAAGAATAGGAAGAGAGAGTTAAGAGAAGAGTGGACATTTTTAGCATAGAGGGGAGCAGGGAAAGGAAATTATTTGGGGGGAAGGCGTGTAATTAATACACAATTTCCAGGGTTGTTGAAATTTTAAACTTTAAAATCATCAGTTAAACGGAAGCTATTAGTTCCTACGTCGATAAAACAAACTAGACCAAAATACGCCTAAAGATAGCTGGTTCAAAGTTTCAAAGTGGTTGTTTTTCTCAGTTATCCAGAACACCTTTATCTCAACTTCTTGGCACCAATATTTTAATCAATCCAGTAACTGAAAGAAAATTGCTAGAGTTTTCATTCCTTTTTTTAAAAAAATAAGAATACGGGTTTCATTCTTATGTTCAAGTGCAAACATCTCTTGATCTAAAAATAATTTCTTATTTTCATTGCTTGAAATAAGTAATCATAACAAACCTTTTAAAATAGCAACCCTTGTTTTAGCATTAGATATGGGAAACCTGTGACCAAGCCAATTAAACTCTGTCATTGATGCTGCCTGTTGAGACCTTGTTTCTGCCATAACAGCCTACAACCAAAAACATACAAAAAACGACTACAATTAGCACAAGCTTTTTTAAGGAACATAGAACGAATGAAAACCCTTCAAGCACATTAAATTGCCTTTGCTTTTATATATTAGAACGGTGGTGTAGAGGTGACCACACAAATAAAATAATGTCCTTGATGAAGAACCATGCTACATACAGCATGGTCATGTCTGACTATTAAGATATTCAAACTTACTTCCAATTTAGCTTTAAAGAGGTCAAGTGCCGGACCTTCCATCTCGCCAATTTGTAAAAGTTCAGAGGCTTGCAAATTTGACTTGCCAATCTTATGCAAGCAGTAGCGGATACTCGGTTCTAGTTCCTCAACATGTTCATGGCACAAGACTTGATTTTCCAGGTCTCCATATTTCCCAAGTTCCTCATAAACAGCCCTAAAATTTAAAAATATCAGATTCATGTTAGCAAGCCACAGTATCCATTGAACTAGCCTATTCAAGTCAAAATTAACCACCTAAATTTATTGGTAAAAAATTACTGGCTATAGATTTCATGTTAGTTAATGGTTGTTATTTGGACTGGTGACGTGGAGCAAGCTGAGAGAATCAGTACATTGGAGCTTGGTGGACCCGCATGTATAGGATCAAGAATTCATTTCTTTTCTGTTTTAGTTAGTTTAGGTATAAGTAGAGAATTAACACTTTGTTAATTCGATTAACAGAGAAGAAAATAGAGAGGCAGGGGAGAGTTCAATCTTTGTATTGGCTAAGAACTTAGAGATTGTCTCAAGGGGAGAGTGACAAAGAACCTTGAGAGGATTGTATTGTTCAGTTCTAAAGAAATCAATACAAAGCTCATTCCTGGTGTATTAAGCTTTCTTACTTTTTTTCTCATCCATTTCTTATTCCTTTTGTTGGCTCGCTGGTTTGTCGAGTGTGGAGGAATCGCAACAATCTGGTATCAGAGCTGAGTAGAAATCAAAGATGGGAATGTCCAAGTTCGAGATTGAAAAGTTTACAAGCAACAACGATTTTGCCCTTTGGCGATTGAAGATGTGAGCATTACTCATTCAGTAGGGTCTTGAGGAGGCTCTAGGTGGAGAAAAGAATTTGTCGACTACACTCTCGGAGAAGGAGAAGAAAGACATCCTCGACAAGGCTCACAATCTCTTGATTCTTAGCTTGGGTGATAAGGTTTTACGAGAAGTCTCCAAGGAGAAATCAGCGGCGGCTGTGCGGCTAAAGCTGGAAAATCTTTATATGACCAAGTCCTTGGCCAACAGACTATATTTGAAACAATGCCTGTATACCTTCAAGATGGCTGCTGGTAAGACCCTGGAAGATCACCTTGATGATTTTAACAAGATCATTCTTGATCTTGAAAATATAGAGATCGAGATAGAAGATGAGGATCAAGCCTTGCTTTTACTAAGATCATCGCCTAGTGAGTTTGAGAATCTCTCAGACACCCTCATTTATGGTAGGGACACATTGACTCTTGAAGAGCTACAATCAGCATTATTCTCTAAGGAGCTCAAGAAGAGGGCTGATGTAAGGGATGATGGTACGGCAGAAGGACTCAATGTGAGAGGAAGGCTAGAGAAGCGCGACTTCAAATGGAAGAACAGATCAAGATCCAAATCAAGATTCAAGCGTAAGTGTTTCTTTTGCCACAAGGAGGTTCATTTAAAAAAGGAATGTCCTGAGAGAAGAAAACACCAACAAGAAAAATTTAAGGAGTCAAGGAATGCTTATATAGCCTCTGACGGGTATGAAAGTTCAGAACTACTATATGTTTCTGAGAGTTCAAATTATGACTGGTTATTGGATGAGAGTCATAACTTACATCTCTTGTGTGTTATTGGAAAAAATGTAGACACTGAGTGGGTTATGGACTCAGGCTGTTCCTATCACTTGTGTCCTAATAAGGCATGGTTTCAGGTCTATAGACAATTAAAGGGAGGTCAGGTGTTGTTGGGGGACAACAAGCCATGTGAAGTGATGGGGATAGGCTCAATTTTGTTAGAACTGGTTGATGGGTCAAAAACATTGCTAAAGGGTGTTAGACATGTCCCAGCTCTCAAAAGAAATTTGATTTCTTTAGGATTACTGGATAACCAGGGATAATGTTGCAAAGGTGAAGGAGGAGTCCTCAAAGTAACTAAAGGTTCCTTAGTAGTTATGAGAGGATTACTTAGGAACGGGCTCTATATAACAATCTTTGCATGAACAAAACGCCCAACTTTATTCCCTTAATTGCAGATCTTATGATTTAGACCGTCACCTTAAGAATTGTGTCTTCCGCATAATCTATCTATCATATGCCCAATTCTTAAAGGTTTAGACTGATAATCTCAGATATTTGTTTGCTTAACATACATTCAACATATATGAACGTAAAGAGAACACAATTTGATATATAAATAATAAATAAATTTTTTATTGATAAAATGTCTCTAAAAACATATTACATTTTTACTCTTTAGGGCATACATGTCTAACAATCTCCCACTTGCACTAAGTGAATAAATATGACAAATCTTACATCCCCATAGCTTCCACATGCCTCTCAAAGACTCTCTCAGAAAGTGGCTTCGTGAATGGATTAGCTAAATTGTCCTCTGACACGATTTTGCACACAACGACATGCCTACCTTCAACAAAGTCTTTTATCACATGATACTTTCGATCAATATGCTTACTCTTCTTGTGAAATCTTGGTTCTTTAGCATTAGCTACCGCCAAACTGTTATCACAGTACAATGATACTGCCTTATGTATGCTTGGAACTACCTCAAGATCCCCAAGGAACTTGCGGAACCACACTGCTTCTTTCGAAGCGTCACTAGCTGCCACATACTCGGCCTCCATTGTTGAATTCGAAGTGCAATCTTGCTTCACATTTCTCCAACTGATGACACCGCCACCCAGAGTAAACACAAAACCCAAAGTTGATCTCTTTGAATCTAGATAGGCTTGGAAATCTAAATCAATGTATCCTAGAGAAGTTAAGGCCTCACTTGAATACACAAGCATATACCCTCGAGTCCTTCTTCGGTACTTGAAAATATGCTTGACCGTAACCCAATGGTTCGGTCCCAAATCCACCTAAAATCGACTTATAATCCCAACCGTATAACAAATATCCTATCGCGTGCAAAGCATGGCATACATCAGACTACCCACTGCTGAAGCATAAGGCACCATCCTCATGTATTCTCTTTCTTCCTTAGACTTTAGAGAGTCTTTCTTGGAAAGAGTAATTCCAGACCTAGATGGTTGCCCACCTTTCTTGGAATCCTGCATTGCAAACCTTCGAGAATCTTTATCTATGTAGCTGGTTTGGGACAAAGCTATCATTTTGTTCTTCCTATCCTGAAAGAACAAAATTAGCCTCACCTAAGTCCTTCATGTCAAACTGCTTGGTCAACCATAATTTGACAGATGATAATGCCCAATGTCATTGTCGATTATTAGAATGTCATCTACATAGAGTAGTAGAAAAACCACCTTCCCATCCTTAATGTGTTTGTACACACATGGTTCATCCATATTTTGTGTGAACCCATAAGTCTTGATCACTTGATGAAATTTTATGTTTCAAGAATAGGAAGCTTGCTTAAGTCCATAAATTGACTTTAGCAACTTACAAACCTTACCCTCCTAACCCATGAACTTGAACCCTTCTGGTTGTTCTATATAAATGAACTCATCAAGATAGCCATTTAGAAAAGCCGTCTTGACATCCATTAGCCAATTCTCGTAGTCGAGAGCGGCAGCTATGGATATGAGAATACAGATGGATTTAAGCATGGCTATAGGGAAAAAGGTTTCCTCATAATCGATTCCTTCCTTTTGCGTGTATCCCTTAGCTACTAGTCTAGCCTTAAAGGCTTTGACCTTTCCATCCATTCCTCTCTTCCTCTTGCAAATCCACTTACACCCTATGGGTTTTACCCCTTCAGAAAGATCCACAAGCTTTTAGACCCGATTAGTCTACATAGACTTCATCTTTGTGTTCATGGCCGTTGTCCAAAGTTTCGAATCAACATCCTCTACAGCTTCACGTAAGTGTAAGGATCCCTGTCATGTAAATCTAGTTCAGCCAAGAAGGCCTCACAATTGGACATATACCTCTCTGGTTGACGCCCGATCCTCTCACTACGCCAAAGCCTCTTAGGTTATTGTTCAGGTTTGTTTGGTTCTTCTACACTGATCGGAACGGTTTCAGTTGGAACCCTCAGAGTGATCGAATCACTCGCCAACTCCTCGAGCGCCACTTTGCTTCGAGGCTTAAAGTCGTCCATGTAACTCTCCTCAAGGAAAGTTGTATTAGTTGAAACCACAACTTTATTTTCCTTTGGGTTATAGAAAAAGCCACCTTTAGTCCCTTTTGGATATCCTACAAACACGCAAACTTTTGAACATGCTTCCAACTTATTTGCATCCCTAAACAAGACATAAGCCAGACATCCCCATATATGAATACGGTTTAAGGATGTCTTCCTGCCCATCCACAATTTGTGAGGAGTTTTAGAGACTGATTTTGAAGGCACATTGTTCAAAAGATAACATGCGGTTTGTAGTGCATATCCCCTAAAGGACAAAGGCAATGATGAATAACTCATCATGGACCTGACCATGTCTAATAAAGTCGTATTTCTACTCTCAGCTACGCCATTCTGCTGGGGAGTGCCCGGTATAGTCAAATGTGATATAATCCCATTCTCTAATAAGTGTCCCAAGACCTCATCAGAAAGGTATTCACCACCTTGATCGGATCGAAGTTCCTTTATGGGTCACCCAATTGCTTTTCTACTTCAGCTCGAAACTCCCTGAACTTGTCATAAGTTTTGCTTTTGTGGTACATCGGTACACATACCCATACCTTGAGTAATCATCAATAAAAGTGACGAAGTACTCACACCCTCCTCATGCTCGGATCTTCATTGGTCTGCAAACATCATTATGCACAAGTTCTAGAACCCCTTCGACCCTATTGCCCTTAAACCTGAATGGTCTTTTGGTCTACAAACATCACTATGTACATTGTGGTATAGATTCCACCTTTAAGGGTCTTAAAGGTCCATCTCTTACTAACCTTTGAATCCTATTTAGGTTAATATGACCAAGTCACAAATGCCAAAGATAAGTCTTATTAGAGTGTGAAGTTTTAAGCTTTTTAGAGTTATTTTCATTCATCTCAGCATTAAGCAATAAGTCCATCTTAGGTTGATAAAATATGGATTATTTTGCATCCATCCAGAACAGATAAAAGATTTGTTTTTATGGATCATCACTTTATTATTAAAAGAAACCAAATAGGAATCTTTAAATAAACAAGCTATAGATATCAAATTCCTTTTAAATTTAGGAACATAAAACAATCTCACAAAATTAAATTCCTATAATTATCAAAATATAGATGGACATCTCTAACTGCTTCAGCTAGGACTAAGGATCCATCACCCATCCGAAGCATGAAGTCTTCATGCGGTAGACTTCTCGCTTCTTTGAACCCCTATAGAGAAATATAAACATGATTAGTTGCTCTGGAATCTATGACCCAAATATCACTGGATTTCTTAACCAAACAAGTTTCTAAATGCAGAAGATCATACCTACCTCCTTGGGAAAGGAAGTCCTTGTAATTCTTCTTAACGTGTTCGACCTTCCTGTAGAAGAAGCACTTTAGCTTCTTTGGGTTATTCTTCTTTTTCTTCTTGTTTTAGCCATTTGCAGGAATAGAAGGCATCCCGTTCTTGGAACGTTGTTTTTTTCCATTCCCAGGGTTGAGATTGGAACCAGAAGCAGCCGCCAAGTTGGCCTAGCCACCAGCAGGAGACTCCTTGACCAGCAGTTCAAACTCTTGTAACTGATTCATCAACTCCGTCAAGGTCATATCCTGCCTATTGCTCAAATTAAATGTAGCCCTAAATGGAATGAATTCCTTAGACAGAGTCTCAAAGACTATAGTCATCTGAGTTTCAGCATCAGTGTCAGCTCCATTGGTCTGAGCCTCAGTGAGGTAACCCATTACCAACATCATATGCTCCTTTATAGGTGTCCCCAGTCTTAGCTTGCAGTTTAAGAGTTTGTGAAGCACCTCTTGCCGCTTTGTTAAGACCTGGCCTCTAAACATGTCTTCTAGATTATCCAAGATCTGCCTAGTAGTCTTACAATCCTTATGTTGAGCTTGTAGCACGTTATTCATACCAGGAATAACATAGCAGCGGGCCTAATCATTAGCATCTTTCTAGCGATCATACGCTTGAATTTGTTCATTAGTGGATGTTGGATAAATAGTATGCAATAGAATTTTAAAACTTTTTATATCAGAGTATTTTCTAAAACACAAGTTTCACTATATGCATAAATTAACCAGATCTTACTAACCTTGTAAATGCCGAAAAGCTTCCTCAATCAACAAAGAGAAGTAACATTCCAGAAAAAACTCAACCAACTGGGCTTCTTTGCTATTCTCTATCCATGATCGGAGTGAGTGTGGGCTCACACGTATAGCTCGTCCACCAGGCAACTCTCCTTCTAACCAATTGAGAGAACCCAATGCTAATGTTTGTGATTTGTAAATAAGAACTCTTAGAGAATTTTCAGAATCTCACCAGCAAAGTTGCACTCTTAATCTCTAAACTAATCTCAATGATAAAGAGACTCACTCTACTTTTATAGAGGTTGGGCCTAGGATCAGTCCTAATCAGACAAAGCCTCGAAAATTTGAATCAAAATCAAATCAGAAACAATATTTAACAAAATTCGCATGAAAATGCGTGATCCTTTTATCACCGGTCGACAGGCCGAACTAGCAGATTAGCCTGCCGAACATACTCCATCGGCAAGCAGAACTTAACGATTGGCCTGCCGAACCTTCGATAAAAGATCCCTATGAATCTTTATTTTCCACTCGAGATTCTTGGGATGGAGCCTCAGTTTTAATTCAAATAACCCAATAGAGAAGTTGTTTGATTAAAACAGTCATATCTAGGTAATCTTTAGGTAAATAAATATTCCTGATAATTCAATAAGTTTATCTTGATTTAATCAAAGAATCAATCCAACCGATAAACAGACATGAATTATCTAATCTTGATAATTCAACAAGTTTATCTTGAATTAATTTTATCACAAAATCAATTCAACCGATAAAAAGACATGAATTATCTGATTTTATTGAATTTCAGTCAATCTGATAAATTTGACATAAGTCACCAATTATTAGAAAAGCACGCCGTATCGTTACAGGATTTTTATGAGCTAGCAAAGGGGACCTGATGGACCTATATAGTTCAAGCTCCCGATAATTATGAAACCCAAGGATTATCTAGCAAAGGGGACCTGATGGACCTATATTGTATCCCTATAGGATTATCTATAATCGGCTGTAGGACAAGTTTTGTCTTACTTTTTTGATTATTTTATCTTGCGTTTCATTCTCTCACCGTCAGAAAACTTGCCATCCAAAGACAGTATACCACTCGGTTACGCCTATGTATCAAATGCTTGAGCGCTCCAGTTTTCCAATTACAAGATAACGCATATAAGAGGATATCAATTACTCCTAAAGAGAAGCTATGGATTCCATATCTATGAATAACAGGTCTATGCTATCAAAAGTCATGCCTCCAACGTACCAGCATGCGTACCACTATTAAAATGTGGATGTCACCCTTTGGTACACCAAAAGACATAAGTCAAGACAACAGACGCACTAATCATCATAGGATTAAGATACAATACATATGATTTTCTAAAGTGAATTGATTTGCTGAGACATAATTATTTATCCAAATCAATTCATTTTATGTCCCAATCCAACACATCGTCACCTATGACAATGTGCCAATGTTTCTATTCACGAAGTCTACCTCGATGGTTAAGACAAACCATCCCCCGTTAGAGATGTAGACAACATAACAATCTTTGCATGAACAAAACGCCCAACTTTATTCTCTTAATTGCAGATCTTATGATTTAGACCGTCACCTTAAGAATTGTGTCTTCCGCATAATCTATCTAGCATATGCCCAATTCTTAAAGGTTTAGACTGATAATCTCAGATATTTATTTGCTTAACATACATTCAACATATATGAACATAAAGAGAACACGATTTGATATATAAATAATAAATAAATTCTTTATTGATAAAAATGTCACCAAAAACATATTACATTTTTATTCCTTAGGGCATACATGTCTAACAATCTCCCACTTGCACTAAGTGAGTAAATATGACAAATCTTAGATCCCCATAGCTTCCACATGCCTCTCAAAGACTCTCAGAAAGTGTCTTCGTGAATGGATTAGCTAAATTGTCCTCTGACACGATTTTGCACACAACGACATGCCTGCCTTCAACAAAGTCTTTTATCACATGATACTTCCGAATAATATGCTTACTCTTCTTGTGAAATCTTGGTTCTTTAGCATTTGCTACCGCTGAACTGTTATCACAGTACAATGATAC
This sequence comes from Artocarpus heterophyllus, assembly GCA_025403435.1. Taxonomy (NCBI): domain Eukaryota; kingdom Viridiplantae; phylum Streptophyta; class Magnoliopsida; order Rosales; family Moraceae; genus Artocarpus; species Artocarpus heterophyllus. Next base: position 10,012,109 of record CM046339.1, read on the forward strand.
CACCTTATGTATGCCTGGAACTACCTTAAGATTCCTAAGGAACTTACAAAGCCACACTACTTCTTTCAAAGCCTCATTAGCTGCCACATACTTGGCCTCTATTGTTGAATTTGAAGTACAATCTTGCTTCACATTTCTCCAACTAATGGCACCGTCGCTCAGAGTAAACACAAAACCCAAACTCAATCTCCTCAAATCCAGACAGGATTGAAAATTTGAATCAATATATCCTAGAGGAGTTAAGTCCTCCCCAAATATATAAGCATATACCCTCGAGTTTTTCTAAGGTACTTGAAAATATGCTTTATCGTAATCCAATGGTTCAGGCCCGGATCCCCTTGAAATCGACTTATGATCCCGACCGCATAACAAATATCCAATCGTGTGCAAAGCATGGCATACATGAGACTACCTACTACAGAAGCATAAGGCACCTTCTTTATGTATTCTCTTTCTTCATCAAACTTTGCAGAGTCTTTCTTATCAAGAGTAATTCTGGACCTAGATGGTTGCCCACCTTTCTTGGAATCCTGCATTACAAACCTCCTAAGAATCTTATCTATGTAACCGGCCTGGGATAAAGCTATCATTTTGTTCTTCCTATCCCGAAAGATATGGATACCAAGAACAAAATTAGCCTCACCTAAGTCTTTCATATCAAACTGCTTAGTCAACCATAATTTGACCGATGACAATGCCCTAACGTCATTGCCAATTAGCAGAATGTCATCTACATAGAGCAGTAGAAAAACCACCTTCCCATTCTTAATGTGTTTGTACACACATGGTTCATCGACATTTTGTGAGAAACCATAAGTCTTGATCACTTGATGAAATCTTATGTTCCAAGAATGGAAAGCTTGCTTAAGTCCATAAATTGACTTTAGTAGCTTACAAACCTTACCTTCTTACCCGTCTAGTTGTTCCATATAAATGGACTAATCAAGATAGCCATTTAGAAAAGCGGTCTTGACATCCATCTGCTAAATCTTGTAATCGAGAGCGGCACCGGCGAAAAGGTTTCCTCGTAATCGATTCCTTCCATTTGCATGTATCCCTTAGCTACCAGTCTAGCCTTAAAGGTTTCGAGCTTTCCATCCACTCCTCTTTTCCTCTTATAGATCCACTTACACCCTATGGGTTTTACCGCTTTAGAAAGATCCACAAGCTCTCAGACCTTATTAGTCTCCATAGACTTCATCTCTACATTCATGGCCTCTATCTAGAGTTTCGAATCAACATCCTCTATAGCCTCTACGTAAGTATAAGGATCCCTGTCATGTTCATCCGATTTAGCCAAGAATGCCTAGCCATTGAACATATACCTCTCAGGTTGATGCCTGATCCTGTCACTATGCTGAAGCCCCTTAGGTTGTTGCTTAGGTTCGTTTGGCTTTTCTACATTGATTGGAACAGTTTCATTTGGAACCTCCGGAGTGTTTGGATCACTCCTTAACTCTTCAAGCACCACTTTGCTTCAAAGTTTAATGTCATCCATATAACTCTCTGTTGGTGGTAACGCCCCAAATGTTTATCTTCTTAATAAACGGTGGACGTTTGTAGTATAGAAAAGTTGTCGTATCCATAGGGAGTTGAAAATTTGTAACTCGAGAGATTGTTAAAAATAAACGTTCAAAAAGGCAAGCACTTTTTCAAGTCAAAGTTTAAAATGAAAGAAATATTTTTGTGGTTTTTATTTTATTTAATTCAAAATTTAAAGCATAAAATTAAAACGGTGAAGCTTTGAGAATCCCTTGTATGTTTTGCAACTAATATGGAATTTTAATTCTAATTAATAATTATCTAAAGCATTTGATTTATTATACCTTTTCTCATTAATTGCAAGCACATTTTACTAATTATATAGGTAAACCTAAATCGACAATATAGCAAGCCATAATGCAGTAAGGGTTTTCCCATAAAAACTAGCAAAATAATCATCTGTCACTAATGATTTAGTGCACTAATTATGAAAATTATAACCGCTGTCACTCAATTATAATTAACATAATTTTAAGATAGAAAAGATAATAACAAATGAAAATTAATATATTTTTATGGAAAAATTATTGCGTTAATTTTGGCAGCACCTCCACTTATTAATTAGTTTAAGAATACACTATACCATCCTCTGTCTACAATAAATCAAGAATTACCAAGCATTTACTGTGCCAGTCTATGTTTATAATGCAGCAGAAACTCAACTTAATAAATGAGCATGACTTTAGTATTATTAATATTAATTATGCAACACAATTAAATTACATAAAGAAAGCATGACTGAATTTATGTAAAATTGGCAGCATAACAACATTAACAGAAACATAAAGATATAATTTATTCCACAAAATATTAGCATTACAAAACAGATATAGAGATAAAATCCATACCAGAGTATTACACATACAAGATCATCTCTATGCCTCACCAAACTCTCTATACTAATTTAAGCATTATTTTATTATTATTTTACCTAATAAAATACTGCTGAGTCTAACTTAGCAGAAAGCAAAGAATGGGAAAGAGGGCCAAAGGCCAGTTGAGGAGTGCTTCAACTGAGGCAAATGCCTCAGTATTTATAGGCATTGAGAGTTACTATTGAGGGATGCTTTTAATTATTGACATGCGTTAAAAAAAGAATCCAAATTTCCCTCTCTTTTTCTTCGCGCTGGGCTTTCATCAATGTGTGAGAATCTCGCTGAGATTCTGTGCTTTGCGCATGAGAAGGCACCAAACCAGGCTGATCTGGACCGTTAATTTTACGATATAATGGCTCCAAACACACGTGAAAATAGGCCTAGGTGGGACCAGTGAGACAACAATTTTGGACCGTCAGATTGGTCTTGGTCATCGCATCCAATAGCTGGAAGAGCAGCTATACGTGGACTCACCCACACGCGAGCAGACATGGCCTGCGACTCCCCTGCCTCGCCTGCAGCTTTGTCGGCCTGTGTAACACACGCTCCAATCAGATCTCGACACGTGGACAGCACTACGAGATTCCGTTGACGCACTGGGTGACGGATTAACACGCGTCCCTCTCTTCGACGGCTGAGATTAATTTGTCAGTTGATCCGACGGTCCTTGTTACGCCACGTGTCCTTTTTTAATTTAAATTCAAATTTTCTTTATCTTTTTAATGCATTTGATGTCCGATTTTATTCGTTTTGGTGTCGTTTTGCTCCGTTTTTCCTCCTGATTTTAAATCTAAAAATCATAAACACACTAATATTAATTATTTTACAACCATAATATTTACAAAAATATTAAAAATATTTATTTTACAATAAAACACATAAAAATAGATAAAAAACTCCTAAAATTTTCAGTCTCTTACGGTTTGACACAGATATAATTTTTATGACTTGGAATATTTTTAAAAATTACTAAAAATATAATAGAACATATTACAAACTTAAAACACACTACCAAATACATTAAGACTCAAAATAAAATAACCGCATTACTTTTACGGTTTTAGCTATTTACAGACTAGACACTTATTTAACACACCGAAATGACTCTAAAAATTATTAAAAATTATTTTTAAACACATTTACACACTAAGACACAAAAACACTTATTATCTCACAAATGCTATTAATTAGAGGATTTAATGAGAAATAAAAGCATAAATAAATGATTTAAGCCTTAGAAAATGTACACTTTTACAGTCTCATCACTCTCCTCAAGGAAAGTTGCATTAGTTGAAACCACGACTTTATTTTCCTTTAGGTTATAGAAATAACCCCCTTTAGTCCCTTTTGGATATCCTACAAACATGCAAACTTACGAACATGCTTCCAACTTATTCGCATCCTTAAACAGGACGTGAGCTAGACATCCTCATATGCGAATATGGTTTAAGGATGTCTTCCTACCCATCCACAACTCGTGAAGAGTTGTAGGGACTGATTTAAAAGGCACATTGTTCAAAAGATAACATGTGGCTTGTAGTGCATATCCCCAAAAGGATAAAGGCAATGATGAATAACTCATCATAGACCTGACCATGTCCAATAAAGTCCTATTTCTTCTCTCCGCTACGCCATTCTGCTGATGAGTGCCCAGCGTAGCCAAATGGGATAAAATTCCATTCTCTAATAAGTGTCCCAAGAACTCATTAGAAAAGTACTTACCACCTCGATCGAATCGAAGTGCCTTTATGGGTCTACCTAATTGTTTTTCCACTTTAGCTCAAAACTCCCTCAACTTGTGATAAGTTTCGTTTCTATGGTGCATCAGGTACATATACCCATACCTTGGGTAATCGTCAATGAAAGTGACGAAGTACTCATACCCTCCTCGTGCCCGGATGTTCATCGGCCCACAAACATCACTATGCACAAGTTCTAGAACCTCTTCGGCCCTATTGCCCTTAGACTAGAATGGTCTTTTGGTCAATTTACCCTCCAAACAAGATTCACATTGAGGTATAGATTTCACCTTTAAGTGACTTAAAGGTCCATCTCTTACCAACCTTTGAATCCTATTCAGGTTAATATGACCAAGGTGTAAATGCCAAAGATAAGTCTTATTAGAGTGAGAAGTTTTAAGTCTTTTAGAGTTATTATCATTTATCTCATCATTAAGTAGTAAGTCCATCTTTGGTTTGATAAAATATAGATTATTTTGCATCCATCTAGAACAGATAAAAGATTTATTTTTATGAATCACCAATTTATTATTAAAAGAAACCAAATAGGAGTCTTTAATTAAACAAGCTATAGAAATTAAATTCCTTTTAAATTTAGGAACATAAAAACAATCTCACATAATTAAATTCCTATAATTATCAAAATAAAGATGGACGTCTCCTACTACTTCCACTAAGACCAAGGATCTGTTGCCCATCTGAAGCGTAAAGTCTTCACGTAGTAGGCTTCTTGTTTCTTTGAACCCTTGTAGAGAAACACAAACATGATTAGTTGTACTGGAATCTATGACCCAAATGTCACTGCATTCCTCAACTAAACAAGTTTCTAAATATAGAAGATCACACCTACTTCCTTTGGAAAGGAAGTTCTTGCAATGTTTCTTGATGTGCCCGACCTTCTCATAGAAGAAGCACTTTAGCTTCTTTGGGTTCTTCTTCTTCTTCTTCTTGCTCTTGTTGTTAGCAGGAATAGAAGACTTCCCGTTCTTGGCCCGATGTTTCTTTCCATTCCTAGAATTGTGATTGGAACCAGATGCAACAGCCAAATTGGCCTCACCACCAGTAGGAGACTCCCTGATCAGCAGTTCAAACTCTAATAACTGTTTCATTAATTCAGTTATGGTCATATCTCACCATAGTCATCTGAGTTTCAGCATCGATATCGCTTCCATTGATTTTTTCCTTAGCGAGGTAACCCATGACCAACACGTGTGCTCCTTTACAGATGTCCCCGGTCTTACTTATAGTTTAAGATTTCTGAAGTGCCCCTTGCCACTTTGTTAGGGACTGGCCTCCAAACATGTCTTATAGATTATCTAAAATCTGCTTAGCAATCTCATAATCCTCATGTTGAGCCTACAACACGTTATTCATGCTAGCCAAAACATAGCAGTAGGCATAATCGTTTGCGTCTTTCCAACAATCATATGCTTGGAATTGATCGTTGGTGGGATCTCCCATAGGCTCGAAAGGACAAGGGGTTGTCAGCACAAATTTCAGTTTCTCAAAGGAGAGGATGATATCCAGGTTCCGTTTCCAATCATTGTAATTCTCTTCGATTAATTGATTTTTGTCAAGTATCAAAGATAAAGCATTTTTAGACATTTTTAATCTTCAATAAAGAATCATATACCAAACATAAGCAAACATAGCATAATAATTTAGTAAGATAACAAAATCATGTAAAAACATCCAAATGTCTTTATGTGTCAAAACCTTGAAAATATCATAACCTTATAATGATAATTCCCAACTCAAAATTCAATAAGCTCCTAAGGGAGTCATGCCAAATTCAATCAGGAACACAGATCTCCTCCTGATTAATATATGCCATCCAAGACCTGTATGATCCAACATATATTAATAATAATTTCTTTGGCCATTAATTTATTAACTGAGCTCCTAGGGGAGGTTAATAATAAAATTAACATGAGTGTATAACCATCATTTTAATATTTTATCCCTGATTTATAATCACTACCTAGGGGTGTGTAACTATAAATCATTCCAAAATACCTTATTCTCTTGGAGATCCAATCTGGTACATGATAGAAATCCCTTCCTAGGGGTCAGGACCACCATGTTCTTCTTATGGACCAACGATGGAGGCCTTAGCTCTTCTCTTCGAAAACCTTCTCCCACTCAATCTTTTGAAATCAAGGTTTTATTTTAAAAGACATGCATGACCAATTTTAAATGAGCGGCACTCCCTATTCTATATAGCATGTTATCAATATACATGACAAATCATATTATAATGCAGACAAGCAAAGCAATCAAGCAAAGTTACAAGCAAAATAATAGTAAATAATTGTAATATTATGGTTCCACCCTAGAGAATAGAAAATAAGGATTACAAGAGAATAATCAAAACATTTTATCAATTCTTTATCCTTGAATCCTCAAGCTGTATCCTTCTGATGTAATGCTCATCCATAAGTCTTCAATCCTGTATGAATCGAATACTTCAAATTTCCGGTCATATCTAGATTTTAATGTTTCTCAGAATTGTCCCAAAAATAAAATTAAAACTGTATCAAAAACTGCACCTTTTTTGAAAAAATTTTCTAGCTCTCTATCGACAAGCCTATCTAGGTGATTGGCCTGCCGGTCATGACCCACCGACCAACCGATCTTCATAGATCGGCCTACCGGTTCATGATAGTTTGGCCTGTCGAACCAGAAGTTTGGCTTGCCACTAGAGCCACCTGATTTCTGCCTCACTGATGGCCTGTGGAACCTCACGTCCGGCCTGCCAATCTGCGACCATCGGCCTACTAAACTGGAGGGTTCGGCATGCCAACCGAGTAGAAACCATCCTTTTTCAAACAATATAGTTTTTAATGCAATTCATAAATTTTATTTTCAACAATTCAAAAACATAAAATTAGAGACTTAAGAAATGCCTAGGAGAGCTATCATCCATCTTTTAGATCCGCCTTCTAGATTTGTCTTCTCCGAATGATTATTTAATTACAAAATTCTTACAAATTCAAAATTAAATAATAATTCCTAGACGGAGATGATAGTCCGCCATCTAATTACATGAAAAACCTAGATACACATTCTAACCTCTAAGGAACCATAACCGGTATAAATTAATTAATTAATTAATAATTAAATAATAATTTAATAAACCATAATTAATTAATAAACATTCACCATATAATCCATGACAACATAAAAATATATAGAAACTCCAAAGTGCCAACTCTCTATAAAATTAAATTCAAACATAGGAGAGATCAATATCACATAATTTACACATATAGCATGATCACAAACTCGTAAATTTAAGTAAAAAAACATGGCTCTGATATTAATTGTTGGAAAAATAGTATGCAGTAGAATTTTAAAATTTTTATTTCTCAGAATATTTTCTAAAACACAAGTTTGACATGCTATATGGATAAATTAACCAGATCTTACTAACCTTGTAAATGCTGAAAAGCTTCCTCAATCAGTGAAGAGAAGTAACGATTCAAAAGGACCTCAACCAACTGGCATTCTTTGCTATTCTCTATCCACGATCGGAGTGAGTATGGGCTCACATGTACAGCTCTTCCACCAGGCGACTCTCCTTCCAGCCAATTGAGATAACCCAAAGTTAGTGTTCGTGATTGTGAACAAGAGCACTTAGGGAGTTTTTAGAATCTCACCAGCAGAGTTTCACTCTTAATCTCTCAACTGATCTCAATGATAAAGAGGCTCACTCTGCTTTTATAAAGGTTGGGCCTAGGATCAGTCCTAATCAGACAAAGCCTTGAAAATTTGAATCAGAATCAAATCAGAAACAATATCTAACAAAATTCGCATGGAAATGTGTGATCCTTTTATCGCCAGTTGGTAGGCTGAACTAGCAGATCGGCCTGCCGAACATACTCCATCGGCAGACAAAACTTAAAGATCGGTTAAGTTTTGCCTGCCGAACCTTCGATAAAAGATCCCTACGAATCTTTATTTTTCACCCGAGATTCTTGAGATAGAGCCTCATTTTTAATTCAAATAACCCAATAGAGAAGTTATCTGATTAAAACAGTCATATCTAGGTAATCTTTAGGTAAATAAATATTCCTGATAATTCAACAAATTTATCTTGATTTAATCAAAGAATCAATCCAACCGATAAACAGACATGAATTATCTGATCTTGATAATTCAACAAGTTAATCTTGAATTAATTTTATCACAAAACTAATTCAACAGATAAAAAGACATTAATTGTCTGATTTTACTAAATTTCAGCCAATCTGATAAATTTGACATAAGTTACTAATTATTGGAAAAGCACGCCATATCGTTACAGGATTTTTATGAGCTAGCAAATGGGACATGATGGACCTATATAGTTCACGCTTCTGATAATTATTGAATACAATATCCCATATATACGTTTCATAATTATCAACTCCAACGCTACTCCACTAAATGCTTAGAATTGTACTCTCGAACTATATAGAATTATGAAGCCCGTATAGCTAAGTCTTTATGACATATCATAATGTATCATATTCCCATAGGATTATCCATAATCGGCTTAAGGATAAATTCTATCTTACCTTCACGATTATTTTTATCTTACGTTCCATTATATTACTGTCGAAAAACTTACCATTCAAAGACAATATAACACTCGGTTGCACCGATGTATCCAAATGGTTGAGCACTTCAGTTTTTCAATTACAAGATAATGCATATAATGTTGGAAACAAAGTGCGCAGCGGAATTTTAAAGATTTTTCATCAGAGTAATTTCCAAAACACAAGTTTGACATGTTATATGTATAAATTAGACAGATCTTACTAACCTTTGTGTGAAGATCCTCTGCAGCCTATGAAGAGAAGTAACGTTCCGGAAGAGCCTTAACCAACTGGTCTTCTTTGCTATTCTCTATCCACAACCGGAGTGAGTGTGGGCTTACACGTACAACTCTTCCACCGGTGACTCTCTTTCCAACCAATAGAGAGAACCCAAAGCTAGCGTTTGTGATTTGTGAACAAAAGCTCTTAGGGAGTTTTCAGATGCTCACTAGAAGAGTATCACTCTTAATCTCTCAAATTGATCTAAGTAAATCATGAGACTCAGTCCCTTTATATAGCTATTGGTCCTGGGGTTAGTCCGTATCAGATTAGGTCTCAAAAACTCGAAACCGAATCAAGTTCGGATCAATATCTGATAAGATCCGCATGAAAACCCATAATCTTATCTCCGCTGATTGGTAGGCCAAACAGGCCAGTTCGGTAGGCCGAACATGTCATCCGGCAGGCCGATCTCCCGAGAAAAAATCTTTGCGAATCTTTTATTTTCCACCCGAGATTCTAAAGGATAAAGTCTCAGTTTTGATTCAAATAACCCAATAGAGAAGTTATCTGATCAAAACAAACTTTATCAAGATAATCTCTAAGAAAATAAATCAATTCACAATAATTCTACAAGTTTATCTTGTTCTAATTTGTCCAAAATTAAAACAACCGATAAACAGACAAGAATTATCTGATCGCAATAATTCAACAAGTTTATCTTGAACTAATTTCTTATAAAATTAATTCAACCAATAAACAGACATGAATTATTTGATTCTTACAAATTTTAAACCAATCTGATAAATCCGACATAAGTCACCAATTATTGGAAAAGCACGCCGTGTCGTTACAGGATTTTGTGAGCTAACAAAGGGGACCAAAATGGACCTATAAAGTTCAAGCTCATGATAATTATGAAACCCAATATCCCAGATATACATTTCACAATTATCAACTCCAACGCTACTCCACTAAAAGCTTGGAGCTGCACTCTCGAACTTTGTAGAATTACGAAGCTCATGTAGCTAAGTCTCCATGACATATCATAGTGTATCGTATCCCTATATGATCATCCATAATTGGCTTAAGGACAAGTTCTGTCTTACCTTCCCGATTATTTTTATCTTAAGTTCCATTGTCTCACCATTAGAAAACTTACCATCCAAAGATAGTATACCATTCGGTTACACCTATGTATCCAAATGCTTAAACGCTCCAGTTTTCCAATTACAAGACAACACATATAAGAGGATATCATTACTCCTAAAGAGGAGCTATGGATTCCATATCTATGAATAACAAGTCTACGCCATCAAGAGTCATGCCTCCAATGTACCGGCATGCATACCACTATAGAGATGTGGGAGTCACCCATTGGTACATCAAAAGACACAAGTCGAGACAACGGGCCCACTATTCATCTCAGGATTAAGATACAATACAAATGACTGTCTAAAGTGAATCGATTTGCCAAGACAGAATTATTAATCCAAATCAATTCACTTTATATCCCGATCCAACACGTCGTCACCTATGACAACGCGCCAATGTTTCTATTCACGGAGTCCAACTCCAATGGTTAAGACAAACCATCTCCCAAAAGGGATATAGACAACATAACAATCTTTACATGAATAAAGTACCCAACTTTATTCCCTCGATTACGGATCATATGTTTTAGACCGTCACCTTAAGAATCGTGTCTTCCGCATAATCGGTCCATCATATGCCCAATTCTTAAGGTTTAGACTGACAGTCTCAGACTACTGTTTGCTTATCATACATTCAACAAATATGAACGTAAAGAGGACAAGATTTGGTATATATAAAAGAATAAATTCTTTATTGATAAAAATGTCTCCAAAAACGTATTACATTTTTACTCCTTAGGGCATACATATCTAACATATAAGAGGTTATCACTACTCCTAAAGAGGAGCTATGGATTCCATATCTATGAATAACAGATCTACAATATCAAGAGTCATGCCTCCAACGTACCTGCATGCGTACAACTATAAAAATGTGGATGTCACCCTTTGGTACATCAAAAGACACAAGTCAAGACAACGAGCCCGTTATTCATCTTATGATTAAGAAACAATACAAATGATTGTTTAAAGTGAATCGATTTGTCGAGATAGAATTATTGATCCAAATCAATTTACTTTATGTCCCGATCCAACACATCATCACCTATGACAATGTGCCAATGTTTCTATTCACAAGGTCCACCTGCGATAGTCAAGATAAACCATATCCTAATAGAGATATAGACAACATAACAATCTTTACATGAATAAAGCACCCAACTTTATTCCCTCGATTGCAGATCATATGATTTAAACCGTTACCTTAAGAATCGTGTCTTCCACATAATCTGTCCATCATATGCCCAATTCTTAAAGGTTTAGACTGACATTCTTAGACTTTTGTTTGCTTAACATGCATTCAACAAATATATACGTAAAGAGGACAAAACTTGGTATATAAATAATAAATAAATTCTTTATTGATAAAAATGTCTCTAAAAATATATTACATTTTTACTCGTTGAGGCATACACGTCTAACGGTGGAATCTCCTATAGGCTCAAGAGGACATAGAGTTGTCAACACAAATTTAAGTTTCACAAAGGATAGGATAATGTTTAGGTTCCATTTTTAATCATTATAGTTCTCACCGATTAATTGGTTTTTGTCAAGTATCGATGATAAAGCATTTTTAGACATTTTTAATCTACAATAAAGAATCATATACCAAACATAAGCAAACATATCATAATAATTTAGTAAGATAACATAATCATGTAAAACATACAAATGTGCTTATGTGTCAAAACCTTGAAAATATCACAACCTTACAACGATAATTCCCAACTCAGAATTTAACAAGCACCTAGGGGAGTCTTGTCAAATTTAATCAGGAACACGAATCCCCTTTCTGATTAATATATGTCATCCAGGACCTATATGATTTAGGATATATTAATAATCATTTCTTTGGCCATCAATTTTATTAACAAAGCTCCTAGGGGAAATTAATAATAAAATCAACATGAGTGTATAGCCATCATTACAATATTTTATCCATGATTTATAATCACCACCTAGGGGTATGCAACGACAAATCATGCTAAAATACCTTATCCTTTTGAAAATCCAACCTAGTAAAAGATGAAGTCCCTTCCTAGGAGTTGGAAACACCATGTGCTACCTATAGACCAATGATGGAGGCCATAGGTCCTCTCTTCGAAATCCTTCTCCCACTCATTCTTTTGAAATCAAGGTTTTATTTTATAAACATGCATGAACAAGTTTTAATGAGCGGCAGTCCCTATTTTATATGACATGTTATCAATATACATAGCAAATCATATTATAATGCAGACAAGCAAAGCAACCAAACAAAGATACAAGCATAATAATAATAAATAATCGTAATATTATGGTTCCACCTTATAGAAAAGAAAACAAAGATTACAAGAGAATAATCAAAACATATTATCGATTCTTCATCCTTGAATCTTCAAATTGTATCCTTCTTTATGTAACTTCCATCCTCAAGTCTTCAATCCCATATAGATCTAACACTCCATTTTTCCGGTCATATCCAAATTTAATGATTCTCAAAATTATCCCAAAAATAAAATTAAAACTGCATCAAAAAATGCACCTTTTCTAAAAAATTAAAGCTCTCTACTGGCATGCCGATCTGTGTAATTGGCCTACCGGTCATGATCCATTGACCTGCTAATCTTTTTAGGTCGGCCTGCTAATCATGACAATTTGGCCTGTCGAACTAAAAGTTTGGCCTACTACTAGAGCCATCAGATTTTTGCCCCACTAACGGCCTGCCAATCTGCGACCTTTTGCTTGCCAGACTTGAGGGTTCGGCCTGCCGACCTAGCAGAAATCACAACATCCAAAAAATACATCATTTAATGCAATTTATCAATTTTATTTTTAACAATTCAAAAACATAAAATTAGAGACTCAGGAAATACTTGGAAGCGTTATCATCCATCTTCTAGATCCGTCTTCTCCAAATGATTATTTCATTACAAAATTCTTACAAATTTAAAATTAAATAATAATTCATATACCGAGATAATAGTCCGCCAACTAATTACATGAAAAACATAGAAACACATTCTAATCTTTAAGGAGCATAACCGGCATAAATTAATTAATTAATAAATAATTAAATAATAATTTAATCAACCATAATTAATTAATAAACATTCACCATATAATCCATGACAACATAAAAATATATAGAAACCTAGAGTGCCAACTCTCTAAAAAATTAAATAAAGTATAGGAGAGATCAAGATCACATAATTATATATATAGCATGATCACAAACTTGCACAGTTATGTAAAAACCATGGCTCTGATACCAATTATTGAAAAAATAGTATGCAGCCAAATTTTAAAAATTTTATACCAAAGTATTTTCCAAAAGATAAGTTTCACACGTTATATGCATAAATTAACCAGATCTTACTAACCTCATAAATGCAGAAAAGCTCCCGTAATTCGTGAAGACTATAACATTCTAGAAGTGCCTCAACCAATAGGTCTTCTTTGCTATTCTCCATCCACGATCAGAGTACGTATGGGCGCACATCGTTCAGCCTTTCCCCAATGACTCTCCTTCCAACCAATTGAGAAACCCAAAGTTATAGTTCATGATATGTAAACAATAGCTCTTAGAGAGTTACAGAGTCTCACTAGTAGAGTCTCACTCTTAATCTCTCTATTGATCTAATCAACTATAAGACTCACTCCCTATTTATAGAGGTTGGGCCTAGGAGTCAGTCCTTATCAAATAAGGCCTTGAAAATTCAAATCAGAATCAAATCAGGAACAATATATGATAAAATCTACATAAAAACACGTGATCCATTTATCACTGGGTCGACAAGTTGAATTGGCAGATCGACTTGCCAAAATTACAACATCGGTAGGCCAAACTTGAAGATCAGCCTGCCGAACTTACAATAAATTATCCCTGTGAATCTTTATTTTCCACCCATGATTCTTGGGATAGAGCCTCAGTTTTAATTCAAAGAACCCAATAGAGAAGTTATCTGATTAAAATAGTCATATCTAGATAATCTCTAAGAAAATAAATATTCTGCTAATTCAACAAGTGTATCTTGAATTAATTTATTCAAAATTAAACTAACCAAAAAACATAATAAATTATCTGATCCCGATAATTCAATAAGTTTTAATTTATTCATAAAATTAATTTAACCGATAAACAAATATGAATTATCTAACCCTATTGAATTTCAAGTAATCTAATAATATGACACACGTCACCAATTATTAGAAAAGTATGCCATATCATTATAAGAATTTTATGAGCTAGCAAAGAGGACCTGATGGACCTATATAGTTCAAGCTCCTGATAATTATGAAACCCAATATCCCAGATATATATTTCATAATCATCAACTCCAACGCTACTCCACTATAAGCTGAGAGCTGCACTCTCGAACTATATAGAATTACAAAGCCTATATAGTTAAGTCTCCATGACATACTATAATGTATCGTATCCCTATAGGATTATCCATAATTAGCTTAAAGACAAGTTTTGTCTTACCTCCCTGATTATTTTTCTCTTACGTTCCATTTTCTCACCATCGAAAAACTTTCCATCCAAAGATAGTATACCATTTGGTTACACCTATGTATCCAAATGGTTGAGTGCTCTAGTTTTCTAATTACAAAATAACACATATAAGACGATATCAACTACTCCTGAAGAGGAGCTATAGATTCTATATCTATGAATAACAGGTCTACGCTATCAAGAGTCATGCCTCCAATGTACCAACATGCATACCACTATTAAAATGTATATGTCACCCTTTGGTATATCGAAAGACATAAGTCAAGACAACGGCCTCACTATTTATCTCAGGATTAAGATACATTGTCAAAAGTGAATCGATTTGCTGAGATAGAATTATTAATCCAAATCAATTCACTTTATGTCCTAATCCAACACATCACCACCTATGATAATGTGTCAATGTTTCTATTCACTAAGTCCACCTCTGATGGTCAAGACAAACCATCTCCCGTTAGGGATATAGACAATATAACAATCTTTGCATAAACAAAGCACCCAACTCTATTCCTTCGATTGCGGATCTTATGATTTAGACCGTCAATCATGTCTTCCGCATAATTTATCCATCATATGTCCAATTCTTAAAGGTTTAGACTAATAGTATTAGACTTTGATTTGTTTAACATACATTCAATAAATATGAACGTAAAGAGTACAAGATTTGGTATATAAATAATAAATAAATTCTTTATTGGATAAAATGTCTCTAAAAATATATTACATTTTTACTCCTTAGGGCATACATGTCTAACAGAATTGAGTGACATGTGTCCACTCGCATTCCAGTTGTAGAAAAGAGAATATTAAAGAGATCTAGCTAGTTGGAGTTCTTCCAAACACAATTCTTGCTAGCAGTTTTGTAAAAGTTTTTCTTGTCAGAAGTGCGGTTCTAATTCTAAAAAGTACGTAAGATCTTTTGTTAATTTATATACATAGTATGTCTAGCTTGTGATTTGGATAAAGGTTTTGATTTAAAATTTTATTGTGTTCACATTTTCTAACATCTAGGGTTACTTAAATTTCTCTAGTAGAGGGACACTTAAAATTTTTATGGCGTAAAGGGATGAAGGAAATCTCTTCTTCTCTATGGATGTCAAGCTTAGTTTCCATGTCCTTGACTTATTAGACTAGCTATCTTATCTAGCCCACAGGATGACCTAAAGTGGCTTGGAGTTGTTGATTGAGTTGTGGCTATTGGGTGGCCTGTGAAATGTTGGTGACCTGGTCGACCAGGGATAAGTCGACGACATTTTGGTTTTGGCCCAATGAAACAGCTTATCTAGCATGGTAGTGATCCCTCAGGTTTTCTCCATTCTAGATAGAAACGACATTGGCACCCACCGTGTGTTGCCTCTATGACAAAGGTGGGAGGCTTGTCAAGTTTTGCCTTTGTAGATTTATCCCTTGGTTTTGACCCATATAACATGACATCTCTCTTAGCAACCCATGAAATTGGCTCACCTGTTATGGTTTCCTTTAGTAGTTTCATAGATTCCCTCAAGATTCACTTGCTAGCAACCATTATTACAGTTAGCAGCGGCATTCCCTTGCTCTGTGGGTTCATAGCTTGCATTGTTTTCATTTCGGCCTTCAATTTGATTGAGGCCCATTAAGTTTAAGCATGCCATTCATTCATTCCACCTTCTACTCCATAATGGTGGTTCACGAGGGTTACCTTACTCTTCCTCAATTCGACATCTCTGCTTTCTCTTGGCCTCTCTTACCAGATAGATTGTTATTATTACCCCTTTCATTGATAGTGTTGTCACTTGTAACTTGATTTTGGCACAGTTGGTGCGTGTGGTCACCATATCTGAATTCCTTCGGGTTCTTTTCTTTGCTATTTTAAAAAGTCTGAATAGAAGGATCTAGTCCCTCCTTCTAGCACCAATTATTGACGGTGGAAATTCATTAACAAAACTCTCAAGAAATGATCATAACGGTGCAAAACTTTCTCAAATTGCATGTGAAATAAATGCAGAAAACAATAAAGGACATAAGAAATTATAGTGGCTCACTTTTGAAAGAGCTACGTCTACTCTAGAGAGGAGGAAAATTCACTATCTTTCTAGGGACAATATATGCTCTAATGCTCTGCTGAGACTTAGTGCCATTTTGTGGGTTTTGACCCTCTATTTATAGCCTTTACAGTTAATTCAAATAAAATACATAAATTAATTCATAAAATCAGAGAATTATTTTTTCCCAATTTAAATTAAGATTGGTTCCCTAATCTATATGATTGACGTGATTTTCAAGATAGGAGAAATCTAGTAGCTTCCTATTTGAAATTATATACCATTTGTTGAATATAATCATCTTGTTATCTCAACTTCATGCTATCTTACTGCACATCGCCCGTCTGAGATGTCTAGTAGGGTGAGGTCAAGTTGATGATGGGTGTAGTGTGACATGTGTTACACACGAGTAAATTACATTGTCGTACCTCGAACTATTACCATGTTGCATAATACACTCCAAACTTTTAATCTTGACAAAATACACCATGAATTTTAAAATCATTAGTAATTGAGGTCTGATAGCCCTTTTAGTTTTCATCCAATGCTATTCTCTGCATGTCAAGTTTCAATTTTTTTTCCTTAAAATGATGAGTCTACCATTAAAAAAAAAAACCTTACATGTGAATCTTGTGACTAAAACCATCAATGCCTTTTAACATATTAGCTATTAGACCTTAATTACAATGATTTTAAAGTTCAAGATATACTTTGCCATTAAAAGTTTAGGGTTCCTTATACAAAAAATGTATAGTTTAGAGTACAATAGTGCAATTTACTCTGTCGGACACCGACTCGTCCTATGTTTGAATCTCATGTAGTGGATTTACCCCTAAAAACGTGGCTTGATAACTGTTAGATTGTGTCTTCAACTGAAATTGTCTAGTTCAACTACAACAAGCATAATGATTTCTCTATTTATCTTCAACTTAATTGACCACTTCACTCAATCAAGTCCAAGCTCTTAACTTTGATATGGCTAAGTATTCGCCATTCAACTACTTTAGCATGCTGGTTCACTAGTCTTAACCTTGTGGTCGTCTCACATTCCAGGCCTAATGGATTGGCCTAACAATCAGGCCTACTGAATTAGACCTCAATAGTTGCATTATGGGCATCTTAAAGAATTTTATGGCCAACAGTGTATCAATAATAAGGTGCCATCAAGAAAGGATAACTTTAAATTAAAAAAAAATTGTAACAATTAGTACTTTTTTGAAACTTATTGAAGCAGATGACATTTTTTAGCAAATAAATTATTTACACGTAAACCTGTTATTACTATAAATATCCTCAAACCTACTATTTACTTTAAAAGTTTTGAAAATCTTCTATTTCCCTCATTCACCCATAAATTAGTACAAGTTTAGTGTTTAGTATAATTTTTCCTATAAGTAAAGTGTGATTGTATTCTATCTTGGACCATTGGCACTTTCTACCATTTAGGTTAATAAGTTAATAACATCAACAAACATCTACAAAGTATAAGAAGGCTTTAAAAGTTTTATCGTGTAAATTCTTGGTTCAAGTCATTTTCTGCCTCTTCAATAAGAAAGCAACTCAACCCTGGCCCCTAGCCCACAGGCCATGTTCGAGTAAGATAGTAGAAATTTTTAATGTTAATTTTATAAATGGTCCCTGAAGTTTACCCGTAGTCCTAGTTTATTCCTCAACATTCGAAAAGTCTCATTTTGGTCCATAATCTTTTACTTTTTTTAGTTTCGATTCCTCTGTTAGTTAGAGGTTAAATATTTAAAAGAAAACTTTTAAAATACCCTTATTTAGTCCCTAATCTATTATTGTATTCACTTTTTGTCCCTTTGTTATACTTAAGTGTTATTAGGGAGTAAATGTATTATTGTTTTGTTTGGTATTGTTTTTCAAATGGGGCCTAAATGGCCCTGTTTGTTTTTGTTCACAGAATTTTTAAAAATATTTTTGCACGTCTTTCGAGACAAATATTTTAAAAACGTTCTCAGCACAATTCTTAAAAAATTCTCATTTTTTAAAACAAAAACATTTTCACCTGTTTTAAAAATAATACTAAACGCATAATTAATAATACATTGTTAAAGGAGGGATCAAAAGTGAAACAAATTAATATATTAAGAACCAAAAATATAACAAAGTAATAGATTTGGTATCAAAATAGGACACTCTAAGTATATTCTATTAAATATTTAATAGTCAACTGACGGATGGACAAAAATTAAAACAAAGTAAAAGATTAAGGACTAAAATGACTTATTAAATATTAGGAATTAGACTAGGACTAAAGATTAATTTCAAGGGCCTCCATTAGGAATTAGGCTAGGACGAAGGATAAATTTTAGGAGCCTTTAGTAAGATTAACCCAAATTTTTATGTTCTTTTAAGAGAGAGAGAGAGAGAGAGAGAGAGAGAGAGAGAGAGAGAGAGAGAGAGAACCCCTAGAGATTTTTATAGCAGATACGTCCTTGAAGGAGATGCCACGACAAGGGCAATTGAACCTGCAAAAATCACATGCGCTTTTCTTGAATTATTTAGCAGCAAGGGGGACCCATACTCATTGGAGAGTCAGAGATCCCAATAAATATTTTTCTACTTTCCCTTGTTGATGGGTCGAGAGGCACATTAAGGTTAGTATAGTCATGACCAATAAGTATACCCCCTTCATAAGAACAAGGGTCAAATTTAAATTTCAAAAGTTTCCAGTGAATTTGTACTTGAATTTAAATAGCCCTGAACTTTATTTTGCCAGTCCTATTTCTCTCAAACGTGCATTTGTAGTTTGGGGAGAGAGGATCTTGCAAATGAACTTGAAATTCAAATCAAATTTCAAAATTGATTCTTTGTTTTACCTAAAATATGTCGGATATTTTTGGCGAAAGTTTGAGTTATTTTTTAGGTTTTAAATGTAACCTTAAAGTGCCCTTTGTCAATGAGAAATTTTATTTTGAGGGTACTAAAGTCTAGAGCCATCTAAAAGTCTATTTATTTATGTATATTCTTCAAATACTCCCAGGTAATTTATCTACTGGGTTCGGAACTTTATATGATAGAGTATTGTATCCTTATGAGTAATGTATATTTCTAAATGTTGGATCTAATAAAATCTCATTAAATAAAAAAAAATACAAAGTTGACAAAAAGTGATACATATAATTTAACCGTTGAAAATAAAAGCATATTTATGGAGTATTTTTGTCATACTCCATAAAATTCTTTTGGAAACAAAATAAAATAATGAACTTTTTAATAGATAGAAACAATTTGACAACTCCGTGCATCAACTTTTTAATAATGGATACCCTACCATCCCAAACATTCAAATGTGAATAAAAGTTCACTGTGTCCTTCTGGATTGATCATAAATGGCACATTACGTTCTCATCTATATCCGTTCTTTCCAACCTACGTTATCCGAATAATAATAATAATAATAAAGAAAGAAAGAAAAGAAAAGAAAAGAAAAGGGGCTACAGATTACTTGGTTTCTTTTGTTCGTTCTCAATTTTGTTCTGACACTACGTTTGTCCTGCTACAAAGAACTTGAATGTCTTCTTTTTTGGCTTACCAAAGTCTATCTTCCTTATTTTGCTCATCAAATTCTTCAGAATTTAGATGTTTTGTTTAAAAAACAGTGGGCGCGTCACCCAAAAATAGTTCAATTTGATGGGGGGAGTGGTTTGAGGAATGCTAGTAGCTTCCGCCAATGGATTTGCTTTTGCAATCCTTAAAATGTTATTGCTGTACATGTCATGTTTTTCCACATTAACAGGGAGCTGACAAGATATCTCTACAGATTATTTTGTTTTTTCATCTCTTTCCATCTCTTTTTCTTGGTATCACGTCGGACTACCAAGTATGATGAAGGGATATTGTCCATCTGTCACGCCCTGAAGTACGGGAGGTGACGTGGCGGATTATTTAAATTAATTTAAGGAGGATTTAATTAAAATCAAGAGTTTAAGGGTTTGATTAAATATAAAATGTGAGGTTCTTTAAAACAACACCTTATAAAAGAGTTCATATACATTAGGCAATTGAAATCATTAAACGAATAATAATAAAACAATAAAGTCGCGAGTATGGGTCCCACAGACCCACAACTTGTGCACATACATGGTACCGACAATATCATGAGTACAACCACAGTCCAAGTACAAGTGAAGTTAAAATCTTATATGCCTTGATTTAAATAATACAAATAAATTTACTAATTCCTGTATTGCTCTTGGGTCCTGTCCGTTGAGTCTTCTCCAAACCTAAATGGAAAACCACCTAGAGGGGGAAATTTAAAACAAATAAAACGTGAGCGAAAGGCTCAGTAGGACTATGTTTTATAAAATAATTTAATTTGAAGAAACATTTCACTATTCAGGGATTATTTAAAAGAAACCTTAAAAGAATAAATAAATAAATAAATTTGAGTAAAACCGTTCTTACCCTAAACAGTTTACTCGTACAACCAATAATATCATTTTCTTTTTCCTAGGCAAACCATAATAACATCACCACCGTAGTGGCCCAGCTGGGTTTCGGGACCTGCCCTCAAGGTCGATCGCTACACAACCCGATCTCTGATATGGCATCATGCCTATATGTGTATTATCATCATCATTCAAAACCCAATTACCGAGTATTGTCATTTACATTCATTATGAAGTTCATTTCAGTTCACGGCATATTAAAATATAACCGATAAATTCACTTTCAAACAACCGTTGAAAACATTTTAATAGAAATCCTTTTCAAAGCCAAATTATTTGAAACTAGGCTAACAAAAAATGGGGTAGAAGTCCTACCTCAATACTCGTGCCGGTGCCCTACACCGTAATCCTGGTCCGCTATACGTTAGCTCCGCGGAACCACGAACGATCCTAGATACAAACTAAGTCGATCAATATCTAGTACGAGACATTCTATGTTACTAAACCATTTCATGATGTCCTAGTGTGTCATTTGTATCTTTAAAATCATTCTATATGGTTGGAATTTAAATCAGGGTTCAAAACAGTGAAAACGGGTAAAAAATCACAAAATTTTCCATGCTCAGCTGGCCTACCGGACTCCCTGTTTCGGCCGGCCGAACTGTACAGTTCGGCCTGCCGGAAACCAAGTCCAGTCGGCCGGTCATTTCCCCAGGTTCGGCCTGCCGGAAGGAAGAACACCGGCCTGTCGATCCCTTGTTCTGGCCTGCCGAACACAGGCCGAACTGGAAAAACCCAGAAATCCAGCCACGGGTTTTTCGATCCCCAAAATCCAAATCTTGATTTTAACCTGTTTTTCTCAAATCCCAGGCATGGGAAACAATCATAGTTGATAGAAAAACATAGTAGAACACATTTGAACTCATTTAAACAAGATTTAAACTAAAAAATCTCAAAAATCCGAAATTGAGAAAATAGGGAGAAAAATGGAAAATCTTAAATCCAATACGTTTTTCTTCAATATAAGCTTAGATTCTAGTTGTTCTAAGTTCATTTAACTTAAATCCAAGGTTTTCTAAGCTCAAACAAACCTAGATTTCAAAAATGCACAAAATTGAAAATTTTGTAAAAAGTTTAGAAATTTCAAAACTAACCTCGAATTGAAGCTTCAATCCACGTTCTCGGTTGCTAAATCACGTTCCCGAGCTTCCTCCTTGCTAACCCGAAGCTTGGATTAGAATTTGATTCAAAAACTTAGGGAGAAATTGAGAGAGAGTGTGGAAACCAAGAGAGAGAGTGAGAGAGCTCGTGGGAGAGAGAGGAGAGAGAGTGAGAGCTGAGAGAGTGAAGAGAGAGAGAGAGAAAGAGAATAAATAGAGAAAAAAGGTGGGCGGTTTTACTGTACGAAAACCATGTGCTGCCCGCGGTTTTGTAAAACAGAGTATTTTTAACATTTTTACAAATTGTTGTGTTTTAAAACTCAAAACATCATTTTAAAACAATAAGATATCATTTGGATTCATCAAATTAACAAAACAACCAAAAATTCAAAATCCAACCAAGTAATCAAATTAATGTTGAAACATTAATTATGGCACACTAATTCATCATTTATATTACAATAACATTAAATAAATTCTAGGGCGTTACAACTCTCCACCCCTAAAAGAAATTTCGCCCTCGAAATTTACATCTCATCTCAGAAACAAAACAAATGCAGATACAATTCCTGCATACTCGACTCTAGTTCCCAAGTGGCTTCATCAACTCCATGATGCTACCACACGACCTTTAGCAACGGTATCTCACGACGACACAAACTAATTACTTTCTGGTCGATGATCTAAATTGGCACTTCTTCGTACGTCGTATCCTCCTAAACCTGCACATCGCGAAATAAAACTATCTTACCCTGCTCAGGCGGACACTTCCTAAGTATCGACATATGAAACACATCGTGAACATGAGAAAGTTTTGGCGGAAGATCAAGCCGATAAGCGACCACACCAACACGCTGAGTGATCTCGAACAGCCCAATATACCTAGGCACGAGCTTCCCACTCACCCCGAACCGCATAGTTCCCTTACGAGGCGATACCCTCAAGAGAATGAAATCTCCAACCGCGAACTCTAAGGGTCTACGTCTCCTATCCGCGTAACTCTTTTGTCGACTCTGAGCTGCCCTCAACCAATCTCGAATCACCGCGACTTCCTCGTTACTTTCACGAATTTCATCCGGCCCAAGAATAACTCTATCTTCCGGCTTAGCCCAACACACAGGTGACCGACACGGTCGCCCATACAACGCCTCAAACGGTACCATACCAATACTTGCCTGATAGCTATTGTTGTACGCGAACTCCGCCAGATGCAAACATTGCTTCCAATTCCTGCCGAAGTCCAACGCACAGGCACGCAACATATCCTCGAGAATCTGAATAACCTGCTCAGACTGCCCATCAGTCTGAGGATGAAATGCCGTACTGAAGTTCAAATCCATACCCAAAGCCTCCTGAAAACTCCTCCAGTACTTAGCATTAAACCTGGTGTCTCGATCAGAGGTGATGGACAAAGGAACTCCATGCAACCTCATAATGTTCTATAGATACAAATCCCCGAGAACCTTTCTCGAACACGTCGATCTAAACAAAATGAAATGCGCCGATTTCGTCTACCTATCGACCACGACCCAAACTGCATCATGCCGCTGCTCCGTCCTCGGCAAACCTGTGAGAAAATTCATCGTCACATGCTCCCATTTCCACCCTAGAATAGGAATCGGCTGAAGCTGACCTGCAAGCTTCTGATGCTCGGCTTTCACCTGAAGACACGTCGAACACTTGGCCACGTACTCTCGAACATCTTTCTTCATGCCTCTCCACCAATATTGCCTCTTCAAATCGCGATACATCTTTGTGCTCCCCAGATGAATAGCGAACAGAGACCTATGGGCTTCATCTAAAACGGCTTTCGTCACCTCGACGATAGCTGGAACTGCAAGACGCTCCTGAAAATACAACGATCCATCTACATGCATGCTCCATTCTTCAAACTACTCCCCGTTCTGAATCCGCGACCAAATCCCCTACAAATGTCGATCCTGCCACTGACTTTGCTTCACCATCCGAACAAGAGCTGGAGTCGCTTCCACATGATATACCAAAACTCGATGACAGTCTTCATGATACCGTAGCCTATACTCGCTCACTGTCGCATCCCTGCTCCAGTCCTCAAAAGCCAAACAAGCAAGAATCCCTGAAGACTTCCTGCTAATCGCATCCGCGACCACATTAGCTTTCCTGGGATGATACTGCAATGCAAAATCATAATCCTCCATATACTCTATCCATCTACGCTGCCTCAAATTAAGATCCCTCTGCGTGAACAAATACCTCAAACTCTTGTGATCGGAGAAGACCTGAAATGACGCTCCATACAAGTAACACCTCTAAATCTTCGACGCGTGAATCACCGCTGTGAGCTCTAAATCATGAGTAGGATAATTTCGCTAGTGAGGTCATAGCTGTCTCGATCCGTATGCAACCACACGTCCATGCTGCATCAACATGCATCCAAGTCCGCGCCCTAAAGCATCCACATAAACCTCATACGGCTCGTCACTGCTAGGAATAACTTGTTGGACATGTATGCCCTAAGGAGTAAAAATGTAATATGTTTTTGGAGGCATTTTTATCAATAAAGAATTTATTCATTTATATATATACCAAATCTTGTCCTCTTTACGTTCATATTTGTTGAATGTATGATAAGCAAACAGTAGTCTGAGACTATCAGTCTAAACCTTAAGAATTGGGCATATGATGGGATGATTATGCGGAAGACACGATTCTTAGGGTGACGGTCAAAAACATATGATCCGCAATCGAGGGAATAAAGTTGGGCGCTTTATTCATGTAAAGATTGTTATGTTGTCTATATCCCTTTTGGGAGATGGTTTGTCTTGGCCATCGGAGTTGGACTCCGTGAATAGAAACATTGGCACGTTGTCATAGGTGACGATGTGTTGGATCGGGACATAAAGTGAATTGATTTGGATTAATAATTTTGTCTTGGAAAATCGATTCACTTTAGATAGTCATTTGTATTGTGTCTTAATCCTGAGATGAATAGTGGGCCCGTTGCCTCAACTTGTGTCTTTTGATGTACCAATGGGTGACTCCCACATCTCTATACTGGTATGCTTGCCGGTACGTTGGAGGCATGACTCTTGATAGCGTAGACTTGTTATTCATAGATATGGAATCCATAGCTCCTCTTTAGGAGTAATGTTATCCTCTTATATGCGTTGTCCTGTAATTGGAGAACTGGAGCGCTCAACCATTTGGATACATAGGTGTTACCGAATGGTATACTATCTTTAGATGGTAAGTTTTCTAATGGTGAGACAATGGAACGTAAGATAAAAATAATCGAGAAGGTAAGACAGAACTTGTCCTTAAGCCGATTATGGATGATCATATGGGGATACGATACACTATGATATGTCATGGAGACTTAGCTACACGAGCTTCGTAATTCTATAAAGTTCGAGAGTGCAGCTCCAAGCTTTTAGTGGAGTAGCGTTGGAGTTGATAATTGTGAAATGTATATCTGGGATATTGGGTTTCATAATTATCATGAGCTTGAACTTTATAGGTCCATTTTGGTCCCCTTTGCTAGCTCACAAAATCCTATAACGACACGGCGTGCTTTTCTAATAATTGGTGACTTATGTCGGATTTATCAGATTGGTTTAAAATTTGTAAGAATCAAATAATTCATGTTTGTTTATCGGTTGAATTAATTTTGTAAGAAATTAGTTCAAGATAAACTTGTTGAATTATTGCGATCAGATAATTCTTGTCTTTTATCGGTTGTTTTAATTTTGGACAAAATTAGAACAAGATAAACTTGTAGAATTATTGTGAATTGATTTATTTTCTTAGAGGTTATCTTGATAAAGTTTGTTTTGATCAGATAACTTCTCTATTGGGTTATTTGAATCAAAACTGAGACTTTATCCTTTAGAATCTCGGGTGAAAAATAAAAGATTCGCGGAGATTTTGCTCGGGAGTTCGGCCTGCCGATCAACGGAGATAAGATTGCGCGTTTCCACGCGGATCTTATCAGATATTGATCCGAACTTGATTCTGTTTCGAGTTTTTGAGACCTAATCTGATATGGACTGATCCCAGGACCAATAGGTATAAAAAGGGAGTGAGTCTCATGATTTACTCAGATCAATTTGAGAGATTAAGAGTGATACTCTTCTAGTGAGCATCTGAAAACTCCCTGAGAGCTTTTGTTCACAAATCACAAACATTAGCTTTGGGTTCTCTCTATTGATTGGAAGGAGAGTCACCGGTGGAAGAGCTGTACGTGTGAGCCCACACTCACTCCGGTTGTGGATAGAGAATAGCAAAGAAGACCAGTTGGTTGAGGCTCTTCTGAAATGTTACTTCTCTACACAGGTTGCGGAGGTTCTTCGGCACACTGAGGTTAGTAAGATCTGTTTAATTTATACATATAATATGTCAAACTTGTGTTTTGAAAATTACTCTGATGAAAAATTTTTTAAAATTCCGCTGCGCACTTTGTTTCCAACATAACTAACACTGGAGCTGAAGTCAACCGGTTCTTTAATTCCTGAAAAGCAAGCTCACAATCTTCATTCCACTCAAACCTGACATTTTTCTTGATCAATCTCGTCAATGGAGCTGCAATCTTTGAAAAATCCTTTACAAATTTCCTGTAATAACCAGCAAGACCTAAGAAGCTGCGAATCTCCGCCACATTCCTTGGTCGTTCCCACTCCACTATGGCTTCAATCTTGGATGGATCCATAGAAATATCATGCTCCGAGATGACATGACCCAGAAACTTGACCTCAGTCAACCGAAACTTGCACTTTTCCCTCTTAGCATACAACTGGTGCTCCCACAGAGTCTGAAGCACGATCCGAAGATGCTGCTCATGCTCCTCCCAAGTCTTAGAATACACAAGAATATCATCGATGAACACGATCACGAACTGATCCAGATACGGCCTGAATATCCTGTTCATCAAATCCATGAAAGCTGCCGGAGCATTCGTCAACCCAAACGACATAACCAAAAACTCAAAGTGACCATACCGAGTCCTAAAAGCTGTCTTGGGAATATCCTCTTCCTTAATCCTGAGCTGATGATAACCCGACCACAAATCAATCTTTGAGAAGTACCGCGAACCTCCCAACTGATCAAACAACTCATCAATCCTAGACAAGGGATACTTGTTCTTCACCGTAACATGATTCAGCTGCTGATAATCCACACACAACCTGAGAGTCCCATCATGCTTCTTAGCAAACAAAACTGGTGCTCCCCACAAAGATGTGCTATTTTGAATATACCCTTTATCAACAAGCTCCTAAAGTTGCTTCCTCAATTCCTTCATTTCTGCCGGCACCATCCGATAAGGTGCCATAGAAATCGGTGTTGTCCCTGAAAACAACTCAATACCAAACTCAATTTCCCGATGCGGTGGTAATCTTGGCAACTCGTCGGGGAAGACATCCTCAAACTCATCAACCACCGGAATCGCTACACTACCTCTCAAAGCATAGGGCTTGCAATCTAGATTGGCAAGAAAAGCACAACAACATAGATTCCTTTGCCCTCCTAGACACGACTTCATGAGACGCTCACTCATTAACCAATTACAACCACCCTGGTAAGTGATTATTGTCCCCCTATCAAACACTAGGGTCACTTTTCTAAGTTGGCAGTCTACAACTGCATTATACCTGGACAACCAGTCCATCCCTAGAATCACATCATAGGAGCTCATGGGGAGAATAATCAAATCACTTTTTAAAATCTCATCCCCAATCTTTATTTTACAAGATTTACACATACAATTTACACACACCCGTCCCAAGGGAGAAGTTATGATAGGGGTTCATCGAACTCTTCTATCTCTAATCCCAAGGCATGTACAAAAGAACTCGAAATGAGAGAATGAGAGGCACCGGTATCAAATAAAATGCGAGCTAAAGATCTAGAAACCAAGATCGTACCATCGACAACCGCGTTACCAACATGAGAATCTGAACCTCCAGATGCCATTGCATGAACCTGCACTGGCGCCTTCCCTTTTCCTCTACCAACATTGCTGGGTCCTGGATTATTCTACCGATGCTGCTGGGATGGAGACGACTACACACTACCCATACTTGGCACTCAATACTGAGGGACACTGCACTGGAAATGCTGCGGCTACTGCCCCCGTGCCGGATATGAGAACTGCTGAGGAGAGAATTGGGGATACTGCAACTGCGGGTACTGCTGAGGCAGAGGTAGGGTCTAAGGCTGAGACTGACGACTGGCATCCTTCCCGGTCTGAGATCCAAGACGGGCACTCATGATCGGGTAATTCCTCTTGATGTGTCCGGGCTACTGACAGAAATGACAATGGAAGCTGTAGGGATTGTTGCGCCCGCTGCCAGATGAACTGCTGCTACCACTGGTCGCACCACCTTGCTTGTTCTTCCCCGGAGTCGGACGGCTACTGGTGCTCTTCCTACCACTCCTCTGCGGTCCTCCTGAAGCCTTGGCTCAGTCCTCATAATACTGCACATAATCATTCTCCACGGATATCGCCGACGACACAAGCTCTCCAAAACTCCTAAGCCGCAGAGCAACCAACTGTCGCCGAATAGGAGTCTTGAGCCCTTCCTGAAACTTAATACATTTCTCACGCTCCGATGCCACCGCTGATGGAGCAAACCTGGCCAACTCATTAAAACTTGCCTCATATTCTCGGACTGACAGATCACCCTGCTGCAACCTGTAGAACTCAGCTGCCTTCTAATCCCTATACCCTTGCGAAAAATATCGATCATAGAACAGCTCCTTGAACCTGTCCCAACTGATATCACCACCGCGTTCTAAACGCTTAGCTTGTTTCCACCAAGTGTTAGCGCCACCCTCGAGCTTATACGTAGTAAACTCCACACGATACTCCTCAGGCACACCAAGGGTATCCAAATGCTTCAAGATTGAATCCAGCCAATACTCTGCTAACTGCGGATCCCCATTACCATCAAAAGTCAGAACAGACGCATGCCGAAATTCCTTAAAGTATGCATGCCAACTACCAATATCAAAATCTTCCAGTCTAGCCTTGGCTACCATCTGCTGGAAAGCCGCAAACATAGACCTCATCATGCCCTCATCATTTTCGAACTCGGCGTCAGCTGTCGAACGACGTCTAGGTGCCATTCTCTCACTTCTGAAAACAAAATTTGGATTGTCAGAGGTATTTCATTGTCAAACCTATGTGTGCACAATTCCCAAGGTTCATAACCTTGAGCTCTGATACCATTCTGTCACGCCCCGAAGTACGGGAGGTGACGTGGTAGATTATTTAAATTAATTTAAGGAGGATTTAATTAAAATTATGAGTTTAAGGGTTGGATTAAATATAAAATGTGAGGTTCTTTAGAACAACACCTTATAAAAGAGTTCATATACATTAGGCAATTGAAATAATTAAACGAATAATAATAAAACAATAAAGTCGCGAGTATGGGTCCCACAGACCCACAACTTGTGCACACACATGGTACCGACAATATCATGAGTACAACCACAGTCCAAGTACAAGTGAAGTTAAAATCTTACATGCCTTGATTTAAATAATACAAATAAATTTACTAATTCCACCTAGAGGGGGAAATTTAAAACAAATAAAACGTGAACGAAAGGCTCAGTAGGACTATGTTTTATAAAATAATTTAATTTGAAGAAACATTTCACTATTTAGGGATTATTTAAAAGAAACCTTAAAAGAATAAATAAATTTGAGTAAAACCGTTCTTACCCAGAATAGTTTACTCGTACAACCAATAATATCATTTTCTTTTTCCTAGGCAAACCATAATAACATCACCACCGTAGTGGCCCAGCTGGGTTTCGGGACCTGCCCTCAAGGTCGATCACTACATGACCCGATCTCTGATATGGCATCATGCCTATATGTGTATTATCATCATCATTCAAAACCCAATTACCGAGTATTGTCATTTACATTCATTATGAAGTTCATTTCAGTTCACGGCATATTAAAATATAACCGATAAATTCACTTTCAAACAACCGTTGAAAACATTTTAATAGAAATCCTTTTTCAAAGCCAAATTATTTGAAACTAGGCTACCAAAGAATGGGGTAGAAGTCCTACCTCAATACTCGTGTCGGTGCCCCACACCATAATCCTGGTCCGCTATACGTTAGCTCCGCGAAACCATGAACGATCCTAGATACAAACTAAGCCGATCAATATCTAGTTTGAGACATTCTATGTTACTAAACCATTTCATGATGTCCTAGTGTGCCATTTGTATCTTTAAAATCATTCTATAAGGTTGGAATTTAAATCGGGGTTCAAAACAGTGAAAACGGGTGAAAAATCACAAAATTTTGTCATGCTCGGCCGGCCTGCCGGACTCCCTGTTTCGGCCGGGCGAACTGTACAGTTCAGCCTGTCAGAAACCAAGTTCGGTCGGCTGGTCATTTCCCCAGGTTTGGCCTGCCGGACGGAAGAACACCGGCCTGCCGATCCCTTATTCCGGCCTGCCGAACTAGGAAAACCCAGAAATCCAGCCACGGGTTTTTCGATCCCCAAAATCCAAATCTTGATTTTAACCTGTTTTTCTCAAATCCCAGACATGGGAAACAATCATAGTTGATAGAAAAACATAGTAGAACACATTTGAACTCATTTAAACAAGATTTAAACTCAAAAATCTCAAAAATTCAAAATTGAGAAAATAGGGAGAAAAATGGAAAATCTTAAATCCAATCCATTTTTGTTCAATCCAAGCTTAGATTCTAGTTGTTCTAAGTTCATTTAACTTAAATCCAAGGTTTTCTAAGCTCAAACAAACCTAGATTTCAAAAATGTACAAAATTGAAAATTTTGTAAAAAGTTTAGAAATTTCAAAACTAACCTTGAATCAAAGCTTCAATCCGCGTTCTCGGTTGCTAAATCACGTTCCCAAGCTTCCTCTTTGCTAACCCGAAGCTTGGATTCGAATTTGATTCAAAAACTCAAGGAGAAATTGAGAGAGAGAGTGGAAACCGAGAGAGAGAGTGAGAGAGCTCACGGGAGAGAGAGGAGAGAGAGTGAGAGCTGAGAGAGTGAAGAAAGAGAGAGAGAAAGCGAATAAATAGAGAAAAACGGTGGGCGGTTTTACTGTGCGAAAACCATGTGCTGCCCACGGTTTTGGAAAATGGAGTATTTTTAACATTTTTACAAATTGTTGTGTTTTAAAACTCAAAACATCATTTTAAAACAATAAGAAATCATTTGGATTCATCAAATTAACAAAACAACAAAAAATTCAAAATCCAACCAAGTAATCAAATTAATGTTGAAACATTAATTATAGCACACTAATTCATCATTTATATTACAATAACATTAAATAAATTCTGGGGCGTTACACCATCATTGTTGACTAGTGACTACTACAGGCAGTTTGTATCAAGGGTATTTTTTGGTGTTCCAAATGTGTTGGTATGGTATTACTATTATCCATAAGATTTTTTTTTTCTTGTTTTATGACAGCAAAATATATAATAATCTTGTGACTTGTTAGTGCAGCATTTGTATAAACCCCCTGGAGATTTTGACATGCCATAAATCCCTTAGTGTTTTTCACCATCTGGTTGTGGGGGTTTGCCCTATTTTTAAATTCCTAGGATTGTTTTTATTATAGCTAACGGTCCCTTCCAACCAAGGAAAAGAAACAAATTGCAGCTTATTGGTGGCTTGGAACAGTGCATTACTCGGTGCTACCATGAAAAGTTATACAAGTTAAAACTTCTACATACAAATGTTCAGGTCAAACCAGTGTTACAACTCTTCTACAAACAAGAATTGTTTGTGTTCTTTACTGAATCTCATGGAAGGTCTAAAAAATGTATGAATAGAAGTTCTTTCTTTGCCGTGTACACCAAATTCAAAAGGATGTTTGGGAACATAGTTTGATGATACTTGATAAGATGATTGTACAAGGAAGCAGTAGATATGAGGTATGTTTTTACACAATACTTTGGACAAATGAATTCAATAGCGTAACACTTCTTTGTATACACAATTGTCAGTCTAGTTCACCACAAGGCATGCAAGCAATGAGGGCTAGTATGTGGAAGAAAGAAAGAAGTCAAGCTGCAGGGACTCAACAACAACAAGAGAAAGGCCAGTGATTGAACATCAACCCAATCTTAATGAATAACAAAAACAAAACCAAGCTCCAACAGATGTATTAAAGGCATCATTGTCTAGGTCCCTTAGCAAGATCACTGGATTGTAAATGAAGCAAAAGACAAGATGGACCCCAATATGGTTTTGCTTTATAAGATCAAATTTATTTTACAACCCAATCGGAGACACTTAACTTTTAGGCTCTGATCAAGGGCACAGATTGTTGGAAAAATAGTACACAGCGGAATTTTAAAAATTTTACATTAGAGTAATTTCCAAAACACAAGTTTGACATGCTATATGCATAAATTAACCAGATCTTACTAACATTTGTGTGCCGAAGAACCCTCGCAAAACGTGAAGAGAAGTAATGTTCCAAAAGAGACTCAACCAACTGGTCTTCTTTGCTATTCTCTATCCATGACCGGAGTGAGTGTGGGCTCACACGTACAGCTCTTCCACTAGATGACTCTCCTTCCAACCAATCGAGAGAACCCAAAGCAAGTGTTCGTGATTTGTGAACAAAAGCTCTCAGGGAGTTTTCAGATTCTTACTAGCAGAATATCTCTCTTAATCTCTCAATTGATCTGAGTAACTTGTGAGAATCACTCCCTATTTATAGAGGTTGGTCCTAGGGTCAGTCCTCATCAGATTAGGTCTCAAAATTTAGATCAGAATCAAATTCGGATCAATATTTGATAAGATCTGCATGGAAACGCGTGATCTTGTCCTTCGCTGATCGGCAGGCCGAACCACTTGATCGGCAGGCCGAACAGGCCCCATCGGCAGGCCGAACATGTCCATCAACAAGCCGAACTGTCGAATAAAAAATCTTGCGAATCTTTTATTTTCCACCCGAGATTCTATAGGATAAAGTCTCAGTTTTAATTTAAATAACCCAATAGAGAAGTTATCTGATCAAAACAACTTTATCTAGATAATCTCTAAGAAAATAAATCAATTCCCAATAATTCTACAAGTTTATCTTGATCTAAGTTATCTAAAATTAAATCAACCGATAAACAGACAAGAATTATCCGATCCCAATAATTCAACAAGTTTATCTTGAATCAATTTTATCACAAAATTAATTCAACCGATAAACAGACATGAATTATTTGATTCTTTCAAATTTCAACCAATCTAATAAATCCGACATAAGTCATCAATTATTGGAAAAGCACGCCGTGTCGTTATAGGATGTTGTGAACTAGCAAAGGGGACCAAATGGACCAAATAGTTCAAGCTCCTGATAATTATGAAACCTAATATCCCAGATATACATTTCATAATTATCAACTCCAACGCTGCTCCACTAAAAGCTTGGAGCTGCACTCTCGAACTGCATAGAATTACGAAGCTCGTATAGCTAAGTCTCTATGACATATCATAGTGTATCGTATCCCTATATGATAATCCATAATCGGCTTAAGGATAAGTTCTGTCTTATCTTCTTGATTATTTTTATCTTACGTTCTATTATCTCACCATCAGAAAACTTACTATCCAATGACAGTATACCATTTGGTTAAACCTGTGTATCCAAATGGTTGAGCGCTCTAGTTTTTCAATTACAGGATAACATATATAAGAGGATATCATTACTCCTAAAGACGAGTTGTGCATTCCATATCTATGAATAACAAGTCTACGCTATCAAGAGTCATGCCTCCAATGTACAGACATGCATACCACTATTAAGATGTGGGTGTAACCCTTTGGTACATCAAAAGACACAAGCCAATACAACGGGCCCACTATTCATCTCAGGATTAAGATACAACACAAATGATTGTTTAAAGTGAATCGATTTTGCTGAGACAAAATTATTAATCCAAATTAATTCACTTTATGTCTCGATCCAACACATCGTCACTTATGACAACGTGCCAATATTTTTATTTACGGAGTCCACCTCTGATGGTCAAGACAAACATCTCCCAAAAGGGATAAAGACAACATAACAATCTTTGCATGAATAAAGCGCCCAACTTTATTCCCTTGATTGCGGATCGTATGATTTCGACCATCACCTTAAGAATCGTGTCTTCTGCATAATCCATCCATCATATGCCCAATTCTTAAGGTTTAGACCGACAGTCTCAGACTATTGTTTGCTTAACATACATTCAACAAATATGAACATAAAGAGGACAAGATTTGGTATATAAATAATGAATAAATTCTTTATTGATAAAAATGTCTCCAAAAATTTATTACATTTTTGCTCCTTAGGGCATACATGTCTAACACAGATTTCTTTAAAGAAATGTACATTTTATAAGGGACTTATGGGTTCTCACAAAATGTGGATGAACCATGTGTTTACAAACACATTAAGGATGAGAAGGTGGTTTTTCTATTGCTCTATGTAGATGACATTATGCTAATTGGCAATGACATTGGGGCATTGCCATTGGTCAAATCATGATTGACCAAGTAGTTTAACATGAAGGACTTGGGTAAGGCTAATTTTGTTCTCGGTATCCAGATCTTTCGGGATAGGAAGAACAAAGTGATAGCCTTGTCCCAGGCCAGCTACATGGATAAAATTCTCAGGAGATTTGCAATGCAGGATTCTAAGATAGGTGGGCAACCATCTAGGTCTGGAATCACTCTTTCTAAGAAAGACTCTCTAAAGTCTTATGAAGAAAGAGAATGCATGAAGAAGGTGCCTTATGCTTCGGCAGTGGGTAGTTTCATGTATGCCATGCTTTGCACACGACCGGATATTAGTTATGCGGTTGGGATTGTAAGACGATTTCAGGCGGATCCAAGACCGAACCATTGGGTTGCGGTAAAGCATATTTTCAAGTACCTAAGAAGGACTCGAGGGTATATGCTTGTATATTCGGGTGAGGACTTGACTCTTCTAGGATATACTGACTCAGATTTTCAATTCTATTTGGATTCTAGGAAATCGACTTCGGGTTTTGTGTTTACTCTGGGCGGCAGTGCCATCAATTGGAGAAGTGCTAAGCAAGATTGCACTTCAGATTCAACGATGGAGGCCGAGTATGTGGCAGCTAGTGATGCTTCAAAAGAAGCAGTGTGGCTCCGTAAGTTTCTTGGGGATCTTGATGTAGTTCCTAGTAAGAATAAAGCGGTATCACTGTACTGTGATAATAGTGCGGCGGTAGCTAATGATAAAGAACCAAGATTTCACAAGAATAGTAAGCATATTGATCGAAAGTATCATGTGATAAAGGACTTCATTGAGGGCGAGCTTGTCACGGTGTGCAAGATCGCGTCAGAGGACAATTTAGCTGATCCATTTACGAAGACACTTACTAGGAGAGTCTTCGAGAGGCATGTGGAAGCTATGGGGATACAAGATTTGTCATATTTACTCACTTAGTGCAAGTCCAAGATCGTTAGACATGTATGCCCTAAGCAGTAAAAATGTAATAAGTTTTTTGAGGCATTTTTATCAATAAATAATTTATTCATTGGTTATATACTAAATCTTATCCTCTTTACGTTCATATTTGTTGATTGTATGTTAACCAAACAATAGTCTGAGACTGTTAATCTAAGCCTTTAAGAATCAGGCATATGATAGACAGATTATGCGGAAGACACGATTCTTCAAGTGACGGTCTAAAACATAAGATCCGCAATTGAAGGAATAAAGTTGGGTGCTTTATTCATGCAAAGATTGTTATGTTGTCTATACCCCTTTTGGGAGATGGCTTGTCTTGACCATTGGAGGTGGACTCCATGAATAGAAACATTGGCACGTTGTCATAGGTGACGATGTGTTGGATCGGGACAGAAAGTGAATTGATTTAGATTAATAATTCTATCTCAGCAAATCGATTCACTTTAGACAATCATTTGTATTGTAACTTAATCCTGAGATGAATAGTGGGCCCATTGTCTTGACTTGTGTCTTTTGATGTACCAAAGGATGACACCCACATCTTAAAAGTGGTATGCATGTCGGTACGTTGGAGGCATGACTCTTGATAGCTTAGACTTGTTATTCATAGACATGGAATCAATAGCTCCTCTTTAGGAGTAATGATATCCTCTTATATGCATTATCCTATAATTGGAAAACTGGAGCGCTAAATCATTTGGATACATAGGTGTAACCGAATGGTATACTGTCTTTGGATAGTAAGTTTTTCGATGGTGAGATAATGGAACGTAAGATAAAAATAATCAGGAAGGTAAGACAGAACTTGTCCTTAAGCCGATTATGGATTATCATATAGGGATACGATACATTGTGATATGTCATGGAGACTTAGCTATACGGGCTTCGTGATTCTATGTAGTTCGAGAGTGCAGCTCTAAGCTTTTAGTGGAGTAGTGTTGGAGTTGATAATTATGAAATGTATATATGGGATATTGGGTTTCGTAATTATCAGGAGCTTGAACTATATAGGTCCATTTGGTCCCCTTTTCTAGCTCACAACATCCTGTAACAATACGGCGTGTTTTTCCAATAATTGGTAGCTTATGTCAGATTTATCAGATTGGTTGAAATTTGAAAGAATTAAATAATTCATGTCTGTTCATCGGTTGAATTAATTTTGTGATAAAATTAATTCAAGATAAACTTGTTGAATTATTGGGTTTGGATAATTCTTGTCTGTTTATCGGATGATTTAATTTTGGATAAATTAGATCAAGATAAACTTATAGAATTATTGGAAATTCATTTATTTTCTTAGAGATTATCTAGATAAAGTTGTTTTGATCAGATAACTTCTCTATTGTGTTATTTGAATTAAAACTGAGGCTTTATCCTATAGATTTTTGGGTGGAAAATAAAAGATTCGTGGAGATTTTTTTTTGGCAGTTTAGCCTGTCGATCCAGATGTTCGGCCTGTCGATAGGGCCTGTTCGGCCTACCGACGAGCGAAGGATAAGATTACGCGTTTCCATGCAGATCTTATTAGATATTGATCCAAACTTGATTCTGTTTCGAATTTTTAAGACCTAATCTGATAAGGACTGACCCTAGGCCCAACATCTATATAAAGGGAGTAAGTCTTAAGAGTTACTAATATCAATTGAGAGATTAAGAGTGATACTCTATTGGTGAAAATCTGAAAAACTCCGTGAGATCTTTTTGTTCACAAATCATGAACACTAGCTTTGGGATCTCTCGATTGGTTGGAAGGAGAGTCACTTGGTGGAAGAGCTGTACGTGTGAGCCCACACTCACTCCAGCCATGGATAGAGAATAGCGAAGAAGACTAGTTGGTTGAGGCTCTTCTGGAACATTACTTCTCTTCACGTTTTGTGAGGGTTCTTCAGCACACAAAGGTTAGTAAGATCTGGTTAATTTATGCATATAGCATGTCAAACTTGTGTTTTGGAAAATACTCTGATGGACAAAATTTTTAAAATCCCACTGCGCAGTCGTTTTCCAACACGTCCAAATCTGTTTGATTTTTTATGACACAGCCACAACCAAATAAGTGCAGGCAATTATCCCTATTTAAATTTTAAAAAATTAATTTCAAGCCCGAAGTAAATTCATAAACAATCCTTGAATTCTTTTCTCTCTCTAAAATTAGTCCTTGAACTTAATTTTGTCCCATAAAGAGTCTTTGAACTTAAGAAGTTTCTCATGAATGGTCCTTCTATTAAATCTTGGATGAAAAAAGTAAACTTTTTCTCATAGATGGTCCTTGAAATTGTTAGACATGTATGCCCTAAGGAATAAAAATGTAATTTGTTTTTTGAGACATCTTTATCAATAAAGAGTCTATTTATTATTCATATACCAAATTGTTGTCCTCTTTGCGTTCATATTTGTTGAATGTATGATAAGCAAACAAAATTCTAAGACTTTCGGTCTAAGCCTTTAGAATCAGGCATATGATGGACAGATTATGTGAAAGATAAGATTCTAAAGGTGACGGTTTAAATTATAAGATCCGTAATCATGGGAATAAAGTTGGGCACTTTATTCATGCAAAGATTACTATGTTGTCTATATCCCTAACGGAAGATGGTTTGTCTTGGCCATCGGAGCTGGACTCTGTGTAACACCAACCAAATTTTCATGTAACGGAAGAATAACAATGTTAAGTAATTTCTTTATTGATATGTGTTATGATATTAACTATTTTATTTTAAGTGCTATGATAGGTGACGGTCATGTGGAATCGATATGCTCAAGTGTTCATGTCATTTACATTGTGTGTTTAATAATGATTTTGGTAATAATTTAATGCTTTGATGAATTTTAGTGTGTTAGGGCAGATCGGTAGGCCGAACCTTCAAGTTCTGCAGGCTAAATTATCTCTCACGGAACGGCAGGCCGATGAATATGATCGGCAGGCCAGACATCATGGCTTTCGCAGGCCGAAGTGAACCATCGGTAGGCCGAAGATAGCTGAGGAGCAATCAACTGAATTTTTTTTTCTTCAAAATTTGTGACAAAGATGATTATTGTGATTGGATATGATTAGAATGATTAGTTCTGACTGATTGGCATATTTTTGGCTTGAAATCCTTATTTTAGGAAATTGAATGTTTGACTTTTAGGTTGATTGGATTAATTGATATGGTTTCCCATTTTTGTAGAGGTGAAATATGGTAAGATAAGCAACTCAATTGACTTTCCCAAATTCCTTCCATTTTTCCACATGTATTAGCCTAAAAATAGTCAGAAAATTTCTAAAATTAAAGAGAACATATCTCTCCTTTTTACGCCATTTTCATTTTTCACGTAAACGCTCTTGCTCTCTCACTCTCATGTTTTCTCTCTCTCACCCTCTCTCTTCTTCACGTTTTTCTTCTTCTTCTCCCTCTCAATTCCCCTGCTGTCATTTGAATGAAATATTGAAATTTCTTTGGCGTTAATCCAAGGAGGTTTGAGAAGAAAATTGTTAAAGGTAAGAACTCAATTTTTTTGGTATTTCTGGAATTGTATTTCTCCTCCTTAATCCGACTGTCATAATTTTGTCTAGGAATTTTCTTTTTCTTTGTAATTTTAGTATGATGTTCATATATATGTTAGGTGATGTTCCTCCAAATTCTACATTATTTTGATTTTTCTACGTTAAGATATGAATTTTTTTCTTTCTGTCACTCAGTAAATTATTGTTGTTTGGTTGTGCTGCACAAAAATGTGGGTGTTGTTCTTAATGCAAATGAATGCTATTTTTTCACGAAATTTGGACGATATCATCATGTGTATGTTAAGTGTTGAACTGGAAAGTCTCATGATGAAATGATGAATATTTCATGTGTTATGGAATTTTTGTTGAAGTTAGGTTTTTAGACTGCTCTATCAGTAAATTGTTGGACTCCATGTTTTGTGATGTTTTTGTATGACTAAATGATTTTATTTGGTGACAAGAATTTTTGTGGTACTGTATTTGTATGTTAATATGTTGTCATATGAATTTTGAGGTCTAAATAAATTTATTTTAATTGTTTGAGAATAATTATCGCATGTAATTCACTGACCGAATTGTTAATACTTGTTTTTGTCTCTGAATTCAAACACACGTTTTGGATTGTATGGAATTTATTTAAAGATGATTTTTTATATATATATGTTGCAGTTCTTAGTGTCTATTGCATGCAGGATTTTTATGGCATTATTTTGGGATGTAAATAATTTATTATGTGAATGATAGTAGGGACTGCTCACTATGTTATTATTGCTGGCAAATTTTGTATTAAAATGATATGTGATTTATTTAAATTGTTAAATGAAATATTTATGACTAATGAAAAATCATGATATTATGTTTATATGTCAACTTGTCCCTACCAAGTTTGGTGTCAAATTTAGTATAAATTTTAAGTTATTGAGCTTTGAATTCATAGAGGTCAGGAAACATTTGTGTTGATAGTTTTGTTTTAATGTTTTATGGTTAATGAAACATATTATGAATTAACATTTTTGAGAGATGAATGTATGTAAGATGTATTATGGAAATTTGAGATATGTTATGTCGTGTTGAATGATTTTAGGTCTCATGAATGTATGACATGAACACACTAAGGAGCGAGCACATCGAGACCGCGACGACGTTACCTACAAATTAAGGTTAGGTAAACTATACAGGTAAGTACATTCTCACCTGCAACATGATATGGTTGTAAAATTTTGAAATTATGTTCATGATGATAACTATGATGATTCGATGATTATTTTCATTTTATGATACTTATGAAAGATTTGATGTTCAAAAGTTATGCATGTTTGGTGTTGACGTATTTCAAAGTATAAAAGTAGATATATATAAGGATCACTTAAATAAGTGTTGCATACACATGTTTATGTTATGTTATGATGTCATGTTTGGTTTAGGATTAGCTACCCTTCTCCTCTTATGACAACGCGCCTACAATGATGACAATGATGCAACATTTGGGCCCTTAAGATTAAATGAACAAAGTTTTAATATGGATGATATGATGAAAGATATGTTCCTTATGAAATTGTGCATAGTGCACTATTATGAAAATGCATATGATGATGATGTTCATAAATTGTTTTTATTTGTGAGATATGAAATGTACTTACTAAGCTTTAGCTTATTTTAGTTTTATATCATGTTGCAGATAAGGGTAAGAAGATAATGGATTAGGTGGAGGGCAAAGGAAGGCGTGTGAGCTATGCAAGATGGATTGAAAACAAATGACACCAAGAAAGAACTTTTTAAAACTTATGAACTATGCTTTATATTTTTTCAATTTCTTTTTGAGTATAATGTTTCGCACCTTGAATTATTGGAACTTGTTTAAAAATTAATTATTTTTTTAATAGTCGGTCGGCCTGCCGACCATTACTAGTCGAACTGCCGATGAAATAATCGGCCTGTCGATTTTATTGATTTTAAAACCCTATTTTGCAAAGCCTCAGGCGGCCTGCCGATGTTTGAACATCGGTCTGCCGATCTAGTTCGGCCTGCCGAAGTCTCAAGTTTGGCCTGCCGAACTGTGTATGCAGATTTTAAAGATGTTTTAAAAAGTTAATTTAATTTACAATGGTATTGGCAAAATATTTAAAGAATGTTTATGATTAAGTAATTATAAAAAAAAAAGTATGCTTGGATCCTGGGTATGTTTTCCAAATAAAGTTTCAATCTTATAGCTCATCTTAAACTTAAAAGTATTAAGGAATGAATGTAACGACATCTGTGGCGTCGTTAAGGGGGGGCGTTACAGGCTTTAGTATCAGAGAGGATTTCCGTTTTCAATTCATATTGTCACACATCAGTCCAAGTCCTCCAAGTAAGTATGTTTTAAAGTTATATGTTAAGATCCAAGTATGATGATAAGTACAAGATTTAGTTGCCTATTAAGTAATGCCTTAGTAGTGAAAACTTGTCTCATAAACTAGAAGATTGTTCCTAAATTCATAACTCTTTTAGGAAATCAATTATGGATGGCCGTGGAAGAATGCAAACTCGCACTCAGACTAATGAAGGCTTATGACGATGATTGCTGAACTGCAAAGACAACTTGAGGAACAAAGAAGGGAAATTGCAGTACTGAAGGCCAACGATCACAATGGCGACCGACGAGGCAACAATAAGTCGCCTCCTCCTCCTCCCCAGCCACAAGAAAATGAAGTCCCGGCCCCTGCTGCTGAGCCTAGACTGGCCTATCAGGAACCACTCTTAGTCAGATGGAAGAGGGTTAAACCGGCAGATTTTGAAGGTTCTAAGGATCCACTTGTCGCTCAAGGATGGCTAAAGACAATTGAGGCCACTTTGAGACTCAT
Organism: Artocarpus heterophyllus; assembly: GCA_025403435.1. Lineage (NCBI taxonomy): Eukaryota > Viridiplantae > Streptophyta > Magnoliopsida > Rosales > Moraceae > Artocarpus > Artocarpus heterophyllus. The sequence goes on from CM046339.1 coordinate 10,054,108, forward strand.
GGGCTTCACGGACAATGAGAAGGTTCTCTATGCATTGTACTGCCTCACTATGGAGGCCAGGATTTGGTGGGATGGAATTGAATAGAGCAGAAATGTTGATGATATGACATGGGATGACTTCGTTCATGAATTCAACATGAAGTTTTTCCACATGAACATTGCCAGGAAGCACTATGATGAGTTTGAGAACCTACGCTAGGGGGACATGTCGGTTATGTTGGAAACAAAGTGCGCAGCGGAATTTTAAAAATTTTTTTCATTAGAGTAATTTCCAAAACACAAGTTTGACATGTTATATGTATAAATTAGACAGATCTTACTAACCTTAGTGTGCCAAAGAACCTCCGTAACCTGTGTAGAGAAGTAACGTTCTAGAAGAGCCTCAACCAACTGGTCTTCTTTGCTATTCTCTATCCACAACCGGAGTGAGTGTGGGCTCACACGTACAGCTCTTCCACCGGTGACTCTCCTTCCAACCAATAGAGAGAACCCAAAGCTAGTGTTCGTGATTTGTGAACAAAAGCTCTCAGGGAGTTTTCAGATGCTCACTAGAAGAGTATCACTCTTAATCTCTCAAATTATTCTGAGTAAATCATGAGACTCACTCCCTTTTTATACCTATTGGTCCTGGGGTCAGTCCATATCAGATTAGGTCTCAAAAACTCTAAACAGAATCAAGTTCGGATCAATATCTAATAAGATCCGCGTGAAAACGCGTAATCTTATCTCCGCTGATCGACAGGCCGAACATTCTGATCGGCAGGCCGAACAGGCCAGTTCGATAGGCCGAACATGTCATCCGGCAAGCCGAACTCCCGAGAAAAAATCTCTGCGAATTTTTTATTTTCCACCCGAGATTCTAAAGGATAAAGTCTCAGTTTTGATTCAAATAACCCAATAGAGAAGATATCTTATCAAAACAAACTTTATCAAGATAATCTCTAAGAAAATAAATCAATTCACAATAATTCTACAAGTTTATCTTGTTTTAATTTGTCCAAAATTAAAACAACCGATAAACAGACAAGAATTATCTGATCGTAATAATTCAACAAGTTTATCTTGAACTAATTTCTTATAAAATTAATTCAACCGATAAACAGACATGAATTATTTGATTCTTACAAATTTTAAACCAATCTGATAAATCCGACATAAGTCACCAATTATTGGAAAAGCACGCCGTGTCATTACAGGACTTTGTGAGCTAGCAAAGGGGACAAAAATGGACCTATAAAGTTCAAGCTCATGATAATTATGAAACCCAATATCCCAGATATACATTTCACAATTATCAACTCCAACGCTACTCCACTAAAATCTTGGAGCTGCACTCTCGAACTTTATAGAATTACGAAGCTCGTGTAGCTAAGTCTCCATGACATATCATAGTGCATCGTATCCCCATATGATCATCCATAATCGGCTTAAGGACAAGTTTTATCTTACCTTCCCGATTATTTTTATCTTACATTCCATTGTCTCACCATTGGAAAACTTACCATCCAAAGATAGTATACCATTCGGTTACACCTATGTATCCAAAATGGTTGAGCGCTCAAGTTTTCCAATTACAAGACAACGCATATAAGAGGATATCATTACTCCTAAAGAGGAGCTATGGATTCCATATCTATGAATAATAAGTCTACGCTATCAAGAGTCATGCCTCCAATGTACCGGCATGCATACCACTATAGAGATGTGGGAGTCACCCATTGGTACATCAAAAGACACAAGTCGAGACAACGGGCCCACTATTCATCTCAGGATTAAGATACAATACAAATGACTGTCTAAAGTGAATCGATTTGCCAAGACAGAATTATTAATCCAAATCAATTCACTTTATGTCCCGATCCAACACATTGTCACCTATGACAACGTGCCAATGTTTCTATTCGCGGAGTCCAACTTCGATGGCCAAGGCAAACCATCTCCCAAAAGGGATATAGACAACATAACAATCTTTACATGAATGAAGCGCCCAACTTTATTCCCTCGATTGCGGATCATACGTTTTAGACCGTCACCTTTAGAATCGTGTCTACCGTATAATCATCTCATCATATGCCCAATTCTTAAGGTTTAGACTGACAGTCTCAGACTACTGTTTGCTTATCATACATTCAACAAATATGAACGTAAAGAGGACAAGATTTGGTATATATAAATGAATAAATTCTTTATTGATAAAAATGTCTCCAAAAACGTATTACATTTTTACTCCTTAGGGCACACATGTCCAACAATCTCCCACTTGCACTAAGTGAGTAAATACAGCAAATTTTGCATCCCTATAGCTTCCACATGCCTCTTGAAGACTTTCCCAGTAAGTGTCTTCGTAAATAGATCAGCTAAATTGTCCTCTGACGCGATCTTGCACACCGTGACAAGCCCGTCCTCAACGAAGTCCTTTATCACATGATACTTTCGATCAATATACTTACTCTTCTTGTGAAATCTTGGTTCCTTAGCATTAGCTACCGCCGCACTATTATCACAGTACAGTGATATCGCCTTATCCATACCGGGAACTACCTCAAGATCCCCAAGGAACTTGTGGAGCCACACTGCTTCTTTCGAAGCATCACTAGCTGCCACATACTCGGCCTCCATCGTCGAATCCGAAGTGCAATCTTGCTTCGCACTTCTCCAACTGATGGCACCGCCACCCAGAGTAAACACAAACCCCGAAGTCGATTTCCTAGAATCCAGACAGGATTGAAAATCCAAATTAGTGTATCCTAGAGGAGTCAAGTCCTCACCTGAATACACAAGCATATACCCTCGAGTCCTTCTCAGGTACTTGAAAATATGCTTTACCGCAACCCAATGGTTCGGTCCTGGATCCGCCTGAAATTGACTTACAATCCCGACCGCATAGCTAATATTCGGTCGTGTGCAAAGCATGGCATACATGAGACTACCCACTGCCGAAGCATAAGGCACCTTCTTCATGTATTCTCTTTCTTCATAAGACTTTGGAGAGTCTTTCTTATAAAGAGTAATTCCAGACCTAGATGGTTGCCCACCTTTCTTGGAATCCTGCATTGCAAACCTCCTGAGAATTTTATCTATGTAGCCGGCCTGTGACAAAGCTATCATCTTGTTCTTCCTATCCCGAAAGATCTAGATACCGAGAACAAAATTAGCCTCACCCAAGTCCTTCATGTCAAACTGTTTGGTCAACCATAATTTGACTGATGACAACGCCCCAACGTCATTGTCAATTAGCAAAATGTCATCTACATAGAGCAGTAGAAAAACCACCTTCCCATCCTTTATGTGTTTGTAAACACATGGTTCATCCACATTTTGTGAGAACCCATAAGTCTTGATCACTTGATCAAATCTTATGTTCCAAGAAGGGGATGCCTTCTTAAGTCCATAAATTGACTTTAGCAGCTTACAAACCTTACCCTCTTGACCCGCGACCTTGAACCCGTCTGGTTGTTCCATATAAATGGACTCATCAAGAGAATCCGGATGGACTTAAGCATGGCTATAGGCAAAAAGGTTTCCTCATAATCGATTCCTTCCTTTTGCGTATAACCCTTAGCTACCAGTCTAGCGTTAAAGGTTTCGACCTTTCCATCCACTCCTCTTTTCCTCTTGTAGATCCACTTACACCCTATGGGTTTTACCCCTTCGGGAAGATCCACAAGCTCCCAGACCCGATTAGTCTCCATAGACTTCATCTATGTGTTCATGGCCTCTGTCTAGAGTCTTGAACCAACATCCTCCATAGCTTCTGCGTAAGTATAAGGATCCCTGTCATGTTCATCCGGTTCAGCCAAGATGACCTCCCCATTGAACATATATCTCTCAGGTTGACGCCCGATCCTCCCACTACGCCGAAGTCCCTGAGATTGTTGTTCAAGTTTGTTTGGTTTTTCTACACCAATCGGAATGGTTTCGTTCAGAACCTCCGGAGTGAACTGATCACCCCTTAACTCCTCAAGCACCACTTTGCTTCGAGGTTTAAAGTCGTCCATGTAACTTTCCTCAAGGAAAGTTGCATTAGTTGAAACCACGACTTTCTTTTCCTCTGGGTTATAAATTAACCCCCTTTAGTCCCTTTTGGATATCCTACAAACACGTAAACTTCCGAACGTGCTTCCAAATTATTCGGATCCTTAAACAGGACATGAGCTGGACATCCCCATATGCGAATATGGTTTAAGGATGTCTTCCGTCTTGTCCACAACTTGTGAGGAGTTTTAGGGACCGATTTTGAAGGCACATTGTTCAAAAGATAACATGCGATTTGTAGTGCATATCCCCAAAAGGATAAAGGCAATGATGAATAACTCATCATGGACCGAATCATGTCCAACAAAGTCCTATTCCTTCTCTTCGCTATGCCATTCTGCTGCGGAGTGCTCGGCACAGTCAAATGGGATAAAATCTCATTCTCTAACAAGTGTCCCAAGAACTCATCAGAAAGGTATTCCCCACCTCGATCAGATCGAAGTGCCTTTATGGGTCTACCCAATTGCTTTTCCACTTCAGCCTGAAACTCCGTAAACTTATCATAAGTTTCGCTTTTGTGGTGCATTAGGTACACATACCCATATCTTGAGTAATCGTCAATAAAAGTGACGAAGTACTCATACCCTCTTCGTGCCCGGATGTTCATCGGTCCCCCAACATCACTATGCACAAGTTCTAGAACCCCTTCGGCCCTATTGCCCTTAGACCCGTATGGTCTTTTGGTCATTTTACCCTCCAAACAAGATTCACATTGAGGTATAGATTCCACCTTTAAGTGACCTAAAGGTCCATCCCTTACCAACCTTTGAATCCTATTCAGGTTAATATGGCCAAGGCGCAAATGCCAAAGATAAGTCTTATTAGAGTGAGAAGTTTTAAGCCTTTTTGAGTCATTATCATTTATCTCAGCATTAAGCAATAAGTCCATCTTAGGTTTGATAAAATATAGATTATTTTGCATCCATCCAGAACAGATAAAAGATTTGTTTTTACGAATCACCACTTTTTCATTAAAAGATACCACGTAGGAGTCTTTAAATAAAGAAGATACAGAAATTAAATTCCTTTTAAATTTAGGAACATAAAAATAGTCTCGCAAAATTAAATTCCTATAATTATCAAAATAAAGATGGACATCTCCCACTGCTTCCGCTGAGACCAAGGATCCATCGCCCATCCGAAGCATTAAGTCTTCACAAAGTAGACTTCTCGTTTCATTGAATCCCTGCAGAGAAACACAAACATGATTAGTTACACCGAAATCTATGACCCAAATGTCACTGGATTCCTCAACCAAACAAGTTTCTAAATATAGAAGATCACACCTACCTCCCTTGGAAAGGAAGTCCTTGCAATGCTTCTTTATATGCTCGACCTTACCACAGAAGAAGCACTTAAGCTTCTTTGGGTTCTTCTTCTTCTTCTTCTTGCTCTTGGTTGCAGCAGGAATAGAAGACTTGCCACTCTTGGCCCGTTGCTTCTTTCCATTCCCAGAGTTAGGATTGGAACTAGAAGCAGCTACCATATTGGCCTAACCACTAGCAGGAGACTCCATGATCAGCAGTTCAAACTCCTGTAACTGTTTCATCAGTTCTGTTAAGGTCATATCCTATCTATTTCTTAAATTAAAAGTAGCTCTAAACGGAATAAATTCCTTAGACAGAGTCTCAAAGACCATAGTCATCTGAGTTTCAGCATCGATGTCGGCGCCATTGGTTTGAGCCTCAACGAGGTAACCCATGACCAACATCATGTGCTCCTTTACAGATGTCCCCAGTCTCTGTCTACAGTTTAAGAGTTTCCGAAGCGCCCCTTGCCGCTTTGTTATGGCCTGGCCTCCGAACATATCCTCAAGATTATCTAAGATCTGCTTCGCAGTCTCATAATCCTGATGTTGAGCCTGCAGCATGTTGTTCATGCTGGCCATAACATAGCAACGGGCCTGATCATTAGCATCTTTCCAGCGGTCCTACGCTTGGAATTGCTCATTACTTGAGTCTCCTGTAGGCTCGGGAGGACAAGGAGTTGTCAGAACATATTTTAGTTTCTCAAAGGAAAGGACGATGTCCAGGTTCCGTTTTCAATCATTATAGTTCTCACCGGTTAATTGGTTTTTGTCAAGTATCGATGATAAAGCATTTTTAGACATTTTCAATCTACAATAAAGAATCATATACCAAACATAAGCAAACATATATAATAATTTAATAAGTTAACACAATCATGTAAAAACATACAAATGTGTTTATGTGTCAAAACCTTGAAAATATCACAACCTTACAACGATAATTCCCAACTCAGAATTCAACAAGCTCCTAGGGGAGTCATGCCGAATTCAATCAGGAACACGGATCCCCTCCTAATTAATATATGCCATCCAGGACCCGTATGATCCAGCATATACTAATAATCGTTTCTTTGGCCATTAATTTTATTAACAGAGCTCCTAGGGGAGGTTAATAATAAAATTAACGTGAGTGTATAACCATCGTTTCAATATTTTATCCATGATTCATAATCACCACCTAGGGGTGTGCAACCATAAATCATACTAAAATACCTTATCCTTTCAGAGATCCAATCTGGTACATGATAGAAATCCCTTCCTAGGGGTCGGGACCACCATGTTCTTCCTATGGACCAACGATGGAGGCCTTAGGTCCTCTCTTCGAAAACCTTCTCCCACTCAATCTTTTTGAAGTCAAGGTTTTATTTTAAAATTATACATGAACAATTTTAATAAGAGCGGCACTCCCTATCCTATATGACATGTTATCAATATACATGGTAAATCATATTATAATGCAGACAAGCAAAGCAATCAAGCAAAGCTACAAGCAAAATAATAACCGTAATATTATGGTTCCACCCTAGAGAATAGAAAACTAAGATTACAAGAGAATAATCGAGACATCTATCGATTCTTCATCCTTGAATCCTCAAGCTGTATCCTTCTTCATGTAATATCCATCTTCAAGTCTTCAATCCCTTATGAATCGAATACTTCATATTTCCGATCATATCCAAATTTAATGTTTCTCAGAATCGTCTCAAAAATAAAATTAAAACTACATCGAAAAAATTGTACCTTTTTTGGATACCCGGCAGCTCTCGGTCGGCAGGTCGATCTGGGTGATCGGCCTGCCGGTCTTGCTTCATCGGCCTGCCGATCTGCTACATCGGCCTGCCGATCTATGCAGGTTCGGCCTACCGAACTAAAACTTCGGCCTGCCGGCAGAGCACCAAATTTTCTGCCCCACTATCGGCCTGTCGGACCACACGTCCGGCCTGCCGATCTGTGACCTTCGGCCTGCCGAACTGTAAGGTCCGGCATGCCGACCGAGCAGAAAACCCTCAATCTAGAAAATACAATTTTAATGCAATTCATAAATTTTATTTTTAACAATTCAAAAACATAAAATTAGAGACTCAAGAAATACTTGGAGGCGCCAACATCAATCTTCTAGATCCGACTTCTCGATCTGTCTTCTCCGAATAATTATTTAATTACAAAATTTTACAAATTTAAAATAAATAATAATTCCTAGACGGAGATGATAGTCCGACATCTAATTACATGAAAAACCTAGATACACATTCTAACCTCTAAGGAACCATAACCGGTATTAATTAATTAATAAATAATTAAACAATAATTTAATCAACCATAATTTATTAATAAACATTCACCACATAATCCATGACAACATATATATTATATAGAAACCAAGAGTGTCATCTCTCTATAAAATTCAATTCAAGCATGGGAGAGATTAAGATCACAAAATTTATGCATATAACATGATCACAAACATGCAAATTTATGTAAAAACCTCGGCTCTGATACCAATTGTTGGAAACAAAGTGCGCAGCGGAATTTTAAAACATTTTTTCATCAAAGTGATTTCCAAAACACAAGTTTGACATGTTATATGTATAAATTAGACAGATCTTACTAACCTCAGTGTGCCGAAGAACCTCCGCAACCTGTGTAGAGAAGTAACGTTCCAGAAGAGCCTCAACCAACTGGTCTTCTTTGCTATTCTCTATCCATAACTGGAGTGAGTGTGGGCTCACACGTACAGCTCTTCCACCGGTGACTCTCCTTCCAACCAATAGAGAGAACCCAAAGCTAGTGTTCGTGATTTGTGAACAAAAGCTCTTAGGGAGTTTTTAGATGCTCACTAGAAGAGTATCACTCTAAATCTCTCAAATTGATCTAAGTAAATCATGAGACTCACTCCCTTTTTATACCTATTGGTCCTGGGGTCAGTCCATATCAGATTAGGTCTCAAAAACTCGAAACAGAATCAAGTTCGGATCAATATCTGATAAGATCCGCGTGAAAACGCATAACCTTATCTCCGCTGATCGGTAGGCCGAACAGGCCAGTTCGGCAAGCCGAACACGTCATCCGGCAGGCCGAACTCCCGAGAAAAAATCTCTGCGAATCTTTTATTTTCCACCCGATATTCTAAAGGATAAAGTCTCAGTTTTGATTCAAATAACCCAATAGAGAAGATATCTTATCAAAACAAACTTCATCAAGATAATCTCTACGAAAATAAATCAATTCACAATAATTCTACAAGTTTATCTTGTTTTAATTTGTCCAAAATTAAAACAACTGATAAACAGACAAGAATTATCTGATCGCAATAATTCAACAAGTTTATCTTGAACTAATTTCTTACAAAATTAATTCAACTGATAAACAGACATTTATTATTTGATTCTTACAAATTTTAAACCAATCTGATAAATCCGACATAAGTCATCAATTATTGGAAAAGCACGCCGTGTTGTTACAGGACTTTATGAGCTAGCAAAGGGGACCAAAATGGACCTATAAAGTTCAAGCTCATGATAATTATGAAACCCAATATCCCAGATATACATTTCACAATTATCAACTCTGCACTCTCGAACTTTATAGAATTACGAAGCTCGTGTAGCTAAGTCTCCATGACATATCATAGTGTATCGCATCCCCATATGATCATCCAAAATCGACTTAAGGATAAGTTCTGTCTTACCTTTCCGATTATTTTTATCTTACGTTCCATTGTCTCACCATTTGAAAACTTACCATCCAAAGATAGTATACCATTCGGTTACACCTATGTATCCAAAATGGTTGAGCGCTCCAGTTTTTCAATTACAGGACAACGCATATAAGAGGATATCATTACTCCTAAAGAGGAGCTATGGATTCCATATCTATGAATAATAAGTCTACGCTATCAAGAGTCATGCCTCCAACGTACCGGCATGCATACCATTATAGAGATGTGGGAGTCACCCATTGGTACATCAAAAGACACAAGTCGAGACAACAGGCCCACTATTCATCTCAGGATTAAGATACAATACAAATGACTGTCTAAAGTGAAGCGATTTGCCAAGACAGAATTATTAATCCAAATCAATTCACTTTATGTCCCGATCCAACACATCGTCCCCTATGACAACGTGCCAATGTTTCTATTCACGGAGTCCAACTCCCATGGCCAAGACAAACCATCTCCCAAAAGGGATATAGACAACATAACAATCTTTACATGAATAAATCGCCCAACTTTATTCCCTCGATTGCGGATCATACGTTTTAGACTGTCACCTTAAGAATCGTGTCTACCGCATAACCATCCCATCATATGCCCAATTCTTAAGGTTTAGACTGACAGTCTCAGACTACTGTTTGCTTATCATACATTCAACAAATATGAACGTAAAGAGGACAAGATTTGGTATATATAAATGAATAAATTCTTTATTGATAAAAATGTCTTCAAAAACGTATTACATTTTTGCTCCTTAGGGCATACATGTCCAACAGGTTGCCGATGTAGTGGCAAAATTTGATCAATTAGCTCGTCTTTGCCTAGGGATGATTAGTAATGAAAGTGAAAGGGTCAGAAGGTTGATTATTGTTCTCAGGCTATAGATTACTACAATTGTTGATGGGGCAAGTCCACTAAGAAACCAGGAGCAGGTTGTTTTAAGGGCCCAACGTGCTGAGTTCCACCTGTCAAAGCTAAGAAGAAATCAACCTCTGTCAGGTCATCTAACTAGTAATGCAAACAACCAAAACCGCCCTCCACACTGGAACAACAACAACAGCAATAGTAACAGCAACAACAACAACATCCAGAACTGGAAGAATAATAAGAGAAAGGGCAATCCTCAGAACTAGCAAAACTAAGGCAACAAGAGGCACAATGGTGGCCAGCCCAACAACAACAGTAGGCAGTATCAGCCATGCACCAAATGCGAAAGGAAACATCTTGGAGAATGCCGTATGTGAACAAACCAATGTTTTATCTATAGGCGAGAAGATCATTTTGCCAAGAACTGCCCCAACAAGACTAATGCTCAAGGCCCTCAGAAAGCTCCTCAAGCTCAACTCCATCAGATGCAAGCTGCCTTGGAAGGAGCATTGATCAATCAGGGAAGACTTAAAGCCCCGCCTACTAATGCTAGTATCTACGCGATGACGAAAGAATAGGTGGCTGCTGAAGCCTCTAATGTGATCACAGGTCAGATTTCAAGTCTTTCTATTAATGCATATGTCCTCTTTGATACGGGTGCCACACATTCTTTTGTATCATCATCTTTTGCTAAGAAGTTAGGGGTTCATTTAGAGCCTATGAGATAGGGATTCACTATGACACTACCCTTTGGGGAAGTTATGATATCTATGCACTGTATACGTATTGTTCCTCTATGAATTTCTAAAAGGGAACTTTTCGTCGACCTCATCATGATCGACATGCATGATTATGACATGATTCTTGGAATGGATTTTCTGAGCAAGTACAATGCTTCCATTAAATGCCAAAAACAAAAGGTGATCTTCCATCCAGAAGGTGATCAAAAGTTCGTGTATGTGGGCAAGTCCAAAAAGAAACCTAGCATGTTTTTGTCAGCAATGAAGAAAGGAAATTGCTAATAAGTGGCTATATGGGCTATCAAGTGAACATTGTAGATAAAAGTCAAGAAGAAAAGACAAGAATTGAGGATGTGGCAGTAGTACAAGAATTTCTAGAGGTATTTTCAAATGACCTGTCAAGCTTACTTCCTGATAGAGAAGTTGAATTTGAGATCGAGCTCACTCCAAACACCCACCCAATTTTGAAGGCACCTTACAGAATGGCCTCGGCAGAGTTAAAGGAGCTTTATTCTTAACTAAAAGAACTTCTCGACAAGGGATTCATCAGGCCAAGTCACTCACTGTGGGGAGCTCCAGTTCTATTTGCCAAGAAGAAGGATGGATCTATGAGATTATGTATCAGCTATAGGGAGTTGAACAAGGCAACAATCAAGAATAAGTACCTGTTGCCTCGAATCGATGACTTGTTTGATCAGCTAAAGGGTGCATCTATGTTCTCAAAGATTGACCTACGGTCGGGATATCACCAATTAAAGATTAAAGAAGGAGACATCCCGAAACAGCCTTTAGATCGAGGTATGGTCACTATGAATTTGTGGTGACGCCTTTTGTTAGACATGTATGCCCTAAGGAGTAAAAATGTAATACGTTTTTGGAGACATTTTTATCAATAAAGAATTTATTCATTTATATATACCAAATCTTGTCCTCTTTACACTCATATTTGTTGAATGTATGATAAGCAAACAGTAGTCTGAGACTGCCAGTCTAAACCTTAAGAATTGGGCATATGATGGGATGATTATGCGGTAGACACGATTCTTAAGGTGATGGTCTAAAACATATGATCTGCAATAGAGGGAATAAAGTTGGCCGCTTTATTCATGTAAAGATTGTTATGTTGTCTATATCTCTTTTGGGAGATGGTTTGTCTTCACCATTGGAGTTGGACTCTGTGAATAGAAACATTGGCGCGTTGTCATAGGTGACGACGTGTTGGATCGGGACATAAAGTGAATTAATTTGGATTAATAATTCTGTCTTGGCAAATCGATTCACTTTAGACAGTCATTTATATTGTATCTTAATCCTGAGATGAATAGTGGGCCCGTTGTCTCGACTTGTGTCTTTTGATGTACCAATGGGTGACTCCCACATCTCTATAGTGGTATGCATATCGGTACGTTGGAGGCATGACTCTTGATAGCATAGACTTGTTATTCATAGATATGGAATCCATAGCTCCTCTTTAGGAGTAATGATATCCTCTTATATGTGTTGTCCTGTAATTGGAAAACTGGAGCGCTCAACCATTTGGATACATAGGTGTAACTGAATGGTATACTATCTTTGAATGGTAAGTTTTCTAATGGTGAGACAATGGAACGTAAGATAAAAATAATCAGGAAGGTAAGACAGAACTTATCCTTAAGTCGATTATGGATTATCATATGGGGATACGATGCACTATGATATGTCATGGAGACTTGGCTACACGAGCTTCGTAATTCTATAAAGTTCGAGAGTGCAGCTCCAAGCTTTTAGTGGAGTAGCGTTGGAGTTGATAATTGTGAAATGTATATCTGGGATATTGGGTTTCATAATTATCATGAGCTTGAACTTTATAGGTCCATTTTGGTCCCCTTTGCTAGCTCACAAAATCCTATAACGACACGGCGTGCTTTTTCAATAATTGGTGACTTATGTTGGATTTATCATATTGGTTTAAAATTTGTAAGAATCAAATAATTCATGTCTGTTTATAGGTTGAATTAATTTTGTAAGAAATTAGTTCAAGATAAACTTGTTGAATTATTGCGATCAGTTAATTCTTGTCGGTTTATCGGTTGTTTTAATTTTGGACAAAATTAGAACAAAATAAACTTGTAGAATTATTGTGAATTGATTTATTTTCTTAGAGATTATCTTGATAAAGTTTGTTTTGATAAGATAACTTCTCTATTGGGTTATTTGAATTAAAACTGAGACTTTATCCTTTAGAATCTTGGGTGGAAAATAAAAGATTCGCGGAGATTTGTTCTCGAGAGATCGGCCTGTCGGATGACGTGTTCAGCCTGCCGATCAGCGGAGATAAGATTATGCGTTTTCACGCAGATCTTATCAGATATTGATCCGAACTTGATTTTATTTCGAGTTTTTGAGACCTAATCTGATATGGACTGACCCCAGGACCAATAGGTATAAAAAGGGAGTGAGTCTCATGATTTACTCAGATCGATAGAGATCAATTTGAGAGATTAAGAGTGATACTCTTCTAGTGAGTATCTAAAAGCTCCCTGAGAGATTTTGTTCACAAATCACGAACACTAGCTTTGGGTTCTCTCTATTGGTTGGAAGGAGAGTCACCGGTGGAAGAGTTGTACGTGTGAGCCCACTCTCACTCCGGTTGTGGATAGAGAATAGCAAAGAAGACCAGTTGGTTGAGGCTCTTCTGGAACGTTACTTCTCTACACGGGTTGCGGAGGTTCTTCGGCACACTGAGGTTAGTAAGATCTGTTTAATTTATACATATATCATGTCAAACTTGTGTTTTGGAAATTACTCTGATGAAATTTTTTTTAAAATTCCGCTGCGTACTTTGTTTCCAACAATTGGTATCAGAGCTGAGGTTTTTACATAAAAGGAAGGAATCGATTATGAGGAAACCTTTTCGCCTGTAGCCATGCTTAAGTCCATCCGGATTCTCTTGTCCATAGCTGCCGCTCTCGATTACGAGATTTGGCAGATGGATGTCAAGACGGCTTTTCTGAATGGCTATCTTGATGAGTCCATTTATATGGAACAACTAGACGGGTTCAAGGTCGCGGGTCAAGAGGGTAAGGTTTGTAAGCTGCTAAGTCAATTTATGGACTTAAGCAGGCTTCTCATTCTTGGAACATAAGATTTGATCAAGACTTATGGGTTCTCACAAAATGTGGATGAACCATGTGTTTACAAACACATTAAGGATGGGAAGGTGGTTTTTCTACTGCTCCATGTAGATGACATTCTGCTAATTGGCAATGACGTTGGGGCGTTGTCATCGGTCAAATTATGGTTGACCAAGCAGTTTGACATGAAGGACTTAGGTGAGGCTAATTTTGTTCTCGGTATCTAGATCATTCGGGATAGGAAGAACAAAATGATAGCTTTGTCACAGGCCGGCTACATAGATAAAATTCTCAGGAGGTTTGCAATGCAGGATTCCAAGAAAGGTGGGCAACCATCTAGGTCTGGAATTACTCTTTCTAAGAAAGACTCTCCAAAGTCTTATGAAGAAAGAGAATACATGAAGAAGGTGCCTTATGCTTCGGCAGTGGGTAGTCTCATGTATGCTATGCTTTACACACGACTGGATATTAGCTATGTGGTCGGGATTGTAAGTCAATTTCAGACGGATCCAGGACCGAACAATTGGGTTGCAGTAAAGCATATTTTCAAGTACCTGAGAAGGACTCGAGGGTATATGCTTGTGTATTCGGGTGAGGACTTGACTCCTCTAGGATACACTGATTCGGATTTTCAATCCTGTCTAGATTCTAGGAAATCGACTTCGGGGTTTGTGTTTACTCTGGGTGGCGGTGACATCAGTTGGAGAAGTGTGAAGCAAGATTGCACTTCGGATTCAACGATGGAGGCCGAGTATGTGGCGGCTAGTGATGCTTCGAAAGAAGCAGTGTGGCTCTGCAAGTTCCTTGGGGATCTTAAGGTAGTTCCTGGTATGGATAAGGCGGTATCACTGTACCGTGATAATAGTGCAGCGGTAGCTAATGCTAAGGAACCAAGATTTCACAAGAAGAGTAAGCATATTGATCGGAAGTATCATGTGATAAAGGACTTCGTTGAGGGCGGGCATGTCACGGTGTGCAAGATCTCGTCAGAGGACAATTTAGCTAATCCATTTACAAAGACACTTACTGGGAGAGTCTTCGAGAGGCATGTGGAAGCTATGGGGATGCAAAATTTGTTGTATTTACTCACTTAGTGCAAATGAGAGATTGTTAGACGTGTATGCCCTAAGGAGTAAAAATATAATACGTTTTTGGAGACATTTTTATCAATAAAGAATTTATTCATTTATATATACCAAATCTTGTCCTCTTTACGTTCATATTTGTTGAATGTATGATAAGCAAACAGTGGTCTGAGACTGTCAGTCTAAACCTTAAGAATTGGGCATATGATGGGATGATTATGCGGTAGACACGATTCTCAAGGTGATGGTCTAAAACTTATGATCCGCAATCGAGGGAATAAAGTTGGGCGCTTTATTCATGTAGAGATTGTTATGTTGTCTATATCCCATTTGGGAGATGGTTTGTCTTGACCATTGGAGTTGGACTCCGTGAATAGAAACATTGGCGCATTGTCATAGGTGACGACGTGCTGGATCGGGACATAAAGTGAATTGATTTGGATTAATAATTTTGTCTTGGCAAATCGATTCACTTTAGACAGTCATTTGTATTGTATCTTAATCCTGAGATGAATAGTGGGCCCGTTGTCTCGACTTGTGTCTTTTGATGTACCAATGGGTGACTCCCATATCTCTATAGTGGTATGCATACCGATACGTTGGAGGCACGACTCTTGATAGCGTAGACTTGTTATTCATAGATATGGAATCCATAGCTCCTCTTTAGGAGTAATGATATCCTCTTATATGTGTTGTCCTGTAATTGGAAAACTGGAGCGCTCAACCATTTGGATACATAGGTGTAACTGAATGGTATACTATCTTTGAATGGTAAGTTTTCTAATGGTGAGACAATGGAACATAAGATAAAAATAATCGGGAAGGTAAGACAGAACTTGTCCTTAAGTCGATTATGGATTATCATATGGGGATACGATGCACTATGATATGTCATGGAGACTTGGCTACACGAGCTTCGTAATTCTATAAAGTTCGAGAGTGCAATTCCAAGCTTTTAGTGGAGTAGCGTTGGAGTTGATAATTGTGAAATGTGTATCTGGGATATTGGGTTTCATAATTATCATGAGCTTGAACTTTATAGGTCCATTTTGGTCCCCTTTGCTAGCTCACAAAATCCTGTAACGACACGGCGTGCTTTTTCAATAATTGGTGACTTATGTCAGATTTATCAGATTGGTTTAAAATTTGTAAGAATCAAATAATTCATGTCTGTTTATCGGTTGAATTAAATTTGTAAGAAATTAGTTCAAGATAAACTTGTTGAATTATTGCGATCAGTTAATTCTTGTGTGTTTATCGGTTGTTTTAATTTTGGACAAAATTAGAACAAGATAAACTTGTAGAATTATTGTGAATTGATTTATTTTCTTAGAGATTATCTTGATAAAGTTTGTTTTGATCAGATAACTTCTCTATTGGGTTATTTGAATTAAAACTGAGACTTTATCCTTTAGAATCTCTGGTGGAAAATAAAAGATTCGTGGAGATTTTTTCTTAGGAGATCGGCCTGTCGGATGACGTGTTCGGCCTGCCGAACTGGCCTGTTTGGCCTGCCGATCAGCGGAGATAAGATTACGCCTTTTCATGAGGATCTTATCAGATATTGATCCGAACTTGATTCTGTTTCGAGTTTTTGAGACCTAATCTGATATGGACTGACCCTAGGACTAATTGGTATAAAAAGGGAGTGAGTCTCATGATTTACTCAAATCAATAGAGATCAATTTGAGAGATTAAGAGTGATACTCTTCTAGTGAGCATCTAAAAACTCCCTGAGAGCTTTTGTTCACAAATCACAAACACTAGCTTTGGGTTCTCTCTATTGGTTGGAAGGAGAGTCACCGGTGGAAGAGCTATACGTGTGAGCCCACTCTCACTCTGGTTGTGGCTAGAGAATAGCAAAGAAGACCAGTTGGTTGAGGCTCTTCTGGAACGTTACTTCTCTACACGGGTTGCGGAGGTTCTTCGGCACACTGAGGTTAGTAAGATCTGTTTAATTTATACATATATCATGTCAAACTTGTGTTTTGGAAATTACTCTGATGAAATTTTTTTTAAAATTCCGCTGCGTACTTTGTTTTCAACACCTTTCGGTCTAACGAATGCACCTGTAGCCTTCATAGACCTGATGAATCGGGTATTCAAGGATTTCCTCGATAAATTTGTCATTGTGTTTATCGACGATATTCTTGTTTATTCAAAGAGTCAAGAAGAACATGTGGAGCATCTAAGAATTGTGTTGAAGACATTAAGACACCAGCTATATGCAAAATTCTCCAAGTGTGAGTTCTGGCTTGACAGAGTGTCTTTCTTAGGGAATATAATATCAAAGGAAGGGATAATGGTGGACCCTACTGAGGTAGAGGCTGTTCTCAACTGGAAACAACCGACAAATGCAAGTGAGATAAGGAGTTTCTTAGGCCTAGCCGGTTATTATCAGAGATTCATGGAAGACTTCTCCAAGATAATAGCACCATTCACAAATCTAACCCGCAATGGAAAGAAGTTCGAATGGACAGAAGCATGTGAGAAGAGTTTCCAAGAACTGAAGAAGAGGCTAACGACAGCTCTAGTTTTGGCCATTCCAGAAGGAAGTGACGGATTTATGATTTACAGTGATGCATCTAAGATGGGCCTTGGTGCAGTCCTAATGCAGAATGACAGAGTGATTGCTTACGCATCAAGACAATTAAAGGACTATGAGAAGAATTCTCCTACTTATGACCTCGAGTTAGCCGTAGTTGTTTTTGCATTGAAAATATAGAGACATTACTTATATGGGGTTCAATGCAAGATCTTTATTGATCATCAAAGTTTAAAGTACTTCTTCACTCAAAAAGGCCTGAACATGAGACAGTAGAGATGGTTAGAGTTGGTAAAGGATTACAATTGTGAGATCCTATATCACCCTGGAAAGGCTAATCGAGTGGCTGATGCTCTAAGTAGGAAGATAGCGGCTACGCTAATGTCAATGCAAGCAATGTCTCAACCCTTAAGGAAAGAAATTCTAGACTTTGGTTTGGAACTTATATCAGGCCAGGTATCAACACTCACTTTTGCTTCAATGCTGCATGATGAGATTCGAAGTAAGTAAGATGAAGATGTAAGCCTCACAAGGATTAAGCAAGAAATGAAAGAAGGGAAATGTGAAGAGTTTCGAATTGCTAATGATGGATCTCTGTGCCTCAAGGACTGCTTATGTGTTCCCAACGTTGATGGTTTAAGGGAAAGGATCTTGGCGGAAATACATGATACTCCTTATTCAATTCACCCAGGGGCAACAAAGATGTATAATGATCTAAGGGATAACTTCTAGTGGTTTGGAATGAAACGTGACATTGCTATGTATGTGAAGAAATGTTTGATATGCCAGCAAGTTAAAGCCGAACGCTAGAGACCTGACAGTGATCTACAGTCAATCCAGATACCAGAATGGAAATGGGAGGATATTGCAATGGATTTCATTATCGGGTTTCCAAGGACTATGAATGGTTATGATGCTATTTGGGTTGTTGTGGATCGACTAACGAAGACAGCGCATTTCATTCCTATCAAGATCACTTACTCTATGGAGTGGTTAGCAGAACTCTATGTCAAGGAGATTGTACGACTGCATGGAATCCCGAAGTCTATCATCTCCAATTGTGATGGCAGGTTCACATCCAAGTTTTAGAAAAGTGTACAGTCTGCGATGGGGACCAAGTTGCATTTCAGCACAGCTTTTCATCCTCAGACAGAAGGCCAAACAAAAAGGACGAACTTGATCTTGGAAGATATGCTTCGGGCCTGTACTCTCGACTTCAAGACCAGCTGGTGTAAAGTGTTACAGTTAACAGAGTCTGCTTACAACAACAGCTACCAGGCGACAATTGGGATGGCACATTATGAGGCCCTATATGGGCGGAAATGCAAGTCGCCTATATGTTGGCATAAAGCTAGTGAGAAAAAGATGATGGAAAGCGTTGACGATGAAAAGACTGATTTTGTCAACGAAACCTCTGAAATGATTAAGTTGATTTGGAAAATAATAGAGACAGCGCAAAGCTGTCATAAGAGTTATGCTGATAGAAGAAGAAGACCCTTAGAATTCGCCATAGGCGAATCTGTGTTTTTAAAAGTTGCACCGATGAAAAGAGTTAGGAGGTTTGGAAAGAAAGGCAAATTGAGCCCAAGATTTATTAGGCCTTATGAAACTGTGAAGCGGATAGGCAAAGTAGCTTATCAGTTGAGGTTGCCTTTAAAAATGTCTGCAAAAAAAAAAAAAAAGAAAGTCCATAAAAACAGTTGTGGAAACTTGAAGTTCCATGACCATTTTCAAAACCGTTGCCGTATGATAAGATACAACGACAGTTTTCAAAAGAGAAAATGCATGTTTTGGTCAACCCTTTAATTTTGTCAAATGTCACTTAATTCATTTTCTTTCCTTTTTTAATTATGTTTTTTCCTTTTTTCCTTTCATCTTCTTTTGTCTTTTTATTGCTTTATCCTGTTTTCCTTTTTTTTTCTTTTGTCCTTTCTCTATTTTTTTCTTTCATCCTATTTTTCTTTATAATTTTATATATATACCTTATATGTATTTTAAGATGTGTATATCATATTATATTATTTTATTTTATTTTTAGATATGTTTATATATATTTTTTAAGACTATCATATTCAAACAAAAATGCTAACAAGCAGAAACTATGGGCATAACTTGTGTTTCTAACTAGTCAATAGAAAAGTTAAAAGAATAACCTAAAAAAGAACTTTTGGGAATTTAGAGATAGAGCATTACTTTAAGGCATCAGTGATACTAAGCATTATCCAGTAATAGAATGTGGATCCTGCAGTGGGAAACCTATAGGTGAGACCCAACTTTTATTTGTGATAATGCTTAACATTGGTGGTGCCCCTAAGCATTTTTCTAAAATATAAGATTGCAACATTAAGGACACTAGTGCCAAGAAACTAAAAAATTTAGGGATTAATAAAGGAAACTTCCCTTAGCAAAATAAAACCCATATTAAAAGCTCTCCTCTTTCTCCTGTAACTCTATATAATAAATAGTTGGCTTTAAAAAAAATCTATAATAAATAGGAGGGAAATTCTATGGTGGAGGGAGCAGAAATTCTCCACCGATGGAGAACAAAATATACCCCTTTAGATTATAAATCAACCTCTCAAAATTATGATGTGTATAAAAACTAAAATAAAACCAATCACATTTGATTATATGGTGGAGGGAGCAGAAATTCTATGGTGGAGGGAAATTCTATGGTGGAGGGAGCAGAAATTCTCCACTGATGGAGAACAAAATATACCCCTTTAGATTATAAATCAACCTCTCAAAATTATGATGTGTATAAAAACTAAAATAAAACCAATCACATTTGATCATAAATCCTTCTTTATATTAATTTTTACCTAAACAAATCTTAATTATTGAACTCGTTAAAGCTTTAATATTAACCATGCATTTAAACCCCCAAATTCATATCCAAATCAAACACATTAGAGCAAAAAACCAAAGAAATATAGCTGTGAACCCTCCACAGCTGATCATCCCCTACCTAAGCCAAATCACAGCCGAATTGTGACCTTCGTCACAACTTCGACTCTTGCCATCCCCAACAACGAGGAGATCAACAACAATTGCCTCTACAAGCGCTGTACAACCCACACCATTGTCGTCCGACTCGCGCCTCTGTAAGTGCCGCCAAACTAGCGCCATTGCCAACTTCTCTAGTGCTCTTCGCTGGAATCTAGGCTTGTAGTTCTTTCTTTTTGTATTTTGAAATTAATAGGTTTTTTCTTGTTATTTTAAGAAAAAATTCTAAAACTTGTATATTGGTTATTTTTAATGTGTAAAAAATAAATTTGTGTATGATTTGTGAATTTGCAAAAGTGATTTCTGATTTGTGTGAAACTTGAATGAAATTTGTACGAGATGTGTTTATCTTTCTCTCTACCAGCCACTAATTCAAGTGCAATTTGGGGGCAATTTCGTGACCAAATACGTCGGAGTCTTGACGGAATCCGTCGTGAGGTCACGAGTTTTGCAACAATATATCGACCACCGTTGTAACCCAAGGCAGAGGGAAGTGGTGGGCCGTGGAGGGGAGTGATTGCCGCCGATGGTAGATCTAGATATTTTCAGATTTTTTGTGTAATTTTTTGTATTTTGGGATTTTTAAAAATGAGTTTTTGAGTTTTTAATTATTATTATTTATATTTAAGTTGTAATCTAGTATGGAAGAGACTACGTTAGCTCTAACAAAGATTGAATATAAGCCTTCGAATTTTACTCCACTGGTGGCGCAAAAAATGACCATCCACCATAGACAAACCCTATTAATGGTTAAAAAAAAAAAAGTCCTCCACCATAGAGAAACCCTAAATAAGAAATGAAATTAATCCAAACCAATTATGGTGGTGCCCACAATCCGTCTGGTTTGAGTATTTGAGTAGAGTATTTGAATAAAGATTTAAATTTTTGTGAGAGAAAATACTGTAGCAAAATGATTCAAACAGTGATTTAAATATCCAACCAAACAAGCTCTAATTGGACCACCTTTAGTCAAAGTCAAAGCAAGGTTGGGCCTCTTGAAAACCTTGAAGATTCTCTCTTCAGAAGGTGAAGGGAAATTAAAAGACAATAAGGACCAACTATGTTTTCCGCAATTACCGTTTGCTTGTCTCAGAAGCTTGAGACCCACACTGATTACTTTGGTCCTTGTTGAACTTTTTCTTTGCTCTAGTGCATTTTCCACCACCTTTTCTCTTTCGTCTACTTTCCCTATTTGCTAACCTACGCAAGGCCTTAATAAGGTCACATATATGACATATTTCTAGTGTTGACATTGATATGGTACTTCGTGTTTGAGTAGCATATGAGCGTTTTTACGTGGTAAAATATAGTTTGGGCTAATCTCATACAATCATAAGACAAACTGATATTGAGTTATGATTTGATAGCTGCAAATGCCCAATTTTAAAGTGGCTTTAGATATTTGACAAATGGTGGTGGGTATGGTATGATTTGGGTCAGCCTATAGGATGGTGTGTGTCCAACTATGGTGGGCAGAAGAGTCCCTAGTCCCTACACAAATCAATGCCAACAAATGTTTGCATGGTACATCCTCCGTTAAAGTAGCTGAAATTTACCCCCAAAAAATATAGAAGTCGGTGATTTAATTATGGTTTCGTTTGACAACATCGTTTCAACTGTTACGATGTAAAACTCTTAAATGATATAACATAAAGTAAAAATAGGTTATAGTATAAAACTCTTGCATACTATAATAATTTTTTTTTTTAATTTTTAGCTCTAAATGTACTCATATATAGAAAAATTTGCATTAAGGTATGAAAAAAATACTAGCATAATTTGAACCGTCAAATTATTAGAATTACATTATGTTAGAAAAAGTAGCAAATAACATTGGGAGGTATCTACTTGATGGCACGTGTGCATAGCAGCTATGAAATATTTCCCTGTTGTAGCTAATCCAAATGGTGTCTCCTAGACTAATTAACTAGACAACATTTATTTGTTTGTTTCATCTTCTGACTCTTCTCATATATCTAGGTTTTAAAATTGTCTGATTCTTTGATTAGTTTGTACTTTTACCATCTACTTTAGGTCTTCTTTTGAGGTTGGATTAGATGATAACCATAAGTTGATCATGCATAATTTAATACCCGTGAACGGAAAGAGTATGTTCTGTTTAAAATATTTTTTATAAAATTTTGCTTGAGTAAATGTCAGATTCACTTTTTTTGTTGAGCCCTGAGCAATGTGGTGCTTGACAACTGCAGTTAAAATCATGGTTGTGGCTCTCGAATAGTGTAAAACTCTAACATGTTATAGTTAAAAAAGTAAAAAGTTGTTATAATTTAAAACTCTTACATACTATAGTATTTTAAACCATAACCAAAATTCTATCATATTATAAAATCCTCATAAGATCATTAATCACGTGCACTTGTAAAATCTCTTAGGGACAATACTATATGTAAAAACATGTTTTATGTTAGGCTCAATTTAATGGTAGTCCTATTTGTATTTATCTTGAACGTTAATCAGTGTAATGGTGTTTGAAAAGTATGCTTAGAACGGAAATTTTTGAACTATAAACTGTAATATATAAGAGCTTTATACTGTATCTTACTATTTTAAACCACTGTAAAATATAAGAACTTTACATTGCATCTTATTTTTTAAAATTATTATAATATATAAAAACTTTATATTATAACAATTAAAAGTTTTTGTTAGTGCTGATTTCTCAAGCCAATTTACTTATTATTATTATTATTAATTATTTTATATTAAAAAAATTGTCAACAAGCATTTTTGAAATTCTAGATATGCAACAATGGGCCGGGGCCCGTGGGCCAGCCCAGGCCCGTCCTGCTACAATGATGGGCCAGGTCGTGCCGTTCACAATTTGGCTCGGCTCATAAATATTGATGGGCTGGGCTGGGCTAATATATGTCGGCCCATGAAAAATCCTAGGCTGGGCCGGCCCGGCCCGTCTAGGCCAATAATGGGCCAGCCCATCTCGGCCTACAATGAACAATATTTTTTTATATTTTTTTATTTTTTTTTGTTTTTAGTAATTTTGTAAACATCTTATATATAATTGTCTTTATTGTACTCTTTTTTTCTTGTTAAGGTTTTGTCCCACTGGATTTTCCTTGAAAAGGTTTTTAATGAGGCAATCGTAAATAAAATATCTTTTTTTATATTTTCTTTGACTATTCAAACTTTTATATTTGTTAACTTGTTTAAAAATTCAAAAATAAAAAATAAAAATTAAAAAATTAAAAATTATATGTTTAGATGGGCTGACCCATTTAAACCTATGATAGGCTAAGATAGACCAACCCATTTAAGGTTCACAGCACGACCTATATAAAATTAGCCAATGGGTCAACCAGGGCTAAGGTAATTTTAATATAGGCCGACCTAACCTAGCCCAGCCCATAACCCATGCGGGCCTAAGAAGAACAGGCCAAACGAGACCGGGCTGGGCCGGCCCGTTCTTGCGTAACTACGAAATTCCTCTCGGTAACAATTGGTCGGCTTTGTCCTTCTCTCTCTTCTTAAAAAAAAAAAAAAAAAAAAAAAAAAAAAAGGCCAACAACAACTTCGTCCATACGCAACGAACAGGAAAACGCAACAAAAGAAAAGAAAAGAAAAACAACCCCTCCTGCGCCCAATGACACAGAAATACACCTCAACATTACGATCGAGACTCTTGTCCACAACTATACAGTTTTGATTTCCTCTCTCTTTTTTTTTCTTTTTTCTTTTTCTGTCTACTCGGACTTTCATCCAACACATGGAGGACAAAATCACTGTCGCAACCAGAGACATCAACTGAAACATAGAACATAAAATTAGAGAGAGACTCTTTTGGAGGAGAAGTTCCCATCCCTTGAGAGAGAAAGCTAGAATCTATAGAAGAAACAGAAGAAAATAATAGTAATTAATTATGGAGCTGGGAGCAGAGGAGGAACTAGAGAGAAGAAGCAAGTTTCTGAATAGTTTGATAGAGAAGAAGAAAGCGACAGAGCAAAGAGAGCAAAGCGAGAGGCTGAACGTGAGAGTAAGGGCTTCCGACATGCCACTCCCACTGCAAAGCCGCGCCTTCCGATGCGCCTGTCACCACCTCGACTCCATGCCCCCCGCCTCCAAGCTTGACAGTAAACGCCTCGCTCTCGCTCTCAAGAAGGTAAAACAAATTTTTTTTTCTTTTTTTCTTTTTTTAATTTTTCGTTTTTTGGTCTAGTATATATTATTGAATGGGGATGGTCTAGTATATATTTGGTATAAACACATTTGGGTACATTTACATATATATGCCAAAGCCGGTTATTTTTTTGTAATTACAGAAAATGCTCAAAATTGATCTTTCTTTCTTTCTTCTATTTTCTTTTTTTCTCAAGAAGATTTTCAAGTATTTTTGGAAGGGATTTTTTTTTAAAAAAAATGTTTATACTTGTCTTTCTCAGTTGTGATTTCTTTCTATTTTTGTTATATTAACAAAATAATAATTTTTTTGTTCCCACGAAAATTTAGTGATGACATTTCTTTTAATTTGTTTTTTTTTTAATTTATTTTGCTGCTAATTCTCTTCCTACTTTTGACTATTTTCAGTGATGATAAATAACTATATAACGGCTTTGTTCGTTGTTTACTTGATTGAAGCATGATATTTCCCAACTTGTTTTTTTGTATAGATTGATTAGCCAAGTAATTTGAGGTTCAACGTTTTCAAGGACTAGTTTTTTTAGCTCAGAGTCTCACACTAAGCTGAAAAATATCAAATGCATCCTCCAATTGGTCTTTGTTTGTTAGACCAAGATTTGTCAAGTTATTATTCCATTAAAAAAAAAGTTATCATTTTTTGCTCATTAATGTTCGTGTTACAGTATAATTGTCAGAAGAATATACTGGTTGTGGATTGATTTACTTACTTTTACCCGTTTAAGCTGAAGTTCATCTGAAATTTCATTTGAGAGTGAAATTCTATCGGGGGCTTCTTTACTTTTTTCATTGAAGGTTGCGACTATAAAAGAAACTTCAAAAAGTGTCTGATTAGAATTCATGTTCAAAGGAAATCCAAGCGAAAGTAGTGAATACTATTAATACCTACGATGATCATAAATAAAACTTGATAAATCACTCGGTATTTTTACCAAATTTGTATCAAATACATATGTTTTCAATTTGTTGCAACTGATATCCATGCCACTTGTTTAACCGCTTACGTGGTTTAAAAGGTTTTCCATTTTCCAGTTCTGGATTAGTGATGCACTTGAATTTTATTTTTACCTCTTACAGTGAAACTTGTAGGAAATTCAGCCCATTTGTTATTCTCTATTCTTTCTATTGGAAAACTGAATCTAACCAAACCGTCTTCTCTTTAACCGACCCTCCCTACTTGCAACACAAACTGAGAGTCCCAATTCTGTACATCTCTAAATGCAATTTTTGGTTTTGGTTTTTACACTACTCGAGCTTTAGTAACAGATGACCCTGAACTCCATACAAATAAACATCAAGATCTGATTTTTTTTTTCACCCCAACTTTTTTTTAATGAAATTATAAAGTAGCTGAGAAATTTTATGACCTGGAAAATCTTAAATGTCACACCAACCTGTTGATTAGGTAGAAAAGAATTGGCATGTAGTCATTGAAAGATATTGCAGTCCAAGCAGAATGTGTACTGACTGTTGAGGGTTATGGTTCCCCGGTCGTAACCTAGCGGGTCCCTCAAACGTATTACCGGAGAGGCTGCTCGGGGAGCCTTCGAACCTTTAACCTCTTGAATAAGAGGTTTTTAGTTGCTTCCCAAGTACTACCTGAGATACACCTAAGGCCCTCTTATACGAGTGGCCACAGGTTCAAATCCCAGGGGACGCGCTCTTCCCGCGGGAGGGCAAATCCCAGCTGGGTCTCTAATAAGACGTTTTTAGTTGCTTCCTAGGTACCAATTCCACTCCCCCGTGGGAGGTAAATCCCTGCAGAGGCTCCCGAGCAGTCTCTCTGGCAACACGTTCGAGGGACCCGCCAGGCTGCGGCCGGGGAACCATAACCCTCAACACTGATTGTCCTACTTATTTAGCAAGCTTGTATGGCTCACCAGGCACTTCTATCCAGCAGATACACTTAATATATGACAAAAATTTGTGGGTAAAATAAGGTTTTTGAAACCGCTTTGTTGACTTTAGCTTTGATTAGCTTTAGTTGGTATGCAAGTGTACTGATATCCTCTTTTAAAAGTGGTGGATGGCAAAGCAAATGCAATTATTTTGTTGAGATAACATGTTTATCTTTTTAAACCCATCAAATTAGCTAGTATTGCAATAACGATAAATTTTTTCATTATCATTTTTTTTTCGTTTGAAAGCATTTTTAGAATGTGCCCGTGTATGATGCAACAGTCAACGAGTCATTGAATTTCTGGCTAATGTATTGTCAAAAAGGATTTTGTGAGAATCTTTTTCAGCTACTTATTTTGTGCCTGTTCTGAGAGAACTACTATATACTGAAAGTTGAAGAAGAAAAGTGTGTAGAAGATAGTGTTTTTGTCAACTCTACCTTATTTTGAGGTTTTTTGAAAACATTCTCTGCATGAGATTGCTTGCTCAGTCCAGTTTGGTATTGTTGTGCTTGAAGAATTTTTTTTTCTGCTTCCGCTGGCAGCAGAAGCTCAAAGCTGGAATTTTATTCTCCAAAACTGGTCTAAAAAGCTGTTAGATTATGTGAGAATTACTTTTAGAATGTTTTTTTACCAAACAACTACTTTTGAAATTCTTTACAATACAGCAATTATGAGATAATCTAACCAAAAGCGGGTAGTTTTTACTGATATTCTTTGATAATCACTTTTTAGGAGCTTTAAAAGTAACCGCAAACTGGACAGGGGCCTCTGAATTTTTTTGTCTGATTTTGAATTCTCCCTGTGAAAGTCACATCTTGGCTCAATTAACTTAATTATTCTAAATTATTTAGTATGGTCAACTTAATTTATATTTTATTGTTTATATGCGCTGAAGGAGATTAACAATGAGATGTTTTCTGGCTTGAACAGGAATTTGATTCGACATATGGTCCAGCTTGGCACTGCATTGTGGGAACAAGCTTTGGGTCGTACGTTACACATTCTCTAGGAGGCTTCTTGTATTTTTCAATTGACAAGATTTACATCCTGCTTTTCAAAACTGCAGTTGAGCCTTTGGACCATTGATTCATAGTGTTTTGCGGAAACAAACATGAGTTTCTATGCTTTTCTGTTTGCTTGTCATTACACATTTAAAATACCATTTTATATGTAAGATTGTATAAACTGAAACGTTTATAAACGGTGTTCCATGTTATAGCTTCTCGTGGGCAATTATCCACGAGTATTTTTCCTGCTTTAGAAGAGCAAAACGGCCGTTTGGTTTGAGAGGACAGTTTTTGTCTCTTAACCACAACGTTTAGATCTTTTTGGCAATAAATCAAAAAGACCTCGTGATTATTACACTCTGTTTTTGGCTAATCATAAATTTAAAACACTCAAGGACTAATTTATGACCACGTTTTAAAATCCAATCTTAATAATTACTACTAATATTTTTAGCAGTTTTTTAGGTATCTGACACATCTGTCCCTAAATTTTTCACAAGTGAGAAAATTACTGCAAATTTTTATTTTTAATAAATTACCCCTTGAATTTAACAAAGGTTGCAAGAATCCCCTAAACTGAAGATGGCATGTAAATTTGGACGGGATGAAACTCGATGACGTTACAGGACTTTGTTCGATGAAAGAAGCCGAAATTTCACATGACAATTTATCCATTCAAAGGCACTCTTTGTAGCTCCAAAAAAAATACATATAGATAACATTTTATTTAATTTAGGAAATATTTTATCATAATAAAAAAATTTAGGAATAACTTACCAATTCAGTCAAAATTCAAGAAGAAAAGGGCCAAAAGCTCTTAACCAGTGTTCGGGTAGTTTATTTTTGCTATTAGCTATCAGTTACGTGTAAATTAAGCAACCAAATGTCGGGAAATATTTCCTCCCGCCGACGTAGCTAGAAGAACTTTGCATTTTAACCCTTCATATCCGCCAAATCATCTTAACAATTCACATTCAGTTCCACAACTCTCCCCCTTTCTCTCTCTCTAAACATGTCAACGCAGAACACACCAGGGCCTCCCCACGAGGCTCTGTTCCTCACCATATCTTACCTACGAGTGCTGGAGCTCTTAGCCATGAGCGAGGATTGCTCGTCGCTGAGAGACCCGGTGAAAAACGACATTCTTCCATGGCTCAACATCGTCGTCGAAAGGCCTCTCAACAAGCGACTGTGTGATGGGGCTTTGATGCAAATCTCTGCCATGGCCAAAGGGAAGCTGAGAACTCTGGCTTTGGTTAACTGTTTCAAGATTACGGATGATGGGCTTCAATGGGTTGTAGAGAAAAACGCTCCCATTGAGAAGGTATGAATTTTCTTTCCAAAGTTGTTCTTATTTTTCACGTTACTTCCAAAAGCTTTATTATTTATTTATTCTTTTATTTTATTTTATTTTTTGCTATTTTTGCTGGACAATTCAAAGCTGAGCCTGGATGGAATTTACCTTTCTTTTTTTTATAATTTAAACATTATTTCTTTAAGACCATTTTTTCTTTGTATGAATTTTGTAGGAACATATATTAAGTGGTCTAGCTATTAGATTAAGTGGATAAGATACGACTGGTAGGGAGGTCACTTCCTTAGATTAAAAGCAAATCTTATTTTCGAATTAGTTTATGTGATTATTTTGTAAAAATTGGCCTTCAAGGTGCTCAAATATATATTTCCAGAACCGTAAAATCCGAAAAAGAAAAAAAAAAAAAACACGTTGTTTCTCTGGGTTGGATTCAATTGGGGGATTTTGGTGGTTTCATTTCGGGTTTGAAAATTCTCAAACTGATGTTATTGGGTAAGATTGCGCTTTGACCCCTACTAGTTAACGAATCAAAAGAAAAATGAGTACAGGGGAAAAAAGGGTTATCTCAGGTAGGAAAGTGCAAGGGAAAAAGTATATGTAATCTTCCCCCTTGTTATGGCTATTGAAAAAGGAAGGGAGAAAAAAAAAGGGTAAAAACTAATACTAGAGAAACTTGATTTAGTTTTTTGATTATTGATTTAGCTCATAATAACAGGATGCACAAGCTTGACGCCAGAGGGAGTCATAAGAGCTGTGAAGACATTATTCCAACATGGCCACCGTTGAAAAAAGTAATACGCAGTAGAATTTTAAAATTTTACATCAGAGTAATTTTCAAAACACAAGTTTGACATGCTATATGCATAAATTAACCAGATCTTACTAGCCTTTGTGTGCCGAAGAACCCTCACAAAACGTGAAGAGAAGTAATGTTCTAGAAGAGCCTCAACCAACTAGTCTTCTTTGCTATTCTCTTTCCACGACCGGAGTGAGTGTGGGCTCACACATACAGCTCTTCCACTAGGTGACTCTCCTTCCAACCAATCGAGAGAACCCAAAGCAAGTGTTCGTGATTTGTGAACAAAAGCTCTCAGGGAGTTTTCAGTTTCTCACTAGCAAAGTATCACTCTTAATCTCTTAAATTGATCTAAGTAACTCTTAAGACTTACTCTCTTTATATAGAGATTGGTCCCAGGGTCAGTCCTTATCAAATTAGGTCTCAAAAACTCGAAACAAAATCAAGTTCGGATCAATTGATAAGATCCGCGTGGAAACGCGTGATCTTATCCTTCGCTAATCGGTAGGCCGAACCACCTGATCGGCAGGCCGAACACGTCCATCGGCAGACTGAACTGTCGAAAAAAGACTCGCGAATCTTTTATTTTCCACCCAAGATTCTATAGGATAAAGTCTCAGTTTTAATTCAAATAACCCAATAGAGAAGTTATCTAATCAAAACAACTTTATCTAGATAATCTCTAAAAAAATAAATCAATTCCCAATAATTCTACAAGTTTATCTTAATCTAATTTATCTAAAATTAAATCAACTGATAAACAGACAAGAATTATCCGATCCTTATAATTCAACAAGTTTATCTTGAATTAATTTTTATTACAAAATTAATTCAAACGATAAGTAGACATGAATTATTTGATTCTTTCAAATTTTAACCAATCTAATAAATCCAACATAAGTTACCAATTATTGGAAAAGCACGCCGTGTCGTTACAGATGTTGTAAGCTAGCAAAGGGGACCAAATGGACCTATATAGTTAAAGCTCCCAATAATTACGAAACCCAATATCCCAGATATATATTTCATAATTATCAACTCCAACACTACTCCACTAAAAGCTTGGAGCTGCACTCTTGAACTACATAAAATTACGAAGCTCGTATACCTAAGTCTCCATGACATATTATAGTGTATCGTATCCCCATATGATAATCCATAATTGGCTTAAGGACAAGTTCTGTCTTACCTTCTTAATTATTTTTATTTTACGTTCCATTATCTCACCATCAGAAAACTTACTATCCAATAACAGTATGCCATTCGTTTATACCTATGTATCCAAATGGTTGAGCGCTTCAGTTTTCTAATTACAGGATAACGCATATAAGAGGATATCATTACTCCTAAAGAGGAGCTATGGGTTCCATATCTATGAATAACAAGTCTATACTATCAAGAGTCATGCCTTCAACGTACCGGCATGCATACCACTATTAAGATGTGGGTGTCACCCTTTGGTACATCAAAAGACACAAGCCAAGACAACGAGCCCACTATTCATCTCAGGATTAAGATACAACACAAATGATTGTCTAAAGTGAATCAATTTGTCGAGACAGAATTATTAATCCAAATCAATTCACTTTATGTCTCGATCCAACACATCATCACCTATGACAATGTGCCAATGTTTCTATTCACGGAGTCCACCTCCGATGATTAAGACAAACCATCTCCCAAAAGAAATATAGACAACATAACAATCTTTGCAGGAATAAAGCGCCCAACTTTATTCCCTCAATTGTAGATCTTATAATTTAGACCATTACCTTAAAAATCGTGTCTTTCGCATAATTCGTTCATCATATGCCCAGTTTTTAAGGTTTAGACCGACAGCCTTAGACTTTTGTTTGCTTAACATATATTCAACAAATATGAATATATAGAGGACAAGATTTGGTATATAAATAATAAATAAATTCTTTATTGATAAAAATGTCTCCAAAAACTTATTACATTTCTAATCCTTAGGGCATACATGTCTAACAATCTCCCACTTACACTAAGTGAGTAAATACGACAAATCTCGCATCCCCATAGCTTCCACATGCTTCTCGAAGACTCTCCTATCAAGTATCTTCGTAAATAGATCAGCTAAATTGTCCTTTGACGCGATCTTGCACACCGTGACATACCCACCCTCAACGAAGTCCTTTATCATATGATACTTTCGATCAATATGCTTACTCTTCTTATGAAATCTTGGTTCCTTAGCATTGGCTACCGCCGAACTGTTATCACAGTGCATTGATACCGCCTTATCCATACCAAGAACTACCTCAAGATCCCCAAGGAACTTGTGGAGCCACACTGCTTCTTTCGAAGCATCACTAGCTGCCACATACTCGGCGTCAATCGTTGAATCCGAAGTGCAATCTTGCTTAGCACTTCTCCAACTGATGGCACCGCCGCCCAGAGTAAACACAAAACCCAGAGTCGATTTCCTAGAATCCAAACATGATTGAAAATCTGAGTCAGTATATCCTAGAGGAGTAAAGTCCTCACCCGAATACACAAACATATACCCTCGAGTCCTTCTCAGGTACTTGAAAATATGCTTTACCGCAATCCAATGGTTCAGTCCTAGATCCGCTTGAAATCGACTTACAATTCCGACCGCATAACTAATATCCGGTCGTGTGCGAAGCATGGCATACATGAGACTACCCATTGCCGAAGCATAAGGCACCTTCTTCATTTATTCTCTTTCTTCATAAGACTTTGGAGAGTCTTTCTTAGAAAGAGTAATTCCAGACCTAGACGGTTGCTCCCCTTTCTTGGAATCCTACATTGCAAACCTCCTAAGAATTTTATCTATGTAGCTGGCCTAGGACAAAGCTATCATTTTGTTCTTCCTATCCTGAAAGATCTGGATACCGAAAACAAAATTAGCCTTACCCAAATCTTTCATGTCAAACTGCTTGGTCAACTATAATTTGATCGATGACAATGCCCCAACGTCATTGCCAATTAGTAGTATGTCATCTACATAGAATAGTAGAAAAACCACCTTCCCATCCTTAATGTGTTTGTAAACACATGGTTCATCCGCATTTTGTGAGAACCCATAAGTCTTGATCACCTGATCAAGTCTTATATTCCAAGAACGAGAAGCTTGCTTAAGTCCATAAATTGATTTTAGCAGCCGACAAACCTTACCCTTTTGACCCGTGACCTTGAACCCGTCTGGTTGTTCTATATAAATGGACTCATCAAGATAGCCATTCAGAAAAGCCGTCTTGACATCCATTTGCCAAATCTCGTAGTCGAGAGCGACAACTATGGACAAGAGAATCCGGATGGACTTAAGCATGGCTACAGGCAAAAAGGTTTCCTCATAATCGATTCCTTCCTTTTGCATATAACCCTTAGCTACTACTCTAGCCTTAAAGGTTTCGACCTTTCCATCGACTCCGCTTTTCCTCTTGTAGAGCCACTTACACCCTATGGGTTTTACCCTTTTAGGAAGATCCACAAGCTCCCAGACCAGATTAGTCTCCATAGACTTCATCTTAATGTCCATGGCCTCTGTCCAGAGTTTTGCATCAATATCCTCCATAGCTTCTGCGTAAGTATAAGGATCCCTGTCACGTTCATCAGGTTCAGCCAAAAAGACCTCCCCATTGAACATATACCTCTTAGGTTGACGCCCGATCCTCCCACTACGCCGAAGCCCCTGAGATTGTTGTTTAGGTTTGTTTGGTTTTTCGACACTATCGGAATGGTTTCATTCGAAACCTTCGGAGTGATCGAATCACTCCTTAACTCCTCAAGCACCACTTTGCTTTGAGGTTTAAAGTCGTCCATGTAACTCTCTTCAAGGAAGTTGCATTAGCTGAAACCACGACTTTATTTTCCATTGGGTTATAAAAATAACCCCCTTTAGTCCCTTTTGGATATCCTACAAACACACAAACTTCTGAATATGCTTCCAACTTATTTCGATCCTTAAACAAGACATGAGGCGGACATTCCCATATGCAAATATGGTTTAAGGATGTCTTCCTACCTGTCCACAACTCGTGAGGAGTTTTAGGGACCGATTTTGAAGGCACATTGTTCAAAAGATAACATACAGTTTGTAGTGTATATCCCCAAAAGAATAAAGGCAATGATGAATAACTCATCATGGACTTAATCATGTCTAACAAAGTCCTATTTCTTCTCTCTGCTATGCCATTCTGCTGCGGAGTACCCGACGTAGTCAAATGTGATAAAATCTCATTCTCTAATAAGTGTTCCAAGAACTCATCAAAAAGGTATTCCCTACCTAGATCGGATCGAAGTATCTTTATGGGTTTACCCAATTGCTTTTTCACTTCAGCCTGAAACTCCCTGGACTTGTCGAAAGTTTCGCTTTTGTGGTGCATTAGGTACACATACCCATATCTTGAGTAATCGTCAATAAAAGTGACGAAGTACTCATACCCTCCTCGTGCCCGGATGTTCATCGGTCCGCAAACATCACTATACACAAGTTCTAGAACCCCTTTGGCCCTATTGCCCTTAGACCCAAATGGTCTTTTGGTCATTTTACCCTCCAAACAAGATTCACATTGAGGTATAGATTTCACCTTTAAGTGACTTAAAGGTCCATCCCTTACCAACCTTTGAATCCTATTTAAGTTAATATGACCAAGGCGCAAATGCTAAAGATAAGTTTTATTAGAGTGAGAAGTTTTAAGTCTTTTAGAGTTATTATCATTCATCTCAGCATTAAGCAATAAGTTCATCTTAGGTTTGATAAAATATAGATTATTTTGCATCCATCCAGAACAGATAAAAGACTTATTTTTATGAATCACCACTTTATCATTAAAAGAAACTAAGTAGAAGTCTTTAAATAACAAGCTACAGAAATTAAATTCCTTTTAAATTTAGGAACATAAAAACAATCTTGCAAAAATAAATTCCTATAATTATCAAAATAAAGATGGACGTCTCCCACTGCTTCCGCTGAGACCAAGGATCCATAGCCCATCCGAAGCATGAAGTCCTCATGCAGTACACTTCTCGTTTCTTTGAACCCCTGTAGAGAATTACAAACATGATTAGTTACACTAGAATCTGTGACCCAAATGTCACTTGATTCCTCAACCAAACAAGTTTCTAAATACAGAAGATCACACCTACCTCCTTTGGAAAGGAAGTCCTTGCAATGCTTCTTGATATGCCCGACCTTTCCACAGAAGAAGCACTTAAGCTTCTTTGGGTTCTTCTTCTTCTTCTTCTTGCTTTTGGTGCTAGCAGGAATAGAAGACTTCCTGTTCTTGGCCAGTTACTTTTTTCCATTCCCAGTGTTGAGATTGGAACCAGAAGCAGCAACCACGTTGGCCTCACCACCCGTAGGAGACTCCCTGATCAACGGTTCGAACTCCTGTAACTGTTTCATCAATTCTGTCAAGGTCATATCCCGTCTATTGCTTAAATTAAAAGTAGCTCTAAATGAAATAAATTTCTTAGACAGAGTCTCAAAGACCATAGTCATCTGAGTTTCAGCGTTAATGTCGGCTCCATTGGTTTGAGCCTCAGCAAAGTAACCCATGACCAGCATCATATACTCCTTTATAGATGTTTCCGGCCTCTGTCTATAGTTAAGAAGTTTCTGAAGCGCCCCTTGCCGCTTTGTTATGGCCTAGCCTCTAAACATATCCTCAAGATTATCCAAGATCTACTTCGTAGTCTTATAATCCTAATCCTGATGTTGAGCCTACAGCACGTTATTCATACTGGTCATAACATAGCAGCGGGCCTGATCATTAGCATCTTTCCAGCAATCATACGCTTGGAATTGCTCAGTAGTTGAGTCTCCCGTAGGCTCGGGAGGACAAGGGGTTGTCAGTACATATTTCAGTTTCTCAAAGGACAGGACGATATCCAGGTTCCGTTTCCAATCATTATAATTCTCACCGGTTAATAGGTTTTTCTCAAGCATCGATGATAAAACATTTTTAGACATTTTTAATCTACAATAAAGAATCATATACCAAACATAAGCAAACATATAACAATAATTTAGTAAGATAATAGAATCATGTAAAAATATAAATGTGTTTATGTGTCAAAACCTTGAAAATATTGCAACCTTTCAACGATAATTCCTAACTCAGAATTCAACAAGCTCCTAGGGGAGTCATGCCAAATTCAATCAGGAACACGGATGCCCTCCTGATTAATATATGCCATCCAAGACCCGTATGATCTAGCATATATTAATAATCATTTCTTTGGTCATTAATTTTATTAACAGAGCTCCTAGGGGAGGTTAATAATAAAATTAACGTGAGTGTATAACCATTGTTTTAATATTTTATCCATAATTTATAATCACCACCGAGGGGTGTGCAATCATAAATCATGCTAAAATACCTTATTTTCTCAAAGATCCAATCTACTACACGATAGAAATCCCTTCCAAAGGGTTGGGACCACCATGTTCTGCCTATGGACCAACGATGGAGGCCTTAGGTCCTCTCTTTGAAAACATTCTCTCATTCAATCTTTTAAAATCAAGGTTTTATTTTAAGAATCTGCATGAGCAATTTTAATATGAGCGGCACTCCCTATTCTATATGACATGTTATCAATATATAGGGCAAATCATATTATAATGTAGACAAGCAAAATAATAAATAACCGTAATATTATGGCTCCATCCTAGAGAATAGAAAACTAAGATTACAAGAGAAAAATAGAGACATATTATCGATTCTTCATCCTTGAATCCTCAAACTATATCCTTCTTTATGTAATACCTATCTTCAAGTCTTCAATCCCGTATGAATCGAATACTTCATATCTCTGGTCATATCCAAATTTAATGTTTCTTAGAATTGTCCTAAAAATAAAAATAAAATTACATTGAAAAGACTACACCTTTTTTGAAAATTTTCTAGCTCTCAGTCGGCAGGCCGATCTGAGTGATCGGCCTGCCGGTCATGCTCCAACGGCCTGCCGATCAAGAAGATCGGCCTGCCGACGCATGAAAGTTTGGCCTGCCTCTAGAGCCGCTTTATTTCTACCCCATTGATGGCCTACAGAACTAGACGTCCGGCTTGTCGATCTGTGACCATTGACCTGCCAAACTGGTGAGTTCGGCATGCCTACCGAGCAAAAATCTCCCATTCTAGAAAATACAATTTTAAATGCAATTCAACAATTTTTTTTTCAACAATTCAAAAACAAAAATTAGAGACTCAAGAAATACTTGGGTACGCTATCATCATTCTTCTAGATCCTTCTTCTTCGAATAATTATTTAATTACAAAAAATCTTACAAATTTAAAAGTAAATAATAATTCCTAGACAGAGATGATAGTCCGCCATCTAATTACATGAAAAACCTAGATACACATTCTAACCTCTAAGGAACCATAACTGGTATAAATTAATTAATTAATCAATAATTAAATAAAAAATTAATCAACCATAATTAATTAATAAACATTCACCACATAATCTATGACAACATATATAATATATAGAAACCTAGAGCACTAACTCTCTATAAAATTAAATTCAAGCATAGGAGAGATTAAGATCACAAAATTTATACATATAGCATGATCACAGACTCGTAAATTTATGTAAAAACCCGACTCTGATGCCAATTGTTGAAAAAAATAGTACGCAGCGAAATTTTAAAATTTTACATCAGAGTAATTTCTAAAACATGAGTTTGACATACTATATGCATAAATTAACCAGATCTTACTAACCTTTGTGTGCCGAAGAACCCTCGCAAAACGTGAAGAGAAGTAACGTTTCAGAAGAGCCTCAACCAACTGGTCTTTGTTGTTCTCTTTCGACGACCGGAGTGAGTGTAGGCTCACACGTATAGCTCTTCCGCTAGGTAACTCTCCTTCTAACCAATCGAGAGAACCCAAAGCAAGTGTTCGTGATTTGTGAACAAAAGCTCTCAAGGAGTTTTCAGATTCTCACTAGCAGAGTATCACTCTTAATCTCTCAAATGGATCTGAGTAACTCTTAAGACTTACTCCCTTTATATAGAGATTGGTCATGTGGTCAGTCCTTATCAGATTAGGTCTCAAAAACTTGAAACAAAATCAAGTTTGGATCAATATCTGATAAGATCCACGTGGAAACACATGATCTTATCCTTCGCTGATCGACAGGCCGAACCACCAGATCGACAGGCCGAACAAGCCTCATCGACAGGCCAAACACGTCCATCGATAGATCAAACTGTCGTAAAAAAACTCGTGAATCTTTTATTTTTCACCCGAGATTCTATAAGATAAAGTCTCAGTTTCAATTCAAATAACGCAATAAAAAAGTTATCTGATCAAAACAACTTTATCTAAATAATCTCTAAGAAAATAAATCAATTCTCAATAATTCTACAAGTTTATCTTGATCTAATTTATGTAAAATTAAATCAACCGATAAACAGACAAGAATTATCCGATCCTTATAATTCAACAAGTTTATCTTGAATTAATTTTTATCACAAAATTAATTCAACCGATAAACAGACCTGAATTATTTGATTCTTTCAAATTTCAACCAATATAATAAATCCGACATAAGTTACCAATTATTAGAAAAGTACGCCGTGTCATTACAGGATGTTGTGAGCTAGCAAAGGGGACCAAATAGACCTATTTGTTCAAGCTCCCGATAATTACGAAACCTAATATCCTAGATATACATTTCATAATTATCAACTCCAACGCTACTCCACTAAAAGCTTGGAGTTGCACTCTCGAACTACATAAGATTATAAAGCTCGTATAGTTAAGTCTCTATGACATATCATAGTGTATCGTATCCCCATATAATAATCTATAATCGGCTTAAGGACAAGTTCTGTCTTACCTTCCCGATTATTTTTATCTTACGTTCCATTATCTCACCATCAAAAAACTTACTATCCAATGACAGTATACCATTTGGTTACACCTATGTATTCAAATGGTTGAACGCTCTAGTTTTTCAATTACAGGATAACACACATAAGAGAATATCATTACTCCTAAAGAGGAGCTATGGATTTCATATCTATGAATAACAGGTCTACGCTATCAAGAGTCATGCCTCCAACGTACCGGCATGCATACCACTATTAAGATGTAGGTGTCACCCTTTGATACATCAAAAGACACAAGCCAAGACAACGAGCTCACTATTCATCTTAGGATTAAGATACAACAAAAATGATTGTCTTAACTGAATCGATTTGTCGAGGCAGAATTATTAATCCAAATCAATTCATTTTATGTCCCGATCTAACACATTGTCACCTATGACAATGTGCCAATGTTTCTATTCACAGAGTCTACCTCCGATGGTCAAGACAAACCATCTCCCAAAAGGACTATAATAACATAACAATCTTTGCATGAATAAAGCGCTCAACTTTATTCCCTCGATTGTGGATCTTATGATTTAGACCATCACCTTAAGAATCGTGTCTCTACATAATCTGTCCGTCATATGCGCAATTCTTAAGGTTTAGACAGACAGTCTCAGACTTTTGTTTGCTTAACATACATTCAACAAATATGAACATATCGAGGACAAGATTTGGTATATG
The DNA here is from genome assembly GCA_025403435.1 of Artocarpus heterophyllus. Taxonomy (NCBI): domain Eukaryota; kingdom Viridiplantae; phylum Streptophyta; class Magnoliopsida; order Rosales; family Moraceae; genus Artocarpus; species Artocarpus heterophyllus. The sequence continues at coordinate 10,093,268 of CM046339.1, forward strand.
AATAATAAATAAATTCTTTATTGATAAAAATGTCTCCAAAAACTTATGACATTTTTACTTCTTAGGGCATACATGTCTAACAACCACACCTTGAAGAACCTATGGATTAATGGCATCTACAACATACAAAAACACCACCTTGAAACACTTCACTCTTATCTTCAAAGTCCCACTTCAAAACAAAGACCACAGCCTTTCCTTTCTAACAAGTACACAAACTTGTCAAGACTCAGGCACCACATAGATCAGCCTATAATCGATTTGCAAATCTGCCCAAGATGCAATGAACCAAGAACAATCTTTAATTGCCCCAAAAAGAGCTACGAGATTAAGAAAGAAAGGTCAACCATGACGAATTGTAGAGGCTGCATCCTTTGTATTCCAAGGTGCATAGAGTGTGGTGGGTGTTTTGACGAGTTTGAAGGGATTGAAGAAGCTGTCTGTGGAGATGATTTGTGCTCTAATTGCTTGCTTCAGCTTCCCAAGTGTAGTTTCTATAACAAACCGTATTGCCAGCGACACGCCGAGAAGAAATCTTGTTACACGTCAGGATCAACTGGATTTGTCTGTGATGCTTGTCATGCGAAGTTCAATGAAAGTTTTGTACTACAGTGATGATGAACGATAGTTCATGCTATGAGCATTGTTGCAACACATAAGCATAGTTCCTAACCATTTTCTTCAAAATTTTGTTAAATTGTCACTCTCTTTTGAATGTAATATGTTTTCGATATTGGCTTGGAGAATGATTCAAACTTTGTGGTTCCAACCACATATAGTGTACAGCTTTTACATGCTACAGTGCAAAACAAATGTATGCTATAGTATAAAGCTTTCACATACTATAGTGTGTGGTTCAAATTTTATGGTTGTAACTCTTCTCTCAAATACCCTAAATTTAGTAGTATCAAATTGTGTTGATGAACATGGGAAGCAATATTGGACATGTATTGTTATCTGTATTTCAACGGCCATTTCTAGAATGTAATTTCAATGGGCAGTTTTTGATTACTATCATGACAAAAGAAAATCTTTTATCAGCAAAAAATAAAATAAAATAAATGGTAAAAGAAACCACATTGCATTCCCACAAGGCTCAAAACTCGAAGGAAGAAGAAACACAATTGGCATGCATTTTTGGAGAATTTTAAATATACATTTGGTGATTTTAACAAAAGGCTGAAAAAAATGGGTAAAACTAAATGTAAAATTGGCATATCCAATAGAATACGTTCCACTGCAGCAAGGCACTGCAATTTGAAGTCTAATTGTGCATTTGATAAACCGGTTGGAACTGAAAATTTTATTTTAAATACTGTAGTATGTGAGAGCATTATGTTAGATAAATATCATAGAATAACGAACAGAAACTTGAATAACATTATTAATAAAACAAAAATAACAATAGCAATATTACAATGTTGGAGTCACCAAGGCCCGTATATCATACGGTGTTCTTAAGAAAGATTTGCCCCCTCACCGGATGTGCATGAGGTCAATCAGCGTCTATCTTCTAGGATACAACGGTGGCAGATGAGTAGTTAAGGCGCACATCAAAGCTACTTCTAGGGCAAATTGAATTTTCTCGAACTCTACCACACTAAAAACCTAAAATTCTAGAGAGAATTTCCAAAAGTAGAGAAGACTCTAAATTTTTATGTATTGAATAGCACAATGGGGGTCCTATATTAGGGTTCAATAGATACCATGGCTTCATTCTTTTTTCGATACAGGGCAAGAGAATTTCCTACTTCTCGCTTTGAAATTTCATGTGTGCATGTGTGCACTGTAGGTGTTAATTTCTCATTCACCTATTGATGAGACTATAAAAGTGTACATTTTCTAAGATTGAAATCATTTATTTATACTTTTATCTCTCATTAAATCCTCTAATTAATATCATTTTAGTATGAAAATGTGTTTAATTATGTATTTTTAGTGTCTTTTTATGCTTAATAATATTTTTGGTAATTTTTAGAGTTATTTATGTGTGTTAAAATGTGTTTAGTATCTAAAACTGTAAAAATAATCTTGTGTAGTATTATTTCAAGTCTTAAAGTATATGAAAATGTGTTTTTAAGTTTGTATATATGTTTTATTATATTTCTAGTAATTTTTAAAAATAATCCCAAGTCTTAGGTAATATATTTGTTAAGGTTTGTTAATTTTAGAAATTTCTACTATTTTTTGCTTTTTTTGTATGTTTTATTATAAACTAAATAAATTGTAAATATTTTGTTCCTAAAATAATTAATTTTAGTGTGTCTTTTTAATTTTAGATTTGAAATCTAGAGAAAAATAGAGAAAAACATGCAAAAAGCTGCAAAATGGATCTTAAATGCACAAGAAATCAAAAAGAAATTAAAAATAGGGATTTTGCATCTTGGGTCCCCAAACTTTATAATCCTTGGCGCTTAGGTCCTTCTTTTAAGAATTTAGACACTTAAGTCTCCAAACTCTTATTCCGTTAGCATGTTAGTTCCCATCTATTAAAGTGTTGTTAAATGCCATAAAATGTTAATATTTTAAGGCTTTTTTTCCCAAGAACATTTTTTTAAACAAAAAAATCCGAGAAGATTTTTTTTTAAGTATGATTTGTACATATTTGTTCATACATCACTTTAACGTGCTTATATGTACAATTAATTATAAAAATTTATAACAACAAAGTGATTGACCATAGATAAGAAAACACAATAAATTTTACATATTATAGAGGAAATCAATCCATTCTATTATATTTTGAATAAATTGGTTCCAAATTACAATATGTAACTAAATAATAGTAGTACATTGTAATAATGGAACTATATATTATAGAGGAAATCGGCAATTCATTCTACTATGCTACCGTTGTTTAGTGACGTATTGTAATTTGGAAACAATTTATCCAAAATACTATAAACTACTATAATCAATTGTATATAAAAGCACGTTAATGTGATGTATAAAAAAATATGTACAAATCATACTTAAAAAAAACCTTTTGGGACATTTTTGTTAAAAAAAATGTTCCTAATGACAAAAAAACCTTAAAATATTGACATTTACAGCATTTAAGGAAACTTTAATGGAGGGGGACTAACGGTTCTAACGGAATAAAAGTTTAAGAACTTGAGTGTTTAAATTCTTAAAACGGGGCCCCAAGTGCCAAGGATTACAAAGTTTGGGGACCTCAGTCAGAAAAATCCCTTAAGAAAAGCCCATATCGTAGCACAAGAGCTATCCGATCAAATCGCTAGTGTGATCCTAGCTGTCTGTGTGTCTTCTGTAAACTGTCAGCCTTGTGTCAGATCCCGTGCACTGCTTCCCACGTGAGCATTTACTTTAGGCCCTTTGATCTTTGGACATTGATCGATCTAATGGTCCATGTTGCACTAGCCCTCATCTTCCACATTTCTTTAATCATAGGCTCTGATTTGAAGTCTAGATAGCGATTTGAAGGCCCAAACTTGTCCAAACCTTGCGTGCACCACACTAGATTACAAAGTTGAATTTGCACAGTGAAAAATGCTTATCATCTTGAAAAAAGAAGAAAAAAATTTTAATTGCTAGTATTCTTATTGCTAATTCATTTTGCAAAAAGAAAGGAAACGAATTAAAAGTTGTTAGCTCTTTCATGTGGGTGGCAGAGAAAAGAAAAAAAATATAATGCAATAGTAAATAAGCTTAACTTTGATTTGTTGGGCGGTAAAAAGAAAATAATAATAATAATAAAATATACAATAAAATTGTTAAGATGATGATTCACGTGAAATGAAAAAACAAAAAACTCTTTGCAATTTGACTAAAAATACAACAAAAAAATAAAAAATAAAAAAAATAAAAAGATGAATAAATAAATAACAAATTGGGATGAATAGTGGTTTAACCTCCCCTATAAATACTATGTACTTCCCCTTCATAAACACCTTCTTCCTTTCATTTTCTTTTAACTGTTGAGTCTTTGACTTATTAGTATCCTTTTCTCTAGAGAAGATGATACTAGTGTTGGAAAAATAATACGCAAGCGGAATTTTAAAAATTTTATATTAGAGTATTTTCTAAAACACAAGGTTGACATACTATATGCATAAATTAACCAGATCTTACTAACCTTTGAGTGCCAAAGAACTCTCGCAATCAGTGAAGAGAAGTAACGTTCCAGAACAGCCTCAACCAACTGGTATTCTTTGCTATTCTCTATCCACGATCGGAGTGAGTCTGGGCTCACACGTATAGTGTTGGAAACAAAGTGCGCAGCGAAATTTTTAAATTTTTTCATCAGAGTATTTTCCAAAACACAAGTTTGACATGTTATATGTATAAATTAAACAGATCTTACTAACCTCAGTGTGCCGAAGAACCTCCGCGACCTGTGTAGAGAAGTAACGTTCCAGAAGAGCCTCAACCAACTGGTCTTCTTTGCTATTCTCTATCCACAACCGGAGTGAGTGTGGGCTCACACGTACAGCTCTTCCACCGGTGACTCTCCTTCCAATCAATAGAGAGAACCCAAAGCTAGTGTTCATGATTTGTGAACAAAAGCTCTCAGGGAGTTTTCAGATGCTCACTAGAAGAGTATCACTCTTAATCTCTCAAATTGATCTGAGTAAATCATTAGACTCACTCCCTTTTTATACCTATTGGTCCTTGGGGTCAGTCCATATCAGATTAGGTCTCAAAAATCGAAACAGAATCAAGTTCGGATCAATATCTGATAAGATACGCGTGAAAAACGCGTAATCTTAACTGTCGCGGTCGGCATGCCGAACTGTGAGATAAGCAGGCCGAACTGGCCAGTTCGGCAGGCCGAACACGTCATCCGGCATGCCGAACTGCCGAGAAAAAATCTCCGCGAATCTTTTATTTTCCACCCGAGATTCTAAAGGATAAAGTCTCAGTTTTGATTCAAATAGCCCAATAGAAAAGATATCTGATCAAAACAAACTTTATCAAGATAATCTCTAAGAAAATAAATCAATTCACAATAATTCTACAAGTTTATCTTGTTCTAATTGTCCAAAATTAAAACAACCGATAAACAGACAAGAATTATCCGAACGCCATAATTCAACAAGTTCATCTTGAACTAATTTCTTACATAATTAATTCAACCGATAAACAGACATGAATTATTTGATTCTTATAAATTTTAAACCAATCTGATAAATCCGACATAAGTCACCAATTATTGGAAAAGCACGCCGTGTCGTTACTGGATTTTGTGAGCTAGCAAAGGGGACTAAAATGGACCTATAAAGTTCAAGCTCATGATAAATATGAAACCCAATATCCCAGATATACATTTCACAATTATCAACTCCAACGCTACTCCACTAAAAGCTTGGAGCTGCACTCTCGAACTTTATAGAATTACGAAGCTCGTGTAGCAAAGTCTCCATGACATATCATAGTGTATCGCATCCCCATATGATCATCCATAATCGGCTTAAGGACAAGTTCTGTCTTACCTTCCCGATTATTTTTATCTTACGTTCCATTGTCTCACCATTAGAAAACTTACCATCCAAAGATAGTATACCATTCGGTTACACCTATGTATCCAAATGGTTGAGCGCTCCAGTTTTCCAATTACAGGACAACGCATATAAGTGGATATCATTACTCCTAAAGAGGAGCTATGGATTCCATATCTATGAATAACAAGTCTACGCTACCAAGAGTCATGCCTCCAACGTACCGGCATGCATGCTACTATAGAGATGTGGGAGTCACCCATTGGTACATCAAAAGACACAAATCGAGACAACAGGCCCATTATTCATCTCAGGATTAAGATACAATACAAATGATTGTCTAAAGTGAATCGATTTGCCAAGACAGAATTATTAATCCAAATCAATTCACTTTATGTCCCGATCCAACACATCGTCACCTATGACAACGCGCCAATGTTTCTATTCACGGAGTCCAACTCCGATGGCCAAGACAAACCATCTCCCAAAAGGGATATAGACAACATAACAATCTTTACATGAATAAAGCGCCCAACTTTATTCCCTCGATTGCGGATCATATATTTTAGACCATCACCTTAAGAGTCGTGTCTACCGCATAATCATCCCATCATATGCCCAACTCTTAAGGTTTAGACTGACAGTCTTAGACTACTGTTTGCTTATCATACATTCAACAAATATGAACGTAAAGAGGACAATATTTGGTATATATAAATGAATAAATTCTTTATTGATAAAAATGTCTCCAAAAACGTATTACATTTTTACTCCTTAGAGCATACATGTCTAACATATAGCTCTTCCTCCAGGTGACTCTTCTTCCAACCGATTGAGAGAACCCAAAGCTAGTGTTCGTGATTTGTGAACAAGAGCTGTCAAGGAGTTATAGATTCTCACCAACAGAGTATCACTCTTAATCTCTCAATTGATCTAAATAACTTATGTGACTTACTCCCTATTTATAGAGGTTGGGTCCAGGGTTAGTCCTTATCAGATTAGGTCTCAAAAATTCGAATCAGAATCAAATTTGGATCAATATATGATAAAATCTGCGTAAAAATACATGATCCTTTTTTTGTGCATCAATAGGCCGATCTGCCTGATCGACAGGCCAAACTTGCCCCATTGATAGGCCGAACTTGATGATCGGCATGCCGAACTGTCAAAAAAATCTCAGTGAATCTTTTATTTTTCACCCGAGATTCTATAAGATAAAGTCTCAGTTTTAATTCAAATAACCCAAAAGAAAAGTTATCTAATCAAAACAACTTTATCTAGATAATCTCAAGGAAAATAAATGAATTCCTAATAATCCTACAAGTTTATTTTGATTTAATTTATTCAAAATTAAATCAACCGATAAACAGACAAGAATTATTCGATCCCAAAAATTCAACAATTTTATCTTGAATTAATTTTTTCACAAAATTAATTCAACCAATAAACGGACATGAATTATTTGATTCTTCTAAATTTCAACCAATCTAATAAATCTGACATAAGTTACCAATTATTGGAAAAGCATGCTGTATCGTTACAGGATTTTGTAAGCTAGCAAAGGGGATCAAATGGACCTATATAGTTCAAGCTCCCGATAATTACGAAACCTAATATCCCAAATATACATTTCATAATTATCAACTCCAACGCTACTCCACTAAAAGCTTGGAGCTACACTCTCAAACTACATAGAATTACGAAGCCCATATAGCTAAGTCTCCATGACATATCATAGTGAATCGTATCCCCATAGGATTATCCATAATCGGCTTAAGGACAAGTTCTGTCTTACCTTCTTAATTATTTTTATCTTGCGTTCTATTATCTTACCATCGGAAGACTTACCATCCAAAGACAGTATTCCATTCGATTACACCTATGTATCCAAATGGTTAAGCGCTCTAGTTTTTCAATTACAGGATAATACATATAAGAGGATATCACTACTCCTAAAGAGAAACTATGGATTCCATATCTATGAATAACAGGTCTACACTATCAAGAGTCATGCCTCCAACGTACCAGTATGCATACCACTATTAGGATGTGGGTGTCACCCTTTGGTACATGAAAAGACACCAGTCAAGACAACAGGCTCACTATTCATCTCAGAATTAAAATACAATACAAATGATTGTCTAAAGTGAATCGATTTGCTGAGACAGAATTATTAATCTAAATCAATTCACTTTACGTCCCGATCCAACACATCGTCACTTATGACAACGTGCCAATGTTTCTATTCATGGAGTCCACCTCCAATGATCAAGACAAACCATCCCCCAATAAGGATATAGAAAGCATAATAATCTTTACATGAATAAAGCATCCAACTATATTCCCTCGATTACGGATCTTATGATTTAGACCTTCACCTTAAGAATTGTGTCTTCCGCATAATCTATCAATTATATGCCAAATTCTTAAAGGTTTAGACCGCAGTCTCAAACTTTTATTTGCTTAACATACATTCAACAAATATGAACGTAAAGAGGACAAGATTTGGTATATAAATAATAAATAAATTCTTTATTGATAAAAATGTCTCCAAAAACTTATTACATTTTTACTCCTTAGGACATATAAGTCTAACAATCTCCCACTTGCACTAAATAAGTAAGTATGACAAATCTCGCATCCCCCTAGCTTCCACATGTCTCTCGAAGACTCTCCCTGTAAGTGTCTTTGTAAATGGATCAGCTAAATTGTCCTCTGACACGATCTTGCACACCGTGACATGCCTGCCCTCAACGAAGTCCTTTATTACATGATACTTTTGATTAATATGCTTACTCTTCTTGTCAAATCTTGGTTCCTTAGCATTAGCTACCGCCGCACTATTATCACAGTACAGTGATATCGCCTTATCCATACCAGGAACTCCCCCATGATCCTCAAGGAACTTGCAGAGCCATACTGCTTCTTTCGAAGCATCACTAGCTGCCACATACTCGGCCTCCATCGTTGAATCTGAAGTGCAATCTTGCTTCACACTTCTCCAACTGATGGCATCGCCGCCCAGAGTAAACACAAAACCCAAAGTTGATTTCCTAGAATCTAGATAGGAATGAAAATCCGAGTCAGTATATGCTAGAGGAGTCAAGTCCCCACCCGAATACATAAGCATGTACCCTCAAGTCCTTCTCAAGTACTTGAAAATATGCTTAACCGCAACCTAGTGGCAACCCAGTGGTTCATGTTAGACATGTATGCTCTAAGGAGTAAAAATGTAATACGTTTTTGGAGACATTTTTATCAATAAAGAATTTATTCATTTAAATATACCAAATATTGTCCTCTTTACGTTCATATTTGTTGAATGTATGATAAGCAAACAGTAGTCTGAGACTATCAGTCTAAACCTTAAGAGTTGGGCATATGATGGGATGATTATGCGGTAGACACGACTCTTAAGGTGATGGTCTAAAATATATGATCCGCAATCGAGGGAATAAAGTTGGGCGCTTTATTCATGTAAAGATTGTTATGTTGTCTATATCCCTTTTGGGAGATGGTTTGTCTTGGCCATCGGAGTTGGACTCCGTGAATAGAAACATTGGCGCGTTGTCATAGGTGACGATGTGTTGGATCGGGACATAAAGTGAATTGATTTGGATTAATAATTCTGTCTTGGCAAATCGATTCACTTTAGACAGTCCTTTGTATTGTATCTTAATCCTGAGATGAATAATGGGCCCGTTGTCTCGACTTGTGTCTTTTGATGTACCAATGGGTGACTCCCACATCTCTATAGTGGCATGCATGCCGGTACGTTGGAGGCATGACTCTTGATAGCGTAGACTTGTTATTCATAGATATGGAATCCATAGCTCCTCTTTAGGAGTAATGATATCCTCTTATATGCGTTGTCCTGTAATTGGAAAACTGGAGCGCTCAACCATTTGGATACATAGGTGTAACCGAATGGTATACTATCTTTGGATGGTAAGTTTTCTAATGGTGAGACAATGGAACGTAAGATAAAAATAATCGGGAAGGTAAGACAGAACTTGTCCTTAAGCCGATTATGGATGATCTTATGGGGATGCGATACACTATGATATGTCATGGAGACTTAGCTACACGAGCTTCGTAATTCTATAAAGTTCGAGAGTGCAGCTCCAAGCTTTTAGTGGAGTAGCGTTGGAGTTGATAATTGTGAAATGTATATCTGGGATATTGGGTTTCATAGTTATCATGAGCTTGAACTTTATAGGTCCATTTTGGTCCCCTTTGCTAGCTCACAAAATCCTGTAACGACACGGCGTGCTTTTCCAATAATTGGTGACTTATGTCGGATTTATCAGATTGGTTTAAAATTTATAAGAATCAAATAATTCATGTCTGTTTGTCGGTTGAATTAATTATGTAAGAAATTAGTTCAAGATGAACTTGTTGAATTATGGCGTTCGGATAATTCTTGTCTGTTTATCGGTTGTTTTAATTTTGGACAATTAGAACAAGATAAACTTGTAGAATTATTGTGAATTGATTTATTTTCTTAGAGATTATCTTGATAAAGTTTGTTTTGATCAGATATCTTTTCTATTGGGTTATTTGAATCAAAACTGAGACTTTATCCTTTAGAATCTCGGGTGGAAAATAAAAGATTCGCGGAGATTTTTTCTCGGCAGTTCGGCCTGCCGAATTGGCCAGTTCGGCCTGCCTATCTCACAGTTCGGCATGCCGACCGCGACAGCTAAGATTACGCGTTTTTCACGCGTATCTTATCAGATATTGATCCGAACTTGATTCTGTTTCGATTTTTGAGACCTAATCTGATATGGACTGACCCCAAGGACCAATAGGTATAAAAAGGGAGTGAGTCTAATGATTTACTCAGATCAATTTGAGAGATTAAGAGTGATACTCTTCTAGTGAGCATCTGAAAACTCCCTGAGAGCTTTTGTTCACAAATCACGAACACTAGCTTTGGGTTCTCTCTATTGGTTGGAAGGAGAGTCACCGGTGGAAGAGCTGTACGTGTGAGCCCACACTCACTCCGGTTGTGGATAGAGAATAGCAAAGAAGACCAGTTGGTTGAGGCTCTTCTGGAACGTTACTTCTCTACACAGGTCGCGGAGGTTCTTCGGCACACTGAGGTTAGTAAGATCTGTTTAATTTATACATATAACATGTCATACTTGTATTTTGGAAAATACTCTGATGAAAATTTTTAAAAAATTCCGCTGCGCACTTTGTTTCCAACAATTGGTATCAGAGCCGAGGTTTTTACATAAATTTGCAAGTTTGTGATCATGTTATATGCATAAATTTTGTGATCTTAATCTCTCCAATGCTTGAATTAAATTTTATAGAGAGATGGCACTCTAGGTTTCTATATAATATATATGTTGTCATGGATTATATGGTGAATGTTTATTAATTAATTATGGTTGATTAAAATGTTGTTTAATTATTTATTAATTAATTAATACCGGTTATGGTTCCTTAGAGGTTAGAATGTGTATCTAGGTTTTTCATGTAATTAGATGGCGGACTATCATCTCTGTCTAGGAATTATTATTTAATTTTAATTTGTAAGAATTTTGTAATTAAATAATTATTCGGAGAAGACGGAACGAGAAGTCGGATCTTAAAGATTGATGATGGCGTCTCCAGGTATTTCCTGAGTCTCTAATTTTATGTTTTTGAATTGTTGAAAATAAAATTGATGAATTGCATTAAAATTGTATTTTCTGGATTGAGGGTTTTCTGCTCGGTCGGCATGCCGGACCTCACAGTTCGGCAGGCCGAAGGTCACAGATCGGCAGGCCGGACGTACGGTCCGGCAGGCCGACAGTGGGGCAGAAATTTTGGTGCTCTGCCGGCAGGCCGAACCTTCATGTTCGGCAGGCCGAACCACCATGATCGGCAGACCGATCACCTAGATCGGCCTGCCGACAGAGAGCATCCAGGTGTCCAGAAAAGGTGCAATTTTTCAGTGCAGTTTTAATTTTATTTTTTGGGACGATTCTGAGAAACATTAAATTTGGATACGACCGGAAATATGAAGTGTTCGATTCATACGGGATTGAGGACTTGAAGATGGATATTACATGAAGAAGGATATAGCTTGAGGATTCAAGGATGAAGAATCAATAAATGTTTCGATTATTCTCTTGTAATCTTAGTTTTTCTATTCTCTAGGGTGGAACCATAATATTACGGTTATTATTATTATGCTTGTAGCTTTGCTTGATTGCTTTGCTTGTCTGCATTATAATATGATTTACCATGTATATTGATAACATGTCATATAGAATAGGGAGTGCCGCTCATATTAAAATTGTTCATGCATAATTTTAAAATAAAACCTTGACTTCAAAAGATTGAGTGGGAGAAGGTTTTCGAAGAGAGAACCTAAGGCCTCCATCGTTGGTCCATAGGAAGAACATGATGGTCCCAACCCCTAGGAAGGGATTTCTATTATGTACCAGATTGGATCTCTAAAAGGATAAGGTATTTTAGTATGATTTATGGTTGCACACCCCTAGGTGGTGATTATAAATCATGGATAAAATATTAAAACGGTGGTTATACACTCACGTTAATTTTATTATTAACCTCCCCTAGGAGCTCTGTTAATAAAATTAATGGCCAAAGAAACGATTATTAGTATATGCTGGATCATACGGGTCCTGGATGGCATATATTAATCAGGAGGGGATCCGTGTTCCTGATTGAATTTGGCATGACTCCCCTAGGAGCTTGTTGAATTCTGAGTTGGGAATTATCGTTGTAAGGTTGTGATATTTTCAAGGTTTTGACACATAAACACATTTGTATGATTTTACATGATTGTGTTATCTTACTAAATTATTAAATATGTTTGCTTATGTTTGGTATATGATTCTTTATTGTAGATTGAAAATGTCTAAAAACGCTTTATCATCGATACTTGACAAAAACCAATTAACCGGTGAGAATTATAACGATTGGAAACGGAACCTGGACATCGTCCTATCCTTTGAGAAACTGAAATATGTACTGACAACTCCTTGTCCTCCCGAGCCTACGGGAGACTCAAGTAATGAGCAATTCCAAGCGTACGACCGCTGGAAAGATGCTAATGATCAGGCCCGCTGCTATGTTATGGCTAGCATGAATAACGTGCTGCAGGCTCAACATCAGGATTATGAGACTGCGAAGCAGATCTTGGATAATCTTGAGGATATGTTTGGAGGCCAGGCTATAACAAAGCGGCAAGGGGCGCTTCGGAAACTCTTAAACTGTAGACAGAGACCGGGGACATCTGTAAAGGAGCACATGATGTTGGTCATGGGTTACCTCGCTGAGGCTCAAACCAATGGAGCCGACATCGATGCTGAAACTCAGATGACTATGGTCTTTGAGACTCTGTCTAAGGAATTTATTCCGTTTAGAGCTACATTTAATTTAAGCAATAGACGGGATATGACCTTAACAGAATTGATGAAACAGTTACAGGAGTTTGAACTGCTGATCAGGGAGTCTCCTGCTGGTGGAGAGGCCAATATGGTAGCTGCTTCTGGTTCCAATCCTAACTCTGGGAATGGAAAGAAGCAACGGGCCAAGAGTGGTAAGTCTTCTATTCCTATTGCTACCAAGAGCAAAAAGAAAAAGAAGAAGAACCCAAAGAAGCTTAAGTGCTTCTTCTGTGGTAAGGTCGGGCATATAAAGAAGCATTGCAAGGACTTCCTTTCCAAGGGAGGTAGGTGTGATCTTCTATATTTAGAAACTTGTTTGGTTGAGGAATCCAGTGACATTTGGGTCATAGATTCTGGTGCAACTAATCATGTTTGTGTTTCTCTGCAGGGATTCAAAGAAACGAGAAGTCTACTTCGTGAAGACTTAACGCTTCGGATGGGCGATGGATCCTTGGTCTCAGCGGAAGCAGTGGGAGATGTCCATCTTTGTTTTGATAATTATAGGAGTTTAATTTTGCGAGATTGTTTTTATGTTCCTAAATTTAAAAGGAATTTAATTTCTGTATCTTCTTTATTTAAAGACTCCTACGTGGTATCTTTTAATGAAAAAGTGGTGATTCGTAAAAACAAATCTTTTATCTGTTCTGGATGGATGCAAAATAATCTATATTTTATCAAACCTAAGATGGACTTATTGCTTAATGTTGAGATAAATGATAATGACTCAAAAAGACTTAAAACTTCTCACTCTAATAAGACTTATCTTTGGCATTTGCGCCTTGGCCATATTAACCTAAATAGGATTCAAAGGTTGGTAAGGGATGGACCTTTAAGTCACTTAAAGGTGGAATCTATACCTCAATGTGAGTCTTGTTTGGAGGGTAAAATGACCAAAAGACCATACGGGTCTAAGGACAATAGGGCCGAAGGGGTTCTAGAACTTGTGCATAGTGATGTTTGCGGACCGATGAACATCCGGGCACGAGGAGGGTATGAGTACTTCGTTACTTTTATTGACGATTACTCTAGATATGGGTATGTGTACCTAATGCACCACAAAAGCGAAACTTATGATAAATTCAGGGAGTTTCGGGCTGAAGTGGAAAAGCAATTGGGTAGACCCATAAAGGCACTTCGATCAGATCGAGGTGGAGAATACCTTTCTGATGAGTTCTTGGGACACTTGTTAGAGAATGGGATTTTATCCCATTTGACTGCGCCGGGCACTCCGCAGCAGAATGGCGTAGCGGAGAGAAGGAATAGGACTTTGTTGGACATGATTCGGTCCATGATGAGTTATTCATCATTGCCTTTATCCTTTTGGGGATATGCACTACAAACCGCATGTTATCTTTTGAACAATGTGCCTTCAAAATCGGTCCCTAAAACTCCTCACGAGTTGTGGACAAGACGGAAGACATCCTTAAACCATATTCGCATATGGGGATGTCCAGCTCATGTCCTGTTTAAGGATCCGAATAAGTTGGAAGCACGTTCAGAAGTTTGCGTGTTTGTAGGATATCCAAAAGGGACTAAAGGGGGTTATTTTTATAACCCAAAGGAAAATAAAGTCGTGGTTTCAACTAATGCAACTTTCCTTGAGGAGAGTTACATGAACGACTTTAAACCTCAAAGCAAAGTGGTGCTTGAGGAGTTGAGGGGTGATCCGTTTACTCCGGAGGTTCCGAACGAAACCATTCCGATCGGTGTAGAAAAACCAAACAAACCTGAACAACAACCTCAGGGGCTTCGGCGTAGTGGGAGGATCGGGCGTCAACCTGAGAGGTATATGTTCAATGGGGAGGTCTTTTTGGCTGAACCGGATGAACATGACAGGGATCCTTATACTTACGCAGAAGCTATGGAGGATGTTGATTCAAGACTCTGGACAGAGGCCATGAACATTGAGATGAAGTCTATGGAGACTAATCGAGTCTGGGAGCTCGTGGATCTTCCCGAAGGGGTAAAACCCATAGGGTGTAAGTGGATCTACAAGAGGAAAAGAGGAGTGGATGGAAAGGTCGAAACCTTTAAGGCTAGACTGGTAGCTAAGGGTTATACGCAAAAGGAAGGAATCGATTATGAGGAAACCTTTTCGCCTGTAGCCATGCTTAAGTCCATCCGGATTCTCTTGTCCATAGCTGCCGCTCTCGACTACGAGATTTGGCAGATGGATGTCAAGACGGCTTTTCTAAATGGCTATCTTGATGAGTCCATTTATATGGAACAACCAGACGGGTTCAAGGTCGCGGGTCAAGAGGGTAAGGTTTGTAAGTTGCTAAAGTCTATTTATGGACTTAAGCAGGCTTCTCGTTCTTGGAACATAAGATTTGATCAAGTGATCAAGACTTATGGGTTTTCACAAAATGTGGATGAACCATGTGTTTACAAACACATTAAGAATGGGAAGGTGGTTTTTCTACTACTCTATGTAGATGACATTCTGCTAATTGGCAATGACGTTGGGGCGTTGTCATCGGTCAAATTATGGTTGACCAAGCAGTTTGACATGAAGGACTTGGGTGAGGCTAATTTTGTTCTCGGTATCCAGATCTTGCGGGATAGGAAGAACAAAATGATAGCTTTGTCACAGGCCTGCTACATAGATAAAATTCTCAGGAGGTTTGCAATGCAGGATTCCAAGAAAGGTGGGCAACCATCTAGGTCTGGAATTACTCTTTCTAAGAAAGACTCTCCAAAGTCTTATGAAGAAAGAGAATACATGAAGAAGGTGCCTTATGCTTCGGCAGTGGGTAGTCTCATGTATGCCATGCTTTGCACTCGACCGGATATTAGCTATGCGGTCGGGATTGTGAGTCGATTTCAGGCGGATCCAGGACCGAACCATTGGGTTGCGGTAAAGCATATTTTCAAGTACCTGAGAAGGACTCAAGAGTATATGCTTGTGTATTCGGGTGAGGATTTAACTCCTCTAGGATACACTGATTCGAATTTTCAATCCTGCCTGGATTCTAGGAAATCGACTTCAGGGTTTGTGTTTACTCTGGGTGGCGGTGCCATCAGTTGGAGAAGTGCGAAGCAAGATTGCACTTCGGATTCAACGATGGAGGCCGAGTATGTGGCGGCTAGTGATGCTTCGAAAGAAGCAGTGTGGCTCCGCAAGTTCCTTGGGGATCTTGAGGTAGTTCCTGGTATGGATAAAGCGGTATCACTGTACTGTGATAACAGTGCGGCGGTAGCTAATGCTAAGGAACCAAGATTTCACAAGAAGAGTAAGCATATTGATCGGAAGTATCATGTGATAAAGGACTTCGTTGAGAGCGGGCATGTCACGGTGTGCAAGATCGCGTCAGAGGACAATTTAGCTGATCCATTTACGAAGACACTTTCTGGGAGAGTCTTCGAAAGGCATGTGGAAGCTATGGGGATGCGAAATTTGCAGTATTTACTCACTTAGTGCAAGTGGGAGATTGTTAGACATGTATGCTCTAAGGAGTAAAAATGTAATACGTTTTTGGAGACATTTTTATCAATAAAGAATTTATTCATTTAAATATACCAAATATTGTCCTCTTTACGTTCATATTTGTTGAATGTATGATAAGCAAACAGTAGTCTGAGACTATCAGTCTAAACCTTAAGAGTTGGGCATATGATGGGATGATTATGCGGTAGACACGACTCTTAAGGTGATGGTCTAAAATATATGATCCGCAATCGAGGGAATAAAGTTGGGCGCTTTATTCATGTAAAGATTGTTATGTTGTCTATATCCCTTTTGGGAGATGGTTTGTCTTGGCCATCGGAGTTGGACTCCGTGAATAGAAACATTGGCGCGTTGTCATAGGTGACGATGTGTTGGATCGGGACATAAAGTGAATTGATTTGGATTAATAATTCTGTCTTGGCAAATCGATTCACTTTAGACAGTCCTTTGTATTGTATCTTAATCCTGAGATGAATAATGGGCCCGTTGTCTCGACTTGTGTCTTTTGATGTACCAATGGGTGACTCCCACATCTCTATAGTGGCATGCATGCCGGTACGTTGGAGGCATGACTCTTGATAGCGTAGACTTGTTATTCATAGATATGGAATCCATAGCTCCTCTTTAGGAGTAATGATATCCTCTTATATGCGTTGTCCTGTAATTGGAAAACTGGAGCGCTCAACCATTTGGATACATAGGTGTAACCGAATGGTATACTATCTTTGGATGGTAAGTTTTCTAATGGTGAGACAATGGAACGTAAGATAAAAATAATCGGGAAGGTAAGACAGAACTTGTCCTTAAGCCGATTATGGATGATCTTATGGGGATGCGATACACTATGATATGTCATGGAGACTTAGCTACACGAGCTTCGTAATTCTATAAAGTTCGAGAGTGCAGCTCCAAGCTTTTAGTGGAGTAGCGTTGGAGTTGATAATTGTGAAATGTATATCTGGGATATTGGGTTTCATAGTTATCATGAGCTTGAACTTTATAGGTCCATTTTGGTCCCCTTTGCTAGCTCACAAAATCCTGTAACGACACGGCGTGCTTTTCCAATAATTGGTGACTTATGTCGGATTTATCAGATTGGTTTAAAATTTATAAGAATCAAATAATTCATGTCTGTTTGTCGGTTGAATTAATTATGTAAGAAATTAGTTCAAGATGAACTTGTTGAATTATGGCGTCCGGATAATTCTTGTCTGTTTATCGGTTGTTTTAATTTTGGACAATTAGAACAAGATAAACTTGTAGAATTATTGTGAATTGATTTATTTTCTTAGAGATTATCTTGATAAAGTTTGTTTTGATCAGATATCTTTTCTATTGGGCTATTTGAATCAAAACTGAGACTTTATCCTTTAGAATCTCGGGTGGAAAATAAAAGATTCGCGGAGATTTTTTCTCGGCAGTTCGGCCTGCCGATCAGAAAGTTCGGCCTGCCGAACTGGCCAGTTCGGCCTGCCTATCTCACAGTTCGGCATGCCGACCGCGACAGCTAAGATTACACGTTTTTCACGCGTATCTTATCAGATATTGATCCGAACTTGATTCTGTTTCGATTTTTGAGACCTAATCTGATATGGACTGACCCCAAGGACCAATAGGTATAAAAAGGGAGTGAGTCTAATGATTTACTCAGATCAATTTGAGAGATTAAGAGTGATACTCTTCTAGTGAGCATCTAAAAACTCCCTGAGAGCTTTTGTTCACAAATCACGAACACTAGCTTTGGGTTCTCTCTATTGGTTGGAAGGAGAGTCACCGGTGGAAGAGCTGTACGTGTGAGCCCACACTCACTCCGGTTGTGGATAGAGAATAGCAAAGAAGACCAGTTGGTTGAGGCTCTTCTGGAACGTTACTTCTCTACACAGGTCGCGGAGGTTCTTCGGCACACTGAGGTTAGTAAGATCTGTTTAATTTATACATATAACATGTCATACTTGTATTTTGGAAAATACTCTGATGAAAATTTTTAAAAAATTCCGCTGCGCACTTTGTTTCCAACAGTTCAGTCCTAGATCTGCTTGAAATCGACTTATAATCTCGACTGCATAACAAATATCCGATCTTGTGCAAAGCATGGCATACATGAGACTACCCACTGCCGAAGCATAAGCCACCTTCTTCATGTATTCTCTTTCTTCATCAAACTTTGGAGAGTCTTTCTTAGAAAGAGTAATTCTAGACCTAGATGGTTGCCCACCTTTCTTGGAATCATACATTGCAAACCTCTTGAGAATTTTATCTACATAGCCGGCTTGGGATAAAGCTATCATTTTGTTCTTCCTATCCTGAAAGACCTAGATACTAAGAACAAAATTTGCCTCACCCAAGTCCTTCATGTCAAACTGCTTAGTCAACCATAATTTGATCGATGACAATGCCACAATGTCATTGCCAATTAACAGAATGTCATCTACATAGAGCAGTAGAAAAACCACCTTCCCATCCTTAATATGTTTGTAAACACATGGCTCATCCATATTTTGTGAGAACCCATAAGTCTTGATCACCTGATCAAATCTTGTGTTCCAAGAATGAGAAGCCTCCTTAAGTCCATAAATTGACTTTAGCAGCTTATAAACCTTACCCTCTTGACCCTTAACCTTGAACCTATCTGGTTATTCCATATAAACGGACTCATCAAGATAACCATTTAGAAAAGCCATCTTGACATCCATCTATCAAATCTCGTAGTCAAGAGCAGTAGCTACGGACAAGAGAATCTGTATGGACTTGAGCATGGCTACAGGTGAAAAGGTTTCCTCATAATCGATTCCTTCCTTTTGCGTATAACCCTTAGCTACCGGTCTAGCCTTAATGGTTTCGACCTTTCCATCCACTCCTCTTTTCCTCTTGTAGATCCCCTTACACCCTATGGGTTTTACCCCTTTGGGAAGATCCACAAGCTCCTAGACCTGATTAGTCTCCATAGACATCATCTCTGTGTTCATGGCCTCTATCTAGAGTTTTGAATCAACAACCTTCATAGCCTCTGTGTAAGTATAAGGATCCCTATCATGTTCACTCCCGACCTTCCCACTACGCCGAAGCCCCTTAGGTTATTGTTCAAGTTCGTTTGGTTTTTATACACTAATCAGAATGGTTTCATTCGGAACCTCTGGAGTGATTGGATCACTCCCACTTTGCTTCGAGGTTTAAAGTCGTCCATGTAACTCTCCTCTAGGAAAGTTGCATTAGTTGAAACCATGACTTTATTTTCCTTTGGTTATAGAAATAACTCCCTTTAGTCCCTTTTGAAAATCCTATAAACACGCAAACTTTTGAATGTGCTTCCAACTTATTCGCATCCTTAAACAAGACATGAGCCAGACATCCCCATATGTGAATATGGTTTAAGGATGTCTTCCTACCCATCCACAACTCATGAGGAGTTTTAGGGACCAATTTTGAAGGCATATTGTTCAAAAGATAACATGTGGTTTGCAGTGCATATCCCCAAAAGGATAAAGGCAATGATGAATAACTCATCATAGACCTTACCATGTCCAGTAAAGTCCTATTCCTTCTCTCCACTATGCCATTTTACTGCGGAATGCCCAGTGCAGTCAAATGGGATAAAATCCATTCTCTAATAAGTGCCCCACGAACTCATCAGAAAGGTATTCTCCACCATGATCAGATCAAAGTATCTTTATGGGTCTACCTAATTGCTTTTCCACTTCAACCTGAAACTCTGTGAACTTGTCATAAGTTTCGCTTTTGTGGTGCATCAGGTGCACATACCCATACCTTGAGTAATCGTCAATACAAGTGACGAAGTACTCATACCCTCCTTGTGCCCAGATGTTCATTGGTCCGCAAACATTACTATGCACAAGTTCTAGAACCCCTACGGCCTTGTTGCCCCTAGACCCGTATGGTCTTTTGGTCATTTTACTCTCCAAACAAGATTCACATTGAGGTATAGATTCCACCTTTAAGTGACTTAAAGGTCCATCCCTTACCAACCTTTGAATCCTATTTAGGTTAATATGACCAAGGCGCAAATGCCAAAGATAAGTCTTATTAGAGTGAGAAGTTTTAAGTCTTTTAGAGTTATTATCATTCATCTCAGCATTAAGCAGTAAGTCCATCTTAGGTTTCATAAAATATAGATTATTTTGCATCCATCTAGAACAGATAAAAGATTTGTTTTCACGAATCACCACTTTATCATTAAAAGAAACCAAATAAGAGTCTTTAAATAAACAAGCTACAGAAATTAAAATCCTTTTAAATTTAGGAACATAAAAACAATCTCGTAAAATTAAATTCCTATAACTATCAAAATAAAGATGGATGTCTCCCATTGCTTCCACTAAGACCAAGGATCCATCGCCCATCCGAGGCGTGAAGTCTTCATGTAGCAGACTTCTCGTTTCTTTGAACCCCAACAAAGAAACACAAACATGATTAGCTGCACTAGAATCTATGACCCAAATGTCATTGGATTCCTCAACCAAACAAGTTTCTAAATACAGAAGATCACACTTACCTCCTTTGGAAACGGAGTCCTTGCAATGCTTCTTTATGTGCCCTATCTTTCCCCAAAAGAAGCACTTAAGCTTTTTCAGGTTCTTCTTCTTCTTTTTCTTGCTCTTGGTGCTAGTAGGAATAGAAGACTTCCCGTTCTTGGCCCGTTGCTTCTTTCCATTCCCAGAGTTGGGATTGGAATCAGAAGTAGCTACCATGTTGGCCTCTCCACCCGTAGAAGACTCCCTGATCAACGGTTCGAACTCCTGTAACTATTTCATCAATTCTGTTAAGGTCGTATCCCACCTATTGCTCAAATTAAAAGTAGCTCTAAATGGAATAAATTCCTTTGACAGAGTCTCAAAGACCATAGTCATCTGAGTTTCAGCATCAATGTCGGCTCCATTGGTTTGAGCCTCAGTGAGGTAACCTAGTGCTCCTTTACAGATGTCCCCGGCCTCTCTTTATAGTTAAGAAGTTTTCGAAGCATCCCTTACCGCTTTGTTATGGCCTGGCCTGGACCATAGTCATCCCTTACCGCTTTGTTAAGAAGTCTTCAAGATTATCCAAGATCTGTTATGCTGTCTCATAATCTTCATGTTGAGCCTGCAGCACGTTATTCATGCTAGCCATAACATAACAACGGGCCTAATCAGTTGCATCTTTCTAGCGATCGTACACATGGAATTGCTCATTAGTGAAATCTCCTGTAGGTTCGGGAGGACAAGGGGTTGTCAGCATAAATTTCAGTATCTCAAAGGAGAGGACGATATCCAAGTTCTATTTTCAATCATTATAATTCTCTCTGGTTAATAGGTTTTTGTCAAGTATCGAAGATAAAGCGTTTTTAGACATTTTTAATCTACAATAAAGAATCATATACCAAACATAAGCAAACATATCATAATAATTTAGTAAGATAACACAATCATGTAAAAAACATACAAATGTGTTTATGTGTCAAAACGTTGAAAATATCACAACCTTAAAACAATAATTCCCAACTCAAAATTCAACAAGCTCCTAGGGGAGTAATGCCAAATTCAATCAGGAACATGGATCCCCTCCTGATTAATATATGCCATCCAGGACCCATATGATCCAACATATATTAATAATCATTTCTTTGGCCATTAATTTTATTAACAGAGCTCCTAGGGGAGGTTAATAATAAAATTAATGTGAGTGTATAACCATTATTTCAATATTTTATCCAAGAGTTATAATCACCACCTAGGGGTGTGCAACCATAAATCATGCTAAAATACCTTATCCTTTCAGAGATCCAATCTGGTACATGATAGAAATCCCTTCCTAGGGTTCAGAACCACCATGTTCTTCCTATGGACCAACGATGGAGGCCTTAGGTCCTCTATTCGAAAACATTATCCTGCTCAATCTTTTAAAATCAAGGTTTTATTTTAATAACATGCATGAACAATTTTAATATGAGTGACATTCTCTATTCTATATGACATGTTATCAATATACATGGCAAATCATATTATAATGCAGACAAGCAAAACAATCAAGCAAAGCTACAAGCAAAATAATAATAACCGTAATATTATGGTTTTACCCTAGAGAATAGAAAACAAAGATTACAAGAGAATAATCAAAATATATTATCGACTCTTCATGCTTAAATTCTCAGGTTGTATTCCTCTTCATCTAATGTCCATCTTCAAGTATTCAATCCCGTATAAATCGAATACTTTATATTTTCGGTCATATCCAAATTTAATGTCTCTCAGAATTATCCTGAAAATAAAATTAAAACTACATTGAAAAAATGCACCTTTTTTGGAAAGATTTCCAGCTCTCTGTCGACAAGCCGATCTGGGTGATCGGCCTACCAGTCATGACCCACCGGCCTACTGATCTTCACAGATCAGCCTGCCAATTCACGACAGATCGACCTGCTAAACTAGAAGTTTGGCCTACCACCAGAGCCACTTGATTCCCCCCCGTTGCCGGCCTACCAAACCACACATGCGACCTGCTGATCTGAGACCATCGGCCTGCCGAACTGAAAGGTTCGGCATGCCGACCGAGCTGAAATCACCCTTTCTAGAAAATACAATTTTTAATGCAATTCATCAATTTTATTTTCAATAATTCAAAAACATAAAATTAGAGACTCAGGAAATACATAGGAGAGTCATCATCCATCTTTTAGGTCTATTTTCTCCGAATGATTATTTAATTATAAAATTTTTTACAAATTTAAAATTAAATAATAATTCCTAGATGGAGATGATAGTCCACCATCTAATTACATGAAAAACCTAGATACACATTCTAACCTCTAAGGAACCATAACCGGTATAAATTAATTAATTAATAAATAATTAAATAATAATTTAATCAACCATAATTAATCAATAAGCATTCATCATATAATCCATGACAACATATAAAATATATAAAAACCGAGAGTGCCAACTCTCTATAAAATTAAATTCAAGCATAGGAGAGATTAAGATCACAAAATTTATACATATAGTATGATCACAAACTCGTAAATTTATGTAAAAACCATGGCTCTGATACCAATGTTGAAAAAATAATACACAGCAAAATTTTAAAAATTTTATATTAAAGTATTTTCTAAAACACAAGTTTGACACGCTATATGCATAAATTAACCAGATCTTACTAACTTTTGAGTGCCGAAGAACTCCCGCAATTAGTGAAGAGAAGTAACGTTCCAGAAGAGCCTTAACCAACTGGTCTTCTTTGCTATTCTTTATCCACGATCGGAGTGAGTATGGGCTCACACGTACAACTCTTCCTCCAAGTGACTCTCCTTCCAACCGATTGAGAGAACCCAAAGCTAGTGTTCATGATTTATGAACAAGAGCTCTCAGGGAATTACAGATTCTTACCAACAGAGTATCACTCTTAATCTCTCAATTAATCTAAATAACTTATGTGACTCACTCCCTATTTATAGTGGTTGGGTCTAGGGTCAGTCCTTATCAGATTAGGTCTTAAAAATTTGAATCAAAATCAAATTCAAATCAATATCTGATGAAATCCATGTAAAAATGCGTGATCCTTTTTTTACACATCGGTGGGCCGAACTGCCTAATCGGTGGGCCGAACTTGCCCCATCGACAGGCCAAACTTGATGATCGGCATGCCGAACTATTGAAAAAATCTTAGTGAATCTTTTATTTTCCACCTGTGATTCTATAGGATAAAGTCTTAGTTTTAATTCAAATAACCCAATAGAAAAGTTATCTAATCAAAATAACTTTATCTAGATAATCTCTCAGAAAATAAATGAATTTCTAATAATTCTACAATTTTATCTTGATTTAATTTATTCAAAATTAAATCAACCGATAAACAGACAAGAATTATCCTATCCTAATAATTCAACAACTTTATCTTGAATTAATTTTTTCACAAAATTAATTCAATTGATAAACATACATGAATTATTTGATTCTTTCGAATTTCAACTAATCTAATAAATCTGACATAAGTCACCAATTATTGTAAAAGCATGTCATATCATTACAGGATTTTGTGAGCTAGCAAAGGGGACCAAATGGACCTATATAGTTCAAGCTCCTAATAATTGCGAAACCCAATATCCTAGATATATATTTCATAATTATCAACTCCAGTGCTACTTCACTAAAAGCTTGGAGCTGCACTCTCGAACTACATAGAATCACTACTCCTAAAGAGAAGCTATGGATTCCATATCTATGAATAACAGGTCTATGCTATCAAGAGTCTTGCCTCTGATGTACTAGCATGCATACCACTATTAAGATGTGGGTGTCACCCTTTGGTACATGAAAAGACACAAGTCAAGACAACGGGCCCACTATTCATCTCAAGAATAAGATACAATACAAATGATTGTCTAAAGTGAATCGATTTGTTAAGGCAGAACTATTAATCCAAATCAATTCACTTTATGTCACGATCTAACACATCGTCACTTATGACAACGTGCCAATGTTTCTATTCGCAGAGTCTACCTCCGATGGTCAAGACAAACCATCTCCCAGTAGGGATATAGACAACATAACAATCTTTATATGAATAAAGCGCCCAACTTTATTCCCTTGATTACGGATGTTATGATTTAGACCATCACCTTAAGAATCGTGTCTTCCGCATAATCTGTCCATCATATGCCTAATTCTTATAGGTTTAGACTGACAGTCTCAGACTTTTGTTTGCTTAATATACATTCAACAAATTTGAATGTAAAGAGAACAAGATTTGGTATATAAACAATAAATTAATTCTTTATTGATAAAAAATGTCTTCAAAAACTTATTAAATTCTTACTCCTTATGGCATACATGTCTAACAACTGGGGTACTCCTCCAACCCTACTTTTAATGTTAAAATAATGGCTAAATTAGTGTAGAGAGTCTGGTGAGGTAGAGAGTCCTGTGAGGCAGAGAGATGATCTTGTGTACATAGTACTTTGATATGGTTTTTGACTCTATCTCGGTATTGTAATGTTAATATTTTTACGGAATAAATTATATTCATGTTTTTATAACTATTGTTAATGTTGTTATGCTACCCAATTCTTGCATACATTCAGTCATGTTTTCTTATGTAATTTAGTTGTGTTGCATAATTAATACTAATAATAATGAGATGATGGTTAATTTGATGTAATATCTTTTACTGTATTATGACTTGCCATGTTGTCGATTTTAAATATTTCATAAGATGAGGTTCTGTCAAAATTAATTTAAAAATTTATTCCATTTAAATATAGTAATATTGATTTATTGTTATCTTTTCTAACTTAAAAATATATTAATTAAAATTTTAGTGATAGCGGTAATAATTTTCATAATTAATGCACCAAGTTAGTAGTGAGAAGTAATTATTTTGTTACTTTTTATAGGAAATCCTTTACTACAGTAAACCTTGTTATATTCTCGCTTTTAGTTGACTTATAAGAATCGTAAATGTGCTTGCAAATTAAGGAGAAAAGATCTAATAAATCGAAGCTTTAGATAATTATTATTTAGAGTTAAAATTCTATACCAGTTACAAAACATACAATAGATTCTCAAAGCTTTACCATTCTAGTTTTATATTTTAATATTTTATTTAAAATAGTTAAAAATATTTGTTTTCTTTAAAATCTTGCTAAAATCACTCTTATTTCTTCAACTATTAAATTGTTAATATTTTAAATTCCCACCTCCTTGTGAATACAACAACCCTTTCATACTACATGTTGGAAACAAAGTGCGCAGCGGAATTTTAAAAAATTTTCATTAGAGTAATTTCCAAAAACACAAGTTTGACGTGTTATATGTATAAATTAAACAGATCTTACTAACCTCAGTGTGCCGAAGAACCTCCGTAACATGTGTAGAGAAGTAACGTTTCAGAGGAGCCTCAACCAACTGGTCTTCTTTGTTATTCTCTATCCACAACTGGAGTGAGTGTGGGCTCACACGTACAGCTCTTCCACCGGTGACTCTCCTTCCAACCAATAGAGAGAACCCAAAGCTAGTGCTCGTGATTTGTGAACAAAAGCTCTCAGGGAGTTTTCAGATGCTCACTAGAAGAGTATCACTCTTAATCTCTCAAATTGATCTGAGTAAATCATGAGACTCACTCCCTTTTTATACCTATTGGTCCTGGGGTCAGTCCATATCAGATTAGGTCCCAAAAACTCAAAACAGAATCAAGTTCGGATCAATATCTGATAAGATCCGCGCGAAAACGCATAATCTTATCTCCGTTGATCGGCAGGCCAAACAGGCCAGTTCGGCAGGCCGAACACGTCATCTGGCAGGCCAAACTCCCGAGAAAAAATCTCCGTAAATCTTTTATTTTCCACTCGAGATTCTAAAGGATAAAGTCTCAGTTTTGATTCAAATAACCCAAGAGAGAAGATATCTGATCAAAACAAACTTTATCAAGATAATCTCTAAGAAAATAAATCAATTCACAATAATTCTACAAGTTTATCTTGATCTAATTTATTCAAAATTAAATCAACCGATAAACAGATAAGAATTATCTGATCACAATAATTCAACAAGTTTATCTTGAACTAATTTCTTACAAAATTAATTCAACCAATGATCAGACATGAATTAAACCAATATGATAAATCTGACATAAGTCACCAATTATTGGAAAAGCACGCCGTGTCGTTACAGGATTTTGTAAGCTAGCAAAGGGGAGTAAAATGGGCCTATAAAGTTCAAGCTCATGATAATTATGAAACCCAATATCCCAGATATACATTTCACAATTATCAACTCCAACGCTACTCCACTAAAAGCTTGGAGCTGCACTCTCGAACTTTATAGAATTACAAAGCTCGTGTAGCTAAGTCTCCATGACATATCATAGTGTATCGTATCCCCATATAATCATCCATAATCGGCTTAAGGACAAGTTTTGTCTTACCTTCCGGATTATTTTTATCTTACGTTCCATTGTCTCACCACTAGAAAACTTACCATCCAAAGATGGTATACCATTCGGTTACACCTATGTATCCAAATGGTAGAGCGCTCTAGTTTTCCAATTACAGGAAAACGCATATAAGAGGATATCATTACTCCTAAAGAGGAGCTATGGATTCCATATCTATGAATAACAAGTCTACGCTATCAAGAGTCATGCCTCCAACGTACTGGCATGCATACCACTATAGAGATGTGGGAGTCACCCATTGGTACATCAAAAGACACAAGTTGAGACAACGGGCCCACTATTCATCTCAGGATTAAGATATAATACAAATGACTGTCTAAAGTGAATCGATTTGCCAAGACAGAATTATTAATCCAAATCAATTCACTTTATGTCCTGATCCAACACATCGTCACCTATGACAACGTGCCAATGTTTCTATTCATGGAGTCCAACTCCGATGGCCAAGACAAACCATCTCCCAAAAGCGATATAGACAACATAACAATCTTTACATGAATAAAGCGCCTAACTTTATTTCCTCGATTACGGATCATACGTTTTAGAGCGTCACCTTAAGAATCGTGTCTGCCGCATAATCATCCCATCATATGCCCAATTCTTAAGGTTTAGACTGACAGTCTCAGACTACTGTTTGCTTATCATACATTCAACAAATATGAACGTAAAGAGGACAAGATTTGGTATATAGATAAACGAATAAATTCTTTATTGATAAAAATGTCTCCAAAAACGTATTACATTTTTACTCCTTAGGGCATACATGTCTAACAATCTCCCACTTGCACTAAGAGAGTAAATACAACAAATTTCGCATCCCCATAGCTTCCACATGCCTCTCAAAGACTCTCCCAGTAAGTGTCTTCGTAAATGGATCAGCTAAATTGTCCTCTGATGCGATCTTGTACACCATGACATGCCCGCCCTCAATGAAGTCCTTTATCACATGATACTTCCGATCAATATGCTTACTCTTCTTGTGAAATCTTGGTTCCTTAGCATTAGCTACCGCCGCACTGTTATCACAGTACAGTGATACCGCTTTATCCATACCAGAAACTACCCCAAGATCCCCAAGGAACTTGCGGAGCCACACTGCTTCTTTCGAAGCATCACTAGCTGCCACATACTCAGCCTCCATCATTGAATCTGAAGTGCAATCTTGCTTCGCACTTCTCCAATTGATGGCACCGCCACCTAGAGTAAACACAAACCCCGAAGTCGATTTCCTAGAATCCAGACAAGATTGAAAATCTGAATCAGTGTATCCTAGAGGAGTCAAGTCCTCACCCGAATACACAAGCATATACCCTTGAGTCCTTCTCAGGTACTTGAAAATATGCTTTACCGCAACCCAATGGTTCGGTCCTGGATCCGCCTGAAATCGACTTACAATCCCGACCGCATAGCTAATATCCGGTCGTGTGCAAAGCATGGCATACATGAGACTACCCACTGCCGAAGCATAAGGCACCTTCTTCATGTATTCTCTTTCTTCATAAGACTTTGGAGAGTCTTTCTTGGAAAGAGTAATTCCAGACCTAGATGGTTGCCCACCTTTCTTGGAATCCTGCATTGCAAACCTCCTGAGAATTTTATCTATGTAGCCGGCCTGTGATAAAGCTATCATTTTGTTCTTCCTATCCCAAATGATCTGGATATCGAGAACAAAATTAGCCTCACCTAAGTCCTTCATGTCAAACTGCTTGGTCAACCATAATTTGACAGATGACAACGCCCCAACGTCATTGCCAATTAGCAGAATGTCATCTACATAGAGCAGTAGAAAAACCACCTTCCCATCCTTAATGTGTTTGTAAACACATGGTTCATCCACATTTTGTGAGAACCCATAAGTCTTGATCACTTGATCAAATCTTATGTTCCAAGAACGAGAAGCCTGCTTAAGTCCATAAATAGACTTTAGCAGCTTACAAACCTTACCCTCTTGACTCGCGACCTTGAACCCGTCTGGTTGTTCCATATAAATGGACTCATCAAGATAGCCATTTAGAAAAGCCGTCTTGACATCCATCTGCCAAATCTCATAGTCGAGAGTGGCAGCTATGGATAAGAGAATCCGGATGGACTTAAGCATGGCTACAGGCGAAAAGGTTTCCTCATAATCGATTCCTTCCTTTTACGTATAACCCTTAGCTACTAGTCTAGCCTTAAAGGTTTTGACCTTTCCATCCACTCCTCTTTTCCTCTTGTAGATCCACTTACACCCTATGGGTTTTACCCCTTCGGGAAGATCCACAAGCTCCCAGACCCGATTAGGCTCCATAGACTTCATCTCTATGTTCATGGCCTCTGTCCAGAGTCTTGAATCAACATCCCCCATAGCTTCTGCGTAAGTATAAGGATCCCTGTCATGTTCATCCGGTTCAGCCAAAAAGACCTCCCCATTGAACATATACCTTTCAGGTTGATGCCCGATCGTCCCACTATGCCGAAGCCCCTGAGGTTGTTGTTCAATTTTGTTTAGTTTTTCTACACCGATCGGTGTGGTTTCGTTCGGAACCGCCGGAGTGAACGAATCACCCCTTAACTCCTCAAGCACCACTTTGCTTTGAGGTTTAAAGTCGTCCATGTAACTCTCCTCAAGGAAAGTTACATTAGTTGAAACCACGACTTTATTTCCTTTGGGTTATAAAAATAACCCCCTTTAGTCCCTTTTGGATATCCTACAAATACACAAAATTCTGAGCGTGCTTCCAACTTATTTGGATCCATAAACAGGACATGAGCCGTTTATCCCCATATGCGAATATGGTTTAAGGATGCCTTCCGTGTTGTCCACAACTCGTGAGGAGTTTTAGGGACCGATTTTGAAGGCATATTGTTCAAAAGATAACATGCGGTCTGTAGTGCATATCCCCGAAAAGATAAAGGCAATGATGAATAACTCATCATGGACCTTATCATGTCCAACAAAGTTCTGTTTCTTCTCTCCGCTACGCCATTCTGCTACAGAGCGCCCGGCGCAGTCAAATGGGATAAAATCCCATTCTCTAACAAGTGTCCCAAGAACTCATCATAAAGGTATTCCCCACCTCGATCAGATCGAAGTGCCTTTATGGGCCTACCCAATTGTTTTTCCACTTCAGCCCAAATTCCCTGAACTTATCATAAGTTTCGCTTTTGTGGTGCATTAGGTACACATACCCATATCTTGAGTAATCGTCAATAAAAGTGACTAAGTACTCATACCCTCCTCGTGCCCGGATGTTCATCGGTCCGCAAACATCACTATGCACAAGTTCTAGAACCCCTTCGGCCCTATTGCCCTTAGACCCGTATGGTCTTTTGGTCATTTTACCCTCCAAACAAGATTCACATTGAGGTATAGATTTCACCTTTAAGTGGCTTAAAGGTTCATCCCTTACCAACCTTTGAATCCTATTCAGGTTAATATGACCAAGGCGCAAATGCCAAAGATAAGCCTTATTAGAGTGAGAAGTTTTAAGTCTTTTTGAGTTATTATCATTTATCTCAACATTAAGCAATAAGTCCATCTTAGGTTTGATAAAATATAGATTATTTTGCATCCATCCAGAACAGATAAAAGATTTGTTTTTACAAATCACCACTTTTTCATTAAAAGATACCACGTAGGAGTCTTTAAATAAAGAAAATATAGAAATTAAATTCCTTTTAAATTTAGGAACATAAAAACAATCTCACAAAATTAAATTCCTATAATTATCAAAATAAAGATGGACATCTCTCACTACTTCCGCTGAGACCAAGGATCCATCGCCCATCCGAAGCGTTAAGTCTTCACGAAGTAGACTTCTCGTTTCTTTGAATCCTTGCAGAGAAACACAAACATGATTAGTTGCACCAGAATCTATGACCCAGATGTCACTGGATTCCTCAACCAAACAAGTTTCTAAATATAGAAGATCACACCTACCTCCCTTGGAAAGGAAGTCCTTGCAATGCTTCTTTATATGCCCGACCTTACCACAGAAGAAGCACTTAAGCTTCTTTGGGTTCTTCTTCTTCTTCTTCTTGCTCTTGGTTGCAGGAGGAATAGAAGACTTCCCACACTTGGCCCGTTGCTTCTTTCCATTCCCAGAGTTAGGATTGGAACCAGAAGCAGCTACCATATTGGCCTCACCACCAGCAAGAGACTCCCTGATCAGCAGTTCAAACTCCTGTAACTGTTTCATCAGTTCTGTCAAGGTCATATCCCGTCTATTGCTTAAATTAAAAGTAGCTCTAAACGGAATAAATTCCTTAGACAGAGTCTCAAAGACCATAGTTATCTGAGTTTCAGCATCGATGTCGGCTCCATTAGTTTGAGCCTCAGTGAGGTAACCCATGACCAACATCATGTGCTCCTTTACAGATGTCCCCGGTCTCTGTCTACAGTTTAAGAGTTTCTGAAGCACCTCTTATCGTTTTGTTATGGCCTGGCCTACGAACATATCCTCAAGATTATCCAAGATCTGCTTCGCAGTCTCATAATCCTGATGTTGAGCCTGCAGCACGTTGTTCATGCTAACCATAACATAGCAGCGGGCCTGATCATTAGCATCTTTCCAGCGGTCGTACGCTTGGAATTGCTCATTACTTGAGTCTCCCGTAGGCTCGGGAGGACAAGGAGTTGTCAGAACATATTTTAGTTTCTCAAAAGAAAGGACGATGTCCAGGTTCCGTTTTCAATCGTTATAATTCTCACCGGTTAATTGGTTTTTGTCAAGTATCGATGATAAAGCATTTTTAGACATTTTCAATCTACAATAAAGAATCATATACCAATCATAAGCAAACATATATAATAATTTAGTAAGATAACACAATCATGTAAAATAATACAAATGCGTTTATGTGTCAAAACCTTGAAAATATCACAACCTTACAATGATAATTCCCAACTCAGAATTCAGCAAGTTCCTAGGGGAGTCATGCCAAATTCAATCCGGAACACGGATCGCCTCCTGATTAATATATGCCATCCAGGATCCGTATGATCCAGCATATACTAATAATCTTTTCTTTGGCCATTAATTTTATTAACAGAGCTCCTAGGGGAGGTTAATAATAAAATTAACATGAATGTATAACCACCGTTTCAATATTTTATCCATGATTTATAATCACCACCTAGGGGTGTGCAAGCATAAATCATACTAAAATACCTTATCCTTTCAGAGATCCAATTTGGTACATGATAGAAATCCCTTCCTAGGGGTTGGGACCACCATGTTCTTCCTATGGACCAACGATGGAGGCCTTAGGTCCTCTCTTCAAAAACCTTCTCCCACTCAATCTTTTGAAGCCAAGGTTTTATTTTAAAATTATGCATGAACAATTTTAATATGAGCGGCACTCCCTATTTTATATGGCATGTTATCAATATATATGGTAAATCATATTATAATGCAAACAAACAAAGCAATCAAGCAAAGCTACAAGCAAAATAATAATAACCGTAATATTATGGTTCCACCCTAGAGAATAGAAAACTAAGATTACAAGAGAATAATCGAGACATCTATCAATTCTTCATCCTTGAATCCTTAAGCGGTATCCTTCTTCATGTAATATCCATCTTCAAGTCTTCAATCCCGCATGAATCGAATACTTCATATTTCCGGTCATATCCAAATTTAATGTTTCTCAGAATCGTCCCAAAAAATAAAATTAAAACTTCACCAAAAAAATTGCACCTTTTCTGGACACCCGGCAGCTCTCGGTCGACAGGCCGATTTGGGTGATCGGCCTGCCGATCATGTAGGTTCGGCCTGCCGAACATGAAGGTTCGGCCTGCCGACAGAGCACCAAAATTTCTGCCCCACTGTCGGCCTGCCGGACCACACGTCCGGCCTGTCGATCTGTGGCCTTCAGCCTGCTGAACTGTGAGGTCCGGCATGTCGTCCGAGTAGAAAACCCTCAATCCAGAAAATACAATTTTAATGCAATTTATCAATTTTATTTTCAACAATTCAAAAACATAAAATTAGAGACTCAAGAAATACATGGAGGCGCCACCATCAATGTTCAAGATCTGACTTCTCGATCTGTCTTCTCTGAATAATTATTCAATTACAAAATTCTTACAAATTAAAAATTAAATAACAATTCCTAGACGGAGATGATAGTCTGCCATCTAATTACATGAAAAACCTAGATACACATTCTAACCTCTAAGGAACCATAACCGGCATTAATTAATTAATAATTAATTAAACAACGATTTAATCAACCATAACTAATTAATAAACATTCACCAAATAATCCATGACAACATATATATTATATAGAAACCTAGAGTGCCATCTCTCTATAAAATTCAATTCAAGCATAGGAGAGATTAAGATCACAAAATTTATGCATATAACATGAACACAAACTTGCAAATTTATGTAAAAACCTCGGCTCTGATACCAATTGTTGGAAACAAAGTGCGCAGCGAAATTTTAAAAAATTTCATTAGAGTAATTTCTAAAAACACAAGTTTGACATGTTATATGTATAAATTAAACAGATCTTACTAACCTCAGTGTGCCGAAGAACCTCCGCAACCTGTGTAGAGAAGTAACGTTCCAGAGGAGCCTCAACCAACTGGTCTTCTTTGCTATTCTCTATCCATAACCGGAGTGAGTGTGGGCTCACACGTATAGCTCTTCCACCGGTGACTCTCCTTCCAACCAATAGAGAGAACCCAAAGCTAGTGCTCGTGATTTGTGAACAAAAGCTCTTAGGGAGTTTTCAGATGCTCACTAGATGAGTATCACTCTTAATCTCTCAAATTGATCTGAGTAAATCATGAGACTCACTCCCTTTTTATACCTATTGGTCCTGGGGTCAGTCCATATCAGATTAGGTCTCAAAAACTCGAAACAGAATCAAGTTCGGATCAATATCTAATAAGATTTGCGTGAAAATGCGTAATCTTATCTCCGTTGATCAGCAGGCCAAACTGTTTGATCGGCAGGCCAAACACGTCATCCGACAAGCCGAACTCTGGAGAAAAAATCTCTGTGAATCTTTTATTTTCCACCTAAGATTCTAAAGGATAAAGTCTCAGTTTTGATTCAAATAACCCAATAGAGAAGATATCTGATCAAAACAAACTTTATCAAGATAATCTCTAAGAAAATAAATCAATTCACAATAATTCTACAAGTTTATCTTGATCTAATTTATCCAAAATTAAATCAACCAATAAATAGACAAGAATTATCTGATCACAATAATTCAACAAGTTTATCTTGAACTAATTTCTTACAAAATTAATTCAACCAATGATCAGACATGAATTATTTGATTCTTACAAAATTTAAACCAATCTGATAAATCTGACATAAGTAACCAATTATTGGAAAAGCACGCTGTGTCGTTATAGGATTTTGTGAGCTAGCAAAGGGGACCAAAATGGACCTATAAAGTTCAAGCTCATGATAATTATGAAACCCAATATCCCAGATATACATTTCACAATTATCAACTCCAACGCTACTCCACTAAAAGCTTGGAGCTGCACTCTCGAACTTTATAGAATTACAAAGCTCGTGTAGCTAAGTCTCCATGACATATCATAGTGTATCGTATCCCCATATAATCATCCATAATCGGCTTAAGGACAAGTTTTGTCTTACCTTCCGGATTATTTTTATCTTACGTTCCATTGTCTCACCACTAGAAAACTTACCATCCAAAGATGGTATACCATTCGGTTACACCTATGTATCCAAATGGTAGAGTGCTCTAGTTTTTCAATTACAAGAAAACGCATATAAGAGGATATCATTACTCCTAAAGAGGAGCTATGGATTCCATATCTATGAATAACAAGTCTAAGCTATCAAGAGTCATGCCTCCAACGTACTGGCATGCATACCACTATAGAGATGTGGGAGTCACCCATTGGTACATCAAAAGACACAAGTTGAGACAACAGGCCCACTATTCATCTCAGGATTAAGATATAATACAAATGACTGTCTAAAGTGAATCGATTTGCCAAGACAGAATTATTAAT
Source organism: Artocarpus heterophyllus (assembly GCA_025403435.1). Lineage (NCBI taxonomy): Eukaryota > Viridiplantae > Streptophyta > Magnoliopsida > Rosales > Moraceae > Artocarpus > Artocarpus heterophyllus. Next base: position 10,128,524 of record CM046339.1, read on the forward strand.
CCAAATCAATTCACTTTATGTCCTGATCCAACATATCGTCACCTATGACAACGTGCCAATGTTTCTATTCACAGAGTCCAACTCCGATGGCCAAGACAAACCATCTCCCAAAAGAGATATAGACAACATAACAATCTTTACATGAATAAAGCGCCCAACTTTATTCCCTCGATTGAGGATCATACGTTTTAGACCGTCACCTTAAGAATCGTGCCAACCTCATAATCATCCCATCATATGCCCAATTCTTAAGGTTTAGACTGACAGTCTCAGACTACTGTTTGCTTATCATACATTCAACAAATATGAACGTAAAGAGGACAAGATTTGGTATATAGATAAATGAATAAATTCTTTATTGATAAAAATGTCTCCAAAAACGTATTGCATTTTTACTCCTTAGGGCATACATGTCTAACACTACAAACATTGGCATTTAGAAAAACATTTTAGGCAATACATCACCCGTTCACCATTTTGAGCATATGTGAATATACCATTTCGATCTCCATGTAGAAGAGAACAAGTTTTTGCCTTGACCCGTCACTAATGTAACGCCTCCTTACAGACGTCACAGATGTTGTTACATTCATACATTACATACTTATTTATTTAGATAAACTTTTAAGTACAAAACTTATATGATACTTTAATCGTAAACGTAGTTAAGGAAAACATAACCAGGATCCATACGTATATATTTTTTTTTACAACATTCATTAATTTAATTCATAATTTGATTTCTCTTTACTTTTGAACATAAACTTGCTTTAATAAAATTAATATACCAAATTACTAAATCATATCTCATTAATCATCACATCATTTAAAAGCTACTTGCTCCCACAGTTCGGCAGGCCGAACTTGGGACTTTGGCAGGCCGAACATGATCGACAGGCCAAAATTCATCAACCGGTAGGCCGACAGAGGCTCTGTATAACAGGGTTTAAAAACTTCCATAGTTTGGCAGGCCAAACATTCTAACATCGGCATGCCGACCAATGAAGTTTGGCAGGCCGACAGAGCCAAATCTTTAGAAAAACTTAATTTTTAAAACAAAATTCAAGTTTTCATAAAAATGCGAAAGATAAATTCTTTAAAAATGATAAAATAAAATATTAAAACATAGTTCTTGTATTCATAAAAACTTATCACGAAAATATGTTCAAATATAAACCATAACTTAAATCATAAATTTTGCTTCATTGGCGTTCTTTCGGTTACAATTCATCGTATTTTGCACACACGCCATTCCATATCCTCCACCTTGTCCATGACTTTCTTACCCTTATATGCAACATGACATAAACTTGAATAAGCTAAAGCTTAGTAAGTACATATTATTCTCACAATTTAAATACATTTCATAAACATCATCATCATCATCATATCATAATAGTGCATTAAGCACAATTTCATAGAAACATATCTTTCATTACATTGACCATATTAAAACTTATTCTATTTTATCTTAAGGGCCCAAGTGTTGCACCATAAACATCATTGTAGGCGCGCCGTCATGAGAGGAGAAGGGTAGCTAATCCCAAACCAAACACGACATCATAATATATCATATCATGACATTGGTGTGCAACACTTACTTAGGTGATACATATATACATATATAAACTTTCATACTTTTGAAATACGTCATCATCATACATGCTCAACTTTAAATCATGAAAATCTTTTCATAAGAAATCCTCTAAGGAAATCATCATAAAATCATTATGAATATCATCATAAATAGAACATCAAACCTTTTAAAACACATCATGTTGCAGGTGAGAATGTACTTACCTTAAAAGCTAGCTTACTTAACCTTATATTAATTGGTGACGACGCCGCAGTCTCGAAGTGCTCGTTCCTTTGTGTGTTCATCCCATTTATCCATTTGAAAATACAATAAAATTAATACTTATCATAAAATAAAACATCCATTCATATACCATCACATATACATTCATTTATTACAAACATAATTCATAACCATAATTGTCAAAACATAAAATTATCATCACATACACTTCACTGACCTACATGGAATAAAAACTTAAAAACTTAACAGTCACACATATTTTTGGCACCATACTTGACAGGGGTAAAATCAACACATAAACATGTTATCATGATTTTTCTTTAATCATAAAAATTACATTAATTATGTAAAAACAAACCATTCATTTCAAATATGAAATCAGCCAACATTAGTAAGGCAGTGAGTAACCTTTTAAATACATTTTTCTAACAATTAAAACACATATATTTTAATTTTAATTTTCATATAAACATCTTATTATCATACATCTCAATATCATAAAATTATTTTATCATCAATAAAATCATTTAAACATATATAACATTACATAAAATGAAAATCTGGAATTAACATTGTTAAAACAGTTTTCTTTACTTAATATCAATAAAAATTACATAACACATAATTCACTTCTCAAAACATTACCAAACTTTGCAGTCTATAATATAACATTTACATGAACATTCTTATCAACTTTCATGAAAAACAAAACACATTTACCCCTTGAACAAATATTACATTTTTCATGCATCATAGTTAAACAACAATATTTTACTGTGAGTGGTAGATGATAGAAAGTTCATAACTTATCATAGAAATATTGAAATATCGTGAAATTTGGAGGACCATCACATAACACATTCATGAATAACAGATTAAAAATTCAGAGAAAAATACTATACCTAAACAAAGATACTACAGTCGAATTGAGGAGGAGGAACGCTTTTTAGAATTACAGAAAAATGAGTTCTTACCTTAAAAATTTCTTCTCAAAATCCTTGAATTCAACCTACGAAATTATCAGATTTTCTTTCAAATATTTGTAGAGAATTTTTGAGAGAAAGAAGGAAATGGAATTCATGGAGAAGAGAAGAAGAAGAGAGAAAGACAAAAGAAACGTCTCAGAAGTTGAGAGAGAGAGAGAAAATTAACATAATTGAGGATAACGTAAAAAAATGAATTCAATACTCTCTATTAAGTCAAAAATTTCCTGACTAAGACTGAGGCAATTGCGTGGAGAATGGAGAGGAAATTGGGGAAAGTCAAAACCATTAGTCTCACTTACCATATTTCACCATTTTAAAAAGAGAAACCATATCATTTACATTCAATCAACAAAATTCAATGATTTAATTTCCTTAAATGATAAAATTTATTCATAATTATGCCAATTAATCACCCAATTAATGTAATTTATCTCAACCATAAATTTGGAGAGATTTCTACTGACTACTCATCAGCTGTCATCGGCCTGCCGACTGCACTGTTTGGCCTGCCGATTTCATGAAGTTCGGCCTGCCGATGGTTTCCATCGGCCTGTCGATTCTTGGCAGACTTTTTGGCCTGCTGAACCTGAAAGTCTGGCCTACCGAACTGTCCTTAAAATACCATACATTAATACATTCAAATCATCATTGCATCATAATTAAACATACATTAAAATTAACATGAACACTTGAGCACAACGATTCCATGCGGTCGTCACCTATCATAAAACTTGGAATAAAGAGTTAGTAACATAAAATCATGAATCATTAATAAAAATTACTTAGCATCGTTACTAACTTAACATGATCCGTTACATAAAAATGGGTGGGTGTTATAACTAACAGGTGGTAGATCTCACTCAATATTGAGCTTGAAAATGATACTTCAACATGCTTTTTCAAAGCCATTTTCCAACAATGCCCCATGAATGAAATTTGACAAAGGTATTACAACAAACAACAAAGTTTGACCCTTGTGATAGAGTTCAATAGTCTAATTCTACATAGGATGAAAATATATTTACTTTACTAGCTGATTAATAGACGCAATGTTCTTGAACTATTCTGCCCTTTGTGTAAATGATGATATATCTCACACAAGAATCCTGACACAATTTAGTTCTCATTGTTATGTTTGTTTCAATCATGAACATCTTTCTAGTTCTACAAGAGTTTCTAATGAAGTATGCCTTAAACAATTCTCCTTTGAGGTGACCACAATTATCACTTACATAGATGATTTCTTATCCAAGAGTAACCTTGGCCTTATGGTATCACTATTTTCATCATAGGAATATGGAGGAGGATAACCCCTATAATGAACTCATGCAGTTTTTTACAATTAGATTGTCCTTTTGGACCTACATCATGTGATCTCCAATCAAGTAGGTTTGATTTCCATTGTATCAACTACTTATTTAATGGGCTTTAGTCTCATTCCCCTCAATGACTTATCAACCAACTTTCTATTTAACCATTTGTTTAGCGAATCCACAATGTTATCCTTTGACATTATATAGTTAACAAAGAAAACCCCAGTTGAGTGTAATTGTCTAATGATATTATATCTATGATGTATGTGTCTAGACTTCCATTGTACCTAATGCTCTGTGCCCTTCCAATCATAGATTGACTATCACAATGTATATGTATTACTGGCATAGGCTTTGGCCATCTTGGAATGTCCTCTAAGAAATGGCGTAGCCATTTTGCCTCTTCACCATATTTATCCAAGGCAATAAACTCAGACTTCTTTGTGGACCTGAGTGTGAACACATATCTACTGATTGACTTTGAGTCTTTCATACTAGATATCCAATTTGTATCATTGTATCCTTTTAGCACAGCAAGATATTCGGTATAATGCAGCCTGTAACTACGAGTATACCATAAGTACCTTAATACTCTTATTGTTGCTTCTAATGATCAGCTCCCGGATTACTCGTGTATCTACTCAATTTAGTCAGCATAGAATATGTCTGGTCTTGTATAGCTCATTAAGTACATTAGCCTTCTTATCACTTTAAAGTACTCTACTTGAAAGACACTCTCTCTTTTGTTCTTGCACAAATGTAGATTTTTGTCATCGGTGTTCTAGCCACGTTAGAATCATCCTTGTTTAATTTCTCAAGAATCTTGTCCATATAGTGTGACTGACTTAAAGTAAGACCATCTGATGTTCTTGAAATTTTAATTCCCAAAATTACATCAGTTGGTCCCATATCTTTCATGTCAAACCTTGATTTCAGTATATCCTCAATAGATTTAATCATCTTATCATTATTACCAACAATGAGCATGTCATCCACATAAAGACACAAAATAACATAATCATTTTTGGTATTCTTGACAAAAACATATTTGTCACACTCATTGATTTTAAATCCATTTGCTAACATAACATTGTCAAATTTTTCATACCATTTGTTTCGGTGCTTGCTAAAAGCCATATAATGATTCACCAATTTATAGACTTCCTTTCTTGTCCCAGAATAGAAAAACCCTTAGATTGCTCTATGTAGATTTCCTTGTCCAAATCTTCATTTAGAAAGGATGTTTTTTTTTTCCTTTTTTACATTCGTTTTATGTACTTCCAAATTTCGCAAAGGAACAATTGTAATCATCATCCTAATGGAAGTTATTCTAGTCACAAGAGAATATGTGTCAAAGTAATCAAGGCCTTCTCGTTGCCTGTATCCTTTGATTACAAGTCTGGCCTTATACTTATCAATTGATCTATTTGCTTTGATTTTCCTCTTGAAAATCCATTATCCATTATAACCCAATGGTTTACAACTCAGAGGAATATCCCTAGTTCCCAAGTATGATTTTGCAGTTTGGATCCGTTTCAATTTTAATAGCCTCTTTCTGTAAAGGGGCTTCAGAAGAATTCACAGTTCTTGAAGCTTTGAGGTTCACCTTCTAGCAAATAGGTTAGAAAATCTGGTCCAAAAGATTTTTCAATCCTTGCTTTTTTGCCATGTTTAGGTTTATCCTCAATGTCCAATTCTTGTTTATGGTCCTGACTCTCTTCATTCATATTCATATGTTCATTTGGACGAACTTCATTCCTGTTTGGACCTATATGGAAATACGCGTTCAGAGAATATTGCATTTGTCGATTCCATTATCATGTTTTTGTATATGTCTAGGATTTTTGACTCATGTACCAAAAATGGACAGGCACTACTTTTATGTACATAGCCTGTGAAAATACAATCAATAGTTTTTGGGCCTATTTTCACCTTCTTTGGTGCAGATATAGCCACTTTGGCAAGACACCTCTACATTCACAAATATAGGAAGGTTATCTTCCTTTCCATAGCTCATATGGGGTCTTATCTAATTTCTTTTGGGGCACCTTATTAAAATGGTAATTAGCTGATAAAATAGCTTCCCCCATATGTTTTGAGGTAAGCCAAAGCTTATCAACATTACATTCATCACATCCTTCAAGGTACGATTCTTTTATTCAGCCACTCCATTTGACTAAAGCAAATAAGGTGACGTGACCTTATGAATAAGTCCATGTTGCGCATAGAATTCATCGAAAGGTACTTCATATTCACCATCTCGATCACTTCTCACCACTTTAATCTTTTTGTTGAGTTGATTCTTAACTTCTTTCTTATAGAGAGCAAATTTCTTTATAACTTCTTCTTTGCTTTCAACAAATACACATAGTAGTATTTCGTGTTATCATCGACAAAAGTAATAAAATACTTATTGCCACCCCTTGTCTTTGCAAATTTCAGATCATATATAACTATGGATCAAATCAAGGGGTTTGGTGTTCCTTTCAATTGTTTCAAATGATGACCTTGTCATTTTAGCCTTTACACAAGTCTCAAGCTTGTGTTTAGAATCTGTTTGAAAAGTGAGAATATGATTTAAGTTAATTAATCTTCGTAGAGTGTTGTAATTAACATGCCCTAGTCTACCATGCCAGAAATTGGAAGACTCATGAAAATAAACAAAAGATTTACTAGCTTTATTCATATTTTTAGGTTTCATAGTCATTACGTTGACCTGAAAAAGCCCATCTTTTACATACCCTTTCCCTACATACATTCCACTTTTGGTAAGAATGACCTTATTAGACTAACAATATGTAGAATCCATGCTTGTTCAGCAACGAATTAGATACCAAGTTCTTCTGGATTTTTGGCAGATATAGCATGTTGTTTAGATTCAGCTTTTTTCTAGAGGTCATCTTAAAGATCACCTTAGCTTGGCCCTAGATCTTAAACGTTGCAAAATTTCCCATGAACAACTTCTCCCTATTCTTGATTGGTTTGAAGGAAATGAACTAAACATTGTCTGAGCAAACATATCAAGTTGCACAAGTTTCAGTCCAATATTCCCTCAGGTTGGACCCAACCATGTTTACCTCATAGACTACTATAGAAAGGCTAATATCAGAAACCATTTGCGTGATGTCATTCACCATGTTGGCCAATATGTTATTTTTTTTCTTTGGTAGCCTACAATCTACCGACTTGTGACCTATCTTGTCACAATTGAAGCACTTCCTTTAGAGATACCTCCTTTAGGTCCCAGCTTGGACCCGTTGCCCAGCTTGTTCTTCTTGGACTTGGAACTTTGCTCGTGCTCCACCACATTTGCCTTAGCATTAGCCTATGATGGGCCTTTCTTCTCAAAACTTTTGTTGTCTTCTTTAGTATGAAGTCCAATAATCAAGTCTTCCTCCTTCCGCTTATGCTTCGAGGAGTACTTGAAGTTATTCCATGTGAGAGGCAACTACTCTATAATGGTAGCCACTTAGAAAGGCTTAATTACAACCATCCCCTCTACATGAATCTCATGCAAGATGACTTGAATTTCATAAGCTTGATTGACCATCAGCTTAGAGTCCACCATTTTATAGTTTAGAAACTAGCCATGGGAAATTTCTTCAGTCTGGCATCCTCAATCTTATATTTATGGTCTAAAGACTCCCACAATTCCTTAGCCATTTTCTTCATAATGTACACATTGTACAATGAATAAGCTCAATTGTTCACAATATAGTTCTGATAGAGGAAATTAGAAGGCCTCATGTATCAATTTGCATATTTGACTTAGCATCGCTCCCATCATCATTCCGTTTTAGAGCATCCTCTGTCAAAAACCTCGCAAGGTTTAAGGTGGTTAGATGGAATAGCATTTTCTACTACCACCTCATGAAATTCATTTTGTTGAATTTCTTTGGTTTCTTCCCATGGTTCACCAAAACTGAGACCAGAACCATAAGGGTTGGCACTCGTGTTATAGTTGTGTTTAGAGCGGTAGCATTTTTAATAGAATTGTAGTTCAAGTTGGTGGCCATTTCTGAAAATTCAAATTCTAAATTCAAGTTTTAGAACTAAGTCTTTAATTTAAAATTAACGGGCAACAATAATTTGTCAATTAAATAGTTTTTCCAATAGTAATTGACAACAACTACATGGTCATTGCGAATGATAACTACTAAGGATGTTTCTAGGAAAGATTGGTAGGGCGGGACCTCCTTAAAAACCAATCCCCTTAGACAAAGCAGCATTCCAAGATAAAAGAGAGTATCTCACAAGCTAGGAACCAGCCTCCTGGATGGAGTTTCCCCATATTCGTACTTATCCACATAATCACATAAATGTTCTCAACACTAATTTGCAAAACATTTTTAAAGGCCAAAAGTCGATTTTGCACAACAGTTTTTTTAAAAAAACAAAAAAGTAATCAACCAAATCGTTCTTAACATAACAAATCAAAAGTCAAACATATCTCAATCTTGTACTTTCCTATATACACATAACCGAAAGATAATATCAATAATAATAACAATAAAATCAGAATTGAATCAAACATTCTATGGCATTAAGAAAAAGTCCAAAATGCTCAACATTCAACCAAACGATAATTTATATTATGGAAATTGTAAGAAATGTTACTTTTTAAAAAACTAATTATTATAAATATCAAGTTTTAAAAATATTTGTAATAATTGTCACATTTATAATGTAAATAGTTTATCTACCCCTTTATTTATAGTATAAATAATTCTTATTTAAGCAATAAATAGATTTATGGTGCAAACAATGCATTTACCTCTTTGTTTATAATGTAAATATTTCTTCTTTATATAATAAATAAGTTGTTTATACTGTAAATATGACATTTCAAAACCTGATTTTACTTTAAAAAATTTTAAAAATCTGATATTTTCCTTATTCTCCCTAATAAATATTAAACCAAACATTTAGATCCAATATATAATGCAAAATTTATATCCAAAAAAAGTAACAATAAAAGCATATGAAAGTCAATAAGAATCAATGCAACACGTATACATATATAGGCAACACCAGAAGCAATAAGAAATTACGATGCTAATTAAAAAATAATAATCTTATATGCATGTATAATAATAAGAAGTCAATAACAGAAGCACAAATTCCAAACATATAATACATGTAAATGACAAAGTAAAATTGGCAATAACGTTTAGAATAATACATAGCAAACATATATATACCTCACTAGCACGAAAACCAACCGGTAAGCAATTTTATAAAATTCAGATACCCAAATCATAAAATTGAAACGATGAACTCATTCTCTAAATAATATTATTAATAAAACAGAAATAACAACAACAATATTACAATGTTAGAAAGTCACTAAGGTGCGTGTATCACATCATGTCTTACTCTTAGGATGAACTGAATTTGCCAAAACTCTACCACATTAAAAACCTAAAAGTCTAGAGAGAATTTTTAAAGTAGAGAAGGCAGGCTTTTTGTGTTGAATAGCGCAACAGATTCCCTTATATACGGTTCAGAGAAGACCATCCTTACTCTTTTTCCAATATGGCATAAGAGAACTTTCACTTTTCGCTTTGAAATTTCACGTGTGCACGTATGCACTTTGTTTTGGAATTAAATATGAAACATAGTGGAAGGAACGAATCGTTGACAAACAAAAATTTTCTCAAAACTTTGTTCGTAGAGAATAGCTATATATTTTAATTAATAATAGAAAGCTTTGAGAATTTTCACAAACATTTTAAAGACCTATCACAGTATCCTAGCTTTCCTCTTTGACACCACAATCTTCCAAGCCAAGCCTCTGCACCAATGGAAAGATGAGTGGTCATCAAATTGCAAGAATGAATTAACCTCGTACTTTTTTGGATCTACTATGTACTCAACACATAAGATAATGACTCGTTTTTTCAAAGAAAGAACTCTCAGTTTTTTTCTGTCTGAGTATTCTGTAAAAGTTACGTGAAAAAATTGATGAGATAATTGTTATCTTTTTTTTTTATATCTGAGTAGTTAGTTATTTTTTATTTAATTTTAAATTTAAAATAACCACCCTATTAGATATATAGTGAAGGGATATGCTCTAGTACCTTATTCCTTTTTTTTTTAATTTTGAAACAAATCACATTAATTTCATTAAACATTTCATATATATAATATATATATATGATATAATTAAAATCTTATATATATATTATTTAAATTTAAAAGTAAATCATATTTATTTAAGAATATATTTTAAATTAATTAATAATTTAATTTGGTATCCATGCTGGAAAAGACAAAATATGGTCCCACCATGCATGTGTCACACACAAAATTAAAATTATATTTAAATAATCTCATTATTCAAATATTATCAATTAATTAATTTAAAACATATATAATTAATATCATTAATTAAATATGATCAATTAATTAATTAACTAATGCTCAGTTGATGTGACAACATTTATCACATTATATTATGTGTCATAGAGAACATTTTTTTGTGTCACATTAATATCTCAACTGTCAAATAATTAAATTGGAATTCAATAATTCCAAAATAAATATGTATATATAATTCATTCTATACATTAAATACAATACAATGTTATAGTGGTGACATTGGGAACCTATGAACCTATAACCCAAGCTTCAATAAATTTGACAATTAATTAAACTCTTTAATTAATGTGTCAAATTTATTAGTTTCAGTGTTCCTCCACGAAAAACCTGAAACTAAACTCTTGAGATTATAGTGAAAATTACTCAAAGAAAATTAGCGAGTAGTCCATTTATATAATCATTACATATAAGTTAGTCCTCCATAAATAGTTCATAATAAGAGCTTGGTTCAATTTTCATTTACCTCTCTTATTGCGTCCTTATTCTTGAGTTTGAATGATTCTCTAATAAACAGTTAATTCATAATCTTATTATGAATGAGCGCTTTATTGTTTAAAACTCGAATCATCACTCAAGAGAGTTATTTTTCTAACTTTTATAAGGAAGGAATAGATTCCGTATCTATATAATATTATTCCCAGCCATTTATTCCATTGTGTTTCTATGATGCTAAGTTATGATCTGTGTTTAGACAAATCTTACTATGCAAGTTAAAAACAAAATGTTAAAAATAAGATTCTAATAAATACTCAGGATTAAGACTGTCAAATATATGATCATCATAGTGATAAATTTGAATACTCTATTCGCAACAGATGATTATTAGAGATTCATAATTTATTTGGTCCAGTCTCATATAATCCATTATATAAAGTACCTCCGATCTAATGTCTCTACATTAATAGCCCGAATAAGACTATTTCATTCTAAATGAGATTAGACTGTACTTGTAATATTTAATTAAAGATCCCATAGACTATTTAGATTATTATCTATAAATTTTATCCCAAAGTATATAACACTTATATACTAGATTTATAGTTACATAAATAATTATGGAATTTTTTTTATGTTTACAAAAGTATTCAAATGCATATAAGCAACCAAAATAATTATAAATGACACTTTATTTATTTATTAACAATATGCATAATGTCGTAGCTTATGGGGCACGAACCTCAACAATCTCCCACTTGCCCTAAAGCAGGTGAGACATATTTCTAAGACCTAAGCCTTCCAAATGTCCCTTGAAGCTCTTTATAGGTAATGTCTTGGTGAAAGGGTCAACAAGGTTGTTTTCTGACGTTATCTTCAGAACTTCCACATTGCCTCGATGCACTATTTCTTTGATCTAATGATATTTTCACTCTATATCTTTCCTCTTTTATGGCTTCTTGGTTCTCTTGAATTTGCCACTGCACCATTGTTATTGCAATACAGTGTGAGTGGATTATCCATGTCTGGAACGACTTCCAGATCACTTAAGAACTTACGGAGCCAAACAGCTTCTTTAGTTGCTTCACAAGCAGCCACATATTCAACTTCCATAGTTGAGTCTACAATATAAGATTGTTTGATGCTTCTCCAAACTATAGCTCCACCACCAAAAATAAACATTAATCTAGATGTAGATTTATGTGTGTCTTTATCTGATTGAAAATCAAAATCAGTGTATCTAGTGGTAATCAAATTCTCACCAGAATATACCAGCATATAGTTTCTTGTTCTCTTGAGATACTTGAGATTGTGTTTAACTACCACCCAATGATCTAATCTTGGGTTGGATTGATACCGACTGACTGTACCCATCGCATAGCAAATGTACATTATACTTCCCATTATAGATGCATAGGGTACCCGTCTCGTATTTTCTTCCTCTTGAGCTATCTTAGGACACTACTCTTTTGAAAGATAAACTCCATGACGTATAGGTAAATTACATTTCTTGGAGTTTTTTATCAAAAATTTGATAAGCACCATACTGATGTACGATGCCTAAGATAGTGCCAATAGTTTGTTCTTGTGATCTCTTATGAGTTAGATTCTAAGAACAGAACTTGCCTTTCCTAAATCTCTCATTTGGAATTGGTTGACGAGTCATTTCTTTACATTAGATAATATCCCTACATCATTCCCAATAAGTAGGATATCATCTATATGAAGAACTTAGAAGACTACCTTCTTATCTTTGATGTACTTGTATACACAAGATTCATCAATATTTTGATCGAAACCATAAGACTTGATCATCTCATCAAATCTTAAGTTCCAAGATCTAGAAACATGCTTATGTCTATAGATAGACCTTTGCAACTTGCAAACTTTTTACTCTTGACCTTTGACCACAAACCCTTCTAGTTGCACCATATATATGCTTTCCTCAAGATAGCCATTTAAAAAGGTAGTCTTGACATCCATTTGCCATATCTCGTAATCAACACATGCAGCAATGGATAAAAGAACCTGAAAGGATTTAAGCATAGCTACGGACAAGAAAGTTTCTTCATAATCAACTCCCTCCTTTTGGGTATAACCCTTTGACACAAGCCTAGATTTGAAAGTCTCAATTTTTGTATCCACTCCTCTTTTCTTTTTATAGATCTATTTACACCCTATGGATTTTATCCCTTCAGGTTCGTCTACAAGTTCCTAGATTAAATTGGAGTACATGGGCTCCATTCCAAGGTTCATAGCCTCTAGCCATTTTTCTTTCTCAGAATCTTCCATTGCATGGCGATATGTAAATGGATCATCCTCACCATTATCAGAGATAGTAGCATGTACTTCTCCAATTTCTTTCTAGCGAGCAGATGGTCTCACCATCCTCCCACTACGTCGAGATGATAAGATATCCTGATTTGGAGATATGGTATCCTCAACTTGTCCTTCGATAATGGTTGTTAGTTGCCATCTTATCTGATTAGAAAGTAACTCTTCAAATACAATTTTGCTATGAGATTTATAGTTTGTCATATAATCATTCTCAAGAAAAGTGGCATTTGTAGACACAAATTCTTTCTTCTCTTGTGAACTATAAAACAATCATGCCCTCGTCCCCTTTGGGTATTGTATGAACAAGTATACTTCAAAACATGGTTTTAGCTTCCTAGTCTTTCCTTTCAGCACATGTGCTAGACACCCCCATTTACGAATATGTTACATACTAAGTTTACGACCATTCTATAACTCTAAGGGTGTTTTTGGAATAGACTTAGATGGAACCATGTTTAGAAGATATACTGCAGTTTGTAACGTATATCTTTAGAATGAAGTGGGTAATGATGAGTAGCTAAGCATGGATCTCACATATCGAGCAACGTTCGATTTCTTCTTTTGACAATACCATTCTGTTGTGGTGTTCCAGGTATAGTGAGTTGTGACATAATACCATGTTCTATCAAATAGAGAAGGCAGGCTTCTAGATCAGATCGAAGAGTCTTCACCGGATTTCCTAATTGTTTTTTAGCTTCCGCTTAGAATTCTTTAAACTTTCCAAAGGTTTCAGATTTCCTTTGCATTAGGTACATGTGTCCATACCTCGAATAATTATCAATAAATGTGACGAAATATTTATAACCACTACATGCTTGTACATTCAATGGACTACAGACGTTAAAATGTATTAGCTCAAGTGGTTCCTTGTCCCTTTTGCCTTTTGTAGAGAAAGGCCTTTTAGTCATTTTACCTTCAAGACAAGATTTACAAATTGGTAGAAAACAAACATTTAGTTCTCTTAAAGGTGCATCCTTTACTAGTCTGTTAATCCTATCAAGGTTAACATGATCAAGGTTAACATGACCTAATCTAAGGTACCATAGGTATGTTTCATCATTCGAAGAAACCTTTTGCTTATTAGGTTTTGGTTGTTCAACTTTGAACATTTTGGTATTGAGCAATGATTTTTCATTAGGCCTTAAAGTGTAAAGCCTATTTTCCAGATGTGCATAATAAATATCCAAACTATTTCTAGAAATATTAGCATAATTACTATTAAAAGAAATATTAAACATATGTTCAAACAACCTGAAAATAGAAATCAAATTTCTATGAAAACTAGGAATATAATAAACATTGTCCAACATTAAAAACTTATTTTTAAAATAAAGTTTAACTACTCCCACTACTCTTGCCGAAAGAACCGCTCTCGTTCCCACTCTCATCGTTTGCTTCCCGTCAGCAAGCTCCCTTGAAGAACTAAGCATCTGCAGAGAAGAAGAAACATGATTAGTTGCCCTTGAATCAACTATCTAAGGTGAAGTATCATCTTCAACTAAACAAGCTTTCAAAACGAGTAAATCTGAGTTACCATTGTTCTTCTTTTCTTTGAGATCTTGAAGATACTTCTGTAGTTCCTCTTCTAGTGCCCAACTACACCACAGTGGAAACATTTTCCTTTGAGCTTCTTTTTCTTTGAGCTCCTTTTGTTGTTGTTGTTCTATTCCTCTTAGGTTGTCCTCCATTCTTAGACTTACCACTTTCTTCAGTTCTCTTCTTCCTCTTCTTATTCTTTTGAGCAGAAAAGGAGGGTTGAGCTTCTGTAACATTTGCCTCACCTTTTTTGGTCTTTTCTTTTGAAATAAACTTGAAGATTTGCAACTCATTAAGTAACTCAATCATGTTATATTTCATCTTATTCATGAAATAGTTGCTCTTGAACTAAAGGAATGTTAGGAAAAGGGTTTCCAAAATCATCCCCACTTGTGTGGCTTCATCTTGATACCGCCCAATTTACTTCGGCCTCATGGAGATAGTTAACCATGCTAAGAACATGTTCTCTAACTAAAACCCCTGCCTTCATTTTGGTATTCATCACAGCCTTAACGGCTTCATGACGTGCTTTTTCGAAAGGTTTGCCAAAATGTCTTGCAAAGATTGCATTATCTCATAAGCAGTCTCCATGCTTTCATGCTTCATCCTAAGGAGTCAGACATACCAACCAAAAGGAAGCAGCGGGCCTTGTAGTTTGCCTCGATCCAACAATCATATGCTTCTCATACATTACGAAAGGCATTGGCAATAGGCGGTGGAGGACATTCCTCCATCAGGACAAACTTGTAATTTTTAAAAATTAGTACGATATTCATGCTACACTTCCACTTAACAAAATTCTCTCTAGTTAATTTTTCATTTAAGAGAATAGCGACAATTAGATTAGACATTGTTGCTGTAATAAATAAATGACATAAATTAAATGGTTACATAAACATCATAAATATACATTTTGGAATAGTAAATGTGATGCATGATACATATGAAAAAACACATAAAATATTTTACTAGTTCCATGATTATTCAATTTTAATAAATAAAGTGCCACCGTAGGATATGTCAAATTATTTATAAATTGAATTAAGACATTCTCAACTAATAAATATACTCAAAATTTCTCATATTTTCTATATGTATTAATAATCGCTTATTTTTGGTCAAAATACAATTAACAAATTAATTATATCTTTATGAGTGTAACCCACTATTTCAGATTCTAATAACTTAACTCAAAATTGTCACCATAGAGTAGGTCAATTTTGAAATACATTATAAAATCTTATCTCTTAGAAGCCAACCTTGTTATTGATTTAAATGAACACCCTCTATAGAGAGGACGAAATCAAAACATCGCAAGGTGCCACCTAAATTTCACGATGTTATGCTAATAGTGGAGACCGCAGGTTATATTGTCATATTACCTTCTCCCACTCATTATTTTAAAATGATGTGTTTCATGTTATAAAACATCCTATGTTTTATAATTCTAGTAAATAAAACCAATTTTTAATTACTAGGTATTATTTTGTATTAATAGAATCTCATCCTATTTACACTTAAATGAATTACCAGATTTTTTTAAAAAAATTCTAAATTTATTATGAATTGTCTAAGCTACCCAACATTAAACAATTAAAAGATAACGTAGAATTAATGTAAATTTTACAAATTTTTAAATAAAATTAAAATCATATTATTTGGTTGATTAGTAAAATAAATTAAAATGGTATAAAATCAACCCAATTAATTTTAATCTCATTAAATTAATTCCATCACATATTAAATCATTTTATAAACAATTTTATAACAAATGAAATAATATACAAGTGTATGCGTGTTATGTTACAATAACTATTAAGTGGGTACTTTCCTAGATGATATGTTATAATGTACGAACATGTTATCACAAATATCACATAAAATAATAACATGAAAACAAAATAAATAATGGATTTTTGATCGGGTCCTTTTGGATAATTAAAATTACAACACAAAAAAAAGATAAAAAAATACATGGATCTTCTTGTAACAATATTTTTCCCGACTCCATTAAAGTAGACTTCACCAGGCAGTTTACTGCACGAAAATCTGTTGGGTTACCTTTTTAAAGATTATTGACCCAAATTTAAAATAAGCCCAGCAATCCATTTGGTTACAAGAGGTAACCAAATCTACTTCATCTTCTTCCTCAAAGTTTTCTTTACGCGCACGGTTCTCCTTCGAGCAACCATGCCTCCACCATCCCCTCTCCACAAAACGAAGTTGAAGAGGTTCTAATATCGTCGTCGTTTAGGTTGTTGCCGACGATAAGCTTCACGGCACGAGAGAGACACATGTATGGTGTTTCACAGCACTACTCCTCTATAGAGTGACTGAAGTGAAGCGAGCTTCTTATGGAGCTCGAGGTGATGCTTCCGTCGTGCTATAGGTCAGTCGTTTTTCTTTGCTACCTTGTCGAGCACGGTCGCCAAGGGAGGCGCTTTCGCACTGAGTTGCCCGAGACCTACAATCAACAGTGCCATGGAGATCTTCAGCAACCGAAGCCAAGGCTGTTGGTAGTGGGATTGAGAGGCTACTCGGGTTGAGCTAGGAACCTCAAGATGCCCTTTCTCCACTCAGGGCAGAGCCTCGTTGCTGTCGTCGTCCCCTCTTGTTGGCTCTCCGTAGAAGGGCGTAGTGCTCAAGGTCGAGTGCTGACAAGCCTTGCGGCGGTTTGCAACTGAGTTCTAGTGAAGCTCGGGCCAAACGGATTAATTTTGTCTTGGTTCAAAACTGAGAATATTTTGACGTTGAAAGAAAAAAATACGTGAACCTCTTGTGCCATTTCATACTTGCTGCACATAATGTGCGTGTGAAGAAAAATTTTTTTTGTGCTTTCTTTATATAGCAAATAACGTGTAACTAATTGATTTTTATTTAATGAAATCGTATATGCTAATAGGTTTATGTGCAATTGCATGTAAACTGCTATTGCACCTAAGTGCATCTCATGCACTTTAATAAGGCAAAAAAAATTTTGGACCTGAAGGTACTCAGAGAAAAAAATAAATAAAAAATAATAAAAAATAAATTATAAAAAGCCTATATCCCTTATGGGCTTACACAAATTTAATCTAGTAAAAAATGAAAGTAAAACTACCAATCTAGAAGGACCATATCATTAACGACTAAAAATCCATTTATAAAAAAACTATTCATCACATGAATAAAAATTGTCAAAATGCAAAGTGTCTACAAACATGCATAAAAAACATGATATTATCAAATAAAATCATGTTAATTAAAATTACATATGCTATAACCCTCTATGATGCCATTTGTTGGAATTAAATATGAAACACAGCGGAAGGAATAGATCGTTGACAAATAAAAATTTTCTAAAAACTTTGTTCATTAGAAATAACTAATATAGTTTTAATTAACAATAGAAAGTTTTAAAAATTTTTACAAACCTTTTAAAGACCTATTCGGTTATCCTAGCTTTCCTCTTTGACACTAAAACCTTCCAGGCCAAGCCTCCACACCAATGGAAAGATGAGTGGGTGTCAAACTGCAAAAATGAATTAATCTCATATTTTTTTGGATCTGCTATATACTAAACACATGGATAACAGACTCTTTTTTTCAGAGAAAGAACTCAGTTTTTTCTTTTTGAGTATTCTATAAAAGTTATGTGAAAAGATTAATGAGATAATTGTTATCTATTTCTTTTTATATCTAAGCAGTTAGTTATTTTTTAATTAATTTTAAATTTGAAATAACCACCCTATCAGATTTATAGGGAGGGGATATATTCCAGTACCGTGTTCCATTTTTTTTTATATTTTGAAACGAATTACGTTAATTTCGTGAAAGATTTCACATATATAATATAATTAAAACTTTTATATGTATATATATTTAAATTTAAAAGTAAATCATATTTATTTAAGGATAGATTTTAAATTAATTAATAATTTAACTTTGCATCTATGTTGGAAAAGACAAAATATAGTCCCACCACACATGTGTTACATACAAAATAAAAATTATATTTAAACAATCTCATTATTCAAATATTATCAATTAATTAATTTAAAACATATTTAATTAATCTCATTAATTAATTATAATCAATCAATTAATTAACTAACTAATGCTCAGCTAGATGTGATAACATTTATCACATTATATTATATGTCATAAAGAATATTTTGTATCACATTAATATCTCAAGTGTGAAATAATTAATTCAGAATTCAATAATTTCAATATATATATATATATATATATAATTCATTCTATGCATTAGATACAATACAATGTTATAGAGGTGGCATTGGGGACCTATGGACCTATAACCCAAACTTCAATAAATTTGACAATTAATTAAACTCTTTAATTACTGTACCAAATTTATTAGTTTTAGTGTTACTCTACTAAAAACTTGAAACTAAACTCTTGAGATTATAGTAAAAATTACTTAAAGAAAATTAGCGAGCTGCCTATTAATATAATTATTACATATAAGTTAGTCCTCCATAAATAGTTTATAATAAGAGCTAGGTTCAATTTCCATTTAACTCTCTTATTACATCCTTATTCTTGAGTTCGAATGATTCTTCAATAAACAGTTAATTAATAATCTTATTATGAATGAGCGCTTTACTGTTCAAAACTCTAATCATCACTCAAGAGAGTTATTTTTCTAACTTTTATAAGGAAGGAATGGATTCTGTATCAATATAATATTATTCCCAACCATTTATTTCATTGTGTTTCCATGATGCTAAGTTATGATCTGTGTTTAGACAAATCTTACCATGCAAGTTAAAAAACATAATGTCATAAATAGGAATCTAATAAATACTTAGAATTAAGACAGTTAAATATATGATTATCATAGTGATAAATTTGAATATTTTATTTGTAACGGATGATTATTAAAGATTCATAATTTATTTAGTTTAGTCCTATATAATCTCATTATATAAAGTACCTCCAATCTAATGTCTCTACATTAATAGCCCAAATATGACTATTTCATTCTAAATGAGATTAAACTATACTTGTAAATTTAATTAAAGATCCCAAACTTTAAATAATTATTACTGACTATTTAGATTATTATCTATAAATTTTATCCCTAAGCATATAACACTTGTATGCTAAATTTATAGTTACATAAACAATTATGAAATTTTCTTGATGTTTACAAAAATATTCATAATACATATAAGCAACTAAAATAATTATAAATGTCACTTTATTTATTTATTAACAGTATGTATAATGTCATAACTTATAGATACCAACCCCAACACTTTAGTTGTCAATTTCTTATTTATTTGTTTGCCATCATGAACATATAAATATAACATTTTGACCTCTACACAGAGAAAAACAAGTTCCGTCTTGACCCGTCACTAACACGTTGTGGGTCCCGCTCAAAATTGAGCTTGATACTGTAGTAAATTTTTGCTTTTTATTTTAGCTACTAAGAGCTTTACTATGTATTTGGTTGGAACCAAACTAACTGGTTCCATCTAACTTGCCAAACGCCATCTAAGAACAGAAGGAATCAGGAAACTTTTGAAACAAAGCCACAAGAATGAGATCAATTTCCCCAAGAAAATGGTACATTACAGTTCGGTTCAAAGAATACAACTGTTGAAATCAAATCCCGCCCTACAAAAATAGTTACAGAATCAAAACCGAAATAATTCCATCGGTCTTTTTGTACAAATACCTCACAACTGCTTTTCTGGCTGACTGTGTGTGTCCTCAAGCCTGCCACCCCTCAACTCCCCGCAAATAGGGCACACAAAATTGGGTTATCAATGCAAATTTAAACAACAGCTGCGAAACAGTATGTTTCTAAAGATTTCTGATTGTGGTCAAAAGAGTCGCACAATTGCTAATACATGTAGTTTCACAAGAAAACCATCCTTAGAACTAGAGCACCAATAATCACTGAGCTTGTGAATGCGAAGGAACCCCCACGCTGGATACATTGTGAGTGGCAGCCTGAAATTGTAGAATTTGAAGATGGAGCTAGCAATGTGCCATTTACGGCTGTTCCGTTTCTTCCAGGACTATATGCACAAAATAAGTGGACACAACAAGGTTAGGCCATCATAATTTATGACTGTCAAGAAGGCCAAGAATAGACAAAAATACAAGTCAAGAAAAATATCTAGCTAACATCATAATTCATGCGGCCATGGAAATTTTAGCCATAGAGAGCAGACAGACAACAAGTATCAATTTAAAACTTCGACACTTACCTTCCTGGGAAAATACAAGAGCCATGACCTGCAAGAGTTGAAACAAAAACCATTAGTCATTGCATAGAAACCATGCAAAAAAGAAACAAACTAGTACACTTCTGATCCATCCGTTTCTTTTTGTCAAAAATATGTCCATATTATGGAGCTCCAAAAACAGAACAAACAAAATTTGAAAGCGAAGTGATATCTATCAGCTTAATAATTGCAAGGTTTTGTTAAATTATCTGAAATATGTTATCAGAAAAACAATCATGTGGTGATTCCATACTTGGGTCTGTGGTAGTGATGGTTGCCACTCCTTTGAAATCGCATGTTCCAGGAGACTTTGCCATCTTCTGAAAATAAGCATTGAAAGCATACGTTGCATGTGCAACCACATTATCCGGTTCATAACATGGTTGGCCCTGCAACAAAGGTGCACAATCAACTTTGCCTGGTCCACACGCCCAATCCAACGCTGCCTGTAGCATCTTTCGATCAACACCATCCTTCGCAACACAGAAAGTCTGATTTGTAGTGTCATTTGCTAACACAGTCCCAGCACTGGTCAAATGCAAAATATACACCGGCTCTCCATTAGCATAAAATAAACCCCAGTTCTTTTCAGATATAGAACCAGGTCTCGTATCCTCATTGTAAAGTTCATATATATAAGTACTAACAGCAATGCCAGGATGTTTAGGTGTCCCTGTGTTGTTAAGCACATGTCTAATCAAGTTACTGTTGTAAGTGTTGGCATTTTCAAGCGTGGCATCTGGCTCGGATGAGTCTCCTTTGGAGGGCCATCCTGATTCAGTCACTACAATGGGTACATTAGTAATATTCAGATATGACATCGCAAAATAAGCTGCATCAACAATAGCATCAAAGACATTAGTGTAATGAAGGAGAGTATTAGCATCCACGGCTTCTTTGGTTGGAGGAAGGGGGAGGAATAGTGCATAATCCAAGGGGATCACACCATTTGATTGCATGTAATCATAATATGGGTAGACATTGAGCATAAGGTATGAGCCCGTTGACTGCAAAAACTTGAGCAAGGGAACCATGACGGGGTCCCATGTGCGGTTGAAGAAAGCTTGGGAAGGTGGAAAGGAGTCGAGTATGATGGAGGAGGAGTGTGGAGTAGAGACTTTGACTTGGCGATCAAGATTAGCAGCAACAAGGGCCGAGTGAATGAATTTTAAGGCAGATACGAGGATTGGACCAGCATTTGGAAGGGCTGATAGGACTTCGGATCCAACAGCTATGGCTGTGATGTTGGTGGCAGGGACATGCACGATCACATTACGAGCTACCCAGTTGGCTGCAGTGGCATTGGACTGACCAATCCCAAGGAGCTGCTCATTTGGGACAGACACAATCACCCGTATGCCAGTGTTTGCAAGCGCAAGAAGCATAGCTCGATCTGCGTCAAAAAGTCTGACTTCTCGAATATTCTGAGCCTTAAGAAGGGAAACAACCTGAGTCGGGCTTGGCATGTTAGAGAGGTCTGTACCGATGTTTACACCAATGAAAGCATCTACAAAATGTCAAAAATGTTTAAAACAAGCTTATTAAAAATGTTTAAAACAAGCTTTCTCAATCACGTCATGTCACGTTTTTAATGTAAAATTGATGAATATATGCATGTAGAAGAACTCCTTTTTTTTTCACAATCTAGTATTAGATACGCCACACAGATGCCACTTAAGTTTTAGCTGTTTGTTCATATATTATATGCACACAAAGTAAATCAGAGCATTGTTTTAATACCAAATTTGCCTTCTGAGCAATATCCAAATATTTTATAATCCTCCCTGTGGAAGAGGTCCAACTTGATAAAGAACAAACAGCCTGTGATAGGACACTATTGTCATGTGGCAGCAACTATGCACCAAATGGGAAAATTCCAACAAACAAAAGCATCTAAGAAAGATGGACCATGTTACTATTTTCTTAATAATACTGTCTGAAAAGCTCCTAATGGCTTTTCGTACATGGCTCATTATAAAGCATATCAAGAGTTTGAAGCAGAAGAAACCATCAATAGAAATATGACAATTTAGCCCTTGCTTTGTAGCACAACAAAATCTAATATTTGAACTAATACAAAGTAGCTACCACAAGAAAAGCTAATTGTAGGTTGTGGCCCCGGTTAAACACAATAGTCACAACGTAATTTTGGAAACAGAAGAAATATGATAATTGTTTTAGCGTAACTTAACATTCATACATCATAGCTCATGTGGGCCCATGTAACGCCCCAAAATGTATTTAAAGTTAATGTAATGTAAATGATGAATTAGTGTGTCATAATTAACGTTTTAACATTAATTAAATTATTTGGCTGGATTTTGAATTTTTGGTTGTTTTGTTAAATCAATGCATTTAAATGATTTCTTATTGTTTTAAAATGATGTTTTGAGTTTTAAAACACAACAATTTGTAAAATGTTCAAAATACTCCGTTTTGCAAATCCGTGGGCGGCACATGGTTTTTGCACAGTAAAACCGCCCACCGATTTTCTCTATTTATTTCCTTTTTCTCTCTCTCTCCTCACTTCCACGCTCACTCTCCCTCTCTCTTCTCTCATCTCTCTCGGCAATCTCCCTCTCTCTCAATCTCTCTCAAAAATTTTTAAAATAAATTCGAATCCAAGCTTCGGGATAGTAAGGAGGAGGCTCGGGGACGTGATTTGGCAACCGAGAACGCGGATTGAAGCTTCGATTCGAGGTTAGATTCGAAATTTCTAAACTTTTTTCTAAAATTTTCAATTTTGTGTGTTTTTGAAATCTAGGTTTGTTTTAGCTTAGAAAACCGTGGATTTGTGTTAAATGAACTTAGAACAACTAGAATCTAAGCTTAGATTGAAGAAAAACGGATTGAATTCAAGATTTTTTATTTTTCTCCTCATTTTCTTATTTTTGGATTTTTGAGAATTTTGAGTTTAAATCTTGTTTAAATGAGTCCAAACATGTTCTAGTATGTTTTTCTATCATCTATGAACGTTTTTCATGCCTGGGAATTGAGAAAAACAGGTTGGAATCTAGATTTGGATTTTGGGGATCGAGAAACCCGTGGCTGGGATTTCTGGATTTTCCCAGTTCGGCAGGCCGGAGTGATAATCGGCAGGCCGGTGTTCTTCCGACCGGCAGGCCGAATCTGGGGAAATGTTCAGCCGACCGAACTTTGCTTCCGGCAGGCCGAACTGTGCAGTTCGGCAGGCCGAAGCAGGGCGACCGACAGGCCGACCGAGGCATGAAAATTTTTGTGATTTTTACCCGTTTTCACTGTTTTGAACCCAGATTTAAATCCCAACCTTATAGAATGATTTTAAAGGTACAAATGGCACACTAGGACATCATGAAATGGTTTAGTAACATAGAATGTCTCAAACTAGATATTGATCGACTTAGTTTGTATCTAGGATCGTTCGTGGTTCCGTGGAGCTAACGTATAGCGGACCGGGATTACAGTGTGGGGTACCGGCACGAATATTGAGGTAGGACTTTTATCCTATTTCTTTGGTAGCCTAGTTTTGAAATGATTTGGCTTTGAAAATGATTTCTATCAAAATGTTTTCAACGGTTGTTTGAAAATGGTTTTATCGGTTATATTTTAATATACCGTGATCTGAAATGAATTTCATAATAAATGTAATTGACAACACTCGGTAATTAGGTTTTGAATGATAATGATAATAAACACTTGGGCATGATGCCATATCAGAGATCGGGTCGTGTAGCGATCGACCTTGGGGGCAGGTCCCGAAACCCAGCTGGGCCACTACGGTGGTGATATCATGGTTTGCCTAGGTAAAAGTAAAATGGTGTTTTGATTTGACGAGTGGACTGTTCTGTGACAGAAGGGTTCTACTCAAATTATTTATTTATTTATTCATTCAAGTTTCCTTTTGAATAACTTCTAATAATGTTATGTTTCTTTGCATTAAACTATTTTATAAAACATAGTCCTACTGAGCCTTTCGCTCACGTTTTATTGTTTTAAATTTTTCCCCCCTCTAGGTGGTTTCTATTTAGGTTTGAAGAAGATTCTTCGGACCGAACTCAGGAGCAATAGAAGAATTTATTTATATTCTGTATTATTAATCAAGGCATGTAAGACTTAACTTTATTGGCACTTGGACTGTAATTGTATTTATGATATTGTCAGAACCATGTGTGTGCACAAGTTGTGGGTTGTGGAACCCATACTCGCGGTTTTTATTTAATTTTTATTACTTGCTTAATATTTATAAATTCTTTTATCAAATGTGGTGGAAAAACTCCTTATTTCTCATGTAATTTGAATCTTAAACCATTGATTTTAATTAAATTCTCTTTTAATTAATCTAAATAATCCGCCACGTCACCTCTCGTACTCCGGGGTGTGACAGAATGGTATCAGAGCTCAAGGTTATGAACCTTGGGAATTGTGCACACATAGGTTTGACAATGAAATACCTCTGACAGTCCAATTTTGTTTTCAGAAGTGAGAGAATGGCACCTAGACGTCGTTCGACTGCTAACGCCGAGTTCGGAAATGATGAGGTCTATGTTTGCAGCTTTTCGGCAGATGGCAGCCAGGGCTAGACCGGAAGACTCCAGTGTTGGTAGTCGGCATGCTTTCTTTAAAGAATTTCGACAGGCGTCTATTCTAACTTTTGATGGCAATGGGGATCCGCAGTTAGTAGAGTATTGGCTGGATTCGATCCTGAAGCATCTAGATACTCTTGGTGTGCCTGAGGAGTATCGTGTGGAGTTTGCTGTTGGAAACAAAGTGCGCAGCGGAATTTTAAAAATTTTTCATCAGAGTATTTTCCAAAATACAAGTATGACATGTTATATGTATAAATTAAACAGATCTTACTAACCTCAGTGTGCCGAAGAACCTCCGCGACCTGTGTAGAGAAGTAACGTTCCAGAAGAGCCTCAACCAACTGGTCTTCTTTGCTATTCTCTATCCACAACCGGAGTGAGTGTGGGCTCACACGTACAGCTCTTCCACCGGTGACTCTCCTTCCAACCAATAGAGAGAACCCAAAGCTAGTGTTCGTGATTTGTGAACAAAAGCTCTCAGGGAGTTTTCAGATGCTCACTAGAAGAGTATCACTCTTAATCTCTCAAATTGATCTGAGTAAATCATTAGACTCACTCCCTTTTTATACCTATTGGTCCTTGGGGTCAGTCCATATCAGATTAGGTCTCAAAAATCGAAACAGAATCAAGTTCGGATCAATATCTGATAAGATACGCGTGAAAAACGCGTAATCTTAGCTGTCGCGGTCGGCATGCCGAACTGTGAGATAGGCAGGCCGAACTGGCCAGTTCGGCAGGCCGAACTTTCTGATCGGCAGGCCGAACTGCCGAGAAAAAATCTCCGCGAATCTTTTATTTTCCACCCGAGATTCTAAAGGATAAAGTCTCAGTTTTGATTCAAATAGCCCAATAGAAAAGATATCTGATCAAAACAAACTCTATCAAGATAATCTCTAAGAAAATAAATCAATTCAAAATAATTCTACAAGTTTATCTTGTTCTAATTGTCCAAAATTAAAACAACCGATAAACAGACAAGAATTATCCGAACGCCATAATTCAACAAGTTCATCTTGAACTAATTTCTTACAAAATTAATTCAACCGATAAACAGACATGAATTATTTGATTCTTATAAATTTTAAACCAATCTGATAAATCCGACATAAGTCACCAATTATTGGAAAAGCACGCCGTGTCGTTACAGGACTTTGTGAGCTAGCAAAGGGGACCAAAATGGACCTATAAAGTTCAAGCTCATGATAATTATGAAACCCAATATCCCAGATATACATTTCACAATTATCAACTCCAACGCTACTCCACTAAAAGCTTGGAGCTGCACTCTCGAACTTTACAGAATTACGAAGCTCGTGTAGCTAAGTCTCCATGACATATCATAGTGTATCGCATCCCCATATGATCATCCATAATCGGCTTAAGGACAAGTTCTGTCTTACCTTCCCGATTATTTTTATCTTACGTTCCATTGTCTCACCATTAGAAAACTTACCATCCAAAGATAGTATACCATTCGGTTACACCTATGTATCCAAATGGTTGAGCGCTCCAGTTTTCCAATTACAGGACAACGCATATAAGAGGATATCATTACTCCTAAAGAGGAGCTATGGATTCCATATCTATGAATAACAAGTCTACGCTATCAAGAGTCATGCCTCCAACGTACCGGCATGCATGCCACTATAGAGATGTGGGAGTCACCCATTGGTACATCAAAAGACACAAGTCGAGACAACGGGCCCATTATTCATCTCAGGATTAAGATACAATACAAACGACTGTCTAAAGTGAATCGATTTGCCAAGACAGAATTATTAATCCAAATCAATTCACTTTATGTCCCGATCCAACACATCGTCACCTATGACAACGCGCCAATGTTTCTATTCACGGAGTCCAACTCCGATGGCCAAGACAAACCATCTCCCAAAAGGGATATAGACAACATAACAATCTTTACATGAATAAAGCGCCCAACTTTATTCCCTCGATTGCGGATCATATATTTTAGACCATCACCTTAAGAGTCGTGTCTACCGCATAATCATCCCATCATATGCCCAACTCTTAAGGTTTAGACTGACAGTCTCAGACTACTGTTTGCTTATCATACATTCAACGAATATGAACGTAAAGAGGACAATATTTGGTATATATAAATGAATAAATTCTTTATTGATAAAAATGTCTCCAAAAACGTATTACATTTTTACTCCTTAGAGCATACATGTCTAACAATCTCCCACTTGCACTAAGTGAGTAAATACTGCAAATTTCGCATCCCCATAGCTTCCACATGCCTTTCGAAGACTCTCCCAGAAAGTGTCTTCGTAAATGGATCAGCTAAATTGTCCTCTGACGCGATCTTGCACACCGTGACATGCCCGCTCTCAACGAAGTCCTTTATCACATGATACTTCCGATCAATATGCTTACTCTTCTTGTGAAATCTTGGTTCCTTAGCATTAGCTACCGCCGCACTGTTATCACAGTACAGTGATACCGCTTTATCCATACCAGGAACTACCTCAAGATCCCCAAGGAACTTGCGGAGCCACACTGCTTCTTTCGAAGCATCACTAGCCGCCACATACTCGGCCTCCATCGTTGAATCCGAAGTGCAATCTTGCTTCGCACTTCTCCAACTGATGGCACCGCCACCCAGAGTAAACACAAACCCTGAAGTCGATTTCCTAGAATCCAGGCAGGATTGAAAATCCGAATCAGTGTATCCTAGAGGAGTTAAATCCTCACCCGAATACACAAGCATATACCCTCGAGTCCTTCTCAGGTACTTGAAAATATGCTTTACCGCAACCCAATGGTTCGGTCCTGGATCCGCCTGAAATCGACTCACAATCCCGACCGCATAGCTAATATCCGGTCGAGTGCAAAGCATGGCATACATGAGACTACCCACTGCCGAAGCATAAGGCACCTTCTTCATGTATTCTCTTTCTTCATAAGACTTTGGAGAGTCTTTCTTAGAAAGAGTAATTCCAGACCTAGATGGTTGCCCACCTTTCTTGGAATCCTGCATTGCAAACCTCCTGAGAATTTTATCTATGTAGCCGGCCTGTGACAAAGCTATCATTTTGTTCTTCCTATCCCGCAAGATCTGGATACCGAGAACAAAATTAGCCTCACCCAAGTCCTTCATGTCAAACTGCTTGGTCAACCATAATTTGACCGATGACAACGCCCCAACGTCATTGCCAATTAGCAGAATGTCATCTACATAGAGTAGTAGAAAAACCACCTTCCCATTCTTAATGTGTTTGTAAACACATGGTTCATCCACATTTTGTGAGAACCCATAAGTCTTGATCACTTGATCAAATCTTATGTTCCAAGAACGAGAAGCCTGCTTAAGTCCATAAATAGACTTTAGCAACTTACAAACCTTACCCTCTTGACCCGCGACCTTGAACCCGTCTGGTTGTTCCATATAAATGGACTCATCAAGATAGCCATTTAGAAAAGCCGTCTTGACATCCATCTGCCAAATCTCGTAGTCGAGAGCGGCAGCTATGGACAAGAGAATCCGGATGGACTTAAGCATGGCTACAGGCGAAAAGGTTTCCTCATAATCGATTCCTTCCTTTTGCGTATAACCCTTAGCTACCAGTCTAGCCTTAAAGGTTTCGACCTTTCCATCCACTCCTCTTTTCCTCTTGTAGATCCACTTACACCCTATGGGTTTTACCCCTTCGGGAAGATCCACAAGCTCCCAGACCCGATTAGTCTCCATAGACTTCATCTCAATGTTCATGGCCTCTGTCCAGAGTCTTGAATCAACATCCTCCATAGCTTCTGCGTAAGTATAAGGATCCCTGTCATGTTCATCCGGTTCAGCCAAAAAGACCTCCCCATTGAACATATACCTCTCAGGTTGACGCCCGATCCTCCCACTACGCCGAAGCCCCTGTGGTTGTTGTTCAGGTTTGTTTGGTTTTTCTACACCGATCGGAATGGTTTCGTTCGGAACCTCCGGAGTAAACGGATTACCCCTCAACTCCTCAAGCACCACTTTGCTTTGAGGTTTAAAGTCGTTCATGTAACTCTCCTCAAGGAAAGTTGCATTAGTTGAAACCACGACTTTATTTTCCTTTGGGTTATAAAAATAACCCCCTTTAGTCCCTTTTGGATATCCTACAAACACGCAAACTTCTGAACGTGCTTCCAACTTATTCGGATCCTTAAACAGGACATGAGCTGGACATCCCCATATGCGAATATGGTTTAAGGATGTCTTCCGTCTTGTCCACAACTCGTGAGGAGTTTTAGGGACCGATTTTGAAGGCACATTGTTCAAAAGATAACATGCGGTTTGTAGTGCATATCCCCAAAAGGATAAAGGCAATGATGAATAACTCATCATGGACCGAATCATGTCCAACAAAGTCCTATTCCTTCTCTCTGCTACGCCATTCTGCTGCGGAGTGCCCGGCGCAGTCAAATGGGATAAAATCCCATTCTCTAACAAGTGTCCCAAGAACTCATCAGAAAGGTATTCCCCACCTCGATCAGATCGAAGTGCCTTTATGGGTCTACCCAATTGCTTTTCCACTTCAGCCCGAAACTCCCTGAACTTATCATAAGTTTCGCTTTTGTGGTGCATTAGGTACACATACCCATATCTTGAGTAATCGTCAATAAAAGTGACGAAGTACTCATACCCTCCTCGTGCCCGGATGTTCATCGGTCCGCAAACATCACTATGCACAAGTTCTAGAACCCCTTCGGCCCTATTGCCCTTAGACCCGTATGGTCTTTTGGTCATTTTACCCTCCAAACAAGACTCACATTGAGGTATACATTCCACCTTTAAGTGACTTAAAGGTCCATCCCTTACCAACTTTTGAATCCTATTCAGGTTAATATGGCCAAGGCGCAAATGCCAAAGATAAGTCTTATTAGAGTGAGAAGTTTTAAGTCTTTTTGAGTCATTATCATTTATCTCAGCATTAAGCAATAAGTCCATCTTAGGTTTGATAAAATATAGATTATTTTGCATCCATCCAGAACAGATAAAAGATTTGTTTTTACGAATCACCACTTTTTCATTAAAAGATACCACGTAGGAGTCTTTAAATAAAGAAGATACAGAAATTAAATTCCTTTTAAATTTAGGAACATAAAAACAATCTCGCAAAATTAAATTCCTATAATTATCAAAATAAAGATGGACATCTCCCACTGCTTCCGCTGAGACCAAGGATCCATCGCCCATCCGAAGCGTTAAGTCTTCACGAAGTAGACTTCTCGTTTCTTTGAATCCCTGCAGAGAAACACAAACATGATTAGTTGCACCGGAATCTATGACCCAAATGTCACTGGATTCCTCAACCAAACAAGTTTCTAAATATAGAAGATCACACCTACCTCCCTTGGAAAGGAAGTCCTTGCAATGCTTCTTTATATGCCCGACCTTACCACAGAAGAAGCACTTAAGCTTCTTTGGGTTCTTCTTCTTTTTCTTCTTGCTCTTGGTAGCAATAGGAATAGAAGACTTACCACTCTTGGCCCGTTGCTTCTTTCCATTCCCAGAGTTAGGATTGGAACCAGAAGCAGCTACCATATTGGCCTCTCCACCAGCAGGAGACTCCCTGATCAGCAGTTCAAACTCCTGTAACTGTTTCATCAGTTCTGTCAAGGTCATATCCCGCCTATTGCTCAAATTAAAAGTAGCTCTAAACGGAATAAATTCCTTAGACAGAGTCTCAAAGACCATAGTCATCTGAGTTTCAGCATCGATGTCGGCTCCATTGGTTTGAGCCTCAGCGAGGTAACCCATGACCAACATCATGTGCTCCTTTACAGATGTCCCCGGTCTCTGTCTACAGTTTAAGAGTTTCCGAAGCGCCCCTTGCCGCTTTGTTATGGCCTGGCCTCCAAACATATCCTCAAGATTATCCAAGATCTGCTTCGCAGTCTCATAATCCTGATGTTGAGCCTGCAGCACGTTATTCATGCTAGCCATAACATAGCAGCGGGCCTGATCATTAGCATCTTTCCAGCGTTCGTACGCTTGGAATTGCTCATTACTTGAGTCTCCCGTAGGCTCGGGAGGACAAGGAGTTGTCAGTACATACTTCAGTTTCTCAAAGGATAGGACGATGTCCAGGTTCCGTTTCCAATCGTTATAATTCTCACCGGTTAATTGGTTTTTGTCAAGTATCGATGATAAAGCGTTTTTAGACATTTTCAATCTACAATAAAGAATCATATACCAAACATAAGCAAACATATTTAATAATTTAGTAAGATAACACAATCATGTAAAATCATACAAATGTGTTTATGTGTCAAAACCTTGAAAATATCACAACCTTACAACGATAATTCCCAACTCAGAATTCAACAAGCTCCTAGGGGAGTCATGCCAAATTCAATCAGGAACACGGATCCCCTCCTGATTAATATATGCCATCCAGGACCCGTATGATCCAGCATATACTAATAATCGTTTCTTTGGCCATTAATTTTATTAACAGAGCTCCTAGGGGAGGTTAATAATAAAATTAACGTGAGTGTATAACCACCGTTTCAATATTTTATCCATGATTTATAATCACCACCTAGGGGTGTGCAACCATAAATCATACTAAAATACCTTATCCTTTTAGAGATCCAATCTGGTACATAATAGAAATCCCTTCCTAGGGGTTGGGACCATCATGTTCTTCCTATGGACCAACGATGGAGGCCTTAGGTTCTCTCTTCGAAAACCTTCTCCCACTCAATCTTTTGAAATCAAGGTTTTATTTTAAAATTATGCATGAATAATTTTAATATGAGCGGCACTCCCTATTCTATATGACATGTTATCAATATACATGGTAAATCATATTATAATGCAGACAAGCAAAGCAATCAAGCAAAGCTACAAGCATAATAATAATAACCGTAATATTATGGTTCCACCCTAGAGAATAGAAAAACTAAGATTACAAGAGAATAATCGAGACATTTATCGATTCTTCAACCTTGAATCCTCAAGCTGTATCCTTCTTCATGTAATATCCATCTTCAAGTCCTCAATCCCGTATGAATCGAACACTTCATATTTCCGGTCATATCCAAATTTAATGTTTCTCAGAATCGTCCCAAAAATAAAATTAAAACTGCACCAAAAATTGCACCTTTTCTGGACACCTGGATGCTCTCTGTCGGCAGGCCGATCTAGATGATCGGTCTGCCGATCATGGTGGTTCGGCCTGCCGAACATGAAGGTTCGGCCTGCCGGCAGAGCACCAAAATTTCTGCCCCACTGTCGGCCTGCCGGACCGTACGTCCGGCCTGCCGATCTGTGACCTTCGGCCTGCCGAACTGTGAGGTCCGGCATGCCGACCGAGCAGAAAACACTCAATCCAGAAAATACAATTTTAATGCAATTCATCAATTTTATTTTCAACAATTCAAAAACATAAAATTAGAGACTCAGGAAATACCTGGAGGCGCCATCATCTATCTTCAAGATCCGACTTCTCGTTCCGTCTTCTCCGAATAATTATTTAATTACAAAATTCTTACAAATTAAAAATTAAATAATAATTCCTAGACGGAGATGATAGTCCGCCATCTAATTACATGAAAAACTTAGATACACATTCTAACCTCTAAGGAACCATAACCGGTATTAATTAATTAATAAATAATTAAACAACAATTTAATCAACCATAATTAATTAATAAACATTCACCACATAATCCATGACAACATATATATTATATAGAAACCTAGAGTGCCATCTCTCTATAAAATTCAATTCAAGCATTGGAGAGATTAAGATCACAAAATTTATGCATATAACATGATCACAAACTTGAAAATTTACGTAAAAACCTCGTCTCTGATACCAATTGTTGGAAACAAAGTGCGCAGCGGAATTTTAAAAATTTTTCATCAGAGTATTTTCCAAAATACAAGTATGACATGTTATATGTATAAATTAAACAGATCTTACTAACCTCAGTGTGCCGAAGAACCTCCGCGACCTGTGTAGAGAAGTAACGTTCCAGAAGAGCCTCAACCAACTGGTCTTCTTTGCTATTCTCTATCCACAACCGGAGTGAGTGTGGGCTCACACGTACAGCTCTTCCACCGGTGACTCTCCTTCCAACCAATAGAGAGAACCCAAAGCTAGTGTTCGTGATTTGTGAACAAAAGCTCTCAGGGAGTTTTCAGATGCTCACTAGAAGAGTATCACTCTTAATCTCTCAAATTGATCTGAGTAAATCATTAGACTCACTCCCTTTTTATACCTATTGGTCCTTGGGGTCAGTCCATATCAGATTAGGTCTCAAAAATCGAAACAGAATCAAGTTCGGATCAATATCTGATAAGATACGCGTGAAAAACGCGTAATCTTAGCTGTCGCGGTCGGCATGCCGAACTGTGAGATAGGCAGGCCGAACTGGCCAGTTCGGCAGGCCGAACTTTCTGATCGGCAGGCCGAACTGCCGAGAAAAAATCTCCGCGAATCTTTTATTTTCCACCCGAGATTCTAAAGGATAAAGTCTCAGTTTTGATTCAAATAGCCCAATAGAAAAGATATCTGATCAAAACAAACTCTATCAAGATAATCTCTAAGAAAATAAATCAATTCAAAATAATTCTACAAGTTTATCTTGTTCTAATTGTCCAAAATTAAAACAACCGATAAACAGACAAGAATTATCCGAACGCCATAATTCAACAAGTTCATCTTGAACTAATTTCTTACAAAATTAATTCAACCGATAAACAGACATGAATTATTTGATTCTTATAAATTTTAAACCAATCTGATAAATCCGACATAAGTCACCAATTATTGGAAAAGCACGCCGTGTCGTTACAGGACTTTGTGAGCTAGCAAAGGGGACCAAAATGGACCTATAAAGTTCAAGCTCATGATAATTATGAAACCCAATATCCCAGATATACATTTCACAATTATCAACTCCAACGCTACTCCACTAAAAGCTTGGAGCTGCACTCTCGAACTTTACAGAATTACGAAGCTCGTGTAGCTAAGTCTCCATGACATATCATAGTGTATCGCATCCCCATATGATCATCCATAATCGGCTTAAGGACAAGTTCTGTCTTACCTTCCCGATTATTTTTATCTTACGTTCCATTGTCTCACCATTAGAAAACTTACCATCCAAAGATAGTATACCATTCGGTTACACCTATGTATCCAAATGGTTGAGCGCTCCAGTTTTCCAATTACAGGACAACGCATATAAGAGGATATCATTACTCCTAAAGAGGAGCTATGGATTCCATATCTATGAATAACAAGTCTACGCTATCAAGAGTCATGCCTCCAACGTACCGGCATGCATGCCACTATAGAGATGTGGGAGTCACCCATTGGTACATCAAAAGACACAAGTCGAGACAACGGGCCCATTATTCATCTCAGGATTAAGATACAATACAAACGACTGTCTAAAGTGAATCGATTTGCCAAGACAGAATTATTAATCCAAATCAATTCACTTTATGTCCCGATCCAACACATCGTCACCTATGACAACGCGCCAATGTTTCTATTCACGGAGTCCAACTCCGATGGCCAAGACAAACCATCTCCCAAAAGGGATATAGACAACATAACAATCTTTACATGAATAAAGCGCCCAACTTTATTCCCTCGATTGCGGATCATATATTTTAGACCATCACCTTAAGAGTCGTGTCTACCGCATAATCATCCCATCATATGCCCAACTCTTAAGGTTTAGACTGACAGTCTCAGACTACTGTTTGCTTATCATACATTCAACGAATATGAACGTAAAGAGGACAATATTTGGTATATATAAATGAATAAATTCTTTATTGATAAAAATGTCTCCAAAAACGTATTACATTTTTACTCCTTAGAGCATACATGTCTAACATTTGCGGCGTATAAGCTCGAGGGTGGCGCTAACACCTGGTGGAAACAAACTAAGCGTCTGGAGCGCGGTGGCGATATCAGTTGGGACAAGTTCGAGGAACTGTTCTATGATCGGTATTTTTCGCAGGGATATAGAGACCAGAAAGCAGCTGAGTTTTATAGATTGCAGCAGGGTGATATGTCAGTTCAGGAGTATGAGGCAAAATTTAACGAGTTGGCTAGGTTTGCTCCATCAGCGGTGGCATCGGAGCGCGAGAAATGTATTAAGTTTCAGGAAGGACTCAAGGCTCCTATTCGACGGCAGTTGGTTGCTCTACGGCTTAGGAGTTTCGGAGAGCTTGTGTCGTCGACAATCTCCGTGGAGAATGATTATGTGCAGTATTGTGAGGACCGAGCCAAGGCTTCAGGAGGACCGTAGAGGAGTGGCAGGAAGAGCATTAGTAGTCGTCCAGCTCCGGGGAAAGGCAAGCAAGGCGGTCCGACCAGTGGCAGCAGCAGTTCGTCTGGCAGCGGGCGTAGCAACCCCTACAGCTTTCATTGTCATTTCTGTCAGCAGCCCGGACACATCAAGAGAAATTGTCCAATCAGGAGTACATGTCTTGGATCTCAGACTGGGGAGGATGCCAGTCGTTCATCTCAGCCTCAGCCTCAGACCCTACCTCCGCCTCCGCAGTACCCGCAGTTGCAGTATCCGCAGTTCTCTCCTCAGCAATTCTCATATCCGGCACGGGGGCAGTAGCCGCAGTATTTTCAGCGCAGTGTTCCTCAGTATCGAGCGCCGAGTACAGGTAGCGTGCAATCATCTCCGTCTCAGCAGCATCGGTCGAGTAATCCAGGACCCAGTAATGTCGGTAGAGGAAAAGGAAAAGCGCCAGTGCAGATTCATGCAATGGCATCTGGAGGGTCAAATTCTCAGACTGGTAACGCGGTTGTCGATGGTATGATCTTGGTTTCTAGATCTTTAGCTCGTGTTTTATTTGATACCGGTGCCTCTCATTCTCTCATTTCGAGTTCTTTTGTACATGCCTTGGGATTAAAGGTAGAAGAGTTTAATGAACCCCTAGCTATAACTTCTCCCTTGGGGCGGGTGTGTGTAAATTGTATGTGTAAGTCCTGTAAAATAAAGATTGGGGATGAGATTTTGAAAAGTGATTTGATTATACTCCCCATGAGTTCCTATGATGTAATTCTAGGGATGGACTGGTTGTCCAGGTATAGTGCAGTTGTGGACTGTCAACTTAGAAAGGTGACCCTAGTGTCTGATAGAGGGACGGTAATCACTTACCAGGGTGGTGGTTATTGGTTAATGAGTGAGCGTCTCATGAAGTCGTGCCTAGGAGGGCGAAGGAATCTAGATTGTTTTGCTTTTCTTGCCAAACTGGATTGCGAGCCCTATGTTTCGAGTAGTAGTATAGCGATTCCGGTGGTTGATGAGTTCGAGGATGTTTTCCCCGACGAGTTGCCAAAATTACCACCGCATCGGGAGATTGAGTTTGGTATCGAGTTGTTTCCAAGGACAGCACCGATTTCTATGGCACCTTATCGGATGGCGCCAGCAGAAATGAAGGAATTGAGGAAGCAACTTCAGGAGCTTGCTGATAAAGGGTATATTCGGAATAGCACATCTCCGTGGGGAGCACCAATTTTGTTTGCTAAGAAGCATGATGGGACTCTCAGGTTATGTGTGGATTATCGGCAGCTAAATCGTGTTACGGTGAAGAACAAGTATCCCTTGCCTAGGATTGATGAGCTATTTGATCAGTTGGGAGGTTCGCGATACTTCTCGAAGATTGATTTGCGTTCAGGTTATCATCAGCTCAGGATCAAGGAAGAGGATGTTCCCAAGACAGCTTTTAGGACTCGGTATGGGCATTTTGAGTTCCTGGTTATGTCGTTTGGGTTGACGAATGCTCCAGCAGCTTTTATGGATCTGATGAACAGGGTATTTAGGCCGTATCTGGATTAGTTTGTGATTGTGTTCATCGATGATATTCTTGTGTATTCTAAGACTTGGGAGGAGCATGAGCAGCATCTTCGGATCGTGCTTCAGACTCTGCGGGAGCACCAATTGTATGCTAAGAGGAAAAAATGTGAGTTCTGGTTGACTGAGGTCAAATTTCTAGGTCATGTCATCTCGGAGCATGGTATTTTAGTGGATCCATCCAAGATTGAAGCTATATTGGAATGGGAACGACCAAGAAATGTAACGGAGATTCGCAGCTTTTTAGGTCTTGCTGGATATTACAGGAAATTTGTAAAGAACTTTTCGAAGATTGCAGCTCCGTTGACGAGATTGATCAAGAAAAATGTCAGGTTTGAGTGGGATGAAGATTGTGAGTCTGCTTTTCAGGAATTGAAGAATCGGTTGACTTCAGCTCCAGTGTTGGTTATTCCTAGCAGTGATGAGCCGTATGAGGTTTATGCGGATGCTTCAGGGCGCGGACTTGGATACGTGTTGATGCAGCATGGGTGTGTAGTTGCGTACGAATCGAGACAGCTACGACCTCACGAGCGGAATTATCCTACTAACGATTTAGAGCTTGCAGCGGTGATCTACGCGCTGAAGATTTGGAGGTGTTACTTGTATGGAGCGTCGTTTCAGGTCTTCTCCGATCACAAGAGTTTGAGGTATTTGTTCACTCAGAGGGATCTCAGCTTGAGGCAGCGCAGATGGGTGGAATACATGGAGGATTATGATTTCGTTTTGCAGTATCATCCCGGGAAAGCTAATGTGGTAGCGGACGCGCTTAGCAGGAAGTCTTCAGGGATTCTCGCTTGTTTGATTTTTGAGGACTGGAGCAGGGATGCGACAGTGAGTGAGTATCGGCTACTGTATCATGAAGATCGAGTTTCGTTATATCATGTAGAAGCGACTTCAGCTCTTGTTCAGATGGTGAAGCAAAATCAGTGGCAGGATCAGCATTTGCAGGGGATTTGGTCGCGGATTCAGAACGGGAAGCAGTTTGAAGAATGGAGCGTGCATGCAGATGGATCGTTGTACTTTCGAGAGCGCCTTGCAGTTTCAGTTATCGCCAAGGTGACGAAAGCCATTCTAGACGAAGCTCAT
Source organism: Artocarpus heterophyllus (assembly GCA_025403435.1). Taxonomy (NCBI): domain Eukaryota; kingdom Viridiplantae; phylum Streptophyta; class Magnoliopsida; order Rosales; family Moraceae; genus Artocarpus; species Artocarpus heterophyllus. Next base: position 10,167,071 of record CM046339.1, read on the forward strand.
AGGTCTCAGTTCGCTATTCATCCGGGGAGCACCAAGATGTATCGTGATTTGAAGAGGCAGTATTGGTGGAGAGGCATGAAGAAAGATGTTTGAGAGTATGTGGCCAAGTGTTCGACGTGTCTCCAGGTGAAAGCTGAGCATCAGAAGCCTGCAAGTCAGCTTCAGCCGCTTCCTATTCCAGGGTGGAAATGGGAACATGTGACAATGGATTTCCTCACAGGTTTGCCGAGGACGGAGCAGCTGCATGATGCAGTTTGGGTTGTGGTCGACAGGTTGATGAAATCGGCGCATTTCATTCTGTTTAGGTCGACGTGTTCCAAGAAGATTCTCGGGGAGTTGTATATGCTGAACATTGTGAGGTTGCATGGAGTTTCTTTGTCCATCACCTCTGATCGAGACACCAGGTTTAATGCTAAGTACTGGAGGAGTTTTCAGGAGGCTTTGGGTACGGATTTGAACTTCAGTACGGCGTTTCATCCTCAGACTGATGGGCAGTCTGAGCGGGTTATTCAGGTTCTCGAGGATATGTTGCGCGCTTGTGCGTTGGACTTCGACGGGAATTGGAAGCAATGTTTGCATTTGGCGAAGTTCGCGTACAACAATAGTTATCAGGCGAGTATCGGTATGGCACCATTTGAGGCATTATATGGGCGACCGTGTCGGTCACCTGTGTGTTGGGCCGAGCCGGAAGATAGAGTTATTCTTGGGCCGGATGAGATTCGTGACAGCAACGAGAAAGTCGCAGTGATTCGAGATCGGTTGAGATCAGCTCAGAGTCGTCAGAAGAGCTACGCGGATAGGAGACGTAGACCCTTAGAGTTCGCGGTTGGGGATTTCGTTCTCTTGAGGGTGTCACCTCGTAAGGAAACTATGCGGTTCGGGGTGAGTGGGAAGCTCACGCCGAGGTATATTGGGCCGTTCGAGATCACTCAGCGTGTTGGTGTGGTCGCTTATCGGCTTAATCTTCCGCCCGAACTTTCTCATGTGCACGATGTGTTTCATGTGTCGATGCTTAGGAAATGTCCACCTGGGCAGGATAAGATAGTTTCGTTTCGCGATGTGCAGGTTCAGGAAGATACGACGTACGAAGAAGTGCCGATTCAGATTATCGACCGAAAAGTGATTAGTTTGCGTCGTCGTGAGATCCTGTTGGTAAAAGTCGTGTGACAGCATCATGGGGTTGATGAAGCCACTTGGGAGTTAGAGTCGAATATGCGAGAATTGTATCCGCATTTGTTTTGTTTCTGAAATGAGTTGTAAATTTCGAGGGAGAAATTTCTTTTAGGGGTGGAGAGTTGTAACGCCCCAAAATGTATTTAAAGTTAATGTAATATAAATGATGAATTAGTGTGTCATAATTAACGTTTTAACATTAATTAAATTATTTGGCTGGATTTTGAATTTTTGGTTGTTTGTTAAATCAATGCATTTAAATGATTTCTTATTGTTTTAAAATGATGTTTTGAGTTTTAAAACACAACAATTTGTAAAATGTTCAAAATACTCCGTTTTGCAAATCCGTGGGCGGCACATGGTTTTCGCACAGTAAAACCGCCCACCGATTTTCTCTATTTATTTCATTTTTCTCTCTCTCTCCTCACTTCCACGCTCACTCTCCCTCTCTCTTCTCTCATCTCTCTCGGCAATCTCCCTCTCTCTCAATCTCTCTCAAAAATTTTTAAAATAAATTCGAATCCAAGCTTCGGGATAGTAAGGAGGAGGCTCGGGGACGTGATTTGGCAACCGAGAACGCGGATTGAAGCTTCGATTCGAGGTTAGATTCGAAATTTCTAAACTTTTTTCTAAAATTTTCAATTTTGTGTGTTTTTAAAATCTAGGTTTGTTTTAGCTTAGAAAACCGTGGATTTGTGTTAAATGAACTTAGAACAACTAGAATCTAAGCTTAGATTGAAGAAAAACGGATTGAATTCAAGATTTTTCATTTTTCTCCTCATTTTCTTATTTTTGGATTTTTGAGAATTTTGAGTTTAAATCTTATTTAAATGAGTCCAAACATGTTCTAGTATGTTTTTCTATCATCTATGAACGTTTTTCATGCCTGGGAATTGACAAAAACAGGTTGGAATCCAGATTTGGATTTTAGGGATCGAGAAACCCGTGGCTGGGATTTCTGAATTTTTCCAGTTCGGCAGGCCGGAGTGATAATCGGCAGGCCGGTGTTCTTCCGACCGGCAGGCCGAATCTGGGGAAATGTTCGGCCGACCGAACTTTGCTTCCGGCAGGCCGAACTGTGCAGTTCGGCAGGCCGAAGCAGGGCGACCGGCAGGCCGACCGAGGCATGAAAATTTTTGTGATTTTTACCCGTTTTCACTGTTTTGAACCTAGATTTAAATCTCAACCTTATAGAATGATTTTAAAGGTACAAATGGCACACTAGGACATCATGAAATGATTTAGTAACATAGAATGTCTCAAACTAGATATTGATCGACTTAGTTTGTATCTAGGATCGTTCATGGTTCCGTGGAGCTAACGTATAGCGAACCGAGATTACAGTGTGGGGTACCGACACGAATATTGAGGTAGGACTTTTATCCTATTTCTTTGGTAGCCTGGTTTTGAAATGATTTGGCTTTGAAAATGATTTCTATCAAAATGTTTTCAACGGTTGTTTGAAAATGGTTTTATCGGTTATATTTTAATATACCGTGATCTGAAATGAATTTCATAATAAATGTAATTGACAACACTCGGTAATTGGGTTTTGAATGATAATGATAATAAGCACTTAGACATGATGCCATATCAGAGATTGGGTCGTGTAGCGATCGACCTTGGGGGCAGGTCCCGAAACCCAGCTGGGCCACTACGGTGGTGATATCATGGTTTGCCTAGGTAAAAGTAAAATGGTGTTTTGATTTGACGAGTGGACTGTTCTGTGACAGAAGGGTTCTACTCAAATTATTTATTTATTTATTCATTCAAGTTTCCTTTTGAATAACTTCTAATAATGTTATGTTTCTTTGCATTAAACTATTTTATAAAACATAGTCCTACTGAGCCTTTCGCTCACGTTTTATTGTTTTAAATTTTCCCCCCCTCTTGGTGGTTTCCCATTTAGGTTTGGAGAAGATTCTTCGGACCGAACTCAGGAGCAATAGGAGAATTTATTTATATTCTGTATTATTAATCAAGGCATGTAAGACTTAACTTTATTTGCACTTGGACTGTAATTGTATTTATGATATTGTCAGAACAATGTGTGTGCACAAGTTGTGGGTTGTAGAACCCATACTCGCGGTTTTTTTTTAATTTTTATTACTTGCTTAATATTTTTAAATTCTTTTATCAAATGTGGTGGAAAAACTTCTTATTTCTCATGTAATTTGAATCTTAAACCATTGATTTTAATTAAATTTTCTTTTAATTAATCTAAATAATCCGCCACGTCACCTCTCGTACTCTGGGGCGTGACAGCCCATTCCCATCGGCCAGTAGGTTCAAAACTAATAGATTCTCAGGTTTTTTCTTCTCTCATAGAGACAAATATTTCAATAAATGACAAACTCACTTGTACCATTTAATACATTTCAGCAAAGAATGATCACGCTAATAAATGACAATCAGCAGGTAGGCGACGCATAAGACATTGTGGCATTGTTGCTCATAAGTTCACACATTACAGCACACCTAATATGAGGAGTCTAGGTCTGTTGCTCCATTTTCTTGTCTCTTTAGTTGTCTCCTTTATTATTTATTTAACACATTATTTAAACTCAACAACCTAAACACATAAATAGGACCTAAATATAAAAGTAATTAAGCAATTTACTTAGGTGTCAAAATTCAATTCGAGGGACAGCCAAGGGGATAAGAAAATGGGACAACATAATTTAATTCTAATATGAGATTTCTACATAAGGGTATTAAAAAAAAAAAAAAAAAAAAAAAAAAAAAAAAAACCTACCCATAGGACCCTATTTTACCCATCATATTTGTATCATATCTATTAGTTTTGAATACTCTTTCATTTTTATATGACATTGTTTTTGAAGTGATTTTGATATGATTTTTTACTATATTAAAAATATGCATTACCTGACAAAGATACCCGCCCATAGAAAGTTCCATCTAAATGATGTTACCATTAAGAGAGTATTTGGCAGTGGTTTCCATCACTCAATTCCCACCATAAATACAATTATAAACAGTATAAAGCTTTCATATGCTACAATAACAATAAAAATATATATTACAATATAAAACTCTCTTATACTACAATAAAAGTAATTCTCACCACCCTTCCAAACATCAAATAAATTCTTATAAAATTTTTATTTTCACACATAAACTACATAGATTTTGCACTAAATTTTTAAATTTACTCTTGAATGAGTGTAGGGTGTCTGAGAACATGAACTGGTTTGTACCACAAAAAAAGTTCAATAGACGGGACGCCTGAGGGGACGCCCAGTAGGTGGGCCAACTGTACAACATAGTTTTTTCATAATTCGAGTCTGAAATGACCACAATACCCTCTGATGTCTTTTTATGCCCTGAAAAGCAAAGGTAATTTCGTCCCACAGCATTTTGCAGATTTTCAGAGAAATTTTTTAGTTTAAGATGGTAAAGAGCTCTGCCAGATGAGCTGGGACGCAATAGGCTTTGATTACCATTAAAGAATAACTGACAGATTGGAAATTTTCACCAGAGGGAAAGATTTTACTTCAGAAACCAATGTTTGGGTCAAAATAAGAAATCAATTAACATCTCCACTATTCTCTCACGATAGCAAATGATAAGCGAGATTGGAAATTACAAACTAAAAACCCTCTTATTATTCTCTTGACTTATTTTGTACATATAAGAAAAACTGACGAAAAATGAAACAACAAAGAATCATAATAATGCTTTAAGACAAGGAATCAAAAACATTTAAAAGAGAGGCAGCAAATAATGTTGAGAGAAAAAAATAAAGCAGAGAAAAAGGGAAAGCTTATAGAGATCCAAGAAACTCATCGTTTTCTACAGATTATGTCAATGCCCAGAAGAATATAAACAAAACCCAGTTGGGAAACAGACTTGAAACACAAAAGATGCAAACTTGAAAAGAAAACAATAGCCTTTTATCCTTTTAAACCCAACATAGATAGATGAATAGATAGATATAAACAAGCAATGGGAACAGAAAAATACATTTTGAGAAGAAATGTCAAAGGAAACTCACCTTCATCGGAAAAGACAACAGAAGAGAGAGCCAGAAACAGAAGGAGAAGCAGAGCAGCCATGGAGAAAAGCACTTAAAATATTCCTCAGTTCTCCAGAAACCACATAAAATGGAACCAACCCCACAAAGAAACTCCAGAAAGAACTCTGAGCTATATTGAAGCCCAAAGAACAGTGAAAAAGCGGACCAGAAACAAAAGGGCAAAAAAAAAAAAGCAACAAAGAACTAGAGAGAGAGAGAGAGTGACGACGGGAGCATCTTTTGAGGTCAGTCTCTCTCGGTCTGTGGTAATGTGGCGCGGGAAACTGAGTAAGGCGGGTTTTAGCAAAAAAGGCGAGGTGGGTTTTTGTTTGCACCGGGTCTGATGATCTGGGGTGGTTGTCAGAGATCTCTCCGCTTAGATTAACATGCAGTGAGGGGTGAGCATGGTAAGTGGGTGTGGTCCATCGCAGAGGACAAGGTAGAAGCTACGGAGACCATAGAAAGGAGAGACAGAGAGAGGGGAGAAGGAATTGAGATCTACGAGGAGACCAGACCACCACTCTGCTGCTGACGTGGCGTCGCAGCTGGATTTAACGGTCATATACCAGGAAAGTAACATATTCTGTTTCCATGAAAAAAATAATAATAATATCTTCTGCTTTCCCAAGTTGGAGTTATGTTGGTTAAGCTCCCTCACGAGGGATCGATTCTAATAGCTCATGTTATGTGGAAATTCTCTTTTAATAATAATAATAATAATACTAAAGAGATTAAATTGCTTTGGTAAGTATGTGAGATTTTTAAAAGATGACTTATTAGACTTTTTTTTTTTTTTAACTTCGTTGACCCTAAACTCACGAGAGTAACATAGTTAAAAGGCTAAATTAACTGATATTTGTCAATCTTCTTTGACTTTTAGAGCACGTGCAAAACGCATGATCATCATTTACTCAAAAATAACTAAATTACGCCTAATTTAATCAACTACCCTTTAAAAAAAATAACAAATAACAAAAAAGAAGAAAACACTCATCTCCCCAACTTATGCAGCAATTACCATTGACGGGTCCTTTGATCTCAGTCGTCCCTTTTTTTTTTTTTTCAAGATTTGGAAATTTTTTATTAACACCATGAACATTGCAAACCACAAACGCATGAGAGATTTTGAAAAATAACTTTAAGAAAAAGTCATTTTAGAAAAATGATTTTTTTGGGATAGTTTTTTAGCATAAAAAAACATGTTTTTTAGGCATAAAAACTGCTCCAATTTTTTTTCTTTCTACTCTGTTGAGGTTTCTCTCCTTGTTACAATTCTTTTCGTCTTTTTTTTTAAAAAAAAAACTATGACAGTTTTTTTACCCAAAAATACGTATTTTTTTTTTAAAAAAAAAACAATTTCCTCAATTAAAATTTTTTTTGTTTGCTCTTTTTTCAAATGCTGAAAAAAAATTACCATTGCTAACTATTTATGTTTTAACCATTAAATCAATAGAAAAAATACAACAACCCATTTCACAAAAATTGAAAAAAAAAGTAAAAAATAACTAAAACTTCTTTAACTTCAGCTCTCACCTCACTTGCTCAAAATTAAAGGTTTAGTTTTTTTTCCTCAAAAAGCTCAGAGCTGAAAAATATTTCCAAGTACTTATCTGTGTTCATTTTCGATTTTCCTTTTTCTTTTTGGAATATTTCCTCTTATTTTCTTTTAACTTTCAATTAGTCTATTACTTTGTCCCTAGAAAAAATTCAAGCCCTTGAAGCCAAACCTAGATTTCTTTTTCTTTTTGGAATATTTCATCTTTATTTCATGTTTTGAAATTCATATTTTCGTTTTCAACCCAAATTTTCAGAAGAACCAAACGAAAAGGGAGAAGAAGAAGAAGAAGAAGAACAGAAATTAGCAGGGGTAACGTAATCTGATGGGGTGGGCAGTGGCGGGTGGATGGCCAAATCTAAGAAGAAGAAGAAGAAGAATAAGAAGAAAAAGATGAAGAAGAGATGGAGATGTTCTCATGTTTCTCAGGAGAGATTTGTGTAAGTTTTTTTTTTTTTAAACCAGAATTCAACCAAACAAAACCCTAAAATTTTTTGGAAACCCGGAAACTTAAAGGAAAAAAAAAAGAGAGGATATGGAGGAAGATCTGGGGGCGGCTTGATCTAGGGTGGAGGTGGATGACCATGGGGCGAGAAAAGGTGGGCAGCGGAATCTAAGAAGAAGAAGAAGAAGAAGAAGAAAAAGAAGAAGAGGAGATGGCGAGAGCTCACGGTGGTAGGTGGTGGAATCTAGGCAACGCGATGGGCGGGGTACGATGGGGTGGGACCCAGGGATGGGTAGTTGGCGCCAAAGGGTATGGGAGGAAGAATTTGAAAAAAGGGCCAAAAAAAATTCTTAATTGAGGAAATGTTCTTTTTTTTTTACACAAAAAACACGTTTTTTTAGATAGGTAAACTGTTCTAGTTTTTTGCATAAAAAAAGATGAAAATAACTGTAACGAGGAGAGGAACCACAACAGAATGAAAAGAAAAAATATGGAGTAGTTTTCATGCCCAAAAAACATGTTTTTTTACGTCAAAACACTGTTAAAAAAAAGGCCATTTGCCTAAAATAACTTTTTCTTAAAGTCATTTTTCAAAATGCCCCACGGGGTGGTCTGATTTGTTGGTGATGGGGGGAGCTCTTATTACTTTTTTAAGGATTAATTTTATGTTTTATAATTTAATTTACTTTAGTTCTTATTAAAATATAATAAAATGTTATTATTCTACTAAAATACCCCTAATATTGAGCTATGTGGCAATCACATGACCAAGAAAAAGGGAGAAAAGTAAAGTCCGCCAGGCATCTTATTCTTGTTGCATCCTTCTCACGAGTTCAGGGTCAACAGAGTTAGAAAAAAAAATAATGTGGACTAGCGAGTCATCTTTTTAAAAAGTTCAGGGACTTATAGAGCAATTTCCTCTATAAAAAAAGCATATAATTGGATAATTAGTTCAAACCAATTAGGTTAAACTCTAACAATGGAGATTTGAACTTCATATTTGTATTGTGTTTACTTATGCGTAATCGGAGTGGGCAAGATTTAGAATGGATAGGATTCGGAGTCTGAATAAGTTGTTTACTTAGGTTCTAGGAATCAAAGTCAAAATTGTTGGAATCAATCCAATATATGGGCTGATATATTATATAAATATATTAAAGGCTATTAGATAAGGTTGCCTAATTAAAGTGATTAATTTAGGTTTTGAGATTTTAATGCATCATTAAGCGTGGGCCTTGCCACCGCTAATGACGGCCTTCTCTGTGTGCAGATATCAAGTCACGTTGGTGAGGAAAGCTGCAACATAGGCCGCGGTGAAACCTACAAGCCACCGCCTACAGAAAAAAAAAAAAAAAAAACGTTGCATCTTTTATTTCCTAGGGTTCCTAAGAATTATGGATCTTGGCTCAGATTTGAACATAACTTAATACACGGGCCCAATTGGGCCCGTGACCAGATAGAACCTAAAGGTTAAACCCTGGGTGACCTAAACTAAAAAAAAAGAAGAAGAATGATATGGGCTTGGGTCTTTGAAAGAAAAATAGAGGCGGGTGGTTTTAGGATCCAGGTAGGGTCCACCAGACCCAGTCAACCTTTGACTTTGACGGTTGACTTTCATCAATTGACTTTGACAAGGTTGACTTTTGACAAAATTGTTTATTTTTATTTTTTTAATTTTGGTCATAATTTTAAATTCAAATATTGCCATTTTATATATATTTTGAGATGAATTAATTGAAGCAACATGTCACTAAAGTGGCCTCTCTTGTGAAAATTAATTTGTTTTAGAATATAAAAGGTTGTGTTTATGCAACTTATGTGAATATTGACCGACCCAAAGGAAGGCAAATATTTGATAAACTTGTATGTACACCTCCGATAATAAACATGTGATGATTATTCAGATTTTACAAGTGAATAATAAATCGGCCCAAACAAAAATTTATTATTTGACATGTTCTTATTGTCAATGTTTGATTGCTACACGAAGATATCACTTACAATTTAATATTTATGTGCAAAGACTAAATAGTAATGGAGTGCCCTGTATCTTTAGATGGAGTTACCTTTATTTGGATTTATTATTGTTATTTTGGATTCTTATGTGAGCTTGTTTTTTTGTTTGTTTTTTATTTTGTTCTCAGATTCAACTACTAGTTCTGCCTCAAACATTACTACCATATCAATTCCATTCCTATGCCGAATGATAGCAACTTTAAGTCATGGCAAGAGAACCTCCTTATAGTTCTCAGAGTCATTGATCTCGACCTTGCGTTAAGGGTTCCTTCTCCTACACTTCTTACGGATAAAAGTTCCTAAGATGAAAAGAAGGACAAGGAAAGGTGGGAGAAGTGTAACGCCCTGAAATTAATTAAATAATATTAGAATGTAAAATAGTAGATTAGTGTGCCACAATGAATATTTTAAACTTAATTTGATCATTTAATGAAATTTTGGGATTAAAGTTGTTTTGGTTATTTTAACGATTTCAAATTTATTTTTAATTATTTTAAATGTCATTTTGAATCTTTGGGACACAACAATTTGTAAAATGTCAAATATATTCCGTTTTACAAAACCGTGGGCGGCACGCAGTTTTTGTACGGTAAAAACCACCCACTATTTTCCTCTATTTATATCTCACTCTCCCTCTCTTCCTCTCATTCTCTCTCTCTCCCGTGTGACTCTCTCTCTCTCTCACTCTCTCGGTCACTCTCTTCCTCTCTTAATTTTTCCACAAGATTTTGAAACGAAATTTGAATCCAAGCTTCGGGTTAGCGAGTAGGGAGCTCGGGGACGTGATTTGGTAACTGAGAACGTGATTTAAAGTTTCGATTCGATGTTAGTTTTGAAAATTTCTAAACTTTTTTAAATTTTCAATTTTGCATGCATTTTTAAAATCTAAATTTGTTTCAGCTTAGGAAACCTTTGATTTGAGTTAATGGGACTTAGAACAGCTAGGATCTAAGCTTTGTTTGAAGAAAAACGGATTCGAATCAAGATTTTTTATTTTTCTCCCTTATTCTCAATTTTTGGATTTTCTTAGATTTTGTGCGAAAATCTTGTTTAAAATGGTTCAAAAGTGTCCTATTATGTTTTTCTATCATCTATGATTGTTTTCCACGTCAGAGATCTGAGAAAAACAGGTTAAAATAAAGATTTGAGTTTTGGGAGACCCAAAACCTGTGCCTGAAATTTTTAAAAATTTTCCTTTTCGACAAGCCAGATTCAAAAGATCGGTAGGCCGGATTCATTGGTCCGGCAGGCCAAAGCTTAGAATGTTTGGCTGACTGGACTTGTTCCTCCGACAAGCCGAATTGTGCAGTCTGGCCGGTCGAACCAGGGAGACCGACAGGCCGACTGAACTAGAGCAAATTTTGTGATTTTCATTCATTTTCACTGTTTTGAACCCCGATTGAAATCTTAACCTTATAGAATGATTTTAAGATACAAATGGCACACTAGGACATCATGAAATAGTTTAGCAATATAGGATATCTTAAATTAGATACTGATAGACCTAGTTTGTATTTAGGGTCGTTCGTGATTCCGCGAAGCTAACGTATAGCGGGTCGGGATTACGGTGTGGGGCACCGGTATAAGTATCGAGGTAAGACTTCTACCCCTTCTTTGGTAACCTAGTTTCAAATGATTTGGCCTTGAAAAGGGTTTTTACCAAAATGTTTTCAACTATTGATTGAAAAATGAGACTTTATCAGTTATTTTTATAAACCGTGAATTGAAGTGAACTTCATAATGAATGTTAATGAGAACATCTGGTAAATGGACTTTGTATGATAATAGAAATGAATATAAGGGCATGATGCCATAATCAAAGATCGGGTCATATAACGATCGACCTTAGGGGCAGGTCCCGAAACCCAGTTGGGCCACTACGATGGTGCTATTCATATGGTTTGCCCAGGAAAAGAATTTGATGATATTTCTAGTCAACCAATAAACTGTTTGGGTAAGAACAATTTTGTTTAAACTTATTTAATTAAGTTTTCTCCTAATGATTTCTTGAGTAATGATATTTTCCTTTAAAATTTTAATGTTTCTTAAATTATAGTTCTACTGAGCCTTTTGCTCACATTTTATTTGTTATAAAACTTTTCCCCCTCTAGGTGGATTTTCGCTTAGGTTCAGAGAAGATTCTTCGGACAGAACTCAGGAGCAGTAGAAGGACTTAGTAGGCTAATTGTAATATTTGATTAAGGCATGTAACATTTTAATTTTCTCTTTGCTTGGACTGTGAATGTGTCATTATATTGCCATACTATGTGTGTGCACAAGTTGTGGGTCAGTGGGACCCATACTTGTGTTTCTTTGTTATTTTATTATTTACTTAATGTATGCCCTAATGATTTTATCTGTTTAATGATTGTGAATGCTTTTCTCAAAAAAAGGATTTAAAATTTTTCAGATTTTTATTTTTAATCTAACCCTTAATCTCGTGTTTTTAACGAAATTCTTCTTTAAATTAATTTAAATAATCCACCATGTCACCTCCCGTACTTTGGGGTGTGACAGAATGGTATTAGAGCTCAAGGTTATGAACCTTAGGAGTTGTGCACACATAAGTATGACAATGAAATACCTCTGATAGTCTAAATTTTGTTTTTAGAAGTGAGAGAATGGCACCTAGACGTCGTTCGACAGCTGACGCCAAGTTCAAAAATGACGAGGGTATGATGAGGTCTATGTTTGCTGCATTTCGGCGGATGGTGGCTAGGGCTAGACTGGAGAATTCTGATGTTAGTCGTCGACATACGTATTATAAGGAATTATGACGTGTGTCTATACCAACTTTTGATGGAAATGGGGGCCCGCAATTGGCAGAATATTGGCTAGACTTGATCGTGAAGCATTTGGATACCCTTGGTGTACCAGATGAGTATCGTGTGGAATTTACTGCATATAAGTTCGAGGGTGGCGCTAATACTTGGTGGAAACAAACTAAGCATTTGGAACGCAATGGCAACATCAGTTGGGACAGGTTTGAGGAGCTGTTCTATGATCGATATTTTTTGCAAGGGTATAGAGACTAGAAGGCAGCTGAGTTCTATACGTTGCAGCAGGGTGACTTGTCTGTTCGTGAGTACGGGGCAAAGTTTAATGAGTTGGCCAGGTTTACTCCATCAGCATGGCATCAGAATGTGAAAAATGTATTAAGTTTCAGGAAGGACTCAAGGCTCCTATTCGACGACAGGTGGTTGCTCTACGACTTAGGAGTTTTGGAGAGCTTGTGTCGTCAGCAATATTAGTGGAAAGTGACTATGTGCAGTATTGTGAGGATCAAGCAAAGACGTCAGGAGGGCAACAAAGGAGCGGTAGGAAGAGCACTAGTAGCCGTCCAACTTCGAGAAAGAATAAGTAGGGTGGCGTGAACAGTGGTAGCAGCAGTTCATCGAGTGGTGGGTGCAGCAATCCCTAAAGCTTTCATTGTCATTATTGCCAGTAGCCAGGACACATCAAGAGAAATTGCCCAATCAGGAGTGCCCGCCTTGGATCTCAGACCGAAGAAGCTGCCAGTCGTCAGCCTTAGCCTCAGACCCTACCTCCATCTCAGCAATATCTGCAGTTGCAGTTCCCTTAGTTCTCTCCTTAGCAATTGTCATATCCAGCACAAGGACAACAGCAGCAACATTTTTAGCGTAGCGTCCCTTAGTACGTATTTTTTTGTGGAAAAAAAATCATTTCCTCAATTAAAATTTTTTTGTTTGCTCTTTTTTCAAATGCTGAAAAAAAAAAAACCATTGGTAAGTATTTATGTTTTAACCATTAAATCAATAGAAAAAATACAACAGCCCATTTCACAAAAATTGAAAAAAAAAATGTAAAAAATAACTAAAACTTCTTTAACTTCAGCTCTCACCTCACTTGCTCAAAATTTAAGGTTCAGTTTTTTCCCTAAAAAAGCTCAAAGATGAAAAATATTTCCAAGTACTTATCTTTGTTCATTTTCAATTTTCCTTTTTGCTTTTTGGAATATTTCCTCTTATTTTCTTTTAACTTTCAATTAGTCTATTACTTTGTCCCTAGAAAAAATTCAAGCCCTTGAAGCCAAACCTAGATTTCTTTTTCGTTTTGGAATATTTTATCTTTATTTCATGTTTGAATTTGATATTTTCGTTTTCAACCCAAATTTTCAGAAGAACCAAACGAAAAGGGAGAAGAAGAAGAAGAAGAACAAAAATTAGCAAGGGTAACGTAATCTGATGGGTTATCGTTGGGGTGGGCAGTGGCGGGTGGATGGCCAAATCTAAGAAGAAGAAGAAGAAGAATAAGAAGAAGAAGATGAAGAAGAGATGGAGATGTTCTCATGTTTCTCATAAGAGATTTGTGTAAGTTTTTTTTTTTTAAACCAGAATTCAACCAAACAAAACCCTAAAATTTTTTGGAAACCCAGAAACTTAAAGGAAAAAAAAAAAGAGGATATGGAGGAAGATTTGGGGGCGGCTTGATCAAGGGTGGAGGTGGATCACCATGGGGCGAGAAAAGGTGGGCAGCGGAATCTAAGAAGAAGAAGAAGAAGAAGAAGAAAAAGAAGAAGAGGAGATGGCGAGAGCTCACGGTGGTTGGTGGTGGAATCTAGGCAACGCGATGGGCGGGGTACGATGGGGTGGGACCCAGGGATGGGTAGTTGGCGCCAAAGGGTATGGGGGGAAGAATTTGAAAAAAGGGCCAAAAAAAATTCATAATTGAGGAAATGTTCTTTTTTTTTTTTGACACAAAAAACACATTTTTTTAGATAGGTAAACTATTTCAGTTTTTTGCATAAAAAAAGACGAAAATAACTGTAACGAGGAGAGGAACCTCAACAGAATGAAAAGAAAAAAAACTAGAGTAGTTTTCATGCCCAAAAAACATGTTTTTTGACGTCAAAACACTGTTAAAAAAAAGGCCATTTGCCTAAAAAAACTTTTTCTTAAAGTCATTTTTCAAATGCCCATGTGGTGGTCTGATTTATTGGTGATGGGGGGGGGGGGGGGGGGGGGGGGGGGGCTCTTATTACTTTTTTAATGATTAATTTTATGTTTTATAATTTAATTTACTTTAGTTCTTATTAAAATATAATAAAATTTTATTATTCTACTAAAATACCCCTAATATTGAGCTATGTGGCAATCACATGACCAAGAAAAAGGGAGAAAAGTAAAGTCCGCTAGGCATCTTATTCTTGTTGCATCCTTCTCACGAGTTCAGGGTCAACAGAGTTAGAAAAAAAAATAATGTGGACTAGCGAGTCATCTTTTTTAAAAGTTCAGGGACTTATAGAGTAATTTCCTCTATAAAAAAGCATATAATTGGATAATTAGTTCAAACCAATTAGGTTAAACTCTAACAATGGAGATTTGAACTTCATATTTGTATTGTGTTTACTTATGCGTAATCGGAGTGGGCAGGATTTAGAATGGATAGGATTCGGAGTCTGAATAAGTTGTTTACTTAGGTTCTAGGAATCAAAGTCAAAATTGTTGGAATCAATCCAATATATGGGCTGATATATTAAATAAATATATTAAAGGCTATTAGATAAGGTTGCCTAATTAAAGTGATTAATTTAGGTTTTGAGATTTTAATGCATCATTAAGCGTGGGCCTTCTATATGTAGAGACCAAAATATAATTACTGATTTTATGATAGGCTAAATTGGTAATTAAGAATAATTATTAGGGTTAGCAATTATGTAAGAGGTTATGGTCTCCAAGTCAGTACATATGTCATTTTTCAATTACCCATCTCCGGAGATATTACAAAGGCATTCTTTAAGGGAAGACTTACGTACTATACTTAAAAGATCCTCAACCTACAATTTAGGAATCACATTCTATCTATGGATTCCGATTCAAGTTGTAGAGTTTGGATTTAGTTTGAAGATTTTTTTTTTTTGTTTTGATTGTTAATACTATACGGCATGATACCAAAAAGAAAAGAAAAAAAAGGGGGACTTTAGGTGTTTGGTCGGCGGTAGGCCTTGCCACCGCTAATGACGGCCTTCTCTGGGTGCAGATATCAAGTCACGTTGGTGAGGAAAGCTGCAACATAGGCCGCGGTTAAACCTACAAGCCACTGCCTATAGAAAAAAAAAAAAAAACGTTGCATCTTTTATTTCCTAGGGTTCCTAAGAATTCTGGATCTTGGCCCAGATTTGAACATAAGTTAATACACGGGCCCAATTGGGCCCGTGACCAGATAGAACCTAAAGGTTAAGCCCTGGGTGACCTAAACTAAAAAAAAAAAAGAAGAATGATATGGGCTTGGGTCTTTGAAAGAAAAATAGAGGCGGGTGGTTTTATGATCCAGGTAGGGTCCACCAGACCCAGTCAACCATTGACTTTGATGGTTGACTTTCATCAATTGACTTTGACAAGGTTGACTTTTGACAAAATTGTTTATTTTTATTTTTTTTGATTTTTGTCATAATTTTACATTCAAATATTGCCATTTTATATATATTTTGAGATGAAATAATTGAAGCAACATGTCACTAAAGTGGCCTCTCTTGTGAAAATTAATTTGTTTTAGAATATAAAAGGTTGTGTTTATGCAACTTATGTGAATATTGACCGACCCAAAGGAAGGTAAATATTTGATAAAATTGTATGTACACCTCTGATAATAAACATGTGATGATTATTCAAATTTTACATGTGAATAATAAATCGGCCCAAACAAAAATTTATTATTTGACATGTTCTTATTGTCAATGTTTGATTACTACACGAAGATATCACTTACAATTTAATATTTATGTCCAAAGACTAAATATTAATGGAGTGCCCTGTATCTTTAGATGGAGTTACCTTTATTTGGATTTATTATTGTTATTTTGGATTCTTATGTGAGCTTGTTTTTTTGTTTGTTTTTTATTTTGTTCTCAGATTCAACTACTAGTTCTGCCTCAAACATTACTACCATATCAATTCCATTCCTATGCCGAATGATAGCAACATTAAATCATGGCAAGAGAACCTCCTTATAGTTCTTAGAGTCATTGATCTTGACCTTGCGTTAAGGGTTCCTTCTCCTACACTTCTTACGGATAAAAGTTCCTTAGATGAAAAGAAGGACATGGAAAGGTGGGAGAAGTGTAACACCCTGAATTTAATTAAATAATATTAGAATGTAAAATAGTGGATTAGTGTGCCATAATGAATATTTTAAACTTAATTTGATCATTTAATGAAATTTTGGGATTAAAATTGCTTTGTTTATTTTAACGACTTCAATTTTTTTTTAATTATTTTAAATGTCATTTTGAATCTTTGGGACACAACAATTTGTTTAATGTCAAATATATTCCGTTTTACAAAACCGTGTGCAGCATGCAGTTTTTGTACGGTAAAAACCGCCCACTATTTTCCTCTATTTATATCTCACTCTCCCTCTCTTCCTCTCATTCTCTCTCTCTCCCGTGTGACTCTCTCTCTCTCTCTCTCACTCTCTCGGTCACTCTCTTCCTCTCTCAATTTTTCCTCAAGATTTTGAAACAAAATTTGAATCCAAGCTTCGGGTTAGCAAGTAGGGAGCTCGAGGAAGTGATTTGGCAACTGAGAACGTGATTTAAAGCTTCGATTCGAGGTTAGTTTTGAAAATTTCTAAACTTTTTCAACTTTTCAATTTTGCATGCATTTTTAAAATCTAAATTTGTTTCAGCTTAGGAAACCTTTGATTTGAGTTAATGGGACTTAGAACAGCTAGGATCTAAGCTTTGTTTGAAGAAAAACGGATTCGAATCAAGATTTTTCATTTTTCTCCCTTATTCTCAATTTTTGGATTTTCTTAGATTTTGTGTGAAAATCTTGTTTAAAATGGTTCAAAAGTGTCCTATTATGTTTTTCTATCATCTATGATTGTTTTCCACGTCAGAGATATGAGAAAAACAGGTTAAAATAAAGATTTGAGTTTTGGGAGACCCAAAACTTGTGCCTGAAATTTTTAAAAATTTTCCTGTTCGGCAAGCCAGATTCAAAAGATCGGTAGGCCGGATTCATTGGTCTGGCAGGCCGAACCTTAGAATGTTTGGCTGACTGGACTTGTTCCTCCGGCAAGCCGAACTGTGCAGTCTTGCCGGTCGAACCAGGGAGACCGACAGGCCGACTGAACTAGAGCAAATTTTGTGATTTTCATTCATTTTCACTGTTTTGAACCCCGATTGAAATCTTAACCTTATAGAATGATTTTAAGATACAAATGGCACACTAGGACATCATGAAATAGTTTAGCAATATAGGATATCTTAAATTAGATACTGATAGACCTAGTTTGTATTTAGGGTCGTTCGTGATTCCGCGAAGCTAACGTATAGCGGGCCAGGATTACGGTGTGGGGCACCGGTATAAGTATCGAGGTAAGACTTCTACCCCTTCTTTGGTAACCTAGTTTCAAATGATTTGGCCTTGAAAAGGGTTTTTATCAAAATGTTTTCAACTATTGATTGAAAAATGAGACTTTATCAGTTATTTTTATAAACCGTGAATTGAAGTGAACTTCATAATGAATGTTAATGAGAACATCTGGTAAATGGACTTTGTATGATAATATAAATGAATATAAGGGCATGATGCCATAATCAAAGATCGGGTCATGTAACGATCGACCTTAGGGGTAGGTCCCGAAACCCAGTTGGGCCACTACGATGGTGCTATTCATATGGTTTGCCCAGGAAAAGAATTTGATGATATTTCTAGTCAACCAATAAACTGTTTGGGTAAGAACTATTTTGTTTAAACTTATTTAATTAAGTTTTCTCCTAATCATTTCTTGAGTAATGATATTTTCCTTTAAAATTTTAATGTTTCTTAAATTATAGTCCTACTGAGCCTTTTGCTCACATTTTATTTATTTTAAAACTTTTCGCCCTCTAGGTGGATTTTCGCTTAGGTTCAGAGAAGATTCTTCGGACAGAACTCAGGAGCAGTAGAAGGACTTAGTAGACTAATTGTATTATTTGATTAAGGCATGTAACATTTTAATTTTCTCTTTGCATGGACTGTGAATGTGTCATTATATTGTCATACTATGTGTGTGCACAAGTTGTGGGTCAGTGGGACCCATACTTGCGTTTCTTTGTTATTTTATTATTTACTTAATGTATGCCCTAATGATTTTATCTGTTAATTGATTGTGAATGCTTTTCTCAAAAAAAGGATTTAAAATTTTTTAGATTTTTATTTCTAATCTAATCCTTAAACTCGTGTTTTTAACTAAATTCTTCTTTAAATTAATTTAAATAAACCGTCATGTCACCTCCCATACTTTGGGGTGTGACAGAATGGTATTAGAGCTCAAGGTTATGAAACTTGGGAGTTGTGCACACATAAGTGTGACAATGAAATACCTCTGATAGTCTAAATTTTGTTTTCAGAAGTGAGAGAATAGCACCTAGATGTCGTTTGACAGCTGACGTCGAGTTCAAAAATGACGAGGGTATGATGAGGTCTATGTTTACTGCATTCCGGCAGATGGCGGCTAGGGCTAGACTGGAGAATTCTGATGTTAGTCGTCGACATACTTATTTTAAGGAATTCTGACATGTGTCTATACCAACTTTTGATGGAAATGGGGACCCGTAATTGGCAGAATATTGGCTAGACTTGATCGTGAAGCATTTGGATACCCTTGGTGTACCAGATGAGTATCGTGTGGAATTTGCTGCATATAGGTTCGAGGGTGGCGCTAATACTTGGTGGAAACAAACTAAGCGTTTGGAACGCAATGGTGACATCAGTTGGGACAGGTTTGAGGAGCTGTTCTATGATCGATATTTTGTGCAAGGGTATAGAGACTAGAAGGAAGCTGAGTTCTATACGTTGCAGCAGGGTGACTTGTCTGTTCGTGAGTACGGGGCAAAGTTTAATGAGTTGGCCAGGTTTACTCCATCAGCATGGCATCAGAATGTGAAAAATGTATTAAGTTTCAGGAAGGACTCAAGGCTCCTATTCGACGACAGGTGGTTGCTCTACGACTTAGGAGTTTTGGAGAGCTTGTGTCGTCAGCAATATTAGTGGAAAGTGACTATGTGCAGTATTGTGAGGATCAAGCAAAGACGTCAGGAGGGCAACAAAGGAGCGGTAGGAAGAGCACTAGTAGCTTCCAACTTCGAGAAAGAATAAGTAGGGTGGCGTGAATAGTGGTAGCAGTAGTTCATCGAGTGGTGGGTGCAGCAATCCCTAAAGCTTTCATTGTCATTATTGCCAGTAGCCAGGACACATCAAGAGGAATTGCCCAATCAGGAGTGCCCGCCTTGGATCTCAGACCGAAGAAGCTGCCAGTCGTCAGCCTTAGCCTCAGACCCTACCTCCATCTCAGCAATATCTGCAGTTGCAGTTCCCTTAGTTCTCTCCTTAGCAATTGTCATATCCAGCACAAGGACAACAGCAACAACATTTTTAGCGTAGCGTCCCTTAGTACGTATTTTTTTGTGGAAAAAAAACCATTTCCTCAATTAAAATTTTTTTGTTTGCTCTTTTTTCAAATGCTGAAAAAAAAACCATTGGTAAGTATTTATGTTTTAACCATTAAATCAATAGAAAAAATACAACAACCCATTTCACAAAAATTGAAAAAAAAAATGTAAAAAATAACTAAAACTTCTTTAACTTCAGCTCTCACCTCACTTGCTCAAAATTTAAGGCTCAGTTTTTTTCCTAAAAATCCTCAAAGCTGAAAAATATTTCCAAGTACTTATCTTTGTTCATTTTCAATTTTCCTTTTTCTTTTTGGAATATTTCCTCTTATTTTCTTTTAACTTTCAATTAGTCTATTACTTTGTCCACAGAAAAAATTCAAGCCCTTCAAGCCAAACCTAGATTTCTTCTTCTTTTTGGAATATTTTATCTTTATTTCATGTTTTGATTTTCATATTTTCGTTTTCAACCCAAATTTTCAAAAGAACCAAACGAAAAGGGAGAAGAAGAAGAAGAAGAACAAAAATTAGCAGGGGCAACGTAATTTGATGGGTTATCATTGGGGTGGGCAGTGGCGGGTGGATGGCCAAATCTAAGAAGAAGAAGAAGAAGATGAAGAAGAGATGGTGATGTTCTCATGTTTCTCATAAGAGATTTGTGTAAGTTTTTTTTTTTTTTTAAACCAGAATTCAACCAAACAAAACCCTAAAATTATTTGGAAACCCAGAAACTTAAAGGAAAAAAAAAAGAGGATATGGAGGAAGATCTGGGGGCGGCTTGATCTAGGGTGGAGGTGGATGACCATGGGGCGAGAAAAGGTGGGCTGCGAAATCTAAGAAGAAGAAGAAGAAGAAGAGGAGATGGCGAGAGCTCACGGTGGTAGGTGGTGGAATCTAGGCAATGCGATGGGCGGGGTACGATGGGGTGGGACCCAGGGATGGGTAGTTGGCGCCAAAGGGTATGGGGGGAAGAATTTGAAAAAAGGGCCAAAAAAATTTCTTAATTGAGGAAATGTTCTTTTTTTTTTACACAAAAACTCATTTTTTTAGACAGGTAAACTGTTCCAGTTTTTTGCATAAAAAAAGACAAAAATAACTGTAACGAGGAGAGGAACCTCAATAGAGTGAAAAGAAAAAAAACTGGAGTAGTTTTCATGCCCAAAAAACATGTTTTTTTGCGTCAAAAAACTGTAAAAAAAAAAAGGCCGTTTGCCTAAAATAACTTTTTCTTAAAGTCATTTTTCAAAATGCCCCATGGGGTGGTCTGATTTGTTGGTGATGGGGGGAGCTCTTTTTACTTTTTTAAGGATTAATTTTATGTTTTATAATTTAATTTACTTTAGTTCTTATTAAAATATAATAAAATGTTATTATTCTACTAAAATACCCCTAATATTGAGCTATGTGGCAATCACATGACCAAGAAAAAGGGAGAAAAGTAAAGTCCGCCAGGCATCTTATTCTTGTTGCATCCTTCTCACGAGTTCAGGGTCAACAGAGTTAGAAAAAAAAATAATGTGGACTAGCGAGTCATCTATTTAAAAAGTTCAGGGACTTATAGAGTAATTTCCTCTATAAAAAAAGCATATAATTGGATAATTAGTTCAAACCAATTAGGTTAAACTCTAAAAATGGAGATTTGAACTTCATATTTGTATTGTGTTTACTTATGCGTAATCGGAGTGGGCAGGATTTAGAATGGATAGGATTTGGAGTCTGAATAAGTTGTTTACTTAGGTTCTAGGACTCAAAGTCAAAATTGTTGGAATCAATCCAATATATGGGCTGATATATTAAATAAATATATTAAAGGCTATTAGATAAGGTTGCCTAATTAAAGTGATCAATTTAGGTTTTGAGATTTTAATGCATCATTAAGCGTGAGCCTTCTATATGTAGAGACCAAAATATAATTACTGATTTTATGATAGGCTAAATTGGTAATTAAGAATAATTATTAGGGTTAGCAGTTATGTAAGAGGTTATGGTCTCCAAGTTAGTACATATGTCATTTTTCTATTACCCATCTCTAGAGAGATTACAAAGGCATTCTTTAAGGGAAGACTTACGTACTATACTTAGAAGATCCTCAACCTACAATCTAGGAATCATATTTTATCTATGGATTCTGATTCAAGTTGTATAGTTTGGATTTAGTTTGAAGATTTTTTTTTTGTTTTGATTGTTAATACTATACGGCATGCTACCAAAAAGAAAAGAAAAAAAAAAGGGGGACTTTAGGTGTTTGGTCGGCGGTAGGCCTTGCCACCGCTAATGACGGCCTTCTCTGGGTGCAGATATCAAGTCACGTTGGTGAGGAAAGCCACAACATAGGCCGCGGTGAAACCTACAAGCCACCGCCTACAGAAAAAAAAAAAACGTTGCATCTTTTATTTCCTAGGGTTCCTAAGAATTCTGGATCTTGGCCCAGATTTGAACATAAGTTAATACACGGGCCCAATTGGGCCCGTGACCAGATAGAACCTAAAGGTTAAACCCTGGGTGACCTAAACTAAAAAAGAAGAAGAAGAATGATATGGGCTTGGGTCTTTGAAAGAAAAATAGAGGCGGGTGGTTTTAGGATCCAGGTAGGGTCCACCAGACCCAGTCAACCATTGACTTTGATGGTTGACTTTCATCAATTGACTTTGACATGGTTGACTTTTGACAAAATTGTTTATTTTTATTTTTTTAATTTTGGTCATAATTTTAAATTCAAATATTGTCATTTTATATATATTTTGAGATGAATTAATTGAAGCAACATATCACTAAAGTGGCCTCTCTTGTGAAAATTAATTTGTTTTAGAATATAAAAGGTTGTGTTTATGCAACTTATGTGAATATTGACCGACCCAAAGGAAGGCAAATATTTGATAAAATTGTATATACACCTCTGATAATAAACATGTGATGATTATTCAAATTTTACACGTGAATAATAAATCGGCCCAAACAAAAATTTATTATTTGACATGTTCTGATTGTCAGTGTTTGATTACTACACAAAGATATCACTTATAATTTAATATTTATGTCCAAAGACTAAATATTAATGGAGTGCCTTGTTTCTTTAGATGGAGTTACCTTTATTTGGATTTATTATTGTTATTTTGGATTCTTATGTGAGCTTGTTTTTTTGTTTGTTTTTTATTTTGTTCTCAGATTCAACTACTAGTTTTGCCTCAAACATTACTACCATATCAATTCCATTCCTATGCCGAATGATAGCAACTGTAAATCATGGCAAGAGAACCTCTTTATAGTTCTCAGAGTCATTGATCTCGACCTTGCGTTAAGGGTTCCTTCTCCGACACTTCTTACGGATAAAAGTTCCTAAGATGAAAAGAAGGACATGGAAAGGTGGGAGAAGTGTAACGCCTTAAAATTAATTAAATAATATTAGAATGTAAAATAGTAGATTAGTGTGCCATAATGAATATTTTAAACTTAATTTGATCATTTAATGAAATTTTGGAATTAAAGTTGTTTTGGTTATTTTAATGATTTCAAATTTATTTTTAATTATTTTAAATGTCATTTTGAATCTTTGGTACACAACAATTTGTAAAATGTCAAATATATTCCATTTTACAAAACAATGGGCAGTACGCAGTTTTTGTACGGTAAAAACCGCCCACTATTTTCCTCTATTTATATCTCACTCTCCCTCTCTTCCTCTCATTCTCTCTCTCTCCCGTGTGACTCTCTCTCTCTCTCACACTCTCTCGGTCACTCTCTTCCTCTCTCATTTTTTCCTCAAGATTTTGAAATGAAATTTGAATCCAAGCTTCGGGTTAGCGAGTAGGGAGCTCGGGGACGTGATTTGGAAACTGAGAACGTGATTTAAAACTTCGATTCGAGGTTAGCTTTGAAAATTTCTAAACTTTTTCAAATTTTCAATTTTGCATGCATTTTTGAAATCTAAGTTTTTTTGAGCTTAGGAAACCTTTGATTTGAGTTAATGGGACTTAGAAAAACTAGGATCTAAGCTTTGTTTGAAGAAAAACGGATTCAAATCAAGATTGTTTATTTTTCTCCCTTTTTCTCAATTTTTGGATTTTCTTAGATTTTGTGTGAAAATCTTGTTTAAATTGGTTCAAAAGTGTCCTATTATGTTTTTCTATCATCTATGATTGTTTTCCATGCCAGAGATCTGAGAAAAACAGGCTAAAATGAAGATTTGAGTTTTGGGAGACCCAAAACCCGTGCCCGAAATTTCAAAAAATTTTCCTGTTCGGCAAGCCAGATTCAAAAGATCGGCAGGCCGGATTCATTGGTCTGGCAGGCCAAACCTTAGAATGTTTGGCTGACTGGACTTGGTCCTTCGACAAGCCGAATTATGCAGTCTGGCCGGTCGAACCAGGGAGACCGGCAGGCCGACCGAACTCGAGCAAATTTTGTGATTTTCATCCATTTTCACTGTTTTAAACCCCGATTGAAATCTTAACCTTATAGAATGATTTTAAGATACAAAAGGCACACTAGGACATCATGAAATAGTTTAGCAACGTAGGATATCATAAAGTAGATGCTGATAGACCTAGTTTGTATTTAGCGTCGTTTGTGGTTTCGCGAAGCTAACGTATAGCGGGCCGTGATTACGGTGTGGGGCACCGGTATGAGTATCGAGGTAAGACTTCTACCCCTTCTTTGGTAAACTAGTTTCAAATGATTTGGCCTTGAAAAGGGTTTTTATGAAAATGTTTTCAACTATTGATTGAAAAATGAGACTTTATCAGTTATTTTTATAAACCGTGAATTGAAGTGAACTTCATAAGGAACTTCATAATGAATGTTAATGAGAACATCTAGTAAATGGACTTTGTATGATAATAGAAATGAATATAAGGGCATGATGCCATAATCAGAGATCGGGTCATGTAACGATCGACCTTAGGTGTAGGTCCCGAAACCCAGTTGGGCTACTACGGTGGTGCTATTCATATGGTTTGCCCAGGAAAAGAATTTGATGATATTTCTGGTTGACCAATAAACTGTTTGGGTAAGAACAATTTTTTTTGAACTTATTTAATTAAGTTTTCTCCTAATCATTTCTTGAGTAATGATATTTTCCTTTAAAATTTTAATGTTTCTTAAATTATAGTCTTACTGAGCCTTTTGCTCACATTTTATTTGTTTTAAAACTTTTCCCCCTCTAGGTGGATTTTCGCTTAGGTTCAGAGAAGATTCTTCGGACAGAACTCAGGAGCAGTAGAAGGACTTAGTAGGCTAATTGCAATATTTGATTAAGGCATGTAACATTTTAATTTTCTCTTTGCTTGGACTGTGAACGTGTCATTATATTGTCATACTATGTGTGTGCACAAGTTGTGGGTCAGTGGGACCTATACTTGTGTTTCTTTGCTATTTTATTATTTACTTAATGTATGCCCTAATGATTTTATCTGTTTAATGATTGTGAATGCTTTTCTCAAAAAAAAGATTTAAAATTTTTTAGATTTTTATTTTTAATCTAACCCTTAAACTCATGTTTTTAAGTAAATTCTTCTTTAAATTAATTTAAATAATCTGTCATGTCACCTCCCGTACTTTGGGGTGTGACAGAAGGGTATTAGAGCTAAAGGTTATGAAACTTGGGAGTTGTGCACACATAAGTATGACAATGAAATACCTCTGATAGTCTAAATTTTGTTTTCAGAAGTGAGAAAATGGCACCTAGACGTCGTTCGACAGCTGACGCCGAGTTCAAAAATGACGAGGGTAAGATGAGGTCTATGTTTGTTGCATTCCGACAGATGACGGCTTGGGCTAGACTGGAGAATTCTGATGTTAGTCGTCGACATACGTATTTTAAGGAGTTCCAACGTGTGTCTATACCAACTTTTGATGGAAATGGGGACCCGCAATTGGCAGAATATTGGCTAGACTCGATCGTGAAGCATTTGGATACCCTTGGTGTACCAGATGAGTATTGTGTGGAATTTGCTGCATATAAGTTCGAGGGTTGCGCTAATACTTGGTGGAAACAAACTAAGCGTTTGGAACGCAATGGTAACATCAGTTGGGACAGGTTTGAGGAGCTGTTCTATGATCTATATTTTTTGCAAGGGTATAGAGACTAGAAGGCAGCTGAGTTCTATAGGTTGCAGTAGGGTGACTTGTCTGTTCGTGAGTACGGGGCAAAGTTTAATGAGTTGGCCAGGTTTACTTCATCAGTAGTGGCATCAGAACGTGAAAAATATATTAAGTTTCAGGAAGGACTCAAGGCTCCTATTCAGCGACAGGTGGTTGCTCTACGACTTAGGAGTTTTGGAGAGCTTGTGTCGTCAACAATATTAGTGGAAAGTGACTATGTGTAGTACTGTGAGGATCAAGCAAAGACGTTAGAAGGGCCACAAAGGAGCGGTAGGAAGAGCACTAATAGCCGTCCAACTTCGAGAAAGAATAAGCAGGGTGGCGTGAACAGTGGTAGTAGTAGTTCATCTAGTGGTGAGTGCAGCAATCTCTATAGCTTTCATTGTCATTATTGCCAGTAGCCAGGACACATCAAGAGGAATTACCCAATCTGGATTGCCCGCCTTGGATCTCAGACTGAAGAAGGTGCCAGTCGTCAGCCTCAGCTTCAGACCCTACCTCCATCTCAGGAATATCCGCAGTTGTAGTTCCCTTAGTTCTCTCCTTAGCAATTGTCATATCCAGCACAAGGATAGCAGCCACAACATTTTTAGCGTAGCGTCCCTCAGTATCGAGCGTTGAGTACAACTAGTGTGTAGTCATCTCCGTCACAGCTATATCGGCAGAATAATCCAAGACCCAGCAATGTTGGTAGAGGAAAAGGAAAGGCACCAGTGTAGGTTCATGTGATGGCAACAGGAGGTTCAGATGCCCAGACCAGTAACGCTGTTGTCGATGGTACGATCTTAGTTTCTCAATCCCTAGCTCATGTTTTATTTGTTACAGGTGCCACTCATTCTCTCATTTCGAGTTCTTTTGTACATGCCTTGGGATTAGAGATAGAAGAGTTCAATGAACCCCTGGTCATAGCTTCTCCCTTGGGGCAGGTGTGTGTGAATTGTGTATGTGAAGCCTGTAAAATAAAGGTTAGGGATGATATTTTGAAAAGTGATTTGATTGTACTCCCCATGAGTTCATATGATGTAATCCTAAGGATGGACTGGTTATCCAATTATAATGTAGTGGTAGACTGCCAGCTTAGAAAAGTGACCCTAGTGTCTGATAGGGGGACGATGATCACTTACTAGGGTGGTGATCGGTTAATGAGTGAGCATCTCATGAAGTCATGTCTTGGAGGGCGAAAGAATTTAGGGTGTCATGCTTTTCTTGCAAGTCTGGAAAGTGAGCCCTATGCTTCGAAAGGAAATGTAGCGATACCGGTGGTTGATGAGTACGAGGATGTCTTCCCCAGGGAGTTGCCAGGATTACCACCGCATTGAGAGATCGAGTTTGGTATTGAGTTATTCCAGGGAACAGCACCGATTTCAGTAGCACTATTCGAATGGCACCGGCAGAAATGAAAGAATTGAGAAAGCAACTTCAGGAGCTTGCTGATAAAAGGTATATTCAAAATAGTATGTCACCGTGGGGAGCACCGGCTTTGTTTGCTAAGAAACATGATGGGACTCTCAGGTTGTGTATAGATTATCGACAGCTGAATCGTGTCACAGTGAAGAATAAGTATGCTTTGCCCAGGATCGATGAGTTGTTTAATCAGTTGGGAGGTTCGCGGTACTTCTCAAAGATTGATTTGTGCTCGAGGTACCATCATCTCAAGATTAAGGAGGAAGATATTCCTAAGATAGCTTTCAGGACCCGGTATGGACATTTTGAGTTTCTGGTGATGCCGTTTGGGTTGACGAATGCTCCGACAGTTTTCATGGATTTGATGAACAGGATATTCAGGCCCTATCTCGATCAGTTCATGATCATGTTCTTTGATGATATTCTAGTGTATTCTAAGACTTGGGATGAGCATGAGCAGCATCTCAGGATCGTGCTTTAGATTCTGCGGGAGCACCAGTTGTATGCCAAGAAAGAGAAGTGTGAATTTTGGTTAATAGAGGTTAAGTTTTTGGGTCATGTCATCTCCGAGCATGGTATTTCTGTGGATCCGTCCAATATTGAAGCCATAGTGGAATGGGAACGACCAAAGAATATAGTAGAAATCCACAGCTTTTTGGGTCTTGTAGGGTATTATAGAAAATTTGTAAAGGATTTCTTGAAGATCACAGCGCCGTTGACAAGATTGATCAGGAAAAATGTCAGGTTTGAGTAGGATGAAGAATGTGAGCTTGCTTTTCAAGAATTGAAGAATCGGTTGACTTCAACTCTAGTATTGATTATTCCTAGTAGTGACGAGCCATAAGAGGTTTACGCAGATGCTTCAAGATGTGGACTTGGATGCGTGTTGATGCAACATGGACGCGTGGTGGCGTATGGATCGAGACAGCTACGACCTCATGAGCGAAATTATCCTACTCACGACTTGGAGCTCGCGACGGTGATTCACACGCTGAAGATTTGGAGATGTTATTTGTATGGGGTGACATTTTAGTTCTTCTCCGATCATAAGAGTTTGAGGTATCTGTTCACTCAGAGGGATCTTAACTTGAAACAGCGGAGATGGATGGAGTACATGGAGGATTATGATTTTGCATTGCAGTATCATCTCGAGAAAGCTAATGTGGTCGTAGATGTGCTTAACAGAAAGTCTTCAAGGATTCTAGCTATTTTGGCTCTTGAGGATTGGAATAGGGATGTGACAGTGAGTAAGTATGGGCTGCAGTATCATGAATACTATGATTGCGTTTCGGTATATCATATGGAGGCGACCCCAGCTCTTGTTCAGATGGTGAAACAGAATCAATGGTAGGACCAGCATCTTCGAGGGATTTGGACGTGGATTTAGAATAGGGAGTAATTTGAAGCATGGTGAGTGCATGTAGATGGATCGTTGTATTTTCGAGAGCGTCTCATAGTTTCAGCAATCGCATAAGTGACGAAAGCTGTTATGGACGAAGCCCATAGGTCTCAGTTCGCCATTCATCCAGGAAGCACGAAGATGTATCACGATTTGAAGAGGCAATATTGGTGGAGAGGTATGAAGAAAGATGTTCGAGAGTATGTGGCCAAGTGTACAACGTGTCTCCAGGTGAAAGCTGAGCATCAGAAGCCTGTAGGTCAGCTTCAGTCGCTTCCTATTCCAGGGTGAAAATGGAAGCATGTGACGATGGATTTTCTCACAGGCTTGCCGAGGACGGAGTAACGACATGATGCAGTTTGGGTCGTGGTTGATAGGTTAACAAAATCGACGCATTTCATTTCGTTTAGGTCGACATGTTCAAGGAAAGCTCTCGGGGAGTTGTATCTGCAGAATATAGTGAGATTGCATGGAGTTCTTTTGTCCATCACCTCTGATCGAGACACCAGGTTTAATGCTAAGTACTGGAGGAGCTTTCAGGAGGCCATAGGTACGGATTTGAACTTCAGTACAGTGTTTCATCCTTAGACCGATGGATAGTCTGAGTGGGTTATTCAGATTCTCGAGACATGTTGCGTGCTTGTGCGTTGGATTTTGGCAGGAATTGGAAGAGATATTTGCATATGGCGAAATTCATGTACAACAATAGCTATCAGGCAAGTATTGGCATGGCACCGTTTGAGGCATTGTACAGGCGACCGTGCCGGTCACCGGTGTGTTGGGCAGAGCCAGAAGATAGGGTTATACTTGGACCGGATAAGATCTGCGATAGCAACGAGAAAGTCGCTATGATTCGAGATCGATTGAGGGCAGCTTAGAGTCGACAGAAGAGTTACGAGGATAGGAGACGTCGACCCTTGGAATTTACGATAAGGGATTTTGTTTTCTTGAAAGTATCGCCTCGTAAAGGCATTATGCAATTCGGAGTGAGTGGAAAGTTTGCACCGAGGTATGTTGGACCGTTCGAGATTACTCAGCATGTTGGTGTAGTTGTTTATCGGCTCGAACTTCCACCTGAACTTTCTCATGTTCATGATGTATTTCATGTGTCGATGCTAAGGAAGTGTCCGCTTGAGCAGGGTAAGATCGTTTCATTTCACGATGTACAGGCTTATGAAGACACGACATATGAGGAAGTGCCAATTTAGATTATCGATCGAAAAGTGATCAGTTTGCATCGTCGTGAGATACCATTAGTAAAGGTCATGTGGCAACATCGTGGGGTTGATGAAGCCACTTGGGAATTAGAGTCTAGCATGCGGGAGTTGTATCCCCATCTGTTTTGTTTCTGAATTTATTTGTAAATTTCGAGGGTGAAATTTCTTTTAGGGGTGGAGAGTTGTAACACCCTGAAATTAATTAAATGATATTAGAATGTAAAATGGTGGATTAGTGTGCCATAATGAATATTTTAAACTTAATTTGATTATTTAATGAAATTTTGGGTTTAAAGTTGTTTTGGTTATTTTTATGATTTCAAATTTGTTTTAAATTATTTTAAATGTCATTTTGAATCTTTGGGACACAACAATTTGTAAAATGTCAAATAAATTTCATTTTACAAAACCGTGGGCGGCACGCAGTTTTCGCACGGTAAAAACCGCCCACTATTTCCTTCTATTTATATCTCACTCTCCCTCTCTTCCTCTCATTCTCTCTCTATCCTGTGTGACTCTCTCTCTCTCTCTCTCACTCTCTCGGTCACTCTTTTCCTTTCTCAATTTTTCCTCAAGATTTTGAAACAAAATTTGAATCCAAGCTTCGAGTTAGCAAGTAGGGAGCTCGGGGACGTGATTTGGCAACCGAGAACGTGATTTAAAGCTTCGATTGGAGGTTAGTTTTAAAAATTTCTAAACTTTTTAAATTTTTAATTTTTCATGCATTTTTGAAATCTAAGTTTGTTTGAGCCTAGGAAGCCTTTGATTTTAGTTAATGGGACTTAGAACAACTAGGATCTAAGCTTTGTTTAAACAAAAACAGATTCGAATCAAGATTTTTCATTGTTCTCCCTTTTCTCTATTTTTGGATTTTCTTAGATTTTGTGTGAAAATCTTGTTTGAATTGGTTCAAAAGTGTCCTATTATGTTTTTCTATCATCTATGATTGTTTTCCATACCTGAGATATGAGGAAAACAGGTTAAAATGAAGATTTGAGTTTTGGGAGACCTAAAACCTGTGCCTGAAATTTCTAGAAATTTTCCAGTTCGGTAGGCTAGACTTCGTGTTTGGCAGGCCAGATTCAAAGGATCGACAGGCCAGATTCATCGGTCCGACAGGCCGAAGCTAAGAATGTTCAACCAACCAGACTTGGTCCTCCAGCTGGCCGAACTGTGCAATCCGGCCGGCCAAACTAGGGAGACCGGCAGGCAGATCGAACTAGAGCAAATTTTGTGATTTTCATCCGTTTTCACTATTTTGAACCCCGATTTAAATCTTAACCTTATAGAATGATTTTAAGATACAAATGGCATACTAGGACATCATGAAATAGTTTAGCAATGTAGGATATCTTAAATTAGATACTGATAGACCTAGTTTGTATTTAGGATCGTTTGTGGTTCCGCGGAGCTAACGTATAGCGAGCTGGGATTACGATGTGGGGCACCGGCATAAGTATCAAGGTAGGACTTCTACCCCTTCTTTGGTAACCTAGTTTCAAATGATTTGGCCTTGAAAAGGGTTTTTATCAAAATGTTTCCAACAATTGATTGAAAAATGAGACTTTATCTGTTATTTTTATAAACTGTGAATTGAAGTGAACTTCATAATGAACTTCATAATAAATGTTAATGAGAACATCTAGTAAATGGACTTTGTATGATAATAGAAATGAATATAAGGGCATGATGTCATAATCAGAGATCAGGTCGTGTAGCGATCTACCTTGGGGGCAGGTCCCAAACCCAACTGGGCCACTACAGTGGTGTTATACATATGGTTTGCCCAAGAAAAGAATTTGTTGATTTTTTTGGTCGACCAATAAACTGTTTGAGTAAGGACGGTTTTGTTTAAACTTATTTAATTAAGTTTTCTCCTAATGATTTCTTGAGTAATGATATTTTCCTTTAAAATTTTAATGTTTCTTAAATTATAGTCCTATTGAGCCTTTCGCTTACATTTTATTTGTTTTAAAACTTTTCCCCCTCTAGGTGGATTTCTGCTTAGGTTTAGAAAAGATTCTTCGAATAAAACTCAGGAGCAGTAGAAGGACTTAGTAGGCTAATTGTAATATTTGATTAAGGCATGTAACATTTTAATTTTCTCTTTGCTTGGATTGTGAATGTATCATTATATTGTCAGTTTTATGTGTGTACACAAGTTGTGGGTCAGTGGGACCCGTACTTATGTTTCTTTGTTATTTTATTATTTACTTAATGTATGCCCTAATGATTTTGTTTGTTTAATGATTGTGAATGCTTTTCTCTAAAAAAGGATTTCAAATTTTTCACATTTTTATTTTTAATCTAACCCTTAAACTCGTGTTTTTAACTAAATTCTTCTTTAAATTAATTTAAATAATCTGCCACGTCACCTCCTGTACTTCGGGGCGTGACAAGAAGTTAAATCGCATGTGTATGATGATTATAAAAAAAGCCATTCCAAAAGCATTCAGGGGCACTATATCAAAAACGATAAAGACAGCCAAACAGTTCCTTGATGACATTGAGAATAGATTTGCTAAAATTGAAAAGGCTGAAACAACTACACTTTTGGCGAGTCTTACTCAATAAGGTACAAAGGTAAAAGGAACATCAGAGAGTACATCATGAAGATGTCTCATCTTTCTTCAAAACTAAGAGCACTTAAGCTTGAGACTTGCTAGTGTATTTGGTTCTTATATCTCTTCTCCCACAACTCAATCAGTTTGAAGTGAGCTACAACTGCCAAAAGGGGACTTGGTCTCTTAATGAGCTCATCTCATATTGAATGCAAGAAGAGGAAAGGTTGAAGTAAGAAAAGACAGAAAGTGCTCATTTGGCTAATTTTTCCAAAGACAAAGGGAAGAAAAGAAAAAAGGCTTAGGAAGCTATAGTTACAGCACATCAAAAAAAAAAAACAAAAGAAACCGGATGATTTGGAAGTTATGGGTTGTTTCTTCTGTAGAGTTGAAGGGGCATAAAAAGAAGCATTTCATCAACTATCACACTTAGCATGCTAGGAAAGGAATGCTTCTTAATTTGAATTATTCAAAGGTTAATTTAACTTAACTACCTAAACACACTTTGTGGATAGATTCAGGTGCAACCACTCACATCAGTTGTCCAGGCAGGGTTGCTTGAAATGCCAAAAGCCAAATAATAGAGAAAGATGTTAGACATGATGCCCTAAAGAGTAAAATGTTGTAATATATTTTTGGAGACATTTTATCAATAAAGAGTTTATTTATTATTAATTTACCAAATGTTGTCCTCTTTATGTTCATATCTGTTGAATGTATGATTAACAAACAAAAATCTGAGACTGTCTATTTAAACCTTTAAGAATTATGCATATGATAGATAGATTATATGGAAGACATGAATCTTAAGGGCGATGGTCTCAATCATAAGATCCACAATTGAGAGAATAAAATTAGGTGCTTTATTCATGCTAAGATTGTTGTATTGTCTGCATACCTAACAGGAGATTGTCTTGGTCATCGGAGTGGGACTTCGTGAGTAAAAACATTGGTGCATTGTCATAGGTGATCATGTATTAGATCAGGGACATAAAAGTTGAATTAATTTAGTTAATAATTCTGTTTATGCAAATCAATTCACTTTAGACAATCATATGTACCGTGTCTTTATCCTGAAAAGACTAATGGGCCTATATTCTTAACTTATGTCTTTTGATGTATCAAAATGTGACATCCTCACTTAATAATGGTACGCATACTAGTACGTTGAAGACATGACTCTTAATTCATGTAGACTCGTTATTCATAGATATGGAATCTATACCTCTTTTTGTAGAGTTAATGATATTCTCTTATATGCATTATCTTGTAAGTGGAACACTAGAACGCTCAACCATTTAGATACATTGGTGCAACCGAATGGTATACTATCTGTAACGCCCCTTTAAGGACGTTACAGATGTCATTACATTCATCCTTGTTATCGTTATTTAAGATAAACTATTTAAATTAAAAACATATTTTGATAAATATATCTTAGGATCCATACATGTATATTTTTTAAATGCTTATTGAACTACTTATTTATATGTACTTCTTAAATAGAGTACCAACACCAAAATAATGAAACCATAATTTAAATAAAAATTGAAACAACCTTTAAAATCTATTTTAAATAGTTCGGTAGGCCAAACTTTGGACATCGATAGGCCAAACATGACCGGCGGTCTGAACTTCAACCATCGATAGGCTGTTTGAAGCTCTACAAAATCAAAGTTTAAAACACATAGATCGGCTGGTTGATACATGGTAATCGGCAGGCCAATACCAGCATCGACAATTCGATCAATGATGATCGGAAGGCTGATTTTCTACAAACTTAAGAAAAATGTAAAACAAGCGTTTTTACATCATAGTGCAGAAATAAATATACAAAGAAATAAAGAACATAGTTCTAAAACTTAAAAATTCTTTCTTGGTGTTCTTCCATTTTCACTCCATCGTTCTTTGCTCACACGCCTGTCCTTACTGTCCTCCTACTCCATGATTCTTTAACCTCTATCTGCAACATGCCCATAAACTAAGTAAGCAAAAGCTTAGTAAGTACACTTTCCTATCTCACAGCATTTTATGAACATCTTTATGCAACATCACATTCATAACCATCATCAACATATAGTGCACTTGTCACAGTTTCAAATAGAACATATCTTTCATTTACATTATCCATATTAAAACTTCATTCATTTTATTTTTTGGGGGCCTAAGTGTTGCATCATTATCATCATCATAGGCGTACCATCATGAGAGAAGAAGGGTAACTAATCCTAAACTAAACATGACAAGTCCAACTTTGGATATCATAAACAGAGACATAGCAACACTTAATTAGGTGATATATATGTAAATATATATATATACACATATATACTTTTAATTTTGAAATACCTTGTCATCAAAACTTGCATAAACCTTCTTGTACATCAAACTTTCATAATAAAATATTACATAAAATCATCAAAGAAATTACTTTGAAATCATCATGAACATAATTTCAAACTTTTCATAAACCTCATCACATTGTAGGTGAGAATGTATTTACTTGACTTACTTATTAAACCTTATCTTAGATGATGTCGCCGCAGTCTCGATATGCTTACTTCTTGGAGTGTTCATGTCATACATCCATATACAAATAAAAATTAATTTTCATTTTCATGAAATCATCCAATACCACATGACATCATTCATACTTCCATTTCAAGAAATAAAAGAACATAAATACATATTAATATCTTACAAGTATTCATGTAAACTGAAATATTAAAATCTGCCTGACTATTAAGAATACACAACTCAATCATTCACAACTCATACACAACTAAGGCATGAAACTTTGTAGAGACATAATTAACATTTACATAGATTGCCCTAATATTTCTACAGCCATAAAGATTTCATTAGATAACTAAAATAAGTCACACAATACGCAACCACAAAATTGGCCAGTAATAACAAAACAGTGAGCAGTCCTAACTAACATTCATTTAATAAATTATGTATATCATAAAATAATTTAATAAAAATCCTACATGTAATAGACACAACTATAAAATAACCAAAAATTAGCTTCAAATAAATTCAAAACAATTCAAAACATGTATTAGAATTCAGAGACAAAATAAACTCTAAACACATAAAGGAGTGAGCAACACACGTTCTTCATTTTACAACAATTAAAATAAAATTACTTTGACCCTAAAATTTTTATGACAACTTATAAACATGTAAATACAGTACCACAGAAAGTTTCATTTTCAAATAAATTCATGTAGCCATACAAAAAGGTCACACAAGCAAGAAATATAGAATTCACTAATTGGCAGCGATAAAACCTAATATTAAAGAAACCTCAAAAGCACATAAAATATTCATCATATCACTATGAAACTTTCTGGACGATCACTTAACATATACATGAATGTTTCTACAAAATTTCATAAGAATCAACATTCTTTTGCCTTATGAACATAAACTGTATTTTTGTGCAACACTACCGACTAGCAACAATTAACCATAAGTGGAAGAAAATAAAAATTCAATATGTTTATATAGAAAATTGCAAATGGCATGAAACTTTGAGTAACATCACATAACACATACGTAAACATCATACTAAAATTTCATAGCAAAAGGATAACTACAAGCCAAGTTATGGGGGTCAAATTAAAGGGAGAATACAATTTTAGAAATAATCTAGAATGAGTTCTAACCTTAAAATGATTCTTCTCTAATTTCCTTCAATTCATCTAAGCAAAAACAAATATCTCATTCAAATATTTGCAGCAAACATAAGGGAGAGAAGGGGAAGAAAAACATGGAGAAAAGAAGAAGTAGTAGAGAGCGTGGGAGGAAGGGAAAAGGGTCTAAGAGAAATTTTGTGGGAGTGAGATATACATGATAATAAAAGTGATATGGTGAGGAAGGTTAAATTTTCTAAAAAGGCAGCAAATTCCCTTAAACATAGAAGGCATATTTGTGGGAGATTGAAGGGAATTAGGAAAAATAAAAATGTTAATGATTTGCTCCACTTGCTAATTTCAAACTTTCAAAATGCGAAACTTTGTCAAAAAAATCAAATCATCTTAAAAGTCAAACATTCTCTAACATGAACAAGGAAAGAGACGAAAAAACTACCAATTACTAGAATTTTACAGCCAATCATACTAATCATAAATGCCACAATTTTGGAGATTATTTGCTAATTACTCGTCAATAGTCTTTGGCCTAACGACGGCTCAATTAGGCCTGTCGAAGTTGTGGGTTCGGCCTGCCGATGAAATCCATCGTCCTGCCATTTTGGAAAAATAATTTGGCCAGCCAAATAGGAAAAATCCAACCTGCCGAAGTACCACATATAACATTACACACAAATAAAACATTAAATATATATTATGTATACATTATAAATGGCATGAATACCTTGAGTACATCAATTCCACGCTACCGTCACCTGTCATCATACTCAAAATATAATAATCAGTAATATTATTTCATAAAGAAAATACTTAACGTCATTAAATATCTAACATTAACCATTATATGAAAAATGGTGGGTGTTACACTATCTATAGATAGTAAGTATTCGAATGGTGTGATAATGGAATGTAAGATAAAAATAATTAAGAAGGTAAAACGGAATTTATCCTTGAGCTGATTATGAATATCCCATGAGGATGTGACACATTATGAAATTTCATAAATGGTTAGCTAATTTAAAGCTTCATAATTTTTTATAGTTCGAGAGTGCAACTCTAAGCTTTTAGTAGAGTAGCATTAGAGTTGATAATTATAAAATATGTATCTAAGATATTGTATGTTATAATTATAAGAGTTTAAATTGTATATGTCCATCGAGTCCCCTTTGCTAGCTCATAATAAATCTTGTAACGATATGGCATGTTTTTCTCATATATTGGTGACTTATGTTAAATTATTAGATTGATTGAAATTTGATAAAATCATATTTAAAAATTCATGTTAGTTTATTGGTTGAATTAATTTTGTAAATTGATTCAAGATAAACATATTGAATTATTTGGATAATATTTTATTTTTATGAGATTATTCAGATTTGACTGTTTTCATCAGATAACTTTTCTATTAGGTTATTTGAATTAAAACTAAGGCTCTATCTAAGAATCTCAAGTGGAAAATAATATATTCTTGCGGATTTAGATTATCATAAGCTCAGTTGGCCGATGCGTTAGTTCAGCCTGGCGATGGAGTAAGTTTGATGCAATAATCTGTATACGAGTTTTAGGCGCATTTGTTATTAGAAGTTGATCCAAATTAAAATTTTGAGGCATAATCTGATAAGGCTTAACCCTACATTTGACCACTATAAATAAGGGGTGAGTTTTCTTAGTTATATAGATCAGTTGAGAAGCATAGAGTGAGTACTCTAGTTTGAGAAATTCTGAAACTCCGTGAGAGCTATTGTTTAATATCAAGAACCTTAGCTCTAGGTCTTCTCAAGTGGTTAG
Organism: Artocarpus heterophyllus; assembly: GCA_025403435.1. Classification (NCBI taxonomy): domain Eukaryota; kingdom Viridiplantae; phylum Streptophyta; class Magnoliopsida; order Rosales; family Moraceae; genus Artocarpus; species Artocarpus heterophyllus. The sequence goes on from CM046339.1 coordinate 10,204,822, forward strand.
AAGGAGAGTCATCGGAGGAAGAGTTGTATGACGTGTGACCGCCCACACTTCGATCATGGATAGAAAATAGCAAAGAAGACCAGTTGGTTTAGGCTCTTCTGGAATATTCTTCTTTACATGGATTTAAAGCCCACTTCAGTATACAAAAGAGGTTAGTAAGATCTGTCATCAATTTATATATTTTGCATGTCAAACTTGTGTTTTAAAAAATACTTTGATTTAACATTTTTTAAAATTTTGTTGCTTACTTGTTTTCCAACAATTGGTATCAAAGCTAGTGTTTTTACATAAAGAAGACCAGTTGGTTTAGGCTCTTCTGGAATATTCTTCTTTACATGGATTTAAAGCCCACTTCAGTATACAAAAGAGGTTAGTAAGATCTGTCATCAATTTATATATTTTGCATGTCAAACTTGTGTTTTAAAAAATACTTTGATTTAACATTTTTTAAAATTTTGTTGCTTACTTGTTTTCCAACAATTGGTATCAAAGCTAGTGTTTTTACATAAATTTATGAGTTTGAGATCATGCTTAATATATAGATTATATGATCTTATTCTCTCTTATACTTGAATTTAATTATTTAGAGGGTTGGCACTCTAAGTTTCTATATAATTAAATGTTGTCATGAGATTATATAGTGAATGTTTGTTAATTAATTATGGTCAATTAAATTATTATTTAATTATTAATTAATTAATTAGTTTGTGCTGGTTATGGTTCCTTAGAGATTAGAATATGAATCTAGGTTTTTCATGTAATTAGATAGAGGTCTATCATCACCGTCTAGAAATTATTATTTTAATTTTAAATTTATAAAATTTTATAATTAAATAATCATTCGAAGTGAAGACAGATCTAGAAGGTAGAGATGATAGGAGTTCCCATGTTTTTCTTGAGTTTCTAAATTTTTATGTTTGTGAATTGTTAAAAATAATATTAAAAAATTGCTTAAAAACTGATTTCTAGAAAAACGTTGAATTCACCTTGGTCAGCAGTACGAACCCTTAAGTTCGGCAAGCCGACGGTTGTAGACTAGCAGGCCAAACTTCCAGTTCGATAGGCTGTCTGTGGGGCTGAATTCTGTCAGCTCTAGCGTAGGCTAACCCTTAGCTCTATCATGATTTATCGTTGTACATCCCTAGATGGCGATTATAAATCATGGATAAAATAGTTGAGATGATGATTATACACTCAAGATTAATTTTATTATTAACCTACCCTAGGAGCTCTGTTAATGAAATTAATGGCCAAAGAAAATGATTATTAATATATACTGGATCAGATGGCCCTTGGATGGCATATATTAATTGGAGGGGATCCGTGTTTGTAATTGAATTTGGCAAGTCTCCCCTAGGTAGCTTGTTGAATTCGGAGTTAGGAATTATTATTGTAAGGTTGTGATTTTTCAAGGTTTTGACACATAGACACAATTGTATGTTTACTTGTTTATGTTATCTTACTAAATTGTTATGAATTGTTTGCTTATATTTGGTATATGAAACTTTATTATAGATTAAAATATCTAAAAATGCTTTATCATCGATACTCAATAAAAACATGTTAACTGATGAGAATTACAATGATTGGAAAAAGGAACATGGATATTATCCTTTCCTTTGAGAAACTAAAATTTGTACTGACAACACTGTGTCCACTCGAACCTATCGAGGAATCCACTAACGAGCAAATCCAAGTGTATGATCATTGGAAAGATGCCAACGATCGGCCAGCTATTATGTTATGGCTAGTATGAATGACATGCTGCAGGCTCAACATGAAGATTATGAGACTACAAAGTAGATCTTGGATAATTTTGAAGACATGTTGGAGGCCAAGCCCTAACAAAATGGCAAGGGGCTCTTCAGAAACTCTTAAACTGCAAACAAAGACTGGGGACACTTGTGAAGGGGCACATGTTGTTGGTTATGGGTTACCTTGCTGAGTTTCAAACCCATGGAGCTGATATCAATGCTGAGTCACAGATGACTATGGTATTTGAGACTCTATCTAAGGAGTTCATCTTGTTTAGAGTTTTATCTAATTTGAGCAATAGACAGGATGTGACCTTGACTGAGTTGATGAAGTAGTTATAGGAGTTCAAAAATCTGATCAGGGAAACTCTTGCGGGTGGTGAGACCAACTTGGCGGCAACATTCGGTTCTAATCCTAACTCAAGGAATGGAAGGAAGCAAAGGGCTAAGAATGGAAAATCTTCTATTCTAGCAAATGGCAAGAATAAGAAGAAGAAAAAGAAGAACCTAAAAAAGCTAAAATGCTTTTACTATGGGAAGGTTGGGCAAGTATAGAAGAATTGCAATGACTTCCTTCCTGGCGAGGTAAGTGTGATCTTCTATTTATTGAAACTTGTTTAGTTGAGGAATCAAGTGACATTTGGGTCGTGGATTCTGGAGCAACTAATCATGTTTGTGTTTCTCTGCTGGGGTTTAAGGAAATGAGAAGTCTACTATATGAGTACTTTACGCTTCAGATGGGCGATAGATCGTGGTTTCAATGAATGCAACATTCTTTGAGGAAAGTCATATAAACTACTTTAAGCCTTAAAGTGAAGTGGTACTCGAGGAGCTAGTGAGTGATTTGATCACTCTAGGGGTTCCGGTTGAAACTAATCGAATCAATGTAGAAAAACCGACCGAACACCAACCTAAGTGGGTTTGAAGTAGTAGTTGGATCAGGCGTCAACCTAAAAGGTATATGTTCAATGGAAAAGCCTACTTGGCTGAACCGACTTAACATGACAGGGATCCTAACACTTTTACAGAGGCTATAGAGGATAGATATTGATTCAAAGCTCTAGACAGAAGACATGAAAACTAAGGTGACGTCTATGGAGACTAATCAAGTCTAGGAACTTGTGGATCTTCCTGAAGTGGTAAAACCCATAGGGTGTAAGTGGATCTATACAAGAAAAAGAGAAGCAGATGGGAAAGTCAAAAACTATAAGGTTAGACTGGTAGCTAAGGGATACACAAAGAGGAAGGAATTAATTACGAGGAAACCTTTTCGCCTGTATCAATGCTTAAGTCTATCCGCATTCTCTTATCCATAGCTGCCCTTCTCAATTATGAGATTTGACAAATGGATGTCAAGATGGGTTTGTTAAATGGCTGTCTTTATGAGTCCATATAATAGTGCAACCAGATAGGTTCAAGGCTAAGGATCAAGAGGGTAAAGTCTATAAGCTGCTAAAGTTAATTTATGAACTTAAGCAGGCTTCCCATTCTTAGAACATAAGATTCGATTAGGTGATCAAGATTTATAGGTTCAAACAAAATATAGACGAACCATGTGGTTACAAACACATTCAGGATGGAAAGGTGGGTTTTCAACAACTCTATATGAATGACATTCTATTGATTGGCAATGACGTTGAGGCATTATCATCAGTTAAATTATGGTTGACCAAGCAGTTTGACATGAAAGACTTGGGTAAAGCTAATTATGTGTTTGGTATCCAAATCTTTTGGGATAGGAAAAATAAAATGATAGCTTTATCCTAAGTTGCATACATAGATAAAATTCTTGAGAAGAATACAATGTAGAATTCCATGAAAGGTGGGCAACCATCTAGGATTGGAATTATTCTTTCTAAGAAAAACTTACCAAAGTTTGATGAAGAAAGAGAATACATGAAGAATATGCCTTATGCTTCAACGGTGGGTAATCTCATATATGCTATGCTTTTCACATGACTGAACATTTGTTGTGTAGTTGAGATAGTAAGTCAATTTTAATTAGATCTAGGACCAAACTACTGGGTTGAGGTCAAGCATATTTTCAAGTACCTAAGAAGGACTTGAGGGTATAAGCTTGTGTATTTGGGTGAGGATTTCACACCTTTAGGATGCACTAATTTAGATTTTCAATCCTGTTTGGAATTGAGAAGATCTACTTCTGGTTTTGTGTTTATTTTGGGTGGCAGTGCCATTTTTTGGAGAAGTATCAAGTAAGATTGCACTTTAGATTCAACAATGAGGCTGATTATGTGGTAGATAATGATGCTTCAAAAAAAATAGTGTAGCTCTGCAAGTTCCTTGGGGACCTTGAGGTAGTTCCTAGTATGGATAAGACAATATCAGTATATTGTGATAACATTGCAGTGATAGCTAATGCTAAGGAACCAAGATTTTACAAGAAGAGTAAGCATATTCATCGGAAGTATCATATGATAAAGGACTTCATTGAGGGTGGGTATGTTGTTGTATGCAAAATCGTGTCTGAGGAGAATTTGGCTGATCCATTCATGAAGACACTAACTGTGAGAGTTTTCGAGAGGCATGTGGAGGCTATGTGGATGCGAGATATATCATATTACTCACTTAGTGTAAGTGGGAGATTATTAGACATGATATCCTAATGAGTAAAATGTTGTAATATGTTTTTGGAGGTATTTTATCAATAAAAAGTTAATTTATTATTCATATACTAAATGTTGTCCTCTTTATGTTTATATTTGTGAAATACATGATAAGCAAATAAAAGTCTAAGACTGTCGGTTTAAACCTTTAAGAATCAGGCATATGAAGGATAGATTATGCAAAAGACATAAATCTTAAAGGTGATGATCTAAATCATAAGATCAGCAATCGAGGGAATAAAGTTGGGCAATTTATTCGTGCTAATATTGTTATGTTGTCTACATCCCTAATAGGAGTGGCTTGTCTTGGTCATCGGAGTAGGACTTTACGAGTAGAAACATTGGTGCATTGTCATAGGTGACAATGTATTGGATCAAGGACATAAAAGTTAAATTAATTTGGTTAATAATTCTGTTTGTACAAATCAATTCACTTTAGATAATCATATGTGTTGTGTCTTAATCTTGAAATGACTAATGGGCCCGTATTCTTGAATTATGTCTTAAGATATACCAAAGGGTGACATCTTGACTTAATAATGGTACGCATACTAGTACGTTGGAGATAGGGCTCTTGATTCACATAGACTCGTTATTCATAGATATGGAATCCATAGCTCTTTTGTAGAGTTAATGCTATTCTCTTATATATGTCATCTTGTAAATAGAACACTAGAGCACTTAACTAATTGGATACGTTGGTATAACCGAATGCTATACTATCAATGGATAGTAAGTATTCCAATATAAAAACAATCAGGAAGATAAAACAGAATTTACCCTTAAGCCAATTATGAATATCCTATGTGGTTGTGACACATTATGATATGGCATAGACGGTTAGTTTAATTGAAGCTTCGTAATTTTATATAGTTTGAGAGTGTAACTCTAAGCTTTTAATGGAGTAGCGTTAGAGTCGATAATTGTAAAATATATATTTGGGATATTGTATTTTATAATTATAGGAGCTTGAACAGTACATGTCTATCGGGTCCCATTTGCTAGCTCATAATAAATTCTATAATGTTACGTCATGCTCTTCCTACATATTGATGACTTATGTTAAATTATTATATTGGCAGATATTTGATAAGATCATATTTAATAACTCCTTTTCGTTTATCAATTGAATTAATTTGTAAATTGATTCAAGATAAACATGTTGAACTTTTTGGATAATATTTTATTTTCTACTAGATTATCCAGATATAACTGTTTCGATTAGATAGCTTTTCTATTAGGTTATTTGAATTAAAACTGAGGCTCTATCTAAGAATCTCGAGTGGAAAATATGATATTCCTATGGATCTAGATTATCACAAGTTTGGCAGGCCGATGTGTTAGTTCGACCCACCGATAAGTAAGTTTGGCAGGCCGATCTACCGACCATCCGATAATTTGTATACGCATTTTAGATGTGTTTTTCATTAGAAGTTGATCTAAATTCAAATTTTGAAGCCTAATTTGAAAAGCCTTAACCCCAGATTTTCTTGGTTATTTAGATTAGTTAAGAAGCATAGAGTGAGTACTCTAGTTTGAAAAACTCTAAAACTCCCTGAGAGCTATTGCTCAACATCAAGAAATTTAGCTCTAGGTCCTCTCAAGCGGTTGGAAGGAGAGTCATCAGAGGAAGAGCTATATGACATGTGACCACCAAAACCCGATTGTGGATAGAGAATAGCAAAAAAGACTAGTTGGTTGAGGTTCTTCTAGAACGTTCTTCTCTTCACGGATTCGAGTCCACTTTGGTATACAAAAGAGCTTAGTAAGATCTGTCATTAATTTACGTATTTAGCATGTCAAACTTGTGTTTTGGAAAATACGTTGATTTAAAATTTTTTAAAATTCTGTTGCGTTTTTGTTTTCCAACAAAAGATACATCTATGTGGGTGATGGCAAGAAGGTTAAAGTTAAAGCAATTGGAAAATTTAGATTATTGTTAAATACTAGATTTTATTTGGATCTTGATGAGACATTTATTGTACCATCTTTTAGACAGAATTTTATTTCTATTTCTCCTTTGGACAAATCTTGTTGTTCTTGTTTATTTGGAATGGAAAATTTAGTTTGTTTTATAATTCAAATTGGTTGGTTTTGGTTCTCTGTCAGGTTATGATGATCTTTATTTAATTGATACAATTGCTTCATTTAATGAAGCTCTGTAATTAAATACACGAGGTATAAAGAGAAAATTAACTAATGAGAATTTAGTTACGTTATGGCACAAGAGATTAGGTCATATCTCTAGAAAAAGAATAGAGAAACTTATGTCAGACAAAATTCTAGGCCCTTTAGATTTTACAGATTTTGATGTTTGTGTTAACTGTATTAAGGCAAAACAGACCAGTAAAAGGAGATTTGAAGCAAATAGGACTTTAGATATCTTAGAAATTATACATACAGATATTTGTAGGCCATTCCCTATGGTTTCTTGGAATGGTCAACAACATTTATAACATTCATAAATGATTTTTCTAGATATGGTACATATATCTCATTCATTAAAAGTCACAATTGCTGGATGTGTTCAAAAATTATAAGGCTAAAGTTGAGAACCAACCCAGCAAAAGGATTAAAAGCTTTAGATCTGACCGGGGTGGTGAGTACTATGGCAGATATGACGATTCAAGTGAACATCATCCAGGATCTTTGCTAAATTCCTAGAGGAATACAGTATCGTCCCATAGTACACTATGTTGGGTTCGCCCATTATGAGTAGTGTTGCTGAAAGACGAAACAAGACACTTAAGGACATGGTGAGGAGTATGATGTCATTTTACCTTACCAGAATCACTCTGGGGAGAAGCACTTAAGACTGTACATATATCCTTAATAGGGTTCCAACAAAAGCAATTGCCAAAACCCCCTTATGAACTTTAGACGAGCAAGAAGCCTAGTTTAAAGCATTTGCATGTTTGGGGATGTCTAGCTGAGGCTAGACCGTATAGGCCTAACGAAAAGAAACTAGACTCAAGGATGGTGAGTTGTTAATTTATTGGATACTCTGAAAGATCTAGGGGGTATAAATTTTATGATCCCACAACAAAGTTGATTTTTGAGATAGGAAACACCTGGCTCTTTGAGGATGTCAAGTTTGCAAGTGGGAGATAAGGTTAAGGACTTTGTTTTGAAAAGGAATGTGGTGATATTCATACAACTGTTATTGACATTGATTAGGCTTCTATTCCTAACATTGTTTAAGAAGCAGACCCAAATCAAGATAATGTCAGAAAACCTCCCATTTTAGAAATTGTTCTAGAAGAACAAACTCTACCACCTCAAGAACCTATGTCATTAAAGAGATCCACTGAGAAAGGAGAAGTGCGGTGCCAGATGATTACATTTTATTTTTCTAAGAACAAGAGTTTGACATTGGGGTGATGGAAGATGATTTAATCAACTCCCGTCAGGCCATAGAAAGTTTTAGATCTCAAGAGTGGATTGATGCCACGAATGAGGAGATAAAATCCATGAAGGACAATGACGTTTGGGATCTTGTTCGATTACCTAAAGGAGCAAAACCCATTAGTCGCAAATACGTATTTAAGACCAAGAGGGATTCGAAAGGCGATGTGGAGAGGTACAAGACTCGTCTTGCCGCTAAAGGCTTTACATAGAAAAGGGCATCGATTATAAAAAGACTTTCTCTCTAGTTTTTTCAAAAGACTCTTTCAGGACTATAATGGCATTGGTGTTGTATTTTGACCTTAAACTTCATTAGATGGATGTTAAGACTGCGTTTCTCAATAAGACATTAATGAACAATATATATGGTGCTACTAGAAAACTTTGTGTTGGAAGATGCAAAGAAGATGGTTTGCAAATTGAAGAAATCCATCTATGGGCTTAAGCAAGCCTCTCGTTAGTGGTATTACAAATTTCATCAAGTTATCATCTTGTTTAGGTTTGAGATGAATATGGTTGATGATTGTATATATCATTGTTGGAAAAATAGTACGCAGTAGAATTTTAAAATTTTTATATTAGAGTATTTTCCAAAAACATAAGTTTAACACGCTATATGAATAAATTAACTAGACCTTACTAACATTTGTGTGTCGAAAAGCTCTTGTAATCAATGAAGAGAAGTAACGTTCTCGAAGGACCTCATCCAACTGGCCTTCTTTGCTATTCTTTATCCATGATCAGAGTGATTGTGGGCTCACAACTTTCAGCTTTTCCCCTAGTAGCTCTCCTTCCAACCAATTGAGAAATATCCAAAGCTATAATTCATGATTTGTGAATGATAGCTCTCTAGGGAGTTTCAAAGTCTCATTGATAGAGTCTCACTCTAGATTTCTCAACCGATCTAAATAATGATGAGACTTACTCCCCTTTTATAGAGGTTGGGCCCAAGAGTCAGTCCTTATCAGATAAGGCCTAAAAAATTCGACTCAGAACATAATCAGAATCAATATTTGATAAAATCTACGTAAAAATGCATGATCTTTTTATCGCCTGGTCGGTAGGCTGAAATGGCAAATCAGTTTACCAAACCTCCTCAATCGGCAGGCCAAACTTAAAGATCGGCCTGCCGAACTTGTGATAAAAAGTTCCCTACAAATCTTTATTTCCTACCTGAGATTCTTGGGATAAAGCCTCAGTTTTAATTCAAATAACCAAGTAGAGAAGTTATCTAATTAAAATAGTCATATCGAGATAATCTCTAGGAAAATAAATATTCCTGATAATTCAATAAGTGTATCTTGAATTATTTATTCAAAATTAAATTCAACCGAGAAACAAACATGAATTATCTGATCCTGATAATTCAACAAGTTTATCTTGAATTAATTTTATCACAAAATTAATTCAACTGATAAACAAACACGAATTATATGATTTTACTAAATTTTAGCCAATCTGATAAATCTGACATAAGTCACCAATTATTGGAAAAGCACGCCGTATCATTACAAGATTTTTGTGAGCTAGCAAAGGGGACTAAATGGACCTATATAGTTCAAGCTCCTAACAATTATGAAACCTAATATCTCAAATATACATTTCATAATTTTCAACTCCAATGTTACTCTACTAAAAGCTTGGAGTTGCACTCTCGAACTATATAGAATTACAAAGCCTGAAAAGCTAAGTCTCCATGACATATCATAATGTATCTATCCCAAAGGATTATCCATAATCGGATTAAGGACAAGTTCTATCTTACCTTCCCGATTATTTTTATCTTACATCGTATTATCTCACAGTCAAAAAACTTACCATTTAAAGACAGTATACCATTCGTTTACATCTATGTATCCAAATGGATGAGCGCTCCAGTTTTCCAATTATAGGCCAACGCAATAAGAAGATATCAACTACTCCTAAAGAGGAGCTATAGATTCCATATCTATGAATAACAGGTCTATGCTATCAAGAGTTATGCCTCCAATGTACTAGCATGTGTACCACTATAAAATGTGGATGTCACCCTTTGGTACATCAAAATACATAAGTCAAACAACAGGTCCACTATTCATCTCAGGATTAAAATATAATACAAATGATTGTCTAAAGTGAATTGATTTACCAAGATAGAATTATTAATCCAAATCAATTCCTTTTATGTCCTGATCCAACATACCGTCTCCTATGACAATGTGTCAATGTTTCTATTCATGGAGTCCATCTCTGATGGCCAAGACAAATCATCCCCCAATAGGGATATAGATAATATAACAATCTTTACATGAATAAAGCGCCCAACTTTATTTCCTCGATTGCGGATCTTATGATTTAGACCGTCACCTTAAGAATCGCATCTTCCGCATAATCTATCCATCATATGCCCAATTCTTAAAGGTTTAGACCAACAACTTAGACTATTGTTTACTTAACATACATTCAACAAATATGAATGTAAAGAGGACCAGATTTGGTATATAAATAATAAATAAATTCTCTATTGATAAAAATGTCTCCACAAGCATATGATATTTTTACTCCTTAGGGCATATAAGTCTAACAATCACAAGTTCAGTGGAAGTAAGTATATTTTTTTTGGTTTTATATGTTGATGAAATTTTGCTTTCTAACAACGATATAGGCTTATTACACAAAACAAGGAGATTTCTATCAAAGAAATTTGAGATGAAGGATCTTGGTGACGCATCTTTTGTGTTAAGTATACAAATACACTGGGATCGCTCTCAGGGTACCTTTGGATTATCACAAAGGACTATATCGACAAATTTCTCAAGAGATATGGCATGTAGGATTGCAAACTAAGGGATACCCCTGTAGCTAACGGAGACAAGTTTAGTCTCAATCAGTGCCCTAAGAATGATTTTGAGATTCAAGAGATGTAGAAGATCCCTTGTACGTCAGCAATAGGGAGTCTAATTTATGCTTCGGTTTGTACGCGTCCAAATATTGCATACATTACAGGGATGTTAGGTAGATACTTAAGCAATTTTAGAAAAGATCACTAGATAGCAGTCAAACGAGTCTTGAGATATTTACAGAGAACAAAAGACTACATGTTTACATATCGGAGGTTGGAACAATGTGAGATCATTTGGTATGCTGACTCCGATTATCCTGGATGCTAAGATAGTAGGAAATTTATGTGTGGCTATGTCTACCTTCTAGCTGGAGGTGTTGTCTCCTAGAAGAGTGCTAGATAGTCTCTTATAGCCTCTTCTACCATGGTGGCAGAGTTCAAAATGTGTTATGAGGTGTCCAATCATGGAATGTGGCTATGAAATTTTGTCACGGGGCTATGCATAGTGTACAGTATCCAAAGACCACTCAAGTTCTTTGAAACAATAAGTTAGGATTCTATATTTGAACAACAACAAGAGCTCGACAAAGTCAAAGCATATAGATATCAAGTTCCTGGTTGTGAAAGAAAGAGTTTAGAGTAGACAGTTGTCTATAGAGCACATCGGTATAAACTCCATGATTGTGAATCTACTTACTAAGGGATTGCCATCCAAAATGTTTCATGAGCGCACTCTCGTATAGGTGTCATATTTTAGTGGGAGGATATTCAGTTTTAGTGGGAGTTTGTAATTTTAGATGCTTTTCTAATATAGACATATTTTCAGTTATTTTAGTTTATGGATATTTTTGATATTATTTTCTAAAGAAATCAAGTTTTGGTTTATTCACACTCTGATTTTAGTATGGTTTGATCTAACTAAAGTTTTAAGGTGGACCCCGTTGGAAATAGGTATGTTAAGATCACATTGCATAAAATTTCCATGCTACATATCCATGCTTGATCTTTGTCATTAGTTGTATTGGCATATATGACCATTGAAGGATTTAGTTACAGCATATGTAATGAAGGTCGCTTTGGTTCTATATTGATATGGTTAATGGACAAGATTGTTGAGATGCATAAGGTTTTGATAGAAAAATTCATGAGCTCATAAGGTATAATTCACATTTATAAAGTTACATATTAGCCCAAGTGGGAGATTGTTGGAATTAATCCAATATATGAGCTAATATATTAAATAAATATTTATTAAAGGCTATTAGATAAGGTTGCCCAATTAAAGTGATCAATTTAGGTTTTGGGCTTTTAATACATTATCAACTATGGGCCTCCCATGTGTAGAGACCAAAATATAATTATTAATTTTATGATAGGCTAAATTGATAATTAAAGATAATTGTTAGGGTTCGGAGTTATATAAATGGTTGTGGTCCCCAAGTCAATACACATGTTATTTTTCTATCACCCATTTATGGAGAGATTACAAAGGCATTCTTTAAAGGAGGACTTACATAAGATTCTCAACCTACAATTCAGGAATCACATCACAATCAATGGATTCAGGTTAGCTTCTGCATCCTCTGAATTATGTCAGTGATTTGACATGAATGATCTTGGTTGAAGATGGTTTTATTAATAATATGTACAATGTCAATGCTTATAGAACATTAACCTAACAATCTCTTACTTGCCCTAAAGCAGGTGGGACATGTCTCTCAGACTTGAGCCTTCCAAATATCCCTTGAAACTCTTTGTAAGTAATGCCTTAGTGAAAGGGTCAGCAAGATTGTTTTCCAATGCAATAATCACAACTTCCATATCACCTCGATGTACTATCTTTCTGTTTAAATGATATTTTTGCATTATATGCTTTCCTCTTTTGTGGCTTCTGGGTTCTTTTGAATTTACCACTTCACTACTGTTATCAAAATATAGTGGGAGTAGTTTATCCATGTCTAGAACAACTTCTAGATCAGTTAAGAACTCATGGAGCCAAATAACTTCGCTATATGCTTCACAAGCAGCAACATATTCAGCTTTCATAGTCGAATTAGCAATACAAGATTGTTTAGTACTTCTCCAAACTATGACTCCACCACTAAGAGTAAACACTAACCTAGACATGGATTTAGGTGTTTTTATCTAATTGAAAATCATAAATAGTGTATTTGGCAAGAATCAAATTCTCACCAGAGGACACTAGCATATAGTTTCTCATTCTCCTAAGATACTTGACAATGTGTTTAATGCCATGAAATGATCTAATCTTGGGTTGGATTGATATCGACTATCTATATCCACTGGATAGCAAATGTCAGGCCTTGTATGCAACATGGCATATATTGGACTTCCTACTGCAAATGCATAAGGTACCTGTCTTATGTTTTCTTCCTCTTGAGGTGTTTTAGGATACTACTTTTTTGAAAGATAAACTCCATGGCATATAAGTAAATTACATTTCTTGGATTATTGCATAAAAAATCTAATAAGCACCTTATCGATATACGATGCCTAAGACAGCGGCAATAGTTTGTTCTTATGATCTCTTATGAGTTGGATTCTAAAAACATAACTTGGCTCTCCCAAATCTTTCATTTGGAATTGGTTGGCAAGCCATTTCTTTATAATAGATAGGGATACGACACATTACAATATGTCATGGATACTTAGCTATTTGGGCTTCATAATTCTATATAGTTTGAGAGTGCAGCTTTAAGCTTTTAGTGGAATAGCGTGAGAGTTGATAATTATGAAATATATATTTGGGATGTTAGGTTTCATAATTATGGGAGCTTGAACTATATAGGTCCATCAGGTCCCCTTTGCTATCTCATAATAAATCCTGTAACGTTATAGCATGCTTTTCCCATAAACTGGTTACTTATGTCAAATTATCACATTGGTTGAAGTTTGGCAAGATCAGATAATTCATGTCTATTTATCGGTTGAATTAATTTTGTGAAAAATTAATTCGAGACAAACTTGTTGAATTATTGGGAATATTTATTTTTCTAAACATTATCTAGATATGGTTGTTTTATTAAGATAATTTCTCTATTAGGTTTTTTGAATTAAAACTGAGCTTTATCTAAAGAATTTTGGGTGGGAAATAAAAGATTCGAAGGGATCGTTTATCTCAAGTTCGGCACGCCGATCTTTAAATTTGGCCTGCCGATGGAGTAAGTTTGGTAAGCCGATCTACTAGTTCGACCTATTGACCGAACAATAAACTGATCATGATTTTTTATGCAATTTTATCAGATATTGATCTAGATTTAAATTTTTGAGGCCTTATCTAATAAGGACTAACCCCTGGATCTAACCTCTATAAATAGGGAGTGACATTCATAAGTTATTTAGATCAGTTGAGGGATAAAGAGTGAGCATTCTATACTATGGGTCTCTAAAACTCCCTTGAAGAGCTATTGTTCACAAATCATGAACGATAGTTTTAGGTATCTCTCAATTGGATGGAAGGAGAGTCACCAGGGAAGTGCTGTATGACGCGTACCCACACGCACTCCGATTGTGGATAGAGAATAGAAAAAAAGATCAGTTGGTTGAGGCTCTTTTAGAATGCCCTTTTCTTCATCGATTGTAGGAGCTCATTAGCATACGAGGTTAGTAAGATTTGGTTAATTTATCCATATAGCATGTCAAACTTGTCTCTTGGAAAATACTCTGGTATAAAAAAATTTAAATTTCCTCTATAAACTATGTTTCTAATCGTTTTGTTCACATAAGGGTGTGAAAGTTTTTTTTGCATTCTTTGAGTTTAAAACTTTGAGATGGTTTTTAGACAAAACCATGCCTATTACACAGTTTCATTGAGGGAAGTTTCAAGGTTGTCTAAGAACCAATCCAAGTGGAAGAGACTATGGGCAAAATTTCTCTTAGTCTCCAAAGTTATGTGCTTTGGGTTTTAAGGTAGGATTGTTAAGTGATTATGTCTGAGATATGGAATGAGGACCTATTGGTCATTTTTGGTAAATGTTTTAAAAGAATAATTTTTGAATTTTGCAAATAATACAAAATACTAAATTTTGTCAAAATCAATTCAATGAATGGTAAAAATTTCGACAAATCAACAAAATGGTTAAAAATACAATTAAATGAGAAAATATCACATGTTTTTATTAAAAATCAAATCTCAATTCGGTACACTAATTACCAATTTAGCATTCTAATCTTCATTAATTAAATCTGGACATTACAACTCTCCTCCCCTTAGTGAATTTTATCCTCGAAATTAATGCTTGTCTCAATAGCAGAAAAGCGTGGGTATCGCCTTTGCATAACTAATTCCAATTCCAACACCGAGCCTTTTCTGTCCCGACCTGAGGGCCGCGACAGGGACAACTAATTAATTAAACTAACATTTGAACAACCATATTGAAATAAATTAAGATGATTAAGTTCAATTAAGCCAATCAACTAATCAAACGAAAGAATTGAATATAAAGCTCAAGCGAAACGAGTCTCATTGGTAATCACCGTCACATAGATACTGACCATGAAGGTGGATGGATAATTAAACTACAATTAATATTATAGCACTACTCACTATTAGACATGTACGCCCTAAGAAGTAAAAATGTAATATGTTTTGAAGACATTTTTATCAATAAAGAGTTTATTTATTATTAACATACCAAATTGTTGTCCCCTTTACATTCATATATGTTGCATGTATGATAAGCAAAGAAAAAGTCTAAGACAATTGATCTAAACCTTTAAAATCAGGCATATGATGGATAGATTATGTGGAAGACATGATTCTAAAGGAAACGATCTAAATCATAACATCAGCAATCGAGGGAAAAAAGTTGGGTGCTTTATTCATGTAAAGATTGTTATGTTGTCTATATTCCTAATGAGAGATGGTTTGTCTTGGCCATCGGAGATGGACTTCACGAATAGAAACTTTGGTGCACTGTCATAGGTGATGATGTATTGGATCAAGACATAAAGTGTAACTGATTTGGATTAATAATTCTGTATCGGCAAATCAATTCCTTTAGATAATCATATGTATTGTATCTTAATCCTAAGATGAATAATGGGTCCATTGTCTTGACTTATGTCGTTTGATGTATCAAAGGGTGACATCTACATTCTAATAGTGGTACGCATGCCAGTACATTGGAGACATGTCTCTAGATAGCATAAACTTGTTATTCATAGATATGGAATCCATAGCTCCTCTTTAGGAGTCGTTGATATCCTTTTATATGTATTATCCTATAATTGGAAGACTAGAATGCTCAACCATTTGGATACATAGGTGTAACCGAATGGTATACTATCTTTAGATGGTAAGTTTTCTGATGGTGAGAAAATGGAACGTAAGAGAAAAAAATCAGGAAGGTAAGATCGAATTTATCCATAAGTCGATTATCGATATCCTATGGGGATATAGTATATTATGATATATTATGGATACTTAGCTATTCGAGCTTTGGAATTTTATATAGTTTGAGGGTGTACCTCTAAGCTTTCAGTGGAGTAGCATTAGAGTTGATAATTATTAAATATATATCTGGTATATTGGGTTTCATAATTATCAGGACCTTGAACTGTATAGGTCCATCAGTTCCCCTTTGCTAGCTTCAAATAAATCCTGTAATGATACAATGTGCTTTTCTAATAATTGGTGACTTATGTTAAATTATCAGATTGATTAAAATTTGATAGGATCAGATAATTCATGTCTGTTTATTGGTTGAATTAATTTGTGAAAAATTAATTCAAGATAAACTTGTTGAATTATCTAGAATATTTATTTTCCTAGAGATTATCTAGATATAGTTGTTTTAATTAGATAACTTTTCTATTGGGTTATTTGAATTAAAACTAAGGCTTTATCCAAACAATCTCAGGTGAAAAATAAAAGATATGCAGGGATCATTTATCGTGAATTCGGCAGGCTGATCTTCAAGTTTGGCCTGCTGATGGCAGATTGGCCTGCTAACCGAACGATAATTTGATCATACGTTTTTATGTGATTTTATTAGATATTGATCCAAATTCAAATTTTTGAGGCCTTATCTAATAAGGACTAAACCTAGGGTCCAACCTTTATAAATAGGGAGTGAGACTCATAAGTTATTTAGATCAGTTGAGAGATCAAGAGTGAGTACTCTATTTTGTGAGTCTCTGAAACTCCCATGAAGAGTTATTGTTTACAAATCACGAACCTTAGTTTTGAGTATTTCTCAATTGGTTGGAAGGAAAGTCACTAGGGAAGAGCTGTATGCCATGCGCCCACATGCACTCCTATCATGGATAGAGAATAGCAAAAAAGACCAGTTGGTTGAGGCTCTTCTGGAACACCCTTCTCTTCTTCGATTGCAGGAGCTCTTCAGCGTACAACGTTAGTAAGATTTGGTTAATTTATGCATATAGCATATCAAACTTGTATTTTAGAAAATACCCTAGTATAAAAAATTTTAAATTTCTACTGCGTACTATTTTTCCATCAATTGGTATCAAAGCCATGGTTTTTACATAGATTTATGAGTTTGTGATCATGCTATATGTATAAATTATGTGATCTTGATCTCTCCTATGCTTGAATTTAATTTTTTAGAGAGTTGGCACTCTAGGGTTTCTATATATTTATGTTATCATGGATTAAATGGTAAATGTTTATTAATTTGTTATGGTTGATTAAATTATTATCTAATTATTTATTAATTAATTAATTTGTGCCCGTTATAGTTCTTTAAAGATTAGAAGGTGTATCTTGGTTTTTCATGTAATTAGATGGCGGTCTATCATCACCATCTAAGAATTATTTAATTTTAAATTTGTAAGAATTTTGTAATTAAATAATCATTGGGAGAAGACGGATCTAGAAGATGGATGATAGCATTCCACAAGAATTTCCTGAGTCTCTAATTTTATGTTTTTGAATTGTTAAAAATAAGATTGAAAAACTACATAAAAAGTGTATTTTTTTGGAAAACATGATTTTTCCTCGGTCGGTAGACCAAACCCTCAAGTTTAGTAAGTTGTCTGTGGGGCAGAATTCTAACGGCTCTGATGGTGGGCCGAACTTTCAGGTTTGGCAAGCCAATCTGTCATGACCGGCAGGCCAAACTGTGAG
This sequence comes from Artocarpus heterophyllus, assembly GCA_025403435.1. NCBI lineage: Eukaryota > Viridiplantae > Streptophyta > Magnoliopsida > Rosales > Moraceae > Artocarpus > Artocarpus heterophyllus. Next base: position 10,222,537 of record CM046339.1, read on the forward strand.
GTTTGGTAGGCCAAAAGGTCATGATCGGCAAGTCAATTGCACAGATCGGCATGCCAGCAGAGAGTTGTGAATTGTTCAGAAAAGGTGTGTTTTTAGCTGCAGTTTTAATTTTATTTTTGGGACAATTCTGAAAAACATTAAATTTGGATATGACTGGAAATATAGAGTATTCGATCTATATGGTATTGAAGACCTGAAGATGGATAATACATAAAGAAAGATACAATTTGCAGATTCAAAAATAAAGAATCAATAATATGTTTCAGTTGATCTCTTGTAATCTTTGATTTCTTTTCTTTAGGGTGGAACCATAATATTATGGCTATTTATTGTTATTTTGCTTATGGCTTTGTATGATTGCTTTGCTTGTCTACATTATAATATGATTTGCCATGTATGTTGATAACATGCCATATAGAATAAGAAGTGTCGTTCATTAAAAATTGTTCATGTATGTTTTTAAAATAAAACCTTGATTTAAAAAGATTGAGTGGGAGAAGGTTTTTGAAGAGAGGACCTACGGCCTCCATCGTCAGTCCATAGGTAGCAAATGGTGGTTCCAACCCCTAGGAATGGACTTCATCATGTACTGGGTTGGATCTCTAAGAGGATAAGGTATTTTAGCATGATTTATTATTGCACACCCCAAGGTGATAATTATAAATCATGGATAAAATATTTAAATGATGGTTATACACTCCAGTTGATTTTATTATTAACCTCTTTTAGGAGTTCTGTTAATAAAATTGATGGCCAAAGAAACGATTATTAATATATGCTGGATCATATAGGTCCTAAATGTCATATATTAATCAGGAGGGGATCCTTGTTCCTAATTGAATTTGGCAAGTCTCCCCTGGGCAGCTTGTTGAATTCTCAGTTGGGAATTATGATTGTAAAGTTGTGATTTTTCAAGGTTTTGATACATAAACACATTTGTATATTTTACATGATTGTGTTATCTTACTAAATTATTGTGGTATGTTTGCTTATGTTTGGTATATGATTCTTTATTGTAGATTAAAAATGCCTAAAAACGCTTTATCATCGATACTTGATAAACACCAATTAACTAGTAAGAACTATAATGATTGAAAACAAAATTTAAACATCGTCCTATCCTTTGAGAAACTAAAATTTGTGCTGACAACTCTGTGTCCTCCCAAGACTATAGGAGATTCCACTAATAAACAAATTTAATATGATCACTAGAAAGATGCTATCAATCAGGCCCGCTATTATGTTATGGCCAGCATGAATAACATAATACAGGCTTAACGTGAAGATTATGAGACTGCGAAGCAGATCTTGGATAATCTTGAAGACATGTTTGGAGGCCAGGCCCTAACAAAACAACAAAGGGCATTTCAAAAACTTCTAAACTACAAACAAAGACCGGGGGCTCTTATGAAGAAGTATATGATGTTGGTCATAGGCTACCTTGCTGAGGCTCAATCTAATGGAGCTAACATTGATGTTGATACACAAATGACTATGGTCTTTCAAACTCTATATAAGGAATTTATTCCTTTTAGAGCTTCATTTAATTTGAGCAATAGACGGGATATGACCTTGATGGAGCTGATGAAGCAGTTATAGGAGTTCAAAAATCTAATTAAGGAAACTTCTGCTGATGGTGAGGCCAACGTGGTAGCTGCCTCTGGTTCCAATCCCAACCCTCAGAATGGAAAGAAGCAACGAGCTAAGAACATGATGTCTTCTATTCCTACAAACGGCAAGAACAAGAAGAAGAAAACAAAGAACATTAAGAAGCTTAAGTGCTTTTTCTATAGGAAGGTCGGACACATAAGGAAGAATTGGAAGGACTTCCTTTCTCAAGGAGGCAGGTGTGATCTTTTGGTTGTTGAAACTTGTTTAATTGAGGAATCTAGTGGCACTTGGGTTATAGATTTCAGAGTAATTAATCATGTGTGTGTTTCTCTATAGGGGTTCAAAGAAACAAGAAGTCTCTACATGAAGACTTTACGCTTTCGATGGGCATGGATCCTTAGTGTTGGCTGAAGGAATAGGAGATGTCCATCTTTATTTTGATAATTATAGGAGTTTATTTTTGCAAGCTTGTTTTTATGTTCCTAAATTGAAAGAATTTAATTTCTATAGCTTGTTTATTTAAATACTCTTATGTAATTTCTTTTAATAATAAAGTTGTAATTCGTAAAAATAAATCTTTTATCTATAATGGATGCATACAAAATAATATATATTTATCAAACCTAAGATGAACTTACTGCTGAACACTAAGATTAATGATAATAACTCTAAAAGACTTAAAATTTCTCACTCTAATAAGACTTAGGCATTTGCGACTAGGTCATATTAACCTAAATAGGATTTAGAGGTTGGTAAGAGATGGACCTTTAAGTCACTTAAAAGTGGAATCCATACTACAATATAAATGTTGTTTGGAGGGTAAAATGACCAAAAAAGCATTTAGGTCAAAGAGCAATAGGGCCGAAGGGGTTTAGAACTTGTGCATAGCAATGTTTGCGGACCTATGAACATCTGGGCATGAGTACTTCGTCACTTTTATTAATGATCACTCAAGGTATGGGTATGTGTACCTAATGCACCACAAAAGAAAAACTTATGACAAGTTCAAGGAGTTTCAAGGTAAAGAGGAAAAGCAATTGGGTAGACCCATAAAGGCACTTCGATCTGATCAAGATGGAAAATACCTTTTTAATGAGTTTTGGGGACACTTATTAGAGAATGGCATTCTATCCCATTTGACTGCATCGGGCACTCCGCAGCAGAATGGCGTAGCTGAGAGAAAGAATAGGACTTTGTTGGACATGGTTAGGTCCATGATGAGTTATTCATCATTGTCTTTATCCTTTTGGGGATATGCACTACAAAACGCATTTTATTTTTTGAACAATGTGCCTTCAAAATTAGTTCCTAAAACTCCTCACGAGTTGTGGATGGGGCAAAAGGCATCATTAATCTATATTCAAATATGGGGATGTCCGGCTCATGCCCTATTTAAGGAAGCGAATAAGTTGGACTCATCTTCGGAAGTTTGTATGTTTGTTGGATATCCAAAAGAGACTACAGGGGGTTATTTTTATAACCTAAAGGAAAATAAAGTTGTGGTTTCAACTAATGCAACGTTCCTTGAGGAAAGTTACATGGACGACTTTAAGCCTCAAAGCAAAGTGGTGCTCGAGGAGTTGGCGAGTGATTTGATCACTCTAGGGGTTCTAAATGAAACTGTTCCAATCAGTGTAGAAAAACCAACTGAACCCAAACAACAACCTAAGGGGCTTTGGCGTAATAGGCGGATCGGGCGTCAACCTGAGAGGCATATGTTTAATGGTGAGGCCTTTTTGACGGAACCGATTGAACATGACAAGGATCCTTACACTTACAAAGAAGCTATGGAGGATGTTGATTCGAAACTCTAAACAGAGGCCATGAACATAGAGATGAAGTCTATAGAGACTAATTGGTCTGGGAACTTGTAGATCTTCCCGAAGGGGTAAAACCCATAGAATGTAAGTGGATCTACAAGAGAAAGAGAGGAGTGGATGGAAAAGTAGAAACCTAGTAGGCTAGACTTGTAGCTAAGGGATACACGCAAAAGGAAGGAATCAATTACGAGAAAACTTTTTTACCTGTAGCCATGCTTAAGTCCATGCACATTCTCTTGTCCATAGCTGCCGCTCTCGACTATGAGATTTGATAGATGAATGTCAAGGCAACCTTTCTAAATGGCTATCTTGTTGAGTCCATTTATATGGTATAGCTAGACAGGTTCAAGGCTAAGAGTCAGGAGGATAAGGTTTGCAAGTTGCTAAAGTCAATTTATGGACTTAAGCAGGCTTCTTGTTCTTGGAACATAAGATTCAAATAAGTGATCAAGACTTATAGGTTCGTACAAAATGTGGACGAACCATGTGTTTACAAACACATTAAGGATGAGAAGTGGTTTTTCTACTACTCTATGTAGATGACATTCTGCTAATTGGCAATGACGTTGGGGTGCTGTCATCGGTCAAATTATGGTTGACCAAGCAGTTTGACATAAAAAACTTGGGAGAAGCTAATTTTGTTCTTGGTATCTAGATTTTTGGAGATAGGAAGAATAAAATGATATCTTTATCCTAGGCAGGCTATATAGACAAAATTCTCAAAAGGTATACAATGCAGGATTCCAAGAAACACGAGCAACCATCTAGGTTAGGAATTACTTTTTCTATGAAAGACTCACCAAAGTCTAATGAAGAAAGAGAATATATGAAAAAGGTACTTTATGCTTCGACAGTGGGTAGTCTCATGTATGCCATGCTTTGCATATGACCGGATATTAGTTATGTTGTCGGGATAGTAAGTCGATTTCAGTCAGATCCAGGACCAAACCATTGGGTTGTGGTTAAGTATTTTCAAATACCTAAGAAGGACTCGAGGGTATATGCTTGTATATTCGGGTGAGGACTTAACACCTCTAGGAGACACTGACTCGGATTTCTAATCCTGTCTAGATTTGAGAAGATCGACTACTGGTTTTGTGTTTACTTTGGGTAGTGGTGCCATTGTTTGGAGAAGTGTCAAGCAAGATTACACTTTTGATTCAATGACGGAGACCGAGTATGTGGCAGCTAGTGATGCTTTGAAAAAAACAATGTGGCTCGACAAGTTCCTTGGGGATATTGAGGTAGTTCCTGGTATGGATAAAACAGTATCGTTGTATTGTGATAATAGTGCAGCGATAGCTAATGCTAAGGAACCAAGATTTCACAAGAAGAGTGAGCATATTGATCGGACGTATCATGTGATAAAAGACTTTATTGAGGGCGGGCATGTTGTTATATGCAAAATCGCATCTGAGGACAATTTAGCTTATCCATTCGTGAAGACACTAACTGCGAGAGTTTTGAAGAGGCATGTGGAAGCTATGGGGATACGAGATTTTTCATATTTACTCACTTGGTGCAAGTGGGAGATTATTAGACATATATGCCCTAAGGAGTAAAAATGCAATATGTTTTTGGAGACATTTTTATTAGTAAAGAGTTTATTTGTTATTTATATACCAAATTGTTGTCCTCTTCATGTTCATATATGTTGGATATATGATAAACAAGCAAAAGTCTGAGACTATCGGACTAAACCTTTGGAATTAGGCATATGATGGATAGATTATGCTACAAACATGATTTTAAAGGTGATGGTCTAAATCATGAGATCAGCAATTGAGGGAATGAAGTTAGGCACTTTATTCATGCAAAGATTGTTATGTTGTCTATATCCCTAACGAGAGATGGTTTGTCTTGGCCATCAAAAGTGGACTTCGTGAATAGAAACATTGGTGCATTGTCATAGGTGGTGACGTATTAGATTAGGACATAAAGTATAATTGATTTGGATTGATAATTCTATCTCGACAAATTCAATTCACTTTAGACAATCATATGTGTTGTATCTTAATCCTGAGATGAATAGTGGGCCTGTTCTCTTGACTTATGTCTTTTGATGTATCAAAAGATGACATTCGCAATTTATGTTGGTACGTATATTGGTATGTTGGAGACATGACTCTAGATAGTATAGACTTGTTATTCATAGATATGGAATCCATAATTCCTCTTTAGGAGTCGATGATATGCTCTTATATGTGTTATCCTGTAATTGGAAGACTAAAGTGCTCAACCATTTAGATACATAGGTGTAACCAAATGGTATATTGTCATTGGATGGTAAGTTTTTCGATGGTGAGATAATAGAATGTAAGACAAAAATAATCAAGAAGGTAACACATAATTTATCCTTAAGATGATTATCGATATCCTATGGGGGTACAATATATTATGATATGTTATGGATACTTAGCTATTTGGGCTTCATAATTATATATAGTTTGAGAGTGCAACTCTAAGCTTTTAGTGGAGTAGTGTTAGAGTTGATAATTATGAAATGTATATCTAGGATATTGGGTTTTATAATTATTAGGAGCTTGAACTATATAGGTTCATCAGGTCCCTTTTGCTAGCTCAAAATATATCCTGTACCGATATGGCGTGCTTTTCTAATAAATTTGTGACTTATGTTAAATTATCAAATTGGCTGAAATTTGATAAGATCAGATAATTCATGTCTGTTTATTAGTTGAATTAATTTGTGAAAAAGTAATTGAAGATAACCTTGTTGAATTATCCAAAATATTTATTTTCCAAGAGATTATCTAGATATGGTTGTTTTAATCAGATAATTTTTCTATTGAGTTATTTGAATTAAAACTAAGGCTTTATCCAAAGAATCTTAGGTGAAAAATAAAAGATTCGTAGGGATCATTTATTGGAAGTTTGGCCTGCTGATGGAGTAAGTTTGACAAGCTGAACTACAGATCGACCTGCCGATCGGACGATAATTTAATCACACATCTTTATGTGATTTTATTAGATATTGATCTAGATTCAAATTTTTGAGGCCTTATATGATAAGGACTAACCCTAAATTGGGAGTGCGACTCATAAGTTATTTAGATCAGTTGAGAGATCAAGAGTAAACACTCTATTCTATTAGTCTCTGAAACACCCGTGAAAAGTTATTGTTCACAAATCACGAACCTCAGTTATGGGTATTTCTCCATTGGTTGGAAGGAGAGTCACTGGGGAAGAGCTGTATGATGTGCACCCACGTGCACTCCAATCGTGGATAGAGAATAGCAAAGAAGATCAATTGGTTGAGTTCTTCTATGACGCCCTTCTCTTCTTCGACCGCAGGAGCGCTTTGGCATACAGATTAGTAAGATATGGTTAATTTACTCAAACTTGTGTTTTGTAAAATCCTTTGGTATAAAAAATTTTAAATTTCCACTACTTATTATTTTTCCAACACTTACATCATCATTCTTAGAATAAAATAAACTATGTGAGTAATATGGACGTCAGCACCGTGGTGCTGCCACAATACCTTCACTAGCGATATGTCATGACATTGTAAACTTACCACTTTTCAATCGATAATCTGGACTGATACCTCCTCGTTGGTCATATTTTTTTGTATCACTACATTGGGGAATGAAACAATCTTGCTAGGGTTGGGGTGGCTTTTCGGTATTATTGACACACAAATCATGTTATGAACGCAAGAAAGGTTGAGAAGAGGATCAAGTTGGTAAGCAACTACACCAACTTGATGACTAATCTCAAATAGCTTGATAAACCTTAGTAAAAGTTTTTCACTTACATTGAAACACATAATCCCTTTGCACGTGGAAAACTTAAGAAGAACAAAATCACCTTTTTTAGATTCTAAAAGTCAACATTTCTTATCAACATGACTCTTTTGTCGGTTCTAGGCTATCTTTAATCGATCTTATATCACGACAATCTTCCCATTGTTTTCACGGATTTCATTTGGTCCAATGATGATCCTATTTTTTGGTTCTAACTAACAAATTGGTGATCGACACGAATTCCCATAAGTGCCTCAAATGGTGCCATAGCAATATTCCCTTGGTGATCATCATTCTATAACAAATTACACCAGACATGGATACTTCTTCCGAATTCTGCCAAAAATCCAAAATAAAAGCACACAATATTTCCTTAAGAATCCATATAACTTGTTCAAGCTGACCATCAGTCTAAGGATGAAAGGCGGTGCTGAAGTTCAACTCCATACCAAATACATCTTAGAAACTTCTCCAATACTTATCATTAAACCAGATATTTCTATCAAAGTGATGAATAACGAAACTCCTATGGTTGAAATACAATTCTTACAGAACTTTCCTCGAGTACGTCGATCTAAACGGTGTAAAATGCACTGATCATGTTGACTTATCCATAATGACCCAAATAGCATCTTGCTTCTTTTCCATGCTTTCACTTGGTTACATGTCATACACTCAGTGACATAATTCTATAACATCTTTCTTCATGTCTCTACACCAATTCTTGTCTCTATTCAAATCATAATACATCTTTACACTTTTGAGACCTATGCACTCTATTCGATACAACCTTTGTTACATACTCTTTTACAGGCATAGCTTAACGTCTCATGAAATGCAAAGATCCATCCGTATGTACCTTTTACTCATCAAACTTTTCACATTATGAATCTGTGTCCATATTCCCTGAAGATGTTGATATCACCACTGATCCTGTTTCACTAACTGAACAAGTGCCAAAATGGATATAAAGTTATAAACCAAAGTCTGTCTGTAATCCTTATAGCATCGTCGTCTGTGTTTACTAACCACAACATTTCTTCTCAAATCTATTAATGTCGAACACGTGAAAATTTCAAAAGTCTAAATCCATCTTCCTTTGAGCAAACGGATACTTTAAACTGCTATGATCTGGGGAAAATCTGAAACACTGCTCCATGAAGGAAGAAATAAAACCTCCAAATCTTGTGGCAGCTAACCACTACAAGTTCCAAATTATGAGTGGAATAATTTTGCTTAGGAAGCTTCACTTGTCATAACTCCTATGTTACATTTCGTCCATGCTGCATCATCACACATCTAAGTCTACAACTTAACGCATCGGTATGAACTTCATATGGATCATCACTATTTGGTACAATCAACATTGGAGCGATGGTCAACCAAGTCTTCAATTCTTGAAAAGCATGCTCACAGCGTTCCCTTCAAGCTAAATATCCTTCTTAGTCAACTGCATCAATGGTGTCGCTATCCTTGAGAAATCCTACACAAATCCCCCTATAACATCTTGCAAGTCCTAGAAAACTACATATTTCTATCACATTCTTGAAAAGTGCCTATACCAAGTCCTCAAGGCCACCCTAGGGATTCATTGTTTCTTTACTCTAAGTTGATGATACCTTGTGCACGAATCTATTCTCGAGAAGTACCGAGAACCTTTCACTGTTCGAACAATCCACCGATCTGTGGAAGTAGGTGCTTGTTCTTTATTGTAACCGGATTCAATTGCTAGTGGCCAATGCACAACCTAAGAGTCCCATCACATTTCTTAGTAAATTGAACTGATGCACCCCACGGTGATGTACGATTCTGTGTATATCCTTTATCTGCAAACTCTTGAAGTTGCTTTTGTTGGAAAATAGTACGCAGTGGAATTTTAAAAATTTTATATCAAAGTATTTTCAAAAACACAAGTTTGACATGGTATATGCATAAATTAACCAGATCTTACTAACCTTTGAATGCAGAAGAACTCGCACAATCTGTGAAAAGAAGCAACGTTTCAGAAGAGCTTCAACAAATTGGTCTTCTTTGCTATTCTCTATCCACGATCGGAGTGAGTGTGGGCTCACACATACAGCTCTTCCACCAGGTGACTCTCCTTCCAACCAATTGAGAGAACCCAAAGCAAGTGTTCGTGATTTGTGAACAAGAGCTCTCAGGGAGTTTCTAGATTCTCACTAGCAGAGTATCATTCTTAATCTCTCAATTGATCTAAATAACTCTTAAGACTTACTCCCTATTTATAGAGGTTGGGTCTAGAGTCAATCCTTATCAGATTAAGTCTCAAAAATTCGAATCAGAATCAAATTCGGATCAATATTTGATAAAATCCATGTGAAAACACATAATCTTATCCTTCGTACATCGGTAGGCCGAACTTGCCCATCGACAGGCAAAACTTGAGGATCGACATGCCGAACTGCCGAAAAAATATCTCAACGAATTTTTATTTTCCACTCAAAATTCTACAGGATAAAGTCTTAGTTTCAATTCAAATAACCCAATAGAAAAGTTATCTAATTAAAACAACTTTATCTAGATAATCTCTAAGAAAATAAATGAATTCTTAATAATTCTACAAGTTTATCTTGATCTAATTTATTCAAAAATTAAATCAACCGATAAACAGACAAGAATTATCTGATCCCAATAATTCAACAAGTTTATCTTGAATCAATTTTATCACAAAAAATTAATTCAACTGATAAATAGATATGAATTATCTGATTCTTCCAAATTTTAACCAATCTAATAAACCTGACATAAGTCGTCAATTATTAGAAAAGCACACCGTATCGTTACAGGATTTTATGAGCTAGCAAAGGGGACCAAATAGACCTATATAGTTCAAGCTACCGATAAGTACGAAACCCAATATCCCAAATATACATTTCATAATTATCAACTCTAACGCTACTCTACTAAAAGCTTGGAGCTGCATTCTCGAACTCCATGAAATATCAAAGTGTATTGTATCCCCACAAGATTATCCATAACCAACTTAAGGACAAGTTGTGTCTTACCTTCTTGATTATTTTTATCTTATGTTTCATTCGCTCACCATCGGAAAACTTACCATCCAAAGACAGTATACCATTCGTTTACACCTATGTATCCAAATGGTTGAGCACTCTAGTTTTTCAATTATAGGATAACACATATAAAAGGATATCACTACTCTTAAAGAGGAGCTATGGATTTAAAATCTATGAATAACAGGTCTACGCCATCAAGAGTCATGCCTCCAACATACCAGCATGCATACCACTATTAAGATGTAGGTGTCACCCTTTGGTACATCAAAAGAAACAAGTCAAGACAACAGGCTCACTATTCATCTCAAGATTAAGATACAATACAAATGATTGCCTAAAGTGAATCGATTTGCCGAGACAGAATTATTAATCCAAATCTATTCACTTTATGTCCCGATCCAACACATCGTCACCTATGACAATGTGCCAATGTTTCTATTCACGGAGTTCACCTCCGATAGTCAAGACAAACCATCTCCCAATAGGGATATAGACAACATAACAATCTTTACATGAATAAAGCGCCCAACTTCATTCCCTCGATTGCGAATCTTATGATTTAGACCGTCACCTTAAGAATCGTGTCTTCTGCATAATCTGTCCATCATATGCCTAATTCTTAAAGGTTTAGACTGACAGTTTCAGACTATTGCTTGCTTAACATATTTTTAACAAATATGAACGTAAAGAGGACAAGATTTGGTATTTAAATAATAAATAAATTCTTATTGATAAAAATATTTCCAAAAGAAGTCCTTTATCACATGATACTTCTGATCAATATGCTTATTCTTCTTGTAAAATCTTGGTTTCTTAGCATTAGCTACCGCCGCACTGTTATCACAGTACAGTGATACCGCCTTATCCATACTAGGAACTACCACAAGATCCTCAAAGAATTTACGGAGCCACATTGCTTCTTTCGAAGCATCACTAGCTGCCACACACTTGGCCTCCATCATTGAATCTGAAGTGTAATCTTGCTTGAAACTTCTCCAACTGATGGCACCACCGCCCAGAGTAAACACAAAATCCGAAGTCAATTTCCTAGAATCCAGACAGGATTGAAAATCTGAGTCAAAATATCCTAGAGGAGTCAAGTCCTCACCCGAATATACAAGCATATACCCTCGAGTCCTTCTCAGGTACTTGAAAATATGCTTTACCGCAACCCAATGGTTCGGTCCTGGATCCACTTGAAATCAACTTGCAATCCCGACTGCATAACAAATATCTAGAAATGTACAAAGCATGGCATACATGAGACTACCTACTATCGAAGCATAAGGCACCTTCTTCATGTATTCTCTTTCTTCCTCAGACTTTGGGGAGTCTTTCTTAGAAAGAGTAATTCCATACCTAGATGGTTGCCCACCATTCTTGGAATCCTACATTGCAAACCTCTTGAGAATTTTATCTATGCAGTCGGCTTGGGACAAAGCTATCATTTTGTTCTTCCTATCCCGAAAGATCTAGATACTGAGAACAAAATTAGCCTCACCCAAGTCCTTCATGTCAAACAGCTTGGTCAACCATAATTTGACTGATGACAACGCCCCAATGTCATTGCCAATCAACAGAATATCATCTACATTAAGTAGTAGAAAAACCACATTCCCATCTTTAATGTGTTTGTAAACACATGGCTCATCCACATTTTGTGAGAACCCATAAGTCTTGATCACCTAATCAAATCTTAAGTTCCTAGAATGAGAAGCTTGCTTAAGTCCATAAATTGACTTTAGCAGCTTACAAACCTTACCCTCTTGACCTTTAACCTTGAACTTGTCTAATTGTTCCATATAAATGGACTCATCAAGATAGCCATTTAGAAAAGCCGTCTTGACATCCATATGTCAAATCTCATAGTTGAGAGCGGTAGCTATGGACAAGAGAATCCGGATGGACTTAAGCATGGCTACAGGTGAAAAGTTTCCTCATAATCGATTCCTTCCTTTTGCATATAACCCTTAGCTACCAGTCTAGCCTTAAAGGTTTCGACCTTACCATCCACTCCTCTTTTCCTCTTATAGATCCACTTACACCCAATGGGTTTTACCCCTTCGAGAAGATCCACAAGCTCCTAGACCTGATTAGTCACCATAGACTTCATCTCTGTGTTCATGGCCTCTGTCCAGAGTTTTGAATCAACATTCTCCATAGCCTCTATGTAAGTATAAGAATCCCTATCATGTTCATCCGGTTCAACCAAGAAGACTTACCCATTGAACATATACCTCTCAGGTTGACACCCGATCCTCCCACTATGCCAAAGCCCCTTAGGTTGTTGCTTAGATTCATTTCATTTTTCTACACTGATCTTAACGGTTTCATTCGAAACCTCCGGAGTGATCCGATCACTCCTTAACTCCTCAAGCACTACTTTGCTTTGAGGCTTAAAGTCATCCATGTAACTCTCGTCAAGGAAAGTTGCATTAGTTGAAGCCACGACTTTATTTTCCTTTGGGTTATAGAAATAACCCCCTTTAGTCCCTTTTGGATATCCTACAAACATGCAAACTTTCGAACGTGCTTCCAACTTATTCGCATCCTTAAACAGGACATGAACCGGACATCCCAATATGCAAATATGGTTTAAGGATGTCTTCATGCCCATCCACAAATCGTGAGGAGTTTTAGGGACCGATTTTGAAGGCACATTGTTCAAAAGATAACATGCGGTTTGTAGTGTATATCCCTAAAAGGATAAAGGCAATGATGAATAACTCATCATGGACCTAATCATGTCCAATAAAGTCCTATTTCTTCTCTCCGCTATGCCATTCTGCTGCGAAGTGCCCGGCACAGTCCAATGGGATAAAATCCCATTCTCTAATAATTGTCCCAAGAACTCATCAGAAAGGTATTCTCCACCTCAATCAGATCGAAGTGCCTTTATGGGTCTACCCAATTGCTTTTCCACTTTAGCCTGAAACTTCTTGAACTTGCGAAAAGTTTCGCTTTTGTGGTGCATCAGATACCTTGAGTAAGCGTCAATAAAAGTGACAAAGTACTCATATGTTAGACATGTATGCTCTAAGGAGTAAAAATGTAATACGTTTTTGGAGACATTTTTATCAATAAAGAATTTATTCATTTATATATACCAAATATTGTCCTCTTTACGTTCATATTTGTTGAATGTATGATAAGCAAACAGTAGTCTGAGACTGTCAGTCTAAACCTTAAGAGTTGGGCATATGATGGGATGATTATGCGGTAGACACGACTCTTAAGGTGATGGTCTAAAATATATGATCCGCAATCGAGGGAATAAAGTTGGGCGCTTTATTCATGTAAAGATTGTTATGTTGTCTATATCCCTTTTGGGAGATGGTTTGTCTTGGCCATCGGAGTTGGACTCCGTGAATAGAAACATTGGCGCGTTGTCATAGGTGACGATGTGTTGGATCGGGACATAAAGTGAATTGATTTGGATTAATAATTCTGTCTTGGCAAATCGATTCACTTTAGACAGTCGTTTGTATTGTATCTTAATCCTGAGATGAATAATGGGCCCGTTGTCTCGACTTGTGTCTTTTGATGTACCAATGGGTGACTCCCACATCTCTATAGTGGCATGCATGCCGGTACGTTGGAGGCATGACTCTTGATAGCGTAGACTTGTTATTCATAGATATGGAATCCATAGCTCCTCTTTAGGAGTAATGATATCCTCTTATATGCGTTGTCCTGTAATTGGAAAACTGGAGCGCTCAACCATTTGGATACATAGGTGTAACCGAATGGTATACTATCTTTGGATGGTAAGTTTTCTAATGGTGAAACAATGGAACGTAAGATAAAAATAATCGGGAAGGTAAGACAGAACTTGTCCTTAAGCCGATTATGGATGATCATATGGGGATGCGATACACTATGATATGTCATGGAGACTTAGCTACATGAGCTTCGTAATTCTGTAAAGTTCGAGAGTGCAGCTCCAAGCTTTTAGTGGAGTAGCGTTGGAGTTGATAATTGTGAAATGTATATCTGGGATATTGGGTTTCATAATTATCATGAGCTTGAACTTTATAGGTCCATTTTGGTCCCCTTTGCTAGCTCACAAAATCCTGTAACGACACGGCGTGCTTTTCCAATAATTGGTGACTTATGTCGGATTTATCAGATTGGTTTAAAATTTATAAGAATCAAATAATTCATGTCTGTTTATCGGTTGAATTAATTTTGTAAGAAATTAGTTCAAGATGAACTTGTTGAATTATGGTGTTCGGATAATTCTTGTCTGTTTATCGGTTGTTTTAATTTTGGACAATTAGAACAAGATAAACTTGTAGAATTATTTGAATTGATTTATTTTCTTAGAGATTATCTTGATAGAGTTTGTTTTGATCAGATATCTTTTCTATTGGGCTATTTGAATCAAAACTGAGACTTTATCCTTTAGAATCTCGGGTGGAAAATAAAAGATTCGCGGAGATTTTTTCTCGGCAGTTCGGCCTGCCGATCATAAAGTTCGGCCTGCCGAACTGGCAAGTTCGGCCTGCCTATCTCACAGTTCGGCATGCCGACCGCGACAGCTAAGATTACGCGTTTTTCACGCGTATCTTATCAGATATTGATCCGAACTTGATTCTGTTTCGATTTTTGAGACCTAATCTGATATGGACTGACCCCAAGGACCAATAGGTATAAAAAGGGAGTGAGTCTAATGATTTACTCAGATCAATTTGAGAGATTAAGAGTGATACTCTTCTAGTGAGCATCTGAAAACTCCCTGAGAGCTTTTGTTCACAAATCACGAACACTAGCTTTGGGTTCTCTCTATTGGTTGGAAGGAGAGTCACCGGTGGAAGAGCTGTACGTGTGAGCCCACACTCACTCCGGTTGTGGATAGAGAATAGCAAAGAAGACCAGTTGGTTGAGGCTCTTCTGGAACGTTACTTCTCTACATAGGTCGCGGAGGTTCTTCGGCATACTGAGGTTAGTAAGATCTGTTTAATTTATACATATAACATGTCATACTTGTATTTTGGAAAATACTCTGATGAAAAAATTTTTTAAAATTCCGCTGCGCACTTTGTTTCCAACAATTGGTATCAGAGCCGAGGTTTTTACGTAAATTTTCAAGTTTGTGATCATGTTATATGCATAAATTTTGTGATCTTAATCTCTCCAATGCTTGAATTGAATTTTATAGAGAGATGGCACTCTAGGTTTCTATATAATATATATGTTGTCATGGATTATGTGGTGAATGTTTATTAATTAATTATGGTTGATTAAATTGTTGTTTAATTATTTATTAATTAATTAATACCGGTTATGGTTCCTTAGAGGTTAGAATGTGTATCTAAGTTTTTCATGTAATTAGATGGCGGACTATCATCTCCGTCTAGGAATTATTATTTAATTTTTAATTTGTAAGAATTTTGTAATTAAATAATTATTCGGAGAAGACGGAACGAGAAGTCGGATCTTGAAGATAGATGATGGCGCCTCCAGGTATTTCCTGAGTCTCTAATTTTATGTTTTTGAATTGTTGAAAATAAAATTGATGAATTGCATTAAAATTGTATTTTCTGGATTGAGTGTTTTCTGCTCGGTCGGCATGCCGGACCTCACAGTTCGGCAGGCCGAAGGTCACAGATCGGCAGGCCGGACGTACGGTCCGGCAGGCCGACAGTGGGGCAGAAATTTTGGTGCTCTGCCGGCAGGCCGAACCTTCATGTTCGGCAGGCCGAACCACCATGATCGGCAGACCGATCATCTAGATCGGCCTGCCGACAGAGAGCATCCAGGTGTCCAGAAAAGGTGCAATTTTTGGTGCAGTTTTAATTTTATTTTTGGGACGATTCTGAGAAACATTAAATTTGGATATGACCGGAAATATGAAGTGTTCGATTCATACGGGATTGAGGACTTGAAGATGGATATTACATGAAGAAGGATACAGCTTGAGGATTCAAGGTTGAAGAATCGATAAATGTCTCGATTATTCTCTTGTAATCTTAGTTTTTCTATTCTCTAGGGTGGAACCATAATATTACGGTTATTATTATTATGCTTGTAGCTTTGCTTGATTGCTTTGCTTGTCTGCATTATAATATGATTTACCATGTATATTGATAACATGTCATATAGAATAGGGAGTGCCGCTCATATTAAAATTATTCATGCATAATTTTAAAATAAAACCTTGATTTCAAAAGATTGAGTGGGAGAAGGTTTTCGAAGAGAGAACCTAAGGCCTCCATCGTTGGTCCATAGGAAGAACATGATGGTCCCAACCCCTAGGAAGGGATTTCTATTATGTACCAGATTGGATCTCTAAAAGGATAAGGTATTTTAGTATGATTTATGGTTGCACACCCCTAGGTGGTGATTATAAATCATGGATAAAATATTGAAACGGTGGTTATACACTCACGTTAATTTTATTATTAACCTCCCCTAGGAGCTCTGTTAATAAAATTAATGGCCAAAGAAACGATTATTAGTATATGCTGGATCATACGGGTCCTGGATGGCATATATTAATCAGGAGGGGATCCGTGTTCCTGATTGAATTTGGCATGACTCCCCTAGGAGCTTGTTGAATTCTGAGTTGGGAATTATCGTTGTAAGGTTGTGATATTTTCAAGGTTTTGACACATAAACACATTTGTATGATTTTACATGATTGTGTTATCTTACTAAATTATTAAATATGTTTGCTTATGTTTGGTATATGATTCTTTATTGTAGATTGAAAATGTCTAAAAACGCTTTATCATCGATACTTGACAAAAACCAATTAACCGGTGAGAATTATAACGATTGGAAACGGAACCTGGACATCGTCCTATCCTTTGAGAAACTGAAGTATGTACTGACAACTCCTTGTCCTCCCGAGCCTACGGGAGACTCAAGTAATGAGCAATTCCAAGCGTACGAACGCTGGAAAGATGCTAATGATCAGGCCCGCTGCTATGTTATGGCTAGCATGAATAACGTGCTGCAGGCTCAACATCAGGATTATGAGACTGCGAAGCAGATCTTGGATAATCTTGAGGATATGTTTGGAGGCCAGGCCATAACAAAGCGGCAAGGGGCGCTTCGGAAACTCTTAAACTGTAGACAGAGACCGGGGACATCTGTAAAGGAGCACATGATGTTGGTCATGGGTTACCTCGCTGAGGCTCAAACCAATGGAGCCGACATCGATGCTGAAACTCAGATGACTATGGTCTTTGAGACTCTGTCTAAGGAATTTATTCCGTTTAGAGCTACTTTTAATTTGAGCAATAGGCGGGATATGACCTTGACAGAACTGATGAAACAGTTACAGGAGTTTGAACTGCTGATCAGGGAGTCTCCTGCTGGTGGAGAGGCCAATATGGTAGCTGCTTCTGGTTCCAATCCTAACTCTGGGAATGGAAAGAAGCAACGGGCCAAGAGTGGTAAGTCTTCTATTCCTATTGCTACCAAGAGCAAGAAGAAAAAGAAGAAGAACCCAAAGAAGCTTAAGTGCTTCTTCTGTGGTAAGGTCGGGCATATAAAGAAGCATTGCAAGGACTTCCTTTCCAAGGGAGGTAGGTGTGATCTTCTATATTTAGAAACTTGTTTGGTTGAGGAATCCAGTGACATTTGGGTCATAGATTCCGGTGCAACTAATCATGTTTGTGTTTCTCTGCAGGGATTCAAAGAAACGAGAAGTCTACTTCGTGAAGACTTAACGCTTCGGATGGGCGATGGATCCTTGGTCTCAGCGGAAGCAGTGGGAGATGTCCATCTTTATTTTGATAATTATAGGAATTTAATTTTGCGAGATTGTTTTTATGTTCCTAAATTTAAAAGGAATTTAATTTCTGTATCTTCTTTATTTAAAGACTCCTACGTGGTATCTTTTAATGAAAAAGTGGTGATTCGTAAAAACAAATCTTTTATCTGTTCTGGATGGATGCAAAATAATCTATATTTTATCAAACCTAAGATGGACTTATTGCTTAATGCTGAGATAAATGATAATGACTCAAAAAGACTTAAAACTTCTCACTCTAATAAGACTTATCTTTGGCATTTGCGCCTTGGCCATATTAACCTGAATAGGATTCAAAGGTTGGTAAGGGATGGACCTTTAAGTCACTTAAAGGTGGAATCTATACCTCAATGTGAGTCTTGTTTGGAGGGTAAAATGACCAAAAGACCATACGGGTCTAAGGGCAATAGGGCCGAAGGGGTTCTAGAACTTGTGCATAGTGATGTTTGCGGACCGATGAACATCCGGGCACGAGGAGGGTATGAGTACTTCGTTACTTTTATTGACGATTACTCAAGATATGGGTATGTGTACCTAATGCACCACAAAAGCGAAACTTATGATAAGTTCAGGGAGTTTCGGGCTGAAGTGGAAAAGCAATTGGGTAGACCCATAAAGGCACTTCGATCTGATCGAGGTGGGGAATACCTTTCTGATGAGTTCTTGGGACACTTGTTAGAGAATGGGATTTTATCCCATTTGACTGCGCCGGGCACTCCGCAGCAGAATGGCGTAGCAGAGAGAAGGAATAGGACTTTGTTGGACATGATTCGGTCCATGATGAGTTATTCATCATTGCCTTTATCCTTTTGGGGATATGCACTACAAACCGCATGTTATCTTTTGAACAATGTGCCTTCAAAATCGGTCCCTAAAACTCCTCACGAGTTGTGGACAAGACGGAAGACATCCTTAAACCATATTCGCATATGGGGATGTCCAGCTCATGTCCTGTTTAAGGATCCGAATAAGTTGGAAGCACGTTCAGAAGTTTGCGTGTTTGTAGGATATCCAAAAGGGACTAAAGGGGGTTATTTTTATAACCCAAAGGAAAATAAAGTCGTGGTTTCAACTAATGCAACTTTCCTTGAGGAGAGTTACATGAACGACTTTAAACCTCAAAGCAAAGTGGTGCTTGAGGAGTTGAGGGGTAATCCGTTTACTCCGGAGGTTCCGAACGAAACCATTCCGATCGGTGTAGAAAAACCAAACAAACCTGAACAACAACCACAGGGGCTTCGGCGTAGTGGGAGGATCGGGCGTCAACCTGAGAGGTATATGTTCAATGGGGAGGTCTTTTTGGCTGAACCGGATGAACATGACAGGGATCCTTATACTTACGCAGAAGCTATGGAGGATGTTGATTCAAGACTCTGGACAGAGGCCATGAACATTGAGATGAAGTCTATGGAGACTAATCGGGTCTGGGAGCTTGTGGATCTTCCCGAAGGGGTAAAACCCATAGGGTGTAAGTGGATCTACAAGAGGAAAAGAGGAGTGGATGGAAAGGTCGAAACCTTTAAGGCTAGACTGGTAGCTAAGGGTTATACGCAAAAGGAAGGAATCGATTATGAGGAAACCTTTTCGCCTGTAGCCATGCTTAAGTCCATCCGGATTCTCTTGTCCATAGCTGCCGCTCTCGACTACGAGATTTGGCAGATGGATGTCAAGACGGCTTTTCTAAATGGCTATCTTGATGAGTCCATTTATATGGAACAACCAGACGGGTTCAAGGTCGCGGGTCAAGAGGGTAAGGTTTGTAAGTTGCTAAAGTCTATTTATGGACTTAAGCAGGCTTCTCGTTCTTGGAACATAAGATTTGATCAAGTGATCAAGACTTATGGGTTCTCACAAAATGTGGATGAACCATGTGTTTACAAACACATTAAGAATGGGAAGGTGGTTTTTCTACTACTCTATGTAGATGACATTCTGCTAATTGGCAATGACGTTGGGGCATTGTCATCGGTCAAATTATGGTTGACCAAGCAGTTTGACATGAAGGACTTGGGTGAGGCTAATTTTGTTCTCGGTATCCAGATCTTGCGGGATAGGAAGAACAAAATGATAGCTTTGTCACAGGCCTGCTACATAGATAAAATTCTCAGGAGGTTTGCAATGCAGGATTCCAAGAAAGGTGGGCAACCATCTAGGTCTGGAATTACTCTTTCTAAGAAAGACTCTCCAAAGTCTTATGAAGAAAGAGAATACATGAAGAAGGTGCCTTATGCTTCGGCAGTGGGTAGTCTCATGTATGCCATGCTTTGCACTCGACCGGATATTAGCTATGCGGTCGGGATTGTGAGTCGATTTCAGGCGGATCCAGGACCAAACCATTGGGTTGGGGTAAAGCATATTTTCAAGTACCTGAGAAGGACTCGAGGGTATATGCTTGTGTATTCGGGTGAGGATTTAACTCCTCTAGGATACACTGATTCGGATTTTCAATCCTGCCTGGATTCTAGGAAATCGACTTCAGGGTTTGTGTTTACTCTGGGTGGCGGTGCCATCAGTTGGAGAAGTGCGAAGCAAGATTGCACTTCGGATTCAACGATGGAGGCCGAGTATGTGGCGGCTAGTGATGCTTCGAAAGAAGCAGTGTGGCTCCGCAAGTTCCTTGGGGATCTTGAGGTAGTTCCTGGTATGGATAAAGCGGTATCACTGTACTGTGATAACAGTGCGGCGGTAGCTAATGCTAAGGAACCAAGATTTCACAAGAAGAGTAAGCATATTGATCGGAAGTATCATGTGATAAAGGACTTCGTTGAGAGCGGGCATGTCACGGTGTGCAAGATCGCGTCAGAGGACAATTTAGCTGATCCATTTACGAAGACACTTTCTGGGAGAGTCTTCGAAAGGCATGTGGAAGCTATGGGGATGCGAAATTTGCAGTATTTACTCACTTAGTGCAAGTGGGAGATTGTTAGACATGTATGCTCTAAGGAGTAAAAATGTAATACGTTTTTGGAGACATTTTTATCAATAAAGAATTTATTCATTTATATATACCAAATATTGTCCTCTTTACGTTCATATTTGTTGAATGTATGATAAGCAAACAGTAGTCTGAGACTGTCAGTCTAAACCTTAAGAGTTGGGCATATGATGGGATGATTATGCGGTAGACACGACTCTTAAGGTGATGGTCTAAAATATATGATCCGCAATCGAGGGAATAAAGTTGGGCGCTTTATTCATGTAAAGATTGTTATGTTGTCTATATCCCTTTTGGGAGATGGTTTGTCTTGGCCATCGGAGTTGGACTCCGTGAATAGAAACATTGGCGCGTTGTCATAGGTGACGATGTGTTGGATCGGGACATAAAGTGAATTGATTTGGATTAATAATTCTGTCTTGGCAAATCGATTCACTTTAGACAGTCGTTTGTATTGTATCTTAATCCTGAGATGAATAATGGGCCCGTTGTCTCGACTTGTGTCTTTTGATGTACCAATGGGTGACTCCCACATCTCTATAGTGGCATGCATGCGGTACGTTGGAGGCATGACTCTTGATAGCGTAGACTTGTTATTCATAGATATGGAATCCATAGCTCCTCTTTAGGAGTAATGATATCCTCTTATATGCGTTGTCCTGTAATTGGAAAACTGGAGCGCTCAACCATTTGGATACATAGGTGTAACCGAATGGTATACTATCTTTGGATGGTAAGTTTTCTAATGGTGAAACAATGGAACGTAAGATAAAAATAATCGGGAAGGTAAGACAGAACTTGTCCTTAAGCCGATTATGGATGATCATATGGGGATGCGATACACTATGATATGTCATGGAGACTTAGCTACATGAGCTTCGTAATTCTGTAAAGTTCGAGAGTGCAGCTCCAAGCTTTTAGTGGAGTAGCGTTGGAGTTGATAATTGTGAAATGTATATCTGGGATATTGGGTTTCATAATTATCATGAGCTTGAACTTTATAGGTCCATTTTGGTCCCCTTTGCTAGCTCACAAAATCCTGTAACGACACGGCGTGCTTTTCCAATAATTGGTGACTTATGTCGGATTTATCAGATTGGTTTAAAATTTATAAGAATCAAATAATTCATGTCTGTTTATCGGTTGAATTAATTTTGTAAGAAATTAGTTCAAGATGAACTTGTTGAATTATGGTGTTCGGATAATTCTTGTCTGTTTATCGGTTGTTTTAATTTTGGACAATTAGAACAAGATAAACTTGTAGAATTATTTGAATTGATTTATTTTCTTAGAGATTATCTTGATAGAGTTTGTTTTGATCAGATATCTTTTCTATTGGGCTATTTGAATCAAAACTGAGACTTTATCCTTTAGAATCTCGGGTGGAAAATAAAAGATTCGCGGAGATTTTTTCTCGGCAGTTCGGCCTGCCGATCATAAAGTTCGGCCTGCCGAACTGGCAAGTTCGGCCTGCCTATCTCACAGTTCGGCATGCCGACCGCGACAGCTAAGATTACGCGTTTTTCACGCGTATCTTATCAGATATTGATCCGAACTTGATTCTGTTTCGATTTTTGAGACCTAATCTGATATGGACTGACCCCAAGGACCAATAGGTATAAAAAGGGAGTGAGTCTAATGATTTACTCAGATCAATTTGAGAGATTAAGAGTGATACTCTTCTAGTGAGCATCTGAAAACTCCCTGAGAGCTTTTGTTCACAAATCACGAACACTAGCTTTGGGTTCTCTCTATTGGTTGGAAGGAGAGTCACCGGTGGAAGAGCTGTACGTGTGAGCCCACACTCACTCCGGTTGTGGATAGAGAATAGCAAAGAAGACCAGTTGGTTGAGGCTCTTCTGGAACGTTACTTCTCTACATAGGTCGCGGAGGTTCTTCGGCATACTGAGGTTAGTAAGATCTGTTTAATTTATACATATAACATGTCATACTTGTATTTTGGAAAATACTCTGATGAAAAAATTTTTTAAAATTCCGCTGCGCACTTTGTTTCCAACATCATATCCTCCTCGTGCCCAGATGTTCATTGGTCTACAAACATCACTTTGCATAAGTTCTAGAACCCCTTTGACCCTATTGCCCTTAGACCCAAATGGTCTTTTGGTCATTTTACCCTCCAATCAAAGTTCACATTGAGGTATAAATTTCACCTTTAATTGACTTAAAGGTCCATCCCTTACCAACCTTTGAATCCTATTCAGGTTAATATGACCAAGGCGTAAATGCCAAAGATAAGTCTTATTAGACTGAGAAGTTTTAAGTCTTTTAGAGTTATTATCATTCATCTTAGCATTAAGCAGTAAGTCCATCTTAGGTTTGATAAAATATAGATTATTTTGCATCCATCCAGAACAGATAAAAGATTTGTTTTTACGAATCACCACTTTATCATTAAAGGAAACCAAATAGGAGTCTTTAAATAAACAAGCTACAGAAATTAAATTCCTTTTAAATTTAGGATCATAAAAACAATCATGTAAAATTAAATTCCTATAATTATCAAAATAAAGATTGACGTCTCCCACTGCTTCCACTAAACCAAGGATCCATCGCTCATCCAAAGCGTGAAGTCTTCATGTAGCAGACTTCTCATTTTTTTTGGACCCCTGCAGAGAAACACAAACATGATTAGTTGCATCAGAATCTATGACCCAAATATCATTGGATTCCTCAACCAAACAAGTTTCTAAATACAAAATATCACACCTACCTCCTTTGGAAAGGAAGTCCTGGCAATGCTTCTTGATGTGCCTTACCTTTCCACAGAAGAAGCACTTAAGCTTCTTCGAGTTCTTCTTCTTCTTTTTCTTACTCTTGGTACTAGCAGGAATAGAAGGCTTCCCGTTCTTGGCCCGTTGCTTCTTTCCATTCTCAGAGTTGGGATTAGAACCAGAAGCAACTACCATGTTGGCTTCTCCACTTGCAGGAGACTCCCTAATCAGCAGTTCAAACTCCTATAACTATTTCATCAACTTTGTTAAGGTCATATCCCGCCTATTGCTCAAATTAAAAGTAGCTCTAAACGGCAAAATTCCTTTGACAGAGTCTCAAAGACCATAGTCATTTGAGTTTTAGCATCGATGTCGGCTCCATTGGTTTGAGCCTCAACGAGGTAACCCATGACCAACATCATGTGCTCCTTTACATATGTCCCCGGCCTCTGCTTACAGTTAAGAAGTTTTCGATGCGCCCCTTACTGCTTTGTTATGGCCTGGCCTCCAAACATATCTTTAAGATTATCCGAGATCTGCTTCACAGTCTCATAATCTTTTTGTTGAGCCTGCAGCACATTATTCATGCTGGCCATAACATAGCAGCAGGCCTGATCGTTTGTATCTTTCTAGCGATTGTACGCTTAGAATTGATCATTAGTGGAGTCTCCCGTAGGCTCGGGAGGACAAGGGGTTGTCAGCACAAATTTTAGTTTCTCAAAGGAGAAGACGATATCCAGGTTCTATTTCCAATCACTATAATTCTCTGCGATTAATAGGTTTTTGTCAAGTATCAAAGATAAAGCGTTTTTAGACATTTTTAATCTACAATAAAGAATCTTATACCAAACATAAGCAAACATATTATAACAATTTAGTAAGATAACACAATCATATAAAAACATACAAATGTGTTTATGTGTTAAAACCTTGAAAATATCACAACCTTATAATGATAATTCCTAACTCATAATTCAACAAGCTCCTAAGGGAGTCATGCCAAATTCAATCAGGAACATGGATCCCCTACTCAACAACCTTCTCCCACTCAATCTTTTGAAATCAATGTTTTATTTTAAGAACATGCATGAACAATTTTAATATAAGCGGCACTCTCTATTCTATATGACATGTTATCAATACACATGGTAAATCATATTATAATGCAGACAAGCAAAGCAATCAAGCAAAGCTACAAGCAAAATAATAAATAACCGTTATATTATGGTTCCTCCCTAGAGAATAGAAATCAAAGATTACAAGAGAATAATCAAAACATATTTTTGATTCTTCATCCTTGAATTCTCAGGTTGTATCTCTCATCATGTAATATCCATCTTCATGTTTTCAATCCCATATGAATCGAATACTTCATATTTTCGGTCATATCCAAATTTAATGTCTCTCAAAATTGTCCCAAAAATAAAATTAAAACTGCATTGAAAAACTGCACCTTTTCTGGAGAAATTTCTAGCTCTCTATCGGCAAGTCGATCTGGGTGATTGGCCTACCAGTCATGACCCATCGGCCTGTCGATTTTTAGATTGGCCTATCGATGCACGACAAATCAGCCTACTAAACTGGAAGTTCGGTCTACTGCCAGAGCCACCTGATTTTCGCCCCACTGTCGGCCTACCGATCTACAACTATTAGCCTGTCAAACTAGAAGGTTCGGCATGCCGACCGAGCATAAATCACCCATTACAGAAAATACAATTTTTAATGCAATTCATCTATTTTATTTTCAACAATTCAAAAACATAAAATTAGAGACACAGGAAATACCTAGGAGCGTCATCATCTATCTTCTAGATCCGCCTTCTAGATCCGTCTTCTTCGAATAATTATTTAATTATAAAATTCTTACAAATTTAAAAATAAATAATAATTCCTAAACGGAGATGATAGTCTACCATCTAATTACATGAAAAACCTGGATACACATTTTAACCTTGAAAGAACTATAATCGGTATAAATTAATTAATAAATAAATAATTAAATAACCATTTAATCAACCATAATTAATTAATGAACATTCACCACATAATCCATAACAACATAATATATAAAAACCTAGAGTGTCAGCTCTCTATAAAATTAAATTCAAGCATAGGAGAGATTAAGACCACAAAATTTATACATAGAGTATGATCACAAACTCATAAATTTATATAAAAACCATGGCTCTGATACCAATTATTAAAAAAATAGCATGCAGCGGAATTTTAAAAATTTTATATCAAAGTATTTTCAAAAACGCAAGTTTGACATGCTATATGCATAAATTAACTAGATCTTATTAACCTTTGAATGCTGAAGAACTTGCACAATTTGTAAAGAGAAGCAACGTTCTAGAAGAGCCTCAACAAACGGATCTTCTTTGCTATTCTCTATCCACGATCAGAGTGAGTGTGGGTTCACACGTACAGCTCTTTCACCAGGTGACTCTCCTTCCAACCAATTGAGAGAATCCAAAGTAAGTGTTCGTGATTTGTGAACGCGAGCTTTTAGGGACTTTCTAAATTCTCACCAGTAGAGTATCACTCTTAATCTCTCAATTGATCTACATAACTCTTAAGACTTACTTCTTATTTATACAGGTTGGGTCTGGAGTCAGTCCTTATCAAATTAGTTCTCAAAAATTTGAATCAAAATCAAATTTGGATCAATATTTGATAAAATCATGTGAAAACGCGTAATCTTATCCTTCACACATCGGCAAGCCGAACTTGCCCATCGACAGGTCGAACTTAAGGATCGACATGCCGAACTGTCAAAAAAATATCTCAGCGAATCTTTTATTTTTCACCTGAGATTCTATAGGATAAAGTCTTAGTTTTAATTCAAATAACCCAATAGAAAATTTATCTAATTAAAATAACTTTATCTAGATAATCTCTAAGAAAATAAATGAATTCCTAATAATTCTACAAGTTTATCTTGATCTAATTTATTCAAAAATTAAATCAACCGATAAACAAACAAGAATTATCCAATCTCAATAATTCAACATGTTTATCTTAAATCAATTTTATAACAAAAAATTAATTCAACTGATAAACAGACATGAATTATTTGATTCTTCCAAATTTTAACCAATCTAATAAATCTGACATAAGCCACCAATTATTGGAAAAGCACGCCGTATCGTTACAGGATTTTGTGAGCTAGCAAAGGGGACCAAATGGACCTATATAGTTCAAGCTCCTGATAATTACAAAACCCAATATCTTAGATATACATTTCATAATTATCAACTCCAACACTACTCCACTAAAAGCTTGGAGCTGCACTCTCAAACTACATAGAATTACGAAGCCTGTATAGCTAAGTCTCTATGACATTTCATAGTGTATCGTATCCCCATAGGATTATCCATAATTGGCTTAAGGACAAGTTCTGTCTTACCTTCTCAATTTTTTTTATCTTACGTTTCATTATCTGACCATCGAAAAACTTACCATCCAAATATAATATGCCATTCGTTTACACCTATGTATCCAAATGGTTGAGCGCTCTAGTTTTCCAATTACAGGATAACGCATATAAGAGGATATCACTACTCTTAAAGAGGAGCTATGGATTCTATATTTATGAATAACAGGTCTACGCCATCAAGAGAGTCATGCCTCCAATATACCAGTATGCATACCATTATTAAGATATGGGTGTCACCCTTTGGTACATCAAAAGACACAAGTCAAGACAACGGGCCCACTATTCATCTCAGGATTAAGATACAATACAAATGATTGTTTAAAGTGAATTGATTTGCCGAGACAGAATTATTAATCTAAATCAATTCACTATATGTCCCGATCCAACACATCGTCACCTATGACAACGTGCCAATGTTTTTATTCATGGAGTCCACCTCCGATGGACAAGACAAACTATATCCCAATAGGGATATAGACAACATAACAATCTTTACATGAATAAAGCACCCAACTTCATTCCCTCGATTACGGATCACATGATTTAGACCGTCATCTTAAGAATCATGTCTTTTGCATAATCTGTGCATCATATGCCCAATTCTTAAAGGTTTAGATTGATAGTCTTAGACTATTGTTTGCTTAACATACATTCAACAAATATGAACATAAAGATGACAAGATTTGGTATATAAACAATAAATAAATTCTTTATTTATAAAAATGTTTCCAAAAAGTTATTACATTTTTACTCCTTAGGGCATACATGTCTAACAACTTTGTCAATCCTTTCATTTTTGCTAGTGCCATCCGATACAACATGAAGGAGATTGGAAGAATTTCAAGAAGTAACTCATTACCAAACTCAATCTTTTGGTGCAGTAGGATTCATACTAGTTACACTTGACTCTTCTTCTAGAGTTAGAAGAAACGCACAACAAGTTAGGTTGACTACTCTAGTGCGGGTATGGTAGGATTCACCTACACATGATTTCAGGAATTGACCATTCATCATCTAGTCATCACCATCTCGGTAGGTGATTAGCATTTCCTTTTTGGTCATTTGGGTTACCTTTCTAAGGTGACAATCAATTACAACATTGTACTTAAGTAGCCAATTCGTTCCTAGGTTTATATCATAAGTACTCATTGGGAGTTTAATCAAATCATTTCTCAAGTCTCCCCAATCGTTATTTTACATGATTTACATACATTATTTGCATATACTCACCCTAAAGGTGAAGTAATGGTCATACTAAACCTAGGGCATTTGCAAACGAATTTGAAATGAAAAAAACTTGTGGCACCAATATCAAATAGGTCCCAAGCTAAAATTGAGAAATATGAATCATATTGTAAACTACTACTGGCAAAAATAGCGATAAAAATTATAAGGGTTGTTTCATTCACCATCAAGGGAGCTCTACTTCTATTGTTAACACCGCCATGATGATTACCCGACTGAATCAGATGGTTGTTGTTGTTGTCCCTTCTATTGTTCCTTTGGGGTCCACTCATGGTCTTCATCCCTTTTCTATAGTAAGTGACCTTGTCTCTTTCAATCACAATGCCGATTACATTGATTCATTATAGACCTAGATACTTAAAGCAGCTAGTTATCATCAAATTGAACCTTTGAGCCTTTCTCTAAACTTAATGCATGCTATAGTAGATAGGGAAACTTGGCCAACTTGGTAAACTTTGCCTTATATTTCCTAACTATATCTTTACTTGCTTTTAGACGATAGAATTTAGTGATTTTTTGGTCCTTATATCTGTGTGGAAAGTAGCAGTCATAGAACATCTTCTCAACTTTATCCTAATCAATGTCCTAGTTATTTTCTACACGCTTTGTAGGTTTCCATCAGGCGATGACACTACCTTCCAGTTTGTATATTGCTAACTCAACATGGTATCTCTTAGGCTTTTCTACTGTATCCATATACTTCTACACTGAGTCGAATCGTTAGTCAATAGCTTGGAGGAAAGGTCCCCATTTTGTCAATGGTCAGATTTACAACATGACTAAATTCTTAGAAACACTTTTGTCGGTGACTCACCACAGGATCCTCACGTTGCACCCTTGCCACTATTTGCTTAAAGGCAGCAAACTTAGCATCCATCATACCCTCGTCATGGATGGGGTCTGAGTCAGTAGCAACGTAACGATGCCTATGTGTTATTCTCTCAGTTCTTGATAACAAAATTGGACTATCAATGGTTTTCGATGTCATACCTGTGCATAATTCCCAAGGTTCAAAACCTAGGACTCTGATACCAAATCTATCATGAACCCAAACCTGAGTAGTGACATGGCGATTTAATTAAAGCAATTTAAACAGGTTTAACTAAACTTGTTGATTATTTATTAATAATAAGAAAATCATTTTTAGGTAACTTAATAAAAATCGCGTAAATTTTAACCTTTTTAAAATATTATCAATCTTCAAAATTTAACAAGTAAAATTCCTTAGAAAATAAAATTACAGTCTTAAAATCCATCGAGAAATAGTTTGGGCCTCAACGGATCCTACACAATTAGACATAGTATAAACATACATAATTAATATAAATCATAGTCCATAAGAAAATAAATCGAAGTCTTAATTTTCCATTATTACATGCCTTGGTAATAAAACAAATAAGCTAAACAACTCACAGGTTGTGTGAGAACAACAACAGTATCCTATTGGCGGTGCACTATGAGTAGAAGGGGGAAAAGGATTTAAAACAAAATGTAAGCGAAAGGCCCAGTAGAACTTGGGTTTCAAAATCATCATTTGTAGAATAAGGTAAAGAAATTTAAAAGCAATTTTAGAGGAATAATAAATGATTAAACAAATTCATACTTACCTTTCTCTGTCTGTAATCATCAAAATTCATCATAAAGGGCTAATCCAATTCGTGCTTACCATTCATTATCTGTGATTATCTCAAATCATACATCATTATCCTTCATGTGCAAAGCCTATTAAGTCACCACCGTAGTGGCCTAACTGGGTTTTGAGAACTGCCCCCAAGGTCGCTCTCTACACGACTTGATCTCTGTATATGACATCATGCACTATCGTATCATTCCGAACAAGGTTCTTAATCCATTCAGTATCTAGTGTCATTTAAATTCATATCATTTTTTTTAGCATCCTCTTACCGAGTTTTCTTTTTGTATTCATTATTATCATTTATTATGATCATGTCCAACATCTAGTGTCAATAAATAAATAAAAGCAACTTATTTCTTAAAAAAAATTTAAGAAAGAGCAATATGATCAACAACTCATTTCAAAATTATGGCTATTGAAAAGAAAGGCTTAGAGTCCTACCTCGTTTCTTAGAACTGTTATGCCTGCACCATGAATCTCTGTTCCGCTAAACGCTAGCTCCTTGGAACTACAAGCAGCCTTAGATATAGACTAAATACATTAATCTCTAAACATTGACTTATATCACTATTATACTATTCATGGTTCCTTATTATGCCTTTAGACTCAAAATAATCATGTATAAAATTTTTGTATCATTAGTGTTTTTTTTTCTTCACAAAAATCACATTCTTTTTAAAACATTTCTAAATCATAAAATGATGAAAAACAATGGGCAAAATTGTCCTTTCAGGCTGTTAGGTTGGCCTACCAACCATCTGAGTTTGGCCTGCTGGACCTGTTAAGTTTGGCCTGCTGGACCTGTTAAGTTTGGCCTATCGACCATATAAGTCTAGCATGCCGAACTTGTGCAGTGCGGTCGACCGCACTATGTTACATGCTGTTGACTACGTGCTTATGCCATCTCGGTCAGCCGCGTTACACAGCACACGGTCGACCGTGTTGTCACTAGCAACATGTTCTGTTCGATTATCCAAGCTTCAAAGCAAACTTAAATCATTCTAAACCTACTATAATGCATATAAAATGTATTCTTATTACTTATAATCCTCATATGAGACAATTAAACTCAATTTTATCCCCATGCGATATCATATCATCATATTTCATACTTTTATTCAAAAAGTTCAAAAAATAAACCAAATAATGTAAAACCCATTGTAATTTGGTTTTAGTCCATATAGAGCGTGAGTTCATGATGCTATGGGTTCTACAAACTCAGATTTCAAGTTGTTTAAGCTTATCAAATCTTGGATCATAACATTCAAGGCCAAATTTTGACAATTTCATTCAAAAATAAAAATTGTGCAATGAAGCTATAGTCCAATCATATTATCACAAATTTGATCGTCAAAATTAGAGTTAAAGGCGTTAAAAAATGGGTTTAACTTTCTTAGAACATGGCCAACCTTGAATTGGTCTTTTGGAAGTAGTTTGGTGGCTTTAAAGAGGTGTCAGTTGGCCTTTGTTCAAGCTGGAAATAGAGCTTCTAGTTCCAGTGTTCTTGTGCCTTTGAAGGAGAATGAGAGTGTTTATGAGTTTGAAAGAAAATGAGTGGTTGTTTGAGAGAAAAAAAGCAGACATGAATGAGGAAAGGAAAAGAAAGGTGGTGCATGAGCTGAAGTTTTGTTGACATAAGGGAGTGAAAGTCATTTTTACATTCTCTGAGTTTAGAACTCTGAGATGGTTTTTCAGACAAAACCATGCCTAGTACATAGTTTCATTGAAGGAAGTTTCAAGGTTGTTTGAGAACCAATCCACGTGGATGAGACTATGGGAAAAATTTATCTAAGTCTCCAAAGTTATGTGCTTTGGGCTTCAAGGCAGGATTGTCATGTGATTATGTCTGAGATATGGAATGACAACCTGATGGTCATTTTGGAAAATGTTTTAATTGAATAATTTTTTATTTTTCATAAGTAATACAAAATACCAGACTTTGTTAAAATTAATTTAGTAAATGGTAAAATTTTAGACAAATCAACAAAATGGTTAAAAATACAATTAAATGAATATATTTTTATTAGAAATCAAATCTCAATTAGGCACACTAATGACTAATTTAGCATTCTAATCATCATTAATTAAATTTGAACATTACAACCTACTGCTCAAAAACCATTGTTGATGCCACAAATCCATTCAGTCGTAGCCGACCAGACTAGGACGACACACACCAGAGGACATTACTAGAGACGTCACAACGAATCGCAAGCGTAGCCTAGCGTCTCTTGAGCCTAGCCTAACCCAATTGCAAAGATCTCCTCTTCCTTGCATGATGAAAACCTGGGAAGATCTAAACGACGACTGCTCATAGTGGGAGGCTTAATGTAGCAAATCCATTGCTACAAGCCATTTTTGTCATCGCGAACCCATTACAAACCTGTTCCTCCACTCAAGACCCATCTCTCTAGCCTAACCTTGTCATGCAAGCCTTAAGGTGGGTTGTGTTTTAAAAGTGTTGATTTGTTATGTGTATTTGCTAATAGATTCAAATGGAATCGAATGTTTTTTTTTCTTGGGGCCAAGGAAATCAAAGGTTGTTTTTTTTTTTTTTGGTTCTAGTTATGTTAGCCTTTAGCTTGTGTTAGATAATCAACAATGTGCAGATACAAAGTTGTCCTAGTTGTATTGGTGCATAATAATGACTTTTTTATATACTTTTAATCATGATCTGAAAAAAGCAAAATGATTTTGTAGTTTTGGTTGTCGATGTTATTATGTTTGCCATGCAATTGATTGAGATTAAAGATGTTATTGTTCTATGTTCTTTTGATTTTTTAAGTTTAAAAATACAAATCTAAATATTTAAAGGAAATTTATAGAACAAACATTTTGTTAATTAGAACAAATATGAATTTTGAGTTCGTTGCATTGCACTTGGGGTGGGAGGTAGAGGGGTTGTTGAAGTTACTAGTGGAGGACTTTTGCAGAGGAGGCATATCATTAGTTTAGAGGTCAAAGTGTTTTCTTTCTTTCTTTTTTTAACTAAATATTTTGCCAGTTACATTTTTTTTAATTTTTATTTTTGTTGGGCGAGGTCTAGGGTATTTTTGTCTTCTCATACAAAAAAGAGGCACATGAGCATTCACATGCAAGATTCCTCATGTTTTTATTAAAATGATCGAAAGTCTATTAATTGCTAAGGGTTTAAGAGTTTAAGAGTTGTTTTACTAAAATTAAAAATGGATCAAAGTGTCACCTACTTCAAAGTTGAAGGATCACCATTGCAAATTACTCAAAAAAAGCGTTGTCACCTTGGTTGAGAGTTAGAAACCGATTTTGACTCCAGCTTGCCAAAAATAAATGATTGATTCATCTAGGTTGACGTTACCAAGTGTTGGCATCATCATAGATCTCATGATGCTATTGTCCAACTTGCTGGAGCAAAGACGAGATCGTCGTCACATATCTTAAGAGATCGCAAAGAAATCGAGATCATAATCACCATTAGCTAGATCAATAATCTTCGTTGCTTCATTCCGATCCCCCTCATCTCTTTTCTCTTTATCCCTAACTCCACCGTTGTTGCTGATCTCCATATGCACGCAATAATGAAGTTGTTTTTGTTGTTGATCTCTTCACGCTTGTTGCACTGTCGATGGACGGGTCTCCTTGTTGTCGATTGTTAGAGCCGTCTTATTTTTAGACGCTCTTCTTTGTGAGCTTAGCATGCGGCGACACTGATGAGGAACGAGAAAAAAGAAAAAGAGGAGAGAGAGAAAGAGAGAGAAAGAAGGGAGGAGAGGGACATAGAAATAGGGGGAGAGTGTTCGCCCAAGGTTTCTTTAAGTAAATTTATTTTGGCTTTAGTGTTGACAAAACAATTTTCATTTAAAAATGGCTAATTATTTTCTTGAATATTGCTAAGCTTAAAATTGTAGCAATCATATGGAGTAACTCAAATCTCATGTTTTTTCAAGCTTTGGAGCAATATGAAGTTTATGAAGAAAAAGAAGAAAGAAAATCGAAGACTCAAGTTAATTGCTTTATTTCTATGTCTTCTATGTAAGTGTGAAATGCTCTTTAGATATTATAATTTATGCAAGCTCAAGTCCCATATACAGTTGCATTCATAAAGTTTCAAAATTTTGTTCAAATGTTTTTGATCTCAACTTGTTTTGAAAAATATTATCTTAATATCCTAAATATAGACTTAAAATTACACTAAAATAGCACACAATTCAAGATTCGGCCTGCTAGCCTACCAATTGTTAGACATGTATGCTCTAAGGAGTAAAAATGTAATAAGTTTTTGGAGACATTTTTATCAATAAAGAATTTATTCATTTATATATACCAAATATTGTCCTCTTTACGTTCATATTTGTTGAATGTATGATAAGCAAACAGTAGTCTGAGACTGTCAGTCTAAACCTTAAGAGTTGGGCATATGATGGGATGATTATGCGGTAGACACGACTCTTAAGGTGATGGTCTAAAATATATGATCCGCAATCGAGGGAATAAAGTTGGGCGCTTTATTCATGTAAAGATTGTTATGTTGTCTATATCCCTTTTGGGAGATGGTTTGTCTTGGCCATCGGAGTTGGACTCCGTGAATAGAAACATTGGCGCGTTGTCATAGGTGACGATGTGTTGGATCGGGACATAAAGTGAATTGATTTGGATTAATAATTCTGTCTTGGCAAATCGATTCACTTTAGACAATCATTTGTATTGTATCTTAATCCTGAGATGAATAATGGGCCCGTTGTCTCGATTTGTGTCTTTTGATGTACCAATGGGTGACTCCCACATCTCTATAGTGGCATGCATTCCGGTACGTTGGAGGCATGACTCTTGGTAGCGTAGACTTGTTATTCATAGATATGGAATCCATAGCTCCTCTTTAGGAGTAATGATATCCTCTTATATGCGTTGTCCTGTAATTGGAAAACTGGAGCGCTCAACCATTTGGATACATAGGTGTAACCGAATGGTATACTATCTTTGGATGGTAAGTTTTCTAATGGTGAGACAATGGAACGTAAGATAAAAATAATCGGGAAGGTAAGACAGAACTTGTCCTTAAGCCGATTATGGATGATCATATGGGGATGCGATACACTATGATATGTCATGGAGACTTAGCTACACGAGCTTCGTAATTCTATAGAGTTCGAGAGTGCAGCTCCAAGCTTTTAGTGGAGTAGCGTTGGAGTTGATAATTGTGAAATGTATATCTGGGATATTGGGTTTCATAATTATCATGAGCTTGAACTTTATAGGTCCATTTTGGTCCCCTTTGCTAGCTCACAAAATCCTGTAACGACACGGCGTGCTTTTCCAATAATTGGTGACTTATGTCGGATTTATCAGATTGGTTTAAAATTTATAAGAATCAAATAATTCATGTCTGTTTATCGGTTGAATTAATTATGTAAGAAATTAGTTCAAGATGAACTTGTTGAATTATGGCGTTCGGATAATTCTTGTCTGTTTATCGGTTGTTTTAATTTTGGACAATTAGAACAAGATAAACTTGTAGAATTATTGTGAATTGATTTATTTTCTTAGAGATTATCTTGATAAAGTTTGTTTTGATCAGATATCTTTTCTATTGGGCTATTTGAATCAAAACTGAGACTTTATCCTTTAGAATCTCGGGTGGAAAATAAAAGATTCGCGGAGATTTTTTCTCGGCAGTTCGGCATGCCGGATGACGTGTTCGGCCTACCGAACTGGCCAGTTCGGCCTGCCTATCTCACAGTTCGGCATGCCGACCGCGACAGTTAAGATTACGCATTTTTCACGCGTATCTTATCAGATATTGATCCGAACTTGATTCTGTTTCGATTTTTGAGACCTAATCTGATATGGACTGACCCCAAGGACCAATAGGTATAAAAAGGGAGTGAGTCTAATGATTTACTCAGATCAATTTGAGAGATTAAGAGTGATACTCTTCTAGTGAGCATCTGAAAACTCCCTGAGAGCTTTTGTTCACAAATCACGAACACTAGCTTTGGGTTCTCTCTATTGGTTGGAAGGAGAGTCACCGGTGGAAGAGCTGTACGTGTGAGCCCACACTCACTCCGGTTGTGGATAGAGAATAGCAAAGAAGACCAGTTGGTTGAGGCTCTTCTGGAACGTTACTTCTCTACACAGGTCGCGGAGGTTCTTCGGCACACTGAGGTTAGTAAGATCTGTTTAATTTATACATATAACATGTCAAACTTGTGTTTTGGAAAATACTCTGATGAAAAATTTTAAAAATTCCGCTGCGCACTTTGTTTCCAACACCAATTACATGAGATAGAGAGCTAGTTTTTCCAAATCTCTGCTACCTGTAGGCTGTCCCCACCAGCTTATCGAAACCCTTGTTTCGGCCTACCGGTTAAACGTCACAACGAGCTTGTTTTCCCAAGCTCTTTGGTGACCCACCAGCTGATTTATGGATCTGCTAGTATTAGATCACCAGCCTACTGTAAGCCCTATGGCAGCTTGCCCATCAGATGACTGTTAGGGCTATTTTGTCTAGATTTTGTACTTCGACCGGTTGTCTTGATTTTTGGTCTATCGGTAGTACTATAATAGCTAGTTTTTTGACCTTTGGGATTCACGCCAAATCAACTATTTTTGCTTGGAAATGACTCCTTTTGACCTTTAGAGACATATAAACTTGTAGAAACTATTCCGACCAATTTTATTGAGATTCTAAGCATTCTCATATAGGTTTTCATCAAAAACTCTTATTCCCTTACCTTCTCTCCTGGGCGTACATATTCTATAGCTTTTCTAAAGAGTTACTTTTACCCTCCATTTGATCTTCACCTTGTATTCATTTTATTTGGAGAGATTATTTTGTGAGTGAGCCAAAATATCAAAATACCATTTGAGTGATAGGTTTTCGAGCCTTGTAAATTAGGGTTGTTTGGTTAGCCAATGATACAAATGCTGCCAATAAAGTGACGAGACTCTTGAATCAACTAAGTCTCTAAGATCGTTTAGAAACAAGTTTGTATGAAACCATGACCCATTGCTTATAGTGAAGCAAGAACCTTGATATAATGAAGACGTCATAATCAAATATGAATGTTTGATTGATAATGCAAAGGTAAACGCCGCAGAAATTCTAATAAGTTCAAAAAGTTATCCTTAAAAGTTGTTTTGTCAAGGCATCATCTAGTTTAAGCAACTCAAAATATGCATGCACTTATTGCAATCAAGAATGACACACCTTTTTTTGTCACATCAAAAAGAGTGTATATTTTAGATTGAAACAAGAATGGGTTCTCAAAACTGCAAAGACTAACACGAATTGACCCAAAGTGATGTGGGCACCAAAGATCAAATCTTGAGTATGTTTTGCAGGTACCAAAAAAAGAAAAAGTAAAGTGGCTTTTACATAGTGGTTGTTCCAAACACATGATGGGAGTTCTCTCATTGTTCTCAAATTTCACCAAAAAGAATGGTGGTCATATTATGTTTGGAGACAATGCAAAAGGCAAAATCCTAGGAGTTGGTGAGGTTATGTTTATTGGTGACTAAAATGAAGATGTGTATACCATTGACATTGAAAATTGTTCCAATGACAATCAATGTCTTTCCATTTTAAACGATGAAACTTGGCTTTGGTATAGAAGACTTGGACATGCTAGCATGCATTTACTTGTAAATATCTCTAGAAAAGAACTTTTTTGAGGGTTGCCTAAGCTCCAATTTCAAAAAGACCAAATGTGCAAAGCATGCCAATTTGGAAAAATAAGTTAGAACTACTTTTAAATCAATTTCTAACATTCCTACCACTAGACCTTTGTAACTTCTTCATATGAATTTATTTGTTCCATCTAAGACTATAAGTCTAGGTGTTAAACACTATGCTTTTGTCATTGTTAATGATTTTTAAGATTTACATGGGTCATAGTTTTAGTAAATAGAGATGATGCCTTAAAAATGTTTTCGTATTTTTGTAAAAGAGTTAAAAAAGAACAAGGCTACATGATTACTTCTATTAGAAGCGACACAGTGATGCGTTGGAATTATTTTGCCATGGGAAAAGGGTATAAACATAATTTTTCAGCGCCATGAACCCCTCAACAAAATGGTGTGCTTGAACAGAAAATAGAGGTTTACAAGAAATGGCTCAAACTATCATTAGTGAAAATAGTTCACCAAGCCATCAATACTACTTGCTATGTTACAATTAGAGTTCTTATTAGTCCTAAATTAGATAAAACCCTTATGTGTTCTTTAACTTAATATTACTTTCAAGTAAGAAAAATACCAATTTTTTTTTCTTTTAACATACTTGAATATGTTACAACATCGATTGCAAAGTAAACTTATCCTTTCTTGAACGTCATTTCTTAAGCTTTATTCTTACTTAATAAAAAAAAGAGTGGATAAAAATTTTTCATTCTTAAAACATACTTAAAAACTATTGTGACCTCTGTTGCAATATATATACTAAAACATTTTTCATAATTATATCTTTTAAAATGGTTTTCATAAAACATTTTTAAAAAAAACATTTCCTTAAGCTTCGACTTTCTTAAAACTTTGAAAATGCTATATCAAATAGTGGAAATCTTTTTCTTTTATCAGTAGAAACATACTACAATGGTATCCATAACCAACTATCGTATCTATCCACCACAGCACCGTGCTCTTCGATCAGTCTTATGAGTCTCCGTAGGACTACCTATAGTATGAAGGAACTTATAACGTGCTTTTGCTTAGTAAGTTCAAACGTAATCTCACAAATCTTTTAATCATTCATCATAAAACTTTCCTCTTAAAAACCTTACTCGTTAAATGTTTCTCATCATCACTTCTTATAAACATTTATTAAACATTTTTCATAAAATATTTCTCTCATAACATATCACATAAACATTTCATAAAAAGAATACAAGCAATTACACAATGCATAATTCCAGTTATGCTCAATTATGAACTTTCAATTATGAACATTTTATGATCATTCATAACTTACTTAAATTACTTATCATCATTCTTATCTTTCATATCTTATAAACTTTAATGTTCGTACCAACATCATCAAATATAAGAACATAACCATGATACTTCCCTTGTGGAAGACTTAAGACCATCAAACACCGAGGTTATAACTTTAACATAACTTGTGTTCCTCACATCAAGGAGGCTGGTACAACACTTTCTTATTATCTCTGCTCTACCTTCTCTTTAACTTAAATGAGCATATCAAATGATTACATAGCATGTGCAAATATATTGCAAATCATAACTTAAACATATTTTAAAAATTGTACATAACACATGCGCTCAAATTTTAAACATAACAATCGTAAATACATTGTAAGTCTTAACTTGAGCTTTAAAACTTTCTATAAAAAATGTGTAACGCCCCCCTTACGGATGTCACAGATGTTGTTACATTTATACATTCATACTTAATTGGACTTTAAACATTATCATAAATACAAAACTTAAACGATACTTTAAGTTGTAAATATAAATAAACATACATAACCAGGATCCTTACATTCATTTTTTATTTTTTTTAAATAACATTGCTTAACTTATTTTATATCATAATTTATACAATTACATGTTAAATTAAACATAAACTTGCTTTAATAAAATAGATATACCAAGTTGTAAAATCATAACTTATAAAAACATCACATCATATCTCATTAATCATCACATCATTTAAAAATTACTTGCTCCCACAGTTCGGTAGGCTGAACTTGGAACTTCGGTAGGCCGGACATGATCGACAGGCCGGAGTTCCTCAACTGGCAGAGGCTTTGTAAAACTGGCTTAAAAACTTATCGACGTTCGACAGGCCAAAAACGTGATCGGCAGGCTGAACCTTCAAACATCGGTAGGCTGACCAATAATGTTCGGTAGGCCGACTGAGCCAAAAGTTTTTTAGAAAACTTAATTTTAAAACAATCCAACTTTTCATAAAAATGCAAAAGATCAAAATTCTTAAAATTATGAAATAAAATATAAAAAATATAGTTCTTGTATTCTTAAAACTTAACATAGAAATATGTTCAAAATATAAAACTTGATTTAAAGCATTAAAACTTTCTTCTTGGCGTTCTTCTGGTTACAATTCATCATACTTTATGCTCACACGCCTTCCCATGTCCTCCGCCTATTCCATGATTTTCTTATCCTTATCTGCAACATGACATAAAACTTGATTAAGCTAATGCTTAGTAAGTACATATAATTCTCACAACTTAAAACATTTCATATACATCATTATCATCATCATATCATAGAAGTGCCTTAAGCACAATTTCATAGAAACATATCTTTCATTACATTGACCATATTAAAACTTATTCCATTTTTATCTTAAGGGCCCAAGTGTTGCACCATAATCATCATTGTAGGCGCGCCGTCATGAGAGGAGAAGGGTAGCTAATCCCAAACCAAACATGACATCATAACATATCATTTCATAACATTGGTGTGCAACACTTATTAAGTGATACATATATACATAATTTTCATACTTTGAAACATGTCATTATCATACATGCATAACTTTAAATCATGAAAATCTTTCATAAGAAATCCTTTAAGGAAAATAACCATAAAATCATCATGAATATCATTGTGAACATATCATCAAACCTTGTAAAACTTGTCATGTTGTAGGTGAGAATGTACTTACCTTAACAGCTAGCTTAGTTAACCTTAATACGATTTGGTGACGACATCGTGGTCTCGAAGTGCTCGTTCCTTTGCATGTTCATGCCATTTATCCATTTAAAAATACAATAAAATTAATACTTATTATAAAACATCCATTCATATACCATCACATATACATTCATCTCATATTACAAACATAATTCATAACCATAATTGTCAAAACATAAAATTATCATCACATAAACATGTTATCATGATTTTTTTTTCTTAAATCATAAAAATTACATTAAGAATGTAAAAACAAACCATACATTTTAAAATTCATAAAAACATCTTATTATCATGCATTTCAATATCATAAAATTCTTTCCTCATTAATAAAATCATTTAAACATATAAAACATTTCATAAAACGAAAATTCCAAAATAACATTGTTAAAACAGTTTTCTTGACCTAATCTCATAAAAACTTCATAACATAAGATACATTCATCGAAACATTACCAAACCTTGCAGTCTATAACATAACATATACATGAACATTCTTACCAAATTTCATGAAAAACATCATTCATTTACCCCTTGAATAAAAATTACATTTTCATGCATTAAAGCCAAACAACGAAATGACTTGAAACTTGGAGGAACATCACATAATACATACATGCATAACATATTAAAAATTTAGGACAAAATACAATACCTAGAGAAAGATATTGCAGACGAATTGAGGACGGGAAATTCTTTTCAAAAACACCAAAAAACTAAGCCCTTACCTTAAAAATTTCTTCTCAAAATCCTTGAGTTCAACCAACAAAATATAACTTTTTCTTTCAATATTAGCAAAGAATTTTTGAGAGAAGGAAGGATGGAATTCTTAGAGAAGAGAAGAAGAAGAGATGAAGAGGAAAACGTCTCAGAAATTGAGAGAGAGAAGACGTGAGAGGATGAGAGAAAAATGGAAAAAGAACATTAAAATTTTTTTTAACGTAATGAGCATAACCGATGAAAATTCAATACACTTTATTAAGTCAGAATTTTCTGACTAATTGATGGCTAATTGGCATGGATGAAGGAGAGAAAAGAGGGAAAGTCAAACAAATCATTCATCGCTTACCATGTTTTGCCCTTTCAAAATAGGAAACCTTTTAAAATAATACAAATCAATGCGAAGTCAAACCTTTTTATTTCCTTAACTGATAAAATATTCCATTATTGTGCCAATTAATCACAATAAATCACCCAATTAATGTAATCATCTCAACCATAAATTTGGAGAGATTTCTGCTGATTGCTCGTCAGCTGTCTTCGGCCTACCAATTTTTCCTCTTCGGCTTGTCGATTCCACCAAGTTTGGCCTGCCGATCTTTGGCAGACTTTTTGGCCTACCGAACTGTCTTTAAATGCTATACATTAAAACATTCAATTCATCATTGCATCATAATTAAACATACATTAAAATAATCATGAACACTTAAGCACAACGATTCCATGCGGTCGTCACCTGTCATAAAACTTAAAATAAAAGTTAGTAACAATAAAATCATATATCATAACATATAATATAAATTATTAATAAAATTTCTTTAACATCGTTATTAACTTAACTTGATCTATTACATAAAAATAGGTGGGTGTTACAATTCTCCCCACCTTATAAAAGTTTCATCCTCGAAACTTAGAACAATTGTAGATACATAGTTCTGATGTCATTTTCTCATTCCCATGTAGCTTCTTCAACTTGATGATTTCGCCATAACACCTTGACCAATAAAATTTCTTTATTCCTCAAGGTCTTGGTTTTTCGATCGAGTATCCTCATTGGCTTTTCTTCATAACTTAAGTCTTCTCGTATCTCGATCACTTGTGGCTCAATCACATGCGTAGGGTCCGGAACATACTTCTTAAGCATGGAGACATGCAATACATCATGCATTGTGGACATTTCTAAAGGCAACTTCAGCTGATAAGCTACTTTACATAATCGCTTCATGATTTCAAACGGACCAATGAATCTTGGACTTAACTTGCCTTTCTTCCCAAACCTCATAACTCCTTTCATTGGTGCAACTTTCAAAAACACATATTCGCCTACGACGAACTCTAAGGGTCTTCTTCTTTTGTCGGCATAACTCTTCTGACGGCTTTGAGCGGTCTCTATTCTTCTTTTTATCAATTTTATCATCTTAGAAGTTTCATTAACAAAATCAGTTCTTTCAGCATCGATGCTTTCTATCAACTTCTTTTCACCAGCTTCGTGCCAACATATAGGCGACCTGCATTTTTGTCCATACAGCACCTCATAAGGTGCCATCTCAATTGTCGCTTGAAAGCCATTGTTGTAAGCAAACTCTGCTAACGGCAACATTTTACACCAGCTGGTCTTAAAATTGAGAGAACAGGCCCGTAGCATATCCTTTAAAATCAAGTTTGTCCTCTCCGTTTGGTCGTCTGTCTAAGGATGAAAAGCTATACTAAAACGTAGCCTGTTCCCATTGCAGTCTGTTACTCTTCCAAAACTTAGATGTGAACCTGCCATCACGATCTGAGATGATTGACTTGGGAATTCCATAAAGTCGTACAATCTCCTTAACATAGAGTTTCGCTAACCATTCCATAGAGTAAGTGATCTTGATAGGAATGAAATGCACCGTCTTAGTCAGTCGATCCACAACCAGTAATGAAATCCATTGCTATATCTTCCCATTTCCATTCTAGTATTTGGATAGACTGCAGTTCACTACCAGGTCTCTAGTGTTCAGCCTTTA
The DNA here is from genome assembly GCA_025403435.1 of Artocarpus heterophyllus. NCBI lineage: Eukaryota > Viridiplantae > Streptophyta > Magnoliopsida > Rosales > Moraceae > Artocarpus > Artocarpus heterophyllus. Next base: position 10,265,895 of record CM046339.1, read on the forward strand.
CTTGTTGACATGTCATACATTTCTTCACATACATAGCAACATCACGTTTCATTCCAAACCACCAGAAGTTACCCTTTAGATCATTATACATCTTTGTTGCACCTGGATGAATAGAGTAAGGAGTGTCATGAATTTCCACCAAGATCTTTTCCCTTAAGTCATCAACATTGGGAACACATAAGTGGTCCTTGAGGTACAGAGTTCCGTCATCCGCAATACGAAACTCTTGACATTTTCCTTCTTTCATTTCTTGCTTAATCCTTACAAGACTTACATCTTCATCTTGTTTTCTCTGAATTTCATCATACATCGTTGGAGCAAGAGAGAGTGCTGATAGCTGTCCTGCTATAAGTTCCAAACCGAAGTCTAGAATTTCCTTTCTTAAAGGTTGAGGCATCGCTTGCATTGACAACAATATGGCAACTAACTTCCTACTTAGAGCATCTGCCACTCGGTTAGCTTTTCTAGGATGATAAAGGATTTCACAATCGTAATCCTTCACCAACTCTAGCCATATTCATTGTCTCATGTTCAAGTCTCTTTGCGTGAAGAAATACTTCAGACTTTGATGATCAGTGAAGATCTTGCATTGGACCCCATATAAATAGTGTCTCCATACCTTCAACGCAAAAACGAATGCTGCTAACTCAAGGTCATAAGTAGGATAGTTTTTTTCCTAATCCTTCAGTTGTCTTGACGCATAAGCAATCACCCTTTCATTTTGCATTAATATAGCTCCGAGGCCCATCTTGGATGCATCACTATAAATTACAAACCCATCATTTCCTTCAGGAATAGCCAACATTGGAGCCGTCATTAGCCTTTTCTTCAGTTCTTGAAAACTCTTTTCACATGCATCTATCCATTCATATTTCTTTCCTTTGCGAGTCAGGTTCATGAGTGGAGCTGCCATCTTGGAGAAGTCTTCTACGAATCTCCGATAATAACCTGCTAAACCCAAGAAGCTTCTTATTTCACTTGCATTCATCGGTTGCTTCTAGTTGAGAACAGTTTCTACTTTAGCAGGGTCAATCATAATCCCTTCCTTTGATATCACATGCCCCAAGAAAGACACTTTATCAAGCCAGAACTCGCGTTTGGAAAACTTTGCATATAGTTGTTGTCTTCTTAAAGTCTCCAGCACAATCCCTAAATGTTCCTCATGTTCTTCTTGATTCTTCGAATAGACAAGAGTATCATCGATAAATACAACAACAAATTTATCAAGAAAATCCTTGAATACCCTATCCATCAAATCCATAAAGTCAGTCGATGCATTAGTTAAACCGAAGGGCATAACCACAAATTCATGGTGACCATACCTCGACCTGAAAACAGTTTTGGGAATATCTTCTTCTTTAACCTTCAACTGATGATATCCCCGATCGTAGATCAATCTTTGAAAACACAGATGCACCCTTGAGCTAATCAAACAAATCATCAATTTGAGGCAGCGGGTACTTGTTCTTGATTGTCACCTTGTTCAGCTCTCTGTAGTCAATGCAGAGTCTCTTAGTGCCATCCTTCTTTTTTACAAACAAGACTGGAGCTCCCCATGGTGAGTGACTTGGCCTGATGAAATCTTTTTCAAGTAGCTCCTTTAATTGCGTGTGAAGCTCCTTTAACTCTGCCGGGGCCATTCTGTAAGGCACTTTTGAGATCGAATCGGTGCCAGGAGCGAGCTCAATCTTGAATTCAACTTCTCTTTCTGGCGGTAGACTTGTCAGATCATCAGGACACACATCTGCATATTCATGCACTATAGGTACATCATCAATTCTTATCTTTTCTTCTTGGCTTTTGTTTACAATGTTCGCCAGATAGCCCATGCAGCCACTTGTTAATAACTTCCTTGCTTTCATTGCAGATAAGAACATGTGGGGTTTCTTTCTAGACTCGCCAACATAAATGAACTTCTGATCACCTTCTGGATGGAAGATAACCTTTCGTTTTCAGCATTCAATAGAAGCATTGTACTTGCTCAGGAAATCCATCCTAAGAATCATATCATAGCCATGCATGTCGATCACAATGAGGTTGACGAATAGCTCCCTATCAGAAATCCATAGGGGTACTATATGCAAAGAGTGCGTAGATAATATCACTTCCCCGGAGGGTAGTGTCGTAGTGAATCCCTGTCTCATAGGCTCTAAACGAACCTCTAACTTTTTAGCATATGACATAGATACAAAAGAATGCGTGGCACCCGTATCAAAAGGGACATAAGCATCATTTGATAAACTTGTTATCTGAACTATGACCACATTGGAGGCTTCAGCAGCCACTTGTTCTTTCGTCATGGCATAGATTCGGGCATTCGTTGGTGGGGCTTCAATTCTCCCTTGACTTATAAGTGGCCCTTTAAGGGAAGCCTACATCTGATGTAGCTGGGCTTGAGGAGGAGCTCTCTGCGGGGCATTGGCATTCATCAGCTTGGGGCAGTTCTTAACAAAGTGGTCTTCACGCCCACGGATGAAACATTGATTTGTTCCCAAACGACATTACCCTGGATGCTTCTTTCCACATTTGTTACATTGTTGAAACCACCTGTTATTGTTATTGTGCTGACCATCATTGTGCCTCTTGTTGTCTTGGCCCTGCTGGTTTTGAGGATTGCCCTTCCTCTTGTTATTCCTCTAGTTCTGGTTGCTGTTGTTGCTGTTGTTGTTATTGTTCCTATGTGGAGGACGGTTCTAGTTGTTTGCATTGTTAACCTGTTGGCCCCACTGAGGCTGGTTCCTTCTTAACTTGGACAGATGGAACTCCTCACGTTGGGCCCTCATGACAACCTGTTCTTGAGTCCTAGGTGGACTTGGCCCATCCACAATAGCAGCAATTTCTGGTCTAAGGGCTCTGATTAGTCTTCTGACCCTTTCATTTTCATCCATAACCATTCCTGGGCATAAACGAGCAAGCTGGTCAAACTTTGTCACAACATCTGTGACTGACGTATCCCCCTGGCGTAAGTTCTCGAACTCCTCATAATGTTTCCTTGTAACATTAATGTGGAAAAACTTCATGTTGAACTCATGCACGAAGTCAGCCCATGACATCTCTTCAACATTCTTGCTCTGTTCAATGCCATCCCACCATATCCTGGCCTCCATGGTGAGGCAGTACGAGGCACAGGGGACCTTCTCATTGTCCGTGAAATCCATGAGTCTTAGGGTGGCTTCGATTGTCTTCAACCATCCTTGAGCTACTAGCGGATCCTTAGAACCTTCGAAATCCGCTGGCTTAACTCTCTTCGATCTGACCAGTAGAGGTTCCTGATAGGCCGCTCTTGGTTCAGCAGCAAGAGCTGGAACTTCATTGACTGGTGGCTGCAGAGGAGGAGGAGGCTCATCGTTGCCTCTTCGATCGTCATTCTGGCCATTGGCCCTTAACGCAGCAATTTCCCTTCTTTGATCCTCCAACTGCCTTTGTAGTTCAGCAATCATTGTCATGAGTCTTTCGTTGGTCTGGGTGTGAGTCTGCATTCTTCTTTGATCGTCCATCGTTAATTCTCCTAAAAGAATTAGAACTTAGAAATAATCTTCCAATTATGAGACAGGTTTTCACTACAAGATCATTAATCGTTAAACATTTAGACCTTAATCTTATCATCATACTTGCATCAAAACATCTAACTATATAACATACTTACTTGGAGGACTTGGATTGGCATGTGGCGATATGAATTGTAATCGAAAATTCGCTCTGATACCAAAGCCTGTAACACCCCCCTTACGGACGTCACAGATGTTGTTACATTCATACATTCATACTTAATTGGACTTTAAACATAATCATAAATACAAAACTTAAATGATACTTTAAGTTGTAAATATAAATAAACATACATAACCAGGATCCATACATTCATTTTTTATTATTTTTTAAATAACATTGCTTAACTTATTCCATATCATAATTTATACAATTACATTTTAAATTAATCATAAACTTTCTTTAATAAAATAGATATACCAAGTTGTAAAATCATAACTTATAAAAACATCACATCATATCTCATTAATCATCACATCATTTAAAAATTACTTGCTCCCACAGCTCGGCAGGCCGAACTTGGGACTTCGGCAGGCCGGAGTTCCTCAACCGACAGGCTAGCAGAGGATTTGTAAAACTGGCTTAAAAACTTATCAACGTTTGGCAGACCGAACCTTCAAACATCGGCAGGCCGACCAATAATGTTTGGCAAGCCAACCGAGCCAAAAGTTTTTCAGAAAACTTAATTTTAAAACAATCCAACTTTTCATAAAAATGTGGAAGATCAAAATTCTTAAAACTATGAAATAAAAAATAAAAAACATAGTTCTTGTATTCTTAAAACTTAACATAGAAATATGTTCAAAATATAAAACTTGATTTAAAGCATAAAAATTTTCTTCTTGGCGTTCTTCCAGTTATAATTCATCATACTTTATGCTCACACGCCTTCCCATGTCCTCCGCCTGTCCCACGATTTTCTTACCCTTATCTGCAACACGACATAAAACTTGATTAAGCTAATGCTTAGTAAATACATATAATTCTCACAACTTAAAACATTTCATATACATCATTATCATCATCATATCATAGAAGTGCCTTAAGCACAATTTCATAGAAACATATCTTTCATTACATTGACCATATTAAAACTTATTCCATTTTTATCTTAAGGGCCCAAGTGTTGCACCATAATCATCATTGTAGGCGCGCCGTCATGAGAGGAGAAGGGTAGCTAATCCCAAACCAAACATGACATCATAACATATCATTTCATAACATTGGTGTGCAACACTTATTAAGTGATACATATATACATAATTTTCATACTTTGAAACATGTCATCATCATACATGCATAACTTTAAATCATGAAAATCTTTCATAAGAAATCCTTTAAGGAAAATAACCATAAAATCATCATGAATATCATTGTGAACATATTATCAAACCTTTTAAACTTGTCATGTTGCAGGTGAGAATGTACTTACCTTAACAGCTAGCTTACTTAACCTTAATACAATTTGGTGACGACGCCGCGGTCTCGAAGTGCTCGTTCCTTTGCGTGTTCATGCCATTTATCCATTTAAAAATACAATAAAATTACTACTTATTATAAAACATCCATTCATATACCATCACATATACATTCATCTCATATTACAAACATAATTCATAACCATAATTGTCAAAACATAAAATTATCATCACATAAACATGTTATCATGATTTTTTTTTCTTAAATCATAAAAATTACATTAAGCATGTAAAAACAAATCATATATTTTAAAATTCATACAAACAGCTTATTATCATGCATTTCAATATCATAAAATTACTTCCTCATTAATAAAATCATTTAAACATATAAAATATTTCATAAAATGAAAATTCAAAAATAACATTGTTAAAACAGTTTTCTTGACCTAATCTCATAAAAATTTCATAACATAAGATACATTTATCAAAACATTACCAAACCTTGCAGTCTATAACATAACATATACATGAACATTCTTACCAAATTTCATGAAAAACATCATTCTTTTACCCTTTGAATAAAAATTACATTTTCATGCATCAAAGCCAAACAACAATATTTTACTGTGAGGGGTAGAGGATAGAAAATTCATAATTTTTCATAAAAACAACGAAATTACTTGAAACATGTGGGAACATCACATAATACATACATGCATAACATATTAAAAATTTAGGACAAAATACAATACCTATAGAAAGATATTGCAGATTAATTGAGGAGGAGAAATTCTTTTCAGAATCACCAAAAACCTAGCCCTTACCTTAAAAATTTCTTCTCAAAATCCTTGAATTCAACCAAAAAAATATAACTTTTTCTTTCAATATTAGCAGAGAATTTTTGATCGAAGGAAGGATGGAATTCATGGAGAAGAGAAGAAGAAGAGATGAAGAAGAAAACGTCTCAGAAATTGAGAGAGAGAAGACATGAGAGGATGAGAGAAAAATGGAAAAAGAACGTTAAAATTTTTTTTAACGTAATGAGCATAACCGATGAAAATTCAATACCCTCCATTAAGTCAGAATTTTCGGACTAATTGATGGCTAATTGGCGTGGAGCAAGGAGAGAAAAGAGGGAAAGTCAAACAAATCATTCATCGCTTACTATGTTTTGCCCTTTCAAAATAGGAAACCTTTTAAAATAATACAAATCAATGCGAAGTCAAACCTTTTTATTTCCTTAACTAATAAAATATTCCATTATTGTGCCAATTAATCACAATAAATCACCCAATTAGCATAATCATTTCAACCATAAATTTGGAGAGATTTCTGCTGACTGCTCGTCAGCTGTCTTTGGCCTGTCGATTCCACCAAGTTCAGCCTGCCGATGGTTCCCATTGGCCTGCCGATCTTTGGCAAACTTTTCGGCCTGCCAAACTCAAAAGTCCGGCCTGTCGAACTGTCTTTAAATGCCATACATTAAAACATTCAATTCATCATTGCATCATAATTAAACATACATTAAAATAATCTTGAACACTTGAGCACAATGATTCTATGCTGTCGTCACCTGTCATAAAACTTAAAATAAAAGTTAGTAACAATAAAATCATATATCATAACATATAACATAAATTATTAATAAAATTTCCTTAACATCATTACTAACTTAACATGATCTGTTACATAAAAATAGGTGGGTGTTACAAAATGCAAATATACTTTAAACACAGTAGTTACAAACACTTTGCAAACTTTGACTTGAAGTTTAAAACTTTGATGCATAACATATGCAAACATACTTCAAAAACAACTTGCATATCATTTGTAGGCACATTTGCAAACATGTATAAAGTATTATAAAATCATTTGCTTTATGCCATAGGTGAGGCTTGAAACTTACCTGAACAGTGCTCTAACATTCTTATTTTCTCCCTTTTCCTTTTACTAGTCGGCTTATGTTGTTGTTCAAATGACACCCTACTATTACGTAACCTTTCTTATTATCAATCTACTCGATTGATAATAGAACTTAATCATTAAATGTTCATTCCTTTTTTACTTAATTTGGTATCCTATCGATTTACCTTTCCCTTTATTTTGTATGCCATTAGTTTACTTGTCATGAACCCAAATCTGGGTAGTGATGTGGCGGTTTTATTAAAATAAATTAGGCAAATTTAACTAAACCCGTTAATTAATTATTTGGTAAATTACAAAAATGTGCTTTGGATTATTTATAAAAAGGTGTAAATTTAAAACTTTTTAGAATATAACCATCCTTTAAAATTAGCAGATAAATTTCGTGAAATGCCTCTAAATTAAATTAAATAAAAAAAATTCATAGAGAGTGAATCGGGCCGCACCGAGCCCCACACAGTGCACACACAGCACTGACATAAGCAAAATATAAACCTCAACCCAATAGAAAATTTAAATAATGTCCTTAATATTACATGCCGTAAACAAATAAGCAAATAATCTAATTAAGGTTTCCACAGTCCACACGAGCAAACCAACAACATCCTATTTGGCGGTATACTACGAACCACCTAGAAAGAGAGGATTTTAAAATCAGTAAACTGTGAGCGAAAGGCTTAGTAGGACTTAAGTTTTAAAAACATTAATTTAAAATGAAATATATAAAGACAAAGGCAATAAGAAAGCAGTAAATAGATACCAAGTAATCCATACTTACCATTCCGGTCCAATGATCATCTGAAATCAAAGTTTACCTTTCACTTTGTGTAAGCCGTCTAATTCACCACCGTAGTGGCCAAGCTAAGTTTCAGGACCTACCCCCAAGGTCACCCTTTGCACAACCCGATCTCTGTGTGTGGCATCATGCACTAATATCTCATTCCAAATGGGGGTTCTTAATCCGTTTGATACTCAGTGTTATTGTAATCATTTTATTATTCGGGTCTTGAATTATAGAGTTATCACATTTAGATTCAGTATTTGATTCATTATTTTGTTCAATATGACCGTGTTCATTATTCAATATCCACCATAAATAAATAAATAAATATAAGTAATCATTCCTTAAAAAGTTATCAGAAAAACACAAAATGGTTAAAAAACTCTTTTGAAATCATGGTTATCGAATGAGGGAGGGTCTAGAGTCCTATCTCGTAATCTAGCACATTTGCACCAATGCCATAGTCCTGTTTCGCTACACGCTTGCTCCTCGAGACGATAGAAACCTTAGGTGTAGACTAATTGTATCAGCATTTATTTGTTATCATAACCTACTAGTATACTAATCATGGTTTTTTACGGCGCCATATCTAATTACAGGGTCCCATTTATTTTCTTGACAATTAAACACATTCGAGGTCATATATAAGACAATTTCTAATTTGTAAATCAAGTATTGTACATTTAAAATGTGTTTTGGAACAAGTGCAGCTTGGATGGCCGAAAAACAGCCCCTTGGTGTAGTGAGGATTACCACATATAGTATTCCGCGACTGATTGTGTATCCACAGTTGCTCGGTCGACCATGCTACATAATCGACGGTCGACTTTACTATCACGACTAGTATGCTCTGTTTCGAGCATCTGAGCTTCAATCTATTTTGAATTCACTTTAAACAAGTTCTAATGCAACTAAAACATTTCCAAATGATTTATAATCATCATATGAGGCTTATAAACATGATTTCATACACATACAACACTTTTCTACCATTTTTCAAGCATTTATCCAAATAAATCCAAAAATGAACAAAACAAGGTAAAAATCCTTTAAAGTCAATTCTAACCTAGATGGAGCATGGATTTATGGTGATTTAGGGTGTACAAACTCAGATTATATGTGTTTAAGGCTTTGCTAACTCAAATCTAAACATGCATGCATAGATTTTATTTAAAAAGGCTAAAATCAAGGCTATTTTCATGATGCCATTTTCTCAAATATTTTCATGAGCTGTCTTAATGATTCCCAAGCTATCTTCTTGGCCTCTACTTTGGCTAGAACTATGGCTCCTTGCCTCCGTCTTCTTGAGTTTGAATTCTATGATGATGGTGGAGTGTTTCTAGGTTATTTAGAGAGAAAGAGATGGAGAAAGAAACATGAAGAGAAGTGGAGGAAATAAAAGGGATAGCTGATGGCGTTGGTTATTAATATCCCAACTCACCCACAAGATTTTTCAACCAAAATTGTGTTTTGTACACCGTTTTAGAAAGACCAATCCTAAGGTGGTTTTCTGAGGCCCGACAATGATGTCTCAAGTGGAAAGGGGAAAATGACATGAAAACAGGTTATGGTCTGAAAACAGGGAGTTTAGGACCTATTGAGAATTTGGTAGTTTGTTTTATTCTAAATTTTTTTTCAAATCTAAATTTTGGGGAATAAAATAGAATGAAAATAAAATGCCAAAACTGTTTAAAAATGAGTTAACAAAATGCACAAATTTTGTTGGAAACGCGGTGCGCAGCGGAATTTTAAAAATTTTTCTTCAGAGTAATTTTTAAAACACAAGTTTGACATGATATATGTATAAATTAGATAGATCTTACTAACCTTTGTGTGAAGAGCCTCTGCAACCTATGTAGAGAAGTAACGTTCCAGAAGAGCCTCAACTAACTGGTCTTCTTTGCTATTCTCTATGTTGGAAACGCGGTGCGCAGCGGAATTTTAAAAAACTTTTCTTCAGAGTAATTTCCAAAACACAAGTTTGACATGCTATATGTATAAATTAGACAGATCTTACTAACCTTTGTGTGAAGAACCTCCGCAACCTATGTAGAGAAGTAACGTTCCAGAAGAGCCTTAACCAACTGGTCTTCTTTGCTATTCTCTATCCACAACCGAAGTGAGTGTGGGCTCACACGTACAGCTTTTCCACCGGTGACTCTCCTTCCAACCAAGAGAGAGAACCCAAAGCTAGTATTCGTGATTTGTGAACAAAAGCTCTCAGGGAGTTTTTTAGATGCTCACTAGAAGAGTATCACTCTTAATCTCTCAATTGATCTGAGTAAATCATGAGACTCACTCCCTTTATATAGCCATTGGTCTTGGGGTCAGTCCTTATCAGATTAGGTCACAAAAACTCAAAACAGAATCAAATTCGGATCAATATCTGATAAGATCCGCGTAAAAACGCGTCATCTTATCTCTCGCTGATCGGTAGGCCGAACAGGCCCCATCGGCAAGCCGAACACGTCATTCGGTAGGCCGAACTCCCGAGAAAAAATCTCCGCGAATCTTTTATTTTCCACCCGAGATTCTAAAGGATAAAGTCTCAGTTTTGATTCAAATAACCCAATAGAGAAGTTATCTGATCAAAACAAACTTTATCAAGATAATCTCTAAGAAAATAAATCAATTCACAATAATTCTACAAGTTTATCTTGATCTAATTTATCCAAAATTAAATCAACCGATAAACAGACAAGAATTATCTGATCCAATAACTCAACAAGTTTATCTTAAATTAATTTTATTACAAAATTAATTCAACCAATAAACAGACATGAATTATTTGATTCTTACAAATTTTAAACTAATCCGATAAATCCGACATAAGTCACCAATTATTGAAAAAGCACGCCGTGTCATTGCAGGATTTGGTGAGCTAGCAAAGGGGACAAAAATGGACCTATAAAGTTCAAGCTCATGATAATTATGAAACCCAATATCCCAGATATACATTTCACAATTATCAACTCCAACACTACTCCACTAAAAGCTTGGAGCTGCACTCTCGAACTTTATAGAATTACAAAGCTCGTGTAGCTAAGTCTCCATGACATATCAAAGTGTATCGTATACCCATATGATAATCCATAATCGGCTTAAGGACAAGTTCTGTCTTGCCTTCCCAATTATTTTTATCTTACGTTCCATTGTCTCACCATTAGAAAACTTACCATCTAAAGATAGTATACCATTCGGTTACACCTATGTATCCAAATGATTGAGCGCTCCAGTTTTCCAATTACAGGACAACGCATATAAGAGGATATCATTACTCCTAAAGAGGAGCTATGGATTCCATATCTATGAATAACAAGTCTATGCTATCAAGAGTCATGCCTCCAACGTACCGGCATGCATACCACTATTGAGATGTGGAAGTCACCCATTGGTACATCAAAAGACACAAGTCGAGACAACGAGCCCACTATTTATCTCAGGATTAAGATACAATACAAGTGATTGTGTAAAGTGAATCGATTTGTCAAGACAGAATTATTAATCCAAATCAATTCACTTTATGTCCCGATCCAACACATCGTCACCTATGACAACGAGCCAATGTTTCTATTCACAAAGTCCAACTCAAATGGCCAAGACAAACCATCTACCAAAAGAGATATAGACAACAAAACAATCTTTACATGAATAAAGCGCCCAACTTGTTTGTGGATCATATGTTTCAGACCGTCACCTTAAGAATCATGTCTTTCGCATAATCAGTCCATTATATGCCCAATTCTTAAGGTTTAGACTGATAGTCTCAAACTACTGTTTGCTTATCATACATTCAACAAATATGAATGTAAAGAGGACAAGATTTGGTATATATAAATGAATAAATTCTTTATTGATAAAAATGTCTCCAAAAAACATATTACATTTTTACTCCTTAGGGCATACATGTCTAACAATCTCCCACTTGCACTAAGTGAGTAAATACAGCAAATTTCACATCCCCATAGCTTCCACATGCCTCTCGAAGACTCTCCTAGTAAGTGTCTTCGTAAATGGATCAGCTAAATTGTCCTTTGATGCGATCTTGCACACCCTAACATGCCCGCCCTCAACGAAGTCCTTTATCACATGATACTTTCGATCAATATGCTTACTCTTCTTGTGAAATCTTGGTTCCTTAGTATTAGCTGCCGCCGCACTGTTATCACAATACAGTGATACCGCTTTATCCACACCAGGAACTACCTCAAGATCCCCAAGGAACTTGCAGAGCCACACTGCTTCTTTCAAAGCATCACTAGCCGCCACATACTCGGCCTCCATCGTTGAATCCGACGTGCAATCTTGCTTCGCACTTCTCCAACTGATGGCATCGCCACCTAGAGTAAACACAAATCCCGAAGTCGATTTCCTAGAATCCAGATAGGATTGAAACTCTGAATCAGTGTATCCTAGAGGAGTTAAGTCCTCACCCGAATACACAAGCATATACCCTCGAGTCCTTCTCAGGTACTTGAAAATATGCTTTACCGTAACCCAATGGTTCGGTCCTAGATCCGCCTGAAATCGACTTACAATCACGACCGCATAGCTAATATCTGGTCATGTGCAAAGCATGGCATACATGAGACTCCCCACTGCCGAAGCATAAGGCACCTTCTTCATGTATTCTCTTTCTTCATAAGACTTTGGAGAGTCTTTCTTAGAAAGAGTAATTCCATACCTAGATGGTTGTCCAACTTTCTTGGAATCTTGTATTGCAAACCTCCTGAGAATTTTATCTATGTAGCCGGCCTGTGACAAAGCTATCATCTTATTCTTCCTATCCCAAAAGATCTGGATACAGAGAAAAAAATTAGCCTCACCCAAGTCCTTCATGTCAAACTGCTTGGTCAACCATAATTTGACCGACGACAATGCCCCAACATCATTGCCAATTAGCAGAATGTCATCCATATAGAGCAGTAGAAAAACCACCTTCACATCCTTAATGTGTTTGTAAACACATGGTTCATCCATATTTTGTGAGAACCCATAAGTCTTGATCACTTGATCAAATCTTATGTTCCAAGAACGGGAAGCCTGCTTAAGTCCATAAATTGACTTTAGCAGCTTATAAACCTTACCCTCTTGACCCGCGACCTTGAACCCGTCTGGTTGTTCCATATAAATGGACTCATTAAGATAGCCATTCAGAAAAAGCCATCTTGACATCCATCTGCCAAATCTCATAGTCGAGAGCGGCAGCTATGGACAAGAGAATCTGGATGGACTTAAGCATGGCTACAGGCGAAAAGGTTTCCTCATAATCAATTCCTTCCTTTTGTGTATAACCCTTAGCTACCAATCTAGCCTTAAAGGTTTTGACCTTTCCATCCACTCCTCTTTTCCTCTTGTAAATCCACTTACACCCTATGGGTTTCACCCCTTCGGCAAGATCCACAAGCTCCCAGACCCGATTAGTCTCCATAGACTTCATCTCTATGTTCATGGCCTCTGTCCAGAGTCTTGAATCAACATTTTTCATAGCTTTTGCGTAAGTATAAGGATCCCTGTCATGTTCATCCGGTTCAGCCAAAAAGACCTCCCCATTGAACATATACCTCTCAGGTTGACGCCCGATCCTCCCACTACGCTGAATCCCCTGAGATTGTTATTCAGGTTTGTTTGGTTTTTCTACACCGATCGGAATGGTTTCGTTTGGAACCTCCGGAGTGATGGATCACCCCTTAACTCCTCAAGCACTACTTTACTTCGAGGTTTAAAGTCGTCCATGTAACTCTCCTCAAGGAAAGTTGCATTAGTTGAAACCACGACTTTATTTTCCTTAGGGTTATAAAAATAATCCCCTTTAGTCCCTTTTGGATATCCTACAAACACGGAAACTTCCGAACGTACTTCCAACTTATTCGGATCCTTAAACAGGACATGAGCCATACATCCCCATATGCGAATATGGTTTAAGGATGTCTTCCTTCTTGTCCACAACTTGTGAGGAGTTTTAGGGACCGATTTTGAAGGCACATTGTTCAAAAGATAACATGCAGTTTGTAGTGCATATCCCCAAAAGGATAAAGGTAATGATGAATAACTCATGATGGACCTAATCATGTCCAACAAAGTCCTATTCCTTCTCTCCGCTATGCCATTCTACTACGGAGTGCCCGGCACAGTCAAATGGGATAAAATCCCATTCTCTATCAAGTGTCCCAAGAACTCATCAGAAAGGTATTCCCCACCTCGATCAGATCGAAGTGCGTTTATGGGTTTACCCAATTGCTTTGCCACTTCAGCCCGAAACTCCCTGAACTTATCATAAGTTTTGCTTTTGTGGTGCATCAGGTACACATACACATATCTTGAGTAATCGTCAATAAAAGTGACGAAGTACTCATACCCTCTTCATGCTCAGATGTTCATCGGTCCACAAACATCACTATGCACAAGTTCTGGAACCCCTCTGACCCTATTGCCCTTAGACCTGTATGGTGTTTTGGTCATTTTACCCTCCGAACAAGATTCACATTGAGGTATAGATTCCACCTTTAAGTGACTTAAAGGTCCATCCCTTTCCAACCTTTGAATCCTATTCAGGTTAATATGGCCAAGGCGCAAATGCCAAAGATAAGTCTTATTAGAGTGAGAAGTTTTAAGTCTTTTTGAGTCATTATCATTCATCTCAGCATTAAGCAATAAGTCCATCTTAGGTTTGATAGAATATAGATTATTTTGCATCCATCCAGAATAGATAAAAGATTTGTTTTTACGAATCACCACTTTCTCATTAAAAGATACCACGTAGGAGTCTTTAAATAAAAAAGATACAGAAATTAAATTCCTTTTAAATTTAGGACCATAAAAACAATCTCGCAAAATTAAATTCCTATAATTATCAAAGTTAAGATGGACATCTCCCACTACTTCTACTGAGACCAAGGATCCATCGCCCATCCGAAGCGTTAAGTCTTCACATAGCAGACTTCTCGTTTCTTTGAATCCCTGGAGAGAAAAACAAACATGATTAGTTGCATCGGAATCTATGACCCAGATGTCACTGGATTCCTCAACCAAACAAGTTTCTAAATATAGAAGATCACACCTACCTCCCTTGGAAAGGAAGTCCTTGCAATGCATCTTTATATGACCGACCTTACCACAGAAGAAGCACTTAAGCTTCTTTAGGTTCTTCTTCTTCTTCTTCTTGCTCTTGGTAGCAACAGGAATAGAAGACTTCCCGTTCTTGGCCCCTTGCTTCTTTCCATTCCCTGAGTTAGGATTGAAACCAGAAGCAGCTACCATGTTGGCCTCACCACCAGCAGGAGACTCCCTGATCAGCAGTTCGAACTCCTGTAACTGTTTCATCAGTTCTGTCAAGGTCATATCCCGTCTATTACTTAAATTAAAAGTAGCTCTAAACGGAATAAATTCCTTAGACAGAGTCTCAAAGACCATAGTTATTTGAGTTTCAACATCGATGTCGGCTCCATTGGTTTGAGCCTCAGCGAGGTAACCTATGACTGACATCATGTGCTCCTTTACAAATGTCCCCGATCTCTGTCTATAGTTTAAGAGTTTCTGAAGCGCCCCTTGCCGCTTTGTTATGGCCTGGCCTCCGAACAATCCTCAGGATTATCCAAGATCTACTTCGCAGTCTCATAATCCTTATGTTGAGCCTGCAACACGTTGTTCATGCTAGCCATAACATAGCAGTGGGCCTGATCATTAGCATCTTTCCAGCGATCGTACGCTTGGAATTGCTCATTACTTGAGTCTCTTATAGGCTCGGGAGGACAAGGGGTTGTCAGTACATATTTCAGTTTCTCAAAGGATAGGACGATGTCCAGGTTCCGTTTCCAATCATTATAATTCTCACCTGTTAATTGGTTTTTGTCAAGTATCGATGATAAAGCATCTTTAGACATTTTCAATCTACAATAAAGAATCATATACCAAACATAAGCAAACATATATATTAATTTAGTAAGATAACACAATCATGTAAAATCATACAAATGTGTTTATGTGTCAAAACCTTGAAAATATCACAACCTTACAACAATAATTCCCAACTCAGAATTCAACAAGCTCCTAGGGCAGTCATGCCAAATTCAATCAAGAACACGGATCCCTTTCTAATTAATATATGCCATCCAGGGCCCGTATGATCCAGCATATACTAATAACTGTTTCTTTGGCCATTAATTTTATTAACAGAGCTCCTAGGGGAGGTTAATAATAAAATTAACGTGAGTGTATAACCATCATTTCAATATTTTATCCATGATTTATAATCACCACCTAGGGGTGTGCAACCATAAATCATACTAAAATACCTTATCCTTTCAAAGATCCAATCAAGTACATGATAGAAATCCCTTCCTAGGGGTCAAGACCAGCATGTTCTTCCTATGGACCAATGATGAAGGCCTTAGGTCCTCTCTTCGAAAACCTTCTCCCGCTCAATCTTTTGAAGTCAAGGTTTTATTTTAAAATTATGCATGAACAATTTAATATGAGCGGCGCTCCCTATCCTATATGACATGTTATCAATATACATGGTAAATCATATTATAATGCAGACAAGCAAAGCTACAAGCAAAATAATAATAACCGTAATATTATAGTTCTACCCTAGAGAAGAGAAAAAGTAAGATTACAAGAGAATAATCGAGATATTTATCGATTCTTCACCCTTGAATCCTCAAGCTGTATCCTTCTTCATGCAATACCCATCTTCAAGTCTTCAATCCCGTTATTGAATCAAAAACTTCATATTTCTGGTCATATCCAAATTTAATGTTTCTCATAATCGTCTCAAAAATAAAATTCAAACTGCACTTAAAAAATTGCACCTTTTTTGGACACTTGGCAGCTCTCGGTCGGCAGGCCGATCTAGGTGATCGGCCTGCCGGTCATGCTTCATCGGCCTACCGATCTAATACATCGGCCTGCCGGCAGAGCACCCTCATTTCTGCCCCACTGTCGGCCTACCGGACCACACGTCCGGCCTACCGATTTGTGACCTTCGGCCTGCTGAACTGTGATGTCCAGCATGCCGACCGAGCAAAAAAACTTATTCCAGAAAATACAACTTTAATGCAATTTATCAATTTTATTTTCAACAATTTAAAAACATAAAATTAGAGACTCAGGAAATACCTGGGGGCGCCATCTTTATTCTTCTAGATCCGTCGTCTAGATCCGTCTTTTTTGAATAATTATTTAATTACAAAAATTCTTACAAATTTAAAATTAAATAACAATTCCTAGACAGAGACGATAGTCTGCGATCTAATTACATGAAAAACCCAGATACACATTCTAGCCTCTAAGGAACCATAACCGGTATTAATTAATAAATAAATAATTAAACAACAATTTAATCAACCATAATTAATTAATAAACATTTACCACATAATCCATGAAAACATATGTAATTTATAGAAACCTAGAGTGCCATCTCTCTATAAAATTCAATTCAAGCATAGGAGAGACAAAGATCACAAAATTTATGCATATAACATGATCACAAACTCGTAAATTTATGTAAAAACCATGGCTTTGATACCAATTGTTGGAAACGCAGTGTGCAGTGGAATTTTAAAAAAATTTTCTTCAGAGTAATTTTCAAAACATAAGTTTGACATGCTATATGTATAAATTAGATAGATCTTACTAACCTTTGTGTGAAGAACCTCCGCAATCTATGTAGAGAAGTAACGTTCCAGAAGAGCCTCAACCAACTGGTCTTTTTTGCTATTCTCTATCCACAACCGGAGTGAGTGTGGGCTCACACGTACAGCTCTTCCACCGGTGACTCTCCTTCCAACCAAGAGAGAGAACCCAAAGCTAGTGTTCGTGATTTGTGAACAAAAGCTCTCAAGGAGTTTTTTAGATGCTCACTAGAAGAGTATCACCCTTAATCTCTCAATTGATCTGAGTAAATCATGAGACTCACTCCATTTATATAGCCATTGGTCCTAGGGTCAGTCCTTGTCAGATTAGGTCTCAAAAACTCGAAACAGAATCAAATTTGGATCAATATCTGATAAGATCCGCATAAAAATACGTAATCTTATCTCTCGCTAATCGGCAGGCTGAACAGGCCCCATCGGCAAGCCGAACACGTCATTCGGTAGGCCAAACTCCCAAGAAAAAATCTTCGCGAATCTTTAATTTTCCACCTGAGATTCTAAAGGATAAAGTCTCAGTTTTGATTCAAATAACCCAATAGAGAAGTCATCTAATCAAAACAAACTTTATCAAGATAATTTCTAAGAAAATAAATCAATTCACAATAATTCTACGAGTTTATCTTGATCTAATTTGTACAAAATTAAATCAACCGATAAACAGACAAGAATTATCTGATCCAATAATTCAACAAGTTTATCTTAAATTAATTTTATTACAAAATTAATTCAACCAATAAACAGACATGAATTATTTGATTCTTACAAATTTTAAACCAATCTGATAAATCCGACATAAGTCACCGATTATTGGAAAAGCACGCCGTGTCGTTACAGGATTTTGTGAGCTAGCAAAGGGGACCAAAATGGACCTATAAAGTTCAAGCTCATGATAATTATGAAACCCAATATCCCAGATATACATTTCACAATTATCAACTCTAACGCTAATCCACTAAAAGCGTGGAGCTATATTCTCAAACTTTATAGAATTACAAAGCTCGTGTAGCTAAGTCTCCATGACATATCAAAGTGTATCGTATCCCCATATGATAATCTATAATTGGCTTACGGACAATTCTGTCTTACCTTCCCGATTATTTTTATCTTACGTTCCATTGTCTCACCATTAGAAAACTTACCATCCAAAGATAGTATACCATTCGGTTACACCTATGTATCCAAATGGTTGAGCGCTCCAGTTTTTCCAATTACAGGACAACACATATAAGAGGATATCATTACTCCTAAAGAGGAGCTATGGATTCCATATCTATGAATAACAAGTCTACGCTATCAAGAGTCATGCCTCCAATGTACCGGCATGCATACCACTATTGAGATGTGGGAGTCACCCATTGGTACATCAAAAGACACAAGTCGAGACAACAGGCCCACTATTCATCTCAGGATTAAGATACAATACAAGTGATTGTCTAATGTGAATCGATTTGCCAAGACAAAATTATTAATCCAAATCATTTCACTTTATGTCCGATCCAACACATCGTCACCTATGACAACGCGCCAATGTTTCTATTCACGTAGTCCAACTACGATGGCCAAGACAAACCATCTCCCAAAAGGAATATAGACAACATAACAATCTTTACATGAATAAAGCGCCCAACTTTATTCCCTCAATTGCGGATCATATGTTTTAGGCCGTCACCTTAAGAATCGTGTCTTCTGCATAATCAGTCCATTATATGCCCAATTATTAAGGTTTAGACTAACAGTCTCAGGCTACTGTTTTCTTATCATACATTCAACAAATATGAACCTAAAGAGGACAAGATTTCGTATATATAAATGAATAAATTCTTTATTGATAAAAATGTCTCCAAAAAACATATTACATTTTTACTCCTTAGGGCATACATGTCTAACACTCTATCCACAACCGGAGTGAGTGTGGGCTCACACGTACAGCTCTTCCACCGTTGACTCTCCTTCCAACCAAGAGAGAGAACCCAAAGCTAGTGTTCATGATTTGTGAACAAAAGCTCTCAGGGAGTTTTTAGATGCTTACTAGAAGAGTGTCACGCCCTAGAGTACGGGAGGTGACGTGACGGATTAATTAAGTTAATTAAAAGAGAATTTAATTAAAATCAAGAGTTTTAGGGGTTCAATTAAACAATAAAATATGTAAGTTTCAAGAAAACCATTGCATGAAAAATAAATGATAAACGTAGCGAGTATGGGTTCCACTGACCCATAACTTGTGCACACACATGGTACTAACAATATAATAATACAACTACAGTCCAGACGCAAATAAAATTAAAAACATTACATGCCTTGTTTAGTTTATACAAACAATCAAATAAATCCTTCTACTACTCCTGGGTTCGGTCCGCTAAATCCTCTCCGAACCTAAATGGGATTCCACCTAGAGGGGGGGGAATTTAAAAACAGAGAAAATATGAGCGAAAGACTCAGTAGGACAGTATTTTATCAAATTATTTAAAAGAAACATTGAATAAATAAATAAATTTAAATAAAACCGTTCTTTCCCAAAACAGTTTACTCAGACAACCAGAATTATCATTTTCTTTTCCTAGGCAAACCATAAAAATATCACCACCGTAGTGGCCCAGCTAGGTTTCGAGACCTGCCCCCAAGATCGATCGCTACACGACCCGATCTCTGACATGGCAACGTGCCTATGTGTTTATTTTCATCATCATTCAAAACCCATTTACCGAGTAGTGTCATTTACATTTATTATGAAGTTCATTTAAGTTCACGGTATATTAAAATATAACCGATAAATTCATTTTTGAAGCAAACTCATTTTGAAATTAGGCTACCAAGGAATGGGGTAGAAGTCCTACCTCGATACTCGTGCCGATGCCCCACACCGTAATCCCGGTCCGCTATACGTTAGCTCCGAGGATCCACGAATGATCCTAGATACACACTAAGTCAATCAATATCTAGCTCGAGACATTCTATGTTACTAAACCATTTCATAATGTCCTAGTGTGCCATTTGTATCTTTAAAATCATTTTACAAGGTTGGAATTTAAATCAGGGTTCAAAACAGCGAAAACGGGTGAAAAATCACAAAATTTTCCATGCCCGGTCGGCCTGCTAGACTCCCTGCTTCGACTGGCCGAATTGTGCAAATTGGCTTGCCGAAAGCCGGGTCTGGTCGGCCGGACATTCCCTAGGTTTGGCCTACCGAATGGTGCAGTCTGGCCTACCGAACATGTAGTTTGGCCTGCCAAACTGGGAAAACCCGGAAATTCCAGCCATAGGTTTTCAATCCCCCAAAATCCAAATCTTGATTTTAACCTGTTTTTCTCAAATCTCAAGCATGGAAAACATTCATAGATGATAGAAAAACATACTAGAACACTTTTGAACTCATTTAAACAAGATTCAAACACAAAAATCTCAAAAATCCAAAAATGGGAAAATGAGGAGAAAAATGAAAAATCTTGAATCCAATCCGTTTTCCTTCAATCTAAGCTTAGATTCTAGTTGTTCTAAGTTCATTTAACTCTAATCAAAGGTTTTCTAAGCTCAAACGAACTTAAATCTCAAAATGCACAAAATTAAAAATTTTGGAAAAAGTTTAGAAATTTTAAAACTAACCTCGAATCGAAGCTTCAATCCGCGTTCTCGGTTGCGAAATCACGTTCCCGAGCTTCCTTCTAGCTAATCCGAAGCTTGGATTCGAATTTGATTCAAAAATTTGAGAGAAGTTGAGAGAGAAAGGAGAGACCAAGAGAGATCAAGAGAGAGAGTCATGGTGAGGGAGAGAGAGAGAGTGAGCAGAGAGTTTGATGAGAGAGGGAGAGGAGAGAGAATAAATAGAGAGAAACAGTGGGCGGTTTTACTGTGCGAAAACCAAATGCCACCCATAGTTTTGTAAAACGGAATATTTTTAACATTTTACAAATTGTTGTGTTTTAAAACTCAAAACATCATTTTAAAACAATAAGAAATCATTTGAATTTATCAAATTAACAAAACAACCAAAATTTTAAAATTCAACCAAATAATCAAATTAATGTTGAAACATTAATTATGGCACACTAATTCATCATTTTACATTACAATAACATTAAATAAATTTCGGGTCGTTACAACTCTCCACCCCTAAAAGAAATTTTTCCCTCGAAATTTACATCTCATTTCAGAAACAAAACAAATACGGATACAATTTTTGCATACCCGACTCTAGTTCCCAAGTGGCTTCATCAACCCCGTGATGCTGCCACATGACCTTTACCAACGGTATCTCACGACGACACAAACTAATTATCTTCTGGTCGATGATCTGAATCGGCACTTCTTCGTACGTCGTATCTTCTTGAACCTGCACATCGCGAAATGAAACTATCTTACCTTGCTCAGGTGGACACTTCCTAAGCATCGACACATGAAACACATCATGAACATGAGAAAGCTCGGGCGAAAGATTCGGCCGATAAGCAACCGCACCAACACGCTAAGTGATCTCGAACGGCCCAATATACCTCGGCGCGAGCTTCCCACTCACTCCAAACCGCATAGTTCCCTTACGAGGTGATACCTTCAAGAAAATGAAATCTCCTACCGTGAACTCTAAGGGTCTACGTCTCCCATTTGCATAACTCTTCCGTCGACTCTAAGCTGCCCTCAATCGACCTTGAATCACAACGACTTTCTCGTTGCTATCACAGATCTCATCTAGCCCAAGAATAACCCTGTCTTTCGGCTAGGCCCAACACACTGGTGACCGACACGGTCGCCCATACAATGCCTCAAACGGTGCCATACCAATACTCGCCTGATAACTGTTGTTGTACGCGAACTCCGCCAGATGCAAATATTGCTTCCAATTCCTGCCGAAGTCTAACGCACAGGCACGCAACATATCCTTGAGAATCTGAATAACCTGCTTAGACTGCCCATCAGTTTAAGGATGAAATGTCGTACTGAAGTTCAAATCCGTAACTAAGACCTCCTGAAAAATCCTCCAGTACTTAGCATTAAACCTGGTGTCTCGATCAGAAGTGATGGATAAAGGAACTCCATGCAACCTCACTATGTTCTGCAGATACCAATCCCCAAGAATCCTCCTCGAACATGTTGACCTAAACGGAATGAAATGCACTGATTTCATCAACTTATCGACCACGACCCAAACTGCATCATGTCGCTACTCTGTCCTCGGCAAACTTGTGAAAAAATCTATCATCACATGCTCCCATTTCCACCCTAGAATAGGAAGCGGCTGAAGCTGACCTGCAGGCTTCTGA
Source organism: Artocarpus heterophyllus (assembly GCA_025403435.1). Taxonomy (NCBI): domain Eukaryota; kingdom Viridiplantae; phylum Streptophyta; class Magnoliopsida; order Rosales; family Moraceae; genus Artocarpus; species Artocarpus heterophyllus. The sequence continues at coordinate 10,288,478 of CM046339.1, forward strand.
TGCTCGGCTTTCACCTAAAGGCACGTCGTACACTTGGCCATGTACTCTCGAACATCTTTCTTCATGCCTCTCGACCAATATTGCCTCTTCAAATCACGATACATCTTTGTGCTCCCTGGATGAATAGCAAACTGAGACCTATGGGCTTAGTCCAAAACGGCTTCGTCACCTCGGCGATAGCTGGAACTGTAAGACGCTCTCAAAAATACAACGATCCATCTGCATGCATGCTCCATTCTTCAAATTGCTCCCTGTTCTGAATTCGTGAACAAATCCCCTGCAAATGTTGATCCTGCCACTGACTTTACTTCACCATTTGAACAAGAGCTGGGGTCGCCTCCACATGATATACCGAAACTCGATCATAGTCTTCATGATACAGTAACCCATACTCACTCACTGTCGCATCCCTGCTCCAGTCCTCAAAAGCCAAACAAGCGAGAATTCCTGAAGACTTCCTACTTAGCGCATCCGCGACCACATTAGCTTTCCTGGGATGATACTGCAATGCAAAATCATAATCCTCCATATACTTTATCCATCTACGCTGCCTCAAATTAAGATCCCTCTGAGTGAACAGATACCTCAAACTCTTATGATCGGAGAAGACCTGAAACGACGCTCCATACAAATAACACCTCCAAATCTTCAACGCGTGAATCACCGCCGTGAGCTCCAAGTCATGAGTAGGATAATTCCGCTCGTGAGGTCGTAGCTGTCTCGATCCGTATGCAACCACATGTCCATGCTGCATCAAAATGCATCCAAGTCCGTGTCCTGAAGCATCTGTGTAAACCTCATACGGCTCGTCACTGCTAGGAATAACCAACACTAGAGCTGAAGTCAACCGGTTCTTCAATTCCTGAAAAGCAAGCTCACATTCTTCACCCCACTCAAACCTGACATTTTTCTTGATCAATCTCGTCAATGGAGCTGCAATCTTCAAACAATCCTTTACAAATTTCCTGTAATAACCAGCAAGGCCTAAGAAGCTGCGAATCTCTGCTACATTCCTTGGTCGTTCCCATCCCACTATGGCTTCAATCTTGGACAGATCCACAGAAATACCATGCTCCGAGATGACATGACCCAGAAATTTAACCTCAGTCAACCAAAACTCACACTTTTCCCTCTTAGCATACAACTGGCGCTCCCGCAGAGTCTGAAGCATGATCCAAAGATGCTGCTCATGCTCCTCCCAAGTCTTAGAATACACTAGAATGTCATCGATGAATACGATCACGAACTGATCCAGATACGGCCTAAATATCCTGTTCATCAAATCCATGAAAGCTGTTGGAGCATTTGTCAACCCAAACGACATCACCAAAAACTCAAAGTGCCCATACCGAGTCCTAAAAGCTATCTTGGGAATATCCTCCTCCTTAATCCTGAGATGATGGTGCCCTGAATGCAAATAAATCCTTAAGAAGTATCGCAAACCTCCCAACTGATCAAACAACTCATCGATCCTAGGCAAGGGATACTTATTCTTCACTGTAACACGATTCAGCTGTCGATAATCCACACACAACCTGAGAGTCCCATCTTGTTTCTTAGCAAACAAAACTGGTGCTCCCCACGGTGATGTGCTATTCCGAATATACCCTTTATCAACGAGCTCCTAAAGTTGCTTCCTCAATTCTTTCATTTTCGCTGGTGCCATCCGATAAGGTACCATAGAAATCGGTGTTGTCCCCAGAAACAACTCAATACCAAACTTGATTTCCCGATGCGGTGGTAACCCTGGTAACTCGTCGGGAAAGACATCCTCGAACTCATCAACCACCAAAATCGCTACACTTCCTCTCAAAGCATAGGGCTTGCACTCTAGGTTTGCAAGAAAAGCACAACAACCCAGATTCCTTCGCCCTCCTAGACACGACTTCATCAGATGCTTGTTGGAAACAAAGTGCGCAGCGAAATTTTAAAAATTTTCCATTAGAGTAATTTCTAAAACACAAGTTTGACATGTTATATGTATAAATTAGACAGATCTTACTAATCTCAGTGTGCCGAAGAACCTCCGCAACCTGTGTAGAGAAGTAACATTCTAGAAGAGCCTCAACCAACTGGTCTTCTTTGCTATTCTCTATCCACAACCGGAGTGAGTGTGGGCTCACACGTATAGCTCTTCCACTAGTGACTCTCCTTCTAACCAATAGAGAGAACCCAAAGCTAGTACTAGTGATTTGTGAACAAAAGCTCTCAGAGAGTTTTCAGATGCTCACTAGAAGAGTATCACTCTTAATCTCTCAAATTGATCTGAGTAAATCATGAGACTCACTCCCTTTTTATACCTATTGGTCCTGGGGTTAGTCCATATCAGATTAGGTCTCAAAAGCTCGAAATAGAATCAAGTTCGGATCAATATCTGATAAGATCCATGTAAAAATGCATAATCTTATCTCCGCTAATCGACAGGCCGAACATTCTGATCAACAGGCCGAACAGGCTAGTTCGAAAGGCCGAACACGTCATATGATAGGCCGAACTCCCAAGAAAAAATATCTTCGAATCTTTTATTTTCCACCCGAGATTCTAAAGGATAAAGTCTCAGTTTTGATTCAAATAACCCAATAGAGAAGCTATCTGATCAAAACAAACTTTATCAAGATAATCTCTAAGAAAATAAATCAATTCACAATAAGTCTACAAGCTTATCTTGTTCTAACTTGTCCAAAATTAAAACAACCGATAAATAGACAAGAATTATCTGAATGCAATAATTCAACAAGTTTATCTTGAACTAATTTCTTACAAATTAATTCAACTGATAAACAGACATGAATTATCTAATTCTTCCAAATTTTAAACCAATCTGATAAATCCGACATAAGTCACCAATTATTGGAAAAGCACGCCGTGTCGTTACAAGGATTTTGTGAGCTAGCAAAGGGGACCAAAATGGACCTATAAAGTTCAAGCTCATGATAATTATGAAACCCAATATCCCTAGATATACATTTCACAATTATCAACTCCAACGCTACTCCACTAAAAGCTTGGAGCTGCACTCTCGAACTTTATAGAATTACGAAGCTCGTGTAGCTAAGTCTCCATGACATATCATAGTGCATCGTATCCCTATATGATAATCCATAATCAGCTTAAGGACAAGTTTTGTCTTACCTTCCCGATTATTTTTATCTTACGTTCCATTGTCTCACCATTAGAAAACTTACCATCCAAAGATAGTATACCATTCGGTTACACCTATGTATCCAAATGGTTGAGCGCTACAGTTTTCCAATTATAGGACAGCGCTATGTATCCAAAGGATATAAGAGGATATCATTACTCCTAAAGAGGAGCTATGGATTCCATATCTATGAATAAAAAGTCTACGCTATCAAGAGTCATGCCTCCAACGTACCAGCATGTATACCACTATAGAGATGTGGGAATCACCGATTGGTATATCAAAAGACACAAGTCGAGACAACGGGCCCACTATTCATCTCAGGATTAAGATACAATACAAATGACTGTCTAAAGTGAATCGATTTGCCAAGACAGAATTATTAATCCAAATTCAATTCACTTTATGTCCCGATCCAACACATCGTCACCTATGACAACGCGCCAATGTTTCTATTCACGGAGTCCAACTCCGATGGCCAAGACAAACCATCTCCCAAAAGGATATAGACAACATAACAATCTTTACATGAATAAAGCGCCCAACTTTATTCCCTCGATTGCGGATCATATATTTTAGACCATCACCTTAAGAGTCGTGTCTACCGCATAATCAGTCCATCATATGCCCAACTCTTAAGGTTTAGACTGACAGTCTCAGACTACTGTTTGCTTATCATACATTCAACAAATATGAACGTAAAGAGGACAATATTTGGTATATATAAATGAATAAATTCTTTATTGATAAAAATGTCTCCAAAAACGTATTACATTTTTACTCCTTAGAGCATACATGTCTAACAATCTCCCACTTGCACTAAGTGAGTAAATACTGCAAATTTCGCATCCCCATAGCTTCCACATGCCTCTCGAAGACTCTCCCAGTAAGTGTCTTCGTAAATGGATCAGCTAAATTGTCCTCTGACGCGATCTTGCACACCGTGACATGCCCGCTCTCAACGAAGTCCTTTATCACATGATACTTCCGATCAATATGCTTACTCTTCTTGTGAAATCTTGGTTCCTTAGCATTAGCTACCGCCGCACTGTTATCACAGTACAGTGATACCGCTTTATCCATACCAGGAACTACCTCAAGATCCCCAAGGAACTTGCGGAGCCACACTGCTTCTTTCGAAGCATCACTAGCCGCCACATACTCGGCCTCCATCGTTGAATCCGAAGTGCAATCTTGCTTCGCACTTCTCCAACTGATGGCACCGCCACCCTAGAGTAAACACAAACCCTCGAAGTCGATTTCCTAGAATCCAGGCAGGATTGAAAATCGAATCAGTGTATCCTAGAGGAGTTAAATCCTCACCCGAATACACAAGCATATACCCTCGAGTCCTTCTCAGGTACTTGAAAATATGCTTTACCGCAACCCAATGGTTTGGTCCTGGATCCGCCTGAAATCGACTCACAATCCCGACCGCATAGCTAATATCCGGTCGAGTGCAAAGCATGGCATACATGAGACTACCCACTGCCGAAGCATAAGGCACCTTCTTCATGTATTCTCTTTCTTCATAAGACTTTGGAGAGTCTTTCTTAGAAAGAGTAATTCCAGACCTAGATGGTTGCCCACCTTTCTTGGAATCCTGCATTGCAAACCTCCTGAGAATTTTATCTATGTAGCGGCCTGTGACAAAGCTATCATTTTGTTCTTCCTATCCCGAAAGATCTGGATACCGAGAACAAAATTAGCCTCACCCAAGTCCTTCATGTCAAACTGCTTGGTCAACCATAATTTGACCGATGACAATGCCCCAACGTCATTGCCAATTAGCAGAATGTCATCTACATAGAGTAGTAGAAAAACCACCTTCCCATTCTTAATGTGTTTGTAAACACATGGTTCATCCACATTTTGTGAGAACCCATAAGTCTTGATCACTTGATCAAATCTTATGTTCCAAGAACGAGAAGCCTGCTTAAGTCCATAAATAGACTTTAGCAGCTTACAAACCTTACCCTCTTGACCCGCGACCTTGAACCCGTCTGGTTGTTCCATATAAATGGACTCATCAAGATAGCCATTCAGAAAAGCCGTCTTGACATCCATCTGCCAAATCTCGTAGTCGAGAGCGGCAGCTATGGACAAGAGAATCCGGATGGACTTAAGCATGGCTACAGGCGAAAAGGTTTCCTCATAATCGATTCCTTCCTTTTGCGTATAACCCTTAGCTACCAGTCTAGCCTTAAAGGTTTCGACCTTTCCATCCACTCCTCTTTTCCTCTTGTAGATCCACTTACACCCTATGGGTTTTACCCCTTCGGGAAGATCCACAAGCTCCCAGACCCGATTAGTCTCCATAGACTTCATCTCAATGTTCATGGCCTCTGTCCAGAGTCTTGAATCAACATCCTCCATAGCTTCTGCGTAAGTATAAGGATCCCTGTCATGTTCATCCGGTTCAGCCAAAAAGACCTCCCCATTGAACATATACCTCTCAGGTTGACGCCCGATCCTCCCACTACGCCGAAGCCCCTGAGGTTGTTGTTCAGGTTTGTTTGGTTTTTCTACACCGATCGGAATGGTTTCGTTCGGAACCTCCGGAGTAAACGGATTACCCCTCAACTCCTCAAGCACCACTTTGCTTTGAGGTTTAAAGTCGTTCATGTAACTCTCCTCAAGGAAAGTTGCATTAGTTGAAACCACGACTTTATTTTCCTTTGGGTTATAAAAATAACCCCCTTTAGTCCCTTTTGGATATCCTACAAACACGCAAACTTCTGAACGTGCTTCCAACTTATTCGGATCCTTAAACAGGACATGAGCTGGACATCCCCATATGCGAATATGGTTTAAGGATGTCTTCCGTCTTGTCCACAACTCGTGAGGAGTTTTAGGGACCGATTTTGAAGGCACATTGTTCAAAAGATAACATGCGGTTTGTAGTGCATATCCCCAAAAGGATAAAGGCAATGATGAATAACTCATCATGGACCGAATCATGTCCAACAAAGTCCTATTCCTTCTCTCTGCTACGCCATTCTGCTGCGGAGTGCCCGGCGCAGTCAAATGGGATAAAATCCCATTCTCTAACAAGTGTCCCAAGAACTCATCAGAAAGGTATTCCCCACCTCGATCAGATCGAAGTGCCTTTATGGGTCTACCCAATTGCTTTTCCACTTCAGCCCGAAACTCCCTGAACTTATCATAAGTTTCGCTTTTGTGGTGCATTAGGTACACATACCCATATCTTGAGTAATCGTCAATAAAAGTGACGAAGTACTCATACCCTCCTCGTGCCCGGATGTTCATCGGTCCGCAAACATCACTATGCACAAGTTCTAGAACCCCTTCGGCCCTATTGCCCTTAGACCCGTATGGTCTTTTGGTCATTTTACCCTCCAAACAAGACTCACATTGAGGTATAGATTCCACCTTTAAGTGACTTAAAGGTCCATCCCTTACCAACCTTTGAATCCTATTCAGGTTAATATGGCCAAGGCGCAAATGCCAAAGATAAGTCTTATTAGAGTGAGAAGTTTTAAGTCTTTTTGAGTCATTATCATTTATCTCAGCATTAAGCAATAAGTCCATCTTAGGTTTGATAAAATATAGATTATTTTGCATCCATCCAGAACAGATAAAAGATTTGTTTTTACGAATCACCACTTTTTCATTAAAAGATACCACGTAGGAGTCTTTAAATAAAGAAGATACAGAAATTAAATTCCTTTTAAATTTAGGAACATAAAAACAATCTCGCAAAATTAAACTCCTATAATTATCAAAATAAAGATGGACATCTCCCACTGCTTCCGCTGAGACCAAGGATCCATCGCCCATCCGAAGCGTTAAGTCTTCACGAAGTAGACTTCTCGTTTCTTTGAATCCCTGCAGAGAAACACAAACATGATTAGTTGCACCAGAATCTATGACCCAAATGTCACTGGATTCCTCAACCAAACAAGTTTCTAAATATAGAAGATCACACCTACCTCCCTTGGAAAGGAAGTCCTTGCAATGCTTCTTTATATGCCCGACCTTACCACAGAAGAAGCACTTAAGCTTCTTTGGGTTCTTCTTCTTCTTCTTCTTGCTCTTGGTAGCAATAGGAATAGAAGACTTCCCACTCTTGGCCCGTTGCTTCTTTCCATTCCCAGAGTTAGGATTGGAACCAGAAGCAGCTACCATATTGGCCTCTCCACCAGCAGGAGACTCCCTGATCAGCAGTTCAAACTCCTGTAACTGTTTCATCAGTTCTGTCAAGGTCATATCCCGTCTATTGCTTAAATTAAAAGTAGCTCTAAACGGAATAAATTCCTTAGACAGAGTCTCAAAGACCATAGTCATCTGAGTTTCAGCATCGATGTCGGCTCCATTGGTTTGAGCCTCAGCGAGGTAACCCATGACCAACATCATGTGCTCCTTTACAGATGTCCCCGGTCTCTGTCTACAGTTTAAGAGTTTCGAAGCGCCCCTTGCCGCTTTGTTATGGCCTGGCCTCCAAACATGTCCTCAAGATTATCCAAGATCTGCTTCGCAGTCTCATAATCCTGATGTTGAGCCTGCAGCACGTTATTCATGCTAGCCATAACATAGCAGCGGGCCTGATCATTAGCATCTTTCCAGCGGTCGTACGCTTGGAATTGCTCATTACTTGAGTCTCCCGTAGGCTCGGGAGGACAAGGAGTTGTCAGTAACATATTTCAGTTTCTCAAAGGAAAGGACGATGTCCAGGTTCCGTTTCCAATCATTATAGTTCTCACCGGTTAATTGGTTTTTGTCAAGTATCGATGATAAAGCGTTTTTAGACATTTTCAATCTACAATAAAGAATCATATACCAAACATAAGCAAACATATATAATAATTTAGTAAGATAACACAATCATGTAAAATCATACAAATGTGTTTATGTGTCAAAACCTTGAAAATATCACAACCTTACAACGATAATTCCCAACTCAGAATTCAACAAGCTCCTAGGGGAGTCATGCCAAATTCAATCAGGAACACGGATCCCCTCCTGATTAATATATGCCATCCAGGACCCGTATGATCCAGCATATACTAATAATCGTTTCTTTGGCCATTAATTTTATTAACAGAGCTCCTAGGGGAGGTTAATAATAAAATTAACGTGAGTGTATAACCACCGTTTCAATATTTTATCCATGATTTATAATCACCACCTAGGGGTGTGCAACCATAAATCATACTAAAATACCTTATCCTTTTAGAGATCCAATCTGGTACATGATAGAAATCCCTTCCTAGGGGTTGGGACCATCATGTTCTTCCTATGGACCAACGATGGAGGCCTTAGGTTCTCTCTTCGAAAACCTTCTCCCACTCAATCTTTTGAAGTCAAGGTTTTATTTTAAAATTATGCATGAACAATTTTAATATGAGCGGCACTCCCTATTCTATATGACATGTTATCAATATACATGGTAAATCATATTATAATGCAGACAAGCAAAGCAATCAAGCAAAGCTACAAGCATAATAATAATAACCGTAATATTATGGTTCCACCCTAGAGAATAGAAAAATAAGATTACAAGAGAATAATCGAGACATTTATCGATTCTTCATCCTTGAATCCTCAAGCTGTATCCTTCTTCATGTAATATCCATCTTCAAGTCCTCAATCCCGTATGAATCGAACACTTCATATTTCGGTCATATCCAAATTTAATGTTTCTCAGAATCGTCCCAAAAATAAAATTAAAACTGCACCTAAAAAATCGCACCTTTTCTGGACACCTGGCAGCTCTCTGTCGGCAGGCCGATCTGGGTGATCGGTCTGCCGATCATGGTGGTTCGGCCTGCCGAACATGAAGGTTCGGCCTGCCGGCAGAGCACCAAAATTTCTGCCCCACTGTCGGCCTGCCGGACCGTACGTCCGGCCTGCCGATCTGTGACCTTCGGCCTGCCGAACTGTGAGGTCCGGCATGCCGACCGAGCAGAAAACCCTCAATCCAGAAAATACAATTTTAATGCAATTCATCAATTTTATTTTCAACAATTCAAAAACATAAAATTAGAGACTCAGGAAATACCTGGAGGCGCCATCATCAATCTTCTAAGATCCGACTTCTCGTTCCGTCCTTCTCCGAATAATTATTTAATTACAAAATTCTTACAAATTAAAATTAAATAACAATTCCTAGACGGAGATGATAGTCCGCCATCTAATTACATGAAAAACCTAGATACACATTCTAACCTCTAAGGAACCATAACCGGTATTAATTAATTAATAAATAATTAAACAACAATTTAATCAACCATAATTAATTAATAAACATTCACCACATAATCCATGACAACATATATATTATATAGAAACCTAGAGTGCCATCTCTCTATAAAATTCAATTCAAGCATAGGAGAGATTAAGATCACAAAATTTATGCATATAACATGATCACAAACTTGCAAATTTATGTAAAAACCTCGGCTCTGATACCAATTGTTGGAAACAAAGTGCGCAGCGGAATTTTAAAAATTTTCATCAGAGTATTTTCCAAAACACAAGTTGACATGTTATATGTATAATTAAACAGATCTTACTAACCTCAGTGTGCCGAAGAACCTCCGCGACCTGTGTAGAGAAGTAACGTTCCAGAAGAGCCTCAACCAACTGGTCTTCTTTGCTATTCTCTATCCACAACCGGAGTGAGTGTGGGCTCACACGTACAGCTCTTCCACCGGTGACTCTCCTTCCAACCAATAGAGAGAACCCAAAGCTAGTGTTCGTGATTTGTGAACAAAAGCTCTCAGGGAGTTTTCAGATGCTCACTAGAAGAGTATCACTCTTAATCTCTCAAATTGATCTGAGTAAATCATTAGACTCACTCCCTTTTTATACCTATTGGTCCTTGGGGTCAGTCCATATCAGATTAGGTCTCAAAAATCGAAACAGAATCAAGTTCGGATCAATATCTGATAAGATACGCGTGAAAAACGCGTAATCTTAGCTGTCGCGGTCGGCATGCCGAACTGTGAGATAGGCAGGCCGAACTGGCCAGTTCGGCAGGCCGAACACTTTCTATCCGGCATGCCGAACTGCCGAGAAAAAATCTCCGCGAATCTTTTATTTTCCACCCGAGATTCTAAAGGATAAAGTCTCAGTTTTGATTCAAATAGCCCAATAGAGAAGATATCTGATCAAAACAAACTTTATCAAGATAATCTCTAAGAAAATAAATCAATTCACAATAATTCTACAAGTTTATCTTGTTCTAATTGTCCAAAATTAAAACAACCGATAAACAGACAAGAATTATCTGAATCGCCATAATTCAACAAGTTCATCTTGAACTAATTTCTTACAAAATTAATTCAACCGATAAACAGACATGAATTATTTGATTCTTATAAATTTTAAACCAATCTGATAAATCCGACATAAGTCACCAATTATTGGAAAAGCACGCCGTGTCGTTACAGGATTTTGTGAGCTAGCAAAGGGGACCAAAATGGACCTATAATGTTCAAGCTCATGATAATTATGAAACCCAATATCCCAGATATACATTTCACAATTATCAACTCCAACGCTACTCCACTAAAAGCTTGGAGCTGCACTCTCGAACTTTATAGAATTACGAAGCTCGTGTAGCTAAGTCTCCATGACATATCATAGTGTATCGCATCCCCATATGATCATCCATAATCGGCTTAAGGACAAGTTCTGTCTTACCTTCCCGATTATTTTTATCTTACGTTCCATTGTCTCACCATTAGAAAACTTACCATCCAAAGATAGTATACCATTCGGTTACACCTATGTATCCAAATGGTTGAGCGCTCCAGTTTTCCAATTACAGGACAACGCATATAAGAGGATATCATTACTCCTAAAGAGGAGCTATGGATTCCATATCTATGAATAACAAGTCTACGCTATCAAGAGTCATGCCTCCAACGTACCGGCATGCATGCCACTATAGAGATGTGGGAGTCACCCATTGGTACATCAAAAGACACAAGTCGAGACAACGGGCCCACTATTCATCTCAGGATTAAGATACAATACAAATGATTGTCTAAAGTGAATCGATTTGCAAGACAGAATTATTAATCCAAATCAATTCACTTTATGTCCCGATCCAACACATCGTCACCTATGACAACGCGCCAATGTTTCTATTCACGGAGTCCAACTCCGATGGTCAAGACAAACCATCTCCCGAAAGAGATATAGACAACATAACAATCTTTACATGAATAAAGCGCCCAACTTTATTCCCTCGATTGCGGATCATATGTTTAGACCAGTCACCCTAAGAATCATGTCTTCCGCATAATCAGTCCATCATATGCCCAATTCTTAAGGTTTAGACTGACAGTCTCAGACTACTGTTTGCTTATCATACATTCAACAAATATGAACGTAAAGAGGACAAGATTTGGTATATATAAATGAATAAATTCTTTATTGATAAAAATGTGTCCAAAAAAACGTATTACATTTTTACTCCTTAGGGCATACATGTCTAATAATGCTCACTCATTAACCAATCACCACCACCATGGTAAGTGATCGTCGTCCCCCTATCAGACACTAGGGTCACTTTTCTAAGTTGGCAGTCTACAACTGCATTATACCTGGACAACCAGTCCATCCCTAAAATTACATCATATGAGCTCATGGGGAGTATAATCAAATCACTTTTCAAAATCTCATCCCCAATCTTTATTTTACAAAATTTACAGACACAATTCACACACACCCGCCCCAAGGGAGAGGTTATAACTAGGGGTTCATTAAACTCTTCTACCTCTAATCCCAAGGCATGTACAAAAGAACTCAAAATGAGAGAATGAGAGGCACCTGTATCAAATAAAACGCGAGCTAAAGATCGAGAAACTAAGATCGTACCATCGACAACAGCGTTACCAACATGAGAATCTGAACCTCCAGATGCCATTGCATGAACCTGAACTGGTGCCTTTCCTTTTCCTCTACCAACATTGCTGGGTCTGGGATTATCCTGCCGATGCTGCTGGGATGGAGACGACTGCACACTAGCTGCACTCGGCGCTCGATACTGAGGAATGCTACTCTGGAAATGCTGCAGCTGCAGCCCTCGTACCGGATACAAAAACTGTTGAGGAGAGAACTGGGGATACTGCAACTATGGATACTGCTGAGGCTGAGACTGACGACTGGCATCCTCTCTGATCTGAGATCCAAGACGGGCACTCCTAATCGGGCAATTCCTCTTGATGTGTCTGGGCTGCTGACAGAAATGACAATGGAAGCTGTAGGGATTGCTGCACCCGCTACCAGATGAACTGCTGCTACCATAGTTCGCGCCACCTTGCTTGCTCTTCCCCAGAGTCGGATGGCTACTGGTGCTCTTCCTATCGCTCCTCTACGATCCTCCAAAAGCCTTTGCTCGATCCTCACAATATAGCGCATAATCATTTTCCATTGATATTGCTAACGACACAAGCTCTCCAAAACTCCTAAGTCGCAGAGCAACCAATTGTCGCCAAATAGGAGCCTTGAGCCCTTCCTAAAACTTAATGCACTTCTCACGCTCTGATGCCACAACTGATGGAGCAAACCTAGCCAACTCATTAAACCTTGCCTCGTATTCCCAGACTGACAAATCACCCTACTGCAACCTATAGAACTCAGCTGCCTTCTAATCTCTATACCCCTGCGAAAAATACCGATCATAAAACAGCTCCTTGAATCTGTCCCAACTAATATCACCACCGCACTCCAAACGCTTAGCCTGTTTCCACCAAGTGTTAGCACCACCCTCAAGCTTATATGCAGCAAACTCTACACGATACTCATCAAGCACACCAAGGGTATCCAAATGCTTTACGATCGAATCCAGCCGATATTCTGCCAACTGCGGATCCCCATTACCATCAAAAGTCATAATAGATGCATGCCAAAATTCCTTAAAATACGTATGCCGACGACCAATATCAGAATCCTCTAGTCTAGCCCAGGCTGCCATCTGCCAAAAAGCCGCAAACATAGACCTCATCATGCCCTCAACGTTTTCAAACTCAGCGTCAGCTGTCAAACGACACCTAGGTGCCATTCTCTCACTTCTGAAAACAAAATTTTGGACTGTTAGAGGTATTACATTGTCAAACCTATGTGTGCACAATTCCCAAGGCTCATAACCTTGAGCTCTGATAACATTCTGTCACACCCCAGAGTACGGGAGGTGACGTGACAGATTAATTAAGTTAATTAAAAGAGAATTTAATTAAAATCAAGAGTTTTAGGGGTTCAATTAAACAATAAAATATGTAAGTTTCAAGAAAACCATTGCATGAAAAATAAATGATAAACGTAACGAGTATGGGTTCCACTGACCCACAACTTGTGCACACACATGGTACATATAATATAATAATACAACTACAGTCCAGACGCAAAGAAAATTAAAAACATTACATGCCTTGTTTAGTTTATACAAATAATCAACTAAATCCTTCTACTGCTCCTGGGTTCGGTCCGCTGAATCCTCTCCGAACCTAAATGGGATTCCACCTAGAGGGGGGGAATTTAAAAATAGAGAAAATGTGAGCGAAAGGCCCAGTAGGACAGTATTTTATCAAATTTTTTAAAAGAAACATTGAATAAATAAATGAATTTAAATAAAACCGATCTTATCTAAAACAGTTTACTTAGACAACCAGAATTATCATTTTCTTTTCCTAGGCAAACCATAAGAATATCACCACCGTAGTGGCCCAACTGGGTTTCAGGACCTGCCCCTAAGGTCGATCGCTACACGACCCGATTTCTAATATGGCATCATGCCTATGTGTTTATTTTCATCTTCATTCAAAACCCATTTACCGAGTATTGTCATTTACATTTATTATGAAGTTCATTTGAGTTCACGGTATATTAAAATATAACCGATAAATTCATTTTCAAAGCAAACTCATTTTGAAATTAGGCTATCAAGGAATGGGGTAGAAGTCCTACCTCAATACTCGTGTCGATGCCCCACACCGTAATCCCGGTCCGCTATACGTTAGCTTCGCGAAACCACGAACGATCCTAGATACACACTAAGTCGATCAATATCTAGCTCGAGACATTCTATGTTACTAAACCATTTTATGATGTTCTAGTGTGCCATTTGTATCTTAAAATCATTTTACAAGGTTGGAATTTAAATCGGGGTTCAAAATAGTGAAAATGGATGAAAAATCGCAAAATTTTCTATGCCTGGCCGGCCTGCCGGACTCCCTGCTTCGGCCGGCTGAACTGTGCAGTTCGGCCTGCCGGAAGCCAGGTCTGGTCGGCCAGACATTCCCCAGGTTTGGCCTGCCGAATGGTGCAGTCTGGCCTGTCGATCCCTTGAATCCGACTTGTCGAACACGTAGTTCGGCCTGCCGAACTGGGAAAACCCAAAAATTCCAGCCACGGGTTTTCAATCCCCTAAAATCCAAATCTTGATTTTAACCTATTTTTCTCAAATCTCATGCATGGAAAACATTCATAGATGATAGAAAAACATACTAGAACACTTTTGAACTCATTTAAACAAGATTCAAACACAAAAATCTCAAAAATCCAAAAATGGGAAAATGAGAAGAAAAATGAAAAATCTTGAATCCAATCCATTTTTCTTCAATCTAAGCTTAGATTCTAGTTCTTCTAAGTTCATTTAACTCAAATTAAAGGTTTTCTAAGCTCAAACAAACTTAAATCTCAAAATGCACAAAATTGAAAATTTTGAAAAAAGTTTAGAAATTTCAAAACTAACCTCGAATCGAAGCTTTAATCCACGTTCTCGGTTGCCAAATCACGTTCCCGAGCTTCCTTCTAGCTAACCCGAAGCTTGAATTCAAATTTGATTCAAAAATTTGAGAGAGAAGTTGAGAGAGAAAGGAGAGACCGAGAGAGATCAAGAGAGAGAGTCATGGTGAGGGAAAGAGAGAGAGTGAGCAGAGAGTGTGATGAGAGAGGGAGAGGAGAGATAATAAATAGAGAAAAACGGTGGGCGGTTTTACTGTATGAAAACCAAATACCACCCACGGTTTTGTAAAACGGAATATTTTTTACATTTTACAAATTGTTGTGTTTTAAAACTCAAAACATCATTCTAAAACAATAAGAAATCATTTGAATTTATCAAATTAACAAAACAACCAAAATTTCAAAATTCAACCAAATAATCAAATTAATGTTGAAACATTAATTATGGCACACTAATTCATCATTTTACATTACAATAACATTAAAAAAATTTTGGGGCATTACAAAGAGTATGACTATTAATCTCTCAATTGATCTGAGTAAATCATGAGACTCACTCCCTTTATATAGCCATTGGTCTTGGGGTCAGTCCTTATCAGATTAGGTCACAAAAACTCGAAACAAAATCAAGTTCGGATCAATATCTGATAAGATCTGCTTGAAAATGTGCAATCTTATCTCTCACTGATCGGCAGGCCGAACAGCCTGATTGGCAAGCCGAATAGGCCCCATCGGTAGGCCGAACACGTCATCTGATAGGCCGAACTCCAGAGAAAAAATATCCGCGAATCTTTTATTTTCCACTCGAGATTCTAAAGGATAAAGTCTCAGTTTTGATTCAAGTAACCCAATAGAGAAGTTATCTGATCAAAACAAACTTTATCAAGGTAATCTCTAAGAAAATAAATCAATTCACAATAATTCTACTAGTTTATCTTGATCTAATTTATCCAAATTTAAATCAACCGATAAAAGGACAAGAATTATCCGATCCCAATAATTCAACAAGTTTATCTTAAATTAATTTTATTACAAAATTAATTCAACCAATAAACAGACATAAATTATTTGATTCTTACAAATTTTAAACCAATCCGATAAATCGGACATAAGTCACCAATTATTGGAAAAGCACGCCGTGTCGTTACAGGATTTTGTGAGCTAGCAAAGGGGACCAAAATGGACCTATAAAGTTCAAGCTCATGATAATTATGAAACCCAATATCCTAGATATACATTTCACAATTATCAACTCCAACGCTACTCCACTAAAAGCTTGGAGCTACACTCTCAAACTTTATAGAATTACGAAGCTCGTGTAGCTAAGTCTCCATGACATATCAAAGTGTATCGTATCCCCATATGATAATCCATAATCGACTTAAGGACAAGTTCTGTCTGACCTTCCCAATTATTTTTATCTTATGTTCCATTGTCTCAACATTAGAAAACTTACCATCCAAAGATAGTATACCATTCGGTTACACCTATGTATCCAAATGGTTGAGCGCTCCAGTTTTCCAATTACAGGACAACGCATATAAGAGGATATCATTACTCCTAAAGAGGAGCTATGGATTCCATATCTATGAATAACAAGTCTACGCTATCAAGAGTCGTGCCTCTAACGTACCGGCATGTATACCATTATTGAGATGTGAGAGTCACCCATTGGTACATCAAAAGACACAAGTGGAGACAACGGGCCCACTATTCATCTCAGGATTAAGATATAATGCAAACGATTGTCTAAAGTGAATCGATTTGCCAAGACAGAATTATTAATCCAAATCAATTCACTTTATGTCCCGATCCAACTCATCGTGACCTATGACAACACGCCAATGTTTCTATTCACGGAGTCCAACTCCGATGGTCAAGACAAACCATCTCCCAAAAGGGATATAGACAACATAGCAATCTTTACATGAATAAAGCGCCCAACTTTATTCCCTCAATTGTGGATCATATGTTTTAGACTATCACCTTAAGAATCGTATCTTTTGCATAATCATCCCATCATATGCCCAATTCTTAAGGTCTAGACCGACAGTCTCAGGCTACTGTTTGCTTAACATACATTCAACAAATATGAACGTAAAGAGGACAAGATTTGGTATATATAAATGAATAAATTCTTTATTGTTAAAAATGTCACCAAAAACGTATCACATTTTTACTCCTTAGGGCATACATGTCTAACAATCTCCCACTTGCACTAAGTGAGTAAATACTGTAAATTTTGCATCCCCATAGCTTCCACATGCCTCTCGAAGACTCTCCCAGGAAGTGTCTTCATAAATGGATCAGCTAAATTGTCCTCTGACGCGGTCTTGCGCACCGTGACATGCCCGCCCTCAACGAAGTCCTTTATCACATGATACTTTCGATCAATATGCTTACTCTTCTTGTGAAATCTTGGTTCCTTTGCATTAGCTTCCACCGCATTGTTATTACAGTACAGTGATACCGCTTTATACATACCAGGAACTACCTCAACATCCCCAAGGAACTTGTGGAGCCACACTGCTTCTTTCAAAGCATCACTAGCTGCCACATTCTCGACCTCAGTCGTTGAATCCAAAGTGCAATCTTGCTTCGCACTTCTCCAACTGATGGCACCGCCACCCAGAGTAAACACAAACCCCAAAGTCGTTTTCCTAGAATCCAGACAAGATTGAAAATCTGAATCAGTGTATCCTAGAGGAGTTAAATCCTCACCCGAATACACAAGCATATACCCTCGAGTCCTTCTTAGGTACTTGAAAATATGCTTTACTGCAACCCAATGGTTCGGTCATGGATCCGCCTGAAATTGACTTACAATCCCGACCGCATAGCTAATATCCGGTCGTGTGCAAAGCATGGCATACATGAGACTACCCACTGCTGAAGCATAAGGCACCTTCTTCATGTATTCTCTTTCTTCATAAGACTTTGGAGAGTCTTTCTTAGAAAG
This sequence comes from Artocarpus heterophyllus, assembly GCA_025403435.1. Taxonomy (NCBI): domain Eukaryota; kingdom Viridiplantae; phylum Streptophyta; class Magnoliopsida; order Rosales; family Moraceae; genus Artocarpus; species Artocarpus heterophyllus. Next base: position 10,306,297 of record CM046339.1, read on the forward strand.
AGTAATTCAAGACCTAGATGGTTACCCACCTTTCTTGGAATCCTGCATTGCAAACCTCCTGAGAATTTTATCTATGTAGTCGGCCTGTGACAAAGCTATCATTTTGTTCTTCCTATCCCGAAAGATCTGGATACCGAGAACAAAATTAGTCTCACCCAAGTCCTTCATGTCAAACTGCTTGGTCAACCATAATTTGACCGATGACAACGCCCCAACGTCATTGCAATTAGCAGAATATCATCTACATAGAGCAGTAGAAAAACCACCTTCCCATCCTTTATGTGTTTGTAAACACATGGTTCATCCACATTTTGTGAGAACCCATAAGTCTTGATCACTTGATCAAATCTTATGTTACAAGAACGGGATACCTGCTTAAGTCCATAAATTGACTTTAGCAGCTTACAAACCTTCCCCTCTTGACCCGCGACCTTGAACCCGTCTGGTTGTTCCATATAAATGGACTCATCAAGATAGCCATTCAGAAAAGCCATCTTGACATCCATCTGCTAAATCTCGTAGTCGAGAGCGGCTGAAACGCCCCTTAAATCAGACGTCACAGATGTCGTTACATACTTACATTTGAACAAGCATAAACTATATACTATTAAATAATATCAAGCTTAATCGTTACAATTGATTTTACAAGTATTTAAAACTTCCATTACCAGGATCCATTCATACGTTTTTTTTTTTTTAAAAAAAAAAAACTTATCGTTGTTTCAAAAATAATCATTTAATTTATTTCATAACATATTTTATTCAATTATACTTAATTTATCATAAACTTATAGGTTTGTCAAGTTGTATAAATCAAAACTTATAAATATATTCCATAAAAACTCTTGATCAACACATCATTTGAAATTCATTTGTTCCCACAGTTCGGCAGGCCGAACTTGGGACTTCGGCAGGCCGTTCAACATCGACAGGCCGGTGTTTTCTCTACCGGCAAGCCGGCAGAGGCTTTGCAAAACGGATTGAAAATTCATCCCTGTTTGGCAGACCGAAAAATCCAGTCGGCCCGCTGAACTTTGGGACTTTGGCAGGCCGGCCACAGAGTTCGACAGGCCGTCCGAGACCCCCTTTCCTTGAAAAAAAAACTAACTTAAAACGTTCCAACTTTACGTAAAATATAGCGGAAGTTCATAATTCATCAAAATGATAAAACAACTTATAAAAACATAATATAAGTATTCTTAAAAACCTTAACATAAAATATGTTCAAAATATACAATTGATTAAATCATAAAATCATAAAAATCATTTCTTCTTGGCATGCTTCTGGTTACAATTCATCGTTCATGTTGCTCACACGCCGTCCCATGTCCTCCACCTATTCCATGACTCTCTTACCCTTATCTGCAACATGACATATAAAACATGATTAAGCTAACGCTTAGTAAGTACATATAATTCTCACAATCTATAAAGCATTTCATAAACATCGTCATCTTCATGATCATCATATCATAAAGTGCCTTAAGCACAATTTCATAGAACATATCTTTCATAACGTTAACCATGTTAAAACTTAATCCATTTTATCTTAAGGGCCCAAGTGTTGCACCATAAACATCATCATAGGCGCACCGTCATGAGAGGAGAAGGGTAGCTAATCCCAAACCAAACATGACATCATAACATAACATTTCATAACATTGGATGTGCAACACTTATTAGGTGATATATATATACATACTTTTCATTCTTTGAACATGTCATCATCATACATGCATATCTTTAAAATCATGAAAATCTTTCATAAGAAATCCTTTAAGGAAAAATCATCATAACATCATCATGAATATCCTTGTAAAACATATCATCAATCCTTGTAAAAAAAAGTGTCATGTTGCAGGTGAGATTGTACTTACCTTATCGTTAGCTTACTTAACCTTAAAATTGCACTTGGTGACGACGCCGCGGTCTCGTTGTGCTCGCTTCCTTGAGTGTCCGTGCCATTTATCCATTTAAAGATGCAATAAAATCAATACTTATCATAAAATATCCATACACTCATCTCATATTTTAAACATTATTCATAACCATAAAAAGAAAATCGTCATCACATATACATGTAATTATGATTTTCTTAAATCATAAAAATTACTTAAGCATATAAAACAAACCATGCATCTAAACATAATTATCTTTAAAAAAAAACATTTCGTACAATTAATATATATATATATATATATATATCAATTTAAAACCTCATACAATCATCATATCATCATGCATAAAATCATTTTATTATCATAGAATCATGTAAATACATTAAAATGTTTAATAAAACAAAATCCCAAAACAACATTATCAAAACAGATTTTTCTTATAATAATTTCATAAAAATTTCATAATCATGGAAATAAAATACATTCGTCATTCATATACCTATTCTTAACAACTTTTCATGAAAACATTATATTTACCCCTTGACTGAACATTACGTTTTTCATACTTAAAAATTAAACAGTAACATTACTGTGAAGGGTAGAAGACAGAAATATTTATTTTTCATTAAAAACATTTATATGACATAAAACGTGAAGAAACATCACACATAATACCCATGAGCATCATAATAAAAACACAAAACAAAACACAATACCTAGAGAGGATATTGTAGGTGAAGTGAGGAGAAGAATTTCTTTTCAAAAATACCAGAAAAGCCAAATTCTTACCTTGGAGTTTCTTCTCAAAATTCTTGAATTCACCAACGAAACAAAACTTTTTCTCAAAAATTTTCACGGGAGAGAGAAAAATTTCGTGAAGAAGAAAAGAAGAGGAAGATTAGAAAGTCAAAAATGTCTCAGACTTTTTAGAGAGAGAGAGAAATAATAATAAGAAGAAACGTTAATTAATTTTTCTTTTAACGTAATAAACATAATGAGCATTCATGGCCTTCATTAAGTCAGAAAATTCTGACTGTTGAAAGCGTGACATGAGGCGTGGGAAGAGGAAGAGAAAATAATGAGAGAACGTCTTAGAACCGAGAGAAATTATCTGAGGGAAGAGCGTTAAAATTTTCTAATGTAATATGTATAATAAAGAATCATTACTCTTCATTAAGTCAGAAATTTCTGACTGTTAAGAGAGTGATTGGCGTGGGAAAGGAGGAAAAAGAAAGGAAGGTCAAACATTATAAATCTTACCTTAAATTTACCTTCTTAAAATAGGAAACCTCTTTAAATAATACAAATCAAATCCTTTAATTTTTCTTAACTGATAAAAACATTCCATTATTATGCCAATTAATCACATTAATTCACCCAATTAATGTACTTAACTCAGCCATAATTTTGGAGGAATTTCTGCTGACTGCTTGTCAGCCATGTTCGGCCTGCCGATTTTCCCTTTCGGCCTGCCGATTCCAGCAAGTTTGGCCTGCCGGTGGGGGTTCTTCGGCCTGCCGTTCTCGGGCAAGACGTTCGGCCTGCCGAGCTTAAAAGTTTGGCCTGCCGATCTGTCATTAAATGTCATAACATAAAACATTCATACATCATTGCATCATAAATAATCATATATTGTATCATAAATTAATATATGCTTAGAATTTCACATGAACACTAGAGCACAACGATCCCATGCGGTCGTCACCTGTCACAAAACTTGACAAAAAAAGTTAGTAACATGCACATCACATATCATATCGTATAACGTTATTTATTAATAACATTTCTCAATAACGTTACTAACTTAACGTGGTCCGTTACATAAAATAGGCGGGTGTTACAGCGGCAACTATGGATAAGAGAATCCGGATGGACTTAAGCATGGCTACAGGTGAAAAGGTTTCCTCATAATCGATTCCTTCCTTTTGCGTATAACCCTTAGCTACCAGTCTAGCCTTAAAGGTTTTGACCTTTCCATCCACTCCCCTTTTCCTCTTGTAGATCCACTTAAACCCTATGGGTTTTACCCCTTCGGGAAGATTCACAAGGTCCCAGACCCGGTTAGTCTCCATAGACTTCATCTCTATGTTCATGGCCTCTATCTAGAGTCTTGAATCAACATCCTCCATAGCTTCTGCGTAAGCATAAGGATCCCTATCATGTTCATCTGGTTCAGCCAAAAAGACCTCCCCATTGAACATATATCTCTCAGGTTGACGCCCGATCCTCCCACTACGCTGAGGCCCCAAAGATTGTTGTTCAGGTTTGTTTTGTTTTTCTATACCAATCGGAATGGTTTCGTTTGGAACCTCCGGAGTGAACGAATCACCCCTTAACTCCTCAAGCACCACTTTGCTTTGAGGTTTAAAGTCGTCCATGTAACTCTCCTCAAGGAAAGTTGCATTAGTTGAAACCACGACTTTATTTTCCTTTGGGTTATAAAAATAACCCCCTTTAGTCCCTTTTGGATATCCTACAAACACGTAAACTTTCGAACGTGCTTCCAACTTATTCGGATCCTTAAACAGGACATGAGCCAGACATCCCCATATGCGAATATGATTTAAGAATGTATTCCTTCTTGTCCACAACTCGTGAGGAGTTTTAGGGATCAATTTTAAAGGCACATTGTTCAAAAGATAACATGCAGTTTGTAGTGCATATCCCCAAAAGGATAAAGGTAATGATGAATAACTCATCACGAACCTAATCATGTCCAACAAAGTCCTATTCCTTCTCTCCGCTATGCCATTCTATTGTGGAGTGCCCGGCGCAGTCAAATGGGATAAAATCTGATTCTCTAACAAGTGTCCCAAGAACTCATCAGAAAGGTATTCCCCACCTCGATCAGATCGAAGTGCGTTTATGGGTCTACCCAATTGCTTTGCCACTTCAGCCCGAAACTCCCTGAACTTATCATAAGTTTTGCTTTTGTGGTGCATCAGGTACACATACCCATATCTTGAGTAATCGTCAATAAAAGTGACGAAGTACTCATACCCTTCTCGTGCCCGGATGTTCATTGGTCCGCAAACATCACTATGCACAAGTTCTAGAACCCCTTCGGCCCTATTGCCCTTAGACCCGTATGGTCTTTTGGTCATTTTACCCTCCAAACAAGATTCACATTGAGGTATAGATTCCACCTTTGAGTGACTTAAAGGTCCATCCCTTACCAACCTTTGAATCCTATTCAAGTTAATATGGCCAAGGCGCAAATGCCAAAGATAAGTCTTATTAGAGTGAGAAGTTTTAAGTCTTTTTGAGTCATTATCATTCATCTCAACATTAAGCAATAAGTCCATCTTAGGTTTGATAAAATATAGATTATTTTGCATCCATCCAGAACAGATAAAAGATTTATTTTTACGAATCACCACTTTTTCATTAAAAGATACCACGTAGGAGTCTTTAAATAAAGAAGATACAAAAATTAAATTCCTTTTAAATTTAGGAACATAAAAACATTCTCGCAAAATTAAATTCCTATAATTATCAAAGTAAAGATGGACATCTCCCACTGCTTCCGCTGAGACCAAGGATCCATCGCCCATCCGAAGTGTTAAGTCTTCACGTAGCAGACTTCTCATTTCTTTGAATCACTACAGGGAAACACAAACATGATTAGTTGCACCAGAATCTATGACCCAGATGTCACTAGATTCCTCAACCAAACAAGTTTCTAAATATAGAAGATCACACCTACCTCCCTTGGAAAGGAAGTCCTTGCAATGCTTCTTTATATGCCCGACCTTACCATAGAAGAAGCACTTAAGCTTCTTTGGGTTCTTCTTCTTCTTCTTCTTCTTGCTCTTGGTAGCAGCAGGAATAAAAGACTTCCTGTTCTTGGCCCGTTGCTTCTTTCCATTCCCTGAGTTAGGATTGGAACCAGAAGCAGCTACCATGTTGGCCTCACCACCAACAGGAGACTCCCTGATCAGCAGTTCAAACTCCTGTAACTGTTTCATTAGTTCTGTCAAGGTTATATCCCGTCTATTACTTAAATTAAAAGTAGCTCTAAATGGAATAAATTCCTTAGACAGAGTCTCAAAGACCATAGTCATCTAAGTTTCAGCATCGATGTCGGCTCCATTGGTTTGAGCCTCAGCGAGGTAACCCATGACCAACATCATGTGCCCCTTTTGTAGATGTCCTCGGTCTCTTTTTACAGTTTAAGAGTTTTTGAAGCACCCCTTGCCACTTTGTTATGGCCTGGCCTCCGAACATATCCTCAAGATTATCCAAGATCTGCTTCGCAGTCTCATAATCCTGATGTTGAGCCTGCAGCACAATGTTCATGCTAGCCATAACATAGTAGCGGGCCTGATCATTAGCATCTTTCCAGCGATCTTACGCTTGGAATTACTCATTACTTGAGTCTCCCGTAGGCTCAGGAGGACAAAGGGTTGTTAGTACATATATTAGTTTCTCAAAGGATAGGACGTTGTCCAGGTTTCGTTTTCAATCGTTATAATTCTCATCGGTTAATTGGTTTTTGTCAAGTATCGATGATAAAGCGTTTTTAGACATTTTCAATCTACAATAAAGAATCATGTACCAAACATAAGCAAACATATATAATAATTTAGTAAGATAACACAATCATGTTAAATCATACAAATGTGTTTATGTGTCAAAACCTTGTAAAAATATCACAACCTTATAACGATAATTCCCAACTCAGAATTCAACAAGCTCCTAGGGGAGTCATGCCAAATTCAATTAGGAACACGGATTTTCTCCTGATTAATATATGCCATCCAGGACCCGTATGTTCTAGCATATACTAATAATCATTTCTTTGGCCATTAATTTTATTAACAGAGCTCCTAGGGGAGGTTAATAATAAAATTAGCGTGAGTGTGTAACCATCATTTCAATATTTTATCCATGATTTATAATCACCACCTAGGGGTGTGCAACCATAAATCATACTAAAATACCTTATCCTTTCAGAGATCCAATCTAGTACATGATAGAAATCCCTTCCTAGGGTTCGAGACTGTTAGACATGTATGCTCTAAGGAGTAAAAATGTAATACGTTTTTGGAGACATTTTTATCAATAAAGAATTTATTCATTTATATATACCAAATATTGTCCTCTTTACGTTCATATTTGTTGAATGTATGATAAGCAAACAGTAGTCTGAGACTGTCAGTCTAAACCTTAAGAGTTGGGCATATGATGGGATGATTATGCGGTAGACACGACTCTTAAGGTGATGGTCTAAAATATATGATCCGCAATCGAGGGAATAAAGTTGGGCGTTTTATTCATGTAAAGATTGTTATGTTGTCTATATCCCTTTTGGGAGATGGTTTGTCTTGGCCATCGGAGTTGGACTCCGTGAATAGAAACATTGGCGCGTTGTCATAGGTGACGATGTGTTGGATCGGGACATAAAGTGAATTGATTTGGATTAATAATTCTGTCTTGTCAAATTGATTCACTTTAGACAGTCGTTTGTATTGTATCTTAATCCTGAGATGAATAATGGGCCCGTTGTCTCGACTTGTGTCTTTTGATGTACCAATGGGTGACTCCCACATCTCTATAGTGGCATGCATGCCGGTACGTTGGAGGCATGACTCTTGATAGCGTAGACTTGTTATTCATAGATATGGAATCCATAGCTCCTCTTTAGGAGTAATGATATCCTCTTATATGCGTTGTCCTGTAATTGGAAAACTGGAGCGCTCAACCATTTGGATACATAGGTGTAACCGAATGGTATACTATCTTTGGATGGTAAGTTTTCTAATGGTGAGACAATGGAACGTAAGATAAAAATAATCGGGAAGGTAAGACAGAACTTGTCCTTAAGCCGATTATGGATGATCATATGGGGATGCGATACACTATGATATGTCATGGAGACTTAGCTACACGAGCTTCGTAATTCTGTAAAGTTCGAGAGTGCAGCTCCAAGCTTTTAGTGGAGTAGCGTTTGAGTTGATAATTGTGAAATGTATATCTGGGATATTGGGTTTCATAATTATCATGAGCTTGAACTTTATAGGTCCATTTTGGTCCCCTTTGCTAGCTCACAAAGTCCTGTAACGACACGGCGTGCTTTTCCAATAATTGGTGACTTATGTCGGATTTATCAGATTGGTTTAAAATTTATAAGAATCAAATAATTCATGTCTGTTTATCGGTTGAATTAATTATGTAAGAAATTAGTTCAAGATGAACTTGTTGAATTATGGCGTTCGGATAATTCTTGTCTGTTTATCGGTTGTTTTAATTTTGGACAATTAGAACAAGATAAACTTGTAGAATTATTGTGAATTAATTTATTTTCTTAGAGATTATCTTGATAAAGTTTGTTTTGATCAGATATCTTTTCTATTGGGCTATTTGAATCAAAACTGAGACTTTATCCTTTAGAATCTCGGGTGGAAAATAAAAGATTCGCGGAGATTTTTTATCGGCAGTTCGGCCTGCCGATCAGAAAGTTCGGCCTGCCGAACTGGCCAGTTCGGCCTGCCTATCTCACAGTTCGGCATGCCGACCGCGACAGCTAAGATTACGCGTTTTTCACGCGTATCTTATCAGATATTGATCCGAACTTGATTCTATTTCGATTTTTGAGACCTAATCTGATATGGACTGACCCCAAGGACCAATAGGTATAAAAAGGGAGTGAGTCTAATGATTTACTCAGATCAATTTGAGAGATTAAGAGTGATACTCTTCTAGTGAGCATCTAAAAACTCCCTGAGAGCTTTTGTTCACAAATTACGAACACTAGCTTTGGGTTCTCTCTATTGGTTGGAAGGAGAGTCACCGGTGGAAGAGCTGTACGTGTGAGCCCACACTCACTCCGGTTGTGGATAGAGAATAGCAAAGAAGACCAGTTGGTTGAGGCTCTTCTGGAACGTTACTTCTCTACACAGGTCGCGGAGGTTCTTCGGCATACCAAGGTTAGTAAGATCTGTTTAATTTATACATATAACATGTCAAACTTGTGTTTTGGAAAATACTCTGATGAAAAATTTTTTTTTAAAATTCCGCTGCGCACTTTGTTTCCAACAGAGACCACCATGTTCTTCCTATGGACCAACAATGGAGGCCTTAGATCCTCTCTTCAAAAACCTTCTCCCACTCAATCTTTTGAAGTCAAGGTTTTATTTTAAAATTATGCATGAACAATTTTAATATGAGCAGCACTCCCTATCCTATATGACATGTTATCAATATACATGGTAAATCATATTATAATGCAGACAAGCAAAGCTACAAGCAAAATAATAATAACCGTAATATTATAGTTCCACCCTAGAGAATAGAAAAACTAAGATTACAAGAGAATAATCGAGACGTTTATCAATTCTTCATCCTTGAATCCTCAAGCTGTATCCTTCTTCATGCAATGCCCATCTTCAAGTCTTCAATCCCGTTATGAATCAAAAACTTCATATTTCTAGTCAAATCCAAATTTAATGTTTCTTAGAATCGTCTCAAAAATAAAATTAAAACTGCACCAGAAAATTTGCACCTTTTTTGGACACTTGGCAGCTCTCGATCGGTAGGCCGATCTGGGTGATCGGCCTGCCGATCATGCTTCATCGGCCTACCAATCTAATACATTGGCCTACCGATCCATGAAGGTTCGGCCTGCTAAACTGAAAGTTCAACCCACCGGCAGAGCACCCCAATTTCTACCCCACTATTGGCCTGCCGGACCACACGTCCGGCCTGCCAATTTGTGACCTTCTGCTTGCCAAACTGTGACGTCTGGCATGCCGACCGAGCAGAAAAACTTATTCTAGAAAATACAACTTTAATGCAATTTTATTAATTTTATTTTCAACAATTCAAAAACATAAAATTAGAGACTCAGGAAATACCTGGGGGCGCTATCATCATTCTTCTAGATCCCTCTTCTCCGAATAATTATTTAATTACAAAAATTCTTACAAATTTAAAATTAAATAACAATTCTTAGACGGAGATGATAGTCCGCCATCTAATTACATGAAAAACCTAGATACACATTCTAACCTCTAAGGAACCATAACCGGTATTAATTAATTAATAAATAATTAAACAACGATTTAATCAACCATAATTAATAAATAAACCTTTACCACATAATCCATGACAACATACGTAATTTATAGAAACCTAGAGTGTCATCTCTCTATAAAATTCAATTCAAGCATAGGAGAGATTAAGATCACTAAATTTATGCATATAACATGATCACAAACTTGTAGATTTATGTAAAAACCATGGCTCTGATACCAATTGTTGGAAACGCGGTGCATAGCAAAATTTTAAAAAATTTTCTTCAGAGTAATTTCCAAAACACAAGTTTGACATGCTATATGTATAAATTAGACAGATCTTACTAACCTTTATGTGAAGAACCTCTGCAACCTGTGTAGAGAAGTAACGTTCCAGAAGAGCCTCAACCAACTGGTCTTTTTTGCTATTCTCTATCCACAACTGGAGTGAGTGTGGGCTTACACGTACAGCTCTTCCACTGGTGACTCTCCTTCCAACCAAGAGAGAGAACCCAAAGCTAGTGTTCGTGATTTGTGAACAAAAGCTCTCAGGGAGTTTTTAGATGCTCACTAGAAGAGTATCACTCTTAATCTCTCAATTGATCTGAGTAAATCATGAGACTCACTCCCTTTATATAGCCATTGGTCCTGGGGTCAGTCCTTATCAGATTAGGTCTCAAAAACTCAAAACAAAATCAAGTTTGGATCAATATTTGATAAGATCCACGTGAAAACGCGTAATCTTATCTCTCGCTGATCGGCAGGCCAAACAGGCCCCATCGACAGGCCAAACACGTCATTCGGCAGGCCGAACTCCCGAGAAAAAAATCTCTATGAATCTTTTATTTTCCACTCAAGATTCTAAAGGATAAAGTCTTAGTTTTGATTCAAATAACCCAATAGAGAAGTTAACTGACCAAAACAAACTTTATCAAGATAATCTCTAAGAAAATAAATCAATTCACAATAATTCTACAAGTTTATCTTGATCTAATTTATCCAAATTTAAATCAACCGATAAATAGACAAGAATTATCCGATCCCAATAATTCAACAAGTTTATCTTAAATTAATTTTATTACAAAATTAATTCAACCAATAAACTGTTAGACATGTATGCCCTAAGGAGTAAAAATGTAATATGTTTTTGGAGACATTTTTATCAATAAAGAATTTATTCATTTAAATATACCAAATCTTGTCCTCTTTACATTCATATTTGGTGAATGTATGATAAACAAACAGTAGTCTGAGACTGTCAGTCTAAACCTTAAGAATTGGGCATATGATGGGATGATTTTGCGGAAGACATGATTCTTAAGGTGATGGTCTAAAACATATGATCTGCAATCGAGGGAAAAAAGTTGGGCACTTTATTCATGTAAAGATTGTTATGTTGTCTATATCCCTTTTGGGAGATGGTTTGTCTTGGCCATCAGAGTTGGACTTCATGAATAGAAACATCGGCGCATTATCATAGGTGATGATGTGTTGGATCGGGACATAAAGTGAATTGATTTGGATTAATAATTCTATCTTAGCAAATCGATTCACTTTAGACAATCACTTGTATTGTATCTTAATCCTGAGATGAATAGTGGGCCCGTTGTCTCGACTTGTGTCTTTTAATGTACCAATGGGTGACTCCCACATCTCAATGTGGTATGCATGCCGGTATGTTGGAGGCATGACTCTTGATAGCGTAGACTTATTATTCATAGATATGGAATCCATAGCTCCTCTTTAGGAGTAATGATATCCTCTTATATGCGTTGTCCTGTAATTGAAAAATTGGAGCACTCAACCATTTGGATACATAGGTGTAACCGAATGGTATACTATCTTTGGATGGTAAGTTTTCTAATGGTGAAACAATAGAACGTAAGATAAAAATAATCGGGAAGGTAAGGCAGAACTTGTCCTTAAGCCGATTATGGATTATCATATGGGGATACGATACACTTTGATATGTCATGGAGACTTAGCTCCACGAGCTTTGTAATTCTATAAAGTTTGAGAGTGCAGCTCCAAGCTTTTAGTGGAGTAGCATACGGTTTGATAATTATCATGAGCTTGAACTTTATAGGTCCATTTTGGTCCCCTTTGCTAGCTCACAAAATCCTGTAATGACACGGCGTACTTTTCCAATAATTGGTGACTTATGTCGGATTTATCATATTAGTTTAATTCATGTCTGATCATTGGTTGAATTAATTTTGTAAGAAATTAGTTCAAGATAAACTTGTTGAATTATTGCAATCAGATAATTCTTGTCTGTTTATCGGTTGTTTTAATTTTGGACAAATTAGAACAAGATAAACTTGTAGAATTATTGTGAATTGATTTATTTTCTTAGAGATTATCTTGATAAAGTTTGTTTTGATCAAATAACTTCTCTATTGGGTTATTTGAATCAAAACTGAGACTTTATCCTTTAGAATCTCAGGTGGAAAATAAAAGATTCACGGAGATTTTTTCTCAGAAGTTCGGCCTACCGGATGACGTGTTCAGCCTACCGAACTGGCCTGTCGATCAGAATGTTCGGCCTGCCGATCAGCGGGAGATAAGATTATGCGTTTTCACGTGGATCTTATCAGATACTGATCCGAACTTGATTCTGTTTTGAGTTTTTGAGACCTAATCTGTATGGACTGACCCTAGGACCAATAGCTATAAAAAGGGAGTGAGTCTCATGATTTACTCAGATCAATAGAGATCAATTTGAGAGATTAAGAGTGATACTCTTCTAGTGAGCATCTAAAAACTCCCTAAGAGCTTTAGTTCACAAATCATGAGCACTTGCTTTGGGTTCTCTCTATTGGTTGGAAGGAGAGTCACCGGTGGAAGAAGCTGAACGTGTGAGCCTACACTCACTCCGGTTGTGGATAGAGAATAGCAAAGAAGACCAGTTGGTTGAGGCTCTTCTAGAACGTTACTTCTCTACACAAGTTGCGGAGGTTCTTCGGCACACTGAGGTTAGTAAGATCTGTCTAATTTATACATATAACATGTCAAACTTGTGTTTTGGAAATTACTCTGACAAAAAAAATTTTTAAAATTTCATTGCGCACTTTGTTTCCAACAATTGGTATCAGAGACGAGGTTTTTACATAAATTTGCAAGTTTGTGATCATGTTATATGCATAAATTTTGTGATCTTAATCTCTCCTATGCTTGAATTGAATTTTATAGAGAGATAGCACTCTAGGTTTCTATATAATATATATGTTGTCAAGGATTATGTGGTGAATGTTTATTAATTAATTATAGTTGATGAAATAGTTGTTTAATTATTTATTAATTAATTAATACCGGTTATGGTTCCTTAGAGGTTAGAATGTGTATCTAGGTTTTTTATGTAATTAGATGGTGGACTGTCATCTCCGTTTAGGAATTGTTATTTAATTTTTAATTTGTAAAAATTTTTGTAATTAAATAATTATTCGGAGAAGACGGATCGAGAAGTCGGATCTAGAAGATTGATGATGGCGCCTCCAGGTATTTCCTGAGTCTCTAATTTTATGTTTTTGAATTGTTGAAAATAAAATTGATGAATTGCATTAAAATTGTATTTTCTAGAATGAGTAGTTTTTTGCTCGGTCGGCATGCCAGACCTCACAGTTTGGCAGGCCGAAGGTCACAGATCGGCAAGCCGGACGTGTGGTCCGACAGGCCAACAGTGGGGCAGAAATTTTGGTGCTCTGCCGGCAGGCCGAACCTCCATGATCAGCAGGCCGATCACCCAGATCGGTCTGCCGACCGAGAACTACCAGGAGTCCAGAAAAGGTGCAATTTTACCATTGCAGTTTTAATTTTATTTTTGGGACGATTCTGAGAAACATTAAATTTGGATATGACCAGAAATATGAAGTATTTGATTCATACCGGATTGAAGACTTGAAGATGAATATTACATGAAGAAGGATACAGCTTGAGGATTCAAGGATGAAGAATCGATAAATGTCTCGATTATTCTCTTGTAATCTTAGTTTTCTATTCTCTAGGGTGGAACCATAATATTACGGTTATTATTATTCTGCTTGTAGCTTTTCTTGTCTGCATTATAATATGATTTACTATGTATATTGATAACATGTCATATAGAATAGGGAGTGCCGCTCATATTAAAATTGTTCATGCATGATTTTAAAATAAAACCTTGACTTCAAAAGATTGAGTGGGAGAAGGTTTTCGAAGAGAGAACCTAAGGCCTCCATCATTGGTCCATAGGAAGAACATGGTGGTCCCAACCCCTAGGAAGGGATTTCTATCATGTACCAGATTGGATCTCTGAAAGGATAAGGTATTTTAGTATGATTTATGGTTGCACACCCCTAGGTGGTGATTATAAATCATGGATAAAATATTAAAACGGTGGTTATACACTCACGTTAATTTTGTTATTAACCTCCCCTAGGAGCTCTGTTAATAAAATTAATGGCCAAAGAAACGATTATTAGTATATGCAGGATCATACGGGTCCTGGATGACATATATTAATCAGGAGGGGATCCGTGTTCCTGAATGAATTTGGCATGACTCCCCTAGGAGCTTGTTGAATTCTGAGTTGGGAATTATCATTGTAAGGTTGTGATATTTTCAAGGTTTTGACACATAAACACATTTGTATGATTTTACATGATTGTGTTATCTTACTAAATTATTATATATGTTTGCTTATGTTTGGTATATTATTCTTTATTGTAGATTGAAAATGTCTAAAAATGCTTTATCATCGATACTTGACAAAAACCAATTAACTGGTGAGAATTATAACGATTGGAAATGGAACTTGGACATCGTCCTTTCCTTTGAGAAACTGAAATATGTTTTGACAACTCCTTGTCCTCCCGAGCCTACGAGAGACTCAAGTAATGAGCAATTCCAAGCGTACGACTGCTGGAAAGATGCTAATAATCAGGCCCGCTGCTATGTTATGGCTAGCATGAACAACGTGCTGCAGGCTCAACATCAGGATTATGAGACTGCGAAGCAGATCTTGGATAATCTTGAGGACATGTTTGTAGGCCAGGCCATAACAAAGCGGCAAGGGGCGCTTCAGAAACTCTTAAACTGTAGACAGAGGTCGGGGACATCTGTAAAGGAGCACATGATTTTGGTCATGGGTTACCTCGCTGAGGCTCAAACCAATGGAGCCGACATCGATGCTGAAACTCAGATGACTATGGTCTTTGAGACTCTGTCTAGGGAATTTATTCCATTTAGAGCTATTTTTAATTTAAGCAATAGACAGGATATGACCTTGACAGAACTGACGAAACAGTTACAGGAGTTTGAATTGCCAATCCGGGAGTCTCCTGCTGGTGGTGAGGCCAACATGGAAGCTGCTTCTGGTTCCAATCCTAACTCTGGGAATGGAAAGAAGCAACGGGCCAAGAGTGGGAAGTCTTCTATTCCTGCTACTACCAAAAGCAAGAAGAAGAAGAAGAAGAACCCAAAGAAGCTTAAGTGCTTCTTCTGTGGAAAGGTCAGGCATATTAAGAAGCATTGCAAGGACTTCCTTTCCAAGGGAGGTAGGTGTGATCTTCTATATTTAGAAACTTGTTTGGTTGAGGAATCTAGTGACATCTGGGTCATAGATTCCGGTGCAACTAATCATGTTTGTGTTTCTCTGCAGGGATTCAAAGAAACGAGAAGTCTGCTGTGTGAAGACTTAACGCTTCGGATGGGCGATGGATCCTTGGTCTCAGCGGAAGCAGTGGGAGATGTCCATCTTTATTTTGATAATTATAGGAATTTAATTTTGCGAGATTGTTTTTATGTTCCTAAATTTAAAAGAAATTTAATTTCTGTATCTTCTTTATTTAAAGACTCCTACGTGGTATCTTTTAATGAAAAAGTGGTGATTCGTAAAAACAAATCTTTTATCTGTTCTAGATGGATGCAAAATAATCTATATTTTATCAAACCTAAGATGGACTTATTGCTTAATGTTGAGATAAATGATAATAACTCAAAAAGACTTAAAACTTCTCACTCTAATAAGACTTATCTTTGGCATTTACGCCTTGGCCATATTAACCTGAATAGGATTCAAAGGTTGGTAAGGGATGGACCTTTAAGTCACTTAAAGGTGGAATCTATACCTCAGTGTGAATCTTGTTTGGAGGGTAAAATGACCAAAAGACCATACGGGTCTAAAGGCAATAGGGCCGAAGGGGTTTTAGAACTTGTGCATAGTGATGTTTGCGGACCGATGAACATCCGGGCACGAGGAGGGGATGAGTATGTTGGAAACAAAGTGCACAGCGGAATTTTTAAAATTTTTCATCAGAGTATTTTCCAAAACACAAGTTTGACATGTTATATGTATAAATTAAACAGATCTTACTAACCTCAGTGTGCCGAAGAACCTCCGCGACCTGTGTAGAGAAGTAACGTTCCAGAAGAGCCTCAACCAACTGGTCTTCTTTGCTATTCTCTATCCACAACCGGAGTGAGTGTGGGCTCACACGTACAGCTCTTCCACCGGTGACTCTCCTTCCAACCAATAGAGAGAACCCAAAGCTAGTGTTTGTGATTTGTGAACAAAAGCTCTCAGGGAGTTTTCAGATGCTCACTAGAAGAGTATCACTCTTAATCTCTCAAATTAATATGAGTAAATCATTAGACTCACTCCCTTTTTATACCTATTGGTCCTTGGGGTCAGTCCATATCAGATTAGGTCTCAAAAATCGAAACAGAATCAAGTTCGGATCAATATCTGATAAGATACACGTGAAAAACGCGTAATCTTAACTGTCGCGGTCGGCATGCTGAACTGTGAGATAGGCAGGCCGAACTGGCCAGTTCGGCAGGCCGAACACGTCATCCGGCATGCCGAACTGCCGAGAAAAAATCTCCGCGAATCTTTTATTTTCCACCCGAGATTCTAAAGGATAAAGTCTCAGTTTTGATTCAAATAGCCCAATAGAAAAGATATCTGATCAAAACAAACTTTATCAAGATAATCTCTAAGAAAATAAATCAATTCACAATAATTCTACAAGTTTATCTTGTTCTAATTGTCCAAAATTAAAACAACCGATAAACAGACAAGAATTGTCCGAACGCCATAATTCAACAAGTTCATCATGAACTAATTTCTTACATAATTAATTCAACCGATAAATAGACATGAATTATTTGATTCTTATAAATTTTAAACCAATCTGATAAATCCGACATAAGTCACCAATTATTGGAAAAGCACGCCGTGTCGTTACAGGATTTTGTGAGCTAGCAAAGGGGACCAAAATGGACCTATAAAGTTCAAGCTCATGATAATTATGAAACCCAATATCCCAGATATACATTTCACAATTATCAACTCCAACGCTACTCCACTAAAAGCTTGGAGCTGCACTCTCGAACTTTATAGAATTACGAAGCTCGTGTAGCTAAGTCTCCATGACATATCATAGTGTATCGCATCCCCATATGATCATCCATAATCGGCTTAAGGACAAGTTCTGTCTTACCTTCCCGATTATTTTTATCTTACGTTCCATTGTCTCACCATTAGAAAACTTACCATCCAAAGATAGCATACCATTCGGTTACACCTATGTATCCAAATGGTTGAGCGCTCCAGTTTTCCAATTACAGGACAACGCATATAAGAGGATATCATTACTCCTAAAGAGGAACTATGGATTCCATATCTATGAATAACAAGTCTACGCTACCAAGAGTCATGCCTCCAACGTACCGGCATGCATGCCACTATAGAGATGTGGGAGTCACCCATTGGTACATCAAAAGACACAAGTCGAGACAACGGGCCCATTATTCATCTCAGGATTAAGATACAATACAAATGATTGTCTAAAGTGAATCGATTTGCCAAGACAGAATTATTAATCCAAATCAATTCACTTTATGTCCCGATCCAACACATCGTCACCTATGACAACGCGCCAATGTTTCTATTCACGGAGTCCAACTCCGATGGCCAAGACAAACCATCTCCCAAAAGGGATATAGACAACATAACAATCTTTACATGAATAAAGCGCCCAACTTTATTCCCTCGATTGCGGATCATATATTTTAGACCATCACCTTAAGAGTCGTGTCTACCGCATAATCATCCCATCATATGCCCAACTCTTAAGGTTTAGACTGATAGTCTCAGACTACTGTTTGCTTATCATACATTCAACAAATATGAACGTAAAGAGGACAATATTTGGTATATATAAATGAATAAATTCTTTATTGATAAAAATGTCTCCAAAAACGTATTACATTTTTACTCCTTAGAGCATACATGTCTAATAATCTCCCACTTGCACTAAGTGAGTAAATACTGCAAATTTCGCATCCCCATAGCTTCCACATGCCTTTCGAAGACTCTCCCAGAAAGTGTCTTCGTAAATGGATCAGCTAAATTGTCCTCTGACGCGATCTTGCACACCGTGACATGCCCGCTCTCAACGAAGTCCTTTATCACATGATACTTCCGATCAATATGCTTACTCTTCTTGTGAAATCTTGGTTCCTTAGCATTAGCTACCGCCGCACTGTTATCACAGTACAGTGATACCGCTTTATCCATACCAGGAACTACCTCAAGATCCCCAAGGAACTTGCGGAGCCACACTGCTTCTTTCGAAGCATCACTAGCCGCCACATACTCGGCCTCCATCGTTGAATCCGAAGTGCAATCTTGCTTCGCACTTCTCCAACTGATGGCACCGCCACCCAGAGTAAACACAAACCCCGATGTCGATTTCCTAGAATCCAGGCAGGATTGAAAATCCGAATCAGTGTATCCTAGAAGAGTTAAATCCTCACCCGAATACACAAGCATATACCCTCGAGTTCTTCTTAGGTACTTGAAAATATGCTTTACCGCAACCCAATGGTTCGGTCCTGGATCCGCCTGAAATCGACTCACAATCCCGACCGTATAACTAATATCCGGTCGAGTGCAAAGCATGGCATACATGAGACTACCCACTGCCGAAGCATAAGGTACCTTCTTCATGTATTCTCTTTCTTCATAAGACTTTGGAGAGTCTTTCTTAGAAAGAGTAATTCCAGACCTAGATGGTTGCCCACCTTTCTTGGAATCCTGCATTGCAAACCTCCTGAGAATTTTATCTATGTAGCCGGCCTGTGACAAGGCTATCATTTTGTTCTTCCTATCCCGAAAGATCTGGATACCGAGAACAAAATTAGCCTCACCCAAGTCCCTCATGTCAAACTGCTTGGTCAACCATAATTTGACCGATGACAACGCCCCAACGTCATTGCCAATTAGCAGAATGTCATCTACATAGAGTAGTAGAAAAACCACCTTCCCATTCTTAATGTGTTTGTAAACACATGGCTCATCCACATTTTGTGAGAACCCATAAGTCTTGATCACTTGATCAAATCTTATGTTCCAAGAACGAGAAGCCTGCTTAAGTCCATAAATAGACTTTAGCAACTTACAAACCTTACCCTCTTGACCCGTGACCTTGAACCCGTCTGGTTGTTCCATATAAATGGACTCATCAAGATAGCCATTCAGAAAAGCTGTCTTGACATCCATCTGCCAAATCTCGTAGTCGAGAGCGGCAGCTATGGACAAGAGAATCCGGATGGACTTAAGCATGGCTACAGGCGAAAAGGTTTCCTCATAATCGATTCCTTCCTTTTGCGTATAACCCTTAGCTACCAGTCTAGCCTTAAAGGTTTCAACCTTTCCATCCACTCCTCTTTTCCTCTTGTAGATCCACTTACTCCCTATGGGTTTTACCCCTTCGGGAAGATCCACAAGCTCCCAGACCCGATTAGTCTCCATAGACTTCATCTCAATGTTCATGGCCTCTGTCCAGAGTCTTGAATCAACATCCTCCATAGCTTCTGCGTAAGTATAAGGATCCCTGTCATGTTCATCCGGTTCAGCCAAAAAGACCTCCCCATTGAACATATACCTCTCAGGTTGACGCCCGATCCTCCCACTACGCCGAAGCCCCTAAGGTTGTTGTTCAGGTTTGTTTGGTTTTTCTACACCGATCGGAATGGTTTCGTTCGGAACCTCCGGAGTAAACGGATTACCCCTCAACTCCTTAAGCACCACTTTGCTTTGAGGTTTAAAGTCGTTCATGTAACTCTCCTCAAGGAAAGTTGCATTAGTTGAAACCACGACTTTATTTTCCTTTGGGTTATAAAAATAACCCCCTTTAGTCCCTTTTGGATATCCTACAAACACACAAACTTCTGAACGTGCTTCCAACTTATTCGGATCCTTAAACAGGACATGAGCTGGACATCCCCATATGCGAATATGGTTTAAGGATGTCTTCCGTCTTGTCCACAACTCGTGAGGAGTTTTAGGGACCGATTTTGAAGGCACATTGTTCAAAAGATAACATGCGGTTTGTAGTGCATATCCCCAAAAGGATAAAGGTAATGATGAATAACTCATCATGGACCGAATCATGTCCAACAAAGTCCTATTCCTTCTCTCTGCTACGCCATTCTGCTGCGGAGTGCCCGGCGCAGTCAAATGGGATAAAATCCCATTCTCTAACAAGTGTCCCAAGAACTCATCAGAAAGGTATTCCCCACCTCGATCAAATCGAAGTGCCTTTATGGGTCTACCCAATTGCTTTTCCACTTCAGCCCGAAACTCCCTGAACTTATCATAAGTTTCGCTTTTGTGGTGCATTAGGTACACATACCCATATCTTGAGTAATCGTCAATAAAAGTAACGAAGTACTCATACCCTCCTCGTGCCCGGATGTTCATCGGTCCGCAAACATCACTATGCACAAGTTCTAGAACCCCTTCGGCCCTATTGCCCTTAGACCCGTATGGTCTTTTGGTCATTTTACCCTCCAAACAAGACTCACATTGAGGTATAGATTCCACCTTTAAGTGACTTAAAGGTCCATCCCTTACCAACCTTTGAATCCTATTTAGGTTAATATGGCCAAGGCGCAAATGCCAAAGATAAGTCTTATTAGAGTGAGAAGTTTTAAGTCTTTTTGAGTTATTATCATTTATCTCAGCATTAAGCAATAGGTCCATCTTAGGTTTGATAAAATATAGATTATTTTGCATCCATCCAGAATAGATAAAAGATTTGTTTTTACGAATCACCACTTTTTCATTAAAAGATACCACGTAGGAGTCTTTAAATAAAGTAGATACATAAATTAAATTCCTTTTAAATTTAGGAACATAAAAACAATCTTGCAAAATTAAACTCCTATAATTATCAAAATAAAGATGGACATCTCCCACTGCTTCCGCTGAGACCAAGGATCCATTGCCCATCGGAAGCGTTAAGTCTTCACGAAGTAGACTTCTCGTTTCTTTGAATCCCTGCAGAGAAACACAAACATGATTAGTTGCACCGGAATCTATGACCCAAATGTCACTGGATTCCTCAACCAAACAAGTTTCTAAATATAGAAAATCACACCTACCTCCCTTGGAAAGGAAGTCCTTGCAATGCTTCTTTATATGCCCGACCTTACCACAAAAGAAGCACTTAAGCTTCTTTGGGTTCTTCTTCTTCTTCTTCTTGCTCTTGGTAGCAATAGGAATAGAAGACTTCCCACTTTTGGCCTGTTGCTTCTTTCCATTCCCAGAGTTAGGATTGGAACCAGAAGCAGCTACCATATTGGCCTCTCCACCAGCAGGAGACTCCCTGATCAGCAGTTCAAACTCTTGTAACAGTTTCATCAGTTCTGTCAAGGTCATATCCCGTCTATTGCTTAGATTAAAAGTAGCTCTAAACGGAATAAATTCCTTAGACAGAGTCTCAAAGACCATAGTCATCTGAGTTTCAGCATCGATGTCGGCTCCATTGGTTTGAGCCTCAGCGAGGTAACCCATGACCAACATCATGTGCTCCTTTACAGATGTCCCCGGTCTCTGTCTACAGTTTAAGAGTTTCCGAAGCGCCCCTTGCCGCTTTGTTATGGCCTGGCCTCCAAACATGTCCTCAAGATTATCCAAGATCTGCTTCGCAGTCTCATAATCCTGATGTTGAGCCTGCAGCACGTTATTCATGCTAGCCATAACATAACAGCGGGCCTGATCATTAGCATCTTTCCAGCGTTCGTACGCTTGGAATTGCTCATTACTTGAGTCTCCCGTAGGCTCGGGAGGACAAGGAGTTGTCAGAACATATTTCAGTTTCTCAAAGGAAAGGACGATGTCCAGGTTCCGTTTCCAATCATTATAGTTCTCACCGGTTAATTGGTTTTTGTCAAGTATCGATGATAAAGCGTTTTTAGACATTTTCAATCTACAATAAAGAATCATATACCAAACATAAGCAAACATATATAATAATTTAGTAAGATAACACAATCATGTAAAATCATACAAATGTGTTTATGTGTCAAAACCTTGAAAATATCACAACCTTACAACGATAATTCCCAACTCAGAATTCAACAAGCTCCTCGGGGAGTCATGCCAAATTCAATCAGGAACACGGATCCCCTCCTGATTAATATATGCCATCCAGGACCCGTATGATCCAGCATATACTAATAATCGTTTCTTTGGCCATTAATTTTATTAACAGAGCTCCTAGGGGAGGTTAATAATAAAATTAACGTGAGTGTATAACCACCGTTTTAATATTTTATCCATGATTTATAATCACCACCTAGGGGTGTGCAACCATAAATCATACTAAAATACCTTATCCTTTCAGAGATCCAATCTGGTACATGATAGAAATCCCTTCCTAGGGGTTGGGACCATCATGTTCTTCCTATGGACCAACGATGGAGGCCTTAGGTTCTCTCTTCGAAAACCTTCTCCCACTCAATCTTTTGAAGTCAAGGTTTTATTTTAAAATTATGCATGAACAATTTTAATATGAGCGGCACTCCCTATTCTATATGACATGTTATCAATATACATGGTAAATCATATTATAATGCAGACAAGCAAAGCAATCAAGCAAAGCTACAAGCATAATAATAATAATAACCGTAATATTATGGTTCCACCCTAGAGAATAGAAAAACTAAGATTACAAGAGAATAATCGAGACATTTATCGATTCTTCATCCTTGAATCCTCAAGCTGTATCCTTCTTCATGTAATATCCATCTTCAAGTCCTCAATCCCGTATGAATCGAACACTTCATATTTCCGGTCATATCTAAATTTAATGTTTCTCAGAATCGTCCCAAAAATAAAATTAAAACTGCACTGGAAAAATCGCACCTTTTCTGGACACCTGGCAGCTCTCGGTCGGCAGGCCGATCTTGGTGATCGGTCTGCCGATCATGGAGGTTCGGCCTGCCGAACATGAAGGTTCGGCCTGCCGGCAGAGCACCAAAATTTCTGCCCCACCGTCGGCCTGCCGGACTGTACGTCCGGCCTGCCGATCTGTGACCTTCGGCCTGCCGAACTGTGAGGTCCGGCATGCCGACCGAGCAAAAAACCCTCAATCCAGAAAATACAATTTTAATGCAATTCATCAATTTTATTTTCAACAATTCAAAAACATAAAATTAGAGACTCAGGAAATACCTGGAGGCGCCATCATCAATCTTTAAGTTCCGACTTCTCGTTCCGTCTTCTCCGAATAATTATTTAATTACAAAATTCTTACAAATTAAAAATTAAATAATAATTCCAAGACGGAGATGATAGTCCGCCATCTAATTACATGAAAAACCTAGATACATATTCTAACTCTAAGGAACCATAACCGGTATTAATTAATTAATAAATAATTAAACAACCATTTAATCAACCATAATTAATTAATAAACATTCACCATATAATCCATGACAACATATATATTATATAGAAACCTAGAGTGCCATCTCTCTATAAAATTTAATTCAAGCATTGGAGAGATTAAGATCACAAAATTTATGCATATAACATGATCACAAACTTGCAAATTTATGTAAAAACCTCGGCTCTGATACCAATTGTTGGAAACAAAGTGTGCAGCGGAATTTTTAAAATTTTTCATCAGAGTATTTTCCAAAACACAAGTTTGACATGTTATATGTATAAATTAAACAGATCTTACTAACCTCAGTGTGCCGAAGAACCTCCGCGACCTGTGTAGAGAAGTAACGTTCCAGAAGAGCCTCAACCAACTGGTCTTCTTTGCTATTCTCTATCCACAACCGGAGTGAGTGTGGGCTCACACGTACAGCTCTTCCACCGGTGACTCTCCTTCCAACCAATAGAGAGAACCCAAAGCTAGTGTTCGTGATTTGTGAACAAAAGCTCTCAGGGAGTTTTCAGATGCTCACTAGAAGAGTATCACTCTTAATCTCTCAAATTAATATGAGTAAATCATTAGACTCACTCCCTCTTTATACCTATTGGTCCTTGGGGTCAGTCCATATCAGATTAGGTCTCAAAAATCGAAACAGAATCAAGTTCGGATCAATATCTGATAAGATACGCGTGAAAAATGCGTAATCTTAACTGTCGCGGTCGGCATGCCGAACTGTGAGATAGGCAGGCCGAACTGGCCAGTTCGGCAGGCCGAACACGTCATCCGGCATGCCGAACTGCCGAGAAAAAATCTCCGCGAATCTTTTATTTTCCACCCGAGATTCTAAAGGATAAAGTCTCAGTTTTGATTCAAATAGCCCAATAGAAAAGATATCTGATCAAAACAAACTTTATCAAGATAATCTCTAAGAAAATAAATCAATTCACAATAATTCTACAAGTTTATCTTGTTGTAATTGTCCAAAATTAAAACAACCGATATACAGACAAGAATTGTCCGAACGCCATAATTCAACAAGTTCATCATGAACTAATTTCTTACATAATTAATTCAACCGATAAATAGACATGAATTATTTGATTCTTATAAATTTTAAACCAATCTGATAAATCCGACATAAGTCACCAATTATTGGAAAAGCATGCCGTGTCGTTACAGGATTTTGTGAGCTAGCAAAGGGGACCAAAATGGACCTATAAAGTTCAAGCTCATGATAATTATGAAACCCAATATCCCAGATATACATTTCACAATTATCAACTCCAACGCTACTCCACTAAAAGCTTGGAGCTGCACTCTCGAACTTTATAGAATTACGAAGCTCGTGTAGCTAAGTCTCCATGACATATCATAGTGTATCGCATCCCCATATGATCATCCATAATCGGCTTAAGGACAAGTTCTGTCTTACCTTCCCGATTATTTTTATCTTACGTTCCATTGTCTCACCATTAGAAAACTTACCATCCAAAGATAGCATACCATTCGATTACACCTATGTATCCAAATGGTTGAGCGCTCCAGTTTTCCAATTACAGGACAACGCATATAAGAGGATATCATTACTCCTAAAGAGGAGCTATGGATTCCATATCTATGAATAACAAGTCTATGCTACCAAGAGTCATGCCTCCAACGTACCGGCATGCATGCCACTATAGAGATGTGGGAGTCACCCATTGGTACATCAAAAGACACAAGTCGAGACAACGGGGCCATTATTCATCTCAGGATTAAGATACAATACAAATGATTGTCTAAAGTGAATCGATTTGCCAAGACAGAATTATTAATCCAAATCAATTCACTTTATGTCCCGATCCAACACATCGTCACCTATGACAACGCGCCAATGTTTCTATTCACGGAGTCCAACTCCGATGGCCAAGACAAACCATCTCCCAAAAGGGATATAGACAACATAACAATCTTTACATGAATAAAGCGCCCAACTTTATTCCCTCGATTGCGGATCATATATTTTAGACCATCACCTTAAGAGTCGTGTCTACCGCATAATCATCCCATCATATGCCCAACTCTTAAGGTTTAGACTGATAGTCTCAGACTACTGTTTCCTTATCATACATTCAACAAATATGAACGTAAAGAGGACAATATTTGGTATATATAAACGAATAAATTCTTTATTGATAAAAATGTCTCCAAAAACGTATTACATTTTTACTCCTTAGAGCATACATGTCTAACAGAGTACTTGTCACTTTTATTGATGATTACTCAAGATATGGGTATGTGTACCTAATGCACCACAAAAGCGAAACTTATGATAAGTTCAGGGAGTTTTGGGCTGAAGTGGAAAAGCAATTGGGTAGACCCATAAAGGCACTTCGATCGGATCGAGGTGGGGAATACCTTTCTGATGAGACACTTGTTAGAGAATGGGATTTTATCCCATTTGACTGCGCCGGGCACTCCGCAGCAGAATGGCATAGCGGAGAGAAGGAATAGGACTTTGTTGGACATGATTCGGTCCATGATGAGTTATTCATCATTGCCTTTATCCTTTTGGGGATATGCACTACAAACCGCATGTTATCTTTTGAACAATGTGCCTTCAAAATCGGTCCCTAAAACTCCTCACGAGTTGTGGACAAGACGGAAGACATCCTTAAACCATATTCGCATATGGGGATGTC
The DNA here is from genome assembly GCA_025403435.1 of Artocarpus heterophyllus. NCBI lineage: Eukaryota > Viridiplantae > Streptophyta > Magnoliopsida > Rosales > Moraceae > Artocarpus > Artocarpus heterophyllus. Next base: position 10,332,607 of record CM046339.1, read on the forward strand.
CGACTCATGTCCTGTTTAAGGATCCGAATAAGTTGGAAGCACGTTCGGAAGTTTGCATGTTTGTAGGATATCCAAAAGGGACTAAAGGGGGTTATTTTTATAACCCAAAGGAAAATAAAGTCATGGTTTCAACTAATGCAACTTTCCTTGAGGAGAGTTACATGGACGACTTTAAACCTTTAAGCAAAGTGGTGCTTGAGGAGTTAAGGGGTGATCCGTTCACTCCAGAGGTTCCGAACGAAACCATTCCGATCAGTGTAGAAAAACCAAACAAACCTGAACAACAACCTCAAGGGCTTCAGCGTAGTGGGAGGATCGGGCGTCAACCTGAAAGGTATATGTTCAATGGGGAGGTCTTCTTGGCTGAACCGGATGAACATGACAGGGATCCTTATACTTATGCAGAATCTATGGAGGATGTTGATTCAAAACTCTGGAAAGAGGCCGTGAACATTGAAATGAAGTCTATGGAGACTAATCGGGTCTGGGAGCTTGTGGATCTTCCCGAAGGGGTAAAACCCATAGGCTGTAAATGGATCTACAAGAGGAAAAGAGGAGTGGATGGAAAGGTCAAAACCTTTAAGGCTAGACTGGTAGCTAAGGGTTATACGCAAAAGGAAGGAATCGATTATGAGGAAACCTTTTCGCCTGTAGCCATGCTTAAGTCCATCCAGATTCTCTTGTCCATAGCTGCCGCTCTCGACTATGAGATTTGACAGATGGATGTCAAGATGGCTTTTCTAAATGGCTATCTTGATGAGTCCATTTATATGGAACAACCAGACGGGTTCAAGGTCGCGGGTCAGGAGGGTAAGGTTTGTAAGCTGCTAAATTCAATTTATGGACTTAAGCAGGCTTCTCGTTCTTGGAACATAAGATTTGATCAAGTGATCAAGACTTATGGGTTCTCACAAAATGTGGATGAACCATGTGTTTACAAACACATTAAGGATGGGAAGGTGGTTTTTCTATTGCTCTATGTAGATGACATTCTGCAAATTGGCAATGACGTTGGGGCGTTGTCATCGGTCAAATTATGGTTGACCAAGCAGTTTGACATGAAGGACTTAGGTGAGGTTAATTTTGTTCTCGGTATCCAGATCTTTCGAGATAGGAAGAACAAAATGATAGCTTTGTCTCAGGCCGAGTACATAGATAAATTTCTCAGGAGGTTTGCAATGCAGGATTCCAAGAAAGGTGGGGCAACCATCTAGGTCTGGAATTACTCTTTCTAAGAAAGACTCACCAAAGTCTTATGAAGAAAGAGAATACATGAAGAAGGTGCCTTATGCTTCAGCAGTGGGTAGCCTCATGTATGCCATGCTTTGCACTCGACCGGATATTAGCTATGCGGTCGGAATTGTAAGTCGATTTCAGGCGGATCCAGGACCGAACCATTGGGTTGCGGTAAAGCATATTTTCAAGTACCTGAGAAGGACTTGAGGGTATATGCTTGTGTATTCGGGTGAGGACTTGACTCCTCTAGGATACACTGATTCAGATTTTCAATCCTGTCTGGATTCTAGGACATCGACTTCGGGGTTTGTGTTTACTCTGGGTGGCGGTGCCATCAGTTGGAGAAGTGCGAAGCAAGATTGCACTTTGGATTCAATGATGGAGGCCGAGGATGTGGCGACTAGTGATGCTTCGAAAGAAGCAGTGTGGCTCTGCAAGTTCCTTGGGGATCATAAGGTAGTTCCTGGTATGGATAAAGCGGTATCACTGTACTGTGATAACAGTGCTGCGGTAGTTAATGCTAAGGAACCAAGATTTCACAAGAAGAGTAAGGACATTGATCCGAAGTATCATGTGATAAAGGACTTCGTTGAGGGCGGGCATGTCACGGTGTGCAAGATCACGTCAGAGGACAATTTAGTTGATCCATTTATGAAGACACTTACTGGGAGAGTCTTCGAGAGGCATGTGGAAGCTATGGGGATGCGAAATTTGCTGTATTTACTCACTTAGTGCAAGTGGGAGATTGTTAGACCTGTATGCCCTAAGGAGTAAAAATGTAATACGTTTTTGGAGACATTTTTATCAATAAAGAATTTATTCATTTATATATATACCAAATCTTGTTCTCTTTACGTTCATATTTGTTGAATGTATAATAAGCAAACAGTAGTCTGAGACAGTCAGTCTAAACCTTAAGAATTGGTCATATGATGGACTGATTATACGAAAGACATGATTCTTAAGGTGACGGTCTAAAACATATGATCCGCAATCGAGAGAATAAAGTTGGGCGCTTTATTCATGTAAAGATTGTTATGTTGTCTATATCCCTTATGGGAGATGGTTTGTCTTGGCCGTCGGAGTTGGACTCCATGAATAGAAACATTGGCGCGTTGTCATAAGTGACGACGTCTTGGATTGGGACATAAAGTGAATTGATTTGAATTAATAATTCTATCTTGGCAAATCGATTCACTTTAGATAGTCATTTGTATTGTATCTTAATCATGAGATGAATAGTGGGCCCGTTGTCTTGACTTGTGTCTTTTAATGTGCCAAAGAGTGACACCCACATCTCAAAAGTGGTATGCATGCTGGTACATTGGAGGCATGACTCTTGATAGCGTAGACTTGTTATTCATAGATATGGAATCCACAGCTCCTCTTTAGGAGTAATGATATCCTCTTATATGCGTTGTCCTGTAATTGGAAAACTGGAGCGCTCAACCATTTGGATACATAGGTGTAACCAAATGGTATACTATCTTTAGATAGTACGTTTTCTAATGGTGAGACAATGGAACGTAAGATAAAATAATCGGAAAGGTAAGATAAAACTTGTCCTTAAGCCGATTATGGATTATCATATGGGGATTGTTGGAAACAAAGTGCGCAGCGGAATTTTAAAAAATTTTCATCAGAGTATTTTCCAAAATACAAGTATGACATGTTATATGTATAAATTAAACAGATCTTACTAACCTCAGTGTGCCGAAGAACCTCCGCGACCTGTGTAGAGAAGTAACGTTCCAGAAGAGCCTCAACCAACTGGTCTTCTTTGCTATTCTCTATCCACAACCGGAGTGAGTGTGGGCTCACACGTACAGCTCTTCCACCGGTGACTCTCCTTCCAACCAATAGAGAGAACCCAAAGCTAGTGTTCGTGATTTGTGAACAAAAGCTCTCAGGGAGTTTTCAGATGCTCACTAGAAGAGTATCACTCTTAATCTCTCAAATTGATCTGAGTAAATCATTAGACTCACTCCCTTTTTATACCTATTGGTCCTTGGGGTCAGTCCATATCAGATTAGGTCTCAAAAATCAAAATAGAATCAAGTTCGGATCAATATCTGATAAGATACGCGTGAAAAACGCGTAATCTTAGCTGTCGCGGTCGGCATGCCGAACTGTGAGATAGGCAGGCCGAACTGGCCAGTTCGGCAGGCCGAACTTTCTGATCGGCAGGCCGAACTGCCGAGAAAAAATCTCCGCGAATCTTTTATTTTCCACCCGAGATTCTAAAGGATAAAGTCTCAGTTTTGATTCAAATAGCCCAATAGAAAAGATATCTGATCAAAACAAACTCTATCAAGATAATCTCTAAGAAAATAAATCAATTCAAATAATTCTACAAGTTTATCTTGTTCTAATTGTCCAAAATTAAAACAACCGATAAACAGACAAGAATTATCCGAACGCCATAATTCAACAAGTTCATCTTGAACTAATTTCTTACAAAATTAATTCAACCGATAAACAGACATGAATTATTTGATTCTTATAAATTTTAAACCAATCTGATAAATCCGACATAAGTCACCATTTATTGGAAAAGCACGCCGTGTCGTTACAGGATTTTGTGAGCTAGCAAAGGGGACCAAAATGGACCTATAAAGTTCAAGCTCATGATAATTATGAAACCCAATATCCCAGATATACATTTCACAATTATCAACTCCAACGCTACTCCACTAAAAGCTTGGAGCTGCACTCTCGAACTTTACAGAATTACGAAGCTCGTGTAGCTAAGTCTCCATGACATATCATAGTGTATCGCATCCCCATATGATCATCCATAATCGGCTTAAGGACAAGTTCTGTCTTACCTTCCCGATTATTTTTATCTTACGTTCCATTGTCTCACCATTAGAAAACTTACCATCAAAGATAGTATACCATTCGGTTACACCTATGTATCCAAATGGTTGAGCGCTCCAGTTTTCCAATTACAGGACAACGCATATAAGAGGATATCATTACTCCTAAAGAGGAGCTATGGATTCCATATCTATGAATAACAAGTCTACGCTATCAAGAGTCATGCCTCCAACGTACCGGCATGCATGCCACTATAGAGATGTGGGAGTCACCCATTGGTACATCAAAAGACACAAGTCGAGACAACGGGCCCATTATTCATCTCAGGATTAAGATACAATACAAACGACTGTCTAAAGTGAATCGATTTGCCAAGACAGAATTATTAATCCAAATCAATTCACTTTATGTCCCGATCCAACACATCGTCACCTATGACAACGCGCCAATGTTTCTATTCAAGGAGTCCAACTCCGATGGCCAAGACAAACCATCTCCCAAAAGGGATATAGACAACATAACAATCTTTACATGAATAAAGCGCCCAACTTTATTCCCTCGATTGCGGATCATATATTTTAGACCATCACCTTAAGAGTCGTGTCTACCGCATAATCATCCCATCATATGCCCAACTCTTAAGGTTTAGACTGACAGTCTCAGACTACTGTTTGCTTATCATACATTCAACGAATATGAACGTAAAGAGGACAATATTTGGTATATATAAATGAATAAATTCTTTATTGATAAAAATGTCTCCAAAAACGTATTACATTTTTACTCCTTAGAGCATACATGTCTAACAATCTCCCACTTGCACTAAGTGAGTAAATACTGCAAATTTCGCATCCCCATAGCTTCCACATGTCTTTCGAAGACTCTCCCAGAAAGTGTCTTCGTAAATGGATCAGCTAAATTGTCCTCTGACGCGATCTTGCACACCGTGACATGCCCGCTCTCAACGAAGTCCTTTATCACATGATACTTCCGATCAATATGCTTACTCTTCTTGTGAAATCTTGGTTCCTTAGCATTAGCTACCGCCGCACTGTTATCACAGTACAGTGATACCGCTTTATCCATACCAGGAACTACCTCAAGATCCCCAAGGAACTTGCGGAGCCACACTGCTTCTTTCGAAGCATCACTAGCCGCCACATACTCGGCCTCCATCGTTGAATCCGAAGTGCAATCTTGCTTCGCACTTCTCCAACTGATGGCACCGCCACCCAGAGTAAACACAAACCCTGAAGTCGATTTCCTAGAATCCAGGCAGGATTGAAAATCCGAATCAGTGTATCCTAGAGGAGTTAAATCCTCACCCGAATACACAAGCATATACCCTCGAGTCCTTCTCAGGTACTTGAAAATATGCTTTACCGCAACCCAATGGTTCGGTCCTGGATCCGCCTGAAATCGACTCACAATCCCGACCGCATAGCTAATATCTGGTCGAGTGCAAAGCATGGCATACATGAGACTACCTACTGCCGAAGCATAAGGCACCTTCTTCATGTATTCTCTTTCTTCATAAGACTTTGGAGAGTCTTTCTTAGAAAGAGTAATTCCAGACCTAGATGGTTGCCCACCTTTCTTGGAATCCTGCATTGCAAACCTCCTGAGAATTTTATCTATGTAGCAGGCCTGTGACAAAGCTATCATTTTGTTCTTCCTATCCCGCAAGATCTGGATACCGAGAACAAAATTAGCCTCACCCAAGTCCTTCATGTCAAACTGCTTGGTCAACCATAATTTGACCGATGACAACGCCCCAACGTCATTGCCAATTAGCAGAATGTCATCTACATAGAGTAGTAGAAAAACCACCTTCCCATTCTTAATGTGTTTGTAAACACATGGTTCATCCACATTTTGTGAGAACCCATAAGTCTTGATCACTTGATCAAATCTTATGTTCCAAGAACGAGAAGCCTGCTTAAGTCCATAAATAGACTTTAGCAACTTACAAACCTTACCCTCTTGACCCGCGACCTTGAACCCGTCTGGTTGTTCCATATAAATGGACTCATCAAGATAGCCATTTAGAAAAGCCGTCTTGACATCCATCTGCCAAATCTCGTAGTCGAGAGCGGCAGCTATGGACAAGAGAATCCGGATGGACTTAAGCATGGCTACAGGCGAAAAGGTTTCCTCATAATCGATTCCTTCCTTTTGCGTATAACCCTTAGCTACCAGTCTAGCCTTAAAGGTTTCGACCTTTCCATCCACTCCTCTTTTCCTCTTGTAGATCCACTTACACCCTATGGGTTTTACCCCTTCGGGAAGATCCACAAGCTCCCAGACCCGATTAGTCTCCATAGACTTCATCTCAATGTTCATGGCCTCTGTCCAGAGTCTTGAATCAACATCCTCCATAGCTTCTGCGTAAGTATAAGGATCCCTGTCATGTTCATCCGGTTCAGCCAAAAAGACCTCCCCATTGAACATATACCTTTCAGGTTGACGCCCGATCCTCCCACTACGCCGAAGCCCCTGTGGTTGTTGTTCAGGTTTGTTTGGTTTTTCTACACCGATCGGAATGGTTTCGTTCGGAACCTCCGGAGTAAACGGATTACCCCTCAACTCCTCAAGCACCACTTTGCTTTGAGGTTTAAAGTCGTTCATGTAACTCTCCTCAAGGAAAGTTGCATTAGTTGAAACCACGACTTTATTTTCCTTTGGGTTATAAAAATAACCCCCTTTAGTCCCTTTTGGATATCCTACAAACACGCAAACTTCTGAACGTGCTTCCAACTTATTCGGATCCTTAAACAGGACATGAGCTGGACATCCCCATATGCGAATATGGTTTAAGGATGTCTTCCGTCTTGTCCACAACTCGTGAGGAGTTTTAGGGACCGATTTTGAAGGCACATTGTTCAAAAGATAACATGCGGTTTGTAGTGCATATCCCCAAAAGGATAAAGGCAATGATGAATAACTCATCATGGACCGAATCATGTCCAACAAAGTCCTATTCCTTCTCTCCGCTACGCCATTCTGCTGCGGAGTGCCCGGCGCAGTCAAATGGGATAAAATCCCATTCTCTAACAAGTGTCCCAAGAACTCATCAGAAAGGTATTCCCCACCTCGATCAGATCGAAGTGCCTTTATGGGTCTACCCAATTGCTTTTCCACTTCAGCCCGAAACTCCCTGAACTTATCATAAGTTTCGCTTTTGTGGTGCATTAGGTACACATACCCATATCTTGAGTAATCGTCAATAAAAGTGACGAAGTACTCATACCCTCCTCGTGCCCGGATGTTCATCGGTCCGCAAACATCACTATGCACAAGTTCTAGAACCCCTTCGGCCCTATTGCCCTTAGACCCGTATGGTCTTTTGGTCATTTTACCCTCCAAACAAGACTCACATTGAGGTATAGATTCCACCTTTAAGTGACTTAAAGGTCCATCCCTTACCAACCTTTGAATCCTATTCAGGTTAATATGGCCAAGGCGCAAATGCCAAAGATAAGTCTTATTAGAGTGAGAAGTTTTAAGTCTTTTTGAGTCATTATCATTTATCTCAGCATTAAGCAATAAGTCCATCTTAGGTTTGATAAAATATAGATTATTTTGCATCCATCCAGAACAGATAAAAGATTTGTTTTTACGAATCACCACTTTTTCATTAAAAGATACCACGTAGGAGTCTTTAAATAAAGAAGATACAGAAATTAAATTCCTTTTAAATTTAGGAACATAAAAACAATCTCGCAAAATTAAACTCCTATAATTATCAAAATAAAGATGGACATCTCCCACTGCTTCCGCTGAGACCAAGGATCCATCGCCCATCCGAAGCGTTAAGTCTTCACGAAGTAGACTTCTCGTTTCTTTGAATCCCTGCAGAGAAACACAAACATGATTAGTTGCACCGGAATCTATGACCCAAATGTCACTGGATTCCTCAACCAAACAAGTTTCTAAATATAGAAGATCACACCTACCTCCCTTGGAAAGGAAGTCCTTGCAATGCTTCTTTATATGCCCGACCTTACCACAAAAGAAGCACTTAAGCTTCTTTGGGTTCTTCTTCTTCTTCTTCTTGCTCTTGGTAGCAATAGGAATAGAAGACTTACCACTCTTGGCCCGTTGCTTCTTTCCATTCCCAGAGTTAGGATTGGAACCAGAAGCAGCTACCATATTGGCCTCTCCACCAGCAGGAGACTCCCTGATCAGCAGTTCAAACTCCTGTAACTGTTTCATCAGTTCTGTCAAGGTCATATCCCGTCTATTGCTCAAATTAAAAGTAGCTCTAAACGGAATAAATTCCTTAGACAGAGTCTCAAAGACCATAGTCATCTGAGTTTCAGCATCGATGTCGGCTCCATTGGTTTGAGCCTCAGCGAGGTAACCCATGACCAACATCATGTGCTCCTTTACAGATGTCCCCGGTCTCTGTCTACAGTTTAAGAGTTTCCGAAGCGCCCCTTGCCGCTTTGTTATGGCCTGGCCTCCAAACATATCCTCAAGATTATCCAAGATCTGCTTCGCAGTCTCATAATCCTGATGTTGAGCCTGCAGCACGTTATTCATGCTAGCCATAACATAGCAGCGGGCCTGATCATTAGCATCTTTCCAGCGTTCGTACGCTTGGAATTGCTCATTACTTGAGTCTCCCGTAGGCTCGGGAGGACAAGGAGTTGTCAGTACATATTTCAGTTTCTCAAAGGATAGGACGATGACCAGGTTCCGTTTCCAATCGTTATAATTCTCACCGGTTAATTGGTTTTTGTCAAGTATCGATGATAAAGCGTTTTTAGACATTTTCAATCTACAATAAAGAATCATATACCAAACATAAGCAAACATATTTAATAATTTAGTAAGATAACACAATCATGTAAAATCATACAAATGTGTTTATGTGTCAAAACCTTGAAAATATCACAACCTTACAACGATAATTCCCAACTCAGAATTCAACAAGCTCCTAGGGGAGTCATGCCAAATTCAATCAGGAACACGGATCCCCTCCTGATTAATATATGCCATCCAGGACCCGTATGATCCAGCATATACTAATAATCGTTTCTTTGGCCATTAATTTTATTAACAGAGCTCCTAGGGGAGGTTAATAATAAAATTAACGTGAGTGTATAACCACCGTTTCAATATTTTATCCATGATTTATAATCACCACCTAAGGGTGTGCAACCATAAATCATACTAAAATACCTTATCCTTTTAGAGACCCAATCTGGTACATGATAGAAATCCCTTCCTAGGGGTTGGGACCACCATGTTCTTCCTATGGACCAACGATGGAGGCCTTAGGTTCTCTCTTCGAAAACCTTCTCCCACTCAATCTTTTGAAGTCAAGGTTTTATTTTAAAATTATGCATGAACAATTTTAATATGAGCGGCACTCCCTATTCTATATGACATGTTATCAATATACATGGTAAATCATATTATAATGCAGACAAGCAAAGCAATCAAGCAAAGCTACAAGCATAATAATAATAACCGTAATATTATGGTTCCACCCTAGAGAATAGAAAAACTAAGATTACAAGAGAATAATCGAGACATTTATCGATTCTTCATCCTTGAATCCTCAAGCTGTATCCTTCTTCATGTAATATCCATCTTCAAGTCCTCAATCCCGTATGAATCGAACACTTCATATTTCCGGTCGTATCCAAATTTAATGTTTCTCAGAATCGTCCCAAAAATAAAATTAAAACTGCACCAAAAATTGCACCTTTTCTGGACACCTGGATGCTCTCTGTCGGCAGGCCGATCTAGGTGATCGGTCTGCCGATCATGGTGGTTCGGCCTGCCGAACATGAAGGTTCGGCCTGCCGGCAGAGCACCAAAATTTCTGCCCCACTGTCGGCCTGCCGGACCGTACGTCCGGCCTGCCGATCTGTGACCTTCGGCCTGCCGAACTGTGAGGTCCGGCATGCCGACCGAGCAGAAAACCCTCAATCCAGAAAATACAATTTTAATGCAATTCATCAATTTTATTTTCAACAATTCAAAAACATAAAATTAGAGACTCAGGAAATACCTGGAGGCGCCATCATCTATCTTCAAGATCCGACTTCTCGTTCCGTCTTCTCCGAATAATTATTTAATTACAAAATTCTTACAAATTAAATAATAATTCCTAGACGGAGATGATAGTCCGCCATCTAATTACATGAAAAACCTAGATACACATTCTAACCTCTAAGGAACCATAACCGGTATTAATTAATTAATAAATAATTAAACAACAATTTAATCAACCATAATTAATTAATAAACATTCACCACATAATCCATGACAACATATATATTATATAGAAACCTAGAGTGCCTTCTCTCTATAAAATTCAATTCAAGCATAGGAGAGATTAAGATCACAAAATTTATGCATATAACATGATCACAAACTTGCAAATTTATGTAAAAACCTCGGCTCTGATACCAATTGTTGGAAACAAAGTGCGCAGCGGAATTTTAAAAAATTTTCATCAGAGTATTTTCCAAAATACAAGTATGACATGTTATATGTATAAATTAAACAGATCTTACTAACCTCAGTGTGCCGAAGAACCTCCGCGACCTGTGTAGAGAAGTAACGTTCCAGAAGAGCCTCAACCAACTGGTCTTCTTTGCTATTCTCTATCCACAACCGGAGTGAGTGTGGGCTCACACGTACAGCTCTTCCACCGGTGACTCTCCTTCCAACCAATAGAGAGAACCCAAAGCTAGTGTTCGTGATTTGTGAACAAAAGCTCTCAGGGAGTTTTCAGATGCTCACTAGAAGAGTATCACTCTTAATCTCTCAAATTGATCTGAGTAAATCATTAGACTCACTCCCTTTTTATACCTATTGGTCCTTGGGGTCAGTCCATATCAGATTAGGTCTCAAAAATCAAAATAGAATCAAGTTCGGATCAATATCTGATAAGATACGCGTGAAAAACGCGTAATCTTAGCTGTCGCGGTCGGCATGCCGAACTGTGAGATAGGCAGGCCGAACTGGCCAGTTCGGCAGGCCGAACTTTCTGATCGGCAGGCCGAACTGCCGAGAAAAAATCTCCGCGAATCTTTTATTTTCCACCCGAGATTCTAAAGGATAAAGTCTCAGTTTTGATTCAAATAGCCCAATAGAAAAGATATCTGATCAAAACAAACTCTATCAAGATAATCTCTAAGAAAATAAATCAATTCAAATAATTCTACAAGTTTATCTTGTTCTAATTGTCCAAAATTAAAACAACCGATAAACAGACAAGAATTATCCGAACGCCATAATTCAACAAGTTCATCTTGAACTAATTTCTTACAAAATTAATTCAACCGATAAACAGACATGAATTATTTGATTCTTATAAATTTTAAACCAATCTGATAAATCCGACATAAGTCACCATTTATTGGAAAAGCACGCCGTGTCGTTACAGGATTTTGTGAGCTAGCAAAGGGGACCAAAATGGACCTATAAAGTTCAAGCTCATGATAATTATGAAACCCAATATCCCAGATATACATTTCACAATTATCAACTCCAACGCTACTCCACTAAAAGCTTGGAGCTGCACTCTCGAACTTTACAGAATTACGAAGCTCGTGTAGCTAAGTCTCCATGACATATCATAGTGTATCGCATCCCCATATGATCATCCATAATCGGCTTAAGGACAAGTTCTGTCTTACCTTCCCGATTATTTTTATCTTACGTTCCATTGTCTCACCATTAGAAAACTTACCATCAAAGATAGTATACCATTCGGTTACACCTATGTATCCAAATGGTTGAGCGCTCCAGTTTTCCAATTACAGGACAACGCATATAAGAGGATATCATTACTCCTAAAGAGGAGCTATGGATTCCATATCTATGAATAACAAGTCTACGCTATCAAGAGTCATGCCTCCAACGTACCGGCATGCATGCCACTATAGAGATGTGGGAGTCACCCATTGGTACATCAAAAGACACAAGTCGAGACAACGGGCCCATTATTCATCTCAGGATTAAGATACAATACAAACGACTGTCTAAAGTGAATCGATTTGCCAAGACAGAATTATTAATCCAAATCAATTCACTTTATGTCCCGATCCAACACATCGTCACCTATGACAACGCGCCAATGTTTCTATTCAAGGAGTCCAACTCCGATGGCCAAGACAAACCATCTCCCAAAAGGGATATAGACAACATAACAATCTTTACATGAATAAAGCGCCCAACTTTATTCCCTCGATTGCGGATCATATATTTTAGACCATCACCTTAAGAGTCGTGTCTACCGCATAATCATCCCATCATATGCCCAACTCTTAAGGTTTAGACTGACAGTCTCAGACTACTGTTTGCTTATCATACATTCAACGAATATGAACGTAAAGAGGACAATATTTGGTATATATAAATGAATAAATTCTTTATTGATAAAAATGTCTCCAAAAACGTATTACATTTTTACTCCTTAGAGCATACATGTCTAACAGGGATACGATGCACTGTGATATGTCATGGAGACTTAGCTACACGAGCTTCGTAATTCTATAAAGTTCGAGAGTGTAGCTCCAAGCTTTTAGTGGAGTAGCGTTGGAGTTGATAATTGTGAAATGTATATCTGGGATATTCGGTTTCATAATTATCATGAGCTTGAACTTTATAGGTCCATTTTGGTTCCCATTGCTAGCTCAGAAAATCCTGTAACGACACGGCGTGCTTTTCCAATAATTGGTGACTTATGTCGGATTTATCAGATTGGTTTAAAATTTGTAAGAATCAAATAATTCATGTCTATTTATCGGTTGAATTAATTTTGTAAGAAATTAGTTCAAGATAAACTTGTTGAATTTTTGCGATCAGATAATTCTTGTCTGTTTATCGGTTGTTTTAATTTTGGACAAATTAGAACAAGATAAACTTGTAGAATTATTGTGAATTGATTTATTTTCTTAGAGATTATCTTGATAAAGTTTGTTTTGATCAGATAACTTCTCTATTGGGTTATTTGAATCAAAACTGAGACTTTATCCTTTAGAATCTCGGGTGGAAAATAAAAGATTCGCGGAGATTTTTTCTTAGGAGTTCAGCCTGCCGGATGACGTGTTCGGCCTGCCAGATGACGTGTTCGGCCTACCGATCAGAATGTTCGGCCTGCCGATCAGCGGGAGATAAGATTACGCATTTTCACGTGGATCTTATCAGATACTGATCCAAACTTGATTCTGTTTCGAGTTTTTGAGACCTAATCTGATATGGACTGACCCTAGGACCAATAGCTATAAAAAGAGAGTGAGTCTCATGATTTACTCAGATCAATAGAGATCAATTTGAGAGATTAAAAGTGATACTGTTTTAGTGAGCATCTAAAAACTCCCTAAGAGCTTTTGTTCACAAATCACGAGCACTTGCTTTGGGTTCTCTCTATTGGTTGGAAGGAGAGTCACCGGTGGAAGAAGCTGAACGTGTGAGTCCACACTCACTCCAGTTGTGGATAGAGAATAGCAAAAAAGACCAGTTGGTTGAGGCTCTTCTGGAACGTTACTTCTCTACACAAGTTGCGGAGGTTCTTCAGCACACTGAGGTTAGTAAGATCTGTCTAATTTATACATATAAAATGTCAAACTTGTGTTTTGGAAATTACTCTGACAAAAAAAATTTTTAAAATTCCGCTGCGTGCTTTGTTTCCAACAATAACATGTCAAACTTGTGTTTAAGAATTTACTCTGATGAAAATTTTTAAAAATTCCGCTGTGCACCGTGTTTCCAACATAAACAGACATGAATTATTTGATTCTTACAAATTTTAAACCAATCCGATAAATTCAACATAAGTCACCAATTGTTGAAAAAGCATGCTGTGTCGTTACAGGATTTTGTGAGCTAGCAAAGGGGACCAAAATGGACCTATAAGGTTTAAGCTCATGATAATTATCAAACCCAACGCTACTCCACTAAAAGCTTGGAGCTGCACTCTCGAACTTTATAGAATTACGAAGCTCGTGGAGCTAAGTCTCTATGACATATCAAAGTGTATCGTATCCCCATATGATAATCCATAATCGGCTTAAGGACAAGTTCTACCTTACCTTCCTGATTATTTTTATCTTACGTTCTATTGTCTCACCATTAGAAAACTTACCATCCAAAGATAGTATACCATTCGGTTACACCTATGTATCCAAATGGTTGAGCGCTCCAGTTTTCCAATTACAGGACAACGCATATAAGAGGATATCATTACTCTTAAAGAGGAGCTATGGATTTCATATCTAAGAATAACAAGTCTACGCTATCAAGAGTCATGCCTCCAACGTACCGGCATGCATACCACATTGAGATGTGGGAGTCACCCATTGGTACATCAAAAGACACAAGTCGAGACAACGGGCCCACTATTCATCTCAGGATTAAGATACAACACAAATGATTGTCTAAAGTGAATCAATTTGCCAAGACAGAATTATTAATCCAAATCAATTCAATTTATGTCCCGATCCAACACATCGTCACCTATGACAACGTGCCAATGTTTCTATTCACGGAGTCCAACTTCGATGGTCAAGACAAACCATCTCCCAAAAGGGATATAGACAACATAGCAATCTTTACATGAATAAAGTGCCCAACTTTATTCTTTCGATTGCAGATCATATGTTTTAGACTATCACCTTAAGAATTGTGTCTTCTGCATAATTATCCCATCATATGCCCAATTCTTAAGGTCTAGACCGACAATCTCAGACTACTATTTACTTAACATACATTCAACAAATATGAACGTAAAGAGGACAAGATTTGGTATATATAAATGAATAAATTCTTTATTGATAAAAATGTCTCCAAAAACATATTACATTTTTACTTCTTAGGGCATACATGTCTAACAAATTTATTTAAGGTAATTTTAACAAATTTAAAATGTAAGGTAACCAACAAAATAATTAAGGTGAAATTGATCTACAAAATATCACAAAATTATTAAATTAAACTTAAATAATAATTAGGCATACTAATTCACCCATTTACACACTAATCACTTTTAATTAATTTCAGGACATTATAGCTCTCCTCCTCTAAAGGAATTTTGTCCTCAAAATTAGAAATAATCTCAAAAGCAAAATAAATGTGGGTAAAGTTTTCACATCATCGACTTTTTTTTACATGCCTGCTTAGCAGCTCCGTGGTGCTACCACAGTACCTTTACTAGTGGTATGTCATGGCATCGTAAACTCGTTACCTTCCAATCAATGATCTATATTTGCACCTGCTTGTAGGTCGTGTCTTCCTGTTTGGACACATCATAGAATGAAACTACTTTGCTCAGCTCAAGTGGACACTTCTAGAGCATTGACACATAGAACACATTGTTAACGTGAGAGAGCTTGCAAGGAAGATCAAGTCAGTAAGCAACCACACCAACACGATGATAGAGAAGTTATCTGATTAAGACAGTCATTGTCACAACCCGCTTCTTTTTCCAGGCTGTGAAAGACTTATATATATATATATATATATATACTTACGTATAGGTGTAAAACTCAGGAAATTTTTTTTTTTTTTTTTAAGGACAAGTCCTTCATGTTAAGTTTAGCAACTCATCAGGTGTAAACAGATACATATATTTACAACATAACACACTTTCTTTTCTAATACTGTTGCTAAATATTCTCAAAAGAGGTTTTGATATACCTAAATATGTTCAGTTTTTACATAGCATGTGTTAGACATGTATGCTCTAAGGAGTAAAAATGTAATACGTTTTTGGAGACATTTTTATCAATAAAGAATTTATTCATTTATATATACCAAATATTGTCCTCTTTACGTTCATATTTGTTGAATGTATGATAAGCAAACAGTAGTCTGAGACTGTCAGTCTAAACCCTAAGAATTGGGCATATGATGGGATGATTATGCAGAAGATATAATTCTTAGGGTGACGGTCTAAAACGTATGATCCGCAATCAAGGGAATAAAGTTGGGCGCTTTATTCATGTAAAGATTGTTATGTTGTCTATATCCCTTTTGGGAGATGGTTTGTCTTGGCCATCGAGTTGGACTCCGTGAATAGAAACATTGGCGCGTTGTCATAGTTGACGATGTGTTGGATCGGGACATAAAGTGAATTAATTTGGAATAATAATTCTGTCTTGGCAAATCGATTCACTTTAGACAATCATTTGTATTGTATCTTAATCCTGAGATGAATAATGGGCCCGTTGTCTTGACTTGTGTCTTTTGATGTACCAATGGGTGACTCCCACATTTCTATAGTGGCATGCATGCTGGTACGTTGGAGGCATGACTCTTGATAGCGTAGACTTGTTATTCATAGATATGGAATCCATGGCTCCTCTTTAGGAGTAATGATGTCCTCTTATATGCGTTATCCTGTAATTGGAAAACTGGAGCGCTCAACCATTTGGATACATAGGTGTAACCGAATGGTATACTATCTTTGGATGGTAAGTTTTCTAATGGTGAGACAATGGAACATAAAAATAATCAGGAAGGTAAGACAGAATTTGTCCTTAAGCCGATTATGGATGATCATATGGGGATGCGATACACTATGATATGTCATGGAGACTTAGCTACACGAGCTTCATAATTCTATAAAGTTCGAGAGTGCAGCTCCAAGCTTTTAGTGGAGTAGCGTTGGAGTTGATAATTGTGAAATGTATTTCTGGGATATTGGGTTTCATATTTATCATGAGCTTGAACTTTATAGGTCCATTTTGGTCCCCTTTGCTAGCTCACAAAATCCTGTAACGACACGGCGTGCTTTTCCAATAATTGGTGACTTATGTCGGATTTATCATATTGGTTTAAAATTTATAAGAATCAAATAATTCATGTCTGTTTATCGGTTGAATTAATTATATAAGAAAATTAGTTCAAGTTGAACTTGTTGAATTATTGCGTTCGGGTAATTCTTGTCTGTTTATCGGTTGTTTTAATTTTGGACAAATTAGAACAAGATAAACTTGTAGAATTATTGTGAATTGATTTATTTTCTTAGAGATTATCTTGATAAAGTTTGTTTTGATCAGATATCTTTTCTATTGGGCTATTTTAATCAAAACTGAGACTTTATCCTTTAGAATCTCGGGTGGAAAATAAAAGATTCGTGGAGATTTTTTCCCGACAGTTCAGCCTGCCGAACTGGCCTGTTCGGCCTGCCTATCAGAAAGTTCGGCCTGCCGACCGACGACAGTTAAGATTACACGTTTTCACGCGTATCTTATCAGATATTGATCCGAACTTGATTCTGTTTCGATTTTTTGAGACCTAATTTGATATGGACTGACCCTAGGACCAATAGGTATAAAAAGGGAGTGAGTCTAATGATTTACTAAGATCAATTTGAGAGATTAAGAGTGATACTCTTCTAGTGAGCATCTGAAAACTCCCTGAGAGCTTTTGTTCACAAATCACGAACACTAGCTTTGGGTTCTCTCTATTGGTTGGAAGGAGAGTCACCGGTGGAAGAGCTGTACGTGTGAGCCCACACTCACTCCGGTTGTGGATAGAGAATAGCAAAGAAGACCAGTTGGTTGAGGCTCTTCTGGAACGTTACTTCTCTACACAAGTCGCGGAGGTTCTTCAGCACACTGAGGTTAGTAAGATCTGTTTAATTTATACATATAACATGTCAAACTTGTGTTTTGGAAATTACTCTGATGAAAAATTTTTAAAAATTCTGTTGCACACTTTGTTTCCAACAATTGGTATCAGAGCTGAGGTTTTTACATAAATTTGCAAGTTTGTGATCATGTTATATGCATAAATTTTGTGATCTTAGTCTCTCCTATGCTTGAATTGAATTTTATAGAGAGATGGCACTCTAGGTTTCTATATAATATATATATGTTGTCATGGATTATATGGTGAATGTTTATTAATTAATTATGGTTGATTAAATTGTTGTTTAATTATTTATTAATTAATTAATACCGGTTATGGTTCCTTAGAGTTAGAATATGTATCTAGGTTTTTCATGTAATTAGATGGCGGACTATCATCTCCGTCTTGGAATTATTATTTAATTTTTAATTTGTAAGAATTTTGTAATTAAATAATTATTCGGAGAAGACGGAACGAGAAGTCGGAACTTAAAGATTGATGATGGCGCCTCCAGGTATTTCCTGAGTCTCTAATTTTATGTTTTTGAATTGTTGAAAATAAAATTGATGAATTGCATTAAAATTGTATTTTCTGGATTGAGGGTTTTCTGCTCGGTCGGCATGCCGGACCTCACAGTTCGGCAGGCCGAAGGTCACAGATCGGCAGGCCGGACGTACAGTCCGGCAGGCCGACAGTGGGGCAAAAATTTTGGTGCTCTGCCGGCAGGCCGAACCTTCATGTTCGGCAGGCCGAACCTCCATGATCGGCAGACCGATCACCAAGATCGGCCTGCCGACCGAGAGCTGCCAGGTGTCCAGAAAAGGTGCGATTTTTCCAGTGCAGTTTTAATTTTATTTTTGGGACGATTCTGAGAAACATTAAATTTGGATATGACCGGAAATATGAAGTGTTCGATTCATACGGGATTGAGGACTTGAAGATGGATATTACATGAAGAAGGATACAGCTTGAGGATTCAAGGATGAAGAATCGATAAATGTCTCGATTATTCTCTTGTAATCTTAGTTTTTCTATTCTCTAGGGTGGAACCATAATATTACGGTTATTATTATTATTATGCTTGTAGCTTTGCTTGATTGCTTTCCTTGTCTGCATTATAATATGATTTACCATGTATATTGATAACATGTCATATAGAATAGGGAGTGCCGCTCATATTAAAATTGTTCATGCATAATTTTAAAATAAAACCTTGACTTCAAAAGATTGAGTGGGAGAAGGTTTTCGAAGAGAGAACCTAAGGCCTCCATCGTTGGTCCATAGGAAGAACATGGTGGTCCTGACCCCTAGGAAGGAATTTCTATCATGTACCAGATTGGATTTCTGAAAGGATAAGGTATTTTAGTATGATTTATGGTTGCACACCCCTAGGTGGTGATTATAAATCGTGGATAAAATATTGAAATGGTGGTTATACACTCACGTTAATTTTATTATTAACCTCCCCTAGGAGCTCTGTTAATAAAATTAATGGCCAAAGAAACGATTATTAATATATGCTGGATCATACGGGTCCTGGATGGCATATATTAATCAGGAGGGGATCCGTGTTCCTAATTGAATTTAGCATGACTCCCCTAGGAGCTTGTTGAATTCTGAGTTGGGAATTATCGTTGTAAGGTTGTAATATTTTCAAGGTTTTGACACATAAACACATTTGTATGATTTTACATGATTGTGTTATCTTACTAAATTATTATATATGTTTGCTTATGTTTGGTATATGATTCTTTATTGTAGATTGAAAATGTCTAAAAACGCTTTATCATCGATACTTGACAAAAACCAATTAACCGGTGAGAACTATAACGATTGGAAACAGAACCTGGACATCGTCCTATCCTTTGAGAAACTGAAATATGTACTGACAACTCCTTGTCCTCCTGAGCCTACGGGAGACTCAAGTAATGAGCAATTCCAAGCGTACGATAGCTAGAAAGATGATAATGATCAGGCCCGCTGCTATGTTATGGCTAGCATGAACAATGTGCTGCAGGCTCAACATCAGGATTATGAGACTGCGAAGCAGATCTTGGATAATCTTGAGGACATGTTTGGAGGCCAGGCCATAACAAAGCGGCAAGGGGCACTTCGGAAACTCTTAAACTGTAGACAGAGACCGGGGACATCTGTAAAGGAGCATATGATGTTGGTCATGGGTTACCTCGCTGAGGCTCAAACCAATGGAGCCGACATCGATGCTGAAACTCAGATGACTATGGTCTTTGAGACTCTGTCTAAGGAATTTATTCCGTTTAGAGCTACCTTTAATTTGAGCAATAGACAGGATATGACCTTGACAGAACTAATGAAACAGTTACAGGAGTTTGAACTGCTGATCAGGGAGTCTCCTGCTGGTGGAGAGGCCAATATGGTAGCTGCTTCTAGTTCCAATCCTAACTCTGGGAATGGAAAGAAGCAACGGGCCAAGAGTGGCAAGTCTTCTATTCCTGCTGCAACCAAGAGCAAGAAAAAGAAGAAGAAGAACCCGAAGAAGCTTAAGTGTTTCTTCTGTGGTAAGGTCGGGCATTTAAAGAAGCATTGCAAGGACTTCCTTTCTAAGGGAGGTAGGTGTGATCTTCTATATTTAGAAACTTGTTTGGTTGAGGAATCCAGTGACATTTGGGTCATAGATTCCGGTGCAACTAATCATGTTTGTGTTTCTCTGTAGGGATTCAAAGAAACGAGAAGTCTACTTCGTGAAGACTTAACGCTTCAGATGGGCGAAGGATCCTTGGTCTCAGCGGAAGCAGTGGGAGATGTTCATCTTTATTTTGATAATTATAGGAGTTTAATTTTACGAGACTGTTTTTATGTTCCTAAATTTAAAAGGAATTTAATTTCTGTATCTTCTTTATTTAAAGACTCCTACGTGGTATCTTTTAATGAAAAAGTGGTGATTCGTAAAAACAAATCTTTTATCTGTTCTGGATGGATGCAAAATAATCTATATTTTATCAAACCTAAGATGGACCTATTGCTTAATGCTGAGATAAATGATAATGACTCAAAAAGACTTAAAACTTCTCACTCTAATAAGACTTATCTTTGGCATTTGCGCCTTGGCCATATTAACCTGAATAGGATTCAAAGGTTGGTAAGGGATGGACCTTTAAGTCACTTAAAGGTAGAATCTATACCTCAATGTGAGTCTTGTTTGGAGGGTAAAATGACCAAAAGACCATACGGGTTTAAGGGCAATAGGGCCGAAGGGGTTCTAGAACTTGTGCATAGAGATGTTTGCGGACCGATGAACATCCGGGCACGAGGAGGGTATGAGTACTTCGTCACTTTTATTGACGATTACTCAAGATATGGGTATGTGTACCTAATGCACCACAAAAGTGAAACTTATTATAAGTTCAGGGAGTTTCAGGCTGAAGTGGAAAAGCAATTGGGTAAACCCATAAAGGCACTTCGATCTGATCGAGGTGGGGAATACATTTCTGATGAGTTCTTGGGACACTTGTTAGAGAATGGGATTTTATCCCATTTGAATGCGCCAGGCACTCCGCAGCAGAATGACGTAGCAGAGAGAAGGAATAGGACTTTGTTGGACATGATTCGATCCATGATGAGTTATTCATCATTGCCTTTATCCTTTTGGGGATATGCACTACAAACCGCATGTTATCTTTTGAACAATGTGCCTTCAAAATCGGTCCCTAAAACTCCTCACAAGTTGTGGACAAGACGAAAGACATCCTTAAACCGTATTCGCATATGGGGATGTCCAGCTCATGTCCTGTTTTAGGATCCGAATAAGTTGGAAGCACGTTTAGAAGTTTGCGTGTTTGTAGGATATCCAAAAGGGACTAAAGGGGGTTATTTTTATAACCCAAAGGAAAATAAAGTCGTGGTTTCAACTAATGCAACTTTCCTTGAGGAGAGTTACATGAACGACTTTAAACCTCGAAGCAAAGTGGTGCTTGAGGAGTTAAGGGGTGATCCGTTTACTCCGGAGGTTCTGAATGAAACCATTCCGATCAGTGTAGAAAAACCAAACAAACCTGAACAACAACCTCAGGGGCTTCGGCGTAGTGGGAGGATCGGGCGTCTACCTGAAAGGTATATGTTCAATGGGGAAGTCTTTGTGGCTGAACCGGATGAACATGACAGGGATCCTTATACTTACGCAGAAGCTATGGAGGATGTTGATTCAAGACTCTGGACAGAGGCCATGAACATAGAGATGAAGTCTATGGAGACTAATCAGGTCTGGGAGCTTGTGGATCTTCCCGAAGGGGTAAAACCCATAGGATGTAAGTGGATCTACAAGAGGAAAAGAGGAGTGGATGGAAAGGTCGAAACCTTTAAGGCTAGACTGGTAGCTAAGGGTTATACGTAAAAGAAAGGAATCGATTATGAGGAAACCTTTTCGCCTGTAGCCATGCTTAAGTCCATCCGGATTCTCTTGTCCATAGCTGCCGCTCTCGACTACGAGATTTGGCAGATGGATGTCAAGACGGCTTTTCTGAATGGCTATCTTGATGAGTCCATTTATATGGAACAACCAGACGGGTTCAAGGTTGCAGGTCAAGAGGGTAAGGTTTATAAGCTGCTAAAGTCAATTTATAGACTTAAGCAGGCTTCTCGTTCTTGGAACATAAGATTTGATCAAGTGATCAAGACTTATGGGTTCTCACAAAATGTGGATGAACCATGTGTTTACAAACACATTAAGAATGAGAAGGTGGTTTTTCTACTACTCTATGTAGATGACATTCTGCTAATTGGCGATGACGTTGGGGCATTGTCATCGGTCAAATTATGGTTGACCAAGCAGTTTGTCATGAAGGACTTAGGTGAGGCTAATTTTGTTCTCGGTATCCAGATCTTTCAGGATAGGAAGAACAAAATGATAGCTTTGTCACAGGCCGGCTACATAGATAAAATTCTCAGGTGGTTTGCAATGCAGGATTCCAAGAAAGGTGGGCAACAATCTAGGTCTGGAATTACTCTTTCTAAGAAACACTCTCCAAAGTCTTATAAGGAAAGAGAATACATGAAGAAGGTGCCTTATGCTTCGGCAGTGGGTAGTCTCATGTATGCCATGCTTTGCACTCGACTGGATATTAGCTATGCGGTCAGGATTATGAGTCGATTTCAGGCAGATCCAGGACCGAACCATTGGGTTGCGGTAAAGCATATTTTCAAGTACCCGAGAAGGACTCGAGGGTATATGCTTGTGTATTCGGGTGAGGATTTAACTCCTCTAGGATACACTGATTCAGATTTTCAATCCTGCCTGGATTCTAGGAAATCGACTTCGGGGTTTGTGTTTACTCTAGGTGGCAGTGCCATCAGTTGGAGAAGTGCGAAGCAAGATTGCACTTCGGATTCAACGATGGAGGCCGAGTATGTGGCGGCTAGTGATGCTTCGAAAGAAGCAGTGTGGCTCCGCAAGTTCCTTGGGGATCTTGAGGTAGTTCCTGGTATGGATAAGGCGGTATCACTGTACTGTGATAACAGTGCGGCGGTAGCTAATGCTAAGGAACCAAGATTTCACAAGAAGAGTAAGCATATTGATCGGAAGTATCATGTGATAAAGGACTTCGTTGAGAGCGGGCATGTCACGGTGTGCAAGATCGTGTCAGAGGACAATTTAGCTGATCCATTCACGAAGACACTTACTGGGAGAGTCTTCGAGAGGCATGTGGAAGCCATGGGGATGCGAAATTTGCAGTATTTACTCACTTAGTGCAAGTGGGAGATTGTTAGACATGTATGCTCTAAGGAGTAAAAATGTAATACGTTTTTGGAGACATTTTTATGAATAAAGAATTTATTCATTTATATATACCAAATATTTTCCTCTTTACGTTCATACTTGTTGAATGTATGATAAGCAAACAGTAGTCTCAGACTGTCAGTCTAAACCCAGACAATTGGGCATATGATGGGATGATTATGCGGAAGACACAATTCTTAGGGTGACGGTCTAAAACATATGATCCGCAATCGAGGGAATAAAGTTGGGCGCTTTATTCATGTAAAGATTGTTATGTTGTCTATATCCCTTTTGGGAGATGGTTTGTCTTGGCCATCGGAGTTGGACTCCGTGAATAGAAACATTGGCGCGTTGTCATAGTTGACGATGTGTTGGATCGGGACATAAAGTGAATTGATTTGGATTAATAATTCTATCTTGGCAAATCGATTCACTTTAGACAATCATTTGTATTGTATCTTAATCCTGAGATGAATAATGGGCCCGTTGTCTCGACTTGTGTCTTTTGATGTACCAATGGGTGACTCCCACATTTCTATAGTGGCATGCATGCTGGTACGTTGGAGGCATGACTCTTGATAGCGTAGACTTGTTATTCATAGATATGGAATCCATAGCTCCTCCTTAGGAGTAATGATATCCTCTTATATGCGTTGTCCTGTAATTGGAAAACTGGAGCGCTCAACCATTTGGATACATAGGTGTAACCGAATGGTATACTATCTTTGGATGGTAAGTTTTCTAATGGTGAGACAATGGAACGTAAGATAAAAATAATCGGGAAGGTAAGACAGAATTTTTCCTTAAGCCAATTATGGATGATCATATGGGGATGCGATACACTATGATATGTCATGGAGACTTAGCTACACGAGCTTCGTAATTCTATAAAGTTCGAGAGTGCAGCTCCAAGCTTTTAGTGAAGTAGCGTTGGAGTTGATAATTGTGAAATGTATATCTGGGATATTGGGTTTCATATTTATCATGAGCTTGAACTTTATAGGTCCATTTTGGTCCCCTTTGCTAGCTCACAAAATCCTATAACGACACGGCGTGCTTTTCCAATAATTGGTGACTTATGTCGTATTTATCAAATTGGTTTAAAATTTATAAGAATCAAATAATTCATGTCTGTTTATCGGTTGAATTAATTATGTAAGAAAATTAGTTCAAGATGAACTTGTTGAATTATTGCGTTCGGGTAATTCTTGTCTGTTTATCGGTTGTTTTAATTTTGGACAATTAGAACAAGATAAACTTGTAGAATTATTGTGAATTGATTTATTTTCTTAGAGATTATCTTGATAAAGTTTGTTTTGATCAGATATCTTTTCTATTGGGCTATTTGAATCAAAACTGAAACTTTATCCTTTAGAATCTCGGGTGGAAAATAAAAGATTCGCGGAGATTTTTTTCCGACGGTTCGGCCTGTCGGATGACGTGTTCGGCTTGTCGAACTGGCCTGTTCAGCCTGCCTATCAGAAAGTTCAGCCTACCGACCGATGACAGTTAAGATTACGCGTTTTCACGCGTATCTTATCAGATATTGATCCGAACTTGATTCTGTTTCGATTTTTTGAGACCTAATCTGATATGGACTGACCCTAGGACCAATAGATATAAAAAGGGAGTGAGTCTAATGATTTACTAAGATCAATTTGCGAGATTAAGAGTGATACTCTTCTAGTGAGCATCTGAAAACTCCCTGAGAGCTTTTGTTCACAAATCACGAACACTAGCTTTGGGTTCTCTCTATTGGTTGGAAGTAGAGTCACCGGTGGAAGAGCTGTACGTGTGAGCCCACACTCACTCCGGTTGTGGATAGAGGATAGTAAAGAAGACCAGTTGGTTGAGGCTCTTCTGGAACGTTACTTCTCTACACAGGTCGTGGAGGTTCTTCGGCACACTGAGGTTAGTAAGATCTGTTTAATTTATACATATAACATGTCAAACTTGTGTTTTGGAAATTACTCTGATGAAAAATTTTTAAAAATTCCGCTGCGCACTTTGTTTCCAACAGCATGTTCAAAGAAAACAAGTTTAAAATCTACAGTAGCAAAAATGTAACAGTGGCAGCATCCATACCGCTTTCTGCTCATTACTTATCACCCTCCGCAGTGACTTGGTTCTGACCTTCTTGTAGGAATACCTACAGCATGAAATACTTAATGAGCTTACGGCCAGTAAGTCCCATATAACCCACATGCTCATTCAATAAAATGCATGAACCGTTTATGCATTCTTATAAACCTTCTTTATCATTTTCATTTCTTATCTTTAACTAGGGCCCAAGTGTTCGTACCATTGCGCACTTAGGTCTACGTAACACCATGACCATACTATATCCTTGAACTCCTCTTGAATCAGGAGTCGGTACGACACCTTTCTTAATTTCTAGTGACATAATTACTAGCCCAATTATTCTGGTTAACATACCATGCATGAAGTGACAAACGCATGTTATACACGATACATAAATACTCTTGTACAAAATAGTATTCACTGGTACATACTTTTATACTTATAGGTATACGTTAACATACACACCAATATACCATATAATATACACACAGGTATATATATATGCACAGGTATATTCCAACATACTTATAGATACTCATATCATAGCATACACATAGGTATACATCTTGTTATACACACAGGTATACATATACATATGTCACACTCTATACTTACGATTCCATGCTGTAGGTGGGATGGGTACTTACTTGATTCGAACGTCAGGTAATTCAACCTCGATTTTGCTCTGTCCTAAACTTCTAAGATCCTGTTGGCCAATTTCAAAGCCATTAGCCAATATTCACTATGTTTCAACACACAGTGATCGTTAATTAATGGACTGAGTTACATAACTATATACAACTTTGGAAACCACTGGTTTTTCTTATTTCTATCTAACCCTACCCTACCGTTTCTAACGAATGGTGGAAATCTTTCTAATCAATATTTTTTCCCTATTTGAAACATTTGACACGGTTCGGGTTATACGGGCAAAAATGACGATTTTGCCCTCCGTGAGCCTACTAACCTATCCGAGCTCGATTTCATTATTTTAATGAAAATAGTCACGTATTAATTTTAAAATAATACCCTAATGGCTCGGATCCCCTTATTTCATATCTACGCCCCATTTTTGTAAGACTTTGCAGTTTAGTCCCTAACTGAAAATTTTGAGAATTTTGCCCCCGGGCCTAAAATTTATCTCTTTAAACCAAAATTTCTCATTTTTCATAAGAACCATTTTTACTCAAAGTACCATATCTTAAATTATTTTGAAAAATAACATTTTTCCATTTTAACATTTTTTCCACTTTTAAGAAATTCTAGAAAAATTAAAATCTCACAATCGGTTGAGATTTTTGACGAACCGTCTGCGATTCCTAACTGTTTCATCGAGATCTACAACTTTCATGTTTTGAATTTTCCCAAATTCTTACTGTTTAGGGGTGTTTTTGGCATTTTTCAAATCTGTTGAGGGAAAGCTTTTTCTTTCAATTTAGTCCTTAGGGTATTTTGTAAAAATCCATTTTAAAACTACCATCCAGCCACTGCATAGACAGATTCACCCCTTGTCCAAACCTTTTCTTTACCAAAACACCATTTTTGTAAAACTTAACCTTAAAATTACAAAACCATCATTTTGCATCAACACTCCATAATTTGACTATACCATCATACTATAAGTCACATACTCATGGAATAAAATCAAAACTTTGCCTAAAAACATCACATGCTTTAGAAATAATAAAGATCAAAACAAAAATTACATAAATTCAAGTTTAAGGGTTTAAAACTTACCCAAATAGGAATTTTGTGCTTCAAGCCTTCCAAGGACTCCTTTGAAGCCCTTTCCTAACCATTTTTTCATGTAAAAATCTCCTTGAATCAAATGCCTCCTTAACCCATAAAAAAACTTAAGAAAACTAAAAAAAAGTTTAGGTTTGACCTCAATTTTGAAGAAATCCTTTAACCTATGCTTCTTGAATTTGGTTGGGGTAAATTTGTGCAAGATTTTGAGTTTGGAAATTTTTTGTTGAATGGCTCTCCAAGGCTGCTGGATGTTGAGGGAAGAAAATAAGAGTAAATTTGGCTTATTTCAACATTAATACAAGCTTATCACAACTATGGTGACTCATCAACAATTATTGGGCTTGCTAGATGGCAAATTGTGATTGGGCCACTTTTTGTGATATGGTGGCCCAATAGAATTTTGTTGGGTGTCCACTTAGTGGCCCAAAAATTTTACACTGTATAATTTTTTACCACTCAGTATTTTTCCTACATTGCCTGGTCAAATCAGTGCAACTCGTAACCTTAGACTGTGTAAACTATTTTACTGGCCTTTAGTCTACTTTTGAAGGCCAAACGTAACATTTTTCATATCTACGTTTTCACTTAACAATATACTTTTACTGCATCAGCCTCCTTTTTACACTAGGTTGGGTTTCGATGGACTCTATGTCTTACTCGTATTCTAAGTACTCATTCGTTTGTATCCCAATTTTGCAATTAATTGTGATACAAAATTCACTTTATGGATATTATTTACAATTTTTTGAGTAATTTAACTTATAAAATATGTATTAAAAAATATCCATCATGACATCACATTCACAGTGTAATACTCAATTAATACTGCTTATTTACATATTATCACAATTTTACAAAAGTTACAATTTTAAGGGTAAATTCATTAATTAAACCCACTTAAATATTAGGTTTTATTAATAAACTTTTTTTCTAGTCATTACAGTCATATACAAATAATCTCATATAAATAAAATCTATTTTAAATAATTCAACATTTTTATCTTAAATTAATTCGTAAAACTAATTCAACTAATAAACCAACATAAATTATTAAAGCCAATCTATCAAATTTTAGCCAATCTAATAAATAACATAAGTTATCAATCTATAGGAAAAACACGTTGTACAGTTACAACTTATATTATGAGCTAGCAAAGGATATCTTATGAATATATCTAGATCAAGCTCCTATAATTATAAAATGACATATCCTCGACACATATATTTTATAATTATTAACTCTAAAGCTATTCTACTAAAAGCTTTAAGCTGCACTCTTGAATTATATATAAAATTATGAAATTCCAATAAGTTTATCGTCTATGACATATCATAATGTGTAACATCCCCATAGGATATTCATAATCGGCTTAAAGATAAATTCTGTTTTCCTTTCTCAATTATTTTTGTCTTATGTTCCGTTGTCTTACTATTAGAATACTTACTATTCATAACTAATAATTAATAGTATACCATTTGGTTATATATATGTATCCAAATGGTTGAGCACTCCAATTTCCAATTATAGGATCATGCTTATAAGAGAATATCATTAACTCTATAAAAGAGCTATGGATTCCATATATATAAATAACAAGCCTACGTCAATCAAGAGTTATGTCTTCAATGTACCAGCATGCGTACCTTCATATAATTAAGAATGTCATCCTTTGGTATATCGAAAGACACAAGTCAAGAAAATGGACCCATTACTTCACACTACTATAGACTATGAATTTCATAATGGTTTAAAACCGTCATGAAAAACTTTCACGACGGTTAAAAAACCATTGTTAAAACCTCAGTCGTGGTACAAAATCGAGTTTTCACAATAGTTTTTTACCGTCGTGGAACCTCAAAAAGGGCACCAATTTAAGGCGTTTGGGGGACCTTTTTCATGATGGTTTTTCAAAAAATCTTCGTGAAAGATATGATTTTCCACGACGTTATGGAATGTTGGCAAACGTACAAAATTTCCATGACGGTTTTTTGCTAAAAACGTTGTGAAAATTTGATATTGCACAAAAAATGCCAAAATTTCTGATTTCCTATGAGATAGCTAGTCCCATGTATTATCCATTACAACAAGGCCCTGAAAGTATATGTAGCACCCCCTTACAGACGTTACAGATGTCGTTACATACATTCCTTATATACTTTTATTTTAGGATAAACCATTTGAACAAAACATAATTGTTTTGAAATACATAAAACTTAATTGGAAACATAATTACAAAATCATACGCAGGATCCATACGTGTATTTTTATTTTTTTTTACAACATTCAATAATTTAATCCATAATAATAATAATTTACTTGATCATAAACATTCTTTAATTAGTTAAACATTCCAAATAATAAAATCATAATTTAAAAAGAAGCATCACAACATTTTAAAACGATCAGCTCTCACTGTTCGGTAGGCTGAACTAGAGACTTCAGCAAGCTGAACTTGATTTGCAAGCCAGAAAACATCAACTGGCAGGTCGCCCGAGGCATGCAAAAATAGGGTTTTAAACTTTTGCTAAGTTCAGCAGGCCGATCATCATTGTTCAGCAGGCCGACCGAGGAAGAAAAATTAGAAAATTAATTTTTAAAATGAGAATCAATACTTCAATATACGGAAGACTATATACTTAAAATGATAAGATAAAATAATAAAACATAGTTCATGATTCTTGAAAACTTATCAAATAAACATATTCAAATTAAAAAACCTGATTTAATCATTAAAAACTTTCTTCCTTGGTGTTCTTCCAATTACAATTCATCTTACGTAGCTTACACACCAATCCATGCCCTTCGCCTAGTCCATAACCTTCTTACCCTTGTCTACAACATGATATAAAACTGGATAAGCTAATGCTTAGTAAGTAAATTATTATCTCACAACTTGAAACATTTTATGTACATCATCATCATCATCATCATAATAGTGCACTAGGCACATTTTCATAGGAATATATCTTTCATTACATTGTCCATATTAAAACTTAATTCATTTTATCTTAAGGGCCTAAATGTTGCACCATAATCATCATTGTAGGCGTGCCGTCATGAGAGGAGAATGGTAGCTAATCCTAAACCAAACATGACATCATAACATATCATAACATTGGTGTGCAACACTTATTTAGGTGATACATATATATACATATTTAAACATTCATGCTTTGAAATACGTCATCATCGTACATACATAACTTTATGACCATCAAAATACTTCATAAGAAATCTTTAAATGAAACCATCATAAAATCCATCATAGAATAAATATCATTATGAACATAATTTCAAACCTTATAAAACATATCATGTTGCAAATGAGAATGTACTTACCTTTTTAGATAGCTTACTTAACCTTAATTTTGTAGGTGACGAAGCCGTGGTTTCGATGTGCTCACTTCATATGGTGTTCATGTCATATATTCATTAAAAAAAATGACAATTAACTTATATTTTCAATGAATTAATCACCACAACAAAACATCCATTACCATATATCATCTCACATACATTCATCTCTTGAAACATAGATTATAACATATTTCATTTAACATTTAAAACAAGTCATAATTTCATGACATAAAAATCTACCAATCAACACAAAACAATGAGCAACACAATAAACAGGATCGTTTAACACATTATTAAAGCTGTAGAAAATCCACCAAAATTAACACATATAAAAGACACATAAAACTATGACATATCCAAAAATCACCTTTAAATAAATTCCATTCAATCCAAAACGTATGTTTGAATTCAGAGACAAAACAACCATAAACAATTCTGGCAGTGAGTTATATGCAATCATCATATTCCAATAATTAAAATAAAATTATTGTGACCCTAAAATTCAAATGACAACTTTTTAACATATAGTTACAGTACCACATAAATTCTTGTCACCAAATAAAATTATTTAATCACACAAAAACATCACGGAGCAAGGAGTCCAACAATTTACTGACAAAGCAGTCTCATAACCTAGTCTTAATGAAAATTCCATATCACATAAAATATTCATCGAATCATCACTAAACTTTCCAATCCATAACTTAACATATACATGAACATATTTGCTAAATTTTGTAAAAATCAAAGTACAATTGCCCCTTGAACTAAAAGCCACATTTTGTGCAACATAATCAAACAGCAACATTTCACTATAAGGGGCAGAGAAAAGGAAATTCATATCTTAATGTAGAAATATCGAAATAACCTAAAACTTGGAGGAACATTACATAACACAACACATATATGAACATCATACTAAAATTTTAGAGCAAAATAAAATTCCTAGACAAAGTTATGGCAGTCGGATTAAGGTGGAGAAATGCATTTTAGAAATACCGAAAAAGAGTTCTTACCTTAAACAAATTTCTTCTCAAACTCCTTCGAATTCAACCAAACAAATTTCAATATTTCTTAAAAATAATTAGCAAGGAAAATTGAGAGGGAGACAAAGAAGAAAACGTGAAGAGGAGAAAGAGTGAGAGAGAGAGGAAACGTCTAAGAAAAAAAATAAAGAAAGAGAACAAAATTATCGTAAAAAGGGAAAATGAGAGTAATGTACATGAGGATGCTTGTCTTTTCCATTATTATAAAAAAAAATTTGATTAAAAGTTGGCTAATTGGCATGGAGAAAGGAGAGGATTGGGGGAAAGTCAAATTGATTAGCTTCACTTACCTTATTTTGCCCTCTAAAAATAGGAAACCATTTAAAACAATTCCAATCAATCAAAAGTCAATTATTTTATTTCCTTAAATGAGGAGATTAATCCTAAAATATGTCAATTAATCACATTAAACCATCCAATTATCGTAATTGTCTCAGTCACAAATTTGGAGAGACTTTAACTGACTGCTCGTCAGTTGTCATCGGCCTACCGATTCCTCATTTCGGCCTGCCGATTCCACTAAGTTTGGCCTGTTGATGATTTCTATCGTCCTGTCGATGCTTGAGGGACAATTTGGCCTGCCAAACTTGAAGGTTTGGCCTGCTGAACTGTCCTTACATACTAGAATACATCATAGCATTTAAATCATTAATAAATCATCATAAAACATACAATATAAATAACATGAACACTTGAGCACATCAATTCCACATGATCGTCACCTGTCATAACACTT
This sequence comes from Artocarpus heterophyllus, assembly GCA_025403435.1. Lineage (NCBI taxonomy): Eukaryota > Viridiplantae > Streptophyta > Magnoliopsida > Rosales > Moraceae > Artocarpus > Artocarpus heterophyllus. The sequence goes on from CM046339.1 coordinate 10,364,986, forward strand.
AGAATAAAATGGTTAATAGCATTATATCATAAATCATTAGAATTACTTAACGTCATCTCTAATATAACATAATCCGTTACATAAAATAGGCAGGTGTTACAATTCTCCCCACCTTATAAGAGTTTCATCCTCAAAACTCAGAACAGTTATGGATATTCTCATGTCATCTTCATGTTCCAATGTAGCTTCCTCTACTTGATGATTTCGCTAGAGAACCTTGACCAATGGAATTTCTTTATTCCTTAAGGTTTTGGTTTTTTGATCAAGTATCTCCACTGGCTTTTCTTTACAACTTAAGTCTTCTCGTATCTCGATCACTTGTGGCTCAATCACATGCATGGGGTCTAGGATATATTTCTTGAACATAGAAACATGGAACACATCATGCATTGCAAACATTTCTGAAGGCAACCTCAGCTGATAAGCTACTTTGCCTATCCGCTTCACGATCTCATAAAGTCCGATAAACCTCGGGTTCAATTTGTCTTTCTTCCCAAACCTCATAACTCCTTTCATCGGTGCAACTTTCAAAAACACATATTCGCCCAGGGTGAACTCTAAAGGTCTTCTTCTCTTGTCCGCATAACTCTTCTGATGGCTTTGAGCGGTCTCTATTCTTCTTCTTATCAACTTTATCATCTCAGAAGTTTCATTGACAAAATCAGTCTTTTCAGTGTCAATGCTTTCCATCAACTTCTTCTGACCAACTTCATGCCAACATATAGGTGACCTGCATCTTTGCCCGTATAGGGCTTTGCAAGGTGCCATTCCAATTGTAGCCTAGTAAATGTTGTTATAAGTGAATTCTGCTAACGGTAGCACTTTACACCAGCTGGTCTTGAAATCTAGAGTACAGGCCCAAAGCATATCCTCTAAAATTAAGTTTGTCCTCTTCGTTTGGCCGTCTGTCTGAGGATGAAAAGCTGTACTAAAATGTAACTTGGTCCCCATTGCAATCTGTGCACTTTTCCAAAACTTGGATGTGAACCTGCCATCACAATCTGAGATGATTGACTTAAGAATTCCATGAAGTCATACAATCTCCTTGACATAGAGTTCCGCTAACCATTCCATAGAGTAAGTGATCTTGATAAGAATGAAATGTGCAATCTTAATCAGTCGATCCACAACAACCTAGATAGCGTCATGACCATTCATAGTCCTGGGCAAACCGGTAATGAAATCCATTACTATATCCTCCTATTTCCATTCCAGTATCTGGATAGACTGTAAATCACCACCGGGTCTCTGGTGTTTAGCTTTAACTTGCTGGCAAGTCAAACATTTCTTTACATACATAGCAACATCACGTTTCATTCCAAACAACCAGAAGTTACTCCTTAGATCATTATACATCTTTGTTGCACTTGGATGAATTGAGTAAGGAGTGTCATGAATTTCTGCCAAAATCTTTTCCCTTAAGCCATCGATGTAGGGAACACATAAGCAGTCCTTGAGGTACAGAGTTCCATCATCCGCAATATAAAACTCTTGATATTTCCCTTCTTTCATTTCCTGCTTAATCCTTGCAAGGCTTACATCTTCATCTTGTTTTCTCTGAATCTCATCATACAGCATCGGAGCAAGAATGAGTGCTGACAGCTGGCCCATGATAAGTTCTAAACCGAAGTCTAGAATTTCCTTTCTCAAAGGTTAAGACATTGCTTGCATTGACATCACCGTAGTCGCAGTCTTCCTACTCAAAGCATCAGCTACTCGGTTAGCTTTTTCAAGATGATAAAGGATTTCACAATCGTAATCCTTCACCAGCTCTAGCCATCTCCATCGTCTCATGTTCAGGTCTCTCTACCTAAAGAAGTACTTTAGACTTTGATGATCGGTGAAGATCTTGCATTGGACCCCATATAAGTAATGCCTCCATATTTTCAGCACAAACACAATTGCTGCCAACTCAAGATCATTAGTAGGATAGTTCTTTTCATAGTGCTTTAATCGTCTCGATGTGTAAGCAATCACCCTATCATTCTGCATTAAGACTGCACCAAGGCCCATCTTAGATGCATCACTGTAAATCACAAATCCATCACTTCCTTCAAGAATGGCCAATACTAGAGTTGTCGTTAACCTCTTCTTCAGTTCTTGGAAACTTTTCTGGCATGCTTCAGTCCATTCATATTTCTTTCTCTTGCAAGTTAGATTCATGAGAGGTGTTGCTATCTTGGAGAAGTCTTCTACAAATCTCTGATAATAACCAACTAAGCCCAAAAAGCTCCTTATCTCACTTGCATTTGTCGGTTGTCTCCAGTTGTGAACAGCCTCTACTTTAGCAGGGTCTACCATAATCCCTTCCTTTGATATAACATGCCCCAAGAAAGACACTCTGTCGCGCCAGAACTCGCACTTGGAGAATTTCGCATACAGCTTGTGTCTTCTTAATGCCTCTAGCACAATTTTCAAATGCTCCTCGTGTTCTTCCCAATTCTTTGAATAAACAAGAATGTCATCGATAAATACAACAAAAAATTTATCGAGGAAATCCTTGAATACCCGATTCATCAGGTCCATAAATGCTGCTAGTGTATTTGTTAGACCGAAAGGCATGACCACAAATTCATAGTGACCATACCTCAATCGAAAGGCTGTCTTAAGAATATCTCATTCTTTAACCTTTAGCTGGTGATATCCTGACTGCAGATCAATCTTCAAAAATATAGAGCACCCTTAAGCTGATCAAACAAATTATCGATTCGAGGCAATGGGTACTTGTTCTTAATCGTTACCTTGTTCAGCTCTCTATAGTCGATGTAGAGTCTCATAGAGCCATCCTTCTTCTTAACAAATAGAACTGGAGCTCCCCATGGTGAGTGACTCAGCCTGATGAAGCCTTTGTCGAGCAATTCCCTTAATTATGTATGAAGCTCCTTCAACTCTGCGGGGGCCATTCTGTACGGTGCCTTTAAGATCGGGTCGGTGCCTGGAGCGAGCTCGATCTTGAATTCAATTTCCCTATCAAGAGGTAAGCTTGTCAGGTCATCGGGAAATACTTTTGAATATTTATGTACTATAGCACATCTTCAATTCTTGTCTTTTCTTCTTGGCTTTATCTACAATGTTGGCCAGATAACCCATGTAGCCACTTGCTAACAACTTCCTTGCTTTCATGGCAGATAAAAACATACTGGGTTTCTTCTTAGACTCACCAACATACATGAACTTTTGATCACCTTTTGGATGGAAAATCACCTTTCGTTTCCAGCATTCGATAGAAGCATTGTACTTGCTCAGAAAATCCATCCCAAGAATGATATCATAGTCATACATATCGATCAAGATAAGGTTGACGAAGAGTTCCCCATCAAAAATCCATAGGGGTACTGTATGTAGACAGTGTGTAGATAATATCACTTCCTCGAAGGGTAGTGTCATTGTGAATCCCTATCTCATAGGCTCTAACGAACCCCTAAATTCTTAGAAAATGATGTACATATAAAAAAATGTGTGGCACCCGTATCAAAAAGGACATAAGCATCAATAGAAAAACTTTATATCTGACCTGTGACCACATTAGAGGCTTCGACAGCCAATTGTTCTTTCATCATGGCATAGATGCAGGCATTCATAAATGAGACTTCAATTCTTCCTTGACTGATTAGTGGCCCTTCTAAAGAAGCTTGCATCTGATGGAGTTGGGCTTGAGGAGGAGCCCTTTGAGGAGCATTAGCATTCGTCAAGTTGGGACAATTCTTGACAAAATGATCTTCTCGCCCACAAATAAAACATTGATTTGTCCCCATGCGGCATTCTCCAGGATGTTTCCTTCCACATTTGGCGCGTGGTTGAAACTGCCTGTAATTATTGTTGTTGTTGGGCTAGCCACCATTATGTTTCTTGTTGCCCTGGCTTTGCTGGTTCTAAGGGTTGCCTTTCCTCTTGTTGTTCCTCCAGTTCTAATTGTTGTTGTTGTTGCTGTTGCTATTGTTGTTCCGGTGTGGAGGGCGGTTCTGGCTATTAGCATTACTAGCTAGCTAACCTGACTGAAGCTGATTTCTTCTTAGCTTAGACAAGTGAAACTCAGCATGTTTGGCCCTCATAACAACCTGCTCTTGACTTCAGGGTGGACTTGCCCCATCAACTATTGCAGCAATCTCAAGCCTGAGAACTTTGATCAATCTTCTAACCTTTTCACTCTCATCATTAACCATCCCTAGGCAAAGGCGAGCTAATTGATCAAACTTTGTCACCACATCTATAATTGACAAATCCACCTGGCGCAGGTTCTCAAACTCCTCATAATGCTTCCTTGTAATGTTCATGTGGAAAAGCTTTGTGTTGAACTCATGAACAAAGTCATCCCATGTCATCTCTTCAACATTTCTACTCTGTTCGATGCCGTCCCACCAAATCCTGGACTCCATGGTGAGGTAGTATGATGCACAGAGGACCTTTTCCTTATCCGTAAAGCCCATGAGTCTTAGAGTGGCCTCAATCATCTTTAACCATCCTTGTGAGACCAGAGGATCCTTAGAGCCTTCAAAGTCTGCCGGCCTAACCCTTTTCCATCTTACTAGTAAGGGTTCTTGATGGACCATTCTGGGCTCAGCAGCAGGAGCCGGGACTTCGTTGACTTGTGGATGGGGAGGAGGAGGAGGAGGAGGCTCATCATTGCCTCATCGTTCGCCATTCTGGCCGTTGGCCCTTAATTCTGCGATTTCTCTCTTTTCATCCTCCAACTACCTTTGCAGTTCAGTGATCATTGTCATTAGCCTTTTGTTGGTCTGGGTGCGAGTTTGCATTCTTCTGTGGCCGTCCATAGTTAATCTCCTAAAAGAAATAGGAGTTTAAGAATATTCTTCTAATTTATGAGATAGGTTTTTACTACTAGGGCATTAATCATTAGACTACTTGGTCTTACACTTATCATCATACTTGCATCTCAACATTTAACTTTAAAACATACTTACTTGGAGGACTTGGACTGACGTGTGGCGATATGAATTGTAAACGAAAATTTGCTCTGATACCAAAGCCTGTAGCGCCCCCTTATGGACGTTACAGATGTCGTTACATACATTCCTTACATACTTTTATTTTAGGATAAACCATTTGAACAAAACTTAATTATTTTGGAAAACAAAAAACTTAATTGGAAACATAATTAAGAAATCATACCCAGGATCCATGCATGCATTTTTTTTTCTTACAACATTCAATAATTTAATCCATAATAATAATAATAATAATTTACTTGATCATAAACATTCTTTAATTAGTTAAACATTCCAAATAATAAAATCATAATTTAAAAAGAAACATCAGAACATTTTAAAATGATCAGCTCTCATTGTTCGGTAGGCTGAACTTGAGACTTCGGCAGGCCAAAAAAATCCACCGGTAGGCCGCCTGAGGCTCTGCAAAAATAGGGTTTTAAACTTTTGCTAAGTTTAGCAGGTTGATCATCATTATTCAGCAGGCCGACCAACTAAGAAAAATTAGAAAATTAATTTGTAAAATGAGAATCAATACTTCAATATACGGAAGACCATATACTTAAAATGATAAGATAAAATAATAAAACATAGTTCATGAATTCTTTAAAACTTATCAAATAAACATATTCAAATTATAAAACTTGATTTAATCATTAAAAAATTTCTTCCTTAGCATTCTTCCAATTACAATTCATCTTACTTAGCTTACACATCTTTCCACGCCCTCTACCTAGTCCATAACCTTCGTACCCTTGTCTGCAACATGATATAAAACTAGAAAAGATAATGCTTAGTAAGTACATTATTATTTCACAACTTAAAACATTTTATGTACATCATCATCATAATAGTGCACTAGGCACATTTTTATAGGAACATATCTTTCATTACATTGTCCATATTAAAACTTAATTCATTTTATCTTAAGGGCCTAAGTGTTGCACCATAATCATCATTGTAGGGGCACCGTCATGAGAGGAGAAGGGTAGCTAATCCTAAACCAAACATGATATCATTACATATCATAACATTGGTGTGCAACACTTATTTGGGTGATACATATATATACATATTTAAACTTTCATGATTTGAAATACGTCATCATCATGCATGCATAACTTTATGAACATAAAAAATACTTCATAAGAAATCTTTAAATGAAACCATCATAAAATCCATCAGAGAATAAATATCATTATGAACATAATTTCAAATCTTATAAAACACATCATGTTGCAGGTGAGAATGTACATACCTTTTTAGCTAGCTTACTTAACCTTAATTTTGTAGGTGACGACGCCGCGGTTTCGATGCGCTCACTTCATATTATGTTCATGTCATATATTCATTAAAAAAAATGACAATTAACTTATATTTTCAATGAATTAATCACCACAACATAACATCCATTACCATATATCATCTCACATACATTCATCTCTTGAAACATAGATTATAACATATTTCATTTAACATTTAAAACAAGTCATAATTTCATGACATAAAAATCTACCAATCAACACAAAACAATGAGCAACACAATAAACAGGATCGTTTAACACATTATTAAAGCTGTAGAAAATCCACCAAAATTAACACATATAAAAGACACATAAAACTATGACATATCCAAAAATCACCTTTAAATAAATTCCATTCAATCCAAAACGTATGTTTGAATTCAGAGACAAAACAACCATAAACAATTCTGGCAGTGAGTTATATGCAATCATCATATTCCAATAATTAAAATAAAATTATTATGACCCTAAAATTCAAATGAAAACTTTTTAACACATAGTTACAGTACCCCATAAATTCTTCTCACCAAATAAAATTATTTAGTCACACAAAAACATCACAAAGCAAGGAGTCCAACAATTTACTGACAAAGCAGTCTCATAACCTAGTCTTAATGAAAATTCCATATCACATAAAATATTCATCAAATCATCACCAAACTTTCTAGTCCATAACTTAACATATACATGAACATATTTGCTAAATTTCGTAAAAATCAAAGCACAATTGTCCCTTGAACTAAAAGCCACATTTTGTACAACATAATCAAACAGCAACATTTCACTATGAGGGGCAGAGAAAAGAAAATTCATATCTTAATGTAGAAATATTGAAATAATTTGAAACTTGGAGAAACATTACATAACACATATATGAACATCATACTAAAATTTCAAAGCAAAATAAAATTCCTAGACAAAGTTATGGTAGTCGGATTAAGGAGGAGAAATGCATTTTAGAAATACTAAAAAAGGGTTCTTACCTTAAACAAATTTCTTCTCAAACTCCTTCGAATTCAACCAAAGAAATTTCAATATTTCTTACAAATAATTAGCAGGGAAATTTGAGAGGGAGACAAAAAAGAAAACGTAAAGAGGAGAGAGAGTGAGAGAGAGAGGAAACGTCTAAGAAAAAAAATAAAGAGAAAGAACAAAATTATCGTGAAAAGGGAAAATGAGAATAACGTACATAAGGATGCTTGTCTTTTCCATTATTATCAAAAACTTTCTAATTAAAAGTTGGCTAATTGGTGTGGAGAAAGGAGAGGATTGGGGGAAAGTCAAATTGATTAGCTTCACTTACCATATTTTGCCCTCTAAAAATAGGAAACCATTTGAAACAATTCCAATCAATCAAAAGTCAATTATTTTATTTCCTTAAATGAGGAAATTAATCTTAAAATATGCCAATCAATCACATTAAACCATCCAATCATCGTAATTATCTCAGTCATAAATTTGGAGAGTCTTTTGCTGACTACTCGCCAGCTGTCATCGGCCTACCAATTCCTCACTTTGGCCTGCCGATTCCACTAAGTTCGGCCTGCCGATGATTTCCATCAGCCTGCTGATGCTTAAGGGACAATTCAGCCTGCCGAACTTGAAGGTTTGGCCTACCGAACTGTCCTTACATACTAGAATACATCATAGCATTAAATCGTTAATGAATCATTATTAAACATACAATATAAATAACATGAACACTTGAGCTCATCAATTCCACGTGATCGTCACTTGTCAAAACACTTAGAATAAAATGGTTAATCGCATTATATCATAAATCATTATAATTACTTAACATCATCTTTAATATAACATAATCTGTTACATAAAATAGGCGGGTGTTACAGTATACAAAAATTATGTATATTGAAATTACAAGGTATTTACAAGATCATTTATATTTGAACTATTTTGCACAATTATTTTTCTACTATCTCTATCTAAAAATAACATATCTATCTACTATATCTACTATCTACAATCATTTATCTACAATCATTTTGCACAATCATTTATCTACTATCTCTATCTAAAAATGATATACCTATTTACAAATTATACCCCCTCTATTCTAACTTCATTTATATCCATATGTGTATAAAATTCTTGTTTTTGCTAGGGCTTGTATACCATTATTAATTATATCCCGCATGAAACGTAGAATAAAAAAACTACATTCTATGTTTCCATGTTGACTTGGACACTTATGTCTAGAATATAGCATTCTGTTCGATTGAAATGTTACACTAATTCTGGCTTAAAGCTTCTAATCATTAAGCACCCTAACAATGTGTCATGATTAAATGAATTAATAGACAATACAATTATGCAAAACTTAATACAGTTAATTTTATAAGACAACATTAATACTTACAATCTCATGAGTGATACGAAATTATCACATGGTGGGAGTCCTAGGGGATCAAACCAATATATTTGACCTCTCATGGTGAAATAACTACAAACATCCAACGTTCTTCAACATTTATGGCATGAAGAATAACTTGCCCCTTAGCGTTTGAGCTAATAGGTGGAGGAGTGACATGGCGTGCTCTCTGTAATCACTTTGTAGGTCTTTTGTAGCACTTGAAACAATTGCTAGAGATATAAAACCGAAATTGCACGCCTTGCCTTGAAGTTCACAATATTCTATCAAAAAACTACAATAAAAAACAATACACTCAATTATTTGAAAGCACCTTACAACTCTACTTAGATTTAAAAAATTAAGTATTAAAGATAGAGTTATTACCTGAGGCATACCATGATACAGTCCGCATCCGTTTGATCAAAGGTGATGAAGTAATATATGTCTTCATACCCCACATAGATAGGCAATTCATTGCCAGTGATATTTTCCAATATCATGCACTGAATCATCAACCCATCGTGCATGAAAGGACATGCATATAAAGCTAACTGCATAAATTCTAGAGGTACTGAAGAGAAGTTAAATGTAGGCAATGGCTCATTCGCAACAGGTTGTTCTTGTTCTTGTTCTATCTCAGGTTGTGATTGTCTTGCTTTTGTAGAACTTTTCTTTTTTTGGCTTTTCTTTCCCCTTAGATCTTGTGGAACGTGGCTAGGTGCTCGACTTGTCTTCATCATTGCGATGACTTCAATTAACCTCTTTGGCCATGCAACAAAGCTTCTAGCAGCTTCACCCATAGTTGTTGATTTAAATGTCAGAACAAGCAATTCAACTGTTCTAACTCTAATAGTAATGATGCTAACGAGCACGTTTTCTTCCCCTAAGGGTTCCATGGACTGTATTAGTTGGAAGACTGTCCATCTATGCCTTCCCAAGCGCAACAAGTGCACACCCACTATTAATTCTATCATCAACAAAGAGCCTGCATTCTTGATATTGTTTGGGCTCTTGACGATGAGGTAACAATTGGACTTCTTGAACTTATAGCGTTTCTGCTATATTGTCGTGAGGGTTACAGCTAGCCTTGAAGCTGTTGCACTGTGAGATGCAATCATCTGTCGAACTGGCAAGTCCTTGGGAAATTAGCTTGGTCACAAAACCTCGCAGTTCTACAATTTCCATCTGCATCTTTGCCATTTAGGAATTGAATTTTGAGCCTAGTTGGAGGTCAAAGTTTTGAGACTACTTCACATATTTTAATTAACTGTGAATGTGTCTTGAATGTTCTAGTTTCCCTAGTGCCCTTGTCAATATGTCATCGTTACTTACAGACTGAAAAGCCCCTTGACTTTGTTGCATCGTGTACTGATCTTGTAAAACAACAATAAACCAAGTTATTTTTAATATCCTTCAATAAGTATTAAATTACAAATTAATAATTTAAGTTCAATAAGCTTACAATCAAGTTCCCAATTTTTGCTACTCTTGGATTTTCAAACTCTTCATTGAGATCTTGACATGATTTTACCCACAACTCCTCCTGTGTTTGTAGCATACCTGCCTTAGCTAACTATATTGTGCTATGTTAGTAACATATTAATGATAGAATAATTGATATATGTGATACGAGTAAGATATTAATGTACCAATGATTGCTTGAGCTTTCTATATCCGACTTGGCCAACCATATAACAGTATTCTTTTTCTGCTCTTATTTTTCTTGCGTTAGTTGATAGCAGTTGGAATTCGGTTGAACGTCGAGACTTTAGAAAAGCTTCCTATTCGTCATCATTTATAGAGGGGTAGTAGTGTACTACCATAGGAGGCCACTTATATACATTTTCATCATCCATTGGAATGGAAAGGTACGGCTATACAAAAGTAATGTAGAGGTCGAATCAAACCCCTTTGCTAATTTGCCACAAACCTTCAAAGCCTTTTTACTATACTACCCCTCGACTGTGAAAGCTTCGTAAATCTCTCTCCAAATCACATCTTTTACTTAGTCCAAATCCTTAGACCTCCAATTTTTAATCCATATAGGAATGTGTTCTCGACTAAGGACTCCAATCCAACTGCTTAATTCAATGCGAGATGCGCCTTCTAGTTGGCCTTTTGAATCAAATGTCACTTTTATTCTTAAACATTTCTTCTTCATCCAATGAACTTTTTTCATCAAAGTAGCTCTTCGCTCAAAATCTACTTTGGGATCGAATTTGGTGTGTCATCGTGGCTTACTACCTTGTTTTTCCTTGCTATATTGAGAGAAAGATGAAGTGTATTCTTCATACTCCTCCTCATAGTGGTCACTATCAATCTTTTGAGATATTTTACCTATTCTAATGACCACCAAAATCACAACATCATATATTGCTAAGGAAATCTAATAATAAACTACTTAAGAAGATATTAGACTTATCAATATTATGGGTTTCTTTATGTATCAAGAGCTAAATATATTATGGATAGTTGTAAAAAATTTACAGAAGCAAAAAGTAAATCATTGATATTGGAAAATAATCTAACTAACTTACTTACCAACTTTAAACTCTGTATTTAATCATATGAGCCTTAATGTGACATAATGTGTAATTCTCTCTCTTTTTGAAGTTTCTCTTTTAATGAAAAGAATTCTTTTAATTCCTTTTTCTAGTGTGCTCATACCAAAGGTCTCCTTTTCTCTCTCTATATTTATTTTGGTGAAACTCTCTCTATCTCTCTATTTGTTTTCTCTTCCTACTATCTTTGTCTATTTGTCTATTTTGCTTCAGTTTCTATATGCCTATGTGTAATTTTTTTTCTTTCCATATCATCTTCTTTTGTTTTGTTATTTTCTTTCTTGCAGCCTTGTATCAAAAGTTTAGTTGCTCCAAAGATTCATTAACTTCAATAATCACAATTAATATTGTTTAGAATATTGTAGAAATTTAATTAAACTTTTTAAGTTTAGAAGATTAGTTTTAATGTCCATATTTCTTGTATTTTATTTTTTATATACATGAAGCTTTAAAATATGCACTCACAATAGCAATTTTCAACAATCAAACAAAATCCAAAAAACATCAATCAACGATCACAAATTCCACCATAAAACGAATTCCACAAACAAATTTTACAAAAATGACAAACATAATTGAAGCTCTTGTTCAATCTTATAGTTAGTCTCCATCTCCTTGTCACACTACTTTTTTTTTTCTTTTACCTAAATACTAATAGGCCTATTTACTGTTATCTCCATTGCTCCTTTTCCTCAATGTTTGAATCTCATATTCACAAGACAAGTTTTTCCACTACAAAAACCTTACTTTAAACAAAAAATACAAAAAGAGGCAAAAGAAATAAAGATACAAAGAGAAAAACAACCATGGAGGAGCTTGACTTATAGGTGGCTTGAAATCGGCTTAGGACGGAGGCTGGAGATGGTGAAAAGACTAGGGGATGGGGGCGGAGGGGGAGGCCGAGGGGGAGGGGACAGGAGCACAGGGAGGGGGGCAAAGGAGGAGGGAAGTGGGGAGGGAGGGGAAGGGGACAGGGGAGGGGGGTAGGGGGGAGGTGAAGGGGAGAGGAGAGAGAGAGGAAAAACTTACGACGGGGGACAACAATAGCGACAGCGGCGGCTACAGCGATAAGGTCGACAACGACGAGGGGGCAGCGATGGTAATGGTGATGGCGACAACGAGGGGGCTGGGGAGGAGAGAGAGAGAGTTTTAGCGAAAGATTGTCGAGTTTGAAATGAGTTTTAGCTTACACAACGGTTTTTCAAAAAACCATTGCATAAGCTTAACTTTTCATGATGATTTCTATAAGAAATCGTCGTGGAATAGCTATTTTTTACGACTATTTTTTTAAAAAAGCCATTGTAAAAAAAGCTCTAAATTCACCATTTGCATAATTTTTTCTCCTTTGCCTAGGGTGGCCACCCAGTGTGTTAAGCATCCAATGGCCCAGAATGTTTACTTTTTGTTGTTTTTATTACAAATATAACTATAAATAGAAATCCTTTACCTTAAAAAAAGATGAAAAATGAAATAAAGAAATATATTTAAATAAATCAACATAAATTTGTTTATAGATGCACATTTTTTTCTTTTTTTTATTGGTTCCTCAATACATATCCTTTCCACATCTTCATAAGCAAGTGCGAAACATCATTTTCAAAATCATCTATCTCTTCAAATGGTGGTAATCCCCCTATGAATGAAGGGATGTCCATGCAATCCTCGGTAACTTCTTCACCGTCAATAACTACTCTTGGCTTCAACGGGACGACTAGAGATAATTCCATGTCTTGGGGATCTGTTGTATAAAAAACATGGATTGCTTGTGATGCCATAATGAAGGGATCATTCTTGTATCTCGATCTTCTAAAGTCAACCACCGTGATGCCGTTATTATCGGTCTTAATATAGTTATTGTTGGCCCATTTGCACTTAAAAAGTGCTATGTGCAATCCCCGATAATCAAGTTCCCAAATATCTTAAATGAATCCAAAGTAGTTCATGGTTCTATATGCCGGATTCTTGTCCTTAGCAAAGGAAATATGTATAGCCTCGGCACGGAGAGTTACACTGCTATTTTAGACAAGATGCTTCTCATCTCTTTCGCAAGTGTAGAAAGTGTAACTATTTATGGAATATGATGTATACCTTGTAACTACTGACGACAGTCCTCTAGGTTTTATAAGTCTTGTGACATGCTTCTATCTTGTGATATGGAGCACTTGCCATAGATGTGTGCCCTAATCCACAACCGAAAGGTCTGATTGTGTTCATCTTGCAACTACTTCTCATTTCTTGCTCTTTTTGGGTTTGCCTTTTTTAATTCGTTCATGTGCACCTTAAGGAAAGGCTCCACTTCATTAGCATTTTGTAAGACATAAAGACAAGCTTGCTTCCACTATTCTCAATTTACTAAGAAAGGATAGTCCCCTAGCCTCAACGTTTATTATCTTTAGCACCCTAATTGCTTCCGCCTTTGACAAGTACTTGAAGCAAAATTCAACCGATTCCTCAACTATCCATCTCAAGTCAACCAATCTACATAACTTAATTTCACTTACTAAGTACATCATTAGATGAATCATTATGTCAAAAAATGCCAATAGAAAATACTTCTCAAGCATGCATAAGGTTAAGCATATTGAATTAAAGAACAAGCACTACTTGGTAATTGCAAATCTCACATCCTTTGTTAGAATTCCCCACAAAGTAAGTAATAGTAATTGCTGCATCAACACATGATGATCGTGTGTTTTCATGCCAATAAGCTTCAAATGCTTCACTGACACCAACTTTTTAAAGTTCAAAGAATAGCCCGTCCGACACTTTCAATGAAGCAAGCCATTCACAAAGCTTTCTCTTTTCCTCTTTTGATAATGTGTGCTTTGCCGGAGGTAAGTAAGTGCGGTTCCTTCTTTTCTCGGGAAACAAATTAGACCTAATCTTCATTTCCATGAGATTCAACCATGCTTTTTCACCATCCTTAGTCTTGTCCAAAATGTCAAGCAACATGCCGACTATGAATTCATAAACATTTTTCTCAATATGCATAACATCCAAGCAATGACAAACAAAAGTGTCTTCCAAAATAGAAGATTGAAAAAGATTGATCTTTTTTTCCATGGTCCATCTATCAGCAGCTCGTTCTTATCTCACTTTTTCTTCCTAAATACCACTTTTATATCTTTTACTACTTCAAATATTCGTTCACTTGTCAAAAGATGAGGAGGGTATCTTTCTTCGTTGTTGCCATCAAAGGCTTTCTTTTGTTCGCGGTAACGATGATCTCTTCGCAACCATCTTCCATGACCAAGAAAATGGTTATCTTACTATTCTTTAACTATTTGTGAGACGTTTTCTTCATACAAGTAGAACAACCAATAGAACTCTTCATTGAATAACTAGATAAATTGTTGTATATGGGGAAGTCGTTAATTGTCCATATCAACATTGCACAGAGTGTGAGCATCTCTTCTCGTTAAGCATCTCTAACTTTGATTTCATTTTTCCACAAGTTTTTGAGGTCATCGACTAATGGTGTCAAGTATATATCAATGTCATTGTCTGGTTGGCAAGGACCCAAAATCAAAAAGACAGCATTAAAAACTTCCACTTCATGCACATCTTTAGAGAGAGATTGTAGTTAACAAGTATTACTGGCCAAGTGCTATGCCTGCTACTCATGTTACCATGTAGGTTCATTCCATCTGTCGACAAAGCGAAATGTATATTTCTTGGATCCGCATTAAAGTCAAGATGATCAGCTTCAAAAGTCTTCCATTGTGGTGAATTCACAAGGTGTCTAAGAATACCATCGCCGACCCGTTTGTCATGATTCCATGTCAAATCTTGGCATGTTATGGGTTTTTGGAGAAAGTTTTTTAAACATGGTACCAGTGGGATGTACCACAACAATTTCTTTAGCACTCCATTCTTACAGTCTTTTGGCTCATTTCCTTTCTTCCACCTTAATTGTTCATAAACCGGACAATAATTCTCGTCGTTATACTCATTCCTATAAAGAACACAATCATTTTCACAAACATGAATTTTCTCACACTCTATTCCCAAAGTGCTCAAAGTATTCTTAGATTCATAAATACTATTTGGTAATTTATTATCCCTTGGTAGAAGCCTTCTTAGAAATTCCAAAAGCTTTGTGAAACTAGAATTTGATCACCCACTCGACACTTTCAAATTCCATAATCCAACTAAAGCAGACAATGTGGTGAAATTGGTACACCCCTCATACATGAGGTCTCGGCATCATTCATTATTGTCTCAAATAAATCCAAACAGTGTAAGAAGTGTTCTTCCAAATCATTGACCATGTCAACCGCATTGTTGTAATCATCCATATTATCCTCCACAATGGCTTTCTTTTCTTTACTTACTAAAGTTGGATTTAACTTAGAATCACCATGAAAATGTCATGTTTGATAACTACTTATAATTCCATTTCGAAATAAATGTCTTCTAACAACTAGAATTGGATGCAATCTATGGTTTCCACATTAAACACAAGGACACCAAATTTAATCACCACTAGCATAAGTTTTGGCAAAATCCAAGAACTCTTTCACACCATTCACATATTCTCTAGATAATTGAAAATTCCATATCCATTTCCTATCCATTTTGCAAGTCCTAAATCGAAATAATAAATAGTAATTAACTTTAAAATAATTTTACAAATTACACATACCCATCATATTATAATCATAAAACAAAAACATTCACCTATCATAAAACAAATTATACATACCCATCATAAAAAAAATTAATCATACCCATCCACAATACAATAAACATGGATTAAACAACAAAACCAACTCCACTTTATCAATTAATAATAAACAACAATTCAATGTAAAATAATTTCATAAATTACACATACCCATCATATTCTAATCATAAAACAAAAACATTCACCCTTCATAAAAACAAATTACATATGCCCATCATAAAACAAATTAATCATACCCATCCACAATATAAAAAAAATGGATTAAACAAAAAAATCAACACCAATTTATCAATTTCTGATAAAAACTTAAAATCAGGAAGGAGATTAAGGAGGATAGAGACAGAGAAGGACGGCAACCGTAGTTTCGAAGGGGTCTGTGTTTGTATTTGAGAGCTAAGTTTGTGATTTGCATCTGATTGTTGAGGTGGGAAAAGGCTTTTAAGTCACCCACCAGGATGGTTTTTTCCAAAACCATCATGTTATAGCTGTCATACCATGACGGTTTTTGGAAAAAATGTCATGGTAAACACCTACCCTACTGCGATGGTTTTCATTTTCTTAGGCTTAACTCTCAGCATTTTTTTCCCTTGTCATGATAGTTTTTGAAAAAAAGTCGTTAAATGAGGGTCATATAATCTCAAATTTTAAGATGCAACACATACGATTGCCTAAAGTGAATTAACTTAAACAAACGAATTAATTAATTAAATCAATTCATTTTTAGTCTCGATCCAATATGTTGTCACCTATGATAATATATCAATGTTTCTACTTGTGTAGTCCAACTCCGATGACCAAGACAAGTCATCTCCCATTTGGGATGTAAACAACATAACAATATTAACATGAATAAAGCGTCCAACTTTATTCCCTTGATTGCAGACCTTATCATTTAGACTATCACCATTAAAATTCATATCTTTTGCATAATCTGTCTGTCAGATACACGATGATAAAGGTTTAGGCTGATAGTCTCAAACTTTTGTTCACTTATCACACATTCAATATAAATGAACATAAAGAGGACAACATTTGATATATGAAAATAAATATTAAACTTTTATTAATTAAATGTCCCCAAACACTATCACATCATTTAATCCTCAGGGGACCTAGTCTAATAAATCAATGTAGCATTATCAACAAATTATACACCAATTTCTGAGAACTTAAGGTGGATTTCACTTGGTCCTACATTTTCCCCCACTAAAATATTATGTTAGATATGTATGCCCTAAGGAGTAAAAATGTAATGTATTTTTGGAGACATTTTTATCAATAAAGAGTTTATTGATTATTCATATCCCAAATTATTGTTCTCTTTACGTTCATGTTTATTGAATGTATGTTAAACAAACAAAAGTCTAAGACTATCAGTCTAAGCCTTAAGAATCAGGCATATAATAGACAGATTATGCGAAAAACATGATTCTAAAGGTGACGGTCCAAATCATAAGATCCGCAATTGAGGTAATAAAGTTAAGTGGTTTATTCATGCAATGGTTGTTATGTTGTCTATATCCCTAACAGGAGATGGTTTGTCTTGACCATCAAAGGTGGACTCCGCAAATAGAAACATTGGCACATTGTCATAGGTGACAATGTGTTGGATCGGGACATAGACTGAATTGATTTGGATCAATAATTCTATCTCAGCAAATCGATTCACTTTAGACAATTATATGTGTTATACCTTAATCCTGAAATGAATAGTGGGATCGGGACATAAAGTGAATTGATTTGGTACGTATGCCGGTACATTGGAGGCATGACTCTTGATAGTATAGACCTGTTATTTATAGATATGGAATCCATAACTCCTCTTTAGGAGTAGTTGATATCCTCTTCTATGCATTATCCTATAATTGGAAAACTAAAGCGCTCAACCATTTGGATACATAGGTGCAACCAAATGGTATACTGTTTTTAGATGGTAAGTTTTTCGATAGTGAGATAATGAAATGTAAGATAAAAATAATCGGGAAGGTCAGACAGAATATATCCTTAAGCCGATTATGAATAATCTTATGATGGTACGACACATTATGATATGTCATGGAAACTTAGCTATACAGGTTTCATAATTCTATATAGTTTGAGAGTGCAACTCTAAGCTTTTAGTAGAGTAGCGTTGGAGTTAGTAATTATGAAATGTATATTTGGGATATTGGGTTTCATAATTATCGAGAGCTGGAACTATATAGGTGTTGGAAAAACAGTACACAGTGAAATTTTAAAATTTTTTACATCAGAGTATTTTCCAAAACATAAGTTTGACATACTATATGCATAAATTAAGTAGATCTTACTAACCTTTGAATGCCGAAGAACTCCTGCAATCTGTGAAGATAAGTAATGTTCTAGAAGAGCCTCAACTAACTGGTCTTCTTTACTATTCTCTATCCACGATCAGAGTGAGTGTAGGCTCACGTCATTCAGCCTTTCCACCAGGTGACTCTCCTTCCAACCAGTAGAGAAATACCCAAAGCTATAATTCATGATTTGTGAATGATAACCTTTTAGGGAGTTTTAGAGTCTCGCTGACAGAGTCTCACTCTAGATTTCTGAACTACCTCAATAATAATGAGACTCAATCCTCTTTATATAGAGGTTGGGCCTAGGAGTCAGTCCTTATCAGATAAGGCCTCAAAAATTTGAATCAAAATCAATATCTGATAAAATCTACATGAAAACACATGATCCTTTTATTGCCCGATCGGTAGGCCGAACTAGCAGATCGGCTTGCTAAACCTCCTCAATTGGCTGGCCAAACTTAAAGATAGGCCTGCCAAACCTTTGATAAAAAATCCCTATGAATCTTTATTTCCCTTCTGAGATTTTTAGGATAGAGCCTCAGTTTTAATTCAAATAACCCAATCGAGAAATTATCTGATTAAAACAGTTATATTTAGATAATCTCTAGGAAAATAAATATTCCTAATCATTCAACAAGTTTATCATGAATTAATTCAAAATAAATCCAACTGATAGACAGACATAAATTATCTGATCTTGATAATTCAACAAGTTTATCTTAAATTAATTTTATCACAAAATTAATTCAACCGATAAACAAATATGAATTATTTGATTTTACTGAATTTTAGCCAATTTAATAAATCTGACATAAGTCACCAATTATTGGAAAAGCACGCCATATCATTACAGGATTTTTGTGAGCTAGCAAATGGTACTAAATAGACCTATATAGTTTAAGCTCCTGATAATTATAAAACCCAATATCCCAGATATACATTTTATAATTATTAACTCTGAAGCTACTCCACTAAAAGCTTAGAGTTGCACTCTCGAACTATATAGAATTATGAAGCCCGCATAGCTAAGTCTCCATGACATATCATAATGTATCGTATCCCCATAGGATTATCCATAATCGGCTTAAGGACAAGTTCTGTCTTACCTTCCCGATTATTTTTATCTTACGCTCCATTATTTTTCCATTAGAAAACTTACTATCCAATGACAGTATACCATTTGGTTACACCTATGTATTCAAATGGTTGAGCACTCCAGTTTTTCAATTAGAGGATTACGCATATAAGAGGATATCACTACTCCTAAAAAGGAGCTATGGATTCCATATTTATGAATAACAGGTCTACGCTATCAAGAGTCATACCTCCAACGTACTGGCATGTGTACCACTATAAAAATGTGGAAGTCAACCTTTGGTACATCAAAAGACATAAGTCAAGACAACAGGCCCACTATTCATTTCAGGATTAAGATACAATTCAATCATTTGTCTAAAGTGAATCGATTTGTAATTATTAATCTAAATCTATTCACTTTATGTCCTGATCCAACACATCATCACCTATGACAATGTGCCAATGTTTTTATCCACGGAGTTCACCTCCGATGGTCAAGACAAACCATCTCCCGTCGGGATGTAGACAACATAACAATCTTTGCATGAATAAAGCGCCCAAATTTATTCCCTCGATTGTGGATCTTATGATTTAGACTATCACCTTAAGAATCATGTTTTTCACATAATCTGTCCATCATATGCCCAATTCTTAAAGGTTTAGAACGATAGTCTCATACTTTTGTTTACTCAACATACATTCAACAAATATGAATATAAAGAGAACAAAATTTGGTATATAAATAATAAATAAATTCTTTATTGATAAAAATGTATTCAAATACATATTAAATTTTTACTCCTTAGGGTATACACATCTAACAATCTCTCACTTGCACTAAGTGAGTAAATATGACAAATGTTGCATCCCCATAGCTTCTACATGCCTCTTGAAGACTCTCCCAGTAATCGTCAATAAAAGTTACGAAGTACTCATACCCTCCTCGTGCCTGGATGTTTATCGGTCCACGAACATCACTATGCACAAGTTCTAGAATCCCTTCGGCCCTATTGCCCTTAGACCTAAATGGTCTTTTGGTCATTTTACCCTCCAAACAAGATTCACATCGAAGCATAGATTCCACCTTTAAGTGACTTAAAGGTCCATCTCTTACCAACCTTTGAATCCTATTAAGGTTAATATGACCAAAGTGCAAATGCCAAAGATAAGTCTTATTAAAGTGAGAAGTTTTAAGTCTTTTAGAGTTATTATCTTTTATCTTAGCATTAAGCAGTAAGTCCATCTTAGGTTTGATAAAATATAGATTATTTTGCATCCATCCAGAACAGATAAAAGATTTATTTTTACAAATCACCACTTTATTATTAAAAGAAACCAAATAGGAGTCTTTAAATAAACAAGCTACATAAATTAAATTCCTTTTAAATTTAGGAACATAAAAACAATCTTGCAAAATTAAATTCCTATAATTATCAAAATAAATATGGACGTCTCCCACTGCTTTGGCTAAGACCAAGGATCCATCGCCTATCCGAAGCGTGAAGCCTTCACGAGGCAGACTTCTCGTTTCTTTGAACCCCTACAGAGAAACACAAATATGATTAGTTGCACTAGAATCTATGACCCAAATGTCACTGGATTCCTCAACCAAACAAGTTATTAAATATATAAGATCACACCAACCTCCTCGGGAAAGGAAGTCCTTACAATTCTTCTTAATGTGCCCGACCTTCCCGCAAAATAAGCACTTAAGTTTTTTTGTGTTCTTCTTCCTCTTCTTCTTGCTCCTGTTGTTAGTAGGAACAGAAGACTTCTCATTCTTGGCCCATTGTTTCTTTCCATTCCTAGGGTTAGGATTGGAACTAGAAGTAACTGTCAAATTGGCCGCACCATTCGCAGGAGATTCCCTGAACAACAGTTCGAACTCCTGTAACTGTTTCATCAACTCTGTTAAGGTCATATCCCACCTATTGCACAAATTAAATATAGCTCTAAACAGGATAAATTCCTAAGACAGAGTCTCAAAGACCATAGTCATCTGAGTTTTAGCATCAATGTCGGCTCCATTGGTTTGTGCCTTAGCCAGGTAACCTATGACCAACATCATGTGCTCCTTTATAGATGTCTCCAGTTTTTGTTTACAGATAAGAAGTTTTTGAAGCACCCCTTGCTGCTTTGTTAATGCCTGGCCTCCAAACATGCCTTCCAGATTATCTAAGATTTGCTTAGTAGTCTTATAATCCTCATGTTGAGCCTACAACACATTGTTCATGCTGACCATAACATAGTAGCGGGCCTGATCATTCATATCTTTCCAACGATCATATGCTTGGATTTGATCATTGGTGGAATTTCCCATAGGCTCGGGAGGACAAGGGGTTGTCAGTACGAATTTTAGTTTCTCAAAAGAGAGGACGAAATTCAGGTTTTGTTTCCAATCATTATAATTCTCCCTGGTTAATTGGTTTTTGTCATGTATCGATGATAAAGCATTTTTAAACATTTTTAATCTATAATAAAGAATCATATATGAAACATAAGCAAACATAGCATAATAATTTAGTAAAATAACACAATCATGTAAAAACAAACAAATGTGTTTATGTGTTAAAACCCTGAAAATATCACAACCTTACAACAATAATTCCCAACTCAGAATTAAACAAGATCCTAGGGGCATCATGCCAAATTCAATCAGGAACACGGATCCTCTCCCAATTACTATATGCCATCCAGCACCCGTTTGATCTAGCATATATTAAAAAATGTTTCTTTAGCTATTAATTTTATTAACAGAGCTCCTAAGGAAGGTTAATAATAAAATTAACATGAGTGTATAACCATCGTTTTAATATTTTTTCCATGATTTATAATCACCACCTAAAGGTGTGCAATCATAAACTATGCTAAAATACCTTATCCTCTCGGAGATCTATCCTGGTACATGATGAAGTCCCTTCCTAGGGGTCGAAACCACCATGTGCTACCTATAGACCAACGATGGAGGCCTTAGATCTTCTCTTTGAAAACCTTCTCCCACTCATTCTTTTGAAATCAAGGTTTTATTTTAAAAACATGCATGAACAATTTAAAACAAGTGGCACTCCCTATTCTATATAATGTGTTATCAATATACATAATAAATCATATTATAATGCAAACAAACAAAGCTACAAGAAAAATAATAATAAATAACGGTAATATTATGGTTCCACCCTAGAGAATAGAAAATGAAGATTACAAGAGAATAATTGAAATATATTATCAATTCTTCATCATTGAATCCTCAAGCTGTATCCTTCTTCTTATAATGCCCATATTCAAGTCTTCAATCCTGCATAAATTGAATGCTCCATATTTCTGGTCATATCTAAATTTTAATATTTTTCAGAATTGTCCCAAAAATAAAATTAAAACTATATCCAAAACTGTACTTTTTTTTGGAAAAAAATTTTAGGTCTACCGGTCATGACCCTCCGGCTTGTTGATCTTTTAGGTCGACCTGCCAGTCAAGAGAGGTTCGGTCTATTGAACTGAAAAGTTTGGTCTGTTACCAGAGCCACCAGATTTCTACCCATGGATGGCCTCCTAAACCTCACATCTGACTTACCGATCCTACGACCATCGGCCTGTCGAACTAGAGGGTTTGGCATGCCGACTGAGCACAGATCACCTCTTTTCAAAAAATACAATTTTGATGCAATTTATCAATTTTATTTTCAACAATTCAAAAATATAAAATTAGAGACTCAAAAAATAGCTAAGAACGCCATCATCCATCTTCTAGATTTGCCTTTAAGATCTGTCTTTTCGAACGATTATTTAATTACAAAATTCTTACAAATTTAAAATTAAATAATAATTCCTAGACAGAGATGATAGTCCGCCATCTAATTATATGAAAAGCCTAGATACATATTCTAACTTCAAAGGAACCATAACCAGTTTAAATTAATTAATTAATAATTAATTAAAAAATAATTTAATCAACCATAATTAATTAATAAACATTCACCATATAATCCATGACAACATAAAAATATATAGAAACCCTAAAGTGTCAACTCTCTAAAAACTAAATTCAAGTATAGGAGAGATAAAGATCATATAATTTATTCATATAGTATGATCACAAACTTGCGAATTTATGCAAAAACCATGGCTCTGATACCAATTCTTGGAAAAACAGTACGCAGTAGAATTTTAAAATTTTTTATAATAGAGTATTTTCTAAAACACAAGCTTGACACACTATATGCATAAATTAACCAGATTTTACTAACCTTTCAATACCGAAGAACTCCCGCAATTTGTGAAGAGAAGTAATGTTCTAAAAGAGCCTCAACCAACTGATCTTCTTTGTTATTCTCTATCCACGATAGAAGTGAGTGTGGGCTCACATCATTTAGCCCTTCCACCACATGACTCTCCTTCCAATCAATAGAGAAATACCCAAAGCTATAATTCGTGATTTGTGAATGATAGCCTTTCGGGGAGTTTTAAAGTCTCGCTGATAGAGTCTCACTCCAGATTTCTTAACTAATATAAATAATAATGAGACTTACTCCCCTTTATATAGAGGTTAGGCCCAAGAGTCAGTCCTTATTAGATAAGGCCTCAAAAATTTGAATCAAAATCAAAGCAAAATCAATATCTGATAAAATCTGCTTGAAAATGCATGATCCTTTTATCGCCTAATCGGTAGGTCAAACTAGCAGATCGGCTTGCCGAACCTCCTCAATCGGCAGGCCGAACTTAAAGATCGGCCTGTTGAACCTCCGATAAAAGATCCCTGCAAATCTTTATTTCCCTTTTGAGATTCTTAAGATAGAGCCTCAGTTTTAATTCAAATAACCCAATCGAGAAGTTATTTGATTAAAACAGTCATATCTAGATATCTCTATGAAAATAAATATTCCTAATAATTCAACAAGTTTATCTTGAATTAATTCAAAATTAATCCAGCTAATAAACAGACATAACTTATCTTATTCGGATAATTCAATAAGTTTATCTTAAATTGATTTTATCACAAAATTAATTCAGCCGATAAACAAACATGAATTATTTGATTTTATCAAATTTTAGTCAATTTGATAAATCTAACATAAGTCACCAATTACTGAAAAAGCACGCTGTATCGTTATAGGATTTTTGTGAGCTAGCAAATGGGACCAAATGGACCTATATAATTCAAGTTCCCGATAATTATGAAACCCAATATCCCAGATATACATTTCATAATTATCAACTCCAACACTACTCCACTAAAAGCTTAAAGCTGCACTCTCAAACTATATAGAATTACAAAATCCGTATAACTAAGTCTCCATGACATATCATAATGTATCGTATCCCTATAGAATTATCCATAATCGGCTTAAGGATAAGTTCTGTCTTGCCTTCCTAATTATTTTTATCTTACATTCCATTATCTTACTATTAGAAAACTTAGCATCTAAAGATAGTATACCATTTGGTTACGCCTATGTATCCAAATGGTTGAGTGCTCTAGTTTCTTAATTATAGGATAACGCATATAAGAGGATATCACTACTCCTAAAGAGGAGCTATGAATTTCATATCTATGAATAACAAGTCGGCGCTATCAAGAGTCTTGCCTCCAATGTACCGGTATGCGTACCACTATAAAAATATGGATGTCACCCTTTGGTACATTAAAAGACATAAGTCAAGACAACGGACCAACAATTCATTTTAGGATTAAGATATAATACAATCATTTGTCTAAAGTGAATCGATTTACCGAGACAAAATTATTAATCCAAATCGATTCACTTTATGTCCTGATCCAATACATCGTCACCTATGACAATGTACCAATGTTTCTCTTTGCGGAGTCCACTTCTGATGGTTAAGACAAATCATCTCCCGTCAGGGATATAGACACATAACAATCTTTGCACACTACTACAAATTTTTGATTATACAACTTTTATTTAATGACCATTTCTTAAAAACCATTGTGGTAAGGCGAAAAAAGCGAGGCGGGTTATGCCCACGAAAACAAAAACCATCATAGAAAGGGGCGGTAGCTACCACGATAGTTTTTTAAAAAACCGTCGTGGAATTGCTAGGATACCACGACAGTTTTTAAAAACCATTGTGGTACGTTAACTATTCCACGACGGTTTTTAAAAAACCATCGTGGAATAGTTAACGTACCACAATGGTTTTTAAAAACCGTCATGGAATAGTTAACGTACCACAACAGTTTTTAAAAACCGTCGTGGTATCTTCAAAAGCCTTCCACGACGGTTTTTTCAAAAAACCGTCGTGGTAGCTTACTTAAATACCCTTTTTCCCACCTCAAAATTTAGACCCAATTTAGAAACTCACTTCTCAAATACAAACACAAACCCGTCCGAATCAACTGCTGCCGTCCCTCTCCACCTCCACACTCCTTAATCTCAGCCCAAATTGTAAGTTGTTTTTAGAAATTGATAAATTTTGTTGATTGTGATGCATAATTAATCCAAAATTGATAAATAGTTGTTGATTTTGTTGTTTATTCCGTGAAATTTCTATTGTGGATCATGGGCATGATTTCTTTGTTTTATAATGAGTATGTGTAACTTGTTTTATGATAGGTGATGTTTTTGTTTTATGATTAGAATATATATAGGTGGGTATGTATATAATTTATGAAATTAATTTTAATTGAATATTTGCTATTTACTATTTTGATTTAGGAATTGCAAAATGGATAGGAAATGGATATGGGATTTTTTATTGTCTAGAGAGTATGTGAATGGTGTGGAAGAGTTCTTGGATTTTGCCAAAAGTCATGCCAATGGTGATAAAATTTGGTGTCTTTGTGTTCAATGGGGAAACCATAGATTGCATCCAATTCCAATTGTTAAAGGACATTTATTTCAAAATGGAATTATAAGTAGTTATCAAACGTGGCATTTTCATAGCAAGTCTAATTTCAATCCAACTTTACTAAGTAAAGAAAAGCAAACTATTGTGGAGGATAATATGGATGATCAAGACAATATGGTTGACATGGTCAATGATTTAGAAGAACACTTTGTGCACCATCTAGATTTATTTGAGACAATGATGAATGATGTGAAGACACCTGTGTATGAGGGGTGTACCAATTTCACTAAATTGTCTACTTTAGTTGGATTATGGAATTTGCAAGCATCGGGTGGGTGGTTAAATTCTAGTTTCACAAAACTGTTGGAATTTTTAGGAAGGCTTCTACCAGAGGGTAATAAATTACCAACTAGTATGTATGAGGCTAAGAAGACTTTGAGCACTTTGGGGATGGATTATGAGAAAATTCATGCTTGTGAAAATGATTGTGTTCTCTATAGGAATGAATATGAGGACGAGAATTATTGTCCAGTTTGTCAACAAGCAAGGTGGAAGAAAGGAAAGGAGCCAAAAGATGACAAGAATGGAGTGCCAAAGAAAGCGTAATGGTGCATTCCACCGGTACCACATTTGAGATGTTTATTCGAAAACCCAAAACATACCAAGAATTTGACATGGCATCATGACAAACGGGTGGATGATGGTATGCTTAGACACCTGGCAGATTCACCACAATGGAAAACTTTTGAAGCCTATCATCCCAACTTTACTGTGGATCCAAGAAACATACATTTCGCTTTGTTGACGGATGGAATGAACCCACATGGTAACATGAGTAGTAGGCATAGCACTTGGCCCATAATACTTGTTAACTATAATCTTCCTCCAAAGATGTGCATGAAGCAAAAGTTTTTAATGTCGTCTTTATTGATTTCGGGTCCTCACCAACCAGGCAATGACATTGATGTATACTTGGCACTATTAATCGATGACCTAAAAACGTTGTGGGAAAATGGAGTTAAAGTTATAGATGCTTACCAAAAAGAGATGTTCACACTTCGTGCAATGTTGATATGGACAATTAACAACTTCCCCACATATGGCAATTTATCTGGTTATTCGGTGAAGAGTTCTATTGGTTGTCCTATTTGCATGACGAAATGTCTCACAAACGGTTGAAGAATGGTAAGAAAACCATTTTTCTTGGTCATAGAAGATGGTTGCCAAGAGATCATCACTACTGCAAACAA
This sequence comes from Artocarpus heterophyllus, assembly GCA_025403435.1. Taxonomy (NCBI): domain Eukaryota; kingdom Viridiplantae; phylum Streptophyta; class Magnoliopsida; order Rosales; family Moraceae; genus Artocarpus; species Artocarpus heterophyllus. Next base: position 10,392,304 of record CM046339.1, read on the forward strand.
AAGAAAGCCTTTGATGGCAACAGCGAAGAAAGAGACCCTCATCAGCCTTTGACAAGTGAACAAATATTTGAAATGGTAAAAGAATAAGAGTCATATTTGGTAAGAGAAAGCGAGGTAAAGACAAGCCACCAAATGATGGACCATGGAAAAAAAGATCAATCTTCTTTGATCTTCCATAATGGAAGACACTTTTTGTTCGTCATTGCTTGGATGTTATGCATATTGAGGAAAACATTTGTGAATCCGTAGTCGGCACATTGCTTGACATTCCGAGCAAGACTAAGGATGGTGAAAAAGCTCAGTTGGATCTCATTAAAATGGAGATTAGGCCTAATTTGTTTCCCGAGAAAGAGGAAACCGTACTTACTTACCTTTGGCAAAGCACACTTTATCCAGAGCAGAAAAGAGAAAGCTCTGTGAATGGCTTGCTTCGTTAAAAGTGCCAGACGGGTATTCTTTGAACTTCAAAAAGTTGGTGTCGGTGAAGGATTTGAAAATTATTGGCATGAAAACACACGATTGTCATGTGTTGAGGCAGCAATTACTACCACTTGCTTTGCTGGGAATTCTAACAAAGGATGTGAGATTTGCAATTTCCAAGTTGTGCTCGTTCTTTAATTCATTATGTTTGAAGGTCATTGATCCACCTGTGCTAGATTCACTATAATTGGATTTAGTGCAAACCTTACGCATGCTTGAAAAGTATTTTTTACTGGCATTTTTTGACATCATGATTCATTTAATGGTGCACTTAGTACGTGAAGTTAAGTTATGAGGACCGGTGTATTTGAGATGGATGCACCCATTTGAAAGATATATGAAGGTTTTAAAGGGCTATATGAAGAATCGAAATAGGCCAAAGGGATGTATTGTAGAAAGTTACACAGCTGAGGAATCGGTTGAATTTTGCTCCGAGGACCTATCTAAAGCGGACACAATTGGGGTGCCAAAGGCTATAAACATTGAGGCTAGGGGACTATCTACAGGCAATCCTTCATCAGTAAATCGAAAGGAGTGGGAGCAAGCTTGTCTTTATGTCTTGCACAATGCTAATGAAGTGGAGCCTTTCATTGAGGTGTACATGAACGAATTAAAAAAAGAATACCCAAAAAGAGCAAGAAATGAGAAGTGGTTGCAAGATGAACACAACCGGATCTTTCGGTTGTGGATTAGAGCACACATCTATGGCAAGTGCTCCACATCACTATTTACAAATAGTACGCAGTGAATTTTTAAAAAATTTTTATCAGATTATTTTTCAAAACACAAGTTTGACATGCTATATGCATAAACTAACCAGATCTTACTAACCTTTAAATGTCGAAGAGCTCCCGCACTCTGTGAAGAGAAGTAATGTTTCAGAAGAGCCTCAACTAACTGGTCTTCTTTGCTATTCTCTATCCACGATCAGAGTGAGTGTGGGCTCACACGTACAGCTCTTCCACCAAGTGACTCTCCTCCCAACCAATTGAGAGAACCCAAAGCAAGTGTTCGTGATTTGTGAACAAAAGCTCTCAGGGACTTTTCAGATTCTCACTAGTAGAGTATCACTCTTAATCTCTTAATTGATCTAAGTAATTCTTAAGACTTACTCCCTATTTATAGAGGTTGGGTCTAGGGTCAGTCCTTATCAGATTAGGTCTCAAAATTTGAATCAGAATCAAATTTGGATCAATATCTGATAAGATCCACGTAAAAATGTGTGATCTTATCCTTCGCTCATCGGTAGGCCGATCAGGATGATCGACAAGCTGAACAGGCCCCATCGGCAAGCCAAGCTTAAGGATCGACATGCCAAACTATTGATTAATATCTCAGCGAATCTTTTATTTTTCACTCGAGATTCTATAGGATAAAGTCTTAGTTTTAATTCAAATAACCCAACAGAAAAGTTATCTGATTAAAATAACTTTATCTGGATAATCTCTAGGAAAATAAATGAATTCCTAATAATTCTATAAGTTTATCTTGATCTAATTAACTCAAAATTAAATCAACCAATAAATAAACAAAAATTATCTGATCCCAATAATTCAACAAGGTTATCTTGAATTAATCTTATCACAAAATTAATTCAACCGATAAACAGATGTGAATTATTTGATTCTTCCAAATTTTAACCAATCTGATAAATCTGACATAAGTCACCAATTATTGGAAAAGCACGCTGTATCATTACAGGATGTTGTGAGCTAGCAAAGGGGACCAAATGGACCTATATAGTTCAAGCTCCCGATAATTATAAAATCCGATATCCCAGATATACATTTCATAATTATCAACTCCAACGCTACTCTACTAAAAGCTTGGAGCTGCACTCTTGAACTACATAGAATTACAAAGCTCGTATAGCTAGGTCTCCATGATATATCATAGTGTATTATATCCCTATATGATTATCCATAACCAGCTTAAGGACAAGTTCTGTCTTACCTTCTCGATTATTGTTATCTTACTTTCCATTATCTCACCATCGAAAACCTTACCATCCAAAGACAGTATGCCAATCGGTTACACCTATGTATCCAAATGGTTAAGCGCTCCAGTTTTCCAATTACAGGATAACGCATATAAGAGGATATCACTACTCCTAAAGAGGAGCTATGGATTTCATATCTATGAATAACAGGTCTACACTATCAAGAGTCATGCCTCCAACGTACCGGTATGCATACCACTATTAAGATATGGGTGTCACCCTTTGATACATCAAAAGACACAAGTCAAGACAACGAGCCCACTATTCATCTCAGGATTAAGATATAATACAAATGATCATCTAAAGTGAATTGATCCATCGAGACAGAATTATTAATTCAAATCAATTCACTTTATGTCCTGATCCAACACATCGTCACCTATGACAACGTGCTAATGTTTCTATTCCTGGATTCCACCTCCGATGGTCAAGATAAACCATCTCCCAATTAGGATATAGACAACATAACAATCTTTACATGAATAAAGCACCTAACTTTATTCCCTCGATTGCGGATCTTATGTTTTAGACCATCACCTTAAGAATTGTGTCTTCCGCATAATCTATCCATCATATGCCCAATTCTTAAAGGTTTAGACTGATAGTCTTAGACTATTGTTTGTTTAACATACATTCAACAAATATGAACATAAAGAGGACAAAATTTGGTATATAAACAATAAATAAATTCTTTATTGATAAAAATGTCTCCAAAAACTTATAAAATTTTTACTCCTTAGGGCATACATGTCTAACAATCACAAGATGGAGGCATGTCACAGGAGTTGAAGAACCTAGCTCGATGACCGTCGTCGATAGTTATAAGGTATACGTCATATTTCATAAATGGTTACACTTTCTACACTTGCGAAAAAGATGAGAAGCATCCAGTGCAAAATAGCAGTGTGACTCTCCATGCTGAGGCTATGCATATTGCCTCTGCCAAGGACAAGAATCCGGTATATGGGACCATGAACTACTTTGGTTTCATTGAAGATATTTGGGAACTTGATTATGGGGGATTATGCATAGCACTTTTTAAGTGCAAGTGAGCCAACAATAACTATGTTAAGAACGACGATGACGGCATCACGGTGGTTGACTTTAGAAGATTGGGATATAGGAATGATCGCTTCATTATGGCAACACAAGCAATCCAAGTTTTTTATACTACAGATCCCCAAGACATAGAGTTGTCTCTAGTCGTCCCGACAAAGCCAAGAATAGTTATCGATGGTGAAGAAGTTGATGAGGATTGTGCAAATATCTCTTCATTCACAAAGGGATTGCCACTGGTTGAAGAGATAGATAATTTTGAAGATGATGTTTCTCACCTGCTTCGTGAAGATGTGGAATGGATATGTATTGAAGAACCAATGAAAAAAAAAGATAAAAAGATGAGCATCAATAAACCAATTTATGTTAATTTACTTGTAACATTTTTCATTAATTTATTTCATTTTTCAATCTTTTTTAAGGGTTTTGTATATCTATCTATAGTTAAATTTGTGGTGAAAACAGAGATAAAGTATACATTCTAGGCCATTGGATGCTTAACACATGGGCTGGCCACCTTGGACAGCAAAGAATATTATGTGTAAAAAATATTGAAGATAATTTTTTATGACGGTTTTTGCAAAAACAGTCGTGAAAAGTTCTCACAGCGTTAAAAATGCTGTGAAAAGCAGTATTTTCCATGACGGTTTTTGCAAAAACCGTCGTGGAAAGTATGCAGTGAAAATATTGTTTCCACGACAGTTTCTCCAAAAACCATCGTGGAAAGCCTCTCATAGCATTCAAAATGTTGTGATGAGCAGGATTTTCCACGACGGTTTTTTCAAAAACAGTTGTGGAAAACTAATCTTCCACGACTGTTTTTTTCAAAACTGTCGTGGAAGTCCTCACTTCCCCCTTTCAAATTTTGAAATTCGCGCCTCCCCACCTATAATTGTATGCGCGTCCTCTCTCTCATTCATTCCTCACTCTCTCTCTCAAATCCCTCTTTTTCATTCTCTCTAAAATCCCTCTTTCTCTCTCTCTAAAATCCTTGCTCCCTCCGCTGCCATCACCTCCACCGTGCCGCCATTGCCTACTCACTGCCGGTAAGTTCCCTCTCTCTCTCCTCTTCCCCCTCCCTCTCTCTCCCCTCTTCCCCCTCTCCCCCACGTCCCTTCGCCCCCACGCCCCTCGCCCTTCTCCCCTCCCCCCTCGTCCCTCACCCCCATCCCCCTTGGCCTCATCCCCTCGCCCCTGGCCCCAGCCCCAGCCCTAGCCCCAGACCCAGCCCCCTCTCCCTCAACCCCCTCGCCCCCTCCCCCCTCGCCCTCACCCCCTTGCCCCTCGCCCCAGCCCCAGTCCCCCCTCCCCCTCCCCCCTCGGCCCCTCGCCCCTCGCCCCTCGCCCCAGCCCCAGGCCCCCCCCTCACCCCTCGCCCCCTCCCCCCTCGGCCTCACCCCCCTCGCCCCTTGCCCCAGCCCCAGCCCCCCCTCCCCCTCCCCCATTGCCCCCTCACCCCTTTGCCCCCTCCCTTTTTGCCCCCTCAACCCCACCCACCCCCCTCGGCCTCACCCCCCTCGCCCCCTCCCCCACCCCCTTGCTATCTCAAACCCAACCACCTGCCACTCCCACCCCCATGTCCCTAATCCCTCACATGTGTAATATGTGAAATTATGTATTTGAAATTGTAAATTTGTGAATATGTGTAATCTGTGAAATTGTGTAATTAAAGTTGCAATTTTGTGAATATGTATAATATGTGAAGATATGTAAATATGTGTAATATGTGAATATGTGTAAGTTGTGAAATTATATATGTAATTGAAATTGTGAATTTGTGAATATGTGTAATATGTGAAATTATATGAATATGTGAAATTGTGCAGTTGAAATTGTAAACTTGTGAATATGTCAAGACTTGAATACGTGAAATTATGTCAATGTATGAAATTGTAAACTTGTGAATATGTGAAGATGTGAATTTGTGCAATTATGTGAATATGTCAATATGTGTAATTTGTGAAATTGTGTAATTGAAATTGTAAATTTGTGAATATGTGTAATATGTGAGGATATGTAAATATGTGTAATATGTGAAATTATGTGAATATGTGCAATTTGTGAAATTACATATGTAATTGAAATTGTAAATTTATGAATATGTGTAATATGTGAAATTATATGAATATGTGAAATTGTGTAATTGAAAATGTATGAAGTGGAATATGTGAAGATGTGAATATGTGTAGTTTGTGATTTAATATTAGTATGTATGTGTTAGTTTTTGACTACTTTGCACAGGTACAATGTCTCGTGAGATCGATAGTGACCAATACGAGAACAAGTACAAAGACTGCACTTCATCTTCATCGCAATATAGCAAGGGAAACCAATGCAGTAAGCCACAAAGGCAAACCTCGTTTGATCCGAAAGTAGACTTTGAGCGAAGGGCTACATTAATGAAAAAAATTCACCGGATGAGAAAGAAGGGTTTAAAAATTGAAGCAACTTTTGATTCAAAAGGCCAACCGGAAGGCACACTTGGTCATGAATTAAGCAGTTGGATCGGAGTCCTCAGTAGAAAGCACGTTCTGATATAGACAAAAGATTAGAGGTCTAAGGATATAGACAAAGCAAAAGATGTGATTTGGAGAAAGATATACGAAGCTTTCACAGTCGAGGATTGGAATACAAAAAGGGCTTTAAAGGTTTGTGGCGAATTAGCAAAGGGATTCATATCCAACCTCTACGTTACCTTCATATAGCCATACCTTTCCATTCCAGAGGAGGATGAAAATGTATGTAAATGGCCTCCTACGGTAGTATACTACTACCCCTCCATAAACGATGACAATTGGGAAGCTTTTGTGAGGTATCGATGTTCCACCGAATTCCAACTGCTATCATCAAACGCAAGAAAAATAAGAGCGAAAAATGAATACTGCTCTATGGTTAGTCGAGTCAGATATAGAGAGCTCGAGCAATCCTTGGTACGTTAATATTTTACTCATTTTACATATATCAATTATTCTATCATTACTATGTTACTAATACAGCATAACACAGTTTGCAAAGACGAGCGTGCTACCAACACGGCAGGAGTTATGCGTAAAATCACGTCAAGGTCCCGATGGCTAGTTTAAAAATCCAAAAGTAGCAGAAATTGAAAACTTGATTGTAAGTTTACTGAACATGAACAATTAATTTGTAATTTAATGCCAGATGAAGGATTGCTGGAATAACATGGTTGTGTTGTTGTTTTACAGGATGAATACACAACGCAACAAAGTCAAGGGAGCTTCCAATTGGTCAATAATGATTACATTTTGACAAGGGCACTAGGGAAACCAGAACATTCAGGACGTGTTCGCGGTCAATCGAAGTATGTGAAGTAGTCTCAATACTTCGACCTCCAATCAGGTACTTCAAAATTGAATTCCCAAATGTCAAAGATGCAGATGGAGATTACAGAACTATGGGCTCTTGTGATTGAGCTCAATTAACACGGACGTGCCAAGTCGACAAATGATAGTATCTCACAACGTAACAGCTTCAAAGCTAGTTGTAACCCTCCCAATAATGTAGCAGAAGCTCCAGAAGCTCTAGAAGTCCAATTGTCACCTCCTCGTCAAGAGCCTGAACAATGTAGGCTCTTCGTTGAGGATAAAGTTAATGGTGGGTGTGCACTGGTTATGCTTAGGAAGGTGTGGATGGAGAGTCTTCCAACTGATACAGTTCATGGATGATTATTAGGGGAAGAGAACGTGTGCGTTAGCATCACTACCATCAGAGTTAGAATAGTTGAATTTCCTATTCTAACACTTGAAGCAACAATTGTAGGTGAAGCAGTTGGAAGCTTCGTCGCATGGCCGAAGAGTTAGTTAAAGTCATCGCATTGACAAAGACGAGTCGAGCGCCTAGCCATGTTCCATAAGATCTAAGCGGAAAGAAACGCCAAAAAAAGAAAAGCTTTACAAAAGCAAGAGAATCACAACCTGAGGTAGAACAAGAACAAGAACAAACTGTTGCTCATGAACAACTGCCTGCATTTAACTTCGCTTCAGTACCTCTAGAATTTATGCAGTTGGCTTTCTACGCACTTTCTTTCATGCGCTATGGGTTGACGATTCAGTGCCTGATACTGGTAAATGTCACTGGCAATGAAGTGCCTATCTATGTGGGGTATGAAGACGTTTACTACTTCATCAACTTTGATAAAATCGGGGCAAACTGTATCCTGGTATACCTCAGGTAATAACTCCATCCTTATTTCATATTTTTAAAATATAGGTAAAGTTGTAAGGTGCTTTCAAATAATTGACTGTATTGTTTTTTATTTTAGTTTTTTGGCAGAATATTGTGGACTTCAAGGCATGGCGCAAAATTTTAGCTTCATATCTCTAGCCACTGTTTCAAGTGCTACAAGAGACCTATAGACTGATCGTAGAAAGTGCGCCACATCACTCTTCCACCTATTAGCTCAAGCACCAAGGGGAAAATTATTCTTCCTGTCATACAATGTTGGAGAACATTGGATGTTGGGACTTATTTTGCCATGGGAGGACCAAATATATTGGTTTGACCCCCTTGGACACCCACCACGTGAGGATTTTGTATCAGTCATGAGACTGTGAGTATTAATGTTCTCTTATAAAATTAAATTAACTATTTTTAGTCCCATATAATTGTATCGTCTATTAATTCATTTAAACATGACAGATTGTTAGGGCGCTTAACGATTGGAAGCTTCAAGCGGGAAGCGGTGTCACAAACCAACCGAACGAAACGCTATATTCCAAACGTAAGTACCAAGACAACAAGGAAACGTAGAATGTGATTTTTTTATTCTATGTTTCATGCGGGATATAATTACAAGTGGTATAAAAGCCTTAGGAAAAAATATTTTTATATACATACGGATATACATGAAGTTAGATTAGAGTGGATACAATTTGTAAATAGGTATGTGCTCTTTAGATAGATAGATAGAGATAGTAGATAAACAATTGCTCAAAATAGCTCAAATGTAAATGATCTTGTAAATACCTGGTAATTTCAATATATATCAATTTTTGTATGTAATTAGGGCCTTGCTATAATGGATAATACACGGGACTGGCCATCTAGTGGGAAATAAAAAAATTTTGGAGTTTTTTTTTAGGGGAATACCAATTTTCCATGACGGTTTTCCAAGAAACCGTCATGGAACTTTAAGGTTTCCACAACGGTTTCTTGAAAAACCGTCGTGGAAACATAAGATTCCACGACATTTTTTCAAGAAACAATCGTGGAACATCGGTTTACACTATGGTTTCTTGAAAAACCATTGTGAAATCCTGCTGTTCCACGACAGTTTTTTCAAAAAACAGTCATGGAAAATTACCCCATTCTACCCCTTCTTGCGCCAATTTTCCTATTACACGATGGTAAAAAACCGTTGTGGAACTTTAAGTTTAGCCTACCGATGGAGTAAGTTCGATAGGCCAATCTGCCAGTTCGGCCTGCCGATCAAATGATTTCAGATCAAGCATTTATGGACGCAATTTTTTATCTGAGATTGATTCATATTAGAATTTTTAAGGCCTTATCTGATAAGGACTGACTCCTGGACCTAACGTCTATAAAAAAGGGAGTGAGACTCAATGTTATTTAGATCAGTTGAGAAATTTAGAGTACATACTCTGCTAGTGAAACTCTAAAACTCCCTAGAGAGCTATTGTTTACAAATCACGAACTATAGCTGTGGATATTTCTTAATTGGTTAGAAGGAAAGCCACCTATGGAATAGCTGTACGAGTGTGCCCATGCACACACCGATCGTGGATAGAGGATAGCAAAGAAGGCGAGTTTATTGAGGCTCTTTTGGAACGTTATACTCTTCACAGATTGTAGGAGCCTTTTAGCAAATAAGTTTAGTAAGATCTAGTTAATTTATACATATAACCTGTCAAACTTGTGTCTTGGAGAATACTCTAGTATGAAAAATTTTTAAAATTCTGCTACATACTATTTTTCTAACAATTGATATTAGAGCCATGGTTTATACATAAATTTGCAAGTTTGTGATCATGCTATATGAATAAATTATATGATCTTGATCTCTCCTATTCTCGAATTTAATTTTTTAGAGAGTTGACACTCTAAGGTTTCTATTTATTTATATGTTGTCATGGAATATATGGTAAATGTTTATTAATTAATTATGGTTGATTAAATTATTATTTAAATATTTATTAATTAATTAATGTCAATTGTGGTTCCTTAGAGGTTAGAATGTGTATCTAGGTTTTTCATGTAACTAGATGGTGGACTATCATCTCAGTTTAGAAATTATTATTTAATTTAAATTTGTAAGAATTTTATAATTAAATAATTATTCAGAGAAGACGAATCTAGAAGATGGATAATAGCGTTCCATGGGTATTTTTTGAGTCTTTAATTTTATGTTTTTGAATTGTTAAAAAGAAAATTGATAAATTGCATTAAAAACTATATTTTTCGAAAAAATGTGATTTTTGTTCGGTTGGCATGCCGAACCTTTAAGTTCAGTAGGCCGATGGTCGCAGACCGGCAGGCTGAACCTTTGGGATTAGCAGGCTATCTACGAAGCAGAATTCTTATAGTTCTGGCAGCAGGCCAAACTTTCAAGTTTGGGAGGCCGATCTATCATGACCGACCAACTGGACTGTGAGGTTCGGTAGGTCGGAAGGTCAAGACCGGTAGGCCGATCACACAGATCAACATGCGGGTATAGAGCTATAAATTTATCATAAAAGGTGTGTTTTTGGTGCAGTTTTGATTTTATTTTTTAGACAATTCTGAGAAACATTGAATTTGGATATGACTAGAAATATGGAGTTTTTGATCTATGCGGGATTAAAGACTTGAAGATGAAAGTTACATGAAGAATGATACAATTTGAAGATTCAAAGGTGAAGAATTGATATAATGTTTCAATTAGTCTCTTGTAATCTTTATTTTCTTTTCTTTAGGGTGGAACCATAATATTGCGGTTATTTATTATTATTTTGCTTATAGTTTTGCATGATTGCTTTGTTTGTCTGCATTATAATATGATTTGCCATGTATATTGATAACATGCCATATAGAATAAAGAGTGCCATTCATTAAAAATTGTTCATACATGTTTATAAAATAAAACCTTGATTTCAAAAGATTGAGTGGGATTCTTGGCATTGCAACACCTGAATCCGGTGCAGCAGGGCTGATCTTGACTTTAGGCTAGCACCGCGGCACCCAATCTTGGAGCTGCGGTGCCCGGGCGCTGCCCCTCTTCTCTTTTTTTTCTTTTGTTGGGTTTTGATTTGGCTCCATCTGCAACAATCTCCCACTTGGAGACTAATCAATCACCATATCTCCAACTACAGCGGCAACAACTTCTCACGTCTAAAAGAGAAATTCAACTTTGCACTAACACTCCATCCTTCAAAGCCGATATAATGAAATGATAATGCACATGTATATGCTTTGTCCTAGCATGAAATACAGGATTTTTTGCCAATTGTATAGGGCTTTGACTGTCACTATGTACTACACTCATTTCCTGCTTGTAACCTAGTTCTTCCAAAAAGGACTGCTACCAAATCATCTCCTTACTAGCTTCAGTCATTGTCACGTACTCTGCTTTAGTTGTAGAGAGTGCAACTATCTTTTGCAGTTTTGAGACCCAACTAACTGTTGTGCTACCCAAAGTATAAATGTAACCAGTCGTACTCTTTCTGCTATTAATGTCTCTAGCCATATCAGCATCTACATAACCCTGTAATCCTAAATCTGACTTCTTAAAACACAAAGCTAGACCTACAATACCTCTCAGATATCTAAAAAACCACTTCACTGCCTCCCAATGCTGCTTGCCTGGATTGTTCATGTACCTACTTACAACTCCCACTATATGTGCAATGTCCGGTCTAATAAAAACCATGAAATACATAAGACTGCCTATCACGGAAGCATAAGGCACCTTGGTCATGTGATCTCGCTTCTACTCCATGGTTGGTGATTGCTCCTTTGACAAATTGAAGTGACTACCCAAAGGAGTACTCACAGGTTTCGCATTACTCATGTTGAATTTGTTAAGCACCTTTTCAACATATTCTTCTTGTGACAATTTCAAACCACTTATGTTCCTTGTTTATTCTCATCCCAAGGATTTGTTTTGTAGCACACAAATCCTTCATCGCAAACTGCTTAGACAACTCCTTCTTCAGCTTGTAAATCTCCTGTTTGCATCCTCTTGTTATCAGCATGTCATCGACATATAGTAACAATATAATATAGGAGTCACTAAAGTTTTTTACATAACAACAGTGATCTGCCTGATACCTCAAGAAACCACTGCTACACATAAAGCCATCAAACTTCTTGAACCACTACCTAGGAGCTTGTTTAAGGCCATACAAGCTCTTCTGAAGTTGCACACAATGTTCTCCTTACCCCGTACTTCGAAACCTTATGGTTGTTTCATGTAGATCTCTTCCTCCAAATCACCATGGAGAAAGACTGTCTTAACATCTAACTATTCTAAGAACAAGTCTTCATTTGCCACTAGTGTAATCATGGTTAGTTTCACCACTGGAGAAAAAATCTCATTTAAATCAATGTCCTCTTTCTATTGAAAGCCTTTTACCACCAGTCTTTCCTTGTACTGTTTGTTGCCATCACATTCATCTTTTATCCTATATACCTGTTTGTTGTGCAAAGCCTTTTTGCCCTTTGGTAACTCTGTCAATTGCCATGTTTGCTTGGATATTAAAGAATCCATCACATCCCTCATGGCCAACTCCCACTTGACCGAATCTTTGGCCTGCATGGCTTCATCGTAACTCTTTGGTTTACCTCCGTCGGTCAACAAAATATAATGTAGTGAAGGGGAGTATCTTTGAGGTAGCCTGATGGTCTTGCTAGATCTCCTGACTATAGTAGCAAGAGTGCTCTGGTTACCTTCTAGAACTATATTTTCTTAATCTTTAACTTATGAATTCTACACTTCCACTTTAGGAAGATCCTTCAATGGAATTACCTTAGGCTTCTTATCTTGAGCACTTGTACTTCTGGAGTCATTGCTATCTCTGTCCTTATACAGAACATCTTCATTGAAGATCACATCCTTGCTCCTAATAATCTTCCAATTTTGGTCATCCCAGAAACGATAACCAAACTCATGTCCACCATAGCCAACAAAAAAGCATTTTTTAGATTTTGCATCAAGTTTACTTCTAGTAGTATGATCAATGTGAACATAGGAAACACACCCAAACACTTTCAAATAAGAAAGGTTAACCTTTTTACTGCTCCAAACTTCTTCTGGTAGCTTGAACTTCAATGGTGTGGGTGGACTTTTGTTGATCAGATGAGCTATAGTGTTAATTGCATTAGCCCAAAATGACTTTGGTAGCCCCGCATGCAACCTCATACTTCCAGCACGCTCGTTTAGAGTTCTATTCATCCTCTCAGCTACACCATTTTGTTGTGGTTTCCTTGGAATAGTTTTCATCATCTTTATTTCGTTCTCAGTACAGTACCGCTTGAAATTATCATCTATGTACTCTCCCCCATTATCAGACTGTAAGCACTTCACCTTCAAATCTATATGATTCTCCACCATAGCTCTTTATCTCTTGAAAGCATCAAAGACATCAGATTTGTTTTTCAAAAAGTACACCTATACCTTCCTGCTCGAGTCATCAATAAAAATCACATATTAATTTGAACCACCGAGAGAAGTAACTGTCAAAGATCCCCATACATTTGTATGAACTAGCTCCAACTTTTTGGACTTAGGCTCTCTACCTATCTTTGAGAAACTGACTTTCTTTTGTTTGCCAAAGATGCAGCCTTTACACAAACTATGATCAACAGTTTTCAATCTTGGTAGTTTTTCTTTAAAGTGAAGTACCTTCATTCCCTTCTCAGTCATGTGCTCGAGTCATGATGCCATAGCTTAGTAGTAGCAGCGGAGTCAGCAACTACGATGGTATCTCTACAACTAGAATTAATGTAGAGAGTTCTAGCTCCAAGCAACAACCATGGCTTCCTTTGTGACTTTCCAACCTCCATAATTGAAGGTCACATTATGTCCTTCGTCATCAAGTTGCCCCATCGAAATCAAGTTGTGCATCAATTTGGGTACATGTCTGACCTTATGAATCTTTCACACAGACCCATTAAGCATTTTCAAACTAACATCTCCAATGTCAACAATGTCCAAAGGTTCACCATCAGCAAGGTAAACTTTACCATGATTTTTGGCAACATAATTCTCTAAGACATCACGATATGTAGTAGTGTGGAATGATGCTCCTGAATCTATCACCCATGAATCAAGAGAATTGTCAACAGACAAGAGTAAGGCATCATGTGCCTCTTTAGTTGTGGCGTTTGTGGCATCATTGTTCTTGTCTTCATTTTTCTTTGAAGCCTTACAATTCTTTTTTAAGTGGCCAGTCTTCCCACAATTCTAACACTCCATGTTCCTACCGTTCTTGGATTTGCTCCCGTTCCTACCATTCCTCGACTTACCTCTTTTGCCATTATCCTTGTTGGAATCCTCTCATATTTCCTACCCCTATTCTCAACATTAAGGGCTGAGTTCGACGTTGAAGCTTCACTAGAACCCTTTCTACAGACTTCTTCTACCAAAATATAATTTCTAACATCAATAAACTTTAATTTTGCATTCCCAATCGAATTGGTAATGGCAATCTCATGGGTTCCTGGTCTCGCGTCTATTTACGCATTCTAAACTAACCTTAAATATAAGGTTGTCTCAAGTAATATCTACTCGGTGAATCCGAGGTCGAACCCACAAGAAAGGATTTATTCAGTTCCAGTACACGTATTATATTAACTTTTTCTTTTTATTTAAATTGAAAAATTTGAGGATTAATATTTATTACTCACAGAATGTATTTACAATATTTACACATTTTTTTACAACATTTTTCATCTTTAAATTTTGATAATTTGGAACTTTAATAACAAGACATGCAAATAGTAACTTAAGCAGAGTAACAACAATAATAACGACAATTTAAAGAAGTAAAACAACAATAATAACAGGATTGAGGTTCAAAGGTTCTATTCCGACAATTATCTTCAATATATTTTAGTTTTTCTTTTTATTTATTAGTTGAATTAAGTATACACTATGCCATCCTATGTCGACAATAAATCAAGATTTACCAAGCATTTACTGTGTCATTCTATGTCTATAATGTAGCAAAAACACAACTTAATAAATAAGTAGCATTTCAACATAACTTAACTAAAATAACAACCAAGATAGTAAGTTAAACATTTACCAAGCCATTCTCTGTCTACGAGTAATCAAGGTCCTCCCAAGCATTATCCGTGCCAGTCTATGTCGCCGATAAATCAAAACCGTAATTTTGGCAGAGTTCTAGCTAAGAAAATATTGAAATTCTAAGTTTTCTAAGAAAATATTTTGGCATTACAACAGCTTAGAAAACTAAGAAAAACCAAAAATTTTGAAGATAATTTTACCAGAATTTCCCCCTCTCCCCTCAGCTAAAATGAAATTTAAGAAGACATAATTAATAAAATACTACTAATATTATTGAACATAAATTTTACAACATAAACTAGAAAATATTTTACAAGAAACTAGATTGAAAACTAAAATAAAAACTAGACTATAACTATTACAACAGCATTCTCATGCTGTGAGAGGGGTTTTTAACTGAGGCAAATGCCTCGGTATTTATAGGGGATTGGATTTACTGAGGGCCATTTGAAATTAATGCTTTTTCCTATTGAAAGTTGAACGATTCGAATTATTTTCTTCTTCTTTCACGCTGATCCACGTTCTTGAGAATGCGAATTTGTCTTTGAGATTCTCTACTTCACGGTACACGGTAGCACTGAAACGGACTGATCGTGACCGTTAATTGTGCGACCCAACGGCTGTCAGACGCTAGCAAATTGGGCCCAGGTGGGACCGAGATTTCAGGCCGATGGATGAGTCAAAGTATTCAGATCTGATAGTTCAGAGAACGGATGCACGTGGACACGACCGCACACGATCCAAAGCAGCCTGAGACTCCCTTGCCTCGCCTGCAGCTTTGTTGGCGCATGTAACGCACGCGCCAATCAGATTTAGACACGTGGACTGTAGGCTGAGATTCTGCTGACGCACTGGATGACGCGTTGACATGCGTCTCTTCCTCGGACGGCTGAGATTAATTTGTCAGTTGATCCGACAGTCCTTGTTACACCACGTGTCCCTTCTCTATGAATCCAAATATTTTAAGGATCTTTTTATGCATTTGATATCCCATTTTATCCGTTTTGGTGTCGTTTTGCTCCGTTTTTCCTCCAGATTTCAAATCTAAAAATCACAAACACACTAATATTAATTATTTTACAAACATAATATTTACAAAATTATTAAAAATATTTATTTTACAATAAAACACACAAAAATAGATAAAAACTCATAAAATTTCTAGTCTCTTACGGTTTAGCACAGATATAATTTTTATGACTTTGAAATATTTTTAAAAATTACTAAAAATATAACAAGACATATTATAAATTTAAAACACATTATCAAACACACTAAAACTCAAAATAACCGCATTACTTTTACGGTTTTGACTATTTACAGACTAGATACTTCTTTAACACACCAAAATGACTTTAAAAATTACTAAAAACATAAAAACACACTAAAAATGCATTTGTAAACACATTTTCACACCAAGACACAAAAATACTTATTAACACAAAATGCTATTAATTAGAGGATTTAACGAGAAATAAAAGCGTAAATAAATGATTTAAGCCTTAGAAAATGTACACTTTTACAGTCTCATAACACCCCCCAACCAGCTTATTACTAGTCTCTAGCAACTAAAGCAATAAAACTTAAAACAAACAAAAGATTTTTTTTTTTAATATTGCAATTCCTCACTGATTTTCCTTAGGGTTTATCTCATATTCATGCCTCAAAGTAAAAATGTAAAAACTAATTAAGTTATGATTCATTTCTAGAGTTCGTCAATTATTTAAGATGAATTTTCCTCTCTGTGTGTGTGAATTTCTATTACTAATCAATGCATATTAACCAAATAAATTTATATTAATATATCTTAATTTATTTAAATAAATTCTTATAAATTTGTTTTTCATCCCTCTCTCCACTAATGTAGAATAACACCTTGTTAAAAGACCTTTTAGGATTTTATTCGGCTTGTAATGTAAGGCTTGGGTTAAAGGTATGATGGAAGATATATTTGAGGCTTAGTTCACCCATAAGACACTTACAAAAATCCAGAACCTGTAAATTGTACAATCCAATTCCCAAAGTTTACAATCTCGAACTCGAAATGAAATTTCCTTTGTCAACCACTTTTTATTTAACTTTCTTCTTCTTCTTTTTGTTTTGTTTTTTTTTAATATAAAATAACTGAAGAGTTACAATAAACGTACATATTTTACAGAGGTAGTAGATATTCTAACTCATCCTAACCTCATAAACCTAAATTCACTTGAAAGAACAGATGCCTTATGAGTGAAAGGTACAAGAAAAGGATTATGAATTTATTAAAAAGGCTAGGCTACATATATGGGTAACAAAGAAAATAGAACATTAAGCACAACGAGGTGACTAGGGATATAGAATGTAAACACGTTAGCTTCAAAGGCTCAAACGATCCAAAGATGGCCTAAATTATATCTATAACTTAGTGTTATCTAGGATTTCGTCTCAAGAGGGATTTAAACAAGTTATAAGATTTTATAAAAATAAACCAAATTATACTAACATAAACAGTCTCTAAATTAATATAACAAATCATAGTGCAAGATTAAGTGTTCAAACTTTGGGAAAATTTCATCCTAAACACATGGCAAACTAAAGAAACCAACATAAACTTAAATAGTATTTAAAATTTACCTCAAGTCATGGAAATGACATAATCTTGATATCGTCATTGGACAGGAAGTAAATCACCAAAATATTTTTAGATTTTTAATTTTTTTTTTGAGTTTTTTTTAATAATAAATGCAATGCAAACACACAGTTTTTACAATCATGTAGAAACACGTTTCAAGAATGCTAGTCACTCTATTACTTAGCTATTTCTACCAAGGTGAAGATGCGTTTCAAGAATAATAAATACTCCTTACCTCAACCATCTTCAAACTTGCATGCTACAAAGGAAAGATGCAGAGGTGAGAATTTTACAAACACAAAGGACTTTATTTTCGGACCATTATGGAGATGCGTTTTAGGACAAAACCTTCACTCAGCCATCTCGACCTATGAACACATGAATCTTAAAGTCTTACAAACAGCACACTCTTTTTTTTTCTTTTTTCTTTTTTTTCGCTTGGTTTTTTAAACTAGTCCCAGATTCAATCACAAAAGAAAAAATTGACACAACCTTCTCCCCCCAACCTAAATTGAACACTGTTCCCAATGTTTAACAAGATTAAGTAAGAAGACTAACAACATATACTTACAAGGGTGGTTATTCAAAGACAAATGCATAAACAAAGACAAAAACAATAATGCTGCAAGTAAAACTAAAAGAGGTAGAGTTTAGAGAGAAAGATCTCAATCTCGTTTGCATTTTTCGCAGAACTTTGATGTTGCAGTGTCCGTTTCAGGATCAATGACGTACATTTTTTTGAGCAATTCCTCTACAGTAGTGGCAGAGATAAAAATCTTTCTTCCTGACTCCTTAAGAAACTTTTGTTCCACAGCATGATCTAAAAAACTAAGCAGATTGTCAAAGTAACCATTTATATTTAACAAACCAACATGTTTAAAGTGTAGTCCTAACAATTTCCAACTAGCAATGGCAAAGAGTTCTTCTAGAGTTCCTAAACCTCCAGGTAAAGCAATGAAAGCATCAGAAGCAAACTCCATGTCTCTTATTCGCTCAGGCATACCTGCAACTATTTTTTCAACACCAATGGTAGGACTTCATAAATGACTTTGAGCAAGGATACCTAGAATAATACCTAAAGCTCCAGTACCTCCATAACGTCTTCCAGCAGAGACAGTACCCATTAAACCTAGACTACCTCCTCCATAGACAAGGTTTATCTTTTTCGTAGCCAAGACATAAGCTAAATGAAATACAGTTTCTATGTAATCAATGCCTTTTCCTGATTTAGAACCACAAAACACACAGATATTGTTGAACTTTAAAGATGACTAAGATGAGGAATCCATGATAATTACTAAGACTAAGACTCTTTTTTTTTTCTTTTTTTTTTTTTTTTGACTAACTCTATCTTACAAATTTTCTATGAGAAAAACTTAAGAACTAAAAGGATTTAATAAACACCTAAAGAGAACGTTGGGTAAAATTAAATAAAGACAGCTGTGATGACAAACAAGGACAGATAAATGTGACACCCCTGCAGACAAGTTGTACCTGACAACACTATTAACCTTTTGACAAACTAGACTTTATTGTACAACTTTTGACAA
Organism: Artocarpus heterophyllus; assembly: GCA_025403435.1. NCBI lineage: Eukaryota > Viridiplantae > Streptophyta > Magnoliopsida > Rosales > Moraceae > Artocarpus > Artocarpus heterophyllus. Next base: position 10,411,266 of record CM046339.1, read on the forward strand.
ATGGTACTAAATTTTAAAATTCGAAGCAAAGCTTATCTTACACGACACACAAGATACCTACCGAAGAAAATTATGCATCTGACAAAAGAAGAAAAGTCATGATATTATTATTATAAGACAAACAGTACGATCACAATTATTAAACAACAACTGTATAAATCACAAAAATAAAAATCTTTTTGTTGATGAAATTTTATTCGAGAATGAGTTGAAGAAAACTTTTGTTCATCAAAACGCGTTTCCAAAAATTTCGTTACTCAGCCGTTTTGATGATTTTTCATTAAAACCATGATCATACCTCGAATAAATTTTCAATCAATTTTTTTTTTAGAACAAACACACAAAGAAACAAAGAAGAATACTTTATAGACCTTGTTTTGAAGTAGAAGGATCTTGAGTCCATTTTCCATCTAACATTCTCGCAAACTAAACAGTTGGGTCTTTTAGCGTCAGATTCCCAAGACGTTCTTTTTCTTCATGAAATTGAGGCCAGAGTTATTTCATAGCCCCCCAAACGTATCCACTGGGATGGGACTCAAGAGAAACTCGAAGATCTTTTAAGTTTTCATTCCTAAGACCATTTTTACAGAACTGAATTTTAGCTTCCCTATTTCTAGATACGAAACCAGGTGAGGGACATTTTCCAGAACAAGTTTGACGAGAACATTTATGACATTTTGACTCCGTACGACGAGCTCTTCTTTTTCTAGCACACAGACTTGTACCCATACTAGGCAAACCCACATTATTTACATCACTTGAACGAGCAAGACCTTCTATGTACATCTTAATATCAGTAGGAAGCTTAAAACATAAAAGTACCCAAAGACGAGTGACTCTAGTTTTGTACTTCTTTCTGATCTCTCTTTGAGAAAGTGAAGGGAAATATTTCTTTAAGTGCTCATATTTTGGATCCATGATTGAGATTCTTGAGAGTGAATTGAAAGCTTTAAGAGAGAATTTGAGAGAGAATTGTGAAGATTTTTGTGGAAGCAGAAGAAAAGGAGATTGAAGATTTTCTGGAAAAAGTGTTTGAACGATTGAAGAACTTTGAAAGAGTTTTCAAGAATTTCTTGGAAATTTTGCGAGAAGACGGAGAGAATCTGAGAGAGAGAACAAGAAATTTAGAAAGAGAAAGAACAAAGATTTTTGAGCTTAGATGCACAATAATAGATTTTATAGACAAGAGGTAGACTTCTGTTTAGACACGGGAAAGACTATTCAGACGCATGTAGGAATAATGGGCTGAACTAAAATGGGCCAAAGAAAGGTAACCTAACAGATTACTCAGAAATGAAAATATTTTTATGTTTTTGAGTTTTTCAATTTTTTTTTTTTTACAAAGATCTAAAATTCAGAAAAATTCAGTGAAAATTATTTCATTAAAATGTGTTTCTAGAGGCCGTTGATACAAAAATACCAACTAATCGTGGTGATTATAACCTCCATAATTTCTGTCATTTTAATGAATTTTTGAAATTATTTTTTTGGTTTTTTAGGAAAAACAAAGAAAATAAAGATTCAACAAACAAATACAAAAACATAAATAAACATTAATCTATAACTATGATTTTAGTTTCTAGTTCGGAGTCAGAATCGCTAATGTTGATGACTGTTGGAAGAGCTGCTCTAAACCTTTCCAAAAGATAACACTCCCAAAAAGTTAAGTTCCCAGCAGCTGCAAAGAATCTTTACTGAAATTCTTCTTCATCCATGAGATCATACATGAGGTCATCCATAGTGTCACCCATCACCTCATCCTCAGGTCATTCTTCAAAAACTTCATTTTCACATTCAGCTTCAAAATTTGAATTTTTAGCTTTAGGAGGTTGGTCAAAAATATTCACAGGATGGTTATCAACTTTGGGTGGAACATTTGAATTAAAAGAATTAGCCAAATTAGCCAAATTAGCCAAAGGATCAACGAACGTTCCAGAAGTATTGCTCTCAACAAAGTTCACTTCACATTTTCCAGAGGGTGAATGTGCCATGTTAAAAATGTTGAACTCTGAGATCATATTTCCAAAAGAGAATTTTAGTATTCCATTTCTACAATTAATCAAAGCATTAGAAGTTGCAAGAAATGGACGATCTAAAATGACAGGAATTTGAACATTTGAATTTGTGACAGGTTATGTATCCAAAACAATGAAATCCACTGGGTAATAAAATTTATCAATTTAGATTAACACATCCTCGACAACACCTCTTGGAATTTTTACAGATCGATCAGCTAGTTAAAATGTGACAGAAGTTGGCTTTAGTTCACCTAGACCTAATTGCTGATAAACAGAATAAGGTAAGAGGTTGACACTAGCACCAAGGTCTAACAAAGCATGTTCAATTTGAGTATTTTCGATGATGCAAGAAATTGTGGGACAACCAGGATCTTTGTATTTCAATGATGAATCATGTTGAATGATAGAACTAACATTCTCAGCTAAAAATGCAGTTTTAGTCACATTATGCTTTCTTTTAATTGTACAACAATCTTTCAAAAATTTAGTATAAGATGGGACTTGTTTGATTGCATCTAAAAGTGGAATGTTAATTTTGACTTGTTTGAACAGTTCAAAAACTTCAGCGTTTTTGTCAAACTTCTCTTTTGAAAGCAAAGCTTGAGGAAATGGAATCTTTGGAACAAATTTCTCTTTTGAAACACTCTTTTCTTTTTCATAATTTTCCTTATCACTATTAATTTGATCACCACTTTTTAAAGTTGGATTAACTTTTTGATCTTTTAAAAGATTAGTTTTATCAACAGTTTTTCCACTTCGAAGAGTTGTAACAAAATTAACAGTTTCTTGTTGTGACTGTGAACTAGAAGAGGCAATTTCATTTGCAGATAGATAATGTACAGGTTAAGCAGGAAATTTGCCTTTTTCTTGAATGCGAAGGGAAGAAGTGAGTTTAGAAATGGATTCTTTAATTTCATGAAAGTCTTGAGAAGTGCAAGTGTTATGAACTTCTTGTTTTTGAATGAATGATTTTTGAGCCTGAATGAAAGTTTGCAAAGTGCCTTCAAGAGTTTTGACTCGAGATTGGAGATTTTCAGAAAAATTTTGTGGAGGCCTTTGAAAATTTTGAGAATTTGATGGAAATGGTGGACGGCCTTGAGAGCTTTGTGATGGAAATGGTGGTGGTGGTTGATATTGCTGTTGTGGTTGACCATTTCTCCAACTGAAATTGGGATGGTTTTTCTATTGTGAATTGTATGTGTCAGAATGTGGGGATGGAAATGGCTTTCTAGGTGGGTCCAATTGATTTGTGTAATTCACCTGTTCATAAGACTCTTCCTTAAAAATTGGGCATTCATAAGTTGAGTGTCTTAGAGTTTGGCAAACACTACACAAAATTTTAATTTTGGGTTCTTGGACATTCCTTTGTTCCATGGCTTTAATCTTTTTAGTCAAACATGCAATTCTAACACTTAGATCATTTTCTTGACTAAGTTGATGGACACCTCTTTGAGCATTAGCAAGATTAGATCTAATTTAGCCTTCAAAATTACTATGTTGCCAGTATTGAGAGTTATCAGCTAAATTATCAAGGAAATCTAACGCTTCATCAGGTTCCTTATCAAGGAATTCTCCATTACACATTGTTTCAACAAATTGACGGGTTTCAAGAGTTAAGCCTTCATAAAAAAAACTAATGTAATGCCATTTTTCAAAACCATGATGTGGCCAAGAATTCAACAAATCTTTAAATCGTTCCCAGCATTGGAAATAAACTTCTTTTGCATTTTGGGAAAAATTTTGAATTTGTTTTTTCAAAGCATTAGTCTTATGTGTTGGAAAGAATTTTTTCAGAAACTCAGTTTGCATTTCTTGCCATGTACCTATTGACCTAGGTTTTAAAGAAGTAAGCCAAGTTTTAGCTTTGTCTTTTAAAGAAAAAGAAAAAAGCTTAAGCTTAACAATTTCATTTGAAACTTCTTGGTCAGTAAAGGGAGCACAAACATCTTCAAACTCTCTAAGGTGCAGATATGGATTTTCAGATTCTAAGCCATGAAAATTGGGAAGCAAGTTGATCATTCCAGGTTTAAACCTAAAGTGATGAGCATTGAGAGGAAAAACCAAACATGATGGAGTGGATTCACGGGGTGGTTGCAAATAATCTCTCATTGAGAGAACAACAAGATTGATGATTTGTTGATTATCAATATTTTCATTATGAACACTTTCATCATCAGCCATTTTTGGTGAATTTGAAGACACAACAGAGACGAAATGTGATTCTAAACTTTTCCTAACTAACCTACGACTATTAGACTCACGAAACCAAACTGGCATACAAATTATTTAAATATTTACAAAATTTTATAGACAAATACTAAGCTTTTCTCCACTTAGGGAGAGTAAAGTAGTGAATGAAAAGTATCTACCTTATTGATTTTGTGAAGTTTGCGAACTATATTTTTCAAGAATGTCCCCAGGAAAGATTGGTGGTGCTAAGGCTCCTTAAGAACCAATCTCCTTGACAGAACAACGTTCCAGGAATGACTGGTGTTGGGAGAATCTCCAAAAGTGAACTGGTTATGGGAAAGAATTCCAAACCAATACCAATCCCCAAACAAAACTTCCTCAAAAAATACTTTTCACAAAAACACAATTTATTTATTAAGTATTATGGAAAACCTAATCTAAAATTTTATGAAGTTTTATTTCTAAGGCAAAAACCTAAAACTAGCAAAATAAATATTTGACAGAAGAAATGAGAGAATTTTTTTATTATTTTTTTTTTATTTTTTGATTTTTTTAATTTTTCTTTTTGAATATTAAAATAGTGATGTGAATAGTAACTACTACAAATAGTAACTTACAGAAAATGCATGCAGATTCCTATGTGAACAGTACTTAATGCCTGCAAAACAGAAGATATTAACAGAAGAAAAGAAATAAAACAAAGGAAAAGAAGAGTTAGTAATATATAAATGCAAAATAAAAGAAAAAGAAAATTTATTACACAATATTATTCTGCACTAAAAACAATACATTCCCCGGCATCGGCGCCAAAAACTTGGTCTCGCGTTTATTTACGCATTCTAAACTAACCTCAAGTATAAGGTTGTCTCAAGTAATATTTACTCGGTGAATCCGAGGTCGAACCCACAGGGAAGGATTTATTTAGTTCCAGTACACGTATTATATTAACTTTTTCTTTTTATTTAAACTGAAAAATTTGAGGATTAATATTTATTATTCACATAATGTATTTACAATATTTACACATTTTTTTACAACATTTTTCATCTTTAAATTTTGATAATTTGGAACTTTAATAACAAGACATGTAAATAGTAACTTAAGCAGAATAACAACAATAATAATAACAATTTAAAGAAGTAAAACAACAATAATAACAGGTCTAAGGTTCAAAGGTTCTATTCGACAATTATCTTCAATATATTTTAGTTTCTCTTTTCATTTATTAGTTGATTTAAGTATACATTATGCCATCCTATGTCGACAATAAATCAAGATTGATCAAGCATTTACTATGCCATTCCATGTCTATAATGTAGCAAAAACACAACTTAATAAATAAGCAGCATTTCAGCATAACTTAACTAAAATAACAACCAATAGTAAGCTAAACATTTACCAAGCCATTATCTGTCTACGAGTAATCAAGGTCCTCCCAAGCATTATCCATGCCAGTCTATGTCATCGATAAATCAAAACCGTAATTTTGGCAGAGTTCTAGCTAAGAAAATATTGAAATTCTAAGTTTTCTAAGAAAATATTTTGGCATTACAACAGCTTAGAAAACTAAGAAAAACCAAAAATTTTGAAGATAATTTTGCTAGAATTTCCCCCTCTCCCCTCAGCTAAAAAGAAATTTAAAAAGACATAATTAATAAAATACTACTAATATTATTGAGCATAATTTTTACAACATAAACTAGAAAATATTTTACAAGAAACTAGACTAAAAAATGAAATAAAAACTAGACTATAACTATTACAACAGCATTCTCATGCTGCGAGAGGGGTTTTTAACTGAGGCAAATGCCTCGGTATTTATAGGGGATTGGATTTACTGACGGCCATTTGAAATTAATGCTTTTTCCTGTTGAAAGTTGAACGATTCGAATTATTTTCTTATTCTTTCACGCTGATCCACGTTCGTGAGAATGCGAATTTGTCTTTGAGATTCTCTACTTCACGGTACACGGTAGCACTGAAACGGACTGATCGTGACCGTTAATCGTGCGATCCAACGGCTGTTAGACGCTAGCAAATTGGGCCTAGGTGGGACCGAGATTTAAGGCCGATGGACGAGTCAAAGTATTCAGATCTGACAGTTCAGAGAACGAATGCACGTGGACACGACCACACACGATCCAAAGCAGCCTGAGACTCCCTTACCTCGCCTGCAGCTTTGTTGGCGCATGTAACGCACACGCCAATCAGATTTAGACACGTGGACTGTAGGCTGAGATTCTGCTGACGCACCGAATGACGCGTTGACATGCGCCTCTTCCTCGGATGGTTGAGATTAATTTTTCTGTTGATCCGACAGTCCTTGTTACGCCACGTGTCCATTCTATATGAATCCAAATATTTTAAGGATCTTTTTATGCATTTGATGTCCGATTTTATCCGTTTTGGTGTCGTTTTGCTCCGTTTTTCCTCCAGATTTCAAATCTAAAAATCACAAACACACTAATATTAATTATTTTACAAACATAATATTTACAAAAATATTAAAAATATTTATTTTACAATAAAACACACAAAAATAGATAAAAACTCATAAAATTTTCAGTCTCTTACGGTTTAGCATAGATATAATTTTTATGACTTGGAAATATTTTTTAAAATTACTAAAAATATAACAAGACATATTTATAAATTTAAAACACACTATCAAACACACTAAAACTCAAAATAACCGCATTACTTTTACGGTTTTGACTATTTACAGACTAGACACTTATTTAACACACCAAAATAACTCTAAAAATTACTAAAAACATAAAAACACACTAAAAATGCATTTTTAAACACATTTTCACACCAAGACACAAAAATACTTATTAACACAAAATGCTATTAATTAGAGTATTTAATGAGAAATAAAAGCGTAAATAAATGATTTAAGCCTTAGAAAATGTACACTTTTACAATCTCATCAGTTCCCAACTATTCGGTAATGAGACCAAAAGGATTAGGGCATTGATCTCATCATCAAATTTAATCTTTATCGAGACCAATTAATTCAGAAAGGTATTAAAATTATTCAGATGCTTTACCACCGAGGGCCTTTAGACATTTTTAAATTAAAGAGCTTCTTCATGAGTTGTACCTTGTTTTTGGCTGAGGGCTTCTCATACATGTCTGACAGAGCCTTCATCATTCCTGTTGTGGTCTTCTCCTTCGCTACATTGTGGGCCACGTTCTTTGACAGAGTCAAACGGATCACACCCAACAACTGTCTGTCAAGGAGATTCACTCCTCATCCTTCACGCCTTCGGGCTTATCTCCCAAGGGCAAGTGCCATTTTTTGCTATAGAGGTAGTCTTCCAATTGCATCCTCCAATAGAAAAAATCTGAACCATCAAATTTGGTAATACCAGCTGCTGACCCTTCTTTGCTTGTCATCGTTCTTGACCCGAACCTTCGCTCTGATATTAGTTGTTAGGAATTAGGCCCCTCCTAATTCTAAAAACACCAAGAATGAATGATTGCAGAAAAAAAAAAAGGAATTAGAGAAAGATAAAAGAGGAACACCAAATTTTATATAGGTTCATCAAATTTGTGACTACGTCCTGTTTCTGTCGCTATAGATTCCACTATGATGAAGGATATGATTACAAATTGCAAGAGAAATTTCTATCACACACCCTCAAATTGTGTTTCGTAAATTTCTCTTCTATCACAACAAACAGAGTTCTCACGCTCAAAATATGCCTCTAAACCCTAGCCGTCTTATCTCTATTTAAATAACCTTAAGGAAAGACGAAAAATCACTACAATTAAGAAAACCCTAGCAGCCACACATAGTCTTTGGCTCAAGACCATGACTTTTGCCCGGAGAAGTCGTATAAAACAGATTCTTGGCACTACAGCGCCCGAATCCAATACCGCAGTGTTGGTCTCGATTTTGGGCTGGCGCCGCGACGCTCAATCTTGGCACTGCGGTGCCCAGGCATTGCCCTCCCTCTCCTTTTTTTCTTTTGCTGGGTTTTGATTTGGCTCCATTTGCAACAAATATGGGATCACTTTAATTGACCATACTAGAGTGGGTTACAAAAAAGACCCTTTTATCATAGCAAGTCAAGCTAAACAAGTTTTCTATGTGGATATAGATGAAAAACATTCTATCGCACTTTCAACACAACTAAAAAGCCTAAGTGATGAGGATGATGATATTGATGAAATGGACAAACATGAAACATTTGGAAAAGAGAGTATAGATTTGATTGAGCTAGATCAAATAGAAGAAACCACAAGATCATACTTACGTGAAGATGGTGATGACATTTGAATATATCGTGGAATAAAACACAAAAAATGGAGCTTTGAACTTTTCTTCATTGAAAGCTACTTTTTCTCAGAAAGTTTCAATTCGGTTTTATATTTATGTTTATCTTTATTGCTTTACTAGATACTTGTTATTCATTTTGTATTGATTTTGGCTGTAGACCTTTTATGTGTTTTTTTATAATACATTTTGTTCTGACTATATTAAGTTTTGTTTTATGTATTATTTTTTTAGTCTTTTGGTAATATAAATGAGTATTATTTTTTCTCTTTGTTGCGTGCTTCTACCCATATACAAACATAATGGTTTTTGTATAATACAACTCGCTTAATGTTTAGATACAATTATATACAGTCAATAGTGTTGTAATGTCAGCCTTTTATATAATACTCTCTAATAGTTTAAACAATACCTTTGAATTGATGGTTTGGCATCATCCCAGCATTGAACTATCGGGGTACTTCTTCTTAACAGAGCCACTACAAACAAATACAAACTTTCAGTTGAAATTTTGAATAAGCCCGCATTATCTAAATATTACCCTGCATTGTGCAGACACTAGCCGGATTCATATTATACATATATGTGTATGTGCATATACATAAATATGTGCGTTAATACAGCTTGGTTTTTACTTTATACTAACTATGTTCCTTTCTCTGAAGGTTGATGGAGTGCGCAGGTGGGAAGATTTTGATGAAAGGGACAAAAAAAAAATTTGAATCAGGTAAAAGTCCTCTCTTTTTTTTAAACAAAAAAAATACGTTTTTCTGTGTAGGTAAACTGTCTCAGTTTTTTTCAACAAAATAAGAAAAATGACTGTAGCAGAATAAGGAACCTTAACATAATGAAAAAAAAAAAAAACTAAAACCGTTTTGATGTTTAAAAAACTTTTTTTTTATGTCAAAAACTGTTAAAAAAAATAATCTATTTGTCAAAAAAAAATTTGGCCGGGCCTCTTTCTGAAAATGCCCCGCCAAGGTGATGGTCAACAAGACAATGAAAAAAATAATAAAAAACATATAGGTAGCGGTAAAAGAGGAACGTGTGAAATGTCAGACATTGTGAAAATAATGCTCTTGGTGTGGTTGAAACAGTTAAATTCAATAAAAGGAAACAAGCATTGGGAAAATCTGGGAGCCGTTTAAACAGTGACATAGGAGTTATAGGTAGAAGACTAGTCCCCATTGATGTTGAAGATTGGCATAAAGTAGATGATTTTATACAAGATAACATACGGAAGGCGTTAAATGTAAGTCCTTATTTCCTTTTTAAATTTATTTAGACTCTTATCGCAAAATTATTCTAAGGGGGTGTTTGGCAGTGGTGGAAACCACTTAGTTCTTACCACAATCTCAGTTATAAACAGTGTAAAGTTATTACATGCTACAGTAACAATAAAAAAAATATGCTACAGTATAAAACTCTCACATGCTACAGTAAAAGTGTTTCCCATCATCCTTCCAAACACCCTATAAATGAAATTCACAAATTCCTTGCAGAATGTATTTTTGTTAAAAGAGGATCACGAAGATGGGCTGATGCAAAGAGTTAGAAGAAGTTGCAGAAATTGAAGACCAGATTGCGCAAAAAATATGTTAAACCTTTTTAAAAAATCCCAATTTAGTGAAAGAGAATCCAGAAAAGTTATATGCTCGACCGAAAGCTTATCCTCAAATTAAGGAGGAACAGTGGTTGTCATTTGTGGGATATTCCTTGTCACTAGAATTTATGGCAGTTAATATTATAAATAATATTTACATTCACTTTTATAATTAATTGACAACTTAGTGACATCTTAATAATTTATCACAGGAATTAAGTGATCAAAACACTTTAAACCGTTCACAACTAAATTTTCCTTGCTGTTTATTGCGCATGGGATATGCCAATTTAGAAGCAAAGATTGTAAGCTAACATGTATTATATCCTTTTTTTTAAGGATTATACTACATCTTCTTTGATTGAATATATTATTTTAATCTCGACTTTTCATTCCGAACAGCAAGAAGAACTAGGAACTAAAGAGGAGATGCCACGAGATATGCTATGGATAGAAGACAAAAAATATTAAAGAAGACATTGATGACTTCAAAAGCGGGATCATTGCAAACTGCATTGTAAGTGTGATTAATTTTGTTTTATAATTACTTAGTAGTTTTAAATAAAATTAACTTGTAATTCCGAAATTTATACTTTATAGGATGAGTTGCATATACTACAAGATGAGGGAAAATTTATTGAAAGAGGAAGCAATGATATTTTGACTGAAGCCTTAGGCACACCAAAACAAACTGGCCATATTCAAGGTGGAGGCCAAGATGTTATATCTAAGGAATTTTTCATTAAAGACAACAGTAGGCACAAGCCAACTCCAAGAGCAACAAATTAAGCAGCTAGAGCAAAAATACGAGGCTCGATACCAGAAACAAGAGCTACGTATTCAGGAGGTGGAGCATGTTAGAAAAATGGCAGCAATTGGATGAATGAGAAATTGATGCTCATTGGTGGAGATTAATGGAGGTCATAAACCTCATATTGTAACACCCAAAGGCATGGATTAATAGGTGATTATGAGCTTCATAATCATGAAAAATGAAGGGTTATAACCAATGGTTTAATGGGAGATTATGAGCACCATTATCATAATTATGAGCTTCATAATCATGAAAATGAAGGGTTACAACCAATGGTTTAATGGGAGATTATGGGCACCATTATCATGAAAAATGGAAGGTTGCAACCAATGTCATTATTCACATAAATTCTGATTAATGCCTCATTATAATGTGGATTGTAACTTATATTCTCTTAAGCCTATATAATGAACTCTCCTCCACATGTTTGAGACACAAACAATTGCATAGAATTTGCACTCACCAAGTCATAGAGTTTTTCCTTAGTTTTTCAAGTTCTACCAAGTTTTGTTGTAGTCGTTTTTGGTGATAGAAGAAAAACACTGTTTCAAGTTCGCCGGAAACGGTATCCCATTGTGCTTAAGATTCCGTTGCTAGTCGTTGTATCCTGGGAGACAGACGTCCGTCGTATCCTCGTGCACAACCGGAGGGGACGAATCTGTTTTAAGGAAAGCGTGACCTACACGTGCCTCGACCATTTCTGTTCAATTTCCATATTGCATTGCTTCCATTGAAGGTTTTGTTGTATTTGTTTTCTTTAATTTCAATTTCTAATTTTTTTTTTCAATTGTAACCTGTTCATTTTATCCATGCAATATATTGTTTGCAATTCTTGGTAATAGTACATACAATATTGTGCTAACAATCTTAAAACAGATTCGCTTTTGAAGATGGACAGGTTACTAGAACGGAGAAATAAATCTTATTATTTCCTTCTGGAATTTTCGTTTTACTATAGATTTTTGTTTGCTTGTATATTTGATTATGACCATTTGTTAAGTTTCAACTTCTATAAATTTGGTTGGCTTCTGATATTGGTTTTTGTTATTATTCTAAACGTTTGATTTTTTTGAACATTTGAATTGATCATTCAGGTTGCTTTTTATTGATTTGTTCATGAACTTTTGTTCTTGTTTTATGCGTGTGTATATGTGTATATATATATATATATATTAATTAGTTAACGTTTTGTGCATAATCTGTAAAAGTTTTGTTTCGTTCCTGTATGTTTACATTTTAAATATAAAAAGGAACTGTTCGTGTAATAGTTATAACAAAAGAATTGCTATACATATATTTTACGTTTCCATGGTGATTATAGACATTGAGTTTTGAGTACGGAAAAGTCTTTTATACTATTTCGTTCAAGTATTAATTTGGTTCGATTTCTTTATTTCATTTAATTGTAATTTTGATTATGTGCTTTCAATCAAAATGTTATATAACTTTAACATTAGTGATATAATTGCTTTTCGCATTAGTATACATTTTGGCATTTAACTATCACGGTTCTATTTGCCTGTGATCATTTAGTGTCAAGTTTGTAAACTTTTGGTATTATTGCTTCTATTTGTGCTGCCTGCTTGGCTGTTTTTTTTTTTTTTTTTATAAACACATGGTGTTAGAAGTATGTACAGTTTTATATATTGATTTGAATAACATTTGTTTCCTATTGGAATCAGTTACTTCCTCATAATTGTTGGAGGTTTGCATTTTTATTATAAGTTACTGCTAAGTTTTTTTTTTGTTTCGTCTTTTATTATATATATTAGGTTCATATATATAAAAGATTAAAAACAGTTTTGGTTTTATTTATTGTTTCTTTCAAATTGTCTAAAACGTTTATGTTTTAAATCAATGTTTATGTTTTACAAAACATTTACAGTATTTGTTCTGTTAAGTTGTGATGATTATTTTATATGTATAGTTATATTACGGTTTCTATAAACAGTTTTATATAATTTGTTTTGTTTTGATTTGTTGTTAATAACAGATTGTTTAACATTTTATTTTTATCAATCTGTTTCTTTAATTTCAAAGGAAACTAATTTTGGTGTCATTTTTCAGTTGATTGAAGTTCATTGAAGAAATGGGTGATAACATGAATGTTGTTCCAACTGAGAATGCTCCAACTGGGAGCACTTCTGAGACACCGATGCCATCTCCTAGGGTCCATGCTTCAACCTCGACACAACCTTTGTCGGTTACGGTTCCTGTGAACCACAATGAAAAACCTGAAAAATTTAATGGACTGAACTTTAAAACTTGGCAACAAAAAATGTTGTTCTATTTAACAACACTGAATCTTGCGAGATTCTTGAAAGAGGATCCTCCTACTGTTAGAGAGGATGAAACAGATACTTAGACCTTGCTTGCTGTTGAAGCATGGAAGCATTCTGACTTCTTGTACAAGAATTATATTCTGAATGGCTTGACTGATGCACTTTATAATGTGTACGGTCCGAAAAAAATGGCCAAATAAGTATGGGAGTCTTTGGACCATAAATACAAAATAGAAGATGCTGGTGCTAAGAAGTTCATAGTTGGACGGTTCATGAACTACAGAATGGTGGATTCTAAGACTATAATTAGTCAAGTACAAGAACTGCAATTACTCATTCATGAAATTCATGCTGAAGGAATGGTAATTAGTGAGTCTTTCCAGGTAGCTGCAATCATAGAGATGCTACCCCCTGCGTGGAATGACTTCAAGAACTATCTGAAGCACAAGCGTAAAGAGATGAGCGTTGAAGATCTTTTTTTTTTACTTCGCATTGAGGAAGACAATAGAAGATCTGAGAAAAAGCTTTTTAACAAGTCTGTTGCCAAAGCAAGTGTGGTGGAGCATGATAAAAGCTCCAAGAACAAGAAAACCAAGTCGTGGTCCAAGCTGGGGCCGAAGGGTGGAATTTCAAAGAAGCAAAAATTCCAAGGAAAATGTTTCAACTGTGACAAGGTGGGTCACAAATCGGCAGATTGTAGGATGCCAAAGAGAAACAAGAAGAAAGAGGCTAATGTGGTGGACACCATCACACAAGAAGTGTCAGACATCAGTCTCTCTGCCGTGGTCTCTGAAGTCAACATGGTGGACTCTAACCCAAAGGAGTGGTGGCTAGACACTGGGGCCACACGCCATGTTTGCTGTGATAAAGCTGCTTTTGTTGAACTCGTACTGTCAAATTCTGGAGAGAAGCTGTATATGGGCAACTCTGCCACATCTGAGATTAAGGGCCAAGGGATGGTGGTTCTGAAAATGACATCAGGCAAGGAAGTTAAGCTTCAAAATGTGTTGTATGTGACTGATATCCGAAAGAATCTCATTTCTGGAACTCTACTAAGTTCACATGGCTTCAAGATGGTTTTTGAAGCTGATAAAATAGTTTTGTCTAAAAATGGTATGTATGTGGGAAAGGGATATGTGAAAAATGGAATGTGGAAAATGAATGTAATGGCTATTAAGCCTAATTCCATTAATAAAAATAAAAAGTCTTCCGCTTATATGCTTGAGTCTTCTAATTTATGGCATGGTAGACTAGGTCATGTTAATTATAATACTTTACGTAGATTAATTAACTTGAATCACATACCCACATTTAATATTGATCCCAAACACAAATGTGAAATATGTGTAGAGCCAAACTAACGAGATCTTCATACCAAATGATTGATAGAAATACTGAGCCACTTGATTTGATACATAGCGACGTTTGTGACTTAAAATTTATTCAAACTAGAGGTGGGAATAAATATTTTGTTACATTCATAGATGATAGCACAAAATATTGCTATGTATATTTGCTTAAAAGTAAAGATGAAGTTATAGAGAAGTTTTCTCTCTATAAGCAAGAAGTTGAAAACCAACTTAATAAGAAAATTAAGATGGTAAGAAGTGACCGTGGTGGTGAATATGTAGAACCATTTAGTGAATTTTGTGCACAACATGGTATTATCCACGAGGTTACGCCACCCTATTCACCTTAGTCAAATGGTGTCGTTGAACGCAAAAATTGTACCTTAAAGGATATGATGAATGCGATGCTGATAAGTTCTGGATTGCCACAAAACATGTGGGGGGAAGCCATTTTATCGGCTAATTACCTTTTAAATAAGGTACCCCGGAAGAAAAAAGACAAGACCCCTTATGAATTGTGGAAAGCTAGAAAGCCTTCTTACAAATACTTGAGAGTGTGGGGGTGTCTTGCAAAGGTAATGATACCTACACCAAAGAAGATGACAATAGGTCCAAAAACAGTTGATTGCATCTTCATTGGTTATGCCCACAACAGTAGTGCTTATCGGTTTCTTGTGTATGAATCTAAAAACCCTGAGATTCACAAGAACACGATAATGGAATCTAGGAATGCATCATTTTTTGAACATGTATTTCCTTGCAAATCCAAAGAGGATGGTCCAAGTTCATCTAAACGAACGTTTAAGACTATTGAAGAGAATAGTCAAGATCATCAAGAAGTTGAAACCGAATATGAAGAAGAAGAGCCTAGACGAAGCAAAAGGGCACGAACAGAAAAATCATTTGGACCTGACTTTCTGACCTACATGCTAGAGGCTGAACCTCAAACTTTCAAAGAAGCTATAAGCTCATCGGAGGGTCCTTTATGGAAAGAAGCCATAAAGAGTGAAATTGATTCCATCATGCAGAATCATACTTGGGAATTAGTGGACCTTCCTCCAGGAAGTAAACCGCTAGGTTCTAAATGGATTTTCAAACGTAAAATGAAAGCTGATGGAACAATTGACAAGTATAAGGCTAGACTTGTTATAAAAGGTTATAGACAAAAAGAAGGCCTTGATTACTTTGATACTTATTCTCCTGTAACGAGAATAACCTCCATAAGAATGATCATAGCGATTGCCGCTTTGCGGAATCTTGAAGTACATCAGATGGATGTAAAGACTGCTTTTCTTAATGGAGACCTTGAAGAGGAAATTTATATGGAACAACCAGAAGGTTGTATTGCTCCAGGACAAGAAAAGAAAATCTGCAAATTGGTGAAGTCTTTGTATGGGCTTAAACAAGCACCAAAGCAATGGCATGAGAAATTTGACAATGTTATGATGTCAAATGGGTTCAAAATTAATGAGTGTGACAAGTGTGTTTATGTCAAAGGAACAGACGATGGATATGTTATTCTTTGTCTGTATGTAGATGACATGCTAATCGTGGGTAGCAATGATCGGATGATCAAATCAACTAAAGATATGTTGAACTCTAGGTTTGACATGAAAGACATGGGACTTGCCGATGTGATTTTAGGAATCAAAATCAAAAGGTCGCTTGATGGACTCATCTTGAGCTAGTCACACTATGTGGACAAGATACTTGACAAATTTAGTAAAAATGACACTGGTGTGACCAGAACACCAATTGATACTAGTCAACATCTGTCCAAAAATAGAGGAGAAAGTATATCCCAGGTGGAATATGCTAGAGTGATAGGCAGTTTAATGTACTTAATGAATTGTACAAGACCAGATATTGCCTATGCTGTAAGTAGTCTAAGTAGATTCACGAGTAATCCAGGAGATGATCACTGGAAAGCGATTGTTAGAGTACTCAGATACTTACGGTATACTCGTAGTTATGGGCTACATTATACAAGAGATCCTGCAGTTCTTGAAGGGTATTCTGACGCAAGTTGGATATCTGATATACAAGATTCTAAAGCTACAAGTGGATACGTATTCACTTTGGGAGGCGCAGCAATTTCATGGAAGTCTTCAAAGCAGACGGTAATAACCAGATCTACTATGGAATCTGAATTTGTAGCTTTGGATAAAAGCGGTGAAGAAGCTGAATGGCTAAGGAATTTCTTGGAGGATATCCCTGAATGGCCTAAACCTATGCCTGCAATATGCATACATTGTGATAATCAGTCTGCTATTGGCAGGGCACAGAATGTGATGTACAATGGTTAATCGAGGCATATACGTCGTCGACATAATACCGTTAGACAACTAATCTCAACTGGAGTCATGACAATAGACTATGTAAGGTCTAAAGAAAATATTGCGGATCCGTTAACCAAAGGACTGAATAGAGATCAAGTTGAGAAAACATCAAGAGGAATGGGACTTAAGCCCATAAAAGAATAGGTCGAAACAGTGGAAACCCAACCTTGTTGACTGGAGATCCCAAGATCTAGGTTCAATGGGATAACTAAACTGAATAGACTGAATAAGATCACTGTGGGGGTTACCCCAACCCATTCCTATAATAAAAACAGTAATACCCGTAGGGAAAGGTTAAGCAGTTTGCTTTTAATGATTCTTATGCGTCGAATACGTTGAGAATTTGAGCGGAGTAATACGGGTTACTCTTAAGTAAGAAATCACCTATGTGAGAGAGAAGTGGGGCCGCTTCAAAGGAGAATTGCTAGGGCTCAATTCTTTAGAAACTCTTGCAGAACCAGGGAGATGTTCATGGCCAAAATGAACATAACCATGAGAACTGAAACTGTGTCAGGAAAATATCTGTGTGAGGTATGTTATCGTTTACACAAATGGCAGAACAGTTCAAGGACATCGCGTCTACTAGTCAGCCAGTAAAGTAAACATACTTTCACAAGGGAAGGTTCAATGGTTAACACCTACCTATCCTATGCAGATATTAACCGTAGAACTCTATCATCGTGTAGTGTCTTTGTTTTTCCTCTGTAGTTTGTCAATTTCATTCATGTGGGGGATTGTTAGAAAAATGGCAGCAATTGGATGAATGAGAAATTGATGCTCATTGGTGGAGATTAATGGAGGTCATAAACCTCATATTGTAACACCCAAAGGCATGGATTAATAGGTGATTATGAGCTTCATAATCATGAAAAATGAAGGGTTATAACCAATGGTTTAATTGGAGATTATGAGCACCATTATCATAATTATGAGCTTCATAATCATGAAAATGGAGGGTTACAACCAATGGTTTAATGGGAGATTATGGGCACCATTATCATGGAAAATGGAAGGTTGCAACCAATGTCATTATTCACATAAATTCTGATTAATGCCTCATTATAATGTGGATTGTAACTTATATTCTCTTAAGCCTATATAATGAACTCTCCTCCACATGTTTGAGACACACACAATTGCATAGAATTTGCACTCACCAAGTCATAGAGTTTTTCCTTAGTTTTTCAAGTTCTACCAAGTTTTGTTGTAGTCGTTTTTGGTGATAGAAGAAAAACACTGTTTCAAGTTCGCCGGAAACGGTATCCCATTGTGCTTAAGATTCCGTTGCTAGTCGTTGTATCCTGGGAGACAGACGTCCGTCGTATCCTCATGCACAACCGGAGGGGACGAATCTGTTTTAAGGAAAGCGTGACCTACACGTGCCTCGACCATTTCTGTTCAATTTCCATATTGCATTGCTTCCATTGAAGGTTTTGTTGTATTTGTTTTCTTTAATTTCAATTTCTAATTTTTTTTTCAATTGTAACCTGTTCATTTTATCCATGCAATATATTGTTTGCAATTCTTGGTAATAGTACATACAATATTGCGCTAACAGAGAAAAAATATAAGGAAATTTCTAAAGATTTAGAAAGTAGGTTGATCGTAATGGATACAACTCGAAAAATTGTTGTGGGAACAGGCTGTAAATTAGCAGTTGGTAATATATCCAATGTAGTTGCCCGTGGACGTGTAGTTGCAACAGATGGGAAAATTCTTCGTAGGGATTTAGGGGAGTCAAACTCGCCGGTGGAGGTTGAAGAAGCAATAAATGATGGCGGATGAGATGGTGTAGGTTGTGCATGCTGTTGGGACGTTTGTGGTATGGCCTAAAGATCTTGTAATATTAAATAATATGAAGGTAATTACTTAATTCTTATGAAATTGAACATGACGGCCAATGTTTTAGAAGCATGATAAAACTCATGAAACATAACCTTATCTACATGTTTTATTTTTACTTTTATTGTTGAATTGCAGGTACGACCAAAGAAACTACCAACAAGGAAAAAACAAATAGACTTGCATGAGCAAGAAAAGGTTTTTGACCCTCAAGATCAGCTAATCCCCTCCTCTGCTAGTTCTAGTACCATATCTATTGTTGCTTCCACATTACAAAAAAATAAAAAGCAAAAAACACAGCCACAAGCGCAAAAGAGGGCTTTTGACCATCTAGTTCCGCCAATGCACTGTGTTAGTTCTAGTGCTAGACCTGTTATTGCTTCTGCATCAAGAATCTAACATTCCAGGAGCATTAAAAGTTTTAATGAAGAGATTTCGAAATGAAAAAGAAGAACACGTGATTGAAATCACTTTAGACGAGAAGGTTTTGGCCCCAAAGCAGGTTGTACTTTGCATGTTTCGAAGGAGGATACAGTGCACATGGCAAACTTGGAAAAGCTTACTGCTCCATGCATTGCTGCTTATATGGGGTAATTGTTGTTCCTTTTTGGTAATTAATTACAAATTTTATATAATTTTTTACTTACGCGAGTATTGGATGATGGGTACACGTATACTTATTGTAAAGAGAAAAAAGGGGCTCATGATACTGGCTGCATCCATCCATCATGGTTGCCTACATTCAACAACAAAGATCAGGGGAGTCGTTCTAGATTAGTGGTAGATAGAATCGAAAAAACAGAAAGGAATATTTGGTTAGCTCCTTATAATTCAGGGGAAGGTCAACTTTATAACTTTGTTACCGTCTAATTAAAATAATTCTTAGTGCTACCATACCTCTTTTTCTTTTGGAATCTATATAGGAGGCATTGGATGTTAGTTGCCCTTGATATGCGTAATCGGACTATCTATTTCTTTGATCCTCTTAAAACCCGAAGACATCAAGGCAGTCATGCGAATGTATGTTCAACATAGATTTCTTGTGGAGTCTTTAAATTTTTCTTTTTGTGGTTATAATTTTTATTTCTAATCACATGGGGTCTTGAATTTATATTTTTGTAGCGTGCTTTCCTCGCTATTTGCTGATAAAAGTACTACCACCACAAGAGATCCTTGGCATTGCCTAATGGTAATTTTATTTACTTTAATCTTCACTTGTATATAGTTAAAAATTTAACTTTTCACCTAGAAATTATAAGTACAGTTCTGTTTTAAGACTCTACTGATGCAACTAAGGACCCTGTTTTTAGCTTGTGTGTATAAAGTCCTTTAGTGCTTGATCACCTGGAAAAGCTAAATGTATTTATAATGGGGAGTATTTAGTTCCAGTTTTTATTTTCCTACACTAACTTTTTTTTATACATAGAATGTGGATTCTATGTCATGCGGTACATACAGGAAATAACGAAAAGTTCCAAACTAATAGACTACTTCAAGAATCAAGCAAGAATTGTTGTTGCATTTTTTATTTTACCTTCATTGCTAAGGAAGTTTTTCATTGAATACGTTGCATATTAACATTTTTGTCCTTTTTGCTTACGTAGTGCGAGAAGAAGAAGACATATACCGCCGAAGAGATTAATGAGATAAGGGAAGAATGGGCTGTTTTCGTAGCCGACTACCTTTAATAAGAGTTGTAGTCGTTAATTGTAGCTGACAAAGTAGTTTTTAAACACATTATTGTGTACTTATTTTAGTTGAATTTTAAAAGAAGAATTGGCAGTTTGTTTATAGTTTCTACTCAAATTTAATGTTGTAATAAGTTCATTTTTTCCCGACAAACACGACGTTTTGGTTGATAAATAGAAGGACCAATTCTAAAGAGAAAATGGAATTATTCAGAAATCTCTAAATCTTCTAATTATTCAAATTTATTAAATAAATCTATTCTTAATAATCAAGGAATGAGCCATCAATTTGCTTGAAAAGAGAAAAAATAAGAAAAGAAAAAAGCATCTTCCATTAAGAGCCCATTACTTAAGGTTGGATGGTTTGACGATTTTTGGACAGGTGTGGTGTAGTTTTTTTGGTTGACGGGTTGGAGATTAACCAACCCACAAACCGCCCACCACATGGCGGGTGGTTTCGGTTTGATTTTGGGTGGTTGCGGGCAGGTGCGGGAGTGTTGAGCGGGTTGAGGCGGTTTAGACCTATGCTATTGCCTAATGTAATTTTTTGGACATTTTTTTTTAAAAAGTGAAGAAAATTTGTAGAAAATAAAAGATGATAATACATAAAGCATTCCCAACAACAAGCAAGTTTAATGCCTAAAGACAGTGACTATATTTAAAAGTACAAATTAATAAACATAATCATTCACTGCAACAAGAAATATCAACTACAGATGAAGTGATGAACAAAGTCAAGAGTCCATAAAGATTAAAGCATATTCATTGGGTTCGAAAATAATAGAATGCTACAAACGAAATGATGAACAAAGTTAAGTGTTCTTTTTCTTTTTAGGGCATTTCTCTACTAACTTACTTGATTTGAATTTTGATCACTTCACAAAATAATAGGAGAATTTCTAGATTCCAATATGTCAAGAGGCAGCCGAACTAGTGCTTGGAGTGTTGGATTGTTCAATTATCTCTAAAATAAGAACAAAATCAAATAAATGATAATTTTTATTTTAACATATATAAGCTACGAGTTCAGGTTACCCGCTCTCAAAAACTTAAAACTAAACTTGTCCACATAAATATATTAATAGATTGGTTCAACCCATCCGTCAGTAGGTTGTTAACGTAAACCGATTTTTTTAAAGATAGATAGGCGCAGACACAGACGGTTGACAGGTGCGAGGTGGTTTTTATACGGCCCTACCATTACTGAATCATGTAGTTAAAAAGTTGCCAAAAGGAGGCCCTTTTTTCATCTGTTTTCACTTTTCACTGCTTCAAAACGCCAAAAAGAAAACGAAGAGCAAAGCAGGAACACATAGGACCTGTTTGTTTCGATACTTGAATCACGGTTTGAATTATTTTGTTACAGTATTCTCTCTTACAAAAATTTAAACCTTCATTTAAATACTCTATTCAAATACTCCAACCAAACGGACCCACAATTTTTCGTGTTTGGATTCACTTCCCCGCCAATCTCACCACCGATCTTTCACCGCCGTTGTTAGCACCAAAGCCTAGCCATCGTCTGGCTTGCCCGCCTTCAGAACCTCACAGATCTGCAGTGAGCCCGTTCGTCATCCTCGACAACAGGAAGGAATTCCGGTCAATCACGATCTTTCGCGCGAATCTCACCGGAGCTTCACCAAGACACATGAACTTCCCCAAGACCCGAATTTCTTACGCGATCTCTCCGGCTAGTCAAGATCTCTCCTCCGTTGTAAGGGATTTTCTTTAGGTTGCAAGAATCTACGAGAATTTAAGACAAACTAGAACCACCACTTTTACCGAGGCGTATCTGACTCGAGCTTCTGAGTCGCTCATGGCCGATTTCCAGACTTGGACTCACCAAGCCAAGTGGATCTTCACTCCTCAAGAGCTGGTAATTTTTTCTTAAGCTTTCATTGTTTTAAAACTTTCGGATTCGCTTTGCTTCAAGTTCTGGGCTCTAACAAGAAGATGAACCGGGAGAGAGAAAATGAAAGCTTTATCGTTTCTTTCAGAATCCAAGTTTTTTTTTTTTTTTTCACCTTTGTATTTTTGGGTTTACTTGGAAAAAAAGAGCATGGGAAAGCAAAAGATTTTTTTTTTCCTTTGATAAAATTTCTTTCAGATTGGGTGTTAAGTATAAATGATTTATTTAGAATTATGTACAGCTTCACAGTTTGTTCAATTTACCTTGAAGTAGAATAAGACGATTTCCAAGTCATAACATGTGGGTTTCCCTTGGGTTTACCTTTCCAAGTAGAATAAGACGATTTCCCTTGGAAGTTTTTTTTTTTTTTTTTTTTTTTTTTCACCTTTGTATTTTTGGTTTTACCTTGAAAAATATAGCAGGGGAAAGCAAAAGATTTTTTTTTTCCCTTTGATAAAATTTCTTTCAAATTGGGTGTTAAGTATAAATGATTTATTTAGAATTATGTACAGCTTCGCAGTTTGTTCAATTTACCTTGAAGTAGAATAAGACGATTTCCAAGTCATAGCATTTGGGTTTCCCTTGGGTTTACCTTTCCAAGTAGAATAAGACGATTTCCCTTGAATTTTTTTTTTTCCACCTTTGTATTTTTGGTTTTACCTTGAAAAATATAGCAGGGGAAAGCAAAAGTTTTTTTTTTTTTGCCTTTAATGAAATTTCTTTCAAATTGGGTATTAAGTATAAATGATTTATTTAGAATTATGTACAGCTTCACGGTTTGTTCAATACCCCTTGAAGTAGAATAAGAGGATTTCCAAGTCATAACATTTGGCTTAATTGGAAGGGAATGTGTTTTAGGCGTTTCCAAGTTTCTATGTTGATAGGCTTTCTCCATTATTCCTGTTGTATTTATAATGAAAATTGTAGAAATTTTTGTGATTCTGTTAGTTTTATGGTGGCTTGGTTTATTGGTGTAAAATACACTCTTCAATTTCATGTTATTTGCCCAATGTTGTAATGCAAAATCAGAGCCACCATGTGCTATAAAGAGTAGTGAGGATTTTAAAATTGCACAATCATTTCAGCAAGGATCAACTCTACATTACTAGTTAGAATTTAGACCTAGCACCGGTTATTAAAGTCAGATTGTAATTGAAAAAAAAAAACTCTGAATTTTGATTTCCCTTTAAATGTTGAGTTAGACATCAGAGATATTAAAGCCTAGAGCAAAGGAATGCCAAACTCATTAACTTCATTCAATGCCAAAATGACCAAGGACCTATCTGAATCACATGACTCAGCATATATAGATGTATATACAAGAATAGTAATATTTGATTTGTAATCTTTGCCCCTGTTTTTTTGGAATTTGAATGGAATATAATAAAAAAGTGGTAAAAGTGGTTTTTTTATCTGTTTACTGGAGCCCATTATGTTTCTGTACTTGATTATCAGGAATCCTCGGTCATACAGTCTAATACAAATTTAGGAGTTCACGGACGAGGTTTCTGAGTTTATCTGGACCAGGGAATTTGATTGAAGCGCAACGCCCGATTCTTTGTTTTTTTTTTTTAACCTGATGAGTCCCCTTTTGGTCTTATTGTTATCTCAGCTGCTCCAGGAGGTCCTACAAACAGAGCTGGTATTTCTTCTGGAGATATTATTGATGATACAAATACTGAAAAAATGAACCTCTTTGATGCAGCAGATAGGTTGCAGTAAGTCTCTCTCTCTCTCTCTCTCTCTCTCTCTCTCTCTCTCTCTATACGTACATATATATGTATATATACCAGCTGTTTAACTGTAGACTTGGCCTTTCAATCTGGATAAGAGAGTCTGTAATCAATGAAAATGGATTTGTTTGTCACTTGTTTAGGTTTAATTATAACTACAGGTGATCTGAAGGAAGTTCAGTGAAATTGACCATCCGCAGCGGGCCTGAAATAAAGAGCCCAGACTTGATGTAGGTTCAGTCTCTCTCTCTCTCTCTCTCTAGAAATGTTGTACTTTCAAAGACGTATTCATTGTTGATTATTACGTTTTCAAATCTGCTTCTGGGATATATTACTCAATCCTTTGGTGATTGGCATTGAGTCAATTGACAGGGGTTTTTAAATGTTGGACGTTAGTATTTGTCTAGTGAATTGAGCAAATGCTGAATTTTGAGTTCGTTGTTGTCTTAGACCCAATCTCTTTTTGGACTTTTTGTTTATTTCTGAGTTGTTTAGGCGAGAAAAGGTTTCATTGAACCCAGTCAAGTCAAGGCTTTGCAAGTTGCCCGGTTCAGGGAAGGATTCCTCGAGAATTGGTTATATCAAACTCACATCATTCAATCAAAATGCATCAGGTGATATTCAAAGGCCTGTCGTTGTCATGTCTCTTGCTTAGTCAATTGCTTAGTTTTAAGCATAAAACTGATGCATTTAGCTTTGGGTTCTAGTGTTTTAAGCTTTTCTTGCTTAGAGTTTTAATCCTCTTTTATGGTTGCTATGGAGATTAGTGCTTTAGTAACATTTCCCGCGACTTGTCTGAGACTTGAATTGCGTAGCTGATCAATGAATAATGATCAAGTGCTGTTGTGCACAAAAGTGAGGATTTCTATGGCAATCTGAACACAAATTTGATTTTTTTCAAATATGTGAGAGCTATTCAACGTCCCACATTAGTTATCAGGTTTTCTAGAGATCAAATTACTTTTTTTCTTTTTTATATTGGTTGGATGCAGCTTCATCAGATTTATTCCTGCGACTTTTAAGAAACCTCTGATGTAAGTCTTTTGATGTCATATCTGTTAATACTGCTTTTATGGAGAAGGTGGAAGAGGTGTTCTTTTGCTGCTTTGTAGCCTTAACATTCCGATTCATCATTTTTTTCTAAATTATTTATGGTATTGTGGTTATACTATGATTCATGACTATAATATTATTCAATATAAATATTTGATTACTGAATGCAGTAATGCTAAATTCTAGAATAAAAATATGTGTTTGATCAGGAAACTCCATTAGGAGATTGGGACTTCAGAAGCAAAAGCAAAATGAAATATTGAGTCACATTTTGCTTCTCATTTTGTAAGAAAATCTGTAAAGTTAATAAATTAAAGAATTTTTACATATTGTCTTCAATCTCTTCACTTTTTAATAATTCGAGTGACTTCCGTAAGCTGTAATCGTTAAACTTAATAAGTAAATTTAATGTTTCTGATGACTTGTCATTGGTGGACTTCTGTTGGTTTAGACTCGAAGTTTGATGCTAATTTGGGTAGGACCCTCTTCGAGAAGAAGTATTATTGCAGGGTAATTGTATATGTATGTTGGTATATTTTGCTGTGCTCTTGTATACTTCAAATTATATTACTTTTCTTAGGCAAAACGTAAAATCACTAGGATTATTTTGGCTGTCAGCATGAATTTCCTGGATTTTTTTTTTTTTTATTTTTTTCCTCAATAGGAACTTTAGATGTCACTTGTTTAGGCGACATCTATGGTAGAATAGCTGTTGCGTGTTGGGCAACGTCTAAAAGTAGAATAGACGTTGCTTGCAAAAGCGAGGTCTAAGGCCTCATTAAATGGTCTTAGCAAAGGGACTATAGATGTTGCCTGTTGGGCGATGTCTAAACGTAGAATAGACGTTGCCAACAAAAGTGACGTCTAAAAGGATGCTTTTAGCAGTGCTCAGCTAGACGTCGCCTTTTCGGGCGACATCTAAAGCCTTAGACGTCACTTTTTGGGTGACATCTAAAGCCTTGTTTGTGGTAGTGCATATTGTCGAATTACTATAAATCGTGTTTGAATTTTCTTCTCCCTTCTCCCTTCCCTTGATGATCTTTAATTAATTTGATTACTTGTTCATTTGTGCATTTTTGGTGTGTGGTTCTTGGATTGGACTATTTTGTAGTTTGGGTTTCTTGTCTCCTTGAGCTTTTCTTAATTTCTTGATTTTGTGATTTGTTCTAATTTTTCAATAATTTGAAAAAGTTTTTTAAAACTCAGTTCATCCCCTTTTTGGGTAGTCATTCTTAGGTTAACAGAGAGAAGGTAAGGAGAGAGAAACATACAGAAGGAAGAGCGATAAAGAGGAGCTAGACAAATCTCCATATTTTTGGTAGGTGATTTGGGGTTTTGTGGTAGAGGTAATTTCGACAGATTGTATGTCAAAAGTGGCATATATCAAATGTTTTAAAAAAAATGTGGTAAAAAACATTGATGGTATTAAGAAAGTGAATACCAACTAATTATCTCCTCTCTTTATTAAGGGATAAGTCTTAATTGTAACTTGTGAGGCCTTCAACAAACATTTTTATATGAGCATCTATAGAACTCATTTGTTAAGACCTATGCGATATGCTAAAGTCAGTCGTCCCTTTTCCCTTTTCGCACTTATTCTAAAAAATAATAAAAAAGAAAAGAGTTGTCACCTTGTTGAGAGTTGGAAACCAACTTTTATAATTTAGGAGAAAGAACAAAATAGTATATTTAACTTAAAACTTATTAAATAATGTCATATAGTTTCAAAATGCGAATAAAATAGTAATATTTTATTAGAAATTGAGAGCAAAACCCCGAAATACCCCTTCTCTTTCTCTTCTATACCTCTCACCCTTTGTGTTGGTAGTCGGGAAATATAGTATTAAGTTGGTAATCCTATACTACCCTATAAGTATACAAATTCATTGGTGATTTCACTGGACCACTAACAGCCAAGCAATTAGCCTAGTAATATTGAATTACTATGTAAATACAAAGTTTACCAGTAAATTCGTTGGACTATCAGCAGTCGAGAAAGATAGTATTGATATGTTAATACTGTATTAATGTGTATATACAAAAATTTACTGTTGACTTCATTGGATCGTCGGCAGTTGGATCGTCTGCAGTCGAAAGATACAGTATTAACATTGTAATATTGTATTATAGTGTAAAAACAAAATTTATTGGTAACTTTGTCAGAGTACTAGTGGTTGAAAAATATAGTATTAACCTGCTAATATTGTATTATCGTTAAGTATAAAAATTCATCACCGTCGAAGATCGAGAAATACAGTATTAACTTGGTAATACTTGTTAGACAAGGTGTCCTAAAGATTAAATGATGTGATGGTTTTTGGAGGCATTTAATCATTAAAGGGTTTATTATTTATTTTCATATATCAAATATTGTTCTCTTTATGTTCATTTATGTCGAATGTATGATAAGCGAGCAAAATTCTAAGACTGTCAATCTAAACCTTTAAGATAGTGCATATGATGGACAAATTATGTGAAAAACATGAATCTTGAAGGTGATAGTTTAAATGATTACGTCTGCAATCGGGGGAATGAAGTTGGGCGTTTTATTTATGTTGTGATTGTTATGATGTCTACGTCCTTAAAAAAAGATAGATATAACTAAAACGAAGAGGAGAGAAAGAAGGGTGATGTGTGGATGAGGCTTGAGGTGAAGGTTTATTAAGCCTTTGAGTGATTGTGATTTAATGGGAAGAGCAAGAGAAACATGACCATCAACATGATAAGAAGAAGAAGAAGACGACAACGAAGATGATGATTCAGTTAAAGATGGTTCTCGTTTATTCACCATTTTGCTAAGAGAAGGAGAAAATCCAGTTGTGTTTTTAGTTACTAAAATTTGATTCATTAAGTTAAAAGCTGGTTATAGTAATATAAAATAAGGAAATTGTGTGGTCACATCTAAAATAGTTTTCGTTTAGTGATAGATGGGAATAAGGTGATTGTGATCTTCGTCATGGTTTTTGGCGTTTGGATAAAGACATTACTTTCCCGGTAACGCAGATACGTACTGATAGATACATAGATGGATACATTTACATGTTCATGACTCAGATTAGATCAGAAACATTTTTTATTTTTCTTTTTTCTTTATCTAATCTAAGTAGAATAAATAAATAAAAAGGAGTCAAATAAGCGAGGTGGAGAAGAAGCAGCGAAGCAGCCCCACTTGAGTTTTATTTGTATTTTTGTTTATTGTCTTTGCATGAATGTGGAATGCATTTAAAGGAGAACGTGTTGTTTGTTTTAAACATGAATTTTAAAGATGATTGTCTAAATGGAAGATGACTTTTTTTGGTCATCAGAGTTAGGATTATACTGGTAGCGGTAACAATATATTAGATCAGGACTACAGATGAATTGATTTGATCAATAATTCCCTTTGTATACATTAATGCACTTTAGACAATTATATATGTGTTGCATCTGAATCCTAAAATGAATCGATGAGTTTATATTCTTGACTTGTGTTTTTGATGTATCAAAAGATGACATCTTAAATTATATGAAGGTACGCATACTGATACATTGGAGACATGACTCTTGATTGACCTAAATTCGTTATTTATAGATATGAAATCCGTAACTCTTTTCTAGAGTTAATGATGTAACGTCCCTTAACGGACGTCATAGATGTCATTATATTCGTCCTTATTATCATTATTTAAGGTGAACTATTTAAATTAAATGATTAATTTGATAAACATATTCTCAGGATCTATATATTTAAAAAAAATGTATAAATATACAATCATATATTAAAACTACTTGTAAATAAAATTTTTAAATAGTTTATCAATACCAAAACAATGAGTCCATTATTGAAATAAAATTTAAAACAACCTTTCAAATCTGTTTTCCTAGTTTGAAAGGTTGAACTTATACAAAAATCCAAAAAAATGTAAACCAAGTCTCTCTAATACCATCGTGCAGAAAATAAACATACATTGAAGTAAAAACATAGTTTATAAGTTTTAATCTTTTTCTTGGCATTCTTTCGTTTTCAATCCATCGTTCCTCATTCAAACGCCCGTCCCTGTCCTCCACCTATTCCAAGATTCTCTTACTTCTATCTGCAAAATGATAGTAACTAAGTAAGCAAAAACTTAGTAAGTACACTTTCCTAGCTTACAATATAAAACATCATATTTATAATCATCATTAACATAAGTACACTTGGTATGGTTTTATATAGAACATATCTTTTATTAACATTATCCATATTAAAACTTCATTTATTTTATCTTTAAGGGCTTATATGTTGCACCATTATCATCATTGTAGGTGCACCGTCGTAAGAGGAGAAGGGTAGCTAATCTCAAACCAAACATGACAAGTCTGACCTTGCGGGATATTATAAACATAAACATAGGGTGTGCAACACTTATTTAGGTAATACATATATAGATATATATACTTTTAAATTTTAAAATATCTCATTATCAAAACTTGCGTAAACCTTTTTTGTATCTCAAAACTTTCATAATAAAACATTATAAAAATCATTATAGAAATTATCATAATCATATTCATCAAAACTTTTCATAAACTTTATCATGTTGCAGGTGAGAATGTGCTTACTTAACTTGCTTACTAAACCTTACTTAGATGATGTCGCCGCGGTCTTGATGTGCTCACTTTTTGGTATGTTCAAGTCATACATTCATTGAGACATAAAATTAATATTCATTTTCATGAAATCATCTAATAACATAAAACATCATTCATATTTCCATCTCAAGAAATATAAGAATACAAATACATTTTACCAACTTATAAACATTCATGTAAAACTGAAATACAACAACTTGCCTAACCCTTAAGGATACACACTTTAATATTCACAATTCATACACCATTAAGGCATGAGACTTTGCAAGGACATAATTAACATAAATATAAATTACCCTAATTTTTCATTAACCATAAAAATTCCATTAGACAATTAAAATAAGTCAAACAACACCCAACACAAAAAATGCCAACAACCACAAAACAGTGAGCAACCCTAACAAACATTCATATGATAAATTATCTATGTCACAAAATAATCTCATAAAAATCCTGCATGTAATAAACATATAAAACTACAACATATCCAAAAATTAGCTTCAAATAAAATTTCAACAATTCAAAGCATGCATTAGAACTCAGAGACAAAATAAACCTTAAATACCTATAACAGTGAGCAACACACGATCATCATACTCAAATAATTAAAATAAAATTACTTTGACCCTAAAATTTTTATGACAACCTATAAACATATAAATACAGTACCACAAAAAGTCTTATTGTCAAATAAATTCGTTTGGTTATACAAATAGGTCACACAAGCAAGAAGCCCAAAATTCACTAATTTAACAGCCATAAAGACGTATCTTAAAGAAAATTCAAGAACTCATCAAATATTCATCAAATCACCACGAAATTCTCCAAATCATAACCTAACATATGTATGAATATTTCTGCAAAATTTCATTCAGATCACAATTTTGTTGCCCCTTGAACATAGACTACATTTTTGTAAAACCTAACCAATCAGTAACAGTTTGATCATGAGTGGCAAATAATAAAAATTTAATATCTCAGCATAGAAAACGCCAAATGGTATGAAATTTTGAGGAATATCATATAACACATACATAAATATCGTACTAAAATTTCATAGCAAACGAATATTTGTAGACAAAGTTATAGGAGTCAGATTAAAGGGAGAATACAATTTCAAAAAGAATCTAGAATGAGTTGCTTACCTCAAAACAATTCTTCTCAAGCTTTTCTTGAATTTGTCTAAGTGAAAACCCAATATTTCATTCAATTATTTGCAGGAAAAAAAGGGAGAGAAGGGGAAGAAAATGTGTAGAGAGGAAGGGAGTGTTTGAGAAAATTTTAGAGAGAGGGAGGAGAGAAAACGATTTTTGAGAGGGAGAAATATATTTGTGAAAATTGAGAATGATGTGAAAAGAAAATAATCTTTTCTATATTTGAAGCAGATTTTCTTTAAAAATAAAGGGGGTATGCGTGTAGGATGGGGAAAGATAAGGAAAAAGTCCAAGATTCGCTCTAACTACCAAATCTTATCTTTTCAAATTAAGAAACCTTATCACAAAATTCAAATCTTTTCTTTTAAAAAGTCAAACCTTCCTAATCATGGATAAGGAAAGAGATAGAATATATCAATTATTTAGAATTTTCTCAACAAATTAATTATCAATGCCACAATTTCGAGAATTATCTAGCTGATTTCTCGTCAACAGCCTTCGGCTTGTCGATTATTTAGGATCATTGGTTTGGTTGTCATTAGTAGCAGTGGCTTGAGCACGAGTTTGAATTCTTCTACGGTCTTGCATCTTAGACTTCCTAAAAGAATTAGGAATTTAAGAATAATCTTTCAATTTATGAGACAGGATTTCACTACTAAATTATGCATTAGGGCATTTAACATCATACAACTAAATTTTATACTTATCATGAAACTTACATCCATAACATTTAACTTAAAATATACTTACTTGGAGGACTTGAACTGATGTGTGGCGATGTGAATTGAAAATGGAAACTCACTATGGTACCAAAGCCTGTAATGCCCTCCTAAAGGACGTCATAGATGTTGTTACATTCATCCTTATTATCATTATTTAAGGTGAACTATTTAAATTAAATGATTAATTTGATAAACATATTCCTAGAATCCATACATTTAAAAAAACATTATAAATATACAATCATATATTAAAACTACTTGTAAATAAAATTTTTAAATAGTTTATCAATGCCAAAACAATAAGTCCATTATTCAAATAAAATTTAAAACAACCTTTCAAATCTGTTTTACCAGTTCGGAGAGCCAAGTCTCTCTAACACCATAGTGTAGAAAATATACATACACTGAAATAAAAATCTAGTTTATAAGTTTTAAATCTCTTTTTTGGCGTTCTTTCGTTTTCAATCCATCGTTCTTTGCTCACACGCCCGTCCTTGCCCTCTACCTATTCCAAGATTCTCTTACCTCTATATGCAAAATGATAGTAACTAAGTAAGTAAGAGCTTAGTAAGTACACTTTCCTATCCACAACATATAATATTTTATGAACATCTATATGCAACATCATATTCATAATCATCATTAACATAATAGTGCACTTAGCACGGTTTCATATAGAACATATCTTTCATTAACATTAACCATATTAAAACTTCATTTATTTTATCTTTAAGGGCCCAAGTGTTGCACTATTATCATCATTGTAAGCGCGTCGCCATGAGAGGAGAGGGGTAGTTAATCCCAAACCAAACATGACAAGTCCAACCTTGTGGGACATTATAAACATAAACATAGGGTGTGCAACACTTATTTAAGTGATATATATACATACATATACTTTTAAATTTTGAAATATCTCATTATCAAAACATGCGTAAACCTTCTTGTACCTCAAAACTTTCATAATAAAACATTATAAAAATCATCATAGAAATTATCATAATCATATTCATCTAAACTTTTCATAAACTTTATCATGTTGTAGGTGAGAATGTGCTTACATGACTTGCTTATTAAACCTTACTTAGATGACATCGCTGCAGTCTTGATGTGCTCATTTCTTGGTATGTTCATGTCATACATTCATTTACAAACATAAAATTAATATTCATTTTCATGAAATCATCCAATAACATAAAACATCATTTATCAACTTATAAACAGTCATGTAAAACTGAAATACAACAACTTGCGTGACCCTTAAGGATACACAACTTAATTATTCACAATTCATACACCATTAAGGCATGTGACTTTGCAGGGACATAGTTAACATATATATAATTTACCTTAATTTTTCATTAACCATAAAAATTCCATTAGACAATTAAAATAAGTCACACAACACCTAACACAAAAACTGCTAGCAACCACAAAATAGTGAGCAACCCTAATAAACATTCATATGATAAATTATCTATGTCACAAAATAATCTCATAAAAATCTTGCATGTAATAGACACCTACAAATACAACATATCCAAAAATTAGCTTCAAATAAAATTTCAACAATTCAAAACATGCATTAGAACTCAGAGACAAAATAAACCCTAAATATCTAAAGTAGTGAGCAACACACGATCATCATACTCAAATAATTAAAATAAAATTACTTTGACCCTAACATTTTTATGACAACCTATAAACATATAAATACAGTACCACAAAAAGTCTCATTGTCAAATAAAATTGTTTCGTCATACAAATATGTCACACAAGCAAGAAATCTAGAATTCACTAATTTAACAACCATAAAGACCTATCTTAAAAAAAATTCAAGAATTCATCAAATATTCATCAAATCACCATGAATTTTCCAGATCATAACCTGACATATGTATGAACATTTCTGCAAAATTTCATTCAAATCACAATTTGTTTGCCCCTCGAACATAGACTACATTTTTGTAAAACCTAACCGATTAGCAATAGTCAGATCATGAGTGACAGAGAATAAAAATTTAAAATCTAAGCATAGAAAACTCCAAATGGTGTGAAATTTTGAGGAATATTATATAACACATACATGAATATCATACTAAAATTTCATAGCAAACGGACATTTGTAGACAAAGTTATGGGAGTCGAATTAATGGGAGAATACAATTTCAAAAATAATCTAGAATGAGTTTTTTACATCAAAACAACTTTTCTCAAGCTTTCCTTGAATTTGTCTAAGTGAAAACCCAATATTTCATTCAATTATTTGTAGGAAAAAAAAGGGAGAGAAGGGGAAGAAAAACATGTAGAGAGGAAGAGAGTGTCTGAGAAAATTTTAGAGAGGGAGGGGAGAAAACGATTTTTAAGAGAGAGAAATATATTCGTGAAAACTAAGAATGATGTGAAAAGAAAATAATCTTCTCTATATTTGAAGCAAATTTTCTTTAAAAATAAAGGGGTATGCATGTAGGATGGGGAAAGATAAGGAAAAAGTCTAAGATTTGCTCTAACTAGCAAATCTTATCTTTTCAAATTAAGAAACGTTAACACAAAAATCAAATCTTTTCTTTTAAAAAGTCAAACCTTCCCTAATCATAGATAAGGAAAGAGATAAAATATATCAATTATTAAGAATTTTCTCAACAAATTAATTATCAATGCCACAATTTTGGAAATTATTTACTAATTTCTCGTCAGTAGCCTTCGGCCTGCCGATTACTCAAGATCGACCTACCGAAGTACCGCATTCAATTTTACACGCAATTAAAACATTAAATATTTATCATACACACATTATAAGTGACATAAACACCTCGAGCATATAAATTTCACGTGACTGTCACCTGTCAGAATACTCAAAATAAGATAGTCAATAACATTATATCATAAAGAAAATACTTAACGTTGTTAAATATCCAACATTAATCATTACATGAAAAATGGCGGGTGTTACAAATGATATTCTCTTATAGGCATTATCCTATAATTTAAAACTAGAGTGCTTAACCATTTAGGTACATATGTGTAACCAAACGGTATAATATTTGCATTGGTTATGAATAGTAAGTATTCCAATGGTGAGATAATGAAACATAAGATAAAAATAATCATAAGGTAAAACAGAATTTATCCTTAAGCCAATTATGAATATCCTATGGGGATGTTACACATTATAATATGTCATGTACGATTAGTTCAAGAGTAGAGCTTAAAGCTTATAGTGAAATAGCTTTAGAGTTTATAATTATAAAATATACGTGTTGGGGATATATTATTTCATAATTATTGGAGTTTGATCTATATATGTCCATTGAGTACACTTTGCTAGCTCATAATATTTTTTGTAACAATACGGCATGTTTTTTCTATAGATTGGTAACTTATGTTATTTAAACTCGACTAATTAGATTTAATAATTCATGTTATTTTATTAATTTAATTAGTTTTATGAATTAATTCAAAATAAACAAGTTGAATTATTTCAAATAGATTTTATTTGATATGAGATTATCTATTTAGAATTGTTTTAATCAGATAGCTTTTTCTATTGTGTTATTTGAATTAAAATTAAAGTTCTATAATAGATACTTGGGTCAAATAAAGTAGTATTCATCCATTAGGTTTGGTTTGAATTAATGGGATAAGTCTTAGGAGCTAAAAACACATCGTGGAAGTGATGCCATGATAGTCTGGTCGACCAGACCTAGTATAGGCCAATCGATCAGACCCGCCATGTCAGTAATCCGTGTGCTTTAGAATTGTTTTAATGAGATAGCTTTTTCTATTGTGTTATTTGAATTAAATTGAAGTTCCATTAGGTTCGGTTTAAATTAATGGGGTAAGTCTTAGGAGCTAAAAACACGTCGTAGAAGTGC
The DNA here is from genome assembly GCA_025403435.1 of Artocarpus heterophyllus. Lineage (NCBI taxonomy): Eukaryota > Viridiplantae > Streptophyta > Magnoliopsida > Rosales > Moraceae > Artocarpus > Artocarpus heterophyllus. The sequence goes on from CM046339.1 coordinate 10,446,733, forward strand.
TGCCACGATAGTTCAGTCGATCGGACCAAGTATAGGCCAATCGACCAGACCTGCCATGTCAGCAATCCATGTGCTTTATGTGTTTTACTCTGAAAGTTGATCCAAACTCGTATTTTGAAGCCAAATTTGATAAGGACTAGCTCCAATCCAACCTCTATATTAGGGAACAATTTTTATTGTTTCTCAGATCATTTGAGAGATTTAGAGAATAGTATTTTGTTAGCAAGACTCTGAAACTCCCACAGATCTATTGTTTAATATCTTAGCACTTAGCTCTTGGTTTTCTCAAGCAGTTAGAAGGAGAGGTCATCTGAGAAAAAACTAAACGATGTGCGACCACGCACACTCCTATCATGGAAGGAGAATAGCAAAAAAGTCTAGTTGGTTGAGGCACTTCTGGTAGTTTTCTCTTGTAGCAGTTCATGCAGTTTTTGGGTCTACCAAGAGGTATGACAGATCTTTTATTAATTTATATACATAGCATGTCTAATTTGTTTTTAGAAAAATGTTTTAACAAAAATTTTAAAATCTATTGCATACTTGTTTTCCAACAATTGGTATTAAAGCCATAGTTTTATGGATTTTTACAGGGTTATAATCATGCTATGTATATAAATTATGTAATCTTAATCTCTTATATACTTGAATTATATTTATAGAGCGTTGGTACTTTAGGGTTTGCTTATAATTATATGTTTTTATGAGATTATATGGTGAATGTTTATTAATTAATTATTGTTAACTAAATTTTTGTATTAATTAATTAATTTTGTAGTTTATGGTTTCTTAGAGGTTAGAATGTGTAGCTAGGTTTTTTATTAATTCTGTGTTTATAAATTTTTCATAAGTTTTTTTTTTTTAAATTGTTATCAAAATTAAACTTGAAAAATAATGAGAAAAACAGTTCTCAGTTTAGGGTTCTGCGACAGGCTGGTCCACCGTCTCTTGGCTAGTCCGGTCGATCGGGCTCGGCTTTATAGCCAGTCTATCGAACATAGCCGACCAACCTGCTCCTGTTTGGGTGGTCGATCGACTAGGCATTAGAGGGCAGTTTTTTATGATTTTTCGATAGCTTTCTTTTATGAGACAATTTGAGAAAAACAAGTGAAACTTTTATGATAATTAGAGAATAATTTTTTATTTATTTGAGATTGAAATTGAAGACGGACACCATATGAAAAAGGATACAATGAGAATATACAAGATGAAGAATTGATAAATATTTCGATTAAATTTTATAATCTTTATTTTCTTTTCTCTACGGTGGAACCATAATATAAGGGTTATTTATCATATTATTTGTGGCCTTGGTGCATTGCTTGTTTGCTTTATAATATGTTTTGTCATGTATGTTGATAACGTGTCATGTAGAATTAAGAGTGCCACTTATTAAAAATTGTTTATGCATGTTAACATAAAATCTTGATTTTTAAAATATTGAATGGGAGAAGGTTTTTGAAAAAAGGACCTAAAGATGTTGGTCCATAGGTAACACACAGTGGTTCCAACCCCTAGGAATAGATGCATCATGCACCGGGTTAGATTTTCAAAAAGATAATTTGTTTTAGCATGTTTTATTGTTGTTCACCTCCAGGTGTTGATTATAAACCATAACTAAAGTAATTGAAACAATGGTTTAAATACTCAAATTAATTTTATTATTAATCACCCCTATGAGCGATGTTAATAAAGTTAATAGCCAAAGAAAGCAACTGTTAATATATGCTAAATTAGATGGGTCTTGGATGATATATACTAATCGGAGGGGATTCATGTTTCTAATTAAATTTGGCAAGTCTTCCCTAGGCGGCTTGTTGAATTCTAAGTTAGGGATTATTGTTGTAAGGTTGTGATTTTGTCAAGGTTTTGACACATAAACACATTATATGCTCACTTGTTTGTGTTATCTTACTAAATTGTTATTGAATGTTTGCTTATGTTTGATATATGAATCTTTATTATAGATCAAAATGTCTAAAAACGTTTTATCTTTGATACTTGATAAAAACATTTTAACGGGCGAGAGCCACAGTGATTGGAAACGGAACCTAAATGTCATCCTGTCATTTGAGAAACTGAAATTTTTGCTAACCACACCATGTCCTCCCGTGCTTATTGGCAAATTCATTAACTTACAAATCCAAGCGTATGATCGTTGGAAGGATGTTGATGATCAAGCCCGTTGCCATATCATGACTAGCTTGAATAAGGTGCAACAAGCTCAACATAAAGATCATAAAACTACTCGGCAAATCATAGATAATCTTGAGAACATGTTTGGAGGCCAAGCCTTGATAAAGTGGCAAGGGACTCTTCGGAAGCTTCTCAACTGCAAGCAAAAAAAGAGGACGCCTATGAAGGAGCATATGATGATGGTCATGGGTTACCTCACTAAGGCCTAAACTCATGGAGTTGACATTTGTGATGCCAAGTATTCTCACATATTTTGTTGGCCAATGCATTGCATGATTTCATATAACATTCATTGCATTATATAAAGTTTCATAATCATTTGATATGTGTTTGATTATATTAATAGCATATATTATTTTCAAACGTATGTTTTGTAGAATTTTATTTGAATGTATAGCTAAATGACTTGAGATTTCCTAAAGATGGATCCAATTTAGGAAAAAAATGAAAAAGTGAATTCTAATAGTGTTTGATATACAATTATAATGGATAAGTTGAAATTAGGAGTTCAATGATGGTTTTAAGTCTATGTATGCTGAAAATGCCATTTTATGTGAAGTGAAGTTATGTATTTGTTCGGAGTAATGGTTAAAGAAGACTACTACAAGTAAGGAATCTCGTAGAATGTTATTGAGAATGATAGAAGGTCTCATATAAGAGGATGATATATATTTTATTGGCAAGCTTACCTTGAAACCTTAAATAAGTGACCTTTTTCGGTATTTAAGTTTACAGACTCAATTAAGGTTTCATCAAGTTGGGAACCAAGTAAGAATCATGTTATCCAATTTTTGATATATTTGAAAGAAATTTAGAGATTTTGGTTTAGTTTTGGTAAAAAACTATCAAAGATTAGAAACTAGTATATTTGGTGTACCAAAAATTCGGTATGAGCAAGTACACCTATGTTAGTAAGCTAAATGAGTGGCTATTATTTAACTATTAATTAAGGTTGTGTTTGAGTATTTTAGACAATAAATGGCTGATGTGTAAGATGCAAATAAAGGACACTAATCAAGCTAATAAGAGAGTACGTAAGTGTTAAGTAATGTGAGGTGTGTGTGTGGTACTTTAAAAGGAATTAAGCAAGTAAGTGAGCTCATTTCAGCCCATCTTCTCTCAAATTCGACCATTCACTAAAGAAAAACTCAATTTTCAACTAGGGTTCAAGAAGATAAACCCATCTCCAAGTGTCTTGGTCAAGGTTTGAGTGGTGATAAGAGAGGAAAAACCAAAACTAGTCAAGGTAAGCTTGATTTTGTGGATTTGAGTTTCAATTTTTCAAGACATGGAATAAACATACAATCTGATTCTTTTGGACAATTCTAGGGTTTATTTTAGATGTTTGAAATGACCATAAGCCTTAGTTTCACCTTTTTGAAGTGGGAAAATTGAAATTGGAGGTGAAGAGTTCAAGTTGATTCACTAAGGTAAGAATTTGTGAACTATTTTTAGGTTTCTTTCATTGGTTGTATAAACGGACTTTGGGACATGATATGAGCATAATTTTAATGCTATTAAGGTTAAGAATCATAGAAAAATGATCTCAGAAAAAGGATTTGGTTATTGGAATGAAAAGTTTTAGAATTGTGTGAATTTTAGGGAATTTGGAGTTGATTTGTAGTCTTGTGAATGTCCTAGAATTTTGATTTTGTTTGCATGCTGTTTTGGTGAGTTTTAAGCTTTAGGAGTGTTAAAACTAAGGGGAAATGCTACCCAAGCTTTAGGAGTTTTGGTGGATTTGTTAAAAAGTTTTAAACCATTTAGAAACCAAAATTTCACTTTTGCCTTTAAAACTAGCTAGTTTTGCCATGTAACCAATGTTCATATTTTTTGATGCTTTAAGGGACTTTTGGGATTAAGTTTGATATTTTATCTTCTACATTACATGAATTTATGAGTTTTACTAAAATTATTAAGTTCTTTATTTTTTAGGAAATACATGGAAGTGTTAAGATAGCATAATGGATTTATTGAGGAAACTATAAGGTTATAAATGACATGTTTGCAGAGACTTTGTAACACCTCAAAATTAATTAAGTAAGATTAATATGTATCATGGTGTATTAATACGCCTAAATGTAATTTAAACCTAATTTAATTATCTTATGATGTTTTCAAATTAATTTCACTATTAATTATTTTTATTTGCATTTTTATTTGTTATTTTAAATTTTGAAACAAAATAATTTGTAAAATAACCAACATGTCCCATTTTGGAAAACCATGTGCAGGACATGGTTTTTACATAGCAAAAACCACTCTCCTTTCCTTTATTTAACTCTCACTTTTTCTCTCTTCCTCACTCACCCTTTTGTTCTCTCTCTTTCTTTCTCTCTTTCTCTCGTTGTCCCTTTTCTCTCTCTCTCTTTGATTCAAAATTTTGGAGCTCAAGCCTTAAATCTCAATTGGATTAGAAGCTTGGGGAATCGATTGAGCTTCCACAAACTCGATTCAAGAATTAAATCAATGTTAGTTTTCAAAATTTCAAACTTTTTCTAATTTTTCTATTTTCCTTATATTTTGAAATCTGAGCTTTTTTGAGCTTAAAAAACCCTAAATCTAAGTTAGTAGAACTTAAATCATTTAGAATCTAGGCTTGATTTGATGAAAAATAGATTAAACCAAGTTTTTCTTTTTTTCTCCATTTTTAGATTTCTTTGAAAATTTCTATGTAAATCTTGTTTAAATGTGTTTAAAAATGTTCTAGTATGTTTTTCTATCATTTATGATCATTTATGTTTTTTTATCATTTATGATCATTATGCATGTTCTAGTAATTAGAAAATTGGTTGAAAATGAAGATTTGAGCTCAGGCTGGCGAAACTCGAATTTGGAATTTTTCAAATTTTTCCAGTTTAGTAGGTCGATGTTGATCATCGGCTGGCCAGACTCATCCCGTCGGGAGGCCGAACCTAGGATTGTTCGACAGGCCAGTCCTATATGGCCGGTAGGCCAGACTGTGGAGTTCTACAGGCCAAACTAGAAAGTTTGGCAGGCCAACTAGCCTCATTAAAAATGACCGTTTTTCAACTGTTTTTGCAGTTTTAAACCTAGATTGAGATTTTAACTTTATAGTATAATTTTACGGACGTAAATGGCACACTAAGACACCGTGAGATATCTTGGTAGTGTAGAATATCCTAAGCTAGATATTAATAAACTTAGTCTCTATTTAAGGTCATTCATGGTTCCGTGGAGCTAACATATAGCAAGTCAGGACTACGGTATTGAGCACCAGTGTAGAATATCGAGATAAGACTTCTACCCCTTTCTTTGGTAGCCATGTTTTAAATGGTTTGGCCTCAATTTGGATTCTTTCAAAATGTTTTTAATGAATGATTGAAAAAGATTTTTATCAGAGTTTTCATAAATAGTTGAATGATGATATGTTCATAATGAGCCACATAATAAATGTAAATCATTACACTTGGTAAAACAAGATTTAAATAATGGTAAAAATACACATATGGGCATGATGCCATACTCAGAGATCGAGTTGTCTAGAGTGCGACCTTGAGGGCAGGTTCTGAAACTCAGTTGGATCACTACGGTGGTGATATTAATGATTTGCCCAAGAAAAGAGAATAAGATCCTTTCTAAACAAACAAAGAATTGTTATTGGTAAGAGTGATTTAATTGAATTTACTTATTTAATTTTGTATTCTAAATATTTTTCTAAATGATAAATATTATAATCAAATTATTTTTTTTTAAAAAAAACCTTGTCCTACTTAGCCTTTCGCTCACTTTTTATTTGTTTTTTAAAACCCTTTCCCCTAGGTGGAATTTAGCTTAGGACCGATCGGGAGTCTACTGACCAGACTTGTGAGCAGTAGAAGAATCTGAGTAGATTACCTACATATTTTGTTCAAGGCATGTATTACTTTAATTTTCCCTTTTTGTGTTAGACTGTGGTTGTAATTTAATTATTGTTGATACTATATGTCTGCACTAATATGAGTCTAGTGGGGCCCAACTCATATTCCTCTCTCTTTATTATTTTATTTTATCTAATCTGTTTTATTATTTAGATAAATGGTTTTAAAAGGGTTTTAAATTCATCACGTTTTTCATAATCACCTTAATTCTTAAATCGGCAATCTTTAACTAAAATTTGTTTAAATTAACTTAATTAATCTGCCACATCAACTCCTAAATTTTGGGGTATGACAGAATGGTATTCGATCCCTAGGTTATGAACCTTGGGAATTGTGCACACATAGGTACGACAATGAAAAACCACTGACAATCCAATTTTGTTTTTAGAATTGAGAGAATGGCACCTAGGCGTCGTCCAGTTATTGATGATGCAAATCCGACAAATGAGGAAAGCATGATGGGGGTGATGTTTGTTGTTTTTCGACAGATGGTAGAGAGGGCAAGACTGGAGGATTCCGAGGCAAGTCATTGGCATGCGTGCTTTAAGGAATTTGGCGTGCATCTATTCCTACCTTTGACGGAAGTGGAGGCTCGTAGATGGCCGAGTATTGGTTAGACTCAGTAGTAAAACATCTGGATACCCTCAGAGTGCCAGTGGAATACCGTGTGGAGGTTGCATCTTACAAATTCAAAGACAGACCTAAAGCTTGGTGGAAGCAGGCCAAACGTCTAGAAAACATCAAGAATATTAACTGGGATAGGTTCAAGAAGTTGTTCTACGAGTGTTACTTCCCACAAGTGTATAGAGATCAGAAGGCCACGGAATTTTATAGATTGGAGCAGGGTGACATGTTAGTCAAGGAATATGAAGCGAAACTCAATGAGTTGGCCAAATTTGCTCCATCCGCCGTGGCATCTGAGCATAAAAAGTACATTAAGTTTCGGGAAGGACTTAAAGGATCCATTCGATGGCAGTTGGTTGCTTTACGACTCTGAAACTTTGGAGAGTTGGTGTTGTCAGCCCTCTTGGTGGAAAGTGATTATGCCCTCTATTGTGAAAACCGAACAAGGACAACCTGAGGACCTTAAAGTGGCAACAGGAGAGGCAACAATAGCCAGACTCAAGAAAAGAATCAGCCGGGTAATGTAAACAGCGGGCGCAACGGTTCATCAGGTAGTAGGCGTAGCAATCCTTACAGCTTTCATTTCACTATTGCCAGCAACTGGGACACATCAAGAGGAACTATCTAATCAGGAATGCTTGCCTAGGACTTTAGTTTGGGGAAGGTGCCAGCCATCAGCATCAACCTTAATTCTTACCTCCACCTCAACAACTCCCTCAGCTGCAGTTTCATGAGTTCACTCCTTAGCAACTACCATACCCAGTGCAAGGATATCAGCCACAAAATTTCCAAAGCAATGCGCCATAGTATGAGCATCAAATACAGCTAGCATGCAGTGTCCTCTGCTGTAGCAATATCGGCCGACTAACCTAGGACCCAGCAACATGGTAGAGGAAAGGAGAAAGCTCCAACCCAGGTTCTTACCATGACTTTAGGGAGTTGGGAAACCTAAACCAGCAACGCAGTTGTCTAGGTATGGTTTTAGTTTCTCAGTCGCTAGCATATCTTTTATTTGATACTAGTGGCACTCATTCTCTTATCTCAAGTTCTTTGTACATACCTTGGGATTAGAGATAGAAGAATTTGATGAGCCCTTGATTACTACCTCACTCTTGGGGCGAGTGAGTGTGAATTGTATATGTAAATCTTGTAAAATAATGACTGTGGTAAGACTCTAAAAAGTAATTTAATTGTGATCCCTATGAGTACATATGATGTAATCCTAGGAATGGACTGGTTGTCCAAGTATAACGTCGTTGTAGATTGTCAACTTAGGAAAGTAACCCTATGTCTGATAGGGGGACGATGATCACTTACCAAGGTGGTAATGATCGAATGATAAGTGAGCGTCTCATAAAGACATGTCTCGGGGGACGAAAGAATCTAGCTTGCTATACCTTCCTTATGAACTTGTCCAGTACATCGGGAAGAAATGCAGTGATCTAGTGGTTGATGAGTTCAAAGATGTCTTTCCCGACGAGTTATCGAGATTGCCACCGCATCAGGAAATTGAGTTTGGTATTGAGTTGCTTTCAAAAACCGCTCTGATTTTCATAGCATCGTATCGGATGGCGCCAATAGAGATGAAAGTGTTGCGAAGGCAACTTCAGGAGCTTGCGGACAAGGGGTATATTCAGAATAGCACTTCACCATGGGGTGCACCGATTTTGTATGCTAAGAAACATGATGGAATCCTCAGGTTATGTATTGATTATCGGCAGCTAAATCAGGTTACTGTGAAGAACAAGTATCCATTGCCTAGGATTGATGAGTTATTTGACCAACTAGGAGGTTCCCGCTACTTCTCGAAGATAGATTTGTGATCCGAATATCATCAGCTCCGGATTAAGGAAGAAGATATCCTCAAGACAGCCTTCAGGACTCGATATGGACATTTTGAGTTTTTGGTCCCATGGGTTGACGAGTGCTCCAGTAGCTTTCATGGGCTTAATGAACAAGATATTCAGGCCTTATCGGATCAGTTTGTGATTGTGTTTATTGATGACATCTTGATCTATTCTAAGACCTAGGAAGTGCATAAGCAACATCTAAGGATCATGCTTTAGACTCTGCAGGAGCACCAATTGTATGCCAAAAAGGAAAAATGCAAATTTTGACTAACTGAAGTTAAGTTTTTTGGACATATCATCTCCAAGCAAGGCATTTCAGTGGATCCTTCTAAGGTAGAAGCCATAGTGGAGTGGAAATGACCGAGGAATGTGGCAGAGATCCATAGTTTCTTGGGACTCGCAAGATACTATAGGAAATTTGTGAAAGATTAATCAAAGATAACGGCTCCGTTGACATGATTAATCAGGAAGAATGTCATATTCAAATGGGATGAAGAATATGAGTTTGCCTTCCAAGAGTTAAAGAATCGATTGACCACCACTCTAGTATTGATTATCCCAAGTTGTGATAAGCTGTGCAAAGTCTACATGAATGCCTCAAGACGTAGACTTGGAAGCGTGTTGATGCAACATGGGCGCGTTGTGGCATATAGGTCGAGATAGCTACGACCTCACAAGTGAAACTACCTCATTCATGACTTAGAGCTCACAGTAGTGATTTATGTGCTGAAGATCTGGAAATGCTATCTGTACGGGGTAACATTTCAATTCTTCTCTGACCATAAGAGTTTGAAGTATTTGTTCACTCAGAGGGATTTAAATTTGAGGCAACGAAGATGGATGGAGAACATGGAGGACTATGACTTCGCACTACAGTATCGTCCAGGAAAGGCTAACGTAGTCGCAGATGTGCTCAGTAGGAAGTCTTCTGGACTTCTAGCATGTTTGGCACTTGAAGACTGAAAAAGAGACGCTATGGTTAGTGAGTACGAGCTACAGTACTATGAAGATTGCGATCGAGTTTCGATGTACCATATGGAGTTGACCCTAGCTCTTATCCAGATGGTAAAGCTAAATCAATGGCGAGACTAGCACCTTCAGGGAAATGGACGTGAATCTAGAACGGGGGAGCAATTTGAAGAATAGAGGATACATGTAGATGGGTCGTTGTACTTCAGGGAGCGTTTGCCAGGTGATCGTAGTTGTGACGAAGGCCATAATGGACGAAGCTCACAAGTCTCGATTCACCATTCATCTAGGGAGCACAAAGATGTATCGTGATCTAAAGAGGCAATATTGGTGAAGAGGCATAAAGAAGGATATCCAAGAGTACGTGGCCAAGTGCGCAACTTGTCTCCAGGTGAAGACCAAGTACCAAAAGCCAGCAGGTCAGCTTTACCCACATCCTATTCTAGGGTGGAAATGGGAGCATGTCACGATGGATTTTTTCACCAGATTACCAAGGACGGAGCAAAGGCATGATGCGATTTGGGTTCGTTAACAGATAAACAAAATCGATGCATTTTATCCCTTTCAGGTCAACATGTTCTTGGAGAGTTCTCAGGGTGCTATATCTACAAAATATAGTAAGGTTACACAGAGTTCCTTTATCCATCACATCTGATAGAAATACCTAATTCAACGCCAAGTATTGGAGGAGCTTTCAGGAAGCCTTAGGCATAGACTTGAACTTAAGCACGGCCCTTCATCCTTAGGCAACGAGCAATCTAAGCGAGTTATTCATACCCTTGAAGATATGTTACGTGCGTGTGTATTAGATTTTGGCAGGAATTGGAAGAAGTATTTGTATCTTAAAGAGTTTGCGTACAACAACAGCTATTAAGCAAGCATCAAGATGGCACCGTTTGAAGCACTTTATAGACGACCATGTTGATTACCAATGTGTTGGGCAAAATCAGAGGACAAGATTGTTCTCGGGCCAGATGAGATCTGTGACAGCAACGAGAAGGTCATTGCAATTCGTGATTGATTGAAAATGGCTCAAAGTAGACAGAAAAGTTACGCCGACAAGAGACGCCGACCCTTGGAATTTGAAGTAGGAGATTTCGTTCTCTTGAAGGTATAACTGCACAAGGGTATATCACGTTTTGGTGTAAGTGGGAAACTTGCACCGAGGTATGTTGGACCGTTTGAGATTACTCAACGCGTTGGTGTGGTCGCTTATCGGCTTGATCTTCCCCGCAAGCTCTCTCATGTTCATGATGTGTTTCATGTATCGATGCTTCGAAGATGTCTGCCCTAACAAAGCAACACAGTCTCATTCCATGATGTACAGGTCCAGGAGGACACGACATACGAGGAGGTGCTAGTCTAGATTATCGATCGAAAGGTGATAAACTTGTAGCCCCATGATAAACCGTTGATGAAAGTCATGTGGCAACATCATGGAGTTGATGAAGCAACTTGGGAGTTGGAGTCAACCATGCGAGAGTTATACCCGCATTTCTTTTGCTTTTGAAACAAGTTGTAATTTCGAAGACAAAATTTCTTTTAGGGGTAAAGAGATGTAACACACCGAAATTAATTAAGCAAGTTTAATGTGTAACATGGTGTATTAGTGTGCCTAAATGTAATTTAAACCTAATTTAATTATCTTGTGATGTTTTCAAATTATTTTCACTATTAATTACTTTTATTTGCATTTTTATTTGTTATTTTGAATTTTGAATTTTGAAACAAAACAATTTGTTAAATGACCAACACGTCCCATTCTGAAAAACCATGTGCAAGACATTGTTTTCACATAGCAAAAAACACCGCTTTTCCTTTATTTAACTCTCACTTTTTCTCTCTTCCTCACTCACTCTCTCGTTCTCTCTCTCTCTTTCTCTCGTTGTCCTTCTTCTCTCTCTGTTTGATTCAAAATTTTGGAGCTCAAGCCTTAAATCTCATCTGGATTAGAAGCTTAGGGACTCGATTGAACTTCCACAAACTCGATTCAAACTTTTTCCAATTTTTCTATTTTCCTTGTATTTTGAAATCCGAGCTTCTTTGAGCTTAGAAAACCTTAAATCTAAGTTAGTAAAACTCAAATCATCTAGAATCTAGGCTTGATTTGATGAAAAACATATTAAACTAAGTTTTTCTTTTTTTCTCCATTTTTGGATTTCTTTGAAAATTTCTATGTAAATCTTGTTTAAATGTGTTTAAAAGTGTTCTAGTATGTTTTTCTATGATTTATAATCATTATGCATGTTTTGGGAATTGGAAAACAGGTTGGAAATGAAGATTTGAGCTCGGGGAGGTTGAAGCTTGAATCTGGAAATTTCTAGTTTTTTCTAGTTCGGTAGGACTATGTTGATCATTGGTAGGCCGGATTCATGAGTTCGGCATGCTAGACTCATCACGTCGGCTGGCCAAGCTTGGGGACAGTTCGGGAGGTTAGTCCTATACACCGGTAGGCTACATTGTGGAGTTTGGCAGGCCGGACTAGAAAGTTCGGATGGCTGACTGGCCTCATGAAAAATGACCGATTTTCACTCGTTTTCACTATTTTAAACATATATTGAGATTTTAACTTTAAGGTATAATTTTACGAACGTAAATAGCACACTAAGACACCGTGAGATAGCTTAGTAGTATAAAATACCCTATGCTAGATAATAATAAACTGTCTCTATTTAAGGTCGTTTGTGGTTCTGTGGAGCCAAGGTATAGTAGGTCGGGACTACGATATTGAGCACCAGTGTAGGATATCGAGGTAGGAATTCTGCCCCTTTCTTTGGTAGCCATGTTTTAAATGGTTTTGGCCTCAATTTGGATTCTTTCAAAATGTTTTCAATAAATGATTGAAAAAGATTTTTATCAATGTTTTCATAAATAGTTGAATGATGATATGTTCATAATGAACCACATAATGAATGTAAATGATTACACTTGGTAAAATGAGATTTAAATAATGGTAGAAATACACATATGGGTATGATGCCATATTTGGAGGCAGGTCCTGAAATCCAACTGGGCCACTACGACGGTGATATTAATGATTTGTCCAAGAAAAGATAACAAGATCCTTTCTGGACAAACAAAGAATTGTTATTGGTAAGAGTGATTTAATTGAATTTGCTTATTTAATTTTGTATTCTAAATATTTTCCTGAATGATAAATTTTATATTCAAATTAAATTTGTTTTTAAAGCCTTGGCCTACTGAGCCTTTCGCTTACTTTTTATTTGTTTTTTGAAAACCCTCTTCCCTAGGTGGAATTCAGCTTAGGACCAACCGGGAGTCCACTGACCGAACTTGTGAGCAGTAGAAGAATCTGAGTAGATTACTTCCATATTTTGTTCAAGGCATGTATTACTTTAATTTTCTCCTTTTGTATTGGATTGTGCTTGTAATTTAATTATTGTCGATACTATATGTGTGCACTAATGTATGTCCGGTGGGGCCCAACTCATATTCCTCTCTCTTTATTATTTTATTTTATCTTATCTGTTTTATTATTTCGATAAATGCTTATAAAAGGGTTTTAAAGTCATCATGGTTTTCATAATCACCTTAAATCTTAAATCGGCAATCTTGAACTAAAATTTGTTTAAATTAACTTAATTAATTCGTCACGTCACCTCCTGAATTTCGAGGCATGATAGAATGGTATCAGAGCCCTAGATTATTAACCTTGGGAATTGTGTAGACATAGGTACGATAATGAAAAACCACTGATAGTTCAATTTTGTTTTCAGAATTGAGAGAATGGCACTTAGGCGTCATCCAACTACTAATGATGCAAATCCGGCAAATGAGGAAAGCATGATGGGGGCGATGTTTGCTACTTTTTGACAAATGGTAGCAAGGGCAAGACTTGAGGATTCCAAGGCAAGCCGCTGGCATGCGTACTTTAAGGAATTTTGGCATGCATCTATTCCTACCTTTGACGGAAATGGAGACCTGCAGATGGCCGAGTATTGGTTAGGCTCAGTAGTAAAACATCTGGATACCCTTAGAGTACCAGTGGAATACCGTGTGGAGTTTGCAGCTTACAAATTCGAAGGCAGCGCTAAGCTTGGTGGAAGCAAGCCAAACGTCTAGAAAACATCAAGAATATTAACTAGGATAGGTTCGAGAAGTTGTTCTATGAGCGTTACTTCCCTTAAGTGCTTAGAGATCAGAAGGCCATCAAATTTTATAGATTGGAGTAGGGCGACATGTCGGTCAGGGAATATGAAGTGAAATTCAATGAGTTGGCCAGATTTGCTCCATCCATCATGGCATCTGAGCGTGAAAAGTGCATTAAGCTCAAGGAAGGACTTAAAGGATCCATTCAATGGCAATTGTTTTCTTTATGACTCTAGAACTTTGGAGAGTTGGTGTCGTTAACCCTCTCAGTGGAAAGTGATTATGCCTTCTACTATGAAAACCGAGCAAGGACAACCAGAGGACCTTAAAGGGGCAACAAGAGAGGCAACAACCGCCAAACTTAAGGAAAGAATCAGCAGGGTAATATGAATAGTGGGAGCAACAGTTTATCCGGCAGTGGGAGTAGTAGTTTATCCGGCAGCGGGCGCAACAATTCTTACAGCTTTCATTGTCACTATTGCCAACAACCGGATCACATCAAGAGGAACTGTCCAATCAGGAATGATCGCCTAGGACTTCAGCTTAGAGAGGGTGCCAACCATCAGCATCAACCTCAATCCTTAACCTCCACCTTAGCAACTCCCTTAGCTGTAGTTTCATGAGTTCATTCCATAACAACTGCCATACCCAGTGCAAGGATATCAACCAAAAAATTTCCAACGCAATGCCCCATAGTATTAAGTGCCAAGTACAGCTAAAGTGTAGTCTCCTCTGCCGTAGCATTATCGGCCAACTAACCCAACACCCAGCAACGTGGGTAGAGGAAAGGGGAAAGCTCTAGCCCAGGTTCATATCATGACTTCAGGGAGTTCAAAAACCCAATATAGCAATGCGGTTGTCGACGGTATGGTTTTAGTTTCTCAGTCTCTAGCATGTGTTTTATTTGATACTGGTGCCATTCATTCTCTCATCTCAAATTCTTCTATACATGCTTCAGGATTAAAGATAGAAGAATTTGATGAGCCCCTGATTATTACCTCACCCTTGGGGCAGGTGTGTGTGAATTCTATATGTAAATCTTGTAAAATAATGATTGGGGTGAGACTCTGAAGAGTAATTTGATTATGATCTCTATAAGCACATATGATGTAATCCTAGGAATGGATTGGTTGTCCAAGTATAACGCTGTTGTAGCTTGTCAACTTAGGAAAGTAACCCTAATGTCTGATAGGGGACGATGATCACTTACTAGGGTGGTAATGATCGATTGATGCGATGAAGACATGTCTTGAGGGACAGAAGAATCTATCTTGCTATGCCTTCTTTATGAACTTAGAAAAAGAGTCCAGTGCATCGGGAAGAAATACAGTGATCCCAATGGTTGATGAGTTCGAAGATGTCTTTCCTGACAAGTTATCGGGATTGCCACCACATCAAGAAATTGAGTTTGGTATTGAGTTGCTTTCGGGACCTGACCCTATTTTCATAGCACCGTATCGGATGGCACCGGCAGAAATAAAAGAGTTGAGAAGGCAACTTCAGGAGCTTTCCGACATAGGGTATATTCAAAATAGCACATCGCCGTAGGGTGTACCGGTTTTGTTTGCTAAGAAACATGATGGAACCCTCAGGTTATGTATTGATTATTGGTAGCTAAATTGGGTTACCATGAAGAACAAGTATCCACTGCCCAAAATCAATGAGTTATTTGACCAACTAGGAGGTTCCCGTTACTTTTCAAAGATAGATTTGCGATCTAGATATCATCTGCTCAGGATTGAGGAAGAAGACATCCCCAAGATAGCCTTTAGGACCCGATTTGGACATCACAAGTTTCTGGTGATGTCATTTGGGTTGACGAATGCTCTGGCAGCTTTCATAGACTTAATGAATAGGATATTCAGGCCTTATCTAGATCAGTTTGTAATTGTGTTCATTGATGACATCTTGATCTATTCTAAGACATGGGAAGAGCATGAGCAACATCTCAGGATTGTGCTTCAGACTCTACGAGAGCACTAGTTGTATGCCAAAAAAGAAGTGTGAATTTTGGCTGACTAAAGTTAAGTTTTTGGGACATATCATCTCTGAGCAAGGCATTTTAGCGGATCCTTCTAAGGTAAAAGCCATAGTGGAGTGGGAACGACCGAGAAATGTGACAGAGATCCGTAGTTTCTTAGGACTCACAAAATACTACAGGAAATTTGTGAAAGATTTCTTGAAGATAGGACTCCGTTGACATGATTGCTCAGGAAAAATTTCAGATTTGAATGGGATGAAGAATGTGAGTTTACCTTCCAGGAGTTGAAGAATCGATTGACCACCGTTTAGCGGTGATTTATGCGCTAAAGATCTAGAGATGCTATCTTTACAGGGTGACATTTCAAGTCTTCTTCGACCACAAGAGTTTGAAGCATTTGTTCACTCAGAGGGATTTAAATATGAGGCAACAAAGATGGATGGAGTACATGGAGGATTATGACTTTGCGCTATAGTGTCATCCCGGAAAGGCTAACGTAGTCACAAATGCACTCAGCAAGAAGTCTTCTTGATTTCTCACGTGTTTGGCACTTGAAGACTGGAAAAAAAAAGAAGCTATGGTCAGTGAGTATGGGCTACAGTACTATGAAGATTGCGATCAAGTTTTGGTGTACCATATGGAGTCGACCCCAGCTCTTATCTAGATGGTGAAGCAAAATCAATGGCGAGATCGGCACCTATAGGGAATATGGATGCGAATCCAAAATGGGGAGAAATTTGAAGAATGGAGGATACATTCAGGTGGGTCGTTGTACTTCAAGGAGCATTTGGCAGTCCCAGTGATCGTAGAAGTGATGAAGGCCGTAATGGACGAAGCTCACAAGTTTTGATTCACCATTCATCTGGGGAGCACAAAGATGTGTCGCCTTCTGAAGAGGCAAAGAGGCCTGAAGAAGGATGTCCAAGAGTACGTGGCCAAGTGCGCAACTTGTTTCCAGGTGAAGGCCGAGCACCAGAAGCCAGCAGGTCAGCTTCAGCCGCTTCCTATTCAAGGGTGGAAATGGGAGCACGTCACGATGGATTTTCTCACCAGATTACCGAGGGCGGAGCAAAGGCATGATGCGATTTGAGTTGTCATTGACTGATTAATGAAATCAGTGCATTTCATCTTTTTCAGGTCAACATGTTCGAGGAGAGTTCTCAGGGAGCTATATCTACTAAATTTAGTAGGGTTGCACGAAGTTCCTTTATCCATCACATTCGATAAAGATACCTGATTCAACGCCAAGTATTGGAGGAGCTTTCAGGAAGCCTTAGGCACAAACTTGAACTTTCATCCTTAGACGGACAGGCAATTTGAGCGAGTCTTTCAAATCCTTGAAGATATGTTACGTGCGTGTGTCTTAGATTTTGGTAGGAATTGGAAGAAGTCTTTGCATCTAGCAGAGTTTGAGTATAATAACAGGTATCAAGCAAACATTGGGATGGCACCATTTGAAGCACTTTATGGACGACCGTGTCGGTCACCGGTGTGCTGGGTAGAACCGGAGGACAGGATTGTTCTCGAGCTAGGTGAGATCCGTGACAGCAACGAGAAGGTCACCACGATTCGTGATTGATTGAAAACGGCCTAGAGTAGATAGAAAAGTTATGCCAACAGGAGATGCCGACACTTGGAATTCGAAGTAGGAGATTTCGTTCTCTTGAAGGTATAACCGCGCAAAGGTATATCGCGTTTTGGTCTAAGTGGGAAACTTGCACCGAGGTACGTTGGACCATTCGAGTTTACTCAATGCGTTGGTATGGTCGCTTATCGGCTTGATCTTCCCCTCAAGCTTTCTCATGTTCATGATGTGTTTCATGTGTCGATGCTTTGAAAATGTCTACCCGAGCAAAGCAAGATAGTCTCATTCCACGATATGCAGATCCAGGAGGACACGACATACGAGGAGGTGCCGGTCTAGATTGTCGATGGTATGGTGATAGACTTGCGGCGTTGTGATATGCCGTTGGTGAAAGTCGTGTGGCAACATCATGAAGTTGATGAAGCAACTTAGGAGTTGGAGTCGACCATGCGAGAGTTATACCCACATTTGTTTTGCTTTTGAAACGAGTTGTAATTTCGAGGACAAAATTTTTTTGGGGGTGGAGAGCTATAACACTCCGAAGTTAATTAAGCAAGATTAATATGTAACATAGTGTATTAGTGTACCTAAATGTAATTTAAACCTAATTTAATTATCTTGTGATGTTTTCAAATTATTTTCACTATTAATTATTGTTATTTGCATTTTTATTTGTTATTTTTAATTTTGAAACAAAACAATTTGTCAAATGACCAACACGTCCTATTTTGGAAAAACATGTGCGGGACATAGTTTTCACATAGCAAAACCACTCTCCTTTCCTTTATTTAACTCTCAGTTTGTAACACCCGCCTATTTTATGTAACGGATAATGTTATATTAGTGACGATGTTAAGCATTTTTATTCCAAAATGATTCATGATATTATTGTCACTAACCAATTATTCTAAGTGTTATGATAGGTGACGATTACGTGGAATTGATGTGCTCAAGTGTTCATGTTATTTACATTGTATGTTTATTTATGATTCATTAATGATTTAAATGTTATGATGTATTCTAGTTTGTAAGGATAGTTCGGCAAGTCGAACCTTCAAGTTCGACAGGCCAAATTGTCCCTCGATCATTGACAGGCCGATGGAAAGCATCAACAGGCCAAACTTTGTGGAATCAGCAGGCCGAAGTGAGGAATCAGCAAGCCGAAGATGGCTGATGAGCAATCAGCAGCAATCTCTCCAAATTTTGTCATTGAGATAATTACGGTGATTGGTTATTATTGGATAATGATTTGTGATTGATTGGCTTATTTTTGGATTGACTGCTTTAAATTTGGTAAAGAAACCATTGAGTTTGCATTGATTTGAGTTAATTGATATGGTTTCCCATTTTAAAATTGGTGAAGTATGGTAAGTTTTTCTAAATGATTTGACTTTCCCCAATTTCCTCTCCATTTACACGTGAATAGCCTCAATTTTAGTCAGAAAATTTCTAACTTAATAGAGAGTTTTGACTCCTTTTATGTTATGCTCATTTATGTTATATTTCTCTCTCTCTTTTATTTTCTTAGACGTTTTCTATCTCTTCCCTCTCTCTCTTTCACGTTTTCTTTCTCGTTCTCTTCCTCAATTCTCTTGCAAATATTTGAGAAATAATGAGTTTTCTTTAGTCGAATTTGAAGAAAGTGGAGAAGCATTTGTTTTTTTTTTTTTAAGATAAGAACTCATTTTTCGGTATTTCTGAAAAGTATTTCTCCTCCTCAATCCGACTGCCATAACTTTGTCTAGGTATTTTATTTTGTTCTGAAATTTTAATATGATGTTCATATATGTGTTATGTAATGTTTCTCCAAGTTTCACGTTATTTCGATATTTCTATGATAAGTTATGAATTTTTCTTCTCTCTGCCACTCATAGTAAATTCATGCTGATTGAATATGTTGCACGAAAATATGAGTTTTATTCATAACACAAATGAATGTTATTTTGCACAAAATTGGGCAAATATGTTTATGTATATGTTAATGTATGAATTGAAAAGTCTCATGATAATATGAAATATATTTTATGTAATATGAAATTTTTTATTGAAGCTAGGTTTATAAATTGTTTTATCGGTAAATTGTTGAACTCCTTGTTTTGTGATAATTTGTGTGACTAAATGATTTTATTTGGTGATAAAATATTTTAGTGGTTCCGTAATTTTATGTTAATAAGTTGTCTTATAAATTTTAGGGTCATCATATTTTTATTTTAATCATGGGAATATGATGATTGCTTATAACTCACTGCATGAATTGATTTTGATTATTTTGTCTTTGAGTTCAAACACATGTTTTGGAATGTATGGAATTTATTTAAAGGTGATTTTTGGATATGTTAAAGTTTTATATGTCTATTATATGTGTTAATTTTTGTAGCTTTTTATATGGTATAGAAATGTAATATATGGACTAGAGTTTAAAGTTATTGAATTTAGAATTCGTGGAGGTCATAAAATGTTTGTGTTGGTAGTTTGTTCTTATGATTTATGGATAATGAAAATGTGTTATAAATTATGCTTGCTAAGAGATGAATGTATGAGTGATGACTTATGAAATGGATGATTTAAATCTATGAAAATAAATATTAATTTTTATGTATCTTTTAATGAATGTATGACATGAACATATTATGAAGAAGAGCACATCAAGACCGCAGCGTCGTCACCAACAATATTAAGGTTAAGTAAGCTAGCAAAAAAGTAAGCACATTCTCACCTGCAATATGATATGTTTTATAAAAGGTTTGAAAATTATGTTCATTATGATATCTATGATGATTTTGTGATGGTTTCATTTATATTTCTCATGAAAGATTTTTATGTTTTAAAGGTTATGCATGTATGATGATGACGTATTTCAAAGCATGAAAGTTTAAATATGTATATATATGTATCACCTAAATAAGTGTTGCCCACCAATGTTATGATATGTTATGATGTCATGTTTGGTTTAGGATTAACTACCATTTTCCTCTCATGACGGCGCGCCTACGATGATGATTATGGTGCAACACTTGGGCCCTTAAGACAAAACGAATTAAGTTTTAATATGGTCAAAGTAATGAAAGATATGTTCCTATGCAAATATGCCTAGCGCACTATTATGATGTATGATGATGATGATGTTCATAAAATATTTTAAGTCGTGAGATAATAATGTACTTACTAAGCATTAGCTTATCTATTTTTTTTTTTATATCATGTTGCAGATAAGGGTAAGAAGGTGATAGACTAGGCGGAGGGCGTAAAAAGGCTTGTGAGTTAAACAAGATGAATTGTAATCAGAAGCATGCCAAGGAAGAAAGTTTTTTTTTTTTTAAAGATTATATCAAGTTTTATAATTTGAACTTGTTTATTGATAAGTTTTAAAGAATTCATAAACTATGTTTAATTATCTTATCTTATTATATTAAGTATATGGTCTTCCGCGTATTGAACTATTGATTCTCGATTTCAAAATTAATTTTCTAATTTTTCTTAGTCCGTCGGCCTACCGAACAATGAATATCGGCCTACCGAACCTAGCAAAAGTTTAAAACCCTGTTTTTGCAGAGTCTCGAGCGGCCTGTTGGTGGTTGATTTTCGGCCTGCCGAAGTCTCAAGTTTGGCCTGCCGAACAGTGAGAACTGATTGTTTTAAAGTGTTGCGATGTTTCATGATAAAATATGTTTTTATCATTTGGTATATTTTTTATAAAAGGATGTTTATGATCAATTGTATGTTTAATAGTATTATTAATATTATGGATTAAGTTATTGAATGTGGTAAAAAAAATAATAATTATGCATGGATCCTAGGTATGGTTTCTTAATTATGTTTTCAATTAAGTTTTGTTTAAATGGTTATCCTAAAATAAAAGTATGTAAGGAATGTATGTAACGATATCTGTGACGTCCGTAAGGGGGAGCGTTACAGGCTTTAGTATCAAAGCAAAATTTTCGTTTATAATTCATATCATCACACGTCAGTCCAAGTCCTCCAAGTAAGTATGTTTTAAAGTTAGATGTTATGATGCAAGTATAATGATAAGAATGAGGTTTAGATGTTTAATGATTAATGCTGTAGTAGTAAAAACCTGTCTCATAAATTAGAAGATTCTTCATAAGCTCCTAAATCTTTTAGGAAATTGACAATGGACGGCCATAGAAGGATGCAAACTCGCACCCAGACTAACGAAAGGCTAATGATGATGATTGCTGAATTGCAAAGGCAACTGGAGGATCAAAGGAGAGAAATTGCAAAATTAAGGGCCAACGGTCAGAATGACGATCGACGAGGTAATTACATGCCTCCTCCTCCTCCCCAACCACAAGTCAACGAAGTCCCGGCTCCTGCTGCTGAGCCCAAAATGGTACATCAAGAACCCCTTCTAGTCAGATGGAAGAGGGTTAAGCCAGCAGACTTTGAAGGTTCTAAGGATCCGTTAGTAGCTCAAGGATGGTTAAAGACGATTGAGGCCACCCTAAGACTCATGGGCTTCACGGACAATGAGAAGGTCCTCTGTGCCTCGTACTGCCTCACCATGGAGGCCAGGATTTGGTGGGACGACATCGAATAGAGCCGGAACGTTGAAGAGATGACATGGGATGACTTTGTTTATGAGTTCAACACGAAGTTTTTCCACATGAACATTACAAGGAAGCACTACGATGAGTTTGAGAACCTGCGCCAGGGGGACATGACGGTCACCGATGTGGTGACAAAGTTTGACCAGCTAGCTCGATTATGCCCAGGAATGGTGAGCAGTGAAGGTAAAGGGTCAGAAGACTGATCAAAGTTCTCAGGCCTGAGATTGCTGCAATAGTTGATGGGGCTAGTCCACCCAGGACACAAGAACAGGTTGTCATGAGGACCCAACGTGCTGAGTTTCACTTGTCTAAGCTGAGAAGAAATCAGCCACAGTCTGGTCAGCCAGCCCATAATGCAAATAGCCAGAACCGCCCTCCACACCGAAACAACAACAACAACAACAACCAGAATTGGAGAAACAACAAGAGGAAGGGCAATCCTCAAAACCAGCAGAGCTAAGGCAACAAGAGGCACAATGGTGGCCAGCCCAACAACAACAATAGCAAGCAGTTTCAACCATGCGCCAAATGTGGAAAGAAACATCTAGGAGAATGACGCTTGGGGACAAACCAATGTTTCATTTGTGGGCGAGAAGATCATTTTGTCAAGAACTGCCCCAACCTAATGAATGCTAATGCCCCTCAAAGAGCTCCCCCTCAAGCCCAACTCCATCAGATGCAAGCTTCCCTTGAAGGGCCACTAATCAGTCAAGGAAGACTTGAAGCCCCACCTACGAATGCCCGCATCTATGCCATGACAAAGGAACAAGTGGCGACAGAAGCCTCTAATGTGGTTATAGGTCAGATAACAAGTTTATCGATAGATGCTTATGTTCTCTTTGATACATGTGCCACACATTCTTTTATATCTACGTCATTTGCTAAGAAGATAGGGGTTCGTTTAGAGCCTATGAGACAGGGATTCACTACGACACTACCCTTCAGGGAAGTGATATTATCTACTCACTGTCTGCGTATAGTACCCCTATGGATTTCTGATAGGAAACTTTTTATCTACCTCATTGTGATCGACATGTATGACTATGATATGATTCTTGGGATGGATTTTCTAAGCAAGTACAATGCTTCTATCGAATGTCGAAAACAAAAGGTGATCTTTCATCCAGAAGGTGATCAAAAGTTCGTGTATGTTGGCGAGTCCAGAAAGAAACCCAGTATGTTTTTATCCGCTATGAAAGCAAGGAAGTTGTTAGCAAGTGGCTGCATGGGCTATCTGGCCAACATAGTAGATAAAAGTCAAGAGAAAAAGATAAGGATTGAAGGTGTGGCAGTGGTACGTGATTTTCTTGAGGTATTTCTCGATGACCTAACAAGTTTACCGCCTAAAAGAGAAGTTAAATTCGAGATTGAGCTCGCACCAGGCACTGACCCAATCCTTAAGGCACCATACAGAATGGCCCTAGTAGAGTTAAAGGAGCTTCATACGCAATTAAAGGAGCTACTCGACAAAGGCTTCATCAAGCCGAGTCATTCACCATGGGGAGCTCCAGTCTTGTTTGTAAAGAAGAAGGATGGCACTATGAGACTCTGCATCGACTATAGAGAGTTGAACAAGGTGACGATCAAGAACAAGTACCCGTTGCCTCGAATCGTTGATTTGTTTGATCAGCTTAAGGGTGCTTCTGTATTTTCGAAGATTGATCTACGGTCAGGGTATCACCAGCTGAAGATTAAAGAAGGAGATATTCTTAAGACAGCCTTCAGATCGAGGTATGGCCACTATGAATTTTTAGTTATGCCCTTCGGTCTAACGAATGCACCTGCAGGCTTCCTGGATCTAATGAACCGGGTATTCAAGGATTTCCTCGATAAATTTGTTGTTGTGTTTATCGATGATATTCTTGTCTATTCAAAGAATCAAGAAGAACATGAGGAGCATTTGAAAATTGTGCTGGAGACATTAAGGAGACACAAGCTATATGCAAAGTTCTCTAAGTGTGAATTCTGGCTCAATAGAGTATCTTTCTTGGGGCATGTTATATCAAAGGAAGGAATCATGGTAGATCCTGCTAAGGTAGAGGCTGTTCTCAACTGAAAGCAACGGACGAACGCAAATGAAATAAGGAGCTTCTTAGGCCTAGCAGGTTATTATCGGAGATTCGTAAAAGACTTCTCCAAGATAGCAGCTCCACTCACGAATCTAACGCGCAAGGGAAAGAAGTATGAATAGACAGATGCTTGCGAGAAGAGTTTTCAAGAACTAAAGAAGAGGCTAACGACAGCTCCAGTATTGGCTATTCTAGAAGGAAACGATGGATTTGTGATTTATAGTGATGCATCTAAGATGGGCCTTAGAGCTGTTCTAATGCAAAATGATAGGGTGATTGCCTATGCGTCAAGACAACTAAAGGATTACGAAAAGAGCTATCCTACTCATGATCTTGAGTTAGCAGCAATCGTTTTTATGCTAAAGATATGGAGGCACTATTTATATGGGGTCCAATGCAAGATCTTCACAGATCATCAAAGTCTAAAGTACTTCTTCATGCAGAGAGACCTGAACATGAGACAACAAAGATGGCTTGAATTGGTGAAGGATTATGATTGTGAAATCCTATATCACCCTGGTAAGACCAACCGAGTGGCTGACGCTTTGAGTAGGAAGACTGTGGCTACGTTAACGTCAATGCAAGTAATGTCTCAACCTTTGAGAAAGGAGATTCTAGACTTCGGTTTAGAACTTATCACAGGAAAGCTGTCAGCACTCACTCTTGCTCCGACGATGTATGATGAAATTTGAAGAAAACAAGATGAAGATGTAAGCCTCACAAGGAATGCAAGAAGGAAAATGTCAAGAGTTTCGTATTGCGGATGACAGCACTCTGTACCCCAAGGACCGCTTATGTGTTCCCAATGTTGATGGCTTAAGAAACAGGATTTTGGCAGAAATTCATAACACTCCTTACTCAATTCATCCAGGTGCAACAAAGATGTATAATGATCTAAGGGGTAACTTTTGGTAGTTTGGAATGCAACATGATGTTGCTATGTATACGAAGAAATGCTTGACATGCCAGCAAGTTAAAGCTGAACACCAAAGGCCTGGTGGTGATTTACAGTCTATCTAGATACTGGAATGGAAATGGGAGGATATAGCAATGGATTTCATTTTCGGTTTGCCCAGGACTATGAATGGTTATGACGCTATCTGGGTTGTTGTAGATCGATTGATGAAGACGGCACGCTTCATTCCCATTAAGATCACTTACTCTATGGAATGGTTAGCGGAACTCTATGTCAAGGAGATCGTATGACTTCACAGAATCCCTAAGTCTATCATCTCAGACCGTGATGGCAGGTTCACATCCAAGTTCTGGAAAAGTGTACAGACTGCTATGGGGACCAAGTTGCATTTCAGTACAGCTTTTCATCATCAGACATATGGCCAAATGGAGAGAACGAACCTGATCTTAGAAGATATGCTTCGAGCCTGCACACTTGATTTCAAGACCAGTTGGTGTAAAATGTTACCATTAGCAGAGTTTGCTTACAACAACAGCTATCAGGCGACGATTGGAATGGCACCTTATGAGGCCCTATATGGATGAAAATGTAGGTCGCCAATATGTTGGCATGAAGCTGGTGAGAGGAAGTTGATGGAAAGCATCGAAGCTGAAGGGACCGATTTTGTCAACGAGACTTCTGAGATGATAAAGATGATAAGAAGAAGAATAGAGACCGCTCAAAGCCGTCAAAAGAGTTATGCTGACAAGAGAAGAAGACCCATAGAATTCACCATAGGCAAATATGTGTTTTTGAAAGTTGCATTGATGAAATGGTGTCACGCCCCGGTGTACGGGAGGTGACATGGCGGTGTATTTAAATTGATTAAAAGACGAATTTAATTAAAATCAAGAATTTTAAGGGTTAAGTTAAATAATAAAAATGTGAAAATTTTAGCACAACATTGTGTAAAGGAATTCATAACATTAAGCGAATAATAAAATAATAAAATAAAGAACCGCGAGTATGGGTCCCACTGACCCACAACTTGTGCACACACATAGTACTGACAATATAATAATACAACCACAGTCCAAGTACAAAGAAAATTAAAAACATTACATGCCTTGTTCAAATAGTACAATTAATCTACTAATCCTTCTACTGCTCCTGAGTTCGGTCCGTTGAGTCCTCTCTGAACCTAAATGGAAATCCACCTAGAGGGAGAAATTTAAAAACAAAGAAAATGTGAGCGAAAGGCTCAATAGGACTATATTTTATTAAATCATTTAATTTAAAGGAAAATCTCATTATTTAAGGAATTATTTAAATGAAACCTTGAATAAATATATTTAATAAAACTGTTCTTACCAAAACAGTTTATTCGGTAGACTAGAAACATCATTTTCTTTTCCTAGGCAAACCATAAGAATATCACCACCGTAGTGGCCCAGCTGGGTTTCGGTACCTGCCCCCAAGGTCGATCGCTACACGACCCGATCTCTGATATGGCATCATGCCCTTATATTCATTTCTATTATCATACAAAGTCCCTTTACCAGATATTCTCATTAACATTCATTATGAAGTTCACTTCAATTCACGGTTTATAAAACTAACGGATAAAATCTCATTTTTCAATCAATCGTTGAAAACATTTTTATAGAAACCCTTTTCAAAGCCAAATCATTTTGAAACTGGGTTACCAAAGAAAAGGGGTAGAAGTCCTACCTTGATACTCATTGCAGTGCCTCACACCGCAATCCCGGTCCGCTATACGTTAGCTCCGCGGAACCACGAACAATCCTAGATACATACTAAGTTGATCAATATCTAGTTTGAGACATTCTATATTACTAAACCATTCCATGATGTCCTAGTGTGCCATTTGTATCTTTTAAAATCATTTTACAAGGTTGGAATTTAAATCGGTGTTCAAAACAATGAAGACAGTTGAAAAATCACAAAATTTCCCGCGCCCTGTCGGCTTGCCGGACGCCCTGCTTCGGCCGGCTGAACTGTGCAGTTTGGCCTGCTGGAAATCAGGTCTGGTCGGCCGGACATTCTCCAGGTTCAGCCTGCCGAACGGTACAGTCTGGCCTGCCGAACACGTAGTTCGGCCTGCTGAACTGGAGAAACCCAGAAATCCCAGCCACAGGTTTTGGTTCCCCCAAAATCCAAATCTTGATTTTAACCTGTTTTTCTCAAATCTCAGGCATGAAAAACAATCATAGATGATAGAAAAACATAATAGAACACTTTTGAGCTCATTTAAACAAGATTTAAACACAAAAATCTCAAAAATCCAAAAATGGGAGAAAATGAGGAAAAATGAAAAATCTTGAATCTAATCCATTTTTCTTCAATCTAAGCTTGGATTCTAGGTGTTCTAAGTTCATTTAACTCAAATCAAGGGTTTTCTAATCTCAAACAAACTTAGATTTCAAAAATACACAAAAATAGAAATTTTGGAAAAAGTTTAGAAATTTCAAAACTAACCTCGAATCGAAGCTTCAATCCGCATTCTTGGTTGCCAAATCACGTTCCCGAGCTTCCTCCTTGCTAAGCCGAAGCTTGGATTCAAATTTTGATTCAAAAATCTCAAAGAAATTTGAGAGGGAAAGAGAGAAACCGAGAGGAAGAGAGTGTGGGAAACTCAAGGGGGAGAGGAGAGATAGTGAGAGCTGAGAGTGAAGAGAGAGGAAGAGGAGAGAGAATAAATAGAGAAAAACGGTGGACGGTTTTACTGTGCGAAAATCATGTGCCACCTACGGTTTTGTAAAACGGAATATTTTTTTAACATTTTACAAATTGTTGCGTTTTAAAACTCAAAACATCATTCTAAAACAATAAGAAATCATTTGATTTTATTAAATTAACAAAACAACCTAAAATTTAAATTTTAACCAAATAATCAAATTAATGTTGAAACATTAATTATGGCACACTAATTCATCATTTTACATCACAATAACATTATATAAATTTCAGGGCGTTACAACTCTCCGCCCCTAAAAGAAATTTCGCCCTCGAAATTTACAACTCAATTCAGAAACAAAACAAATGCGGATACGACTCCCGCATACTCGCTTCTAGTTCCCAAGTGGCTTCATCAACCCCGTGATGCTGCCACATGACCTTTACCAACGATATCTCATGACGACGTAAACTGATCACTTTCTGATCGATGATCTGAATCAGTACCTCTATGTATGTCTTATCTTTTCGAACCTGCACATCGCGAAATGAAACTATCTTACCCTGCTCAGGCGGACACTTCCTAAGCATCGACACATGGAAACACATCGTGAACATGAGAGAGTTCGGGTGGAAGATCAAGCTGATAAGCAACCACACCAACACGCTGAGTGATCTCGAACAGTCCAATATACCTCGGTGCAAGCTTCCCATTCACTCCGAACAACATAGTTCCTTTATGACACGATACCTTCAAGAGAACGAAATCTCCTACCGCAAACTCTAAGGGTCTACGTCTTCTATCCGCATAACTCTTCTGTCGACTCTGAGCTACCCTCAATCGGTCTCGAATCACAGCGACTTTCTCATTGCTATCACGGATCTCATCCGGCCCAAGAATAACCCTGTCTTTCGGCTCGGCCCAACACATCGGTGACCGACACGGTCGCCCATACAACGCCTTAAACGGTGCCATACCTATACTCGCCTGATAGCTGTTGTTGTACGTGAACTCCGCCAGATGCAAATATTTCTTCTAATTTCTGCCGAAGTCTAATGTATAGGCACGCAACATATCCTCAAGAATCTGAATAACCCGCTCAGACTGCCCATCAGTCTGAGGATGAAACGCCATACTGTAGTTCAAATCCGTACCTAAAGCCTCCTAAAAACTCCTCCAGTACTTAGCATTAAACCTGGTGTCTCGATCAGAAGTGATGGACAAAGGAACTCCATGCAACCTCACTATGTTCTGCAGATACAAGTCCCCAAGAATCCTCCTCAAACACGTCGACCTAAACAGAATGAAATGCGCCAATTTCGTCAACCTGTCGACCACGACCCAAACTGCATCATGCCGCTGCTCCATCCTCGGCAAACCTGTGAGAAAATCCATCGTCATATGCTCCCATTTCCACCCTGGAATAGGAAGCGGCTGAAGCTGACCTGCGGGCTTCTGATGCTCGGCTTTCACCTGGAGACACGTCGTACACTTGGCCACGTACTCTCGAACATCTTTCTTCATGCCTCTCCACCAATATTGCCTCTTCAAATCACGATACATCTTTGTGCTCCCCGGGTGAATGGCGAACTGAGACTTATGAGCTTCGTCCAAAACGGCTTTTGTCACCTCGACAGTAGCTAGAACTGCAAGACGCTCCTGGAAATATAACGATCCATTTGCATGCACACTCCATTCTTCAAACTACTCACTGTTCTGAATCCATGACAAAATCCCCTACAAATGCTGATCCTGCCACTGATTCTGCTTCACCATCTGAACAAGAGCTGGGGTCACCTCCACATGATATACCAAAACTCAATCACAGTCTTCATGATACCGTAGCCCATACTCGCTCACTGTCGCATCCTTGCTCCAGTCCTCAAAAGCCAAACAAGCGAGAATCCCTAAAGACTTCCTGCTAAGCGCATCCGTGACTACATTAGCTTTCCCGGGATGATACTGCAACACGAAATCATAATCCTCCGTATACTCTATCCATCTACACTGCCTCAAATTAAGATCCCTCTGAGTGAATAGATACCTCAAACTCTTATGATCGGAGAAGACCTGAAATGACGCTCCATACAAATAACACCTCCAAATCTTCAGCGCATGAATCACCGCCGCGAGCTCCAAGTCATGAGTAGGATAATTCGCTCGTGAGGTCGTTACTGTCTCAATCCGTACGCAACCACATGTCCATGCTGCATCAACACGTATCCAAGTCCATGTCCTGAAGCATCTGCGTAAACCTCATACGGCTCGTCATTGCTAGGAATAATCAACACTAGGGCAAAAGTCAACCGGTTCTTCAATTCCTGAAAGGCAAGCTCACATTCTTCATCTCACTCAAACCTGACATTTTTCTTGATCAATCTCGTCAACGGAGCTGCAATCTTCAAAAAATCCTTTACAAATTTCCTGTAATAACCAGCAAGACCTAAGAAGATGCGAATCTTCGCTACATTCCTTGGTCGTTCCCATTCCACTATGGCTTCAATCTTGGACGGATCCATAGAAATACCATGCTCAGAGTGACATGACCCAGAAACTTGACCTCAGTCAACCAAAACTCGCACTTTTCCCTCTTAGCATACAACTGGTGCTCCCTCAGAGTCTGAAGCACGATCCGAAGATGTTGCTCATGCTCTTCCCAAGTCTTAGAATACACTAGAATGTCATCGATGAACACGATCACAAACTGATCCAGATACGGCCTAAATATCATGTTCATCAAATCCATGAAAGCTGCCGGAGCATTCGTCAACCCAAACGACATAACCAAAAACTCAAAATGTCCATACCGAGTCCTAAAAGCTGTCTTGGGAATATCCTCTTCCTTAATCCTAAGCTGATGGTAACCCGACCGCAAATCAATCTTTGAGAAGTATCGCGAACCTCCCAACTGATCAAACAACTCATCGATCCTAGGCAAGGGATACTTATTCTTCACTGTAACATGATTCAGCTGCCGATAATCCACACACAACCTGAGAGTCCCATCATGTTTCTTAGCAAACAAAATCGGTGCTTCCCACGGGGATGTGCTATTTTGAATATACCCTTTATCAGCAAGCTCTTGAAGTTGCTTCCTCAATTCTTTCATTTCTGTCGACGCCATACGATAAGGTGCTATAGAAATCAGTGCTGTCCCCGGAAACAACTCAATACCAAACTTAATTTCCCGATGCGGTGGTAATCCTGGCAACTCATCGGGGAAGACATCCTCGAACTCATCAACCACCAGAATCGCTATACTTCCTCTCAAAGCATAGGGCTCACACTCTAGATTCGCAAGAAAAACACAACAAACTAGATTTCTTCGCCCTCCTAGACATGACTTCATGAGATGCTCACTCATTACCCAATCACCACCACCCTGGAAAGTGATCATCGTCCCCCTATCAGACACTAGGGTCACTTTCCTAAGTTGGTAGTCTACAACTACGTTATACCTAGACAACCAGTCCATCCCTAGAATTACATCATATGAGCTCATGGGGAGATGATCAAATCACTTTTCAAAATCTCATCCCCAATCTTTATTTTACAAGATTTACATACACAATTCACACACACCCGCCCCAAGGGAGAAGTTATGACTAGGGGTTCATTAAACTCTTCTATCTCTAATCCCAAGGCATGTACAAAGAAACTCGAAATGAGAGAACGAGAGGCACCTGTATCAAATAAAATGCGAGCTAAAGATTGAGAAACTAAGACCGTACCATCGACAACCGCGTTACTAGTCTAAGAATCTGAACCTCCAAATGCCATTGCATGAACCTGCACTGGTGCCTTTCCTTGTCCTCTACCAACATTGCTAGGTCCTAGATTATTCTATCGAAACTGCTGAGGCGGAGACGACTGCACACTAGCTACACTCGGCGCTCGATACTGAGGGACGCTACGCTGGAAATGCTGCGGCTGTTGCCCTCGTGTCGGATATGAAACTGCTTAGGGGAGAACTGAGGATACTGTAACTGCGGATGCTGTTGAGGCTGAGGTAGGGTCTGAGGCTGAGACTGACGATTGGCATCCTCTCTGGTCTGAGATCCAAGACGGGCACTCCTGATCAGGCAATTCCTCTTGATGTGCCCGGTGTAACACCCACCTATTTTGATGTAACGGATTATGTTAAGTTAGTAACAACGTTAAGGAAATCTTAATAATAATTTATGTTATATGTTATGACATATGATTTTAATGTTACTAACTTTTTATGTCAAGTTTTATGATAGGTGATGACCGCATGGAATCGTTGTGCTCAAGTGTTCATGATTATTTTAATGTATGATTAATTATAATGCATTGATGAATTGCATGTTTCAATGCATAGTATTTAAGGATAGTTCGACAGGCCGGACTGTCTAGTTCGGGAAGCCGAACAGTCTGCCCAGGATCGGTAGGCCTAAGGAAACCATAGGCAGGCCAAACTTTCAAACATCAGCAAGTCGACCCATGACGTTCGGCAGGCCGCCCGAGCCAAAATCCTTGTGAAAACTTAATTTGTAAAACAGATTTAACTTTTCATAAAAATTGCGGAAGATCAAAATTCTTTAAAACGCTAAAATAAAATATAAAACCATAGTTCAAGTATTCTTAAAACTTAACATAAAAATATTCAAAATATAAAACTTGATTTAAAACATAAAAACATTCTTCTTGGCGTTCTTCCGGTTATAATTCGTCGTGCTTAGTGCGCACATGCCTTCCCATGTCCTCCACCTAGTCTATGATTTTCTTACCCTTATCTGCAACATGACATAAAACTTGATTAAGCTAATGCTTAGTAAGTACATATAATTCTCACATTTAAAAACATTTCATATACATCATTGTCATCATATCATAAAAGTGCCTTAAGCACAATTTCATAGAAACATATCTTTCATTATATTGACAATATTAAAACTTATTCCATTTTATCTTAAGGGCTCAAGTGTTGCACCATGAACATCATTGTAGGCGCGCCGTCATGAGAGGATAAGGGTAGCTAATCCTAAACCAAACATGACATCATAACATATCATTTCATAACATTGGTGTGCAACACTTATTAGGTGATACATATATATACATAATTTTCATACTTTGAAACATGTCATCATCATACATCCATAACTTTAAATCATGATAATCTTTCATAAGAAATCCTGTAAGGAAAATAACCATAAATCATCATAAATATCATTGTGAACATATCATCAAACCTTGTAAAACGTGTCATGTTGTAGGTGAGAATGTACTTACCTTAATAGCTAGCTTACTTAACCTTAATACGATTTTGGTGATGACGCCGCTGTCTCGATGTGCTTGTTCCTTTGAGTGTTCATGCCATTTATCCATTTAAAAATACAATTAAATTAATACTTATAATAAAACATCCATTCATATAACATTCATTCATATAACATTCATATTTATATTCATCTCATAATACAAACATAATTCATAACCATAATTGTGAAAACAAAAAATTATCATCAAAACATCACATACATTACAATCATGAAAATCTTTTGAAAACGTTTTCTAATAATTTAAAATACAAATATTTTAATTTTAAAATTCATAAAAACATCTTATTATCATGCATTTTAATATCATAAAATTATTTCATCATCAATAAAAATCATTTAAACATATATAACATCTTATAAAACAAAAATCCAAAAACAACATTGTTAAAACAGTTTTCTTGACGTAATCTCATAAAATTTCATAACATAAAATACACTTATCATACATTATACATGCACATTCTTGACAACTTTCATGAAAAACATCATTCATTTACCCCTTGAATAAACATTACATTTTCATACATCATAGTTAAACAACAATATTTTACTGTGAGGGGTAGAAGATAGAAAATTCATAATTTATCATAGAAACATCGAATTGACTTGAAACTTGGGAAAGCATCACATAACACATACATGCATAACATATTAAAAATTTAGAACAAACTACAATACCTAGAGAAAGATATTGCAGACAGTTGGAGGAGAAGAAATGCTTTTTCAAAAACACAAAGAAACGAGTCCTTACCTTAAAAGATTTTCTTCTCAAAACCCTTGAATTCAACCAATGAAAATATAACTTTTTCTTTCAATACTTACAGAGAATTTTTGAGAGGAAAGAGGATAGAATTCGTGGAGAAGAGAAGAGAAAGGAAGAAATTAGAAAACGTCTCAGAACTGAGAGAGAGAAGAGTGAGAAGATGAGAGAAAAAAACTGAGGAAAAGAATCGTTAAAATTTTTTTAACATAACGAGCATAATGAAAATTCATTACCCTCCATTAAGTCAGAATTTTCTGACTCATTGATAGCAAATGGCGTGGAGGAAGGAGAGAAAAGAGGGAAGTCAAATCCATTAGTCACACTTACCATATCTTGCCTTCTCAAAATAGGAAACCATTTAAAATCATACAAATCAATGCGAAGTCAAACCTTTTCTTTCCTTAACTAACAAAATTATTCCTTTAATATGCTAATTAATCACAATAAATCACCCATTTAACGTAATTATCTCAGTCATAAATTTGGAGAGATTTCTATTGACTGCTCGTCAGCTGTGTTCGGCCTGTTGATTTTCCCCTTTGGCCTGTCGGTTCCATGCCGATAGTTTCCTTCGGCCAGCTGATCTTGGACAGACTATTCGGCCTACTGAACTAGACAGTTTGGCCTACCGAACTGTCCTTAAATACCATGCATTAAAACATGCAATTCATCAATGCATTATAATTAATCATACATTAAAATAATCATGAACACTTGAGCACAACGATTCCATGCGGTCGTCACCTGTCATGAAAATTGACATAAGAAGTTAGTAACATTAAAATCATATATCATAACATATAACATAAATTATTATTAAGATTTCCTTAACGTTGTTACTAACTTAACATAATCCGTTACATCAAAATAGGTAGGTGTTACAATTCTCCCCACCTTATAAAAGTTTCATCCTTGAAACTTAGAACAATTGCGGATACATAGATCTCATGTTATCTTCACGTTCCCATGTGGCTTCTTCAACTTGCTGATTTTGCCATAACACCTTGACCAATGGAATTTCTTTATTCCTCAAGGTCTTGGTTTTCCAATCGAGTATCCTCATTGGCTTTTCTTCATAACTTAAGTCTTCTCGTATCTCGATCACTTGTGGCTCAATCACATGCGTAGGGTCCGGAACATACTTCTTGAGCATGGAGACATGAAATACATCGTGCATTATGGACATTTCAGAAGGCAACTTCAGTTGATAAGCTACTTTGCCTATTCGCTTCATGATTTCAAACGGACCAATAAATCTTGGTCTTAACTTGTTTTTCTTTCCAAATCTCATAACTCCTTTCATTGGTGCAACTTTCAAAAACACAAATTCGCCCACGGCGAACTCTAAGGGTCTTCTTCTCTTGTCAGCATAACTCTTCTGACGGCTTTGTGCGGTCTCTATTCTTCCTCTTATCAACTTTATCATCTCAGAAGTTTCATTAACAAAATCAGTTCTTTCAGCATCGACACTTTCCATCAACTTCTTTTCACCAGCTTCGTGCCAACATATAGGCGACCTGCATTTTCGCCCATACAACGCTTCATAAGGTGCCATTCCAATTGTCACCTGAAAGCTGTTGTTGTAAGCAAACTCTACCAACGGCAACATTTTACACCAGCTGGTCTTGAAATCGAGAGAACAAGCCCGTAGCATATCCTCTAAAATCAAATTCGTTCTCTCCATTTGGCCGTCTGTTTGAGGATGAAAAGCTGTACTGAAATGTAGCCTGGTTCCCATTGCAGTCTGTACACTCTTCCAAAACTTAGATGTGAACCTGCCATCACGATATGAGACGATTGTCTTGGGAATCCCATGAAGTCGTACAATTTCCTTAACATAGAGTTCCGCTAACCATTTTATAGAGTAAGTGATCTTAATAGGAATGAAATGCGCCGTCTTAGTCAGTCGATCTACAACTACCCAAATTGCATCATAACTATTCATAGGTCTGGGCAAACCGGTAATGAAATCCATTGCTATATCCTCCAATTTCCATTCTGGTATTTGGATAGACTGCAGTTTACCACCAGGTCTCTGGTGTTCAGCCTTTACTTGTTGACATGTCATACATTTCTTCACATACATAGCAACATCACGTTTCATTCCAAACCACCAGAAGTTTCCCCTTAGATCATTATACATCTTTGTTGCACCAGGATGAATAGAGTAAGGAGTGTCATGAATTTCCACCAAAATCTTTTCCCTTAAGCCTTCAACATTGTGAACACATAAGCGGTCCTTGAGGTACAGAGTTCCGTCATCTGCAATACGAAACTCTTGACATTTTCCTTCTTTCATTTCTTGCTTAATCCTTACAAGACTTACATCTTCATCTTGTTTTCTCTGAATTTCATCGTACATCATCGGAGCAAGAGAGAGTGCTGACAACTGGCCTGCTATAAGTTCCAAACCAAAGTCTAGAATTTCCTTTCTCAAAGATGGAGACATTGTTTGCATTGACATCAATGTGGCAACTGACTTCCTACTTAGAGCATCAGCCACTCGGTTAGCTTTTCCAAGATGATAAAGGATTTCACAATCGTAATCCTTCACCAACTCTAGCCATCTTCGTTGTCTCATGTTCAGGTCTCTTTGCGTGAAGAAGTACTTCAAACTTTGAT